>CM057465.1:115076205-116452205 GCA_030035585.1 Dugong dugon | reverse complement strand
ATCAGAGCTGGACAGGGAGGAGGCATAGGGACTTACGGTTTCTTCTCCTATGGCAGGCGGGAAGGGTGATAGGATGGTACAGGCATCTGATCTACACTGAAAAATTTTTGAAGTTTTTATGTCGAAGGCATGATGTCTGCCTGGCACAAGGCATGGGTGGCATGGATGAATTTATTAAAAAATGTATTTCAGCTCTTTGAAGATGAAACGTTAATCAGCTGAACTACCATTTCCTTTAGCTTTTTTTTTTTTTTTAAATAGGGGGTATCCCTTGTTTTATGCATTGGATCTATTTCGCCTGCTGTATCTGAACCTTGAGAAGATTGAGGATTCTTCTGATACTTCTGATGTTTACAATAAGAGGTTGACAAAAAGCCAGAATTAACACAAGTCACTTTTCAGTCCATATAATACCGTGAGGTTTAGTGAAAGGAAGGCCATAGCTTGGATATAGAGTGAGACAGATGCTTGATTCCTTTTTCCTTAAAGGATCTTTTTACTGTGAATTACTTGCCTTGTGAAAAGAAAAGTCTGTTTCATTGGCGTTGTGGTCACACTGCTTGGCAGCCCTGGTCTCTTTGGGTTGAGAGGTGGCTATCTCGCTGGTTCATCCTGGCCCACAGGGACACAGGTTGCAAGATGAATGTGTGCAGGAGCTGGGGTGGGGGATGGGGGCTGGCCTGGGAGGACAAAGAGGAGGAGGTGTGCTGACCTAGCTATGTGGCACAGCAGCTTTGCTGTCATCTTAGACGGACAACAAACATTTTATGTATAGTATTTCTCTTCTGAAGTCAGGCTCCTACTCTCTTTGTGATTTTAAAGATTTCATCCCTCCTACTTTCACTCTAAACTCCTCAGTCCATATTTCTTTCTTTTTTTTAATTTGAATTACAGTTGTTTTTTTTTTAATTGTAATTCAGGTGAAGGTTTACAGAATAATTAGTTTCTCATGAAACAGTAGTGCAGATATTGTTTTATGACATTGGTTAACAACCCCACGACATGTCAACCCTCTCCCTTCTCAAAAATTTTTTTTTTTTGGTGAAAATATACATAGCCAAAGATACACCATTTCAAAAATTTCTACATGCACAGTTCAGTGACATAGACTACGCTCTTCCAATTGTGCTGCTATTCTCACTTAGATGAAGGCTTGCAGAACAAAATAGTTTCTCATTTAACAGTTGGTACACATGTTGCCCTATGACGGTGGTTAACAACCTCACTACATGTCAACACTGTCCTCACTCAACCTTGGGTTCCCTATCACCAGCTTCCTGTCCCCTTCTGCCTTCTAGCCCTTGTCCTTGGACTGCTGTGCCTCATTAGTCCCATTTTGTTTTATGGGACCTTCCAATCCCCAGCTGAATGGTGAATCTCGGAAGTGACTTCACCACTGAGCTGAAAGGGTGTCTGGGGGCCATACTCTCTGGGTTTCTCCAGTCTCCTTTAGGCCAGTAAATCTGGTCTTTTGTGTGTGTTAGAATTTTGTTCTACATCCTTCTCCAGCTCTGTCCAGAACCCTCTGTTGTGATCCTGGTCACAGCAGTCGGTGGTGGTAGCCGGGCACCATCTAGCTGTACTGGACTCAGTCTGGTGGAGGCCTTGGTAGCTGTGGTCCATTAGTCCTTTGGACTAATCATTTCCTTGTATCCTGTTCTCTTTGTTCTCCCTTGCTCCCGAAGGGATGAGACCAGTGGAGTGTCTTAGATGGCTGCTCACAGGCTTTTCAGACCCCAGATGCTACTCACCAAAGTAGAATGTAGAACATTGTCTTTACAAACTGTGTCATGACAGTTGAGTTAGATGTTCCCCAAGACCATGGTCCCCACAGCCCTCCGCCCAGCAATTCAGTCCCTCAGGAAGTTTGGATGTGTCTATGGAGCTTCCATGACCTTGCCTTGTACAAGTTGTGCTGGTTTCCCCAGTATTGTGTACTGTCTCACCCTTCACCAAAGATACCACTTATCTATTACCTATTTAGTATTTCCTCCCACCCCTCCCATCCCTGGTAACTAACAAAGATTGTTACTTTCTGTGTGTGAACTTTTTCATAGGTTTTTACAATAGAGGTTTCATACAATATTTGTCCTTTTGTGATTGACTTATTTCACTGAGCAAAATGTCCTCCAGTTTCATCCATGTTATGAGATGCTTCACAGATTCATCATTGTACTTTCTTATTGCATAGTACTCCATTGTGTGTATGTACCATAGTTTGTTTATCCATTCTTCTGTTGATGGGCATCTAGGTTGTTTCCATCTTTTTGCTATTGTGAACAATGCTGCCATGAACATAGGTGTGCATATGTCTATTCGAGTGATGACTCTTATTTCTCTAGGATATATTCCTAGGAGTGGGATTGCTGGATCTTATGGTATTTCTATTTCTAGCTTTGTAAGGAATCAGTCCATATTTCTTGAAGTCTGAAGTGTGGAAAAGCACTGTTGGGGGTCTCACAAGCCCACCTTCCTGCTTGGAGTCAGGGTCCCTGTGTTTAGCTGGAGTGGTTTGTTAGAGAGCAGAGAGAGGGTCCTTCCCTGGGGAGAGGGCAGGAAGAATCAGAGCTTAAAAATAGACACCTTGCCACAGAACCTGCTTACTGCTCTCTCAGGTCAGATGTGGTCTTCCTGTGATAACTGAGCTAAGGGATAGTAAGTTTTTAGAACAGAGAGCAGAAAAGATAAATCAATCCTCATTAAAAGGAAGAAAGAAGCAAACATCACCACACAATATAGCCTTCTGCTACTAACTGAAAGGGATTTTTGAATCCACTCAGCAGTGCCTTGGAAGAAAGGCCTGGCCATCTGCTTCTGAAAGGTCACAGCCATGAAAACCCTATGGAGCAGTTCTGCTCTACAACATGTGGTGTCTCCATGAGTGGGAATCAAGGCAATGACAGCTGTTTGTTTGTTTTTTATGTTCCAGATAAGAGCTTTCCCAGGTAGTCTGGTGGTTTTAGATGTGTTATCTCCCGGTGATTCTGGGAACGTGTGTGTCTGTGACTGTATGTGTATCAGTGCATGGGTCCATGTGTATGGCACACAGATGGCTCGCTGTTTCAAGTGCTGAGATCTTCTGGGACCATGGGTAGGTATTGTCACAGAAGCTTTTCCTGTGAGATCTCTCACACATATCAGGAGAGATGCGGTCCATTTACAAGACAACTTTCCTTATGCTAAATGGAGGAAATTCCCCTGGGTCATGTTTGTTCAATAAATCCACGGCCTGGGTCATTGTTTCACACAGGAGGCATACCAGTTACAGAGTAGAAGAATCAAAATGCAAGCTGTGCTGGCTCTTCTAATAAGGCCCACAAGCTGCTGCATTTGCCTTTTTTTCTGCTCTTTTAAAAAGTAGGAGTTTTTTCCTCCTTAAGCCAAGAAAAATGAAAATATTCCTGTCCTCTCAGTCTATGAAGCAGATGCAAGTGGAGTCCCTTCTGTCCCCAAGCGAGCCAGAGGTGACTCTAAGGAAAGCTGTAAGATACTTGAGATGGTACCAGCTTTAGGCCATTGACACTTGCTTGCCCCTTCTTCCTCCTAATATTTAGTACCTTCTTTTTACCAAGGAGAATTTTCTGTCCTTTCAGACTAGATTTTGAACAACTTAATGCTGTTGCTTTTGTATCTCTCTGTGCTGCCTATTTTCTGGAACCTGAGAAAGTAGCCATCCTCTTCAGCAGACTGCCCCAGCTCTAACCCTGCCCTTACGTGGCTCATGGATGGACCTTCCACTGTAGCAAGCGAGAGTTAAGTGCTTGTGTGGTGCTTGGCCTGTGTGATTCATTTCATTCCTTTTATCTTGGTCCACTAGCTAAATATAGCTTCTCCATTCTCGTCCCTTCCTTCTCAGCTCTCTGGGCAGGAGAGAAGTCTGCCTGTGGCCTTGCGGTCAGCTGGGCTAGAAGCTGTACTTGGGTGGGTAGGGAGCATGCAGTGGGATCGGAGTACGCTGGTGCTGCTGGCAGGCTTGTGTGGAGAGGAGGGCTCCCTGCTTTCTCAGCACCTCTCTCTCTCCCTTGGCAGTGGGGTCCTTATTCCCCTCTGAAGTTTGAGTCTCAAGGAGTAGTTTCTCGGGAAAAAGATAGCAGTCCTCATGTGAGTCTTGTCCTCTTTAGGGAAACCTGGGGATGTAAAAGGTTTAGGATCTTCTTAGTTGGTAATCTTTGTTTGGTCTCTTCTTATTGTTTTAATGTAACAGTTACAGGTCCTAGCCGCGCGTGCGTTTGTGTGTGTGTGTGTGTGTGTGTGTGTGTGTGTGTGTGTAAGATGCTCACAGAACCACAACAGATGTTGGCATTGAGTGCTGTAGCATGAACAAGCCAAGGATGTTGCTTCCACTCTGGGCCAGGGATGAGCCTCGACATGGCTGCAAGAGCCCAAGGTGTCCTCTTAGTTCAGATTTTCAAGTACATTTGTGGATGAAGGCAGAAGGAACACAAGCCATGGATGCTTTTAAGACTTAGGCTGTTTGCTGGCAGTCTGACTCCACCACCTGCCTAGCTGAACCGGGGAAGGAGCTGTGGAGTCAGGTCGACTTCCAGCCCTACACCAGAGAAACAACTGTTGGAAAAGGGTAAAGGAGTGACATGGCAGTGAGGGAGAGGATTATTGCATCTTCTCTCTTCGAAGTCACGGAGAATTACGATCGACACTTCTTGTTGTTAGGTGCCATCAAGTCGATCCTGACTTACAGCGACCCCATGTGACAGAGTAGAACTGCCCCATAGGGTTTTCTTGGCTGTAATCTTTATGGAAGCAAATAGCCAGAGTTTTCTCCTATGGAGCAGCTGGTGGGTTCAAACCGCTAACCTTTTGGTTAGCAGCTGAGCACTTAACCGTTGGCGCTACCAGGGCTCCATACTGATTGACAGTAGTCAGTCCTAAAGGGTGTAGATTAAATCTAGCCTGAAGACTTACATTAGATCATATATTTATTGGCTTAATCTTTATTTTACATTCAGTCATACTGTTAAAAAAAAAAAAAGGCAGGGTTTTATGAGAGACATATTTAATGGCATTTGCTAGTGTATTTTTTCATTTATAGTAAGTTTTAAGGGCTCAGAAGGGTACAGTGATATTATTAGAAGTGATTTCTCAGTAACTGTTGTAAGGACAGTGATTTCTTGGTAACTGTGGTAAGAACCCTGCACCCCACCTAGGCCTTGTCCACCTCGACAGGCGCTGCTGGCCCCAGCCAGGAAGGCTGTTGGAAGGCCCTAGCAGCCTATGGTTCTCTTAACATGTTTGGTTGCACCCCATTTTCAGTTAAATACGCAGCTTCTCATATATGCTTTCTTATATAGCCGTACATGACCCAGTCTAGTCCTCATTCCTGGTTGCTTTGGCCTTTAGTTGGAGTTGAGTGCTTGTCCCCTGCCATCAGTCTCAGCTGGTGGACTCCCAGGAGAGCTGGCACACACCGTTGCCAGGACGAACTTTGCATGGAATGTTGCCCTCATGCCATTAGCAAAGCGGAGGCTGGGTCGGCCCTGCTCTCCCTGCCTCCAACTTTATTGTTCGGGACCTAATGTAATAATATGCTTGAACAGGCGGAGAGATCACATTAGCTTGGCTCTGCAGTTGTAAACAATATTTGCTCTGTAAGTTTTCTCCTTCACCCCCTACTCTTCTGGAGCCCTGTGCCCTCTGCCACTACCACCCCCTCTGTCCTTGCATATTCTAACCTTGGCTAAACAGCTTCATTCATAAGATGGCCAGTTTTTTTTTTTCCTGGGAGGAAAATGGGCAGAAAGTAACCAAGCCCCAAGAACCTCCAGCTGTGATGCACAAGTAAAACGTTTCTAGTTTTGAGACAGAAATTTTAACTAAAGTCTGGATCAGCCAAACTATTTTCTATTTCCCACTCTCTTCACTGCTTTGGAATCCTATTTGAAAGCACATACATGTGCTCATGTAACAAAAAACAACTTTCCTAAAACTGTTTCCTTGGCAGGGAGCACTGGGAAGATTCCATCCACTCCTTCACGGAACAAAGGTTCCACTGTCAGCCTTGACAGGGATGGGAGGTGGAGAGGGATGGGGGCACAGGTATATTCCTGGATGGTCTGTTGCTCACACCTAGGGGATTTCAGACTTCTGCATTTTTCTATAGAAAGCTTTCATTCCCCTGCTTCCCACTTTCTTTTATAGTTTAGCACAAAGGCAGGGTAAATGAAAACCCCACCTCACACCTGCAATTTGACAGTTGCAGTGGTTGGTTTCATAGACAAAACTTACCTTCTCTGTGTTGGTTGGTGGCTGATGATGTCATGGCATAAAGCTCAAACTGATTGTTTTCTCTATGGGGCAAACCCAAAAAAAAGCAGACATCAGAGCAGTTGCTCTTTTGTCTCCTCCACTGCATGCTATCAAACGAGATGGGAACAGGTTGGATCAGCGCCATGATTGCAAATTGCTTTGATTTATTCATAATGCTCAATCTCAGCTTCCATGAGTAGGGGGTTTCTCAGATATGGAAAGAGCCTTTGTTTTTCATGAGAGCACACAGTCCATTTTGTATGGAAGAGATTTCATGGATTTGGTCTGTCTGCCTTAGTCTTCTCTGTTAAAAGAAGGATAAAGGCATTTTCAAATACATCATATTCTACTGGACCAAGAAATGATAAGAAGCGGTGTTGATTTTAGGAGAGTATATAATAATTGGACCACCTTTACTTGGTTATCTGCAGAGCTTGAAAACTCTTCCTGCTGTTGGCATGCTTCCATCAGAGGTAAATTTTAGCTGTGTAATGACAACTCTAATGTGTGAATTAAGGGAATGATGCAACCTTAGAGTGTTGTCTCTGATCTAATGGGCCTAAGGAGCAGAGCTTACTTATGAGTTCACTCTGGGGTGAACTAGATGAAATCTGCTTTAACCTTGGACCTAACTGAACTTGCTATGGTATAGACAGAACAGTTGAGTTGTCAGGTGAACCAGCAGAGTTGGCCTGGCCTAAATCTCATAGGGCAGTAACCACCAGTCCTGAGCCTTCCAGGACTGCCTTAGTTGGCACTATGAGTTGGGTTCACCTAGTGCTGCCCAGCAGAGTTATTAGAATTACTAGTCACAGGTCACCTGGAAACCTTCAGGGTTTCCACAGTAGATATTACCAATAACAGTACCCTAAATGAACCTATTTGCCAGGGATCCCCTAGTAACTGTCCTCAGACTTGGTGAGGTCTCTGATAATCTAAAGGCCTTTCTCCTTAGAGTTTATGTACGCTCATGGCCAAAGACCCAAAAAGAGACCTTGAAAAGAAACTTAATTTTTTTTGTTGTTACTTATGATCATGCCTGAATTGGCACTGGCCTAATGGCCATTTCCAAAAAGTTTGGCAGGAAAGTGCATACCACTCTGGTAAATGGAAGAAGTGAGGTATGTCTGACAGGAGGCATTGTTGGCGGGACAGGACTGAACAGGCGTCTCTCCCAACCCACAAAGCTGTCCTTGGGGTGGCTGGGCTATATTTGCCTTTCTTTGAGCACCCAGGACTTTGATTTGTTGGGCTAGAGGAAACACTAAAGCTGGCCTGGTAGCCACAGTCATTCAGTACCTGGTCTTTTTTCACCCCCTTAGGTTGTACTTAATTCTGTACTTCCCTGCAAACATACAATCACCGGGCTATCTTTAGATATGTTGTGGTGTAACTTCACCCCAGGAGAGACAGAGCATTACAGCTAGTTTACATTTTCCTGAACAAAACATAACATACTCAGATATTAGGCACATCATTTCCTTGAGCTCTGTGGAATATTACTCAGTTCTTTTTGGGGGCAGCTCTCCTTTTGTTATTGTTTGTTTTATGATTAGGGGCAGTAGAGATTTGCTGACTAGGTGGTTGACATATATGTAGGGGAGAAGGCCCATTTGAAGGTACATGAACCTCTGATCATTCAGCTGACTTTGTGCTGCATTCCCAGGTTTGCTTTCTGTTTCCCTTCATCTCAGCCCTGGTTGCGTGCTAGAATCATTTTGGGGTGTGCTTAAAATTTTGTACCTGCAACTACCCCATGCCTGGGCTCCACTGCAGAGATTCTGATTTGATTGGTCTGGGCTGGGGTCTGAACACTGGTGTATATTTTCAGTGATGATTGATGATTCTAATGAGTCTTATGTATACCCTGTAAAGGTTGTCTAAATAGCTAATTTCAGTATATTAAAATGTAATGAGTTTTCCCATGTCTCTCTTAGTTCTCACACATCAAAAGTTGTTTATAAAGTGCATGGTGGTTCTTTCTCATCATAAAAGTATATGTTCTATAAATTGAAAATTCCATGAGTTTTATGAACAATGACAACTGTTGCCCTGGTATGTCTTTTGAAACTCAGCTTGTCTCT
The DNA here is from genome assembly GCA_030035585.1 of Dugong dugon. NCBI lineage: Eukaryota > Metazoa > Chordata > Mammalia > Sirenia > Dugongidae > Dugong > Dugong dugon. The sequence goes on along the minus strand of CM057465.1, from coordinate 116,443,857 downwards.
ACCTTCCCTCTTTTAACATCCAGCCTCAAAAGGGAACTCCTCCACTGGGAAGAACCAAGTTGTAGGGTCTTCTGAGGGCTTTTCTAGTCCTTAGGCCTCTTTCCAAGCCCCGAGTACTTTCTCCAGAAAAAGTGGAGAATGGGGAAATGCTCAGGACCATCCCTACTGTCACCATTATCCACTGATTGACAGGCTTCATCTCCTCCCTTGAGGAGGATTGTGGTTTTCAGCTTGGCTCACAGTGGACATTTGTTTACTTCTCTAATGATGGCGTCTCTCTGGGTAAGAATTGTCTTAGTCTCTTAGGACAGTGGCAGGCTGGAGAAAAGTGGAGTCCCTGAACTCTGAGCCTCACTTTCTTTCCAGTAACCAGAATGAAGACTTGTTTAAGATAGGTCTAAGAAAACAAGGTGAATTGTGGAGTCAGTCAGTGTAGATCAAGTACCTGCTGTGCCTGCAGTGGAGGAGGGGGTGGTGTTGCAGAAGAAGTGCTCTACCTGGTCCATTTGTCCTGTGGCCTCTGGGCATAACTGGATGTCTCGTACTTTTATAGTGAGCAGGTGGGGACGGAGTAGAGTGACCTGTCGTTCTACCTAGTGATCTTACATTATGGGAGTTTACTCGGCTCTTGGCTTGTTTTGTGTAATTCATCCTACCCTGATAAAATAGTTCTCTGAAAATAATTGACATTGGCCTGGCCTGCGAGGCAGAACTTACAGCTCTTCCCACAGATGTGGAAAACATTCTTTAAGTACTTGACTATTCCCTACTTAATTTCTATGCCCTCTTCAGGCTAGTTTTCCTTCCTGATCCTCTCTGTGGCTGCCATTGCTTTCATATTCATACACCCTTGGGTGTATACTACCTTTGCATCTTTTCTTTGGGTGAATTTATTTTTATTTCTTTACCCCTGAGTGTGTTATATTCTTCCGGAAGGGCCACTGGATGTGGGTAGTTCATGGAACTAGTCCTTTCCTGTTCCCTTTGGTCTTTGGGTTTGATTTGGTTTTTCTAAAATCGTGTCATGTGGATTTAAAAGTCTTCATCAGGGTCAGTTTTCCTCTTTTTAGGCTGATTCACAAATACCTCCTATGAGAAGCCTTGTTTATGTAGTTGTACTCAACTGGCTCAGAAAAGGCAGATGTTTAAATGGCAGCTGATAGCCACGTTAAAAAAAAAAAAAAAAAAAAAAAAAAACCTTGGCACTTCCTTGGCCAGTCCTTTGTCCTTGATGTCAGAGCTATGAAGTCTAGCAGCCTTCTCTGGTGATCTGAAGGCAAATTCTGACCTAGGAGCAGACCAGGACTGCTGGTTGTGCTGACGTGACTTCTAGGGCTACTTGGCGGGAGTATTAGTAGCTTCAGTAAATATAGTACATACTCGTATGCCTGCTTAAAGGGGCTCAAATCATTAGTGTGTAAGAGTGTTGATCAGTCCCAATGTCTTTTAAATAGATGTCTGATATTTCCACGGTGCCTTGAGATGAGTAGTAACCTTGCTTCTGGCAGTAGGCAGGCAGGCAGTGGATGAGACTGTTTGCTTTAGAGGAGGGCAGGTGCTCTAAATTAATACAAAAATAGGGGCCTAGTTTCCCCAGTCACTCTCCAGCCAGAGAGGGCTTTTCATTTCTAAGTGTGGAAAAAGTATTTGACTTTTTAAGAAATGGTTATCTGATGCCACCTTTCAGAGTTGTAGAGACAGTTCTGTTCTTCACAAGGTACACAAAGTTGAGTTAGAGCCGTTGCACCTAGGTGAACTCACTGTCCATAGTCCAGACCAGCTCTCACGGGCTTCCCATTCTGCCTCACAGTGTTTGACCTTCTCAAGGATTGCAGAGACACCTGGCAGCCACTCACCCCTAGTGCCATTGTATAAGGTAGCAAAATGCGCCCCTTCTAGGGGATGCTGCTCCACACCAGGTGTATGGCTTACTGAGTAGGGTGTAGGCTGAATTTCAGCCTCCTCCCCCGCTTAAACTGGAGAGCTTGTACTAGCATATGTGTTGGCCAGGGGTTGAGAGCAGGAGCCTGATACTCATCCAGGGTGGTGAGCTCTAATGCCTATGTGGTTGTGTGTTTGCCTTTTATTACTTGTTACTCACATGGCTTTTACTCTAAATCCTGAACGCTGTTGAAATTTCAGCTGGAGCCAGAAGCACTGGTGGGGAGAGCAGTGGACTTCTCTTGACAAGTGAGACGTGTCCTCATGCTGCGCCAAACTTCATTTAGTCCTTTCAGACTCTGATTATCAACACATCATCTTAGACCAAACCAAACCAAACTTCACTGCCATCAAGTAAATTCCGACTCATAGGGACCCTATAGGACAGAGTAGAACCGCCCCGTATAGTTTCCAAGGCTGTCGTCTTTACAGAAGCAGACTGCCACATCTTTCTCCTGAGGAGCAGCTGGTGAGTTAGTGTGCTTTAACCACTGTGCCGCGAGGCTCCATCTTAGACCAAGGGACTCCTAACTCATCTTGACACCCAAATCTTTTGTCCAAAATTGTATTTGGCACCAGAGCACAGTCTAGCTTTCTGCCAGGTTTAAGCTCTGTGAGTATACAGGACTCCAGAGACTCCGTACAACCTCTCCTGTTGGTGAGGGCAGCATTGTAAGAAAAGAAGCCTCCCCAGCCCTCCCCTACATGTTTCCCAGAAGAATGTGAAGCTGCTAGCATTCATAGCTAAACGTTCCTGATCTTGGCTTACAGTTGAGTGATCTAAGGTTTGAAACTACTTCCTTTTCCATTGGGTATTGTCATCTGCCCATGGAGCTATGAATTTGTGTACCGTATTTGACACATAAAAGTCCTTTGGGAGGCAGCAGGAATAATCTGGACTTTAGAATGAGGCATTCCTGAGTTTGAATTTGGTCATCTTTAGCTTATTAGCTGGGCAAATTAATTACCCTGGTTGCACAGTGGTTAAGAGCTCAGCGGCTCCTTGGGAGCCCTATGGAGTTCTACCCTGTCCTGTAGAGTCTCTGTGAGTTGAAATCAACTTGACAGCAAAAGGTTTGGTTTGGTTTTATAATGAGATTCATAAAACTTGTTACAGGTGGTTGTGAGGACCAGATGAAAAGATTTGTATAAGGTGTACAGCACAATGCTTGGCACATAGACAGTTTCAGTACTGGTGATAGTTACTATTATTAACAAGAGATGTCTGGCAAACCCCTTAGGCCTCCTCCTGCCAAGCCAGGGATTATTTATAAAGTCTTATACTCATCTGGAAATTTGAACACTAACCGTTTGCCAGAGGGAGAAGAGGATATGTGAAATGATTTTTGAAAGTATTTGATTTCATTCATATCTTTACTACTTTAGTGCTGGGAATAAGATAAGACACGGTCACTTCACCCAGGAACTCACAAAGCTGGGGAGAAAGGCATGTAAACTGGTTAGCAAAAACCAAACCAAACCCATTACCGTTGAGTCGATTCCGACTCATAGGGACTCCATAGGACAGAGTAGAAGTGCCCCATAGGGTTCCCAAGGAGCAGCTGGTGGATTTGAACTGCTGACCTTTTGGTTAGCAGCTGAACGCTTAACTAGAGTAATTAAACCTTATAGGTGCCATGATAGAAGCCAGTATTGGGTATGGTAAAGTAAGCAATCTATCTTTGATAGTAATCCATCTTTTTTTCCCCCCTCCTTTGGGCTCTCTTTTTATAATAAATATGGGACTGAAGTAGATGGAGAAAAGCTAGACTTTAGTGTTATCCAATATAAAATAGTATCCTTGGAGGATTGATGAGCCCTTTGGAAAGGGCCTACTATAGACGAGTTAGGGAGTATTTTTTTGGCCCTACTTAAAAGTAATGGGAAACCCTGGTGGGCAGCGGTCAAGAGCTGTGGCTGCTAACTAAAAGGTCAGTGGTTTGAATCCACCAGGGGCTCCTTAGAAGCCCTATGGGGCAGTTCTACTCTGTCCTACGGGGCAGTTCTACTCTGTCCTATAGGGTCGCTATGAGTCGGAATCAACTCAACTGCAGTGGGTTTGGTTTGGGTTTTTGTTTTTCTAAGTAATGACGTAAGGAAGCAAACAACATAATGCATCAGGAAAAATCTGTGGTAAAAGACCTCTTTAAAATCTTAAAGAGCAAAGATGTCACTTTGATGACTAGGGTGTGCCTGACCCAAGCCATGGTATTTTCAGTCGCCTAATATGCATGTGAAAGCTGGACAATGAAAAAGGAAGACTGAAGAAGAATTGATGCATTTGAATTGTAGTGTTGGCAAAGAATATTGAAGGTACTACAGACTGCCAGAAGAACGAACAAATCAGTCTTGGAGCAAGGATGGGGAGACTTCGTCTCACTTATTTGGACACATCATCAGAAGGAACCAATTGCTGGAGAAGATTATCATGCTCATGGTACATTCAATATTCTTTGCTAACACTACAATTAAAGTAGAGGGTCAGTGAAAAAGAGAGGGACCCTCAGTGAGATGGACTGACACAGTGGCTACAACAGTGGGCTCAAACATAGCGTCAATTGTGAGGATGGTGCAGGGCTGGGCAACATTTCGTTCTGTTATACATAAGGTCGCTATGAGTTGGAGCCGATTCTATGGCACCAGACAACAATAACAAGGAACCAAACGGAGGTAATGGAGATAATTTACCATTTAACCCTTGGTGCCCTTGGTAGCTTGCTATATGACTCAAGACAAGTTATTTTCCCCCGACTCCTATTTTTAGCATCCACCTTCCCTACTCGTAGAATTGTGTGAGGACTAAGTGGGATAATCTATGTGGAATTTCTTTGAGAAGCATGAAGTGCTGCCTACATACATGGTGGGGGTGGGGATACGTAGACAGATGTCACTCTGCTGTCTTTATAGGAGAAAGAGTCTTGGGAGAATTGGCTAGAGAGGAAACCTACGAAAGGGTTCAAGTCCGACCACTTGCTGTTCCTTCTTCTTGTCCTTCAGACCTCTGCTTTAAGTTACCTGCTCAGAGGAGTTTCCATGACCAACTTATCTTATGACCCCTCCTATTATTCTAAGTCACTATAACCTGTGCATTTTCTTCCTAACACTCATATTTTGTAATTGTGTGCTTGTCTGCTTACTTGTTTACATCCTCCACTAAACAGTAAGCTCCCCAAGTGTCATGGATTGAGTTATGTCCCCCCACAAATGTGTGTATCAGTTTGACTGGGTCATGATTCCAAGTATTGTATGATTGTGTACCATTTTGTAATCTGATGGGATTTCCTTATGTGTTGTAAACTCTGTCACTATGATATAATTAGATTGATTAGCAGCAATTAGACTGATGAGGTCTGCAAGATTAGATAGTGTCTTAAGCCAATCTCTTTTGAGATATAAAAAGAGAGAAGCGAGAAGACACATAGGAACCTCATACCACCAAGAAAGCAGTGCCAGGAGCAGAGAGCATCCTTTGGACCTGAGGTTCCTGTGCAGAGAAGCTCCCAGACCAAGGGAAGACTGATGACATGGACCTTCCTCCAGAGCCAACAGAGAAAGCGTTCCCATGGAGCTGATGCCCTGAATTTGAATTTGTGGCCTACTGGACTGTGCGAAAATAAATTTCTCTTTGTTAAAGCTGTCCCACTTGTGGTATCTCTGTTATAGCAGCACTAGATGACTAAGACACCAAGGGTAGGTATTATTATGCTTTCATTCAGCAGTGTAAATTTAATGCCAAGCATAAGGTCTGACATATACTACCACACTCAATAAATATTTGCTGAATGAAATAAAGGCCACAAGACACATTAGTATGCTGCCTGGAAAACCGCTACTTTGGAGATGGCCAGACACATAAATGTTCTTGTATGAGTATCTGGATGCAGAGGAATGCCTGCTTCTGAGGATGAGATAGCACCACCAGGTTGCAGGTTCTAAATGTCACAGGGTGGATTTGAGACTCATCTCTGCCCTCTCCTGCATGTCCCTTTCTGTTCATTTAAAAAAAAAACAACCCTATTGCCATCGAGTTGATTCTGACTCATAGTGACCCTGAACTCACTTGCATTCAGGGTGCACATTGAACTGATGAAGCTCTCCCATCAAAAGAGAAGACACTCTGGGCTAGGGAACTTGGTTCCAGGGAATTGATAGCTTACCAGGCAGGGAGCACGTATCCTATTTGCTATTTATAAAGCACACAACCTGGCTCTGGTCAGAACCGCAACCCATTGAGCTCCCAGCTGTCTGCCAGGTCTCATGCCAAGTAGTGCTGTGTCGGGTTCTTTTTTGATACGTGAGGCACAGTGTGGATTTTGTTCACGTGTGCTGCTGGGTGCCTCTTGGGTTACTCTCCTCTCAGAATACTTTAAAGATACCCTTTTCCAGTTTATTATTATTATTTCTTTACTTTTTTTTTTTTTAATGGAGGTATAACATATGTTCTGTAAAGCACACAAATCTTAAGTGTACAAGTTGAAGTTTTGCATACATAAACATCCATGTGTATCAGTCAGATTGCAGTTAGGGAAGCAGAGCCTCTAGAAATTTTCGGAATAAGGGATTTATTAGAGGAATCAGACATTATACAATTGTGGGAGAAGTTGGGAAAGTGAAGATCCAGAAGGGTGGGGGGGTCAGAATCACTAACCATTGCTCCTAAAGCGTTAGTATTGGCAGACAAGACAGAGCATACAGGGGAATCTGAGAAATGGGTATTTTCAGTGAGAAGTGAGGCCACAAAGGGGAGCTCTGGAGAGCTCTGTGGGAAGCTCTTGTCTCTGGGAAGCTACTCTCCAATTGGGTCCACAGCCAAGTGCCTGTTGGTGGACCTGGGGCTGTTGTTGGTCAGCAGGGTCAACACTGAGGAAGAAGAGCTAGATGCACAGTAGAGGAGAGCAAGGACAAGCTGGAACCCACCAGGTGCTTCTCTATCCATCACCACGTTTGACTGCTCAGACCTTCAGAGTAATAGCTACTGCTTCAATTCCAACTTTTAAATCTCCTGCAAGTTCTGGCCATTTCTAACTTGGAACCTCTACTTGGGATTCTGAGAAACATAGTCCTCAGCTTAACCAAGTTGGCACAGCACGATCCAGCATACTGTGTAACCACCATACAGATCAGGACCCCAAAGGCTCCTTCTTGCCCCTTCCCAGACTGTTACCCCACCCCACCTCAAGTAACTACTGTTCTAACTGGCTTCTGTACCATAGATTGAATTTTGCCTGTTCTTGATTGGCGCCTTGGTGGTGCAATTGTTAAAAGTTCAGCTGCTAACCAAAAGTTCCCGGCAGTTTGAATCCACCAGCTGCTCCTTGGAAACCCTGTGGGGCAGTTCTGTTCTGTCCTATAGGTTTGCTATGAGTCAGAATCGATGGCAACAGGTGTGGTTTTTGGTTTTTTGTTCTTGACTGTCATATAAATGAAGGCATGCAATGTGTTCTTTTTTGTATCTGTCATATTTTTTAAAAAATATTTTTGTCGTGGAGAATATATACAGCAGAACGTACATCAGTTCTACAGTTTATACATATACAATTCAGTGACATTGATTGTATTCTTCAAGTTGTGCAGCTATTTTCACCCTCCTTTTCCGAATTGTTCCTCCTCTATTATCATAAACTCACAGCTCCCTACGGTTTCTGTTTAACCTTTCGAGTTGCTGTTGTCAGTTTGATCCCACATAGATGGGTCTTAAAAGAGCATAATGCTCAAGGCAGACATTCTTTACTAGTTAAGCTAAACTGTTGTTTGGTTTTAAAAAGACTTTAGGGGATATTTTTGGTTTAAGGCTTAAGGTTAAAGATTATCTTAGGGCTGTAGTTTCAGGTATTCATCCAACCTCCATGGCTCCAGAAAATCTAGATTCCATGAGAATTTGAAATTCTGTTCTGCATTCCACCTTTTTTGATCAGGATTCTTTTATAGAATCTTTGATCAGAATGTTCAGTAATGGTAGCTGGGCACCATTCCACTCTTCTGGTCTCGTGGCAAAGGAGGCTGTTGTTCATGGAGGTAGTTAGCTGCACATTCCATATCCTCTTCCTATTCCTGACTTTCTTTTTTCCTGTTGCTCCAGGCAAATATAGACCAATTGTACCTTGGATGGCTGCTTGCAAGCTTTTTTTTTTTTTTTTTGAAGTAACAGACACATTTTATTCGAGAAAACGTCTGCTGAATGCTTACGTTTGAATAGCCAGTTTTTCTGTCAGTCATTCTTTCAAACAAAAGTGGCCTGTGACTGTGGGGACCATGATCTTGGGGAACATCTAGCTCAGCTGGCATAACACAGTTTATAAAGACAATGTTCTACATTCTACCCTGGTGAGCAGCGTCTGGGGTCTTAAAAGCCTGTGAGCAGCCATCTAAGATACTCCACTGCTGTCATCCCTTCGGGAGCAAAGGAGAATGAAGAGAACAGGATACAAGGAAAAGACTAGTCCAAAGGACTAATGGACCACAGCTACCAAGGCCTCCACCGGACTGAGTCCAGTACAGCCAGATGGTACCTGGCAACCATCACTGACTGCTCTGACTGGGATCACAACAGAGGGTCCTGGACAGAGCTGGAGAAGGATGTAGAACAAAATTCTAACATGCAAAAAAAGACCAGATTTACTGGCCTGACAGAGACTGGAGAAACCCCAAGAGTATGGCCCCCAGACACCCCCTTAGCCCAGTGGTGAAGTCACCTCTAAGGTTCACCGCTCAGCCGGGGATCGGACAGCCCCATAAAACAAAACTGGACCAATGAGGCACAGCAGTCCAGGGACAAGGACCAGAAGGCAGAAGGGGACGGAAAAGCTGGTGATAGGGAACCCAAGGTTGAGTAAGGACAGTGTTGACATGTAGTGGTGTTGTTAACCATTGTCATAGGGCAACACATGTACTGTTTAATGAGAAACTATTTTGTTCTGTAAACCTTCATCCAAAGTGAGAATATGCTTGCAAGCTTTTGATACTCTAGGCACTGGACCCCAACAAACTAGGAGGTAGAACAGAAGCACTAAACACATTATTAGGCCAGTTAACTGGGATTGCCCATGAAACCATGACCTGCAAACCTCCCATGAAACCATGGCCCTTAAACCTCCCAATCCTGTAAGGTGTTTGATTTTACGTAAGCAGCCTCAGCAGCTAATCTTTTTTTTTTTATAAATACGTCTATCACACCTTTTGCCAATTCAACTTTTTACAGGTGTACAACTTATGCCCAGCAATTACATTAATTGGCTGTGCAACCCTACACTTAATCACTGATGTTTTTCCGTCACGTGTGTGTCATCTTTTGCTCAACATTTTATCTCTTGAGTTTCATTTGTGTTGCTGCATGTGGCAATGGCTCATTCGCTTTCACTGCTACATAGTATTCCATTGTATTACTGTAGCTTCAGTTTGTGTATCATTCTACTGTTGTGGTCATTTGGGTTGTTTCCAGTTTTAGAATATTATGAATAAAGTAGCTATGAGCATTCTTGTACTTGTCTTTTAGCGGACATAGACATTTCTGTCGGGTGTATTTCCAAGAATAGAATTACTGAGTTTTAAGGTATATTTAGCTTTAAGAGCCACTACTGAACAGTTTTCTAAAGTAGTGGTACTAGTTTGCATCTCAGTATCTGCAAGTTCCTGTTGTTCCATATCCTTGTCTACTCTTGGTATTGTCAGTCTTTAATTTAGCCATCCTGGTGGGTGTGTGTGATATCTTATGGTTATAATTAACATTTCCCTGATGAGTAAAGATCTGAGCATCTGTTCATATGGTTTTTAGCCATTTGGATATTCTCTCTTGTGAAGTGCCTGGTCAAATCTTCTGCCCATTTTTCACTGAGTGTCTATTTTTTCTTACTGATTTGTACAAATTCTTTATATATTCTGAATATATATATGCAGCTCTTTGGCTTTAAAGAGGTATTTTCCTTCTGAAGAAGGGAACAGATGGGGGCTTGGGCATGTTTGAAGAGGGAAGTCTTTGAAGGAAATGTGGTTATTTATTGCTCCTTTCTCAGTGTAGGATTGGAAGATAACAACCCAGCTTACACATGATTTTAAAAACAAAATTTTGGGCTCGTAAGTATTTCTTCTGCTTTTTAGAAACAGAATTTACCTTGAGTACTCAAAGTATATACTCATAAACCAAAACTTTTAATTCATTCCACAAAGATTTGGATTTTTGTTGTGTGTCTGGCACTCTGCTAAATGCCGGGAATAGGAATGTGACTGAGGGAATCTCACTGTCCTCAGAAGCCCAGAGTCTAGTGGGAGGACCTTGGGGAGCAGAGGAAAGATCTGCACTGAGGAAGAAGGGAAGAGCAAGTTGTGCAGGGAAGGGCTCAGGGAAGACGTGAAACTAAAGCCTCGATTTATCATTTATAATCCACCTTAGTTCAGAAAAGATTTAAGTAAGCTTGGAGGATGAGTAGAGGCCCACAGATGTGCATGGTGCGGAAGTGCGTTCTGAGCCAGGAAACAAGGTGTGCAGGAAGGAGTGTGGCGTGTTTCTGGAGAGCAGAGAGATGTGAGTGGCTGAACCACCAGGTGCATGGCAGGGAGGTAGTGATGAGAATGGAGGTAAGGCAAGGCCTGCTCACTTTTCTCGGGCGGACAGCCAGGGAGTTTAGTCTGTCAGCAAAATAGTGTCTTTTGAACTGCATTAAACAGGGGAGTGGCGTAATTAGGTTTGTTTAGAAAGATCACTTTGGGAAGAAAATAGTATGCAAATTAGAATTCAGACTTTAAGTCTACTGTTAGGAGATTGTTGCATGAGCCCACGTAGAGATAATGAAGGTTAAGGTAATGAGGTTAGAAAGGAGGGTGTGTGTTGGAGAGAGATTTAGGAAGAACAAGTGGGAGCATAGCCTGTGCTACATGCATTCCCTATGATACTTAGCACAGCATAGAGGATAGCTTTCCTTATCCCACTTTTTTTTGCTATTGTTAGCATTGAGGAGAATGTGGGAAGTAAGGAAGGTGTGGAGGCAGATAGACACCCAGATTCTGGCTTGGGTGGACAGCAGGTTTACTAGGATTGGGATTCAGGGGATAGACACATTTGGAAGGGAAGAGGAAGACTTCTGTTATGAGTAACCTGGCTTTGTGGTGCCCTTACGTGTTCTGATGGAGATGTCCAGGAGAGAGTTACAATGATGGCGCTAGGATGAAATAAAAGGAAAGAGGGCCAAGGACAAAAACTGGGAGCCCTCATCACTTACGAGTATGGTAGAGGAAGTTGGGGGAGCATCATGAGAGAAACCAGGGGAAGAGAGTTCACTTGTATAATCATTTGCCCTTTGCCAGATTGGCTTTCTGGTTGCTCTTAATGGATTCATACTTCTCCCTTGGGGTATTCCTTCTCCATCTCAGGGTGTCCACAGGAGAGCAGAGACATCTGGGAGTGCTGAAGGCAAGCCAGGTAAAATGGACTGGGGGAAGGCTATTTGTTTCCAAGTAGTTTGGGCTGTATATTGGAAAGTTGTAGACCTTTAGTCTTTTCTTCTGACCTTTTCTGATTTTCTGAGTTCACGATTCCTATCCCTTCAATGGATCCCTGGTGGCGCAGTTGTTAAGAGCTTGGCTGCTACCCAAAAGGTCCACAGTTTGAATCCACCACTGCTCCTTGGAAACCCTGTGGGGTAGTTCTCCTCTGTCCTATAGGGTCGCTATGAGTTGGAATCAAGTCCGTAGCAATGGGTTTGGTTTTTGGTTTATCACTTCAGTTACTTCCTTTGCTTACATTTTATGTAAGAAGAAAATTGAGAGCGTTTGGCTGACATCTATTTCAGGATAAAAGACACCTGTCAAACCCTACAATCCCATGGGTACCATCAGTTAAGATGTCTGTGCATATATATTTTAAAGGTCAGGGCATTTCCCCCCTAAGTTTCATTTAGTTTCTTTGATCAGTGGATTTGGAAAATTATTAGGTTGCGATTCACAAGTCATTGCTTTACACTGTGTTTTTGAAAGCATACAGCTGTCAGGAGGAAAAGACAATGCTTGTTTCAGAATTTCACTAAAATGGATTTGATTCCTTGGCTCGAGTACCAAAATCTGTCACTGTGAAAAAGGGATTTGTACAGTAGTACTCCACTTAGATGTTGTTGGAGGAGGGGTGCCAAGAAGACATAAACAGATTAAGGGATTCTTCATTTAAGTTTGAGAAGCACTATTCTTAGCAATACTTTTTTTTAATTGTTTTAGTTTCCAGGTCGCCAAGCCAAGCCAAGCCTGGCTGAGTGCTTTTCGTGCAGAGGCGGATGGCTGTGACTTCCTCTTTCTGTGGCCCACTCTGAGTCCTTAATGTTGCTGAATTGGCAGGAACAGCAAATGCTGTTCATATCCATTGGCCTCTTAAACATAACTAGACTGTAATCATCTTCAAGTTTGGGAGTTACTAAAAATCCCCTCCAGGGTGATGAAAAATGTTCTAAAACTGGATTGTGGTGATGGTTGCACAACTTGATAAATTTGCCAAACTCATTGAATTCTGCTCTTAAAATAGCTGAATTTTATGGTATGTAAATTATACCTCAGTAAAGTTGTTTAAAAACCATCCCCCTCTGATAATAAGCACTGAACCATTTCTCCTGCCTGCCTGCTTGCTGCTCTTTTGGGCAGCCAGCAACCCTGGTCTAAGCGCCGCAGTGGTTCTGATGTCAGGCATTTGGCACAGCCTGTGGCTCTCCTGGCTCCTTGCTGCTTGCTCTGCACAGGGCATCCAGCACCTAATGTGGTTGGACTGTTTGCCAGGAATAAGTCAAGGCCATTTCTGTTTCTAGAAGAGGCTCAGGTTCTCCAGATCCAAAGCCCAATTATCCAGTTTGTGGTTTATTCAGAACCCGTGATTCTTCTTTTTCCTCCTTGCTGTTTGGCCATTTTGTTGCTCTGTTAACACCCAGGTTACAGGGTAAGCAGGGGATTTTGGAGAAACTCAAATCTAGAAGTTTGGCCATTTCCCAGCAGTTCGCTCTGAAGGTTCAGTGGGAGAGGAGGTTGAGCCCTGTCGTTAAGTCATGATTTCACTTGTCTCTTTCTTCTTTATCCTCTTTCTATTGGTTTCTCCTCAAAATTATCTAGGTGATTGAAAAATGAGGTAAAATATTTTTCCTGCCTTCACCCCAGATGCCACTCTATGCAGTTGGATACAGTGATATGAAAGATTACTATCTGATTATCATTGACCTTCTCTTCAGGAGCTTCCACAGGGGCAAAGATCTTGACCACATTCACTGTTGTATGCCAGCGCTTGTCACATATTAGGTTGTTAATATACAAATTTGCTATCGCTGAAGGGCTTAATATGAATGAGTGGGTTAAATTGCCTTGCAGGAGGTAGGCAGTCGGAGCACAAGAGGGGCTGCCCTTTTTGATGGCATCCTGTTATCGTATTTATTGAATTCCTACTGCCCTCATGCTGTGATTTGAGATGCTTTGGGGCTCCTGGTCAGATGTCTTCTGAAGTATGGGGTTGCTTAGTTAAGGTCCTTTAACAAAGTCTTTATGTCTGTGGTGTCTAGTATCTGGATCAAATATTTATTTAAACTGAACAGAATACATTCACTTTTCCCTGTCCCCAGATGCCTAGTATTTCTAAACGTAGTCCCTAAAAGGAAGCCTGAGGGGGTGAGATGTAGTCCAGATTGCTTTGGCAATGCTTGGTGTTCTGAGTGGTCCTTTGTCATGGTGCTTGGCTACAGGCACGTACGTTCTCTAGGAGATGGAGAGAGGGCGGACAGCCTCCTTTGGTGGCCTTTCCTGTAAGGATTGGCCTCCCTGGAGTTAGACTTGCCTAAGCCACAGCTGGTGAGAGGGTCACACAGCAGTTAAGTAACACTTCATAATATCCCCTAGGGAGCACTTGGATTCTCTCAGATTTTAGATTTCAGTCCACAGAGCAAGCCAAAGCATTTACCTTCTGTGCATCAGAGCCAGCAGGTCAATTAGCAGTAGTCCTATGCCTGTGATAAATTAGGCAAGGGTTTTAGAAATTCAGATGGTGGGCAAGGAACAATTTGTAATCTGAAACTCTGCTGCTGCTGGACACAAGAAGGATGCCTGAAGGCATCGCTGGACCTCTTGGCCGTGGGGTGTTGGCCTTTTATAACAAGGGTAGATGTAAAGTATAGCCTGTGGGCCCTTTTGGGGCAATACCAGCTAATCTCAATGGTGCTGAATAGAGTAAAGATTAATAAGTCTTTAGAAAAAACTTGGTAGGTTGCTGGCTTTGAGCCCACAGCAGTTGGAATTTTGGAACCCAAAAGGCTCATGGCAGTTGTTTTTTTGGCAGTTGGTCTTTGGGAAGGGAAAAAAAAGAAAACACGCTAAAATTTTGGCTGTACTTCAACACCCTTCCTGGACAGGGTTGGGGGTCAGGCCCAGGACGGGGTGGTATAAGTTGGGAGAAGTTGTGCGCTGTAGACTTTCAAGAGCCTGCCAGAGTATAGCCTGGGGAATTTGCGATACTTACGCATAAGAAAGAAAAACTTGTTATTCCCTTTCTTTGAATGTTTCAGTTCCAACCAAATGGGACTCGTCCCCATGTTCTTCTCCAAGGAGTTAGAGATGTAGCTGCTGGAGTGATTATCAATCATATCAAACTCAACAGGGATTAGAGTAGAGTGAGGAGAAGTTGACCCAGAGAAAACTTTTGTTTCACTGGGAAAATTCTGCCTATGTCCCATACCCTTTAAAGCTACTTTGTAAGGGAAAATATATTCCACAGAGACGTTTAGGGTTAGCACACTAGGTTTATTTCTGCTTTAAAGAGAACAACTGGGCTTTTTTCTGTGAAAATAGTTGAAAAAATCATGGCCTTTGGAGTCAGCCAGCCCCTACTCCCTCTCTGGTCTGGAACCAGGCAGATTTAGTTGGTTTGCTTGGTTTGTATCTACCTTCTTGGAAAATAAAGACATTTTTACTTTGTCAGCTGCCAGCCTCCTGAAACAGCTCCATTCTGACCATTCCTGCTTTACAGCCAGTCTCCTTAGAAGCGTGCACACCTGTACCTGCTTTTCCTTCTCTTTCCCTTCCCATTTCCGTCTCCAAGAAGCCTGTGAGGAACCACGGGAGTCTTTTCCTCTTAGCCTAATTCACCCTTGGGTGCTTTGAAATAATACGAGTGATCTCCTTGGAAACCCTATGGAGCCGTTCTATTCTGTCCTATAGGGTCGCTATGAGTCAGAATCTACTTGACGGCACCAGGTTTGGTTTTTTGGTTTGGTACCTGGAAAGCGGTGAATATCGTTCTGGAATGTGAATTGAAAACAGTCATCTTTTTCATAATCAGGAACTATCCAGAACTCCCTCAGGGCATTCAACTTTGGCCACTTCCTTGTCCTTCTCTCACTCTCCAAGTCAATAAAAAATTAATAACAAACTAAAATCACACAAATGCTTTTCCTTTTTCTATAATTCTGTGACGTTAGACACTGTGGACCAAGTAAGTCTTTCACTAATCTTTTTTCTTCTTTCGAGTAACTGCAATACTTAGTACATACTTTACCACTGGCATCTGTACTACGTGCAGGTATAAAAATGAATCACTGTTCCTGATAACTAGAGCCACACAAGCTAATGGGCAGACAGACTGGAAACAATTCCAGAGCTATGTGGTAAGTGCTGAAAGGGAGGTATGTAGTACTTAGGTGCAAGGGGACACAGAGGAAGAAGCGATTAACTTTGCCTGGGGGTTGGAGTAGGTGGGGTCATTTCAGTGAAGTCTCGAATGGTGATTAAGAGTGTCAAGTAGACAAGGAAGGAAAGACATACTAGGCAAAGAAGAACAATGTGAGCAAAGATGAGGAGTCTTGTAAGAATATGGTGTATTCCAGAAACTGTTAAGTATGACCAGAGACGATGGTTTGTGTTTGGAAGTATAGGAAATAAGACTGGTGCTAGATCTTGATGGCCATTTTGAACCTTGGCTGAGAGTTTGGATTGTTTCTTGAAGACTAGAGAGCTGTGGCAGGACTTGGGGTGCTAGCTATTATGGTAGTCCAAGCTAGAAATCTTGGATGCTTATACCAAGATAATGGCAGGGAGATGGACGAAAGAGGTCCTAAAGAGGTGGGATCAACAGCAGTTGGCTTTTGGTTGATTGAATGAGAGAGTGAAGAACACACAAGAAATCTGAGATGACCCCAGATTTTCATTTGGTAGGTGGGGTTGTAGTGGCATTCAGCTATATGAGGAGGTGTGGATTGGGGGAAGGAGAAAACAAGTGTTCAGTTTGAGGTAACTGTGAAATGTCTAGATGGAGAGGTTTAGTAGCATTTGGATATTAGGAGCCAAGTCAGAAAAGATAAAAATTTAAGAGTCATCTAATTTTATGAAAGAGGGGCAGTTTAAAGAATTAGAACCATGTGAGAGAACCAAGGAGTGGTGAGAATAGTAGTACGAGAAGCAGGAGAGAGGCATCACAGAAGCCAAAGGAGGGGAGATTTTCTAGCAATAGCTACAGAGAGGGAACAAGTAAGATAGGAATTAAAGTGTCTGGGCCTTTCTCAATTAGAAAGTCATTGCCAGCCTCAGTGGAGTGATGGAGACAGAGACCACATTTCAGCAGTTTGAAGAGGGAGTGCAAAGATGAACAACAACAAGAGAATGAATAGAAGGTCATGAAGTGGTGCCAGCAAGAGTAGACTTAGCAGACTGCTCTCTCAGAAAGCTCAATTATGAAAGCAGGAAGGGAGAGGTCAGTAGCTTGAAGGGGGGGTGTAAGGGTAAGGTTTTTTGTTTTGTTTAAAGATGAGAGAGACTTAAGCGTGTTGTTAGGCTGAGGGGAAAGGAAGCTGATAGTAAGGGAGAGATTTATATGGTAGTAGATGGAGCCAGATTCAGGAGGAGAACAAAGGGGATGGGCTGTAAAGCCTCTGACTGGTGGGGCCCTTCTGAGGCAGCAGGAGAAGGGATAAGGACTAGGAGAGAAGTGTTGCGGTTGGACAGCAGGAAGCAGAGGGTGCCATTGTCTCTCTTCTCTGGGATGTAAGAGGCAAGGTCTTTTGAAAGCTGAAGGAGTAGGACTAGGGACAGAGTAGGGAAGCTGAGGCTACAGAATCAGTAGGAGTTCTGCTTGGCATTGTTGAGGTCCCACTTGCACTTGCAGATGATGGTGCAGTCGGCACTGATGTACCTTTTTTTTCTGCAGCAGTGCCAGGAACAGCTTACCCAATAAGCAAGGTATGCACAGGCTTACTTGGCTTACTTACTAATCTGTAGCGACCAATTTCACCTGTTTTTACCACATCAAAAATGTTGTGAAAGCAGTCGCTACAGATGAGTAAGTAAACACAGTTAAACCTGTGCATACCTTGCTTGGAGCCCTGGTTGCACAGTGGTTAAGAACTAGGCTGCTAACCAAAAGGTCAGCAGTTCAAATCCACCAGCCACTCCTTGGAAACCTTGTGGGGTAGTTCTGCTCTGTCATACAGGGTTGCTATGAGTCAGAATCGACTCGATGGCAATGGCTTTTTTTTTTTTTTTTAATACCTTGTATACCGTAAGCCAGTACATACCTTGCTTACTAGTTAATCTGCCCAGATGGTGCACAAAAGTTGTTTTTATCCCATCCCCATTCCTCTTCTGAAGCTGGTGTTTCAAATATCTAGCTGTCTCTATTTGCCTCCCTCCTTTCCGCCAGATCTCTGGGCAACCTTATCAGAAGCTGGTGAATAGTGAAATGCACAATAACCCTTTGGATCCTCTTTGTCATCATGCCTTGAATGAAGAAGTGCTGCCTTTTCAGACACCCTGGGCTTCTGACAGCTTCGTGGTTTTCTGACGCAGATTTAAAACACACACGTACAACTTGGAATTAGAAATGTTATGGATCCTTCATGTATCTCTCTGGGGAAGTGGGCTGGGGGCTGTTTGTATAACATTCCCTGACACTGATACCACAATGTTTTCCTAGAAACCAGTTTCTTTTTATAGGGGACAGTTTCTCTGAAACTGTTTGACCATTGAAAACAAAGCTGCCTCCAGGTCATGGCTACTGTCCTGTTCTCTTTTGCTGGCAGGAATGGATCCTGAGCTGATGTGCAGCCTGCTGGGGTAGAGTATATGTAAGTTAGGTCCGGGGAGGGTCATTGCTGAGGAGAAAGGGCAGGTCTCCAGAGGACCAGAGGAACATCTGCTCCCTTGGGCAGAAATCATCTGGATTCCCCTTGTAGGATTCTTGCATCTCTGTGTGCTCCTTTTCCCAACCTGGTGGCACTGGCCTAAAAGCACTCAATCCATTTCCATTTGAGATGTCTTGTCTCATGTCCTGACGGAATTCTGCCTGGATCCCCAACATCTGGGCAGGTGATGATAAATGCTGGAGGGAAATACAACAGTAAGGAGGCTAGAGAATGATGGAGGATGAGGTGGGGTGCTCTTTCATATAGGTGGTCAGGGAAGGCTTTTCTACTAGGGTGGTGTTTGAGCAAGACCTGAAGAAATGAGGAAGCAAGGCATGTGGCCATCTGGGGGAAGAACATTGAGGCCAGGAGACTAGGAAGGGCAAGGACCCTGGGTAGGCAGCCTGCTGGAGAGTGCTTGCTGTTTGAACAGCAAGGAGGCCATGGCTAGAGCTTAAGGAGCATAGGGGAGCCCTGCAGGACCTGAGCAGGGGGCTGAAGGTGGGAGTAGTGGTAGATAGATTGCTGTTTACCTCCAGTCCTGCCTGAGTTCCTCCAGTGAATGGGTTAGGATTAGGTGATTTAGAAAATGCTTTGCCATTGACTCCTTCAAGGTGTTGCTGATGGCTCGGATGCCAGAGGCTGTTACAGAATGCAGGCTGATAAGCACTTTGTTAGTACTATTTTTGTTGCTTAGCATTTCAGCAACCAACGGGAAGGATGACCCCCCCACCCCCACTTACTTCCATTTATGAAAGCACTCCATTTCAAAGGAGCAGATGCAGTGATAAATTGTGAGGAGAAAAAGAATCCTGTATTGTGTATCCTTGCTAAGTTTCCTTGAAACTGCATATCCATTGATGGCTGGGCAGTTATCTTCAGAGCAGACAGGGTCTGTCTGTGGTCTGTCTTCATACCTGCAGGTTCCTACTCTTAGGCAACGAGGGGCTGGGAGCATGCATTCTGCTGAGCTTTTAGTTTCTCAAGCTTTAGTCTTAGGTGGTTTTTCATAATGGCTAAGGACTTTGGTTCTGGATCTAAAACATGGCTACATTGCTTTCTTGTGGTGTGACCTTTAGACTTCTTTAAGCTGCAAAATGGAGATGATAGACTCTACCTCATAGGATTGCAGGAAGATGAAGTGACATACAGATCTGGTAAATGTTCATTATGTTAGCTATTTTTATCATTATTGATGGAGGTCCTTGCATCTTTCTAGTTTTAACCTCTAAAGCTATTATTTTGGCAGGAACTTATTGACAAAACCCATCTTATTCCTTTACCCACTCCTACCAATGCCATTATCACACACTTTTTGGAACTGATAGAATAAGAGCGGAAGGAGTGATGATGGAGCAAAGAAAGCTTCCCAGCATTTTTCTTTGCTTTAAAAAACAAGACTATCTGAGCTCTATGATTCTGCTATATAAAATAGCTACTTATTTGGTCTGAATGTAATTTTTTTGGGCGGGGGGGCTGGGACTTAGTTATAAACTACTAAATGATAACAATACTACCATTTATCGAGCCTTGCTCTGTGCCTGGCACCGCTAAACATTTTACATTCTTTACCTTAATTCCTACAAAACCCTGTGATTTGGTAGTTATTTTCATTTTACAGATTAGGAAACTATAAGACACTGGGTCGTAGGCATTATTCTTTATGATTCCTTGCTTTTATGGATCATTTTGGGCAGGCATTGGCATCAGCATGAGCGATTGTGTTTATTGAGTGCTTGACTCTTGACTTCAGAAACTTTAATGTTTGTTTGGGGTGACAGAACCGTAAGGCAGAGGTCAGCTAATTCCTGACTCACTTCATTTCTGGATTGCAGAAGTGTTCTTGACTTTTCATGAAGAAGTAGGTGTCAGCAAAGAACAGGAGTAAAAAGTCGGAGAAACTATAACCTGGGGGTTAGGACCATATCAGTGTCTTCCAGAATTACAGACTTCTAAAAGAACCAGAGGTCACCTGGTCCAGGCTCTTCTCAGATACCTCTTGGCAGTTCACAGCCAAGAATAAGGTTCATTCTCCAGGGCTGGTGGGAGGAGTCATTATAAAAAGGCTACATTTGCAAGTTTTTCCTCTTAGAATGTCACTACCTCTCCAGGCAGACCATTGCATTCTGGTTGTTTGTCATTGAGTCGAATTTCAACTTATAGTGACCCCATGTGACAGAGTGGAATTGCCCCATAGGGTTGGCTTGGCTGTAATCTTTAAGGAAGGTGATCACCAGGTCTTTCTCCCACAGAGCCGCTGGGTGGATTTGACCTGCCAACCTTTCATTTAGCAGCCAAGCGCTTTACTGTTGTATCACCAGGGGCTCCTATTGCATTCTTAGATGCCACTTTTTGGTAACACCTTAGAAATCTGTTCCTCTAACGTCTACCAAGTTCTCCACCATCCCTAGCCATACTAGCCAAGGCTAATGCTATCCACAGGATGGTTCCTTGAAGTATGGAGCTACTGGGCTCCACCTTCCCCTAGATATTCTAGGCTAAGCTCCCCATTTATCATTAACTCCACTGAAAAGTAGTACGTTTCTGCCATGGGTCAGGCTGTAGCCACAAAGACCTGGTCCCTGCCCTAAGTAAGCCTGCAGTTAGTGGAGGAAACAGGCATTTAAATAATGTCCTTGCAGAATGGCTGGTGCCAGTGAGGAGTAGTACTGTGGGGAGGGTGAATTCAGAGCAGATTGGTGGAAAGGAGCAGGGAGCTGGTTTCATGTTTCTCTCCATCCTACTGAGTGTCAGTTTGATGCTAAAGAAAGAGGATGCAAAGCAAGAAAAGAGATCTCGGGATGAGGTGGGGATGAGGTGGACGCAGAAGCAAGAGTACTGAGGAAGACCGCTTTCCTTCTTGTATTTTGAGCCTGCTTCCTAGGTACCCAGAGAACCTTATCTAAGGGCTGTGAGTGATAAGCCATTGGTACAGGAACTGGGAAGCTGAGTTGGAAGTGATGGCAGCTCTCACTCCTAGACTGTCTTTGATTTAGGCAGTTAACTGCCCTCCAAGGTGAGGGCCTCAGTGTCCCCACCCACATACCATAGTGGGGCCTGAGTTTTAAGTACAGGTTGCAGAAAGACTGGTCAAGAATTCAAGGGATGTTGACTATTTTGGTCCTTGTTTCTAAGACAAAACACGAGAGAATCTGCATAATCTGAAGTGCCTTTTTCATCTAAATTTTTTCCTGATGGCATTCCCAGGCATGTCTTCTAAACCTACTTTCACGTTCTATTTAGGTGGGTCATAACCCTGACTGGATGGGGCAGGGAAGGGAGCATTTCCTAGATTCCTTTATAAGATTCAGAGATTTTCACATCTGCTAGGATACTGATGGTGCAGTGGCCAGGACAAAAATGAACTAAACTTGACTCTGGTTCCATACCAGAGTCTGTTTGGTTTTTCTTTCTTTTTTTCTACTTTTAAAGATAATTTTGTTCCCCTCCCACCCAAAAAACCACCCACCTATTCAAAGAGCTAGAAATTGAGTGTTCTCATAACTAGCCATGAATCAGTGACAACCTTTTATTATTGGTGTAAATAGAAACATAAACCCTGTTCCTGCATGTACTTCACAGGCCCTCTCTGCAGCACTTTCCTTCACAGCCAACGAATGTGCAGGGCTTCTGAGTCAGCGGTCAGCTGCCACGGGACAAAACATGCAGAGTATTGTCAACTGGCAGAACTTGCACAGAGGCCCTGGAAACCTGGTGTCGCCTCCTCTTCCTCTTCCCTCCTCAGGCTCTTCCCTTCCCTTACCCCTTCCTTTCACACCTTGGCTTTCCAGTCCCCAGGATTTCTGGCACCTTCCGGCCAGGTTTCCTGGTCTCTCAGTTCCTGTGATTATAAATGCCGACCATCCCCAGATGCTGGGGCATACGACACATGGGGCGGCCCAGGAGAGGTTGGGGTCAACCTTTAAGAATGAGAGGAAATATTGGTCTTCTGGAAATGGGGCAGTAATTGGAACAGCCCTTCTGCGATTCTTCCTGGCTGCTCTCAGAGTGAGTCAGAATGCCACTGAAGTCCTAGCCCAGCAGAGCTACAGAATAATGCGGTCCACTCTCAAGAGTTGTCCTCCTGCTGTGGTCATTTGGCTTGCAAAGTAGGAAAAGTGAGGCAGCCCAAGGGAATTAAACTTGTGTAGCCTTTCACTGGGTGCCTGTCGCATTGTCCCAGGAACCAACCTACCTCTATTTATCTGTTGTCATTGGTGATCTGCAGGTCAGAATCCTGTCGACTGGGCACTTAATACTTGCCTGCCACTTGGAAGCAGGCGCTCTGCAGTTGTCTGGAGCTGTGGCTGAAACCTGGTGATTTGAAGGTGTTTTATATCAATGAAAGGATTGAGGGGCAGCTATTAATAAAGGTGGTTGTCTGTGAAGAGGTTTGGTTTGAAAATTCTCTGTGATGGAAGTGAATATTTCAAATAGAGTGGGTACAGCCCCCAGAGGGATGCTAGCTCACATGACTCAACTCTTCTTTGGAAATATATGTCCAAGACTGTCTTTTAGGGAGGTTGGAGTACAAGGCAAGCCTGATGATGGGGGAGAGGCTTTTAGAAATACACGTTGCAGGACCTTTCATGAATAGTTTCAGCAAGAACATCATGATGCTGAATGCTCCGAATCCTGACTACAGGGAATGGAAGGTGGCCGCTACTTAGGAACAAAGAAAAACCATTTTCTTCCTTGACACAAGGCAGTGACAGATCCAACCAGGTGTATTAAACCATTTCCAAACATCATGACATGAAGTCATTAATTATGAATACAGGTATAGGGTATGCAGGGTCAGGATTGCACAATGCCGTCTGCTTGCCAAAGAGCAAATAAAGCTGCAGAAATCCCCACAAAGAAGGTATGACACCGAGAGGTCCCCTGACGTAGCAAACTCTGGGTGTGTTCTAGTCATTTGTTGTTTCTTCTTTCAGCCTTTCTTCTGCCTTTGGATAAACACACTTTCTTTTTTTTCTCCTCTCATGCCTATAAGCCATCTTTTGACTATCTGCCATTTCTAGGATGTGCCTTGGCTTGCAAGGATAAATAGGCTCTTTTTAGGAATTTTAAAATATTTCTTCTGCTGCTTGCTGCTTACCTAGACTAAACCTTTATTTAGGGGAAACTGAAAGTTCATTCAAGTTAATTCCATTTCTCGCTGAACTCTCGGCCTTGTGGATATTGGGACAAGCTGTGTTTATTAGCAGAGTAACTTTTAATATCCAGAGCCAGGAAGGGTTGTTTAGTATGTGATATTTTTGAGATGGGAAGTCAAGCCAGTGTGTTTCAGGCAAAGAATTACCATCTTAGACTCCACATCACAAGTAGATCGTTGTGTCTTGGCGTAGAAAATATAGGGGGAAGCGGCAGTTCCTTGTGTTTAGCTGTAATGTTTTCTCATGAAACCTAAGACGCATCTCCAGTTGATTTAGTTTTTTGTTTTTTTAATTGTGCTTTAAGTGAAAGTTTACAGAGCAAATTAGTTTCTCATTAAACAATACACAGATTGTTTTGTGACATTGGTTGCCAAACCCACAATGTGTCAACACACTCCCCTTCTCCCCCCACATCCCCACCCCCTCCCCCGGTTCCCTGTTACCATTCGTCCAGTTTTCCTGTCCCTTCCTGCCTTCTCGGCTTTGCCAGTTGATTTAGTTTAACCTTATGATGGTAAGGTGTGGAGAGAAGCAGAATGTTTTCTGCTTCAGAAAGGGACATTCCGTTGCTCAGGGACTTACCCAAGTCAGAGCTCCAGGACAGAACCCTGAGTCTCTTTCTGTGTCATTCTGGAACTTGGTGCCTGTCTTCACAGAATTGATTTCATCAACACATAGAATTTGGTGACTCCCACCACCTTTGGGTTGGTGCACAAGTTTGTCACTTCTTGCTTTTCCACCCTTCCTAAACACAGCAGATTAACAAGTCCCTTCATCTGTCTCCACCATCCCCAAGTCAGTAAACGCTCTTTAAAACAAAGTTCCAATCCAGTAGTGTTTGCACACTAATGATAAACTTGTGACACCATTCTGACCAGAGCACCAGGAATGAGTGCTGTGACTGTGAGAGTTTTCTTAGCTCTGTTGTTGTTAGGTGCTATCGGGTCATTTCCGACTCATAGCGACCCTACATTCAACAGAACGAAAACACTGCCGGGTTCTGCGCCATCCTCACAATCATTGTTATGCTTGAGCCCATTGTTGGCAGCCATTGTGTCAGTTCTTCTCGTTGAGGGTCTTACTCTTTGTCGCTGACTCTCTACTATACCAGGCATGATGTCCTTCTACAGGGATTGGTCCCTCCTGTTAACATGTTCATAGTATATGAGATGTAGTCTCGCCATCCTTTCTTCTAATGAGCATTCTGGCTGTACTTCTTCCAAGGCAGATTTGTTCGTTCTTCTGGCAGCCCATGGTATATTCAGTATTCGCCACCAACACCATAATTCAAAGGTATCAGTTCTTCTTCAGTCTTCCTTATTCACTGTCCAGCTTTCACATGGATATGAGGTGATTGAAAACACCATGGCTTGGGTCAGGCACACCTTATTCTTCAAGGTGACATCTTTGCTTTTTAACACTTCAAAGAGGTCTTTTGCAGCAGATTTGCCCAATGCAATGTCCCTTAATTTCTTGACTGCTTCTTCCATGGGCGTTGATTGTGGATCCAAGTAAAATGAAATCCTTGACAACTTCAATCTTTTCTTCATTTATCATGATGGCTGCTTATTGGTCCAGTTGTGAGGATTTTATTTTCTTTATGTTGAGGTGTAATCCATACTGAAGGCTGTGGTCTTTGATCTTCATCAGTAAATGCTTCAAGTCCTCTTCACTTTTAGCAAGCAGGGTTGTGTCATCTGCATATCACAGGTTGTTTATGAGTTGTCCTCCAATCCAAGTCTTTCCTCTAGACTTGGAAAACTTCATAATTGGAAGAGAGTTTTAGACGTCCTCCAGTCTAACCTCCTTATCTTACACAAGAGATAAGTGAGAAGACCCAGTGAGATGAAGGGACTTATCCGGGGTTATGCGACCAGTGTCTGGCACATATAGGTTCAGAGCCATGTTCATGCTCGTCACATTGCCCTGTTCTGTTCTGTGAGAAGTGCTCTGGAAAAGAGTCTGTGGACTTCCTATGGCTTAGTTTTGATCTTTGGCTCTTGCCATTTACCTCTCAACAATAGTTGTAACTAGTGATGATAAATAAAACGTGATGTAAAAATGAAACAGACCCGAAAGAGTGAATGGATAAAAATGCATGTGAAGTGCCATCTCTCATCATAAAGCCTTTACCCAGTGCACAAACATAGGATATCGGTGTGTGGGTATTTTTGATAAGTGCAAAGTATAGACACCATCATTAATACTGTTAAATGTTGTAGGGAGAACATGAACTGGCTGTGAGGTCTCCTCACCCTGCCATGTACCGTATGCAGTGGCAGAGCTTGTTCAGTCCTTTAAGCCCCTGCAGACTTTGATACTTCTGACTCTGCCCTCTGGTTCTCTTCAGACCTCTCTCTACTGTTCTTCATAATCTTTTTAGAGAGTTTATCTTTCTCTGCCAGTCCTCATACAAGTTGGTGTTTCTCAGGTCTCTTCCAGAGCCATGGCTCATCTTTCCATGTGGATTCTCCTTGTGTGATCTTACCTGCTTTCATAGATTCAGCTACCACCTATAAGCTTGTTGTTGGCCCTTGGATCAGCCCCTGGCTAATGGCAGCCCCGTGTACAACAGAACAAAATACTGCCTAGTCCTGCACCATCCCCATGATTGGTTGCAGATTGGACTGTTGTGACCCATAGGGTTTTCACTGGCTGATTTTCAGAAGTAAATCGCTAGACCTTTCTTCCTAGTCTGTCTTAGTCTGGATGCTCCACTGAAACCTGTTCTTCATCATAGCAGTGTGCAGGCTTTCACTGATAGGCAGGTGGTAGCTGAGCATGAGCTGTATTGGCCAGGAATCAAACCTAGGCCTCCTGCTTGGAAAGTGAGAATTCTACCACTGAACCCCACCAGTGCCTCACCTGTATACTAATGAGTCCTAAATCTAGCTTCAGACTCATACCCAACTGCCTAGTGAACACCTGCACTAAGACATCTCAAACTTAACAGGTCTGAAAGGGAACTCGCCACCCCACCCTCACAAATGAGTTCTTCTATTTTTAATCTGTTAATCTGCTGTCACCATTTATCTGGTGGCCCAAGCTAGAAATATGAGAGTCATTCTTGATTCTTTATCTCCTCTCTTGTAAGAGTCGCTCACAGGCCTAACTATTTTATTTCCTTTCCCACATCCTACAGCTTCTTCACTGCCTGGCTAATGCTTGTTTTTGTGTGCCGTCCAGCTGACTCTGACTCATAGCGACCCTATATGACAGAATAGAACTGTCCCATAGGGTTTCCTAGGCTGTAATGTTTACGGGAGCAAATCGCCAGGTCTTTTCTTTGGTGGAGCTGCTTACTTATTCTGAAAGACTTAGCTGTTATCTCTCTTAAGTTTATCTTCAATGAAGAACCCCTATGGTATAGGTACTCTTCCTCTATGTTCCTCAGATTTCTTGCGCATCTCTCTCTAATGGCGCTTAGTATGGTACATTGTAACATTCTGTTTATGTGTCTGCCTCACCCACTAGACGAGAAGCTCCTTGAAGGAAAAACTGTTTTACTCATCTTTCTATTCCCAGTGTCTAGCATAGTTCCTGGAGTATAGAAGACAGACAATATATGTTTGTTGAACAAATGAGCATAATACTTAGGAACGCCACTTTGAAAAAGAGTTATGTTGCCTGGAAGATGTTTGTAGAAACAAGCTTGGATTTGCTGACCATTTCTTTTTCTTTCTTTTTCTTAGATTAACGTGACAACATCAGGTGGATCAACGGCCATCCCACTGCCCCCTCTGTGGGGGTGGGGGTGCTGAGTGTGGGGAAGCATGGAAGAAAGTAAGAATGAGACAACTAATCGAGCTCACATCCTCTTTGACCGGTTTGTCCAGGCCACCACCTGCAAGGGGACTCTGAAGGCCTTCCAAGAGCTCTGTGACCACCTGGAACTGAAGCCCAAGGACTACCGCTCCTTCTATCACAAGCTCAAGTCCAAGCTTAACTACTGGAAAGCCAAAGCCCTCTGGGCAAAGTTGGACAAACGGGGCAGCCACAAAGACTACAAAAAGGGAAAAGCATGCACTAACACTAAGGTAAGGATTTGGCTGCCTTCAGGCCCTGGGGTCACTGACCTGAGGATTTAATCAAATGCCAAAGAGAAGGACTGAGTATAGAGCCAAGCAAACTTTAGCTACAACTTAGCATAGAAAGTCAGGGTTATACCTTACTGAAACTTTGTGGATTCATTACCTTTGTTCATTTGACTATTCCATGTGCCAGATCCTATTCTAAGCATATTTCATGGATTTCTCATTGAACAGTAAAGGTTTCAACTATTTAAGAACAGCCCTGAATTCAAATGATGTAGGAATTTTTTCTTTTGCTAAGGCTCTGTTTTGAATCCCACATTGTTATGAGGCTGTGGGTCACTTAACAAGGAGCAGCCAAGCCCTGTTAGCATCCTATCTGAGCCTGGCTTCATTGTTCGTGGTATGTCATCTTTATAAAGTCACTATTCTATACTCAATAATCAGTAAAGTGTAGTATTTGCCAACCTGGGAATTTGCAACAGGCCTCAGACCTCTTCGCAACCATATTCCAAAGGTCTATTTTGATTCATAAGCAGGTGTCTTGCAAACCAAAGTATTCCTGTTGCTTTTTTTTGTTTTTTTAAACAATCTAGAGTAATAGAGTTTGCATGAAACAGCTAGACCTGGGTAGAGATCTGAGATGTTGGAACACCTGTGCAGGAGCAGGTGTGAGGAATTAGAGAAGGAAAGATGCATTTCTTGTTTTCCTCCTTATGTAAGAATGCCTTCTGTGAGAAGTTTGGAAAAAGCTGCCAGAGAAATGAAGTTGCAAAATGGCTGTGTGATTATGTTATTATATCCTTTAATGCGTTTTAAATTGTCCTGTGTGGATACCTAGAGACTCTTCTACAGTGGATTTGCATTTTGATAGATACTCATCAATAAAATTCAAGAAATTCAAAAGGCATGACTGTCATGAATGAGAACTGGACTTTTGTTAGCAGTAAAAGGAATTGCAGCCGTAATGCATGTCCTCCTTTTGTTTTGCACGTGTGAACTAGTTAAGTGTTCAGTCTCACTCTGAGTACTTCTTTATAAAACGGATCTTCAAATCATGTCCCTGGACTTTTAGTCTAGAGATGGTGATTTTAGAACTCTTCAGCAAATAAAATTTTGGCTCTTGAAAGTTGCCTCTTGGGAATCATTTGGAGGATAGACCTATTCCAGGATTCTAAGACTGCCTGGCCTGTGTATTTAATAATCTATGTCTTCTTGGACAGAAATCTACTTGACTTAAAAACCTTCCAAAAGGTCCTCACCTAATGATGAAAGATTAGATGTGATTTTCAAATCATTTGCTGAACTGATGACCCATTCAAAGATATTACACATCTGTGGACCTTACAGGCTGTCCAAAGTGAACATGTGCTGGGTTTATGTCCAGCACTGATAATTAAAGTCTCCTGTATACACAGTAATCACTAGCTCTTATCCCAAGCCATTGCATGCATTCTGCTAGGGCCTAGATGGATTTGAAGGTTTCTTGGTAGTGGGGAAAGTAGTTCTGTCTGGAGGCATTGGGAAAGGATGGTTCTGAGATTACAAAGCATGTGTAGAAAACTGAGCTTTCTCAATAGGTGCTGCCTTTGCCCTGAAAGTAGCTGTGTTTTTCAGTGTCTTATCATTGGAGCTGGCCCCTGTGGTCTCCGCACAGCCATTGACTTATCCTTACTGGGAGCCAAGGTGGTCGTTATTGAGAAACGAGATGCCTTCTCCCGCAACAATGTCTTGCATCTCTGGCCATTCACCATACATGATCTGCGAGGTCTGGGTGCCAAGAAGTTCTATGGCAAGTTCTGTGCTGGAGCCATCGACCATATCAGTAAGTAAAACCAGTTCTCCTGCAGGGTTCCCCCGTCTCCTGCCCACTGTTCAGTAGAAAGAGATAGGCAGATTGTCTGAGGATGGAATACTCAGACAGCCCAATTTATCCATTAGTATCTATCTTGTAGAAAGCACACTCTGTTTGGAGCTAAAATACTGCAACTCAGTCATTATATAACCTAGACTCTTAACTGCAAGTGTATCTCCTGTAAAATGAGAAGTTTGGCATAAGGCTTTCTAATGTAGGTCTTGTCCTCTTACTGAGCACTTCCAGTGGGCTAGATAAGCACCATGGGCCAGGCGTTGGGGAAACAGATGACCAGTTTGGGCCTTGACCCACTGAAGGTTCTTAGTCCATTGGAAGAGTCACATAGACATGCAGCTATCTGTAATGTGATGTAATACATGCTCTGCTAATATAAGAACAAAGTGCTATAGGGACACAGTCCTGGAGTCCGAAACCACACTTAAGGAAGAAGTAGAGTCCTAGCTTGGTCTTGAATGTCAGGTTGATAACAGGATTCCTTGGGCAGGGAGGACCTGGTGAGGTGTGCAGTCAGGACAGCTCTTGCTGTGCTCTTATCGTGTCCAAGCTGAGCTTGGGCCTGTGCTTTTCTGTGGAGTAAATACAAGTTCATGCAAGCAGTGATTTTGTTTTCATGACTGTAAGTGGCCTATCGGAAAAGCATTATAGAACAGAGAGCTTCTGGATTATAAAGTTGGAGTCTTAATTTTTGATCACCATGAATGATTCTGTGGCAGCCTTATCAAGGAACCTATGTTCTGAACTCCTCCAGATGTGCGCTGGAAATACATTCAACCATTGAACCTTTTGCTCTTTAAAGCGATTGTGCTGTTTTATCAAACCCTGGCCAACAGCTGCCATATTCCACTGGCAGAGGAAGCGCTCGGCCCATCTGTTGGGTTATAATTTGTAAAGTGTCTTGGAACCAACAGTTGCCTGCAAAAATAAAATGTGTGCTAGCATGGATTTAATGAGTCTTTTGGAGGGCGACTCAGAAGGGTGGCGGTGTGGTAAGCTGGGGGAAATAACGAGAGAGTTAGAGGAGGATTTGCACGTGCTCCCAGCATATTAGTCACAGGCTACAGGTAGGATTGTCTTCACAGAGGATCAAGGGTCATTAATTCAGTGGATCTGTCTGCCTTATGTCTGAAAGGATTTATCTTGGGGCCAAGAGGGTTTGACAAAGATCAGGGACTAGGTTTTCGTCTCTGTATACTTGGTGCTGCTGCAGTGTCTGTCACACAGGTACTCACTGGACACCAAAGAAATGAATGACTCTCACCATGATAATGACCAAGATTTTCAATTATTTTGGGCCTTCATTTCCCCAGCTAGACTAGTGATGGGAGGGTAATGGTAAGAGAATAAGGTTGGGTTGTAGTTTCCGTTTCTCACCTTATAAGATTGTGTAGAGATCAGTGTGGTAATAGAGTGAAGGAAAGTTGCTGTGGAACCTCAGGGCTAGTTCCATGGGAAGAACCATATCCTACCAGGGTTGTAGACTCTGCTAAGTAATGGTGGCTCTAATGATGCCTTTGACACAATCAGGGGAAGATGAAAATGAGACTCTCCTGTTGGCCATAGTCTTCTGGTTTTGAGTACCTGCCCCAAGAGGTAGGTGTGGCCTTGGGTGTCTCTCTGGGACATCTCTTCCACCAGATTATGTTTACTGTTTCAAAAAGAGAGAAAGAGCTGTGGGTAGGTGGGTGGGAGTCCGAGCAGTGATGGCCAACCAGTATTCTCTCCTTATTGGGGCTCTCACTGATGTAATCTTTGTATTCATCCAGGTATCCGTCAGCTCCAACTCATACTTTTGAAAGTAGCCTTGATCTTAGGCATTGAAATCCATGTCAATGTAGAATTCCAAGGACTTGTACAGCCTCCTGAAGACCAAGAAAATGAACGTAAGTTGGATTGGAACAAGTGAAAAGTGATGAAAGGGTATTGACTGGGTGAGAAAAGATGAGATTAAGGGAAAAGATTAGAGGAAACTGGGTTATCTCAAAAGATAGCCTGTATCTTTTGAGGACTTTTTAGCTCATTGAGGAGGCCTTTGACATAACATTAGACATAGCAGGTACTATATTTATTTTGGAAAATCCTAATTTGGGAAAGTTCCTTTGTGAACCCTCTTCAAGGCTTCTTTCTTTATGTGGTTTGTACCCCGTGCATTTACACCTAGTGTTTTTGGCTTGGAGTTTTGTGCAGTCTGTATACTTGAGTATCTAGAGATAGTCTTAGATGTATGAATATGGTCTGGGTGGTAACTTTCATTTTGACTTTGGTCTACAGGGATAGGTTGGCGGGCACTGGTGCACCCCAAAACCCATCCTGTATCAGAGTATGAGTTTGAAGTGATCATCGGAGGGGATGGCCGTAGGAACACCTTGGAAGGTATTGGTCCCTGCTCCTTTGCCTGGTTCATAGCAGAGTGAAGGGCGACCCTGTCCCACCCCTGCAGTGAGAGTTTATGTCATCAGAGCCCACGCTCCTAAGAAGCTGCATGCTTGCTATGTCTTCTAATCGGATGGTGGGCTCCAGCCTTCCTCTGACCAAATGGTACTTGGGTTACTTCTTACAGGGCACTCTTATCAGGCTGCAAAGAGATGAGCTGTACTTCGTGTGGTTGGTACTACCAGGATTAAGTAGTACGTCCTCCATATCCTTGGATTCCGCATCTGCAGATTCAACCAACTGCGGATCGAAAATATTCGGGGTGGCGGGGAGGGTTCCAAAAAGCAAAACTTGAATTTGCCATGCATGAGCACTATGCTGAATCCTTGCAAATGAAGCGGTGTGTAGGCCTGCCCTGCTGTAGAATCCCACCATTTCACAGATCCTCAGTTTCTCTCCAGGAATCATTGTTTGAGCGTTGTTCACCTCACATCTTGTCATTATTCCCTCAACAATACAGTATAACAACTATTTATATACATTTACACTGAATTAGGTATTATAAGTAATTTAGAGTTGATTTGAAGTATACGGGAGGATGTGTGTAGGCTATATGCCAAATACTATGCCATTTTATGTAAGGGACTTGAGTATCCTCAAATTTTGGTATCTGCGGGGGTCCTGGAACCAGTCCCCCACAGATACTGAGGGACAACTGACTGTATAAGTATTAATAATCAGGTGGCCCCCTTCTTTTTTTTTTTTTTTAATGAAATCCTAGTGCTGAGTAATATTCTGGACAGTCAGATTTCAAAATTGTTAATGCATGGGAGACTTTGACTTCCTTCCTTGATTGTTATGTTCTTTGGAAGGTGAACACCTTGTTCGCATATAGGGAAGAGCCACCGTAAATGTTTCCCATTGATTCCCACCCCCCTTTTTGCTAGTGCCTGCCTCTATCCCTCCCATTTGAGTGATCCTCCCTCTTCGCTAGCCAGCTTTTGCCACCTCTGTGACAGTTTTTTTCCCTCCAGGATTTCGTCGGAAAGAATTTCGTGGCAAACTGGCCATTGCCATTACAGCCAATTTTATTAACCGGAATACAACAGCAGAAGCCAAAGTGGAGGAGATCAGTGGTGTGGCTTTTATATTCAACCAGAAATTTTTCCAGGAACTGAGGGAAGCCACAGGTTGGTGTAGATGCCTCCAAAGCAATAAGGATAGAAATTTAAATAACCACCTGTCATTTTTGTCTTGGGGAGTTTGGTAGGGTAGGTGGTCCTTGGTGTAACTGCTGTGTTGCTGGCCTCTCTGCTCTTTCTACACCTCCATGCTTTTTTCTTAGCATGTTTCATGTCATCACTTGTCTCTAGTGTCTGTCTTCATCTGAATGCTCTATGTTTTGTTTCTATTTATT
Organism: Dugong dugon; assembly: GCA_030035585.1. Taxonomy (NCBI): domain Eukaryota; kingdom Metazoa; phylum Chordata; class Mammalia; order Sirenia; family Dugongidae; genus Dugong; species Dugong dugon. The sequence goes on along the minus strand of CM057465.1, from coordinate 116,410,945 downwards.
TATTTTTAAATATTTATTCTGTGTTCTACCAACTCCTACCCAGCCACACACCCTATACTACGAAACTAAGTTATGGTGTTTGGTTGGCAGTTCTCTGATTTTATTGTGAACCTGACTTTCAGTATTGAGGATGTGGTCTTCTTCCTGAGTTCTAGTTTGGGCTTGAAAACAAACCATGTGCTAGATAGGAATTAGATTGTTCTATGAGAACTTCTGAATAGATCAGCTTAGATATTTTGCTGCAACTAAAGTGTGCCTTCATTCTCTGCTTTCTAGAACATGAGTTCTTTCTGTCACATCTACTTTTTAGATTAAATGAATTGAAGAGTCAGTAGTTCATCCTTTGCTTCCAGGCATAAAGTTGTCTGTCCTGTTCTTAAGAGTCTAGGAGATTCCTCCAGCTTCCCTGATGACTATCAAAGACGTTGAACCTGGTAACTAAGTCAAGTCCTCTTTCTAGAGGTTGATGTCTTTTTTTGGGTCGTCTTCCCATCTTTATATTTGTGCTTACTGCTGATCATTGGATCATTGTTTTTAGGATACCTGTGAGTGTCAAGTGAATTATATAGAGGTGCAAAGAGAAACAGAGCTCACCTTCTTTTCATGAATTTTGTATGCAGGAAGTGAAGAGCCTGGGTTTAGGAATGTTTTTATTTTCTCTTTCCGTTTCTGGAGTTTTGCCCCCCTGGTTTCTGTGGACCCATGTCTAATCTTTCCACCCACCCTGATGTACCTTGATCTCAGCAAACTCTTACATGCACGTTTGTTTTCTGGTCACAGGTATTGATTTGGAGAACATCGTCTATTACAAAGATGATACGCACTATTTCGTTATGACAGCCAAAAAGCAGAGTTTACTGGACAAAGGGGTGATTCTGCATGTGAGCATTGGATTTCTTTCAAATCTTTGTTTTTAATGTGGTATGGTTAATGTGATCACCAAGAGAAAAAATTTTATTGTCTGGTGGCTTTTTCCTGCAAGGAAATGAGAATGAACACCTAACGCTTCTCCTGGGAATAAGTACTTCTCTTTGGTGTTTTTTAGTTTAACTTAAAAAAAAAATTTTTTTATGGGAATTTTCATTATAAACAAAAGTAGAGAGAATAGTATAATTAACCTTCATGTGCCCATTATCTAGCTTTACAGTTATCAACACATGGGTAATACTGTTCCACTAGTATGCCAGTAGTACCTCTCTCACCATTGGATTGTTTGAGAGCAAGTCTTGGATATCATTTAATGTTTAAATACTCAGTTTAATTTTAGGCAATTTGGTTTGTGGTTATAGGGAATTCCCTATATGACCACTTGTTGGTTGGTTAAGAGATCTTCTTTTGGGAGGGGGATAGTAGGGGGAAGGAAGGTTGACTAAGAAACAGTAGTTGGTATTTATAGGAGTCTAACGACAGTTCTGGTTTTACTGCAGGTATAGTTATCAGAGATCCAGGGAATACTTACTAGATCAGAGTATATGTGGCTCATATGGGCTTCTTCATAATCTAACAACAAGAGTTTAATGTCCATCCTTAGCCAGGTCAGATTTAGCCTTTTTTTTTTTTTTTTCCAGGTAACTCTGAGATAGGTTTATCTGAAATATTAACTCAGAGAATCACAGAGTGGATGGTTTCTTCAGGAGAATTTAAGTCTCATTCTGGTCTCATCGGTCTGAATATATTCTATAGTTGAATGTTTAGTGTTAAAATCTACAATTCGCACTCCTTCCCAGCAGTCCGGAGAATTACTATTCCCATGTGATGAGAAAGACAGAAGTGAGGAGGCTCCAGATGTGCTGATTCAGGCTTGCACAGTTCCCACCAGAGAATCATAGCTGAATTTCAGGGAGGCCTTTGTCTTTGTGGGATGGTAATGAATCCAGTCACTTTAGTCTGAATGACACTACTGCCTTATCTGAGAACAGACTAGAGAGCGAGCTGATGAGCACGTGCCCAGAACACAAAGTCTCCTTTCCACCCAGGAACCTGTGTCCTGGCCTTTGTGTGTTTCTCAGCCTAGTGGTGGAAGGAGAAACAGGACAAAGCAGTTTGTACAGCCCATTCTGCCAAAAGTGTAAGCAAGATATATTTCATTGGATGCTTTGTAAAATTGGTTTATTGATTATTTTGAGCTGTTAATATTGCTATCAAAGAGGAATAGCCAGTGAAACCAGTTGGCATACCTTGAGACTAAGACTTAAACCTACTATTTTAGGTAGATTATGGTTCCAAAAAACCAATGGCCATTGAGTTGATTCCGACTCATAGTGACCCTATAAGGACAGAGTGGAATTGCCCCATAGGGTTTCCAAGGAGCAGCTGGTGGATTCCGACTGCCGACCTTTTGGTTAGCAGCCAAGCTCTTAACCACGATGCCACCAGGGCTCCAGATTATGGTTATCGGTTGAAATTATGTAGGAACAATTTGAGCGCCAAGAGCTGATTGCCTTTTTATTTATTTTTTTAGAGGGCAGGGCCCATGCCTTCTCCATGTGCTACTCATTGTGGCCACTTAACTCATGTTGAACAAACGCTGTGTCCAGCACCAACTTGAGAGTTTGTGTTTTGGCTTTTAACATCTTGTTGTGGTAGCTCGAAGTGCCATCGGGCACTTGGAAACTTTAGGACCCACTTAAGGAGAATAAAGAGTTGGCTCTGTATGCCATGAACCTCTAGAACAGAAAAGGAGTTTCTCAGTCCTATATGTGGAAAGCTCTCATCATTGTTTTTCTTTGTCAGCAACTTTCTGTAGAGCCTTTCAGAACCTTATGTATTATTTTGAAAATCTTTGTTCCCATTTCTATGTATTTCTTCCCAGCCTCCTAGCCTACTATTGCCCCCACCTCCACATCTTGTGGCCCTGAAGCTTTTGGGTTCTTTCTTTGGGTTTGCTGATTACGCAAGGCTCAGTGTTCCTTGTAGTCCCAGTTGCCAAAGCTGTTTGCTATCCAGATAATGACTGCCAGTAATAACATAAACTATAAAATGCTTTTTCAGTTCACAAAGCCCTACCACAGAAGTTATTTTATTTAATATTCAGCACAACTCTGTGAGGTAGATTGGACAGGATCAAAGAAGTAATGACTTGCTCAAGGGTACACATTAAATGGAGAAGCCAGGACTATATTTTTTGTGGGGGGAAAGCCTGTGCTCTCTTAGAAACAATCCTTTTCTTTTTAATTTGTGTAAAAGATTTAATTTTGGAATGTCAGGTCACTTCAGAGGGAAGGGAAAGGCAGTGAAGCTGAGTTGTGTGTCACATACGTAGTGTGGTTCCTGCTGGCTAAGCTCATAAATCCCTGTCTGGGCTTTTCCATCCTGAGCCTTTTCTCTCTTTGGAAACAGGACTATGCGGACACAGAGCTCTTGCTTTCCCGGAAGAATGTGGACCAAGAGGCTCTGCTGAACTACGCCAGGGAAGCGGCAGATTTCTCTACTCAGCAGCAGCTGCCGTCTCTGGATTTTGCCATCAATCACTATGGGCAGCCGGACGTGGCCATGTTTGATTTCACTTGTATGTACGCCTCCGAGAACGCTGCCTTGGTGCGGGAGCAGAATGGACACCAGTTATTGGTGGCTCTAGTTGGGGACAGCCTCCTAGAGGTGAGTACTAAGGATACAGCACTTCGTGGTAGAGGCAGTGATCTCTCTTAGGATTGAATCTGCGTCTCCGGTTGTAGAGTGAGTGTCTCATTCCACACGTTATACAGTGTAGGTAAACTCCCTGCAGGAATTACACCAGGAAAGAGGGGAGGATTACAGGCTGCTGGAACCCAGACTTGCTAAGTATAGATGGAAATTCTGCCACTTTTGTGACTTGCCCCCTACCAATTTGTGACCATATCCAAAAAGTTGCCAAACACTACTCTCAAGAGCCAACTCTTTCTTCGTTCCTTAGTTTCCCTGTTTTAGAAGGTAATTTATTTTAATTCTTTGTTTTATATCTCCATCGTAGCCTTTCTGGCCAATGGGAACAGGAATAGCCCGGGGCTTTCTAGCTGCTATGGATTCTGCCTGGATGGTACGAAGTTGGTCTCTAGGAACAAGTCCCCTGGAAGTCCTGGCAGAGAGGTAATGGAAAGCAACGATGGGTTCCTTCCATGAGAAAACTGGGAATGAGGAGTGGTTTACTCTTCAGGCAGAGTACAGGTTCTTTCTTCTGTCTCTTCCTTTCTTAACTAAGGATGTTTTCATAATAAGAGAGAAAAGGCAACACATTAATTCATAAAATCATAGAAGCTTAAAGATAATCTAGTTTAACTGTTCTTCTCTCATCTCTTTCCAAATTATATTTGTTACCAACAAATGTTATCTGAATCTTTGTATACTATTAAAGGACGGTGTCTGATTCCTTTATGATAGTTACATAAACAGATAGATGAAAATGGTAAATTGGATACTCTTGCCCTTAAGCCAGGAAGACTTGTACTAATAAAGTCAGTGTGGTAGTAGGGGACATACTGACGTAGGAGAAGGAATTAAAAGTGACTTTGAATTCAAAGGAGAACATCAGACTGCTTGTACACATTACTCACACCCCCAAACGTCAGATGTTTAGGCAAATTTTTGCAGAGGATGTAAAAATCCAAACACTTGCTGGCTGATAATGAACAAATGCCTATTCGACAGAAGAACTAGAGAGTTCTTGGGTGAAATTGATAGTTGATATCTTTTTATCATTTTAAGTCTGTTACTTAAGGCATTCTGGGTAAACTTGGCAGCAAGTTCCTATTTCATCAGTGATTTTCTTAAAAATTAAATATTGGCGTACTTTAAAAAAACAAAAGCAAACAGTAAATGAGTTGCCTTTTAAAATAGAATCAGGCATTTGTCACTGCCCAAAGCAGTGTGCTTGCTGTTTTCGTTGGCTCTTAATCAGTCCAGATCCTGTGGAATCACTGAGGTAGTGCGTATGGGAAGAGAGGGCTAATGTAGGATTGGTGGTAACCAGTCAAGGATGAGAGTTCGTCATGTCCTTCAGGTAATTTGGTGGACTGTCAGGAAATGGAACTATTATAAAAGGAGAGAGGGATGTTTATGGTGCTTTTCACTGCTCTGAGTATATTGTATGTCATTGCAGGGAAAGCATTTATAGGTTGCTGCCTCAGACCACCCCTGAGAATGTGAGTAAAAACTTCAGCCAATACAGCATCGACCCTGTCACCAGGTATCCCAATATTAATGTCAACTTCCTTCGGCCAAGCCAGGTAAGAGCCATCTGGTCAGTTACCTACATCTAAGCCCACTCTCAGAACAAATCAGCCCTCTGATGTATTGAAATGTGTATAACCATTAATGCCAAACATATTTGCATGGCACTTATTTAGTAATCCAAGTAGATGTCCTCCTGAATTGGCTGAGGTAGACACTATTTCCCGCCAACAGACTGCAGCTAGGGCAGAGAGTTGTTGAATGACTTGCAGAAGATCAAAAATGGTGGCTCCAGGAGTTTACCCCACACCTCGTAATTGAAATTGCATATTTTAGGGGAAAGAACATTTGTTCAGTAGTCAGGAGAAGCGACTTCCACCCCATTTTTGCCACAAATCAACCATGACTTACGTTATCTCATTTTCTCTGAACCTCAGTTTCTTCTCCTATAAAATGGAGGTAATAATCCTTGCTTATACACAGGATCCTTGTGAGGTCAAGTGAGATTATTCACTTGAAAGAACTTGGAAGTTAAAACACTATCTACATGTAAACAATATTTATATTATTATTGTCGTTAGTCAACTTTTTTGTACTGCTGAGTTGTTTCTCAGAATCTCTAAATCCTCTTTATTGGATTGAGAGTGACATCTTACAAAGTACAATAATCCCAAAGAGCAGAACAATTCTTAGAAAACAGCCCATTAAACATATTTTGCCTTTGTCATAGTGTGATTTTTATTCAGGTTCTAGCTGAAGTTATACCTTAGGCCTTCCATATTTACGTGTGGTGAGTTCACAGGGTGTCCATAAAAATTAGCCGCATTAATGGTCCAGCAGAGGCTATCTGTAGACTGTCATGGCTGAGTAGCTAATTTTTAGTACAACTTTTTACAATTTTTGGAGGGTTCAAGGTTTATGGAGCTCCTGTTGGGTTTTCCCTACATGACTAGCTGTAAACATTTGGGTGTTGTCAGGCTAGTAGCAATCTTGCATCTCTTGCTTAGAACATACATAAAGCTGTCAGTGAGCTCCCCCCTTCATTCACTGAGATTTTTTTGAGCTTCTTCTGTCTCAACAAAGAGATTTTGTCTTTGGTGTCATCTTAGACCAAACCAAGATTAATATGTATTTGTTTATACAGAGTCCTGCCTCATTCCATAAAGGATTTAAAGGGCATCATCATAACTTCTGTCTAAGCTTTGCCCGTCCTGCTGCTATCCAAGCCTTATACTTTAGTCATTCTGCTCTTGGGTGGGGGTTTGTTAACTTGGCATTTTATTTTCCTTCTTTTCGACTTCCTAACTTTCTGCCAGGTGCGCCATTTATATGATACTGGAGAAACAAAAGACATTCATCTGGAAATGGAGAACCTGGTGAATTCCCGAACTACTCCAAAGCTGACTCGCAATGGTGAGTTCTGGTAATGGCCTTTTGAAATGCAGGGATCTTGTTCAGATAAGCCTGTACTCATTCATTGACCAGTTAATGTGTGCAGTGCTGTCTAAGGCAGTGATTCTCAACCAGGTGTGATTTTATCCCCGAGGGGACATTTGGCAGTGTCTAGAGGTATTTTAGGGTTGCTATGAATTGGAATCGACTTGAAGGCAACAGTTTTTTTAATTTTTTTTTTTTAAGCATTTTCAATTGTCATAACTAGGGGAGGGTGCTACTGGCATCTAGTGGGTAGAGGCCAAAGATGCTGCTGAATCTCCTACAATTCACATGGCCACCTTCCATAACAAAAAATCATATGACCAAAATTATCAGTAATGTCAAGGTTGAGAAACGCTAGTGTAAGGTGCTATGTTGTTGTGTGCCATTGAGTTGATTCCGACTTACAACAACCCTATATGACAGAATAGAACTGCCCCATAGGGTTTCCTAGGCTGTAGTCTTTGGGGGCAGATCGCAGGTCTTTCTCCTGCTGAGTTGCTGGTGGGTTCAAACAGCTGACCTTTTGGTTAGCAGCCAAGTACTTAACCACTGGGCCACCAGAGCTCCCAAGATGTTATGGGGATGTCAAGATAAATCAGATACACGTGCTGCCCCTCAAGAGAGGAAGAGAGTTGACCAGACTTGCTGATCTGACAGAGACGGGAGAAACCCCAAAACTATGGCCCCTAGACACCCTTTTAAGTCAATACTGAAGTCACTCCCAAGGTTTACCCTTCAGCCAAAGATTAGACAGGTCTATAGGGTAAAGAATAATACACATGAGGAATGTGCTTCTTAGTTCAATCATATATACGAGACTAAATGGGCACACCAGCCCAGAAGCAAAGATGAGAAGGCAGGAAGGGACAGGAAAACTGGATGAATGGAAACAGGGAACCCGGGGTGGAGAAGGAGAGAGTGTTGACACATCGCGGGGTTGGCAACCAATGTCACAAAACAATTGGTGTATTAAGTGTTCAATGAGAAACTAATTTGCTCTGTAAACTTTCACCTATAGCACAATAAAAAAAAGAGAGAGAGGAAGAGAGTCAACTAAGGTTATTGAGGAATGTTTTATGGAGGAAGTAGTGACATCTTAGCTGTGTCCTAAGCAGGGCTTCAAACAGTCCTGCCTGGTTCAGTCATAGCTGACAAAGCAAAACCTGAACAGAACTGAATCTTTAAGGTGTGGGTGGAGTGGAACAGGAAAAATTATGGGTCGAAGCCCTGCTAGAAACTTCATCTCCTTCTTAGAAAACAAGGGCAGTGTGCATGTTCCATAGCAACCAAATTTCTTGACCCCCAGAGTTGGAAACAGCAGTGCCCCGCTCAAAGACGGTGGCTGTTGCGCAGCTTTGAGAATGTGTGTCACTCTCCACAGTTCTGGCAATAATCCAGTCTCCCTCATCAGGCTCCTGAACAGGCTTACTATGCCACTTCCAAGTCTCCCATTCCAGGGCTTTGACCTGTAATTTTTCCCATCCTGCTTATCAGTCTGCTTCACCTAAATTTTAAAAATTTGAATCTGTTCCAATTTTACTTCATCAGTCATGACTAAACCGGTTCAAACCAGTTTGAAGCCCTGGTCCTGAGACATGGACAGGATACAGTGATAGAGGCAAAGGCCATTCTGTATTTTGTGTGCATTGAGGGGCCCCTGAAGATTTTTTTATAAGGAGAATGACATGAGTATATCTACTCAGCTGTATGTAAGATGGATTATTGAAGGGGGATGTCAGAGGTAGACAGACTAGTTAGAAGCACATTGTAATAGTTCAAGCTAAAAGTAATAAAGACCTAACTAAACCTAGTAGTGATGGTGGAGATGGAGAAGGGAGAACACAGCGGAGCGCAGTGAGAACTCTGACTTTGAGACCAGACGCAACTGGGCCCCAGTCCAAGGTCTGCCGTTTGTGAAGTATGTGGCCTTGGACAGGCTACTTAACATTTCTGAACTTCAGTTTTCTTGTCTATGAAATGGCAATAAAAATACCTTTTTCACAGTGTGGTCATGAGGATTCTGTGAAGTGTATAGAGCACTTATTACAATGCCTGGCATATAGTGGGTATTCAAAAAATGGTAGCCATTTTGTCATTGTCATTTTTAACTATGTGAGAGAATATTAAGGAGTCAGACACAATAGACATTGGCAGTTGATTGTACTGTGAGACAAGAGATAGGTCGTTGTAGATGGTTCTGCCATTGGTCTAAATAAGAAGTAGGAGGATGAGAAAGCTTGAGAGAACAAGATGATTAGTTCTGTTTTAGAGATTTTGATTTGGGGATATCAAGGTGGATATGATAGCCAACAGGCAATTAGAATACCTTCATCTTTCTCCACTGTAGTGTCACGTCTTAGAAAGCAGAGAGTGTATCTTTGTTCACTGTCATTATTTGTAGAGCTTAGAATATCGAAGTCGCCCAATACTAATTAGATGGATGGAAATATACAGATTTGGGAGGCATCTGAATTAATTTCTGAAGCCAGGAGATTTATGATGATGGCACCAGCAATGGTTCTGTATGTAGTTTGAGAATACATTTTTACTGTGAAAGACTTAAATGAAACCAAAATTTCATGATAGGTGACTTATACCTTGTTATGTTCACAAATCACTAAATCACTTGATACAAAGCTAAATATTTTCAGCTGCCTTATGTAAGGGAACATACTTGCTTGGACACAAATAGAAGTTTGCAGATACCAGAGTTCTTATGGTGTGATTAAGAAAAACTGATGTTTATAAAGGCTGTTCATGTTTTAGAAGATATATCAATGAATTGAAAAACACCCGAGTGTATTTGTGTGCCTATTCAGTTTTCTCAAGATCTGATAATTTATAAATAAAGGATGCCCAGCCTGGCCTGAAGTGTTGTTCTGGTCTGGGATTCTTGGCCTTGCCAATGTAACCCTGCAGAGTTTCTTAACTTGGCAAATTGGGAAGTGTTAAGAGCAGAGCTTTATTTCCTATTGGTTGAAAGTGGTGCTAGATAGACCATATGTTACTTTGAGGGAAAGAGCTTCCTCAGCCAGCTGCTAAGAAGCTCTCCAGGGAGATCCTGCAACCATTGCAAGTGAGGGTGACAGCTCAGTAGGTGGCACTCCTCCATCTAAGTCAGTATCCAGGAGTGCCACAGGGACACGGGGCTTCAGCACGAACAGCTCCAGATCACCCTGGTTGTATTGTATCGTCTTTTAGCGGGTGGAATTTTACCTCAGACTCTGGATAAATTGATAGTCCACCTAAAATTCCACTATTATGACATCAGTTACATGGCTTTGTACTCCTCATTGTTTCCTTTTGAAAACCAGTGACAACTATTTTGTCCCTACCCTCATGAATTTTTTTTTTTTACTCCATCTGTCAAGCATTATGTAGCTCAGTCCAGGAATGATTGGCTGAATTTTTAAAAGCACAGCCCATAAGACAAGAAGAAAAAAAACATGAAGGCAAAAAAGTAGCTGAAGGGTACCTAGCAAATGGGGTGGAAAGTATGAGGGTATAGGGGCTACATTACTGTTAGAAAAGACCAAAGTCTGCCTGGAGTTATCTAGTGGAGTTATTTTTTTATACTGGATATGTGTACAAAGAGGATCCTATAACAGCGTAACTAGGTGACCATACTTCCAATAATATTTTTTTGTTGTTTTAGAGTCTGTAGCTCGTTCGAGCAAACTGCTGGGTTGGTGCCAAAGGCAGACAGATGGCTACGCAGGGGTAAATGTGACAGATCTCACCATGTCTTGGAAAAGTGGCCTGGCCTTGTGTGCAATCATCCATAGATACCGCCCCGATCTGATGTAAGTCGTGATCAAATTTTGTGTTTTATTTTATATTCCCTAAGGATCTCAGAGCACCCTGCTATCCTATCAAGTGGCCAAATTTTGTGCTGTTTCCTAGAATGAGGTGTAAGAAACTTTCTCTAGAAGGCAGTCATTAGTTTTGATTTAACTATATTTAAACTGTATATGTTAAGCATTATGTAGCTCAACCCAGGAATTTTTAAAATTATATTAACTGAATTTTTTAAAGCACAGAACTCATAAGGTAAAAAACTGGTTTTAACACCCACCTGAGCCTATTAACTTCACACAAAGGAAAACTCTGTTTATTGGCCCCAGGTTGAACTTCATCTTGGCCAGCTGTCTTTCCAGTGCTGTTGGTCACAAGGGAAACCTGGCTGGAACATTTGGCTAGCTCAAGGCAAATACGTTGCTTCCAACAAAACAAAAACCAGTGAATAATTACCTGATTTCCATTGGTATTATCTCTTTGTTACGGACTGCACTTTTTGCCCACATACTCTGTCAAGCCCACAAAGCTCATGTTGCCCTAACCACCTATACCAATGCCATCTTCTCTTTTGGCCATTCTATACTCACTTGTCTGTGGACTCAGGATACGAGGAGGACCCAGGCCAACTGTTGGTGACCAGTGCACTCAGATGTCCCCCATCAGCATTTGTTACCATGGGAGCCAAACAAAATGACTAAGAAACAGAAGCAGAGCATGTTGGTTTCTTTTGGCCGCCTGTCCTTTTCATCGTTAAGTCTACTTAGGGGCTTAGTCTTTGTTTCTTTGTTTTGTTTTGATGATTACTTCATCTTGAAAGACAGTCCCTATTTATGACGGTTATACACAGTTGAGCCAAGAGCTAGTAAAAACAACCTTACATAGTGTGGTTTAGGGAATTTCTTATTGCTTGGATAATGGTAGGTGAACTCTGATGCTCTATCCCTTAGCTCATCCAGAGGCTGGTAAAAGGTAAGTGAAATTAGGGCTTACTCACTCCTACCAAGAAAAAAAAGGAGGGGAGAAGCAACTTGAAATAAGATTGTGATAAATGGCTCATAAGTGAATTAGGAGATGGGATAGGTGAATCAGTTCTATTCCAAAGGGAAGGCAGGGGTAAAAAATAGGATGAAAGCAGAAGTAGTGAAGGGAGCTTAGCAGATGGGGTGGAGAGGTACGTATTGGGGCGTAGGGAGTACATTACTGTTAGAAAAGACCAAACGCTGCCTGGAGAAAAGGTTTAGGAGAGTTATCTAGTGGAGTCGTATCAGAACACAAAGCAGTGAGTAGGTAATTTGGCACTAGACTATAATGACTTCACCCAGGATGAGGCCTCTAGGGTTTAATAGGCTTAATCTACAGAGAAAACAATTTTACAAATGAAAAAATGCTATGGGATCAGTAGGTTAACTCAAAATAAGGTCTGCCCGGTTAATCTGAAATCAACACAAGAGTGCTATCACTCTTTACTCTGATTGAATTGCAAGAAGTTTAAAACCCAGTGGGAAATGTTAGTTAATCTAAATACTTGGGAAAACTCAGGAAATTTAGCAATGGAAAAATCTTTTGAGGAAAGTTTTGGAATTTCCCTTTGAGGGGAAGGCTTAGTAAGATTTACCAGAGCTGATTTAGTACAGTAACAGTTTGTCAGTTCCAAGGGGCAAAACAGTGATAATCCCAGGACCTTAAGCAGCCTGATCCAAATAGGATTTTTACCATGTTTAACATTTGCTTATTATATGCTTAACACACACACAGTACAAGAGAATACATATTAAAGATAGTTCCTATCCTTGAACTTACATTTTAGTAAAAAATTCATGTTACTGGATAAATGAGAGTAGTTTTTCAACTTTACCTGTCTTCTTTCCTTTACTGGGTAGATCTTTAATCATTCTCTTTGAGAAGAAATGTGTTTCCTTAGTAAAAAGCAAGAGAAAAAGAGATGAGATAAATAGGTTTGCTTTCAGATTTCAGTGATGCACTGTACCCTGGATTTTAACTGAAAGATCAGGAAATAAGGAAGACTCTGTGATACTGTTGTTTTCTGGTTTGGGGACAACCAACCCATCTTGACACATTTTCCTTGTCCTGTTTCTCAGAGACTTTGATTCTCTGGATGGGCAGAATGTGGAGAAGAATAACCAACTGGCCTTTGATATTGCCGAGAAGGAACTAGGCATTTCTCCCATCATGACCGGCAAAGAGATGGCCTCCGTGGGGGAGCCTGACAAGCTGTCCATGGTGATGTACTTGACCCAGTTCTATGAGATGTTCAAGGACTCACTCCCCTCCAGTGGTAAGGGCCTGGCTGTGATGCTGCTCTGAATGGCCTCCATCTCCTGCTGTGTTGTTGCCTGGCTTTCTGTCTTCCCCTCCAGCTGTGTACTTCATCAATACCACCAAAAGCAACCTCAGCTTACTCTGTGCTTTTTCCGACTGGCTATCAGCAGAAGTCTCTGGAATTTTGCTCCATTATTTTTCCCTTCTCTAGTGTGTCCTCAAGGAGCCCTGGTGGCACAGTAGTTAAGCGCTCAGCTGCTAACCAAAAGGTTGGCGGTTCGAACCCACAAGCCACGCCAAGGGAGAAAGATGTGCAGTCTGTGTCCATAAAGATTGCAGCCTTGGAAACCCTAGGGGGCAGTTTTACTCTGTTCTGTAGGATCTCTGTGAGTCAGAACTGATGGCAATGAGTTTGGGTTTTTTGGAGTGTGTCCTCAACAGCTCATTCTTCCCCAAACCGTTCTCACTCAGTCAATAAGTATGCAAAAAGCATTCCTATCCTTTTTCTTCCCCTTGACTCTACAACCTTCTCATGCCCTTTCTCTCAGACCCAGCCTTTTTGAAAAAGTGGTCTATGCTTATTGCCTCCACTGCCTCACTGCCTGAACTTCCAAACACTTTGCGACCTAGCTTCTATTTTTACTGCTCTATCAGAATTGTTCTCCACAGTCTAAAAAAATCACCAAATCCACATTCTTTTCCCATTCCTCACCCCTCGTGCGCTTGATTTTTCTGCATCGTTCATCACTGTGGAATGATGTCCTTTTTCTTGAAACTCTCTTCCCCTCAGTTTCCATGATTCAGTGCCATACTTGCCTCATTCTCCTTTCTCCTTTAACTGTTCTTTCTCTGGCTTGTCTTTCTTCTCCTACCTCTTAGTGTTTCCCAGAGGTCTTCCTTGGCCCTCAGCCTGCTGCCTCAGTCTGTCATAGTGCTATAAAAAATACTCCCGTTGTTATTTATAGTCCTTTGGAGTAAGTGTAGCATATTGATTAAGAGTGTAGGCTATGGTGCCTGACGTGGATTTACATCTCAGTACTTCCACTTGCTTGACCTTAGGCAAGTTACTAAATTTCTCTGTGCCTCGATTTCCCCATCTGTAAAGCAGAGGTAATATACAGTGAAACCTGTGAGAGCCGGAAGCCAACAGGACTGCCTTGTTTTTCGGATCTTGCAAGTTTTCCACCTTTGACAGGGTATAGTCTTACCACTTTTCTATGGATTTCTATTAGTGGAAAATATTTGTGTTTTTCTTCTCTAACAGGTTTCTGCCTTACACAGGTTCCAGCTTTTGCAGCTTTTTACTTGTATATCATTAAATTGTGATATGCTAAGAGGAATGTTTGGCAATTGGAAGCACTTAATAGATGTTAGCTATTTATTATTAGTTTCAATTTTTTTTTAAGTTACTATTATTACTAAGTAAACATTGGGGTCCACAAAGTTTCTGGTAGCACCACCACCCCGTGTACTCTCATAGGCATCTACGGCCTTTTTTGATTAGATATAGAGTTCCTTTCTGATCTGACCATCTACCGCAGTTGCAGTATGTCCACGAAGGGAAAACCTTAAGAGGTTGGTGTCCACATACACCGGGGCCGTGAACCTGAGTTACACACCCTCTCGGCTTCTCTCTCCCTCTTGCCTCTCCTTCCTACCCCTGAAATTTTTATCAGAAAGGTGAAACTTCAGTGCTCTGCTACAACTAATAATCACAGGCAGGCTCTAGCTTTTGAAAAGCAAAAGTCAGTTTTTTCCAACCTACGTTGACTGGGGAAAAGAGTTTAATTTGTTTATGTGGATGGAAAAGGGAAGGCTTAATGCCCAGACCTAAGTGTGTTTCCTTTTGTAGACTTTGCTTTGAGATTCTCATGCTTTTGTCATCACTGATGCACCATTAGAGCTTTCTGAGGTCCCATGATCCACCTTTAAGGGGTAGTACTGGTCAGGACTTTGTGTTCCCCTCCAGGACTATCCTTGAGCATTGCTGATTTTTGTCCACAGATACCTTAGACCTGAATGCTGAGGAGAAGGCAGTCCTGATAGCCAGCACCAAATCCCCCATCTCCTTCCTAAGCAAACTTGGACAGACCATCTCTCGGAAGCGTTCTCCCAAGGTAAATGGAGGAGAGAAGGAGTCTTTTCATAGGCTGCAAAGCTGATAGCAAGGCATGAGGGCTACAGTAATGTATTTTCCCTCCTCTCTTATACAGGATAAAAAGGAAAAGGACTTGGATGGTGCTGGAAAGAGGAGGAAGACCAGTCAATCAGAGGAGGTGAGAATCATCTGGGGTTTGCTAGAATGATTTGTACTGAATTGCCCTTTTTGGTTGAAGTCCTTAATTTCTCCAAATTGTCATTGCTAGATGTTTTCATGTTCTTAACTTTATGAGAATTTCTGTGGGCAGACACTTTCTCTGAGGGCTGTTGCCTCTGCTGAATTTGGGGGGAGGGTTCAAGGGAACACACCCGTGTGAACTGGTGCTTTCTTGGCTCTTTGGAATCACACATCTGGCAAAGAGCAATGGCTTTCTGGGACCCGACAACAGCAGCAAAAGTCCGAGTACTTTCTCATATTGCCTCCATGCACCAAAGTCTTGCTGACTCCGTCTTGAGATTAGAACCTTGAAAAGGGCCCTTAAACTCAACCTAAAGCAAAAATACCAATCCCTGTGCCAGAGACAGACTGAATTTCTTAGAGGGAAGGGCGTTTGGAGGGGCCTCCTATAATAGAGTTTGGTTCTTGGGTGGCTGGTATTTATCAGGAGGAGGCTCCTCGGCGCTACAGAGGAGAAAGGCCCACGCTGGTGAGCACCCTGACAGACAGGAGGATGGATGTTGCTGTTGGGAACCAGAACAAAGTGAAGTACATGGCAACCCAACTGTTGGCCAAATTTGAAGAGAATGCTCCTGCACAGTCCACTGGCATAAGGAGACAGGTGAGTCCCGTAGTGCACCTTGCCCATCCAGATTTGGTCTGGTCATACAGGCAAGAGGAATCTTTTTAGTCAAAGGAGGTGGTGTATATAACAGACTCTAGGATTCCTGGGCTCAAGATTGGTGTCTGGTTTTCTCTTGTCTCACTGTGGCAAAGAAGATTGTTTCATCAGCATTCAGGTCCAGGATGACGGTGACAAAAATCAGAGGCATTTAAAAAATGTATATCTTTATCTGTATACATTTATATATAGATGTATCTGTGTATATTCACATACATACATATTTAAATTATAAAAGATGTACATGTTTATTGAGGAAAATGCTGAGAAGTATAATAAAGATAATTAAGCTGCCTATTTAACCGAAAGGTCGGCAGTTCAAATCCACCAGCTACTCCTTGAAAGCCCTGTGGGACAGTTCTGCAGCTCTAGGGTCGCTGTGAGTCAGATTCGACTCGACAGCAACCGGTTTTTTGGTTTATAGTTCCTTTAATGTTTTGCTATTTTTCATTCTGGTCTTTTTTCAGTGCATTTGTGTTTTCATAGTTGCGGCTATGATTAATACACACTTTTCTAGTCTGCTTTTTTCATTTAACTTTTTACGTATTACCATGTTGTTCCAAACTCTTTATGAACATCTTCCAAAATGTGTGTGTGCCATGCTGTTCTCAGCTATTTCTCTAGTTCTGAATGATTTTAGTTGTTTCAAGTCTTTCCTTATAAAGCACAGTGGCCAGCATTCCTATGACAAAGCTGTTTCTGTTTATTTTTCCTAGGATATTACTAGGTCAAAGCATATGAACATTTTAAAGATTCTTCATGAATACTAAATTGTGCTCCCATAAGTCAAGCAGGCGCATGCTAGACAGGAACATTTGACTTGAAATGTCTTTGTTGGGCCTTGTCCTCCCATTGCTTATCAAACAGTCACCAAGACTGCTTACAAGAGGAGTTGCTAGAGTTTTGAGATTCACACTGAAAATTTCTTGTAAAACTCTCTGACAACCTGAGGGAGCATCTAGACCTGGGAGCCCATTCTCTTCATTCCTTTTCTGTTTCTTCATCTTCTCCATCCTCATCAGCCACTGTTCCTATGGACCAGGAGGGTGGGACTGACTTTTCTTGGAGTCTGGCCATAACTAACTTCTCCTCACATCTAGTCGGTGGTAATTAATCTTTGTACCCAAGTCTGTTCATGTCGTGAATCACAGATAATATTTGTTGGTAGACGTCTGAGGTTGCCCGGAAGCTCTACAGCCCCAGGTACCGCCCCACCTCAGGAAGGCTGAGGGGATCACATCTCCGGCAGTGGAACACTCTCTGTGAGAGGAGAGTGACCCCTAGTTGCTTTCTTCATTTTGGATGGAAAGATTAGTTTTCCAAATCAAAATTAGTAGTCTCCGCTCAGAGAACATTGAACTTGGGAAAAGAATACTAAGAATCACAACTTCTGTTTTCCTATTTTTTTAATTTGCTTCCCCCTCGTCACCCACCCCCGCTGCTCTGAGGGAGTATTTTCTTTCCTTTATAAGTGTGATTTTAAGAATTCCACTCCCTTCCTCAGTTCATAGATGTGTGTCTGTCTTCCTTGAGCACCTTTTTTGTCTTCTTCTGCCTTACTGTATTTTATTTTGTTTTGTCTCCATGTCCTGCCCTCACCCATTCTCAACCTGTGTGTCACAGCCGACACAAGAGCGTGGGGTCAGCCAGCCGTCCTGCTGCCTGCCTGAGCAGGGTCGCCCTGCTCCCACCCCTCATTGGAAACAGGTAAAGAACTGCCCAGGAACCAGGATGGGTGCTGCCTCCCCAGGCCTTCCCACCCTGCTCTTTTCTGAACCACACAGGGTTGAGGCCTGCATTTTAAGAGTCCCAGCTCACAAGGGCAGGAAGTCTCTGCTCCTCTAGTAGTGACTCTGGCAATGCAGATTTTACTGCATGATTTGTTCAAGTCTTTGGGATTTGAGAGACCAGTTAGAAGCATGGGCAGTTAATTTGGTGTTAATGAAACTAACCAAAACTATGTGGTAAGTTGTTAGGTACCTTCTATATAGCCTTTGTGGTTTTGCTGTTGGAACATTTGTCAAAGGTTGACTTTTTGCCCAGCATGTCTCCTTGAGACTATGGAAGGGAAAATCCTGAATTCCTTAGGCCAAGAATAGGGGTAATAGAGCCTTTCACATTAAATAGAAAAATGTTATCTAAGAAAATAGTCTTGAACTAATGATTTTTGTTTCAAACCCTGGAAAAAGATGTTCACGGGCATTTTCTTGGTGTTTTGTCTACATTTGAAATACTCTTATCTACATTTGAAATATTCTTTTTGGAAGTTTTCTCTACAGTCTGAGCAGTGTCTCCTGGAAAATTGCTTCTCCTAAGCAGTATACAGTAGGCCAGGAAGAAAGAGGGATGATGGCACCTGGTTTATAGTAGAAAACCTGGCAGAGGGTTTGGAGGCCTCTACCGGTACTGTACCATGTCACAGTGAGCAAGTTCCTGCTGTAGTGAGTGGAGCCTGGGCTGACTGTCTCATGGTTTGGTTTCATCTAGGACTGATCAGTTTCTGACAGGTCAGATGAACAGGCTCTTGATTCCACCAGCATCTTCCCAGTTTGCGTTGCCAGCCTCTTATGCTGCAGAGTGATAGCTATTGCTGGGAGGTGCTTGGGAGTGGTGAGCTGGGCTTTATTTAAATTGCATTTAGGGTAAAATGTTCATTTCTTTCTAATCTTTCTTTTAATAATTTGCCACATTAAAGGCTGAGCCCAAGAGGCTGAGATGGAACCTTGGGAGCAATGTCCAAGCTCACGACAGAAGCCAAGCTGTCTCTTTCTCTATGCTTGTAGGAGGTCTTCAAAAAGTTCACTGGAAATTCACTTCTGTTATGTTTTCCTATCTTTTGCCTTGAAGTCTGGGTGGAAGATGTGATTTGAAAGGAAATCTTTAGTTGAGGATCTGTTGAAGGCGCAAGTGAACTCTAGTCACTTGGAATCTAGAGTCCAGAAGCTCTAGATTCTTTTAAGAGTCATAAAGGACCACTGAGATAGGAGCAAAGGGGAAGGGAGGTCAGATTAATACATGCGGATAAGTGACAAATGATTTTCAGTGGCTTTGGAGCACTTTGGGTGGGCTTGCTGGAAAATCTCAGCAGTAAATTTAGTGACCCAAGAAGCTTGGCTAAGCTGGTGCCTTTGTCCTGGTGAAAACTGACGCATCAGTTTGTTGCCTGATTGAGCTGTACTAAAGGGGCATCAGGAGGTTGATTTTGTGGAGCAGCTTGTGCGTCTATTTCTGAAGCATCTCATAAGCTCTAGCCTTGTGCTAGGTGCCACATGGAGAATGTTACTAGTCCCCGTCTATACTCCTTGCCATTTGGGCGATATATGATCACAGTCAATGAAGTAGAATGCTGGTAGGGTATACGGGCAACAGAATAGAAATGTTACAATCAAACACAGTTCTGCAGAATGGACATGAGAGGTTACAGTTAGAAGAAGTAGCTGGGTTGATACTATGCTCAGACTGATAAGTGAGAAACCATGAGCAATGAAAAACCTGTTAGATTCTTATGTGCTTCCGGTTATATAGAGTTGGGAATTTACTTGCCTGCAGAGAAGTGGCACTGTGAAAGAAATGTAACTCACAATTCTTCTGTGCAAGTGAAATGTGTAATATTCACATGAAGTTTTTTTTCCTCAACACTGAATCAGGTATTGTGAGTCTAGGCCTTCTAAATTTACCTCCTGGAAGACAGAACCTGTGAGTGCCATGCCAGATGCTACAGAAGCCCGAGGACACGAGAATCTCCAGTAGTGCACTAGGTGCCTTCGGCTTCTGACTCAGCCTGACCACTGGCCCTTCCTTATCCCCAACAGGAAAGAGGGGCTGACTGGCGGTACCTCACTGTGATTCACTTGTGCTTCTGTTGAAGTGGTTCAGGCCAAGGCAGAGGAAGGTGTGGCCCACACAACAGTGATGGCTGAGCTGGCGCTAAGACCAGTGTCTGCTTAGGTCACAGTATGGAAGAGAGGAAATGAGTAGCACCTCTGCTTGCCAGTGACTTCTCTGTTTTACCTTCCTGTGTAAACACAGTAGCTCTTCCCTTCACCACCTTTTGCCTTTTGATCTCAGAAATGCATCCTGCAAGCAAACTCTGCCCATCACCCAGCCTTAGTTTGGCAGGAGATTGTCCTGTGAGAGGGAGCAAACAGTGGAGCTGTTTTCCCAGGCCTTACCACTTCCTCCTTCCCAGGCATTACCTGTGGTGAACCCACACAGTCATTCTAAGCACAAGCAAACAAGAATTCCTCTGGAATTCATCCAGGAAACTAGGAATGTGTGATTGTTAAGTCCTGAGGGCTTCCCTAAATCATAGACAGACTGACAAGGAAAGGAATATAATCCAGATGGACAAAAAGGGGAAAAGCCATGGGTTTCATACCTGTAGTACTCAGTGAAGTAGATTTGATTTTTGTATCTCGTTTCCTGAACTTGTATTTCCTTGCCAGTTTTCCAGAACCTTTTAAGTGTGAGCAAGGAGGCTGAGAAGAGGAAGCGGTGACAGGGTGTTGTCATAGATGGGCTCTGAGGGGAGGTGCTGCTTTGCCACTGATGGGTATACATGTGATTAAGTCATGGAGAGGGGTTCTCCACCTTCCAGTCATGGTGGTTGGCCTTTCTGCCCTTTCTCTCTACTTATAAACAAGCCCATTTCTTCTGTCCCCCAACAATCCTGATAAAACCAGCAAAGAAGACTATACCCTTGATCCTTGACATTTAGAAAATGCTACACTGCAAGCTCTGACCCCAAGACCAGCTATGTAGATTTTGGATGTGACCTGTGCCTAACAGAAAGTTCAAGACCGACCTGGAAGCCAGAGACCAAAGAAGCCACCCTCTCTGGCCATACAGTGATTTGCTGTTGAGGACAGAGGGGCAAAGAAGGGGCCTCTTGGGATTCTTCTGATAAACGCCCCTCAGTCCTTCCAGAATCAGCCCTCACACTCCCACTGTTTCACCAGTGTTCTCTCTGTTTGTGTCTGTTGGTGTAAAAGCGACGGGAAAAGGAGCGTTCTCGGACCTGCCCAAAAAAAGTGATCACACTCTCTCCTCCCCCTACTCCACCTCCCTGCCGGACACGTGGCAGCCAGCAGGTGATCTTTCTGCATGTTCCCCCTGTCTGTCTGCCTTCCTGCCTTTAGGTGGCTAGAGTAGAGACCAAGTCATTTTTCCCTCTTTTCAATGATTAAAAAAAATGATAAAAGCAAAACAATTTATAGCAGAAGCAACCTTTATTGCTACAACTGAGTAATTCCTGGCTGCACCTCAGGATTGCACATAATACATTCAGACTCCAGGTAGTTTAGCCCCACATCATGAGACTGTGCAATCCCATATATGATTATGCAATCATGAATTAAAATTTAAACTGTATTGTTACAGATTCAAGGCACAGAAACCCTGGAGAGCAATACTTTTTTCTGTAACCCCGTTTAGAGCAGACATTTATTTCTTGCTGCCCAAGGAGATATGGTTAGGATGGGCCCTTTGAAGCTTCTTCTAATGCTTCACTACTCCGAGTTTGGTTTCTTCTGATTCTAGGAGCCCTGCCTCTGGCATATCCGATTTCTTCCAAAAGACGCTTGCCCTTCCCCACACACCCCACTCACACTCCAGGCAGATCATTCAAGAACTGCTTTATAGAGTAGTTAACCATGGACCTGGTTAATGAGGGCAAGAATACACTTGTGGCAAACACTTATATCGTCAAGTACATTTGTGGAATAGCTTGTTGACTTTTATGATATATCCCTATTAAATAAAATACTGATTTCAAAGCCAGGATCTATAGAAAGACATTTCTCAACTAAAGTGGCCTAATTAAAAAATGTCCCCTACCAGAAGAACTGGATGGTGCCTGGCTACCATTACTGAACATTTTGATCACAGATTCCATAAAAGAATCCTGATCCCAGGGAGGGAAATGCAGAACAGAATTTCAAATTCTCATGGATTCTAGACTTTCTAGAGACGTGGAGGGTGGATGAATCTCTGCAGCTGTTGGCCTAAGATAATCTTTAACCCTTAAACCAAAAATATCACCAAAGTCTTCTTAAAACCAAACAACAGTTTAGCTTAACTAGTAAAAAAGGCTTGCCATGAGCATTATGCTCTTTTAAGAACTATCTGTATGGGATCAAATTAACAACAGCAGCTTGAAAAATTAGATGGGAACCTTAGGGGCAGTGAGTTTATGTTAATGAGGGAGGAACAACTTATGAGAATGAGTTGAGAATGGTTGCACAACTTGAAGAATGTAACCAGTGTCACTAAATTGTAGATGTAGAAACTGTTGAATTTGTGTATATTTTGCTGTGTACATTCTCAACAACAATATAAATAAAATTTAGAAGGAAACAAAAAGTGACCCTTAGTAATGTGCCTGATTTTTAAAGGCCTACTTGTATCCATTACAGTTTTGATGACTGCCCTGTGCCATGTCACTAAGAGTTGACACTAGGAGCATTTGCTGTGTCTCAGACAGTATTCTCAGTCCTTTTTGTGCGTTATTTCAGTTAATTCTCACAGTAACCCAGTGAGGCAGGTACTATTATTATCCCCATTTTACAGATGAGGAGACTGAGGTATAGGGTAGAGGCATCAAGTACAAGGTCACATAGTAAGTAATGGAGCCAGGAATTGAAGCCATGTGGTGTGAGTGACCCGGGGCTCCGATCCCTCCTGGGCTCATCCTGCCTGAAGAGACAGTATGTCCATGGGCCTTGGATAAGATTAGCCACATCTGACTCTTTGAATCAGCTTTTCCACCATTACATGGCCATAACATGACTCCACAGTTATCCAAAGAGCAACAAGTGCGGTCTTCCCTGTTTCCACGATTGCTGTGTTAGCGGTTTCCTGAGATCAGTGGAGGGAGCCGTGTGCCTGACTTATGGATTTCCATCCCTCTCACATACATATTCCCATCTGTCCATTGAAAATGCCTCCAGTCTTTGTCCGCTTCTCCCATAGATAAGTTTTGCTTTGGTCCCATGGTCCTATTCACGGATCACTCCCTATCCTGGAATTTCCTCTGGACTATTAGAATGGTTATTTATTCTAGCCAATTTCCAACTCCCTACCTTTCCTTTCTAATGTCTTGTTGTGGAAAGTTTTACCCTTCTAACCGGCCTTTCCTTTTAAACCTTCTATTAATGCTTCTGATCTTATGCCACTGTGTGAAAGCAGTATGCTTGTTCCACCTTTGTACTAACAGTTGTTCCTTATTTGTCTATGTAACCAACCTCATTGGAGGCCCGGTAGGCCAAATGGCTGCACAAAAAGTTGCCCTTGGGTCATAGGATTTGGTGTAGATGGGAGTGTGGTTACTTGAGATGGGGATGGGCAGGGGGGCAGGGAAAACACCTTGAAATGAATTCTGAATGTCTGGCACTGAATTTCTCACTGTCACTTAGTAGGTCCAGATAGAGCCTTTGGATGGAGCTTAAGTTTCTACTTTGTTGCCTACAGACATTCAGGGATCTTGATGCTGACAGCCATGGCAAGCAGAGTACCCGCCATGAGAGGGTAAATGAGCATGAACCCGTGGCATGGGATGCTGAGATCCAAACGGGCACGCTGTGGTGGTGGGGCAGAGGGAACGGTGGGGCTGTTCCCCACTCCCCTTGCTTCTTGCACGCTCTTGTCACCTAGCCAAGAGCCGGAGTTCTTTTTCTGGCAATGTTGATCTATGCCGATAGCACTCACAGTAGAGCCTTCGTGCACCAGCATTCAGATGGGATGTTAATCCTGAGTGTTCGTGTTGCTATAAAGGGCCTTAATGACTTTCTGTTCCTGTTCACCTTTCCCATCCCAAGATCACGCTACTTCTACCCCCAAAATATGTGCCAGTGGTGGAATAGCATTTGACAGCCAGGTGTGGGTTCTTAGGGAAAGGGTCCAGGTCATTAAGCAGGTGGTATTTGCTTGGCATTTTTGACAAACATGGGATCTTGGGGTGGAAATACTAAGTGAGCGAAAACTCTTTCCACTGTGGGGATCTGTCAAGTGTGAAGAGGATAGAGGGGTGGGAAGGTGCTGACCAGATCAGGGAGCATAATGAGAAGCTTAGCTAGTCTTTTCTGCAAAACTAACGGGGGGAATGACTAATTGCATCTGGCTATCATGTAATTTGATGAATAGCAGAGATACCCAGTTAAAGAAGCCTGCTTATTCAATGGGACTCTTTTTATTGTTACCCTTAAAAACGATCCCTGAGTGGATATAGCTTTGCAGCTAGAGTGAATAATTCTCTCTCCTTACCAATTGCACATAGGGTCTTTTCTTTTATTCTCCCTCCCTCCCTCCCTTTCTGGTTATGGCTAATGCAGTTACGGCTAAGCATCAAATTAGGTTACTTCTCAGGTCTGTTTGGAAGCTAAACAGAGCCCTGTCCTCCTCCACCCTGCTTCTTCCCCTGTCACCAAACCAGAATCAGGGCATCCGCATGTGCTGCCAAGACACAAATGGATTAGGTGCTGGGTTAGGATGAAGAGATGTGGGGTAAAGGAAGAGGGTGGATTTCCTTCTCATCTCCACATCGATGGCCACACTCCGCTTTGCTCTCTCTTGTCGGGGCTGCCTTCTCCCACGAGCACTGAGCGCCCTGCTGCCCTCCTCCTCCTTTCCAGGCTGCAGTCCTCTCTACAAGAAAGCTAGGTGTTTGCCTTGAGCAGGGCAGTGCCCTTCATTTAGGGGAATGTGTATTTAGTGAGGGGCAATGATGTGTAATGGAACAATGCCTAAAAGAAGAACAGAGGGAAGTATGTTAAATAAAAGGAGATTGGTTGGGAGAGACAATGAAAAGACTAGAGCTGCAATGCAGAGGGGAAAGCAGGGTTTGAGCTCAGAAGGCAGTAAGGGATTTTTCTTTTTTCTCTGTGGGCTGGTTTCCAGTTTTCTCAGTGCAGGGCTCCAATCCAGGTACTTTTGAGGGACCCTGTTTATGTTCTCTTCCAGGACTTTCCCTCCACTATGCCATTATACTGCATATGCACTCCCAGCTCTCTGCTCCTACCCAGCCCCACACTCCCCAGCCTCCCATAAGCTCTGCCCTCCCTGGGGAAGCTCAGTTTCTCTCTTGTTTACTCCTCTGGGTGGTTGGTACTCTCCTGTGGAAATCTTCCTTGCCTCCCCTGGAGTCTGTATGGCTGAGCCCACACGGAGTCCTGAGCTCAGGGCCCATCAGCTGGCTGGGCATCTGGAGCAGAGGCTGGCAAGGCACCAGCTACTTACACCCATGCCATCACCCTCCATCTCGCCTGTCCACTGATACAAAGAATATAATGAAACTGCTCAGAGCTGGAGGTACAGGGGGCCTCTCATTACCTTGATGGTACCTCTGTCTCTCCCACCTGTAACTGTGTCACCCTGAACCTGTAGGAAATGAAGCACTTATCACTTGCCAGAGCTTCCAGCCACCTTCTCACTCTGTGGGGACTGCAGAGTCCCTAGCTCTGTGGGCTCGCCACTGAGGAAGACATGCTGTGTGCAGTCTACAGAGGACTTGGGGACTTCGGGTCTTTTCTCTCAGTCACTGCTGGGGAGTTGGCTTGCTCTGTGGCAAGCAGTACTTCTCTGAGCACTAGCAATAGAAGAAGAGATGCCATGGATCTGGCCTTTGTGTAGAGGAGCAAGCTTGTCTCTAGATTTGCTGTCTCTATCATCTGCTCTTTGTAAGGCAAGCGAGGGGTTGAGATGGTGGTAGAATCTTTTTCCCCAGGAGAAATCCCAGCTGAGGCCAGCGGGGAGGCTCCCTGCGGAGCACAGAGAGTTTATGCATTATCAGGAAGCCCTCTGCCCTCCTCTGCCTCCCGCTGGCAGCGTTACCAACCTAGAGGGTGGATGGAGCAAGAGGCCCCAAGCAAGATAGGGCTCTCACAGGTTGAGCACAGCTACAGTCACCATATCCCACTGGCAGCATTAGGGAAGGGCGAGCTAAAAGCACAGTGGAGGTGTTTAATAAACCATTCATGTTTCTGGGAACTAAAAGTGTTTCTTTATTACAAATGTCATTTAGATGAAGGCCTAAAGTAAAAGGGTCTAAGACTGCCAGATTACGTCCGTTCAGGTCAGCATGTGAGTTTTTATTTGACGTTTCCTTTGATTTCTTTTTTTTCTCTCCGTCTTGTATTTTATAGCCAGAGCCTGAACCTTCACGTCGATTTTTTGTCGACCAGTGGGAGCTTTCTCTTAGTCTCCGCTCCTCCAACCGCCCTGCCTCTCCTTCCTCTGACTCCCTCCGACAGGTAGCATGGCCTGGGACTTGGCACAACTTTGTTCCTTCCTCAGCCTCTGCTCACTCACTTTCACAAGTGCCATCCGCCCTGAGGGAGGTTGTAGAGTTCTTAACTTTGGCCTCTCTCCTACAGGAACCAGTTGTGTCCAGGGAGAGAAGGTGGTGGTGTCTGTTTTGCATGTGACGTCTGTGGGCCTCTTTTAAATAACCTAAGTTAAAGAGGCTGCTAGCTTTTATTACACTGTGTTCAGCATTTGTCAAAGTCTGTGGAAGTAAACCCACTTTCATTATATTTTAACTGTATCAAATAATGATAAACATTTTTTAGCCACTGATTTTTTTTACTCCAAATGTCTTCATATTAATATGTGTTACCGAGTACAAACGTAAATGGAGTGGTGAATACACCGTATTTTGGGTGCCTCTTGATTTATAATCATTTAAGGAGTCAACCCTGCTAGTTCCTACAATGGCACTGTTCCAACTATAGAGCAGTTTAAAGAGATTGGAGGGCCTTTTGGCCCTTTCTGTTTGTGCTTCCTATTCTTGAGATAAGTCTCAGACTATGCAGTGTATGTGTGGAAGCCGATGCATGTGTGTGGTGTGCAGAAGTACAAGTCCAGCGATTGTTATACTTTGAAGACTTTTTAAGAGTGGGGAGAAGGAAACCATCTGCTTTTCATGCCAGAAACAAACAGAACTTGAGTCTCCACCTCTCGGGGGGATGCTTGTCAGTGTTGCCACGTTGCTGAGAACGGATTGTGATGATGCTTTTGCACGCGGGTAGCCCTAGGCTGTAACTGCTGAGGGTGGCGGTTTCTAGTGGGGAGGGAAGGGCTGGCTGAGCAGTGAGGGCCCAGGGCTTGCTTGTGTCCCAGCCTAATAGTTGATATCTGGTCCACGCCCTCACTTGTCTGCTGCTGAATTAAAAAAATGCAATTTTCGCTCCCTTGGAGTCAGCTATTAAATTATCTGCTCATCTCTGCCCGGTGTCTGTCTGTTTCAGGCCTAAGCTTCTCTAATGTCCCTAATCTAAAGGCGGTTTGGATTTAAGAGCCACTTGTTTTTCTCAACCACTAATGGGTAGAAGCTATGAAGCTAATGGGCACATGGTACCAATCCTTGGAAATCTCCTTATTTTAAATCTAAAAATATAATTGATTCTTCAGTTCCAGTTGAACCTTGGAGAGTTGTTTTCTCGCTTGTGCTTCTGTCGTTCCTATATTTGCGTGAAGTTAGTTCCGCCTAGCGTCCTTCTCCCGTGTGACCCTGCCCAGCCCAGCACATGCCATTGCTCAGGCCAACGATCTTCTTATAAATGACTTCACGTGTCTGTCCATTCAAACCATTTTGTAAGAGGGCCATTGACATGTATAAGACAGCTGCTTCTGGTGTGTTTTTGAATCAGAATTAGAGTCAGGGCCCCTCAAACTTGGCCAGGAGCTCCCTGCTTCCACACAGTTCAGAAGAGGAGTGTGACACACACGAGATGCCAGCAACGTCTCCCCACAGAAGATGACTTGGACGTGTTGTCTCAAAAGGACTGCCAGCAAAGACTTTGACCTCCGTCCCTGGGGACAGGATGCTTGGGGTGCCAGCCTTTGATGTGAGCAGAAAGGCTTACAGTTAAAACTTGCTAGTTATCTGTCCTGGAGGAAGTACAGCCAGAGTGCTCCTTAGAAGCGAGGATGGCAAGACTTTGTCTAACATACTTTGGACATGTAACCAGGAGCGACCAGTCCCTGGAGAAGGACACCGTGCTTGGTGTAAAGTAGAGGCTCAGAAAAAAGAGGAAGACCATCAGAGAGATGGATTGATACAGTGGCTGCAACAGTGGGCTCCAGCCTAGCAACAATCATGAGTATGGTGCAGGACTGGGCTGTGTTCTGTTCTGTTGTACATAGGGTCACTTTGAATTGGAATCAACTCAATGGCACCTAACAATAGCAGTTTTATCCTGTTGTTTCCTCAACATTGCCAGAAAAGAGAGTTGAGTTGGTTGGGTTGTTTTTCTCTTTCCAGCCTGTAAGAATGATTCTTCTATCCTCTCTCCTGGACTAGAAACACATTCTCACTTCCCTGGACTAATGGAGCAACTTGGCTGCATGGCTGCAGGTATTGGCTGCCTGCAGCTTGTGTTTAAGATGTCCCACCCAGCCTAGAGAGCTTTGGCCTTGTGCCTGGATGGAGAACACGGACATCGCTATATTGTACTAGATTCCCCGTTCCCCGTTAAATATCAACAGGTGGTGAGTGTTTGATGCCTGTGATGGGGGATTGTAGGTCAAGTGTTAATAAGGAGGGAGATTATCACAAGCACTATTAGGGCTTATGATAATCTTCTGTTACCCAAGTGGAGAGAGCCTTTGCAAGAGGGAGCTTGGTTTCTTTCTAAAGGAGGAAGTCACTCCCAAACCCCACTCACATACTCTTGAGGCCTGCTGTCAGTCTGGGCATCTGCAGTCTGGATGGGAGTTGTTCCTCTTGAATTCTCTATATGTGATTGGACTCACTAAGGCCTGTCTTACTCTCTTCTGTGTTTGAATCCATCCTGCCTTCCCACTTTCTCATTCCCTGGAACTGCAGATCCAAAGGCAAGAAAGACTAGGTCTCCCCTCCTGAAGATCATGTTTCCTGGTGCTGGTGTTCCCACCCATGCTGTTGGCTCTGTGTGGACACTGACACAGTGTTTTTTCTTACCACCCAGCATCTCTGCTTGTGAGCACTGTGTTGGCATGGTTTGCTGCTGCACTTTGTATTCATTTTACACCTTTCAAAGATTTTTTTTTCCTGTCTTCTTATTTATTTTTTTCTTCTCATTTCCCTTCATTCTTGTCATTTTATAATCTCCAACCAATAGAAGTATATAAAGATGTACACGGGCGGAGTGAGCTCATTGGCTGAGCAGATAGCCAATCAGCTTCAAAGGAAAGAGCAGCCCAAAACCCTTCTAGACAAGAAGGAACTGGTAAGAGATATGTCAAGGGCACTGTCTGTATAGGCATACACAGCTGTGTTGAAAACACCTGGTTTGTTCTAAATAGCTTAGTAATATACGTAGCCAGTGTATGCCATGTGGTAATTTTCTTTGAGGTTGTATGAATTTTGATAACTGAATTTCTGGGACTGCAATAGTTGTTTAGAGTGTTGTATGGAAAAGCATACTTACTATCTCTGAAAGTGACCACTCTAGAGCCAGGGGACCCATAGAACTACAGGAACACTGAATATATATATTTCATGCTACCCTCAAAAAAGAATTTTGTTAAAATAATTTGGTTTGATAGTTAAAAATTCCGTGAAATTGGATCCATCAGCAGAAACGAAGTGACTTAGCTTTGCTCTTGGTTGTTGATCAGCATCCGTTCAGGATCGGACACAGTGCCAAGTATTACAGTTAGGCATATATGGCATGGTTCCTGCAATGTACTATTGCTCTTTTTTACTAAGAAAATAGTGGTTTTCTTAGTCGCAAAACAAAACCACTTAGTGAGGGTCGATTCCACAGAGAGGACATGTGCCACCTGGAGGTGAGCCTGAGAACCTGACATGCCTCCTCTTCCTCCCCTCCCTCCCTTTCCCCAACTCCTACAGGGCTCCATAAAGAAGGAGTTCCCGCAGAACTTGGGAGGCAGCGACACGTGCTATTTTTGCCAGAAGCGCGTCTACGTGATGGAGAGGCTGAGTGCTGAAGGCAAGTTCTTCCACCGGAGCTGCTTCAAATGCCAGTACTGCGCCACCACCCTACGCCTCTCAGCATATGCCTATGACATCGAGGATGGTGAGTCTGTCTGTCTGAGCCATACCTAGGAACTGGGCTCAGGCACTTTTTCCCATCTGAGCTGGGGACCTTTGGGCCTCTTCCTGCCTTATTTATTTATTTATATCTATTTCTTTCTATCTGTGTGTCTGTCTAATCTGTCTATCTATCTATCTATATCTATCTGTAAAGGGGCCCTGGTGGCACAAGCGTTAAGTGCTTGGCTATTAATGGAAAAGTTGGCAGTCCAGACCCACCCAGCAGCTCCACGGGAGAAAAGACCTGACGATCTGCTCTTACAAAGATTAAAGAGCAAAAAACCCATTTCCTTTGAGTCAATTCCAACTTATAGCTGCCCTTTAGGACAAAGTAGAGCTGCCCCGTAGGGTTTCCAAGGCTGTAGTCTGGTTTTTGTTTTGTTTTGTTTTTGGTTTATTCAACTTATTACTCTTTTTTGTGTGTGTGTGCTTTAGGTGAAAGTTTACAGCTCCAGTTAATTGCTCATTCAAAAATTTATACACATATTGTTTTGTGACATTTGTTGCAATCCCCGCAATATGACAGCACGCTCCCCCTTTCCACCCTGGGTTCCCTGTGTCCATTTGTCCAGTTCTTCTCCCTTCCTGCCTTTTCGTCCTGCCTTTGGACAGGAGCTGCCCATTTGGTCTCGTATATTTGATTGAACTAAGAAACACATTCTTCTTCTATGTTATTTTTTGTTTTATAGGCCTGTCTAATCTTTGTCTGAAAAATTGGCATTGGTAATGGTTTCAGTTCAGGGTTAGCAGAGAGTCCAGGGCCATAGTTTCAGGGTTCCTCCAGTCTCTGTCAGACCATTAAGTCTGGTCTTTTTAGGTAAATTTGAATTCTGTTCTACATTTTTCTTCTGCTCTGTCTGGGACTCTCTGTTGTGATCCCTGTCAAGGTGGTCATTGGTGGTAGCCAGGCACCATCTAGTTCAAGGCTGTAGTCTTCACGGGAGCAGATGACCACATCTTTCTCCCATGGAGCAGTGGTGGGTTCGAACCACCGACCTTTCAGTTAGCAGCTGATCACTTAACTGCTGTGCCACCAGGTCTCCTTTTTGTAAAAATTCCAAACCAAAAACCAAACCCGTTGCTGTCCAATTGATTCCGACTCCTAGTGACCCTATAGGACAGAGTAGAGCTGTCCCTCAGGGTTTCTACGGAGCAGCTGGTAGATTCAAACTGCCAACATTTTGGTTAGCAGCCTGAGCTCTTAACCACTGCACCACTAGGGCTCCTTGTAAAGATTACAGCCTAGGAAACCCTATGGGACAGTTCTACTCTGTCACGTGGGGTCTCTATGATCAGGATTGACTCAATGGCGCCTAAATGTGTATATATATATATATATTTTTTTTTCCTTCATCCTGCCTCTCCTAGCCTTTCTCATCTATCTCTCTCCCTACTTTGTTTTTTCTCTAAGACTCTTACAGATATTTTCCAAAGTCACCATGCTGTGTCAGAAGCATTACTCAGTAATGATAAAATGAGAATGGCATACATTTATCTAAATCGTTTCCTTGGCTTCACAGTCACTTGCTTGCATTCTTACAGCGTGGTGGAATCTTGAGTCAAAGGGGATACAATGAGGACAAGTCTTTTTTGTCTTTTATAGAAGGAAAATCCCAGGTCCATAAAGTCCATTTCTTGCCTAAGATTAATTCCAGCAAATTGAACTATAACCCAGACTGCTGGACTCTCCGTCTTTTGCCTCTTGAAGATAACTGACTTTTGCCCGGTGTTGCCAGCTCTTTCTAGCATCAGCATCTTGCCATCTGTGTCTGATGAACTGAGAGATGATCACATAGGGATAAAATGAATGTACTCTGGTGTTCAGGACCTAGCCTTTGTGGCAGTGGGGACTTTTACAGTGCAGAGATCTTAATGGGGAAGGAGATGGGGAATTAGGCAAACAGATAACAAAGCCCTAAACTGAGACAGAGGTGGGCTCATATGTCTGCCATCTAAAGACCCTTTAAGATTAATTTAAAAAGACATTGAT
Source organism: Dugong dugon (assembly GCA_030035585.1). NCBI lineage: Eukaryota > Metazoa > Chordata > Mammalia > Sirenia > Dugongidae > Dugong > Dugong dugon. Next base: position 116,379,264 of record CM057465.1, on the reverse strand, counting down.
GCCTTTTGCACCCATCCCTACAGGATGCTGAAGGAACTTAGTGGGAGGCCATCTTATGGATTGAAAAGGAATAAGGAGACCTAAATTAATAGGAGAGGGAAGTAAATCCGTGTAGGCATCCCAGCCCAGGGATGGTGTTAAGTACATTATGTTGGTAGGTAATTTCTTGACTGCGTGGAGATTGTAAGGGTGACATCATACAGGAGAGGGACACCATGCAAGGTCTAATAGTAAATAAACAGGGCAGCTCTGTCAGAAGTAGGAAGAAAGGAGCCCAAACTGAGAAAGGCTAACTCTTACCTTTATGGTTCCTGGCACTTTTGTTGTATTTGTGAAAAGTTTGTTATATTAGTAAAAACTGGAGAAGTTCAGAGGAGGAACAAATCAGTGAAGCTTGATGGTAGTCAGGAATGACTTAATGGTATTAAGCTGGACTTGGAGAGAGAAGTATGAAATTGCCAAGTAGAGGGCAGAGAAGCCATTGAAAGCATTCCAGGCAAGAGGACGACAGATGGGCATATTCATGATGTTGGCAAGACAGGACAAGGCTAGCCCAGTTAAGGGCATTATTCTTGCTACTGGGGCAGAGAGGCTAATGGAAGCCTAAACCGGATCCCCAAATTTTAACCTAGATAAAATTTTCATCAGCTTACCTCCCCACAAAGCTCCCCCTCATCTGTCAGAGAACAAGTGGACCCGAAAAAAGAATGGAATTTTAGGGATTACCTTAGCCCCCATTCTTTACCTAAGTTGATTAAGAGCTTCAGCTAAGAGAAAGCCTGGGAAGTTGCAGCTCAGGAGAAAAGAAATAACCCAGGTACTATGCTGGACCTTTAACTTGCGTCATTTTGTCCTCACACCAACCCTGTGAGGGAGCTGTTTTTATTAGTAATTTTATAAATTAGAAAACCAAGTTCAGAGAAGTTATAGATTGCTTGTCCAAGTTCGCACAGCTAGTAAGTGGGTGGTTTGTACTAAATCACTTCTGAGATTTCTTATAGGACAGAGATTCTGGGATGAGTGATTTCAGTCGCATTGTTAACTACAAACTCATTAACTGTGAATCATGCACTTCAGAGCTATATCTGTTTCGTTCTTGCCCCTGTTTGTTCTTCCCTTCAGCTCTTTTCAAAGGATACAGGCTGCCCAAAAGCTGAGCTACTCTGTCTCTTGCCAAACACTAGCTCATTTTTGACTGCTGCCAACTTTTAATGCAGACCCTACATCAGACGTGTGTCATGTCTTCCCTGTCATCTTGAGGCAAGAAAACACACACTGCCTATTAAGGTGATCTGTGAAGGGCAGTTCTCAGTGATGACAAGCCTGAAACAGTCCACTATCTCCACTCAGCTGGTACCACCCTAAGCAGCCACCTGTGTCCTCCATCCTTCGCCTGGACCACTAGTCTCCCTGCCTCCACCATTGCCCACTCTACAATCTTGTTTCCTGAAAGCATAGTGAGTGATCTTATAAAGGTATAAATCAGATCTTACCAATCTCCTGCTTTCTACCTTTAAACTACCTACTGCTGTACAAGTAGATAGAGACAGATAGCTACCATTGAGTAAACTCCAGCTCATGGTGACCTTATGTACAACAGAAGGAAATGTTGCCCAGTCCCAAATTATCCTCATGATCACCAGCATGTTCAAGTCTATCATTGCAGCTGTTGTCGCGGTCCATCTCACCAAGCGTCTCCCTTACTGTCACTGGCCCTCTACTTCACCAGACATGATGTCCTTCTCCAGCAGTTGATCCCTCCTGATGACATGTCCAAAGCAAGAGAGTCAGACCATGTTCTGTTGTGATCCATGAGGTTTTCATTGGCTAATTTTTAGAAGTAGATCACCAGGCCTTTCTTTCTAATCTGTCTTATTCTGGAAGCTCCACTGAAACTTCCCACCTGAGACCTGGTGACCCTGCTGGTATTTGAAATACCAGTGGCGTAGCTTTCAGCATAACAGCAATGCGCAAGCCATCACAGTATAACCAACTTACAGACAGGTGGTGGGCAGTACACATAAATCCACAGTAATTTCCCAGGCAGACAGAGCTTCCATGTCCACCCCACCTGCCTGCCCAGCCTCTCTGCTGTCTCCCAGCCCCTAGCTCACTGTATTCCTGCTCCATTCCTTAGATTGATTAGGCTATTCTCACCCTAAGACTTTACACTCACTGTATCCTCCCATAGAGTGCAGGATTTTTGTCTATCATGTCTCCACTTATACATCCCCTCCTCAGAGAGGCGTTCCCTGACTCCTGATCTGAAGTAGCCACCCAGGCCCCATAGTACCCCCTGTTCAGTTCTCTGCATGACCCCTACTGCTATCCAATTCTTGTTTGTGTATCATCTGTCCGTCAGAGCAGAGACCTTGTCTGCCTTCTTGACTGGAGGATTCTCTGTATTTAGAACGGTACTGTTATCGAATAAATGAATGGCCCAGTCTACCTTTGGCTTACCCTGTAGCTGTCTGTCTTCTCCAGTTTCCTTTTCCAGTCATTGCTGTATTTAATTATCGAGATTCCTTAACTAGACCATCTAAAATCAGTTACTTGACTGAATTCTCCTTGATTTGTAGTTAGTTAATTAATGCTAGCATGACTGGATTTGCTAGTTGAGACGGGCCTTACAGGATAATGGCTAAAGTATAGATTTTGGAGCCAGGGTTCTGGGGTTCAAATCCTGTCTCTGAGGTTTACTGACTGTGGGATGCTTTGGGTAGGTTGCTTAGGCTTTTTCTGCCTCAACTGGAAAAACATGGAAAATAATGGTACCTAATGGTACTTTAAGGAGCCCTGATGGCACAATGGTTAAGCACATGGCTGCTAACCAAAAGGTCGGTGGTTTGAACCCACCAGCCACTCCATGAGAGAAAGATGTGGCAGTCTGCTTCCGTAAAGATTACAGCCTTGGAAACCCTATGGGGCAGTGCTACTGTGTCCTATAGGGTCAGAATCGACTTGATAAATGGGTTTGATTCGTGGTTTTTAACGATACCTTACTTCATTGGATTGTTTTGAGGATTAAATGTTAAATAAGTTGATAGATACAAAAAAGTTATAATAGGAACTGGCACTAGATAAATGTTAGTCCCTTTTTATTATTAATCTAAGAAGCAAAAAATGCCATCGAGTTGAATTTGGAAGGAGGTAGAGGGAGATACATTAATTGATCCCCTTCCAACATCACAAGTGATATCTCATTTAGTTATATCAACCTATGCGATGGATATTGTCTTCATTTTATACATGAGGAAACATTTTCCAAGAAACTGAATAGTTCACACAGCTATTGAGTGATTGAGACATATTTGAACTGAGATGAAGCTTCAGTGGTCATGGTCTTTCCATCATGTCATACTACCGTCGTAGAAAACACAAGTTTCTGCAGTTTTCTTAGACGTTACCTTTTGGCTATGCTGGTGGGACCTGTTTCTGAAATGTAAACCTGCCTTTTTTTTTTTTTTTAGTTTAACATACCATAGCAGGGTTCAGTGAGGATTTCCTAGCAGATCAGCCTATTGAGTTGTTTTTCAAGATCTAGAATTATACTTTAATACTTCCATTTTAAAAGAAGTCAGTTAATCCAGGGAAGAAAATGAAAGTAAATATAACTAACTGTAATTCTCCAGTGCTGTAATAAGCAAAACTTTTGGTTACAAGAAATAAAAATCTAACTCAGATTAAAGCTTAAGCATTAGGTGTACATCTTCCTTCCAGATAGTGATCTCAGAGGAGAAGGGCTGCCTCCCCCACCCCCTTAGCATTGCTACATTCCCCAGCGTGACTGTGGTTATCCTGACTTAGGTCACATGCCCATGCTTGGAGCACAGTATCCTGGGGTGGGGCGGGGGGAAGGCAGTGTTCTGACAGACAGCCTGGGTCATGTGTCCACTTCTTCGGTGGGTAGTGTCAGGCTGCCTGATTGGTAGCCCCATCAGAATCACAAGGAAGGGCTGGGGTATTTCTTAAAGAATGAGATACAGAACAGACAAAAAAACGCTTATTTTTGTCTTATTCATCATTGGCCAGAATTCACAAAAGTGAAGTGGCTTATGAAAAATTCTTAAAGGAGATGGTGGCCAAGCTGAAAATACAACCCATGACTCGACTGTCCCTATACAGGTACATTAAAATATAACAAACATTGCAAGCAGTAAGATTGATGGTCCTTAGGTTCCTGACAACACAGTATTGTCTCTGAGTCCAGGTTAAATGATGATAGCCAATAGTGGAAAATTCTACCTGGGAAAACATACAGTTGTCATTGAAATCATTTGAAATCTATGAAAAACCATAAACTGTATTTTTCTAATAGGTTAATTTTTAGGGGTGGGGAGACAGAAAAAAAAAAAAGTCAGTTGCTTTGAAGGGAAAGAAGAAATACCAGATCACCAGGCGAAGGGTGGAAAGGATGGGTGCCATTCCATCTTTATTTTCTTTCACTCTTAGGCCCTTTTATTTTAACATTAAGAACCAAAAAAATAAGCCAAACTGCTTGCTGTCAGGTTGATTCCAACTCATGGTGACCCTATAGACAGGAAAGCTAATTTGTTAAAGGCGGACTCTCCAATGAGAAGGATGAAATGTAATCACTTCTGTTTCAATAGCTATAGAAGTAGGGCCATCATTTAATTTTCAAAAGCTTTAGTTCCTTAAATGAGAGTAGAGTCAGAAAAAAAAACCCTTTGTATGAGTGAATCCCACTACCAGTGTCATGGGAAAAGCCAAGATTAGTGGTTTTCAAACTTTTTTGACCACGCCCCCAGTAGGAAGTCCATGTTACGCTGGGACCCAGTAAACACATGTAGACATAGCTGAAAATTTTAAGAAATAATGTTGTCATTGTTAGCTGCCGTCAAGTCAGCCCTCAAGTAATGTGATCCCACGCACAATGATTTTCAGAAATAGATCATCAGACCTTTCTTCCTAGTCGTCTTAGCCTGGACACACTGCTGAAACCTGTTCAGCATCACAGCAACACGCAAGCCTCCACGCACAGGGGTGGTGGCTGCGTTTGAGGTGCATTGGCCAGGAATCACACCGGGGTCTCCTGCATGGAAGGCAAGAATTCTACCACTGAACGACCACGGCCTTCTAAGGAATAAAAAAAATTAAAAAACCAAATCCGTTGGTATTCCGACTCATAGTGACCCTGTAGGACAGAGTAGAACTGCTCCATAGGGTTTCCAAGGAGTGGCTGGTGGATTTGAACTGCAGACCTTTTGGTTAGCAGCTGAGCTCTTCTTAACCACTTCGCCACCAGGGCTCCAAGGAATAATAGTTAACTCTAGTTATGCCGCGATGCACTCAGATTTTTCTCTTATTCTATTTTGTTCTGTTCTAGTCCACTCAGAGTTTGTTGCAGGTTTTTAAATTTTTGTTTGTTTGTTTTTTTAATGGTCTTTGCCCACTAAGGGGCCGTAACCTGCAGTTTGACCAGCGCTTCTGGAGCAATGATGGGGAAGCAAGGAGTCGAATGGTTGCAGGCAAGGGGAGCAGGCAGAGGTGGTCCTGACAGAGTTAATGCTCAGCACTGCCCACCCCTCCAGCCTCCACGCCTCTATCCCGCACTTGTATTCATTGGTGGTTTCCCCAGAATTGCTGCTCCCAGCTTTTCGTGTGACCACATCTTTGTTCTTCACACACTGCCACTTTGTTTGCTGGCCCAGTCACAAAAGCCTTACATCTCTGCTCTGGGCACTGATTGGGTGATGACTCAATGGCCCTCACATACCCAAAGGAAAAGACCCCACCCCTCACCCCAGCTTCAGGCAAAGGGGAGAGAGAGGAGGGCTGGGCTCAAAGTCAGCCGTGGACACGAAACCCGGGCCTGGGGAAGCCTGAGATGGCGATGGCATCCCGTGGCTGGAGGAGATGGGCGGGAGTGTGCTAAGACCAGGGAGGTGCGTTCAGAATTATCCGAAGTCTCACTTACTGACTCTTCCCCTGCCTCTCGCTGCCTGCAGGTAAATTCTACTGTAAACCACACTACTGTTATCGACTCTCTGGCTACGCACAAAGGAAGAGACCCGCTGTGGCGCCTCTGTCTGGAAAGGTAGTTGTAATCCATTCTGTAAGGGGGAGATGTGGCTAGGGTGTGGCTGAGCGTGGCCCACTGAAGGGCCGTGGAAGCATTGCCTCTCCTGTGAGTGGGAAGGGTCCGAGACATACCACAGTCCAGTTAGAAAAGGGAACCAGCTTGCCAAGAATAATGCAGTGTTGTGCTTCATTAAGATAATGTTCTACCATCTACTTCCTTGATTCGTATTTGGGAGATCATTCAGACACTCTCTTCTGCAACCTCTACATGGAGGATGATTTTTGCCTTCATAAATAAGCACCTTTTTGAGAGAAGATTGCTCTGATGCTGAGGACAACTTCCTATTCATGTTTCACATAATTAGAGTTCTCATCAAGAAAGGCAGTGGAGAGAGAAAAGGCAGATTAAGGAGGAGTCCCTTCCTGAGTCTCTGCTCTACTCTCAAGATGTCTGAGAGCAAGTGGGGAGCAAGAGCTAATTCTTGCTCTCCACACTGACAAGGAACTTGGCTGCCAATTCCTTTAACTCTCTTTATTCTGTGAGTTACTTATTTAAGGGGCAGCAGCAGTTTAAACCACAGGAACTTTTTTTTCCATGCTTGCTTTTTAAAAATTTTTTTGGCAAGTAACTGGCTCCTCCACCTGTCCTTGTCAAGGCATGCTGGGTATTTATTCCTTCCCCAACATGGACATCAGCTTGTCGGCATGCAGGTTGGTTAGTGCACACTTGACAGGCTTCTGTTGACTGGAGAGGGACTTGTGGGAAAAGGTATACCTACTTGGAAGGTTCTAGGCTTTGACTTCCAGTGACTGCCATGGTAAAATATGTCCCCATTTTAACATAAAGACTTACGTGAGCAATACAACTCTGGGTTAATTGATGAGATTAGAGTGATAAGCTAGCTAGTCAGATTTCATTGCCTTCTGTGATTTGAGTGCTTTCATTGAAGAGTCACCGTCGTCTTTCTCATGGACTTTCCTAGGAGGCCAGAGGACTGCTGCAGGATGGCCCCACTGCAGATGCAAATGAACGGGTCAGCACTGTCGCCAGCACGGCTGAGAGAACCCCAGGTAGCCTCACTTCCTTGTTTGGCTGGGTGGTGCATCACTCTCTTTGCCTCTGTGACAAGGCCAAGGGAATGAGCCAGCAACTCCAAAGCAACATTTCTTCAATTGGGCACGAAGTGGCCCAAAACCCTCTGGACTCCTTTTTCATGTGCCAGCTGCTTGCATTTGGAGTCCCCTTTCTCTATGGCCTGTCGGAGGTGCTGGTCCAAATCAGAGGGGAATTTCACTGGCAGACTGTGAGCCAGTAGGGGCGCCATCTGGTCAGCAGTATCACCCAGGCTTCAGGTAATACTTACTCAAAGCCTCAGAGTATTGTCAGGGCTGCTCCTAGGGTCTGCCCACAACCATCTAACACCTTGTGGTGGCTGGTTCAGATCATGTGTAGGTGAGCAGGAATCCACAGCAGGCTGCTTTTATCCTTGACCCTAGTGGGAATCCAGAGTTGCAGGGCCTTCATGTACTTCCCAATTTTGGACTCCTTTGACCACAGGTGGAATTGTGCTAAATAAGGCCCCGCGTTCTGGATTGTGTTCACTGGAACTTGAGATGGTTGCATCCCACCCCCTGTTCAAGTGTCTGAATTAGCTTTCACTGCTCTTCTGTTTGACCTGTAGTTTCTAAGGAACACCCCTGTCCTGACCATACTGGGGCATTTGAACTTCTAAGGAGGATCAAGCCCTAACTTGTGACACTTTCTTTAACCACTTCCTTGCATCAGGAGTTGAATGACACCATCCCTACCTCCAAAAACACATTTATCCTAGTCACAGCAGGCAGGACTAGGAAGGGCTCATGGGTACTAGGCCTGTTGTAAAGAACTGTATTGTTTCTTTAAAATTGCTTCCTCTCTGAGCTCTATGCAAAACCAGCCTATGGAAGTGTCCACAGTTCCACAAGCTGCTGGGTGGCCATGATGCCCCTGATATAGCCCCAGACTGTACGCAACCCAGGATCACTATGTAAATGAGAGAGGAAGTCGGCAATGCCGTGTTTCTGTTTGTCACACGTTCCCTCCTGTTCAAAGCAAGTACATCTCAAGCAGCCATTTACAAACTCATAAGCCAGTTGAATATAAATATTAGAGGGCAGTAGCCAACGTGAGAAGCTATGGAGAAGGAGCTGGTAGTGCTAATGGAATTTCCATGATGGGAAAAGGGAAGAGCTACCCACTTGGCATTCAAATAATAGGTTTCCAGAGTGCTTCTTTACCCGGATGTAAACACTGACATAAGCCTTGTGGTGCTCATTCCAGGAGAGGGATAATGTGCCCATAGGCTTAGCACCCCCACCCCACCCCGTCCCAGGTGGAGGGCAGACAGTGCAGTGGTTGGGTGCTGAGATACAGCAGACCTCAGCCAGGCTAGGTGCACTCGGCTTATGCTGCTTCATGTGCCCTTATTATAATCTGGCCAAGCCTTCTAAGTGTGCTGCAAGTGGGACCAATGTTTTATAACCATGTTTAAGCCACAGATGAAGTTTAAACTTTCTACAGCCTTGAAGCCCTTTCTAATCTGTCTTTCTTGTGAAATGCTGACAACCCTTTGCAACTGACAATATCAGAGCACTCGAGGGGAGTGCCTGCAGAGAGAAAAATCACCAAAGAGATCTGTACAGAGACTTTGGCTTTGCACTCTTGAATGTGCATTTGATCAGGTGAGAGAACCACCTTATTAAGTTAGGGCCTTATTCCAAGGGAGATGGATTTTCCAAGGAACCTGGCTATTCAGTACTATATCACTAAAACAACTTAAGGGAATTAAACCTTTGATTGAGTAGCAAGTCCAGAACATTACTTTAAAGAATTAAATACAATGAATTTCAGGTCGTTCCTGAGCAAATCAAGTTTGCCCACTTTCCCATCTGTTTCAGGTCGCCATTCTTACTATCTAGTTAAGATACAATGAATTTCAGGTTTTTAGGTAGTCTGACGAGTTAAGGTTTCCATAGAGAGGGAGAAGGATGTTCTACAAACAGGGAGAGAAGATGGGAATTGCAGTGTGGTCAGAGAATCAGAGCCCTGAGGCATCTCACTCCCCATGGTTCTTGATTCTGAACTAGAAGGTCACTTGCCTGTCACAGCACTAGGGGTACAAGCCAGTTACATGGCGTCCCAAAGCAGTTGTAGCTTGCACCCCTAAAGTGAGTGAAGACGGTCACTATCCCCCTACGTGATGGTGCTTTCTTAAACAGGAGGAAGGCCAGAGGGCTTAGGGCTGATGGCATTGCCTTGGTATCTGCCTCTGGAGACTTGGGCCTTTGGAAATTGCAGCTGTGGGTGCTGAATATGCTCCAAAGCACCAGCACTTTCTCTGAAAAGTGACTAACTTTTGCTAGCCTCCATAGAAAAGGAATAGAATCATAGGTGGCATTTTACATTGGCATGAAATGGATTTCTTTTTCTCCCTTGATAAAGATTTCCTTCTTTAAATCCCAGACTGAAGCTTTGATTGGTTAACTAGAGTTTCCTTTTGGAAAGTTTCCGAACAGCTCAGGTGTTTCAGGGCTCCAGAATGTGTGTCCTAGGCAGCGTCATTAACCCAGAGCCACTCTTCTTCTCCTCTGCTCTCCTGACAGGAGAAAGCTGTAAGTGAATGAACTCAATTACACTGAGTATAAATAAACCGCCCTCCCTAGACCACACCACCACTGGTAGAGCTGGAAAGCCAAGGCTGTCTATAGTCAGTGCTTGAACCTGCTGTGCTTGAGCTCTGAGCTGCCTCTCTATTTTGTGGCGTTTCCCTCTTCTCCCTAATGTTGTTTCCCCTTATGCCAAAATGACTGATGTTGAAAACAAAAAAAAAAAAAAAGCCACCACCCACAAGGTAAACCATTCTAGGTCTGCTTTAAAGTGTTGTCTTTCTTTGGTAACCTAATCTGTAACTGCTGCCTAACATAGTATCTGGGTCTGGGGGACATTGTTTACAGTATTTTGTTTGTAATGTGCTTTTAATGTAGAAACCCTATTTTCTGTTCTCAAAAATCTATAAATGCTTTGCTTCCAAGCTTCTCATACTTACTGCTACAGAGTAGTGGACCTGGCACAGATTTTCTTACTCTGGCCTCATAGTACCTGCCCTGACTTCAGGGAATGATTGGTCAGCAACAGGCAGAGAAAGAAAAACCCCAAAGGGGATCCCCCTGCTTGGGCACCAGACCCTCAGTTGCAGACTTTTTTTTTTTTTGGATCCTTTTTTGTCAAGGGGAATCCCCTTCTCATCCCACATAGTGGATAGACAAAAAATGAAATATAAAAGCTGTAGAGTATCATAGGAAGGGGGTAGAAAAGCTTTTCCCCTAGAGCATTCATATCTGAACATTTGTAATGTGAGTGCAAAGACATAGGAGGGGAGAAACCCATTAGTCATTGTCTTCTATGGAAAAGATTATCTTAAGTTTGCTGCCTAGCAGAGTAACAAGTGGCAGATGCCTGCCCCAGTCCCCAGACAGCCCCTTTGCATGATCACCATTAGATCCCATAATTTGGATGCGAATGGACCATTGGGAAATGCAGGCATTTCCCACACCAGCTAGAAGAATAGCCATGCGGTACAAGGGAGTTCTTGCCTGACAGGGAAGTTAAGAAATCTTTTTACTGCTTCCCAAACCCTTTTCCCCTATAGGAATTTCTGGAAACCCTTTTAGTAGATAAGAGAGATTGCTGCAGTCCAGTTTTATTCCCCAGCCCTATTCCAAGAGTCTTAGTTGGTGGTGATGTGTGAATATTTATATACACACACACGCATATATAGGCTTAGTTTTACATTTATTTATATATTGTGACCTAAATAATAATCACAATAATAATGAAGCTGTTTCTAAAGCTTTTGGTTCCTTGGTTCTGGAAACTGGGGGAGCTTTTACATTGTGGATCCATGCTCCTGCTCATGACTCACCCTGCTCAGTTATTTCCGAGGGGCACAGATGTCCCTGGCCTGGCTTAGTGTTCTGGCAGGATTTGGAGGGAGAGCAGCCCAGGACAGCACGCCTGGGGAGATGGAGACTTTTGGTGAGTGGGTATCTCAGAAAATGAGCCATACACACTCCCAACCTCAGAAAGTAGACTCAAGAGCAGCTAGGAAAGCAGTGTGTGCCACAGAGAGCACTTTGGTTGGGTTGGGAGAACCAAACCCCCCACCTTCCCTCCGCTTTGCTTCCAGGCTTGTATATTGGCTCCATTGGGTTAGTTACTTCATCTTCCGCTGTTGTTAGTGTGCAGTGTGTCTTTGGCTGTTCTCTATAGGACAGTGGAACATCTTTAGGCCTTCCTAAGAGAGGCCCCACTATGGCCTTCAAAGTCTGACTGGTGAATAGAGGGGCTCAGTTTTTTCCTGAGCCGGTCAGGTAGGGTAGAGGCAGGGTAGGGGCAGGAGGGGAAAGGCAGCAGACAAGGTTCCCCACAGCAGCGGTACGAGGAAGCCAGAGCAAGGGAGGATTAGCTGTGCCCAGGAAAGCGCCACCTGTCCACTTCTGGTGTCCACTTCTAGCCTTCCCTAACGCCTTTATTTTTGCCCTTGTTTTTAACCTGTGCTGTTGTGAGTTTTTGGTGTGTTTGTTTGTGGGTTTTTTTATTTAATTGTGTAACTTTTGTTTTTGCTGTTACTGTGAAACCAAGGTGTTGTGCTTTTATTTTATTTTATTTTAACAAATGTTACCATTCTTATTTAAGAGAATAAATTCCAAACAATCTTCAGGTTTCTGAGTTTTTCTTTTCCTTCCCTTTTTCCTGATTGATGGGTGGGAAGGGGGGAAGCTCAGGCAGGTCTTGAGAGTGGGTTTAAAAGCCAGCCGTTGTGCCTCAGGACTCTTTTCACTTCTGAGGGTGGGGTCAAGGAGAAAGACAGAGGTATTAAAATGCAGGAAATAGGTTGTTTATACCTGAGATACAGATTCCCACTAATGGGAGAGCCCCTGTTCAGAGGGGTTAGCATGTTGGAAGACGTTTTGCTTTGTCGCAGCTGGAGGTAGAGGCGAAGAGCAAGAAAGACGTCATCTGTATCACACGTCCCACATTCAGTCAGCCAACATGAGGGACCTGCTGGCTAGAGCAGATGGTGGCACGGAATCCCACACTGAGCCCATGCCAGCCATGCAGACATAGAGCCAGGGGCTGCCTCCTCTGGTTCTAACTACAGTGGGCCACTGTGGAGAGCTGAGAGCTGTTAAGTTTCTCCCCTCTGCCTTGAGGCTTTTCCAAGGGTGCCCTAACACTCAATGACCTTCCTCCTAGAGCTGTTGACATTAAGGGGTCTTGCTTTTTCCTCTCCAGCTGTCATCTCTCCCATGCCGCTTTGCTGTGACCTGAACCCTGAGCTAGGATAGCCAGTTCCGTTTGGCTGCTCTCAAACCTGGAGGGATGAGCCTATGTTAAAATGCAGTCTGCCCCCTTCTCTCATGCACTGCTGCTGACTTCAGCAGTGGCAGCCTCTTCTGTCATGTTGGCATGATGACCACCACGAGCAGAGGGCCAGCTTCAGGGCTGAATTGGGCCAAAAGAGGTCACCTTGGTGGGGGACACACTCAGCACAGAGTCTGCCCAGGCTTACTGCTCCCCTACCGGGGAGGACTTCCCTGCTGTGCTGTAGGGAATGGGGTGTTCTGCTGTTAAAAGCACCGTCCTGGCCTCCGTCCACTTTCAGGCAGCCCTCTGGGACTTGAGTGGGTCTTTAGCTTCTCCATAGAGTAGACCACCACGCTCCTGGTTCTCTGTGGCATTCTAGATAACCAGGCTCCTTCTGTCAGGGAAGGTCTGCATCCCTACATACCTAACAACGCCACCATGACACTGTCTTTTTTTTTTTTTTTAATTACCAGAATATTGCTGGTTCAGAATTTATCCCAACAGAGAGCCTCGTGGCCTCTCCTGACCTGCTCATTTCCTTACCCCCAGTTCCTGCCCCACCTGTAGTCTGCTGCTTCCCTTGCTCTGAAATATGTTTCTACATCAGTGTCCTGATGGTGCTTGCAAACGGTTTGGGAGAGAAAGAATTGAGATTAAAGGGGTTGTGCAATAAATGACAATTAATAAATTGACTAAGAATCAATGATAAAGATGGTATATATATATATATATATATATATATATATATATATAAAATATTCATATTTTAAACTTTGCCACTGTTGCCCTTCTATCTCCTACTAATAAAGGGCAGGAGAAAACCAAAGCCAAACCCACTGCTGTCGAGTTGATTCTGACTCATAATGCCCCGATAGCACAGAGGAGAACTTCCCCATAGGGCTTCCAAGGACCGGCTGGTGGATTTGAACTGCAAACCTTTTGGTTGGCAGCCATAGCTCTTAACCACTTTGCCACCAGGGCTCCAAAGGGCAGGAGAGCCATCATGATTTAGAAAGATGGACTACAGCGTCAACAGGAAGGTGGTGACAACTGGTACAGTTCTGTACCACTCATCTTGGATACCCCAGAAAAGTCTCCGAGTCTCAGTCTGAAACTTCTTGAAATCCACTCTTTTTTCCTAAATTCCATGGCAGTTTTCCTAATTAAATCACTCCCTAGGAAAGACACTGTGGTACAAAAATGGAAGGAATACAGGCAATAAAAGTGGGTCACTCTGTTTTCACACTGAAAAATAGGGTAGGTTGGTGCTGTGTAGAATCAAGGTCCCGCTAGTCTCTCCCGGAGGTACAAATGAAAGAAAAATACCCACATGGGGACTGTCTTAAACATAACAGTGAGGCAGATTTCTAGAAGAATCCTCCCTGAATTCCAGTCCCTTTCACAAGCTCTAAAACCTCATTGAGACTCCAAAACCAGTTCTTACCTTGCCCCTCAGATCCAGCCACGCATCTGGCAAGTGCCAACAAGTAGATTAGTCATAAGAAATGAGGGGGAAGTCAGATTGGCATTCTCAGCTGAGGTTAGGTCATGGAGCTGCTGTGTTCCCCTCATCACTGCCCCAAATTTTCAATGGTGTATGTGTTTGCTAGTTGCTGATGTCTCTTTCTTTACAATTGTTCCTTGTCTCTTCACTACTTACTCTCTGGAAGGTAGACTCTTGCTCAGTAACACCTTTCATGATCCTAGAGAGGTGAGGCCCCAGGCATATAGAGCTCTCCTTTAATTACTTCCAGGTTTTACCAGCCATGTGAACGCCTTCTCCCTTTTACTTCCTGTCAGTCAACTTCCATGTAGCTTTGCACGACCAGTTTGTGACTATCTTCTGAATATTTCTGAGGCAATTTAATGGGTGTTTTAAAAGGACAATAGGCAAGAGGTTGAGTCATTACCACCACCCAGACTTAAGTCAAGCTAACTGAATTCAGCCATGCCATTGAAGTTGCCCACAATGTGCAGAAGGTTCACACCCAGAAATTTTGGAAAACCCTTCAGCAGCAGGGGAATCCAGGGCTCCAGTGCTGCCCTGCTATAGGCTCTCTTGGGGCCTTGTTAGGATGATTACTAGAAAAATCCTTGTAGAATTTCAGTTGGCCTTTTTTGTTTTATTTCTTTCTTTCTGTGGTTACCCAGCTTGTTGTGATTGTATATTAAGTGCATAAAATTATCCCAAGTATGACTATTAGAGGTTGTGCTTCTGTAAAATATCAGGGTTATTTCTACTTTATCACTATTATTTCATAGTGTAGCCTTATTTCTTTTAGGGCTTTGCCTGGTATTGTTGATGTTTAGTAGTTATTTTTATACTAAGTAGCACCTATTACCCAAAGAACTCAGAGTCCTTACTCCAGGCACCCAGTAACACCTGCTTCTCTGAGATTCCGGAGCCTTCCACTGAGGTCTGAACTACCCCACAGCCACCTTCCCCATACTTTGTGTTCCAGTGTAACTGTTCTCTACCAATGCCAATTCCCCGAGGAAAGGTGAATCTAGCTAAAAGGCAAAGGGCAGTGAGTTCTTCTGGTGACAGTTACTACTTAATATAAAAATAATTACTAAAGACCGGCAATACCAGATGAGGACCTAAGGGCACCAGAAGAACTGGGCCTTAGTGGATCTTGGTTTTCCTCCACAAACACATGGCAAAACCAGGCTGTTTCACAGTCAAAGGGCTAAATGAGTATGTTTTCATGCAGTTTCTCATGTTCTTTCAAGGTTGATAAAGCCAGAAATACTGTGGAAGTGAACTCCAGAGAGGGGAATCCCTTTGGGTTGCTCAGAGTTCAAACATGAAAACTAAAATATGTGATTAGATACTCTCACAGGGACCTTAGGGAAAGAGTATGTCTCTAAGAAGCTAAACCATAGTGGGTTTTTTGGACCGAGCTCAGCGTGGTAACCAAGAAATGGCTGGTATCCAAGGAATAGCTGCTATCAATTATAATAGGATTATAACAGCTTTAGGAGCCCTGGTGGTACAGTGGTTAAGAGCTCGGCTGCTAACCAAAAGGTTGGCAGTTCAAACCCACCAGCTGCTCCTTGGAAACCCTATGGGGTAGTTCCACTTATCCTATAGGGGCACTATGAGTTGAAAGTGACTCGATGGCAATGGGTTTGTTTTTTTCAGTTTTATAACAGCTTATTTATTCTTGCTTTTTATTCATTCTCTGTTTTCTAGGACTAATCAGGGTCCAGCAGGACCAGGCTGGAGAGAGGCCAGCTGTAAAATTTCTCTTCCACAATTTTACCAACTAGAGACTTACTTGGGCCAGTAGATTCTTCTGTTTAAGCTAAATACTCCTTAGAGTCTGCTCTAATGTGAAGTACTCTGAACCAGCTACTTACTTGCCTTCTAGCTGGGTTCACCTTTTCTTGGGGAATTGACACTTTAAAGGAAAAGTAACACTGGAACCCACAGTGCAGGGCAGGCTCTAGGGCAGGGCAGGCTCTAGGGCAGTGCAGACCGCAGCAGCAGGCTGTGGAATCTCAGAGACGCAGGCGGCACTGGGTGCCTGGGGTAAGAGGGAATTACTGGGCTGCAGGAGGTTAAGAGCCATAATCTTTCTGGCTTTACCATATTGCCGAGGGCTGGCAAACCATCCTTGGTGCTACTGAAAATACCATGCCAAGGGCTGTCCACATTTGCATCCATTCTATATTTGCAACCAAGAGCTCCATCTTCTCTGTTGAAGAGTTCTCAAATAAAAATAGGGAGTAAAACTTGAAATATGTTAACTCCTGTTGCCCACCCCCACCCCCAGTGCGATTAATACCAGTTAATTTACCATAGTCGCCCTTGTCATACTAACTCATAGAAAACAATGTAGGAAGACATACAACAATAACAGCTGCTGCGTCAGTAGCTACAATAATGGTAACAATTAACGTATCACACTTACTGTTTACCAGGCACTGCCTGGATGCTTTACCTATATTACTGATTTCATCTTTACAACAGCCTTTGAGGGAGGTACCGCTTTATCTCCATTTTAGAGGTGAGGAAACAGGCACACAGAGGTTAAGTAAATTTGATCAAAACTATGTAACTAATAGGTGCAGAGGTGGGGTAGAAACCCAAACCACTGTGCTGTATAACTTCCCTTCAAGTGTTCTCTGTAACCTCCACTTGTCAGCACTTGATGAGAAGGAAAAGCACTATGTGTTGCGCTCATAAATAAGATTTTTTTTCTTTTTTTAAACATGAGTTAACGCCCTGTATAAATCAGTGAATATGCATTTGATTATTCCTGAGAATACATATCCCCGGTGTCTTTGGCAGTGACCCCAGGGCTGGGTAAACGCGTTCAAAGAGATGGTAGATTGAAGAGCAAAGGATTTCATCACTGATATGTGAGGCAGCGGGGAGGGGGAGTAATCATCAAAAGAAGCTGAGGAAGAGAATAATAGTTGTCTGAATTAACTCTAAATAATATGAACCATATCAACCCTCTTTTTGGTCATCTCAAGTAAAATGTTAACCTTTTAAAGTTGTATTATTAAAGCGTAAGCCTGAAACAGCCCCTTTCTGTGTCCCTCCAAATAGAAATCTGCCCTGCCATTGATCTGAAAATGGTGAATATGTTCAAGGGAATGTTTATTGTACTCTGGACCCAGTGTAACTGCTTCTAACCTGTAATTCTTTTGGCTTATCCCCTTCTTCTTTACCATCCCATTTTATTATATCTCTAAAAAAAAGCCCCGGTGATTGTTGAGCTGACATTTTCATGCTCTTACTACTTTTACAACTGCCATTCACAGTCTTCGTAAGAAATTATTGCCCTGGCCCTGTGTGGTGAAGGAGCCCTGGAGGCACAGTGGTTAAAGCGGTCAACTACTAACCAGAAGGTTGGCTGCTCGAAACCACCAGCAGCTCCACAGGAGAAAGATGTGGCAGTCTGCTTCTGTAGGGATTTACAGCCTTGGAAACCCTATGGAATCAGTATGCAGAATCAAGTCAACAGCAGTGGGTTTGGGTTTTTTGGCCCTGTGTGGAGTTTGGGGTTAGGGAAAGCCAGGGATGGTTTTATACTGCTTTTTGCACTGACAGAGCTGAATCACATGTGACAGGAAGAGAAATATGGGAATTCTTATCCAAGTTTGAGCCATTTTGTACTCAACTCACAATTTAAAAAGGCTGACTTTTCCACCTTTGGGCTAAATGTACATACAGATCATTCCAGATGAGCAGTTTCATTTCTGCCCTGTTGGATGAAATTTGTTTTGGACACAGAGATGCCCTCAGGAAGTCTCTGGAGCATGTACAATCACAGCCTTGGAAAGGCATACCATGACAGAGAGCCCTGAGAATGCATAGATAGGATGTTTTGGGGAAATGGAGAAGGAAAGAAAAGTTGAGAATACAGAGAGAAAGAAGATGTGTGTTCCACGTCATATTCTCAAGTCGTTTTCTTTCTGGGTTTAGTGAGAGGCCCTACTATAATGTTGCATGGCCGTTCCATCTATCAGCAGGCTTTTAGCATCCAGCTAGAAAGAAGTAAGTGAAAGAGTAGTTCATCAAATTCATCTTTTGGCCTCCTCTAATTCCTACTTTGGCATGATACTAGAGCTCACACACAAGTCAGACATGGAGAGGAGATGTAGCTTGCCCTTGAGTGGCATTGAGCAGTCACCTTTTGTAAGCAGAGTTGTGCCATAAGATGGTGTAAAGTCCAGAGTCTCGTGGAGATACATGTGCTTGGTGTGTGGCGTTAGAACTAGTTAATAGAGTTCATCACTCAGCACCTGAACATCCCTAGGTTTCCAACCTATGGACAGCAAGCCAGGAGCTCTCTGTTCAGCATGGCAGTTGTCATTTGGCCCATATATTGCACTTCTGTTGGTCAGGGTGTTTCCCCTTGGCAACAGAGATGAATATTTATGGGCTCACTGCTCGGTACTTTTAATGCACCTAGTCCAATTAAACGGAGCCCTGGTGGCACAGTGGTTAAGAGCCTGGCTGCTAACCAAAAGGTCAGCAGTTCAAATCCACCAGCTAGTCCTTGGAAACACTTTGGGACAGTTCTCCTTTGTCCTATAGAGTCACTATGAGTCTAAATTGACTCTTGATGGCAATGAGGAGTCCAGTTAAAAATGATCAGATTATTTGGTGGATTGGTTAGCCTGTTTGGTATGAGAGTAGAAATAGTTTGATATAACCACTAAGCCAGGATTTCTCAAACTCAGCACTATTGATGTTTGGGCCAGATAATTCTTTGTTTTGGGAGCTGTCCTATGCATTGTAGGATATTTAGCAGCATCCCTGACCTCTACCCACTAGGTGCCGGTAGCACCCCCATCTCCAGTTGTGACCAAAAACATCTCCAGTCACTCAAGTCACCCCTGAGGGGCAAAATCACCCCATTCTAGAGTATTAAAAGAAGAAAGGACATGGCATTGACATGCAATTAAGCCAGCTTTGGGCACACTCTAGACTGGCAGTGCCACAGGGCACCCTGCTCTAGAGAATAGGAGGGGTTGATGTTTAAGCCCAGCATCTTGGGAAGGGCACCAGCTAATTCGTAGTCTTTTCTCCTCTCCTCTCCTCTCCGCTCATCATTGTTGGGTCTACTCTTCTAGTAAGCAGGCTGCTCCCTAGAACTGAATGTTCTCCACTATGAAGTGAAATGATTATTTTCGGCCACCAGATCATTTGAGATAGTCTTTTTTCAGGGCCTGTATATGATGGGTCTTCTAAGACATTGGCATCTCCGTAGGAATCTCTCCCCCTAGGTTACTAAGGGAACAGCTGCTGTCTTGGTATTATTGTGTGCAGTTGAGTCGATTCCAACTCATAGAGACCTCATATGACACAGTAAAACTGCCCCATAGTTTCTAGGCTATAACCTTTACAGGAGTAGATTGCCAGGTCTTCTCTACCGCAGAGCCACTGGATGGCTGAGTACTTAACCATCGTGCAACCAGGACTTCTACTTGGTAGACCCACCCTTTTCACAGGGGTGGTGTTTCACATTTGTTCTTGGGCCCTTCATAGCACTGAGCTACTTGAGAAACATAGAGTGTTCGTTTTTGTTTATAACTTTACTAAGGCATAATGAACTACTATCAACCAAAAAAAAAACCAAACCCATTACTTCTGAGTCAGTTTCAATTCATAGTGACCCTATAGGTCAGAGTAGAACTGCCCTATAGGGTTTCCAAGGCTGTAATCTTTATGGAAGCAGACTGCTGCATCTTTTTCCCATGGAACTGCTGGTGGGTTTGAACCACTGACCTTTTGGTTAGCAGCCAAGCACTTAACCACCATGCCACCAGAGCTCCTTGTCATATGTATACCAAAAAACCCAAACCCATTGCCGTCTAGTCAATTCCAACCTATAGCGACCCATAGACCAGAGTAGAACTGCCCCATAGGGTTTCCAAGGAGTGGCTGGTAGATTCAAACTGCCAACCTTTTGGTTAGCAGCCAAACACTTAAACCACTGTGCCACCAGGGCTTAGTCATATGTATATAGCCATGAAACCATCACCATAATAAAAACTATGAACATTTCCATCATCTCCAATTTCTTTTTAATGGTTTTGTTTTAAAATGAGGAAACTGACACCAGAGTAATTTCAACTAGTTTCTTAAAATTATAGTAAACTATTATTCTAGCTTAGAGATAAGCTTAGAACCTTTATCCTGATCACTTATTCAAAATATTTTATCCAACACCTACCCTGACACTCGGACTCCCTCGGTGGCACAGTTAAGCACTTGGCTACTAACCAAAAGGTTGACAATTCAAACTTAACCAGAGGTGCTTCGGAAGAAAGACCTAGTGATCTACTTTTGAAAAATCAGCCATTGAAAAAACCCTATGGAGTACATACAGTTCTACTCTGACAAACACATGAGATCAGCATGAGTCGGAATTGACTCAACAGCAGCCTTTTTTTTTTTTTTTTTTTAATTTTTACTCTGACTCTCAAGCATCAGGAACAAACACAAAGACAACAAGAATAATTCCCCTATCTAGCGACGCCTTTGGTTTTGGGGTGCATTCAGATCATGACTAGGAGACAACTGCGGTAGTGAAGATACATGGAGAGGCCATTGAGAGTGCAGAGCAGAGCCAGCAGGCAGAAGTAGATAGCATTAAGCAGATAGAAGTAGGAAAGGAGAAGCGGTGGTTCTGGCTTACCCTGTTGGGCCATACTTCCTCACTTACCTCCCCCTTATGATTTCAGTGATGAGCCCTGTGATTGGATGGTTTGCGAGATGACCTGTATTTGACTGTATAGAACTCCTGGTTTGTGGGGCACATACATCAACTAGCTAGTGAGATAGTTAGCTCAAGTCCCATTATACAATGGTTACTCTTCCTGAGAGCTCACCCTCTGCCACCTGAAGGTGGGCAACCAGGTAGAGAAGGTAACATATTAGCTACAGCACAGCAGTCATGAGATTTTAGGGAACACAACCAAACCCCAGTACTTTAGACATGCCCACAGCATCCCCACACCAAAGAGGTAGCCATTTGGTAGGCATGCATTCCTCAGGCTGTCCCAGCTGATTGTTAGGAAGTACAAAAACACATGGAAAATATATTTTCAAGAGCCCTGCATGATGCACTAGTAAGAGAAAAAATAGCAGGGTATGTGCCTTAAAAGAAACTTCTTTGCCGTGGCTAGGTACAGTGACGTTTGCCAGGATTTCCAGCTGCCAAAAAGGCACCTCTGGGAGATCCTGCAATAATAATAGTAAAATAGTTTAACGTTAGAAAACTAGCTGGAAAGTAAAAGTTCAATGGGGTCATGCAGATTGAGACCAAAGGGCTGTGGTAAAGAGTGAGCCCCTTAGCCCTCCCAGCAGATCCTGACAAGGGGGAGGAGGGCCTGTGCCCTCAGCTTTCTTGAGAAACAACACTCCAGTCTCATAGTGTTCCCATTCCCATTTGGGTGGTTTTTCCTGGTACAGTACTGCTTTGCTCCCTATTGGGTTATTTTCCTCCTTGGCCTCTCTGTTATGTAATGTTTAACTGAGAATTTCCCAACTCTTCCAGTAATTAAACATCTCCAAAGAAGCTGAGCTTGCCCTTGAGCGCATGTGACCTGCTTTTCTTTGTGCCCTCACATAAAAACACAGTTACCCCAAATGAAGAATAAACATCTCGCATGTGAGGGACAATTAAAAATTCCATCCTGCATGATGGAGAGGCAGGAGTACTAGCTTCAGAGTAATCCAGACCTGGGTTTAGTCTTGGCTTTGCCTTGTCTGAACCTTGGGACAAATTTCTTGACATCACTGAGACTCAGAATTCTCAGCATAGTAATAGTCATCACAGCAGTTTATGGAAGTGTTGTGCCAATTAGGTGGCCACTGTATGTAGTGTACCTGTCATAGTGCCTAACACAGATAGCTGCTCAATAAATGTTGCTGCTTATCCCAGAGAAACGTCTTCCACGTTCATGTCATATGATCTTGGAAAAATTCTGTGAACTCATATTCCTTGCCAGCAGGAGACCACACCATCTGTTGGAGGTAGATGTGCAGGGACAAAGGTCATCTTGCTATGGTGTGCCTCAGAAACTTCTTTCTTTGGCCTCCAAAGCAAGAGGAGCCCTTCCCATACGTATGCTTCAGTGCTTAAGAAGTGTCTTGTGCCATCTTGGAATGATAAAATAGCTGTAAAAGGTATAACGTGAGCCTGGTCAAGTAGAGTAGGCAAATAAACCAAGAGACAAAAGGGAAAAAGCCCAAGGCTGTGGTTCCAGGCACCTTATAACAAGCAAAAGCTGGTCTTTTGTATACTGCAGGTCCTTTAACTAGCCCTCGGTAAGTCTTTCCTCCCTGGGTTGGTTCTAAACGGGGCGCGATCTCCTCTTCTTAACAGGCCAAAGCCCTTCTCCCACAGATCATATTGTCCATGTTGACTGGAATAGTGATGATGTCCCTGAGGCAGACAGTGACTCTTCCAATAATTTAGGTTTATAAGCCAAGGTCCAAAACCAAAAAAACAAACCCAGTGCTGTGGAATCAGTTTCCAACTCATAGCAACTCTGTGGGACAGAGTAGAACCGCCCCGTAGGGTTTCCAAGGAGCAGCTGGTGGATTCGAACTACCGACCTTTGGTTAGCAGCTGAACTCTTAACCATTGCATCACAAGGGCTCCATATTGGATGGTGTTTGTCCTGCCCACTCTTCAGACAGCTAAGCAACAGCTGATAGGGAAACTTGAGCTGAAAGCAAGATAAAAGGATTGGACTAATTTCTAAGCTGATTCCTCACTAAATATGAGCATCACTGAGGTCCAACAGCAGCTTAACACATTCCAAAGGAAGAAGTGCCCAGGACCCAGGCCTCGTCCTAAACGGGAAAAGGTCTCTGCACCAGACAAGGATTCTGTTGTAGGATAGCCACCACTTCAGATGATTCCGTTGATATTTCCCAGTATATGAGGAAGCATGAGAGTGTAGCAGCTGTATCATTGCCAGCTTGAGCAGGAAGAAAATAAAATTGATTCATAGATCCCCCTTAAAAAAAAAACAGTTACTGTCAAGTCACTTCTACTCTGGAAACCCCATATGTGTCAGAGTAAAGCTGTGCTCCATAGTGTTCTCAATGGCTGATTTTTGAAAGTAAATCACCAGGACTTTCTTCCGAGACACTGCTATGTGGACTCGAACCTCCAACCTTTCAGTTGGCAACCAAGTGTGGTAACTGTTTGCACCACCCAGGGACTCCTGGATCCCCCCATACAGCTTTGTGATGAACCAGGGCTCTGTGAAAGGATAGGCACCCTGATATCCCAGGGTGATTTTGAGAATGTTTCTGAGGGCAGTGAGCCAGGCATGGTAAAGGGCTCTTTGACGAAGTTTTGCTGTGCATCTGAGAATTTAGATTTATGCTGCTGGCCTAGTCATTCTGTCTTCAGCGGGTTTCATCATCCTTACCGTCTTCCTTGCAACCTTGTAATTAAGACCTAGTTCGTGGCTTGGTGCTTTTCTTCGGTAAGAAAGTCATGGACAGGCAAGGCTTTGGGTGGATGTGTGGGGAGGATATCAGAAATGACTTTCGCTTATCTTCCTTAAAAGAAAAGTCATCACAAAAACATTCAGTAACTTGATAAAAGAAACAGAAGAGGGAGCAGCTATGAGAGAGAATCTCTGTATTCCAGAGTGGTAGGAATGCTTTCCTTCTCAAATGGTACCAATCATTATTTGAAATCACAGTGCCGTTACTCGTTAGAAGATGGCCACAGTTGACACCTTTTATCTGCCCCGGGTCCTTAGTCTCTCCTTGAAGGTAGGTGACATCCCTGCCATTCCATCAGAGTGCAGGCTCCTCAAGGGCGGGCATCTTGTCTGTTTCGTCCACCGTGCCTGAGCACCTAGCACAGTGCCTGGCTGGAAGCGATGCTCAGTAAATATTTGTTGAGTGAGTCCCTGCAGCCATCTTCCTTATGATATGGGAACTTTGATGAAAATCAGTGTCAGTTCTCACTACCTTTTCTTAAGTCCTTGTCAGACTTTCAGATTTCGCTCAAGCTTTCCCAGACTTACAAAGAAGGGAAGGAAACAAGAATGGGTAGAAAGGCCAGAAATGAATATGGTGTAAAAGGAGAAAAGGCCCTCGGGCATCCAGATGTCTGATGTGACCCTCTTCCTAGGGTGCCCTCAAATATCCCCAGCAGTTGGCCCTGCCTGGTATTGGGGCTTCCGGTTCCTTTTGTAACCACTGCAGGAAGGAAAGGGGGAAGAGAGCTGCCTGTTGAGGAGCTGGGAAGTGCTGCCTCTTAAGAATCATCTGGTTGTCCCTCCCTTCTCTTCAGGAATCAGACTGACACACATAAAAGTGTTTGGCAGTGCTTGGACATCAGCTGAGAGCAGGTTGTCCTGTTAGGAAAAATATTTCAGGATGATGTATGGAGCTCATGCAGGCAGTGACTGTTCCAAAACAGAACCCTGAGGTCAGACCCAGAGCCTTTTTCCTATTTAGGATGCGGCCCAGATCCTGGGAGCTGTTTCCTTTTGGTATGTGCAGAGCTGTAATTGGCTGCCCAGTGACTCGAGATGTGCCTGCCCTGAGTTAGTGAGGAATCAGCCTTGTTATTCCAGATCTTTCATCCCCTTTTAGCTAAAAGTCCTCGTGTGGTTGTTGTTGCACGAAAGCATGTGAAGTAGAGGAGCCAGGTGGGTCTTAGCCAGCTAGCCTGGCCAGGCTGGTTATACTTTGACTCTCCCAGCTAGTGTCTGCCAGGTATTGTTTTTATACCTGCTCCCTTCTAGGCTCTTCCATGAGTTGATGAGGGAGGGAGGACCTGGGGTGGGGGTGTGGGGAGGTTTTTGTTTGTCACAGTGTTATCGCCACTGCCCAGCTCTCCCCTGTACTACTATGTTGATATCTTAGTTTATCATCAGCATCTGGTTAATCTGGCAAATAGCCCCTTGCTCAAGACAGAGAATCAAGAATGCCAATTTCATTGGTTTTTTCCCCCATGGTATTTTGAGATTATAGGCTAGAAATATTAAGCATATTTTGATAGTTGGTGTGTTTGGGCCACTTTCTGAGGATCCACTGAATACTACCTTCCCTTTGGCAAAACTGAGTCCATAAGGGGCTTGGCCCTCAGGGAACACCATGTAATGTATTCCTGTGTCGCTGACAGTGCTGGGGTAGGTTCTAATTCTATGGGACATAGACCGGATAGGCCTGGTGGGGCTGGAACAATAGAGGTGACTCTACTCGTCCTCATCTTAATTTTTGCAAAGTCTCCAATGAGATGCTTCTCACAGTTTTCTCAGCCTCAAACATCCTTTCTCTGGGGGACTGCATATGTGGATGATCTGAACTGTTCTGAGTGCTTCTGGTTTCTTTTTGTTGGTTGTGGCCAAGCCCAAATTATATCAGCATTTCCCCTCCATAAGCCCTGGGCTCTGGGATTGGATTGCCACGTTCTGTTACTTGATGATCCATCAGTGTGTAGAGTTTGTAGAAACTCCAGAGAAATAACATCGAGAGTAGGACAGAATATTGTCCCAAATGCCAGGTTCTCTGCTGTAAGATGCATTCATGAAATTCTGCGTTCTTCATCCAGAAAATTATAGTGGAGAAAAGGCTAGATGATGAAGACTTCCAAAGGGGAAAACGGAACAGGACACTTTATGGAAAAATGTCTTCTTTTTCTTATCTTTGTGTTATAAGTCTAGGAACATTATGGTTCCTAGCTGTGTGACCTTGGGCAGATTACTTGATGTCTCTGTACTTCATCTACCTCATTGCAAATTTTTCTTTAAAGCTGGCTAATTCCTTATTTCTCCAGAGCACCTTCTTTGAATCCCAGGTGGGCTAAATTGCCCCTTTGTGTCCCATAGTACCACATGCATTGTTGTTGTTGTTAGGTACCCTTCAGTCAGCCCCCGACTCATGGTGACCCCATGCACAGTGGCATTAGACTGTTGTGATCCATAGGGTTTCATGGCCTGATTTGTCAAAAGTAGATCACCAGACCTTTCTTCTTAGTCTTTCAGGAAGCTCCACTGAAACTTGTTCAGCTTCATAGCAATACATAAGCCTCCACTAACAAACAGGTGGTGACTGTCTTGAAGTGCATTGGCTAGGAATCGAACCTGGGTCTTCCACATGGAAGGCAAGAATTCTACCACTGAACCATCACTGCCCTCACCCCACACATACATCAGTCCTTATACTTGATACGTTATACTGAAATGATTCCTCTACATGGTGTGATGAGCCTTTAGCTCTTTAGGAGGAGAGAATGTTTTCATCTGCTTTGTTTCCCAAAGTTCTAGTAGAATTTCTGGCAAACGTATACATTTAACACACACTAACAGCAGATAATCACATATTGAGTGTTTTTGTACATGAGTGTATTTGTTCACTCTACCTTGAAATTGTTTGGTTCTGGATTGATGAATGTTTGTTGTTGGTTTTCCTTAAAGTGATAGTTCTTTTCTTCTTAACTATTTTTCATCCTCCGTCTAAAAGAAATACTGGTTTCTATATCATATTTATGGAATTCCCGAAAAGCTTATACTTAGCTGGTTGCCTCACATTCATTTCCCTTTCTCATCTGCTTTCTATTTAAGAGTCGTTGTCAAAAATACACGATGAGAAGGAAAGAATCAAATGGTATTAGAGTCAGGGGGTCCTTAGCCTTCTCATCTTTTATTTTGTTGAGTCTGTGGGTTTTGATGATGAGGAGAGGACAGGAAGACTAATGCTCGGAAATGATGCACTAGCTCAGTTAGAGCCTGTGCTCTTAGAGGACCTGGGCGCTTAGGTTTGGAGAAGTTGAGGTGGAGTCTGCCTACTTTGCGCCCTTCCTCTTTTTCGCGTTACCTGTAGTTCATATATTTCCTAACCTTCCAAATGTCTCAGTCCAGGATCATAGCTTATACTTTTGGCTCCCTGAGCTCCGTGTTGAAGAATGGAGCAGAGGTGTTTAAAATGCCTCTACCAAGGGTGCTAAGACTAGGGTGAGTGTGAACCCACAGATTCGTGGCCAGACCCCATCGTTCTATATGTACCTGAATTTGTAAATGAACATGCCACTGGTCTTGCTTTTCAGGAAGTATCTTTTCATAGATTTGAGAGATGCTGTTTGGAGGGAGGTCTTGGTGTGACCACACTTTCTTAGTAAATGCACGGAGAAGACTTTATCATGTGAATATCTGGATCCATATAAAGTTCTTTCTAATGCTGTTAACAAAGAGTTTGAAAACACTTTACACAACAAAGGTACCAGGCTTCCAGAACATTTCCTGTACAACCTGTCAGGCCACAAAATTTGCTAAAGCAATATTCCCACACTTTTCTTTAGTCCTTCCCCATGGAGGTTCTGGGCTTTGCCCAACACACCAATACTGCGTTGGTGTGGTTCTGCATACCAAAACCCAGTGTTGTCTGTTAGGGTTTAGCATGTTACAGAATGCAAGGCCATTCATAACCTGCTCCCACCTACATTTCTGCCTTTTCTCTGCTACTGTCCACTCCTACTTGAACATCTAGTAATGCCAAACTGCTGTTTCATGTCACTGGGCCTTAGCTCATGCTATTCTCTCTGCCTAGAGCTCTGTTCCTGTCTTTCTTTGTCAGGTAACTATTGCATGCAATCCAGAGCAAATGGATACAACATACCTACCAAAAACATGCAAAATTTTATATTGTGTTATCAAGAAGGAATGGTGGTGAAAATGTCACTAGACCGCAGATCTATCACTTGACTCATATTTACTGATACTGTCCGTGTACTTGGCTTAAGTAGAAAAAGAGGACGATAACTCATACATATGGACACAGAGTTGTCACACTCATATATGTGCATATATGTTTATAGTTTTGTTTAATATCCACAATAACTCTGGGAGGTGGGTATTATCCTTACTGGTAGCTCAGGAAGTGGACTCTAAGTAGTTATGTGATTTTTCTAAGATCCTTCAGCCACTCAGTAGAGGAGCATGGTGTCTAGCCAGGGTTTGTCTGATTCTAAGCCCATGTGCTATACCATATTACAGCAGACACGTTAAAGAATGAATGGTATTCCTCCCCTGACCAAATTTGGGGCAATAAGGAACATCAAAAGAATAATGATGATAATGAAGGAGGCAAGGGGAACTATTTTAGATTAGGGAGACTAAAGACACATAATAGTTAAATACAACATTTAAGTTTTTTCAAAATCCATAAGCCCATAAACCCAAACCCATTGCTGTGGAGTCAATTCCTACTCCTAGTGACCCTATAGGACAGAGTAGAACTGCCCCATAGAGTTTCCAAGGAGCTCCTGATGGATTCAGACTGCCAGCATTTTGGTTAGCAGCTGTAGCTCTTAACGACTATGCCATCAGGGTTTCCCATGATTCCATACCCACTGCCATTAAGTCGATTCCGACTCATAGCAACCCTATAGTGTTACTCAAAATAAGAGGAAAAACTCTTGTTCACAACAGAGTGATAGGTAGTAAGTGGAGAAGGAAGGATAGAATTTTCACTGTTTTGTGACTCCCAGTGAAGTAACTGATCCAGACAAGGATCATCAGTGGACGCTCACAGCATTGCCGGGAACTCCAGGTTCTGCTTGGCGCAACTCTGTCCAGGGCCAGAAGGACAAAAGTCCAAGTTAGGGGAGAACAAAAGGCAACTTTATTGTTGGCCAAGTAAGGAGACAGATGGAACTTCGTGCCATCCAAGACTGCCTTGCAGGCAGCTTGCTGAGACTGGTTTATATAGGCAGGATCAGTTTCAGAATACAAAATGGTGTCCATGCAGACGTGGAGCATTTTAGAATGAGCAAGCTTTTTCTAAGTAGCGGGTTCAATTCCCTGCACAGGAGGAATTTAGTCATTTTTGTTCATCAGCGTGTCCACTCTCCACCCAGGGGCAGAGAATTTATACCATGCATGAAGGAGTTAATGAGCTAAAGGTCATCAGGAATGCCAGCATGGAGGGCAGGACCTATTTCAGCCGATTGTGGCTAGCCAGTGGCTGTTTCTCTTTAAGGACATGCTGAGGGGAAAAGAAAGAACTCTAGGAAATGGGCTTGGTGAGGGGCTGTCTTGAGGCTAAGAAAAATGGCTCTATGGCTCTAACCCTGTCTTAACAGCACTGGGTGAGAGGATACTGAGGAGCAAGCTGTATGCATCTGGTTTCTAAGTACCATCCTACAGATTGCTTATTAGTTACAGAGTGGTAAGTACCACCTTTACAGTGGAATGATGGGACAGGCATCACAAGTAACAAGGCAGCCTGACTATATTCTTCCTTATGTGATACTGTGGGGGGAGGAACACAGTATCACCTGCAAGGTAGTTTCTTAGCAAAAAATGTTGAATGTGAATCCTAATCATGAGGGCACAGACAAATCTACAGTGTGCGGAGTTCTGCAAGACTACTTACCCAGGTGCCGCAATGCTCCACATACAGGCCGCGGACCTTGATTGACTCCTGGGTCAGGATGAGGCTCGGCTATGAAAGACTCTGCCTTCTCAGCAAAAGCTGCTTTAAAGGGGTTTAGTTCCTTGGATATGAGACGAGCCACCTTAAGTCTAGCCCCAGCCCCACTCACCCCCACCCAGTCACCATTGCTCATTAGGTTGACCAGGGAATTTGGGGGTGATCCAGGAGAGTGAGCACACCCTCGTTTGCAGGAGCAGATGCAAAGTCTTTTTCTCTCCCACTTAGAGAAGCTCTCCTCTCACACTTGGTCCTTTCCTGCCTGTCCCAAATCTGTGGCCTTTTTGATTTCCATCTGCCCTCTGTTCTTGTGCCCTGGCCTTCATGAGCAGTTGTCTCTCATGTCACTGAGATGAGTGGTGGCTGCCTTGGATGCTAAATTGATTCCCTCCATCAGAGCCTCCTCCATCCCCACCTCCTCCCTCCACGTGGGTTATATTCAGTTTCCATCATATGTCATCAGAACTTTGCTTCCCTGTCTTGCAGGTTCAAGTGTGAATGGCCTGGAGGAGCCCAGCATTGCCAAGAGGCTGAGGGGCACTCCTGAAAGGATTGAGCTGGAGAACTACCGCCTGTCTGTGAAGCAGGCAGAGGAGCTGGAGGAGGTACCCGAGGAAACGCAGGCCGAGCACAACCTCAGCAGCGTGCTGGACAAGGGCATAGAGGAGGACGTGGCCAGCAGGTCAGCCTGTGCCCTGTGTACTTGGCTCCCTTGTTTTCCTATGTGCTCGAAGGTGCCTGTGGCTTGCCCTGGCACCTCTTCACTGAGGCAGTGACTTTTGTTAGAGCTTCCAGAGGAATCTGTTACCTAGCTTTGAGGGGCGGGCTGGTGGTGGATGCATTACAACTTGTTAGCAGCCTTCAATCTGAGCCAGACTGTCTGGATATGAATCCTGGTTCTTCATCTTGTCAGTAAGGCCCACAGTCTATTTGATTTATTTCTTCCCAGTTCAGAGATTCAACAAGTTAGTTATTGAACACCTAGCATTTCCTAAACTCTTTGGTGATCATTGAAAAGGTAACAGAAAAGTAACAGTCACAGATTCTGCGTTCAAGTTGCTGTTCACAAATTCCTTGGAAGGAAAAGACTTCCCCATAGGAAACAAAAGTAAACCTACAGCTGTGTGCTATGGAAGGGCAGGGTGGTTCAATCAAAAGAGCCCCAGGGTTGGAATTAGGAGGCTTCAGTTAGGATTCAGCCCCCAGTTCACTGTACACTCTTGGGAAAGTCACCTCACCTCTCTGGGCTTCTTGTTTTCTCCTTTATATAGAGGCTCAGTGGTCCCAGGGGCCACATGCAGCAGCAAGTGGTTTTTTGCCTGGCCAGTCCCAGCATTTTAGTTTTGTTACCTGAGTGATGCCTTGGAGGGTATACACGATCCAACTCCACAAGGCTTCCCACTGTCTTGTACCCCAGGGCTTTGTTTTCATTACCTGCCCAGGCCTTCCAGCATCAGTAGAGAAGGGTTCTACAAAGTGCACAATAGAATATCATCAAGGTCCCAAAAGAGAACGGAAGATAAGGAGAGTGTCTTAGTTATCTAGTGCTTCTGTAACAGAAATACCACAAGTGGATGACTTTAACAAACAGGACTTTATTCTCCCAGTCTAGTAGGCTAGAAATCCAAATTCAAGATGCCAGCTCCAGGGGAAGGCTTTTTCTCCTTGTCAGCTCTGGGGGAAGGTCCTTGTTATCAATCTTCCCCTGGTCTAGCAGCTTCTCAGGACAGGGATCCCACTCTCTGCTCTTGGCACTACTTTCTTGGTCGTGTGAGGTCCCCCTGTCTCTGCTCGATTCTCTCTTTTGTATCTCAAAAGAGTGATTGACTTAAGACACAACCTAATCTTGTAGACTGAGTCCTGCCTCATGAACATCAGAGAGATAGGATTTACAACAGATAGGAAATTCACATCAGATGACAAAATGGTAGACAGTCACACAATACTGGGAATCATAGCCTAGCCAAGTTGACATGGATTTTTTGGGAACACAATTCAATCCCTAACAGAGAGTGACGTCAGTATTGGCCAGACTCTCCTGCAGGGCTTCAAGGAGCCAAAGCACTTGCCAAGGCCTCTGACAGGTGGAGGCTTTGGGTCTGCAGACAGCATTTAAATCCCATGCTGGGCACTTGTATCTAGCCATGATTAAGGGAATGTTTGAGGATAAAGAGAGCAAAGCTTTTTTTTTTTTTTTAAGTTCCAAGAATGTTTTCTTAGAGCATGTTTGCTGGGCAGAGCTGCTTCCAGCTGTATCCTGTCACCTCAGCCCTTAGGGCATGCATTCCAGATGAACCATTTCTTGGACTGGTACCATGGGCAGCTCTGCCGTGCATTCTGGGGCAGCCTCCTCCTTGGGACCTGCAGTTACGAAGCTATCGCTAAGCATGATTTCATATCACGATGTCGGCACATGACTCAGCTTCAGCACCCAGAATACCCAGAGAGATGTACCCCTCCCTGCTGTGCCCCGATGAGGAGGAACCCACATGTCCTCTCAGTACCTGTTCCCTGCGCTGGACTCTGGGAGGCCTGTATGCCAAAGCACATTTGTAAACCCCTGAGCAGAGCCCACAGCTCGACCTCAGGGTGAGTGTGGGTCAGTGCCTTTTTCTTGCAGTAATAACTATTCCTCCACTGTAATTTGTTAACTGGGAAGATAATTAGGGCACCAAGTTCAGATAATACAGCAGGGGCATTCCAGGAAGGCTAAATTGTTACGTTTATGGCAAAGTAGGACAGGAAGGTCAGGACAGCAGAGCACAAAATCAGCCAGTATGTACACAGTGCAGTGGAAGACCCCTTGTTCCTTTAAGTAAATAAAGGAAGCTAGCATTAAATGCTAAGCAGAGGAGGTGGGGCCAAGATGGCGGAGTAGTCAAACGCTTCTGGTGGACCCTCTTACAACAAAGACCGGAAAAAAACAAGTGAATTGATTATATATGGCAATCTAGGAGCCCTGAACATCAAAGGCAGAATTGAGGCACCGGACTGAGTGGCAGGGGGAGGGAGAGATGGTTCCAGAGCAGTCAGGAGTTGCCAGACCAGACCTGGCAAGAGCCTGAGCCTTTCAGACCTGATCAGCTTGGGAGTGAGCAGTGAGGCAGGCAAGCGGCAGTGCTCGGGCAGCATGTTTTCTGCACTGGGAGAGACCCAGCACCAGAGAGTCTACACGGCCACCCAGAGAAGCAGCCCTGGATTGGCAAAAGATAAGTAATTGCATACGGCCTACCGTGTGGATCAAAAACACGCCCCTTAGGGAAAAACCTCTCTCCCATTTACCTCACTGCTCCCTGCTCTGCACTGGGTCCCAGACCAGCTTTAGCAATTACCAAATCCCCTGGGCCAGAAGTAGGATCTGTCACACGTCCGAAGCCATTCTCCCTGCCTTGGAGAGTGAACAAATTAACAAACAGAGGAAAAAATAAACTGCTGGCTCCCCTAAGCCAGGAACCCAGGGTAGGTAAAGCTCCTTTGCCTAGGCACAGGCATAAGGGATCCATGGACTTTGAGTGCCTTTCTGCCTGCATAGACTTGTGCGGGCCCATCTCAACAGCGTAGGCCCTCATTACCGCAGTACAACAGGGTGTATACCAGAAGTCTAACTTCAACTGTTTCAGCTGTGAAGTCACAGGTTCTTGACATTTGACATTGCTCTGCCCATTAACCAGGGTCTTCACGTACCCACATCAGGGGCCTGAGGACTGGTGGCTCCACCCATGCCACCTAGCCACCTGCGATAGGGGCCTGTGAATAAGAGGTACTCCCCAGTCCTTACAGCCAACAGCATTAGGTGCTCATAGTCCGAGTACAAAACCCACCCACATACGCACTCTAGGGAACAGGGACACGCCTTCCTCCTGGACACTCGGGGGCGGCCATCAGCCCTCTGCCTTGCCCAGAGTGTGTCCCCCGGCTACAGCCAGATGCCTGTGCCTACGCTAATCACCCATGCCTGTCTAGGACTTTAAGTGACAGACTACACCACACACATGTGGCTATCTGCCTGGGCACCTGAGCTGAATCCATTCAGGAGCAGTGGGCGGACTCCTGAGCTCACCTACCTAGTAACAGATCTACCTACCTGGTGACAGGATGTTAGAGCTTCAAAGGTGCCAATAATCAAACTAGCTCATAAAAGCAGCCTATTTGGGCATATCAAAACAAACCAAGAAGCTAGGACACAGTAAGCAAACATGAAATAAATAGAATAACTTATTGATGGCTCAGAGACAAGAGTCAATGTCAAATCACATAAAGAGTCAATCCATGATGGCTTCAGCAAGCTCCCAAAATAAAGCATCTAGTAATTTTCCAGAGGAAGAAATTTTCTTGGAATTATCAGAGGCAGAATACAAAAGATTAATATACAGAACTCTTCAAGAAATTAGGAAGGAAATTAAGCAAAACGCAGAACACGCAATAGAGGAAATTAAAAAGATTAGAGAAGAGCATAATGACAAATTTAACAGGCTGCAAGAATCCATAGAGAGACAGCAATCAGAAATCCAGAAGATTAACAATGAAATTTCAGAATTAGACAACTCAGTAGAAAGTCATAGGAGCAGAATTGAGGCAGTAGAAGTCAGAATTAGTGAGATTGAAGATAAAGCACTTGACACCAACTTATTTGAGGAAAAATCAAATCAAAGGATTAAAACAAATGAAGAAACCCTAAGAATTATGTGGGACTCTATCAAGACGAATAACCTATGAGTGACTGGAGTACCAGAACGGGGGGATAACAGAAAATACAGGGAGAATTGTTGAAGATTTGTTGGCAGAAATCTTCCCTGGTATCGTGAAAGATGATAAGATATCTATCCAAGATGCTCATCGAAACTCACATAAGGCAGATCCCAAAAGAAAGTCACCAAGACATATATCAAACTTGACAAAACCAAAGAAAAAGAGAGAATTTTAAGAGCGGCTAGGGATAAATGAAAAGTCATCTACAAAGGAGAGTCAATAAGACTAAGCTTGGACTACTCAGCAGAAACCATGCAGGCAAGAAGGCAATGGGATGATATTTATAAAGCCGTGAAGGAAAAAAACTGCCAGCCAAGAATTATATATCCAGCTAAAATGTCTCTCAAATATGATGGCAAAATTAGGCATTTACAGATAAACAAAAAGTTTAGAGAATTTGCAAAAACCAAACAAAAATTACAAAAAATACTAAATTGACTCCTCTGGTTAGAAAATCGGTAACATCAGATAACAACCCAAGACTAGAACACAGGACAGAGCAACCAGATATCAACCCAGATAGGGAAGTCACAAAAGTAAATCAAAGCTAAAACACTGAAAATAGGGAAACAGATGTCGATATGTAAAAGATGACAACATTAAAACAAAAAAGAGGGACTTAAAAAATGTAGACATAGATTTTTACTATGGAGAAGAAGTCAAGGTGATACAAAGAAATAAAAGACTGGTATAAACTTAGAAAAATAGGGGTAAATAGGAAGGTAACCCAAAGGAAACTAAATACTCCAACTCAAAATAAAAAACTAGAAAAATATAAAGACCCAGCAAACACAAAATCAACAACAATGAAAAAGATGAAAAGAAAATAAAGAAAAACAGCTCAGCACAGAAAATTAAGTGGAAAAAAGAAACTGTGAACAACACAAAAAAAAAGACATCAAAATGACAGCACTAAACGCATACCTGTCAGTAATTACACTGAATGTAAATGGATTAAATGCACCAATAAAGAGACAGAGAGTGGCAGACTGGATTAAAAAACCATGATCTGTCTATATACTGCCAACAAGAGACACACCTTAGACTTAAAGACACAAACAAACTAAAACTCAAAGGATGCAAAAAAAAAATATCAAGTAAACAACACTCAAAAAAGAGGAGGAATGGCAATATTAATCTCTGACAAAATAGATTCTAAAGTCAAATCCACCACAAAGGATAAGGAAGGACACTATATAACCATTGTCATGGATTGAATTATGTCCCCCAAAAAATGTGTGTATCAATTTGGCTGGGCCATGATTCCCAGAATAGTGTGGTTGGCCTCCATTTTGTGATTGTAATTTTATGTTAAAGAGTATTAGGGTGGGATTGTAACACCAACCCTTACCCAGGTCACATCCCTGATCCAATGTAAAGGGAGTTTCCCTGGGGTGTGGCCTGCACCACCTATTATCTCTTAAGTGATAAAAGGAAAAGGAAGCAAGCAGAGAGTTGGGAACCTCATACCATCAAGAAAGCAGTGCCGGGAGCAGAGCACGTTCTTTGGACCGGGGTCCCTGTGCCAAGAAGCTTCTAGTCTGGGGGAACACTGATGAGAAGGCTGAGAGAGAGAAAGCCTTACCCTGGAGGTGACACCCTGAATTTGGACTTTTAGCCTACTTTACTGTAAGGAAATAAACTTCTCTTTGTTAAAACCATCCACTTGTGGTATTTCTGTTATAGCAGCACAAGATAACTAAGACAATGATTAAAGGGTCAATACACCAGGAGGACATAAGTATAACAAATATTTACACACCCAACAACAGGGCCCCAAAATATGTAAAACAAACTCTGACAGCACTGAAAAGAGAGATAGACAGCTCCACAATAGTAGGAGGAGACTTCAACACACCACTTTCCGTGAAGGACAGAATATCCAGAAAGAAGCTCAAAAAAGACACAGAAGAGCTAAATGCTACAGTAGTCAACCCACTTGATCTCATAGACATAAACCGAACACTCCACCCAACAGCAGCCAAGTGTACTTTGTTTTCCAGCTGAACATGGAACGTTCCCCAGAATAGACCACATACTAGGCCATAAAGCAAGCCTTGACAAAATCCAAAGCATCAAAATATTACAAAGCATCTTTTCTGACCATAAAGCCATAAAAATAGAAATCAACAACAGAAAAAGCAAGGAAAAAAATCAAACATATGGAAACTGAACAACACCTTGCTCAAAAACTGCTGGGTTATAGAAGAAATTAAGGATAGAATAAAATTCATAGAATCAAACGAGAATGAAAACACATCCTACCAGAACCTTTGGGACACAGCAAAAGCAGTGCTCAGAGGTCAGTTTATAGCAATAAGTGCACACATCCAAGAAGAAGAAAGGGTCATAATCAAAGCATGAACCCTACAACTGGAACAAGTAGAAAGAGAGCAGCAAAAGAAGCCCACAGGCACCAGAAGGAAGGAAATAATAAGAATTAGAGTAGAACTAAATGAAATAGAGAATAGACAAAAATTCAGAGTTAACAATTCCAAAAGCTCGTTCGTTGAAAAGATCAACCAAATTGATAAACCATTGGCCAAACTGACAAAAGAAAAACAGGAGAGGAAGCAGATAACCCGTATAAGAAATAAGATGGGTGATATGACAACAGATCCAACTGAAATTAAAAGAATCCTAACAGATTACTATGAAAAATTGTACTCTGACAAATTTTAAAATCTAGAGGAAATGGACAAATTTCTAGAAACTCACTACCTACCTAAACTAACACAAACAGAGGTAGAACAACTAAATAAACCCATAACAAAAGAAGAAAAGGTAATTTAAAAACTCCCAACAAAAAAAAGCCTTGGCCCAGATGGCTTCACTGGAGAATTCTACCAAACTTTCAGAGAAGAGTTAACACCACTACTACTAAAGGTATTTCAGAGCATAGAGAAGGATGGAGTACTCCCAAACTCATTCTGTGAAGCCAGCATAACCCTGATACCAAAACCAGGTAAAGACACCACCACAACAGAAAATTACAGACCAGTATCCCTCATGAATATTCACGCAAAAATCCCCAACAAAATTCTAGCCGATAGAATTCAGCAACATATCAAAACAATAATTCACCATGATCAAGTGGGATTTATAACAGGTACACAGGGATGGCTCAACATTAGAAAAACAATCAGTGTAATCCATCACAAAAATCAAATAAAAGACAAGAACCACATGATCTTACCAGTCGATGCAGAAAGGGCGTTTGACAAAGTCCAACACCCCATTCATGATAAACACTCTCAACGAAATAGGAAGAGAAGGGAAATTCCTAATATAATTAAGGGCATTTATACAAAGCCAACAGCCAACAACATCCTAAATGGAGAGACTCTGAAAGTATTCCCCCTGAGAAAGGGAACCAGACGAGGATGCCCTTTATCACCACTCTTATTCAATATTGTGCTGGAGGTCCTAGCCAGAGCAGTTATGCTACGAAAAGAAATGAAGGGCATCCAGATTGATACAGAAGAAGTCAAAGTATCTCTGTTTGCAGATGATATGATGTTATACACAGAAAACCCCAGAGAATCCACAAGAAAACTACTGGAACTAATAGAAGATTTCAGCAAAGTTTCAGGATATAATATAAACATACAAAAATCAGTTGGATTCCTTTACACCATCAAAGAGTATCTCGAAGAGGAAATCACCAAATCAGTACTATTTACAGTAGTCCCCAAGAAGGTAAAATACTTACGAATAAATCTAACCAGAGACATAAAAGACCTCTACAGTGAAAACTAGAAGACGCTACTGCAAGAAACCAAAAGAGACCTGCATAAGTGGAAAAACATACTTTCCTCATGGCTGGGTAGACTCAACATTGTGAAAATGTCAGTTCTACTCAGCGATGTACAGATAGAATGCAATCCCAATCCAAATTCCACTGGCATTTTTTAATGAGACGGAGAAACAAATCACCAACTTCATATGGAAAGGGAAAAGGCCCCGAATAAGTAAAGCTTTACTCAAGGAGAAGAACAAAGTGGGAGGCCTCACACCACCTGATTTTAGAAACTATTATACTGCCACGGTAGTCAAAACAGCCTGGTACTGGTACAACAACAGATACATAGAACATTGGAACAGAACTGAGAATCCAGACATAAATTCATCCACCTGTGAGCAGCTGATATTTGACAAAGGCCCAAAGTCTGTTAACTGGGGAAAAGACAGTCTCTTTAACAAATGGTGCTGGCATAACTGGATATCCATCTGCAAAAAACTGAAACAAGACAGATACCTCACACCATGCACAAAAACAAACTCAAAATGGATCAAAGACTTAAATATAAAATTGAAAACGATAAAGATCATGGAAGAAAAAATAGGGACAACGCTAGGAGCCCTAATACATGGCATAAACACAATACGAACCATAAGTAACAATGCACAAGCACCAAAAGAGAGACTAGATAAATGGGAGCTCCTAAAAATCAAACACTTAGGCTCATCAAAAGACTTCACCAAAAGAGTAGAACGACAGCTTACAGACTGGGAAAAAATTTTTGGCTACGACAAATCCGATCAGTGTCTAATCTCTAAAATCTACAAGATACTGCAAAACCCCGACAACAAAAAGACAAATAACCCAATTAAAAAATGGGCAAAGGATATGAACAGGCACTTTGCCAAAGAAGATATTCAGGCAGCTAACAGACACACGAAGAAATGCTCACAATCATTAGCCATTAGAGAAATGTAGATCAAAACTACAATGAGATATCATCTCACCCCAACAAGGCTAGCATTAATCCAAAAACCACAAAATAATAAGTGATGGAGAGGTTGTGGAGAGACTGGAATACTTATACACTGTTGGTGGGAATGTAAAATGATACAGCCACTTTGGAAATCGATTTGGCACTTCCTTAAAAAGCTAGAAGTAAAAGTACCATACATTCCAGCTATCCTGCACTTTGCAATATATCCTAGAGAAGTAAGAGCCATGACATGAATAGATATATGCACACCCATGTTCATTGCAGCACTGTTCACAATAGCAAAAAGATGGAAACAACCTAAGTGCCCATCAGCAGACAAATGGATAAACAAATTATCGTATATCCACACAGTGGAATACTACGCAGCGATAAAGAGTAACAATGAAGCCGTGAAACATCTTATAACATGGAGAAAGCTGGAGGTCATTATGCTGAGTGAATTTAGTTAGTCACAGAAGGACAAATATTGTATAAGACCACTATTATAAGAACTCAGGAAAAGGTTTAAACACAGAAGAAAACATTCTTTGATGGTTACGAGGGTGATGAGGGAGGGTGAGGGTTATTTACTAACTAGATAGTAGATAAGAATTATCTTAGGTGAGGGGAAGGACAGCACACACTATAGGGGAAGTCAGCACAAGTGGATTAAACCAAACCTAAGAAGTTTCCTGAATACAATCACACACTTCCAGAGACAGAGTAGCAGGGGTAGGGATCTGGGGACCATGCTTTCAGGGGACGTTTAGGTCAATTGGCATAACAAAGCTTATTAAGAAAATGTTCTGCATCCTACTTTGGTGAGTGACACCTGGGGTCTTAAAAGCTTGCAAGCGGCCATCTAAGATATATCAGTTGGTCTCAACCACCTGGATTAAAGGAGAATGAAGAACACCAAAGTCACAAGGAAAGTATTAGTGCAAGAGACAGAAAGGGCCGCATAAACCAGAGACTTCATCAGCCTGAGACCAGAAGAACTAGATGGTGCCCAGTTACCACCAGTGACCACCCTGACAGGAAACACAACAGAGAATCCCTGATGGAGCACGAGAAAAGTGGGGTGCAGAACTCAAATTCTAGTAAGAAGACCAGACTTAACGGTCTGACTGAGACTGGAGGAACCGTGGAAAGCGTGGCCCCCCGGATTCTCTATCAGCCCAGAGCTAAAACCATTTACAAGGCCAACTCTTCAGACAGGGATTGGACTGGACTGTGGGACATAAAGTGATGTGAGGAGTGTGCCTCTTAGCTCAAGTAGATACAAGAGACTAAATGGGCAGCTTCTGTCCAGAGGTGAGATGGGAAGGCAGAGAGGGTTAAGAGCTGGTTGAATGGACATGGGGAATCAGAGGTGGAAAAGAAGAGTGTGCTGTCACAGTATGGGGAGAGCAATTAGGGTCATAACAATGTATAAATTTTTGTTTGGGAAAAAATAAAAATAAATGCTAGGCAGAAGAAAAAACAGCCTCTTAAAGAGAAGGAGCCCTGGTGGCACAGTGCTTAAACGTCAGCTGCTAACTGAAAGGTCTGTGGTTTGCACCCACTAGTGGCTCTGTGGGACAAAAGACTTGGCAATTTGGGTCTGTAAAGATTACAGCCTAGGAAACCCTATAGGGCAGTTCTGCCCTGTCACACGGGGTCTCTGTGAGTCAGAATTGACTGGACAACACCCATCAACAACAACAAAAGTGAAGAGCCTAGAGGCAGAAGCAACAGATTTCATCTGATTTCCCCAGTGTCTTAGTCATCTAGTGCTGGTATAACAGAAATACCACAAGTTGATGGCTTTAACAAATAGAAGTTTATTCTCTCACAGTTCAGTAGGCTCCAAGTCCAAATTCAGGGCATCAGCTCCAGGGGAACGCTTTCTCTCTTGGTTCTGGAGAAAGGTCCATGTCATCAGTCTTCCCTTGGTTGGGGAGCTTCTCTGTGCAGGAACCTCAGGTCCAAAGGACGCGCTCTGCTCCTGGCACTGCTTTCTTGGTGGTATGAGGTTCCCATGTGTCTCTGCTCGCTTCTCTGTTTTATATCTCAAAAGAGATTGGCTTCAGACACTATTCAATCTTGTATACCTCATCAGTATAACCTCCGCTAATCCATCTTATTAGATCATAGTGATTGAATCTACAACACATAAGGAAATCACATCAGATTACAAAATGGTACAGAATTGTACAATACTGGGAATCATGACCCAGCCAAGTTGACATATGTTTTTGGGGACACAGTTCAATCCATGAGATTGCACCCTTTGGCCCCCAAAAATTCATGTCCTTGCAAAATGCAAAAAGTATTCATCTCATCATATCACAGCAAAAGTCTTAACTCCAAGTTCCAAAATCCAAAAATTGCTTTTCATCTGTGAAATCTAGAATACAAGTTATCTGCTTCCAAAGGTACAACGGTGCAACAGGCACAAGCTAGACATTTCCATTACAAATGGGAGAAACTAGAGGAGAAGAAGGGGTAATAGGCACCAGGCAAGTCAGCAGAACACATTACATTATCCCTCAAGGCTTTGAAAATAATCTTCTGTTCTCTGAGACAGTTTACACAATAGCCCTGCCCTCCAGACCCTAGGTATTGGCCACAGTCTCCGGATTCTGAGTGGATGCCCCTTGGCCCTGGGCTTTAGCTCCACCTTCCCAGCCCACTGAGACAGGAACTCTGCTCCCTGGGCTTCAGGCGCACCATTTTCTGGTATATGGGAGTGATATCTCCACCCTTAGAAACACCAGAGGCCCTGGCTCCACCCTTTGAAACCCCAGACGTCATAGCCATACCCTTTGAGACTGAGGCAGCTCGGCTTCTTGTGTTCCTTGTCTTTTCAACTTCTGCTTTCTGTGGCTTCTCGGCCCTCAGGCGTCACACCCGCATCTGCCCTGCTGGGGCAAGTGTTCCAAAGGTGTGTAGCTCTACCGATTAAGTGCCCAGAGGCACACTACTCCACCAGATAGCCTCCTGCACACAGGCACTCAGCTCTCTTGCTCCATGGGTCGGCTCCAGCACAGTGTTGCGCTGGTCTCTTGAGTTCTGCTGCTGCTGGTTCTTTGCCGCTGCCACTCCTCTATCTATTTACAGTTTCAAAATGGATTCCACATTTTAGGTATCTGTTAGAGCAGCACCCTACTCCTGGTTCCAAATTCTGTCTTAATCATCTAGTGCTGATCTAACAGAAATACCACAGGTGGATGGCTTTAACAAAGAAGTTTATTCTCTTACAGTCCAATAGGCTGCAAGTCCAAATTCAGGGCATCAGCTCCAAGGGAACGCTTTCTTTCTCAGTTCTGGAGGAAGGTCCATGTCATCAATCTTCCTTGGTCTGGGAGCTTCTCTGTGCAGAAACCTCAGGTCAAAGGACATGCTGTGTTCCCGGCACTGCTTTCTTGGTGGTTTGAGGTTCCCATGTGTCTCTGCTTGCTTCTTTCTTTTATTTCTCAAAAGAGATTGGCTTAAGACACTATTCAATCTTGTATACCTCATCAGTATAACTGCTGCTAATCCATCTTATTAGATCATAGTGATTGAATTTACAACACATAAGGAAATCACATCAGTTTACAAATTGGTGCACAATTACACAATACTGGGAATCATGACCCACCCAAGTTGACAGATATTTTTGGGGGACACAATTCAGTCCATGACACCCAGGTAAGTTGTATAGATGAAGAAAATGCCTTTTTTTTTTTTTTTTTTTTTTTGGTCTCCCTTATAGCACCAAGCAGAACCCTTGTGGCACAGTGGTTAAGTGTTCAGCCGCTAACCAAAAGGTCAGCAGTTGGAATCCACCAGCCAGCTGCTGCTTGTAAACCCTATGGGGCAGTTCTACTCTGTCCTGTATGGTTGCTGAGTCAGAATTGATGGCAATGGGTTTGGTTTGGTTGGTATAGGACCAAGCATATTTTCAACCCTCAGTCCTTGATGAGGTGTTAGTTTAGACCTGAAGATAAGAGATGACATAGTGCTGAGAACATAACCAGTCTAGCCCAGTAACTCCCTCACCTTCTGTGAGTTTAGGAGGACCCTTAGCCTAGGCCTCTGCTTATGGGAGGCCATGAAGTGTGGAGTTTGAGAACTCAGCTTTTAAGTAAAACAGACCTGGACTTGAAGCCTAGCTCTACCACCTACTAACTGTGGGCAAGTGACTTAACCTTTGTAGTTTCCTCACTTACAAAGAAAGCTCCACCTCACAGGTTTATTATGAGGATTAAATAAAAAAAAAAGCACCTGACTCAATTCCATGCAACCAGCGAACAATAAATAGATGCTAGGTGGACTCGAACCACCAGCCTTTACATTTGCACCACCCAGGGACTCCAAATAAATACTGTTGTTGTTAGTTGCTGGAGTCTTGGTGGCGCAGTGGTTAAGAGCTTGGCTGCTAAACAAAAGGTTGGCAGTTTGAATCCACCAGCCGCACCTTGGAAACCCTATGAGGCAATTTTACTCTATCCTGTAGGGTCACTGTAAGTTGGAATTGACTTGACGGCCGTGCGTTTTTTTTGTTGCTGTTAGTTGCTATTGAGTCGATTCTGACTTATGGTAACCCCAAGTACGCAGAGTAGAATGGCTCCATAGGGTTTTCAAGCCTGTGACCTTTTGAAAGTGAATCGCCAGGCCTGTCTGCTAGGTGTCTGGGTGGGTTGAAACCACCAGTCTTTTGGCTGATAGTCAAGCACTTAACTATTTGCACCACCCAGGGACTAGCAGATTTTATCATTATTCTTATTACTATTACAATATTAAGGAGCCCTGGTGGCGCAGTGGTTAAAGCAATTGACTGCTAACAGAAATGTTGTCGGTTCAAAACCCTCAGCAGCTTGCGAGAGAAAGATGTGACAGTCTGCTTCCGTAGATATTTACAGCCTCAGAAACTCTATGGGGTCGCTATGAGTCATAATTGACTCAATGGCAGTGGGTTT
Source organism: Dugong dugon (assembly GCA_030035585.1). Classification (NCBI taxonomy): domain Eukaryota; kingdom Metazoa; phylum Chordata; class Mammalia; order Sirenia; family Dugongidae; genus Dugong; species Dugong dugon. Next base: position 116,335,467 of record CM057465.1, on the reverse strand, counting down.
ATTACAAGATTACCTTGTGGACCTTAGCAAAATACAGATATCTTGTATTAGGCTCCTTAAACAGGTAGACAAATGATAGAAATTGGGTATGGCTCAGTGCATCAGAATCAGCAGGAGGGCTTGTTAAAGCACAAGTTGCTGGACTGAGTTTCTGGTTCAGTAAGTCTAGGGTGAGGCCCAAGAATATGCATTTCTAAGAAGTTCCCTGGTGGTGCTGAGGTCTTGAGAATTACCATCCAAGGCGATGGTTCCCAAATTTCCCTAGTAATGAAAATCACTTGGGATACTTGGTAAAAAAAAAAAAAATCACAAATCTTCCTGTTCCACCTACGGTCACCTGATCTTCGACAAGGGCCCAAAGTCCATCAAATGAGGAAAAGACAGTCTTTTTAATAAATGGTACTGGCAAAACTGGATGTCCGTCTGCAAAAAGATGAAACAGGACCCATACCTCACACCATACACAAAAACTAATTCAAAATGGATCAAACACCTAAATATAAAGCCAAAAATTATAAAAATCATAGAAGAAAAAACAGGATCAACACTAGAGGCCCTAATACACGGCATTAACAAGATATACACCATAACTAACAAGACACAAACTCCAGAAGATAAGCTAGGTAACTGTAATCTTCTAAAAATTAAATACTTATGCTCATCAAAAGACTTCACCAAAAGAGTAAAAAGAGAATCTGCAGACTGGGAAAAAATTTATGGCTGTTACAAATCCGACAAAGTTCTAATCTCTAAAACCCACAGGAAAATCCAACAACAACAAAAAGACAAATAATCCAGTTAAAAAATGGGCAAAGGAAATGAACAGATACTTCACCAAAGAAGACATTCAAGCCGCTAACAGACAAATGAGGAAATGCTCGTGATCACTCGGCATTAGAGAAATGCAAATCAAAACCACAATGAGATACCATCTCACCCTGGCATTACTGGCACGAATCAAAACAACAGAAAATAACAAATGTTGGAGAGGCTGTAGGGAGATTGGAACTCTTCTGCACTGCTGATGGGAATGCAAAATGGTACAACCATTTTGGAAAACAGTATGGCACTTCCTTAGAAAGCTAGAAATAGAAATACCATATGATCCAGGAATCTGACGCCTAAAAATATATCCTAGAGAAATAAAAGTCGTCACATGAACAGACATATGCACACTCATGTTCATTGCAGCATTGTTCACAATAGCAAAAAGATGAGAACAACCTAGATGTCCATCAACAGATGAATGGATAAACTATGGTACATACACACAATGGAGTACTATGCAACGATAAAGAACAATGATGAATCTGGAGGGCATTATGCTGAGTGAAATAAGTCAGTCACAAAAGGACAAATATTGTATGAGACCACTACTATAAAAACTCATGAAAAGGTTTACACACAAAAATAAACAATCTTTGATGGTTATGAGGGAGGGGTGGGAGTGGGGATGGAAAAACACTAAATAGACAATAGAAAAGTGATAATTTTGGTGAGGGATGAGACAGTACACAATACTGGGGAAGCCAGCACAGCTGGTACAAGGAAAGGTCATGGAAGCTCCATAGACACATCCAAACTACTTGAGGGACCAAATTGCTGGGCTGAAGGGACCATGGTCTTGGGTAACATCTAGCTTAGTTGGCATAACATAGTTTATAAATTCAAAAAACAACTTCCTGGGCCCCTCTCCTGAAGTAGCTGATTCGGTGGGTTTGTGGTGGAGGCCAGGATCTTTTTAACAGGCACCCCAAGTTATTATAATCGTGTTCAGGATTTAGTTCACACCGTCGAGTCAGTTCTGATTCATGGCAACCCCGTAAGTGTCAGAGTAGAACTGGGCCTCATTGGGTTTTCAATGGCTGTGATCTTTCTGAAATAGATTGCCAAGTCTTCTGCATCTCTGGGTGAGTTCGACCAGCCAACCTTTCAGTTAGTAAAATGCTTAACCTTTTGTACCACCGAGGGGCTCCTTAGTCCACACAAGAGCCTCTAAGTCCTGAACCTAAAGATGAGGCACTTTTCCTGGGCCTAATTGGTTCCATATGGAGGAGCCCTTGTGGCACAGTGGTTAAGCGATCAACTGCTAACTGAAAGGTTGGCAGTTCCAAACCAGTTCTCTCCTCGGGAGAAAAATGGGGCAGTCTGCTTCCGTAGAGATTTACAGCCTCGAAAACCCTGTGGGCTCGCTATGAGCCGGAATCGACTCTGTGGCAGCAGGTAATTGGTTCCGTGTCCTTTCCTTACAGCTGAGGGCAGCAGGGGCCTATCTTCTGAAGGCGACCCTAGAAATAACACTTTTATTTTCTCTGGGAGAGACCAAGGGCCAGAGACAGGGAGCACTGGATTTATGGTTTTTGTGTTGTTCTTCCCTGACTGTCTGTGCAGGATAATTTGCCCCAGGTGTGATGGTGGCAGTGCCCATTTGTACAGTGAGGTTCTGTACGTGTTTACATGCTCACTTTTCCAAAGAGCAAGATTGAGGAGAATAGAGCAAACAGGTGCATTTTCCTGATGGAACAGCTAAGGTTGCAGAGGAGTTCCCACAACGAGGGAGGTGCCTCGGAGGGCTTGCTCTCCGTCAAAATAACACCACGAGGAACAGCCACTTGAAGGCTGCGGATAAATCAGTGGAAAGCCTTCCTGCCTGTTCGTATCACCTGCCTCACTCCCTTTTCCAGCAGAAGCAATAATACATTGCTGAGCAGAGAGCCAGTTTTAGCATGGATTAAATTTCCATCATGTGGACTGCTGGACAACACACATCGTCTCTAGCAGTCTGCTTAGCCGTAGAATGTACGGTTATCAGGGTGGTGGGCTCATAAGAGTATGGCCTAGAGGATGGAAGAATGTGGTCTCTGGTTATGAGTGAAGACCATCATTCCCCATTTCCCATTGCAAACCTCCTGAAAACTTCAAGTGGTCTTCCACATAGAAGCCAGCCTGATTCCTGGTGTGGCCTGCCCTGAATTCCTGTTCTCCTCTTTCTCAGTTCAAACCCAAGAAGCTAGGAGCTTAATCACTGTCTTCCTCCTAGGTTTGCCTCCTTGACAGCTACTAGTGCCTAAAGAGCTCTGGGGTTTTTGGGGAACGCCCAAGAAGACACAGTATGACACGGTGTGGACTCTGGGTGGGAATTTGGGCTGCGTCTCCTCACACAAATTATCATAGCTTCTTAAGCTTCAGTGTCCTCATTTGTGAAAATGGGAATAATAATGGTATCTGTAGTGTAGAATTGTTGTGTGTTTAGATGAGCTACTCCATGCATGGTGCTTCGCATTGCATGGCATGTAGTCGGCGCTCAGTGGGTGCTCACCATTATGATGAAGTATCATCATCCTTGGGTTTCCTCTTCTGGCACAGCAGAACCTCTGCTTGGCTCCCTGAAGTCTGAAGCAAACTCTATCTCTTCGGAATCCCATCCCTGTACCCATTGGTTTTGTTTCCTCCTGCCAGGCCCCATCGTAGCCTCAATGAGAAGACAGCTGAGAGAAAACTCAGGGAAGGTGCTTTGGGTTGAGTAACAGTATGCGTTGTAGCAGGGCGAAGCTTTGCTAGATGTTATTCTAACTGAAAGGGCCTGCTCCTGCTGATGGGTGCTTTACCAAGGGGCTTTGGCGGTATCATCCCTGACACTCTGAAATCCAGTGGGAGCCTGCCATGGCCTTCCCAGAATGTGGTCACTGGTTCATTCATGCCCATCCTTGCTGTGCCAGGCATTGTGACAAGCACTACAGCCCGCGCGAGAGTGCGGCCAACAGGGAGGCGGGCCTGGATCACATAATCACACAGAAGGATATATTGCTACAAATGCAAGAATAGATACGTGTACAGTTCAGTGCCATTGGTTACATACTTCACATTGTGTCACTGTTTGCACTGTCTCTACCCATGTATTTTCATCACCATTAATTTAGACACTCTGCCCCTTAAAGTTCTCATCTGTGCTTTTAGATTAACTGTTGTCAGTTTGAACTCATAGTAGATACTTCTTTGTAAGAGCACACTGCTCAAGGCAAACGTACTTTGTTAATTGAGCTAAACTGTTGTTTAGTTTAATGATGGCTTCATGGGATAGTTTTGGTTCAAAGTTTCAAGATTATTTCTGGGCGGTAGATTTGGGGAGGAAGGATGATCTTGGTGACTAGATTTTGTGGACCCATCTCTCCTCGGACTCTGTATCCTAGGCTGTTTTGAGCGATTTCTTAATCCTGAGAGGTCTCACTCTCCTCCCAGAAGGAGGGAGAAGTTGGTTCTCTATTTTGCATTTTTTCTGGTATAATGAATTGTCCCCTCTTAAAAAGTTTCCAGGCTGTAGTTCAAGGGGATCTGCCTCACTACAGATTCCTTTCTCCCACGTACCCTTCCTTCAGCCTTGTCACAGGCCACACCAGATTTGCTGGCACTGGGAGCAGCCAGGGAACATAAGGTGACCCTTGAGATACGGAATCTGCACTGTGTGTCACACATGCCGTAAGGGGCCTGGCCAGCCCGGGTAGGGGACAGTTGGCAACACCCGTTGGATATTTCTCTGCCCTTCACAAAGAGAGGGAGGCAGATGGGCCTGTCTCAGATCTCTAGAACCAAATAGCAAGGCCTCTAAGAAGTGGATTGAATGTGTAGCTTACAAAGAAGCAAGGGTTAACCTTTTTGCTGTGTTTTTTATGCTCCTGCCTCAGTTGCTATGCTCCCACGGTACTCAGGCTGTCATAAAACTAAGTGGTGTGGCACTAATAGCTGTAAGTGGGTTCTCATTACCCTCATCACAGGGCTTCACGGTTCACTGTCACCCACACACATGGGCTGTGAGCAGCCCTGCTTTGGGTAGAGGGAGCCCCACATCACAGCAAGTCAGGACTGATGCCGTCCTGTGCCTGATGCTTGGTAGTCTGGGTTTCCACCATGCCAGACTCAGTCTTTGGCTTCATTGTGAAAGCCAGTTTCCTCCAGCCCGGGCAAGTACCCATTCCTCACAGAGGGCTATGCGTATTTGCAGTTCAAAGCCATTCCTGAAAAAGACTCTTGAGGAATTACCAGAGCATGAAACAGGCCTGAAAAACCTCTCCCTTCGTGCAGTAAAGTTTGGGCTTGTTCTCATGCCTTGGAGCCCCGCAGTGTTGTTGGGGACTGCGTGTACCCTTATTCATGTACTGCCTGTTGTACTACTTCTTTGTGCAGGGCAGGGAAGGTGGGTAAAAATGCATGAGGGTGGGATCCTAGAGGGTGGGAGCCTGAGTTTTTGGCTTGCATAAGTCATGGTGAGTGTGTTCTCACTTGTAGTTGAGTTGAGCTAGATGATGTGCTGTGAAGGAAACATCATGGAAGATGTAGCTGTTAGCCAAGAGTGATGACCCAGGGTTGAGACACTTGTTTCCAGCCTTTTCCTATAGTCCCTGCATGGTCACTACAGTGAATGGTACCTTTGCTGCCACTTTACCTGTGTGTCCCCCGCAGTGTCTGGCTCAGGGTTGCACATAGTGGGGGCTCAAGGAACACTGTGAAATTAAATCTCTTGGCCCCTTCTTCTCCTTCCCCACCACACCCATAGTTCTGACAAGAGGCTACCGGCCCGACCTGAGTCACACAGAATTGAGTTCCTCAAACCAAACTGCGGCTCGTGGTGAAAGGAGACTCTCTTCGTTTTGATTCCCAGGATTATGAGTTTATATCAAAACAAGTCCCCTGCCCTCTGAAGCCTGCACAAAACTTAACTCTGTGATCATAAAGTTTACTGAATAGAAACTCCCCACCAGACTGGACTCTTCATCTATGTAGGTTTACAGAGGTGCCTCGGAAGAAAGGCCTGGCGATCTACTTCCCAAAAATTAGCCATTGAAAACCCTGTGGAGCACAGTTCTACTCTGACACATATGGGGTCACCTTGAGTTGGGTTGACTCAACAACAACTGGTTTTTATGTAGGTGTTCACTTATACATGTGTATTTCATCTTTCCCCAGAATGTCTGCTACCTTCTCACTGTCTTTACCTCCCTCCCTGTTTCTTGCTTGTGTCAGAGAAGGATGCTCGCCCCCTCATGGTGTACTCTCTCCCTTTCTCCTCAGCAGGTGTTTGCCCAATTGTGGCTTTTAACCACCCCCTTGTCCGTTTTTTGTCATTCCCTCACTTTGGTTGTTATGGTTATTTCCTTGTAGCAGTTCCGAGTCTGAGATGGAGGAAGAAGAGGAGGAAGAGCCTCAGCTGCCCACCTCTGACCTGGGCGGGGTCCCTTGGAAGGAGGCTGTGAGGATCCATGCTCTTCTGAAAGGAAAGAGTGAAGAGGAACTAGAGGCCTTGAAGAACTATGAGCCTGGGAACGAGGAGGAGGAGGAGGAGGAAGAAGAGGAGGAATATGAAGAAGAGGAGGAGGAATATGAGGAGGAGGAGGAAGAGTCTAGTGAAGGTGAGGAAAAAATCTCTTAACCTGACCCTGCCCCTGCCCCTCCCTGGTCTGTTCCGTGACTGAGTATAAGAAGTTTCTGTGGCTGGAGTCACACGAACGTGCCTCTCACGGAGACCCAGAGGGCTCTCTCTGCCTTAGACACAGGGGCAAAGGAGAGGACACCATGGTGTCTAGCAAACCATCGACATGGGAGTAATGGCCCTTGTGCACATTCTCACTTAAAACCAGAAGTGGAAAACAGAGGGGCAGTGCAAGGGCTTCATCCACATTAGGTTTTTCATTCTTGTCTGGTCCTCTTTTTCTCTTTCTTTTCCCTTCAGTTTTAGTCAAACAAAGTTATTTTAATAAAGAAAGGGAATTCAGCTGTCTAGAAGGTTCCCTGCTTCCTCGTCTTGGATATTGGAGGCTAAGCGCATTGAATCTCCTGTTAGCTCAGAGTCACCATCACTGGGGAGAGAGGCTGTGACCTTAGGTGCCCAGTGGGGCAAGTTGGTGATATGCAGAGTAGCGTCTTTGGACCGGTTTCCTGAGGGGAAGCATCATAGCACCATTGTTAAGTCAGACTGGTTGGCTCTGAAATAGTCTCTTGCCTTGAACTCAGTTTTTCAGTTCTGTCCCTATCCCTGGCTCACTGTGACATTGAGTATTGAATGATAACTTGCTGGGCCTCCTTTTGCCGTTTGTGAAGAGAGAGGGTCACTGTCTCCCTCTCCTGGCTGCACAGAGGCCTGGTGGGTGGTCATGAGGTAACCAGGGCAGGTAGAGGCCTGAACTCCCCAGAGGATGCCACCCCATCAGGTCATGGTCTGCTTGCTCTCCAGAGGTGCAGGGAGGAAAGAGAAGGACATGGCCTTTTGGGCACCAGTCCTCCCAGTATCAGAGGAGCAGATTAGATTCTGGATGGCCCCGGGCCTGGTGGAATTGGCATCAGGTTGCTCTGCTGTTCTTTAGGCTTATCTCTGCTTTTCCTGGAACGTGATGGGCTCAGCAGCACAGTCCATTCCAAGGTCTGGTTTCTCTGGTGCAGCACAGACCGAGTATAGACTGGACACAGAGCCCTTCCCCAAGGTGGCTTATGTTACTGAACCTGTCCTCAGAGAGCTATGTAGCTCTGGATGGAAGGCTGCCCAGATGCTGACCCTACTGAGGCCAGGCAGGCAAGAAGAAAGTACCCTCTCCTCTGACCCTGAGGTTCTCAGGCATAAATGTCAAAGGTCAGTCAGGCACTTCCTCTGGCTCCCTAGTTCTGCTGCACTCTTTCTCCCAACGTGGAGGCTGGAGGACCTGCATGTCAGCACTCAGGAACCCGCCCTGCCCCCACACTGTTGGACGGGAGAGTCTTGGAAGGAGATAGGCACTGGACTAGGAAGCTGGAGCCTTGGGTTCTTCTCTCCATCCTGCTGTGTTTACAGAGCCCGGAACCACCTCCGTGTCCCAGTTAGTCAAAGTGTGTGAGCTCATTCCAAGCTCACCCAGGGGAAAGGTATTTTGTTTCATCCTCTCGGACATCCTTACCTCCATCTGGTGATTAACGGACTCTTAAGCTCTTAGCCCCAAGCACAGCTCGGAGTCCAAGCCTGGTCCCTTTTCAGGAGAGGTTAGCTCTGCTTTTCCCTCACGCAGACTTCATTTTCTGGACCTGGAACTAATGTCAAGACCAAACCTGCAGGGAACAGGCTTTAACTAGAGAAATACATACCGACAAATTCAGCCAGACTCTGTAAGTCCCTGGACACAGGCCTTTGTTCCTAGCCCCAGTGCATGTTTCGTTCAGACAGTGGACTTCCATGCCTGTGTAGACAGTGACAGGACGTTGTTGCCTTGCAGCTGAAGATAACTCTTCTTTCTATTCTCTTTCCTTCCCTCCATCCCCTTTCTCTCCATTTATTCCCATGTGGGGTTCTTGATGCTGCGTTTGTGGGTGTCTGGCTCCCCCTGCTGTAGAAGGGGAGTATTGCCCCTGGGACAAAGAACTCCAGCAAGGCCAGTGGCTCCAGCATCTCTCAAAGGAAGAAGATACGGGTACATGTAAAGGTACCCACTTTGCCCCCTTGCCCACCTTCTGCACTGGCTCCCTAACAACCATCCAAAATTTGCCTCCAAGAGCAGATCCCACATGAAAATACCTGTGTTTTATAGAGCTGTGCTGACAGGCTTTGGCGTATACCTAGCCAGGCCCCTGTCTTTGGGCCCACCCTTCCCAGACAGTCTTATAAATGTACAAAGTAGCACGTGAGTCAAAAGAGATTTCAGAAGAAGTCAGAGAAGATTCCAGAAACAGCCTTGTTGAATGTGGCCCCAGCTGTCCCCCTTAAGTTCCTCTCATCCAGTCAAGACCCAGCTTCTTCTCTAATGCAGAACACCTTACATCACAGCCACAGCTCTGAAGGTGGCGGGGCCTTCTCCACCACAAGTGCCCAGCGCTTTCCCCCACTGTGCCCTGTTAATGTTTCCCTGAGAAAGCGGGAGATGTTGGCTTCCTACTGGTGGTAAGTCCTCATGGCTGCACCTACTAACAGAAAGCAGAACATTACCCAGAAGAATAACTCTCTTCCCTTGATTGCATAGAAGATAAGGTGCTACATTTTTCTCGTTTGTTCACCATCCTCAGTCCTATCTAAGACAGTCAGGCTATTTGGTGACTTAGCTGTGATTCAGCCTGATACAGCACCACAAAGGCAAGTTGACCTTAGGAAAAGTCCACAAATCTATAGAAACCAGCAGCTCCAATAAGGGAGGAAATGAGGGGCTAAAACTCCATATGTAACAGCATAGTGTCAGCACCCACATTTGGCCATCTTATTGGTACTTTCTGTCCATACCACATTCTCTGTGACTTGAAAATTAAAAGGATGCCATTATGGAGACTGAGGGCAAAGCCAGGTTCCCCAGTCAGATTGTTAAGGGAAGGGCTCACGTGCACACCCAGGTGGAAGCAAGCTCTGCCCAGAGTTCTTCAGATCAGTTGGCACCGGCTCTTGCTTCCTGAGAAGCCACCCTCCCTTCCCTAGTGCCCTCTGCCAGTTGCTATCCTTTATTTTAACCGAAATCTATGGCATGATCTAAGCACCCACAGGGCAGGGGCTGCCTACGGACCCCTTGGGCTCTAACAGCAAGAGTAAAGGAAGGGGCTGCTGGTAAGCTTTCGTTTAGCTGAGAAATGAGGTCTTGTTCCAAGAGGGCATCTGTGGGGCACCAACATAGTTTTAAGGAAAAGGGCTTTGACCTCAGGAAGAGCAGAGAAGTATTGGTCTCAGTCCCACCCAGGCACTCCCAAGCTTTGGGAATGTACACAGCAGAGCTGTGCTTCCTCTTCCAGCCATAGCCACCCCTGACTCCATTCTCTCCTCCCATCTGTGTCCTGTCACAGACCTAGCATGCAGCATGAGGCCTGTCATGGGAGGGGATGTTTTCTCTAACAGCAGGTCTAGCTGCACAAGAAAAAAACTAAAGTACTGACAAAGTACACTTCCGTGTGAGTTGGCCGCTGTGTGGCAAAATGACACTGTCCCATCGTACCTCTCGTCATTTGGCTTACATTTCAAAGGAGAAGCGGTCAGCGTGGCAGGTGGTGGTAAGCACTGTGCCGTGTGACTGACAGGGGTTGGGGAGGCATGAGCAGTGCGTCCTCAGGTCCTGTGCTGTGATGGGTGATGGAGCGGAGGACTTGGGGACCCTAGAGAGGTGGGCCTTCAGAGGCTGCTGTGTTCTGCTCCTTTTTTTTTGTGAATTGGCAGTTTGGGCCCTTAAATGCAGTTTGGGATGAAAAGAGCGTCGGAAGAGAGAGTTCTTTCTGCATTGGAGTTGGAACATGTAATCCTCCTCATTGCAAATTACTAAATCAGCTCGAGCCGGTAGAAGCTGTTCACGTGCGTGAATGTGCGCACCCTCTCAATTTTGCCTCTTTCTGATTCAAACTGATCCTGGCAAATACTGTAACTTCTCTTTCTGTTTCCTTTCTTGTGGCGTTTCTTCCCCTCCTCCTGTGGCTGTTTCTTTCCTGTTTCCTTCCTCCTCCTCGTCTCTCCCTCCCTCATCTCCTCCACTCCTCGCACCTGGCTTAGCAGCCGGGAACCAGAGGCTACAGCAGATCCTAAACCCCACGGATCCCTTGGAGATCCAGGCTGATGTACACTGGACACACATTCGTGAGAAAGAGGAGGAGGAGCAAATGGTCCCGACCTCTGAGTCCTCTACTTCTAGAGGTAACTGCTCCAGGATCCAAGTTCCCCTGCCCCTCTGACTCCTCCCACCCCTGCTCCCCCTCTCACTGCTGCAGAGGGCTTTCCTGTTAGGGCCAAAGCCATCGGTTAGATCACAAGTAAGAGCCAGCACATATGCTTTGCTGATGTTAATCGGGACGCCTGCCCTTAACTCTTGTGTGAGGATATGTAAAGTTCTCCATGGATTCAGAGGTCCTTGGCTCTGTCTCCATTGATGCAAAATGGTGAAATGAACCTGACCTTTGGAAGAGTTTGTTTGTCCCCCACCCCCACCCCCTCTACCCCCATCTTTCCAGGCAGGGTTGCTCTTCCCCACTTTGTAAAATTTCGTGGTGCTTTCCTCATAGAGTGTGTCTGGGTATAAATGTGCATCGGTAGGTAGGTGGGGTGGGGAGCATGTGTTGAATGGGAGAGAGGTTTTAGGAAGAGATTCATATCAGGAGACCTCGTAACTTCCAACTCTAGGTTTTAGGTTAGGTGGTGTGTTTTCAACAGGAGGATTGTCACGTACCTTATTCTGGCTTCTTTTATGGAATAGCAATAAAAGGAAAAAGTGGAGACTACTGAGGGATGTGGAGGCTGCATCTCATTCTCCATCCCTCCCGTCCCCTGTGTACCCGTCTTCCAAACTTAGGCCGCTCACGCACATACCTTCATGTATTCATTCAGCGCCTGCGCTGAGCCACACGCCCTGCAAGGTGCCAAGTGTACAAAGGTGGTCCCTGCCTTTGTGAAGCTTAGAAATAGTGCACGTTTGATCCTGCCCAGTCCCAGATCTCCACCTACAGGCAAGACCAACCCTCTGTTAACTCCTTTTGCAGCAGTATAAACGCGCAGCAGCTATGCTGAAGTTGAAGAGCAGGAGACGCTTCTGACCCGGAACACCAAACTGGCCTGCTCAGTGGGGGTAGCTGTGGGACGCCCAGCCTGTGGGGAGCTCACTTGTGTTTTCGCTCTCCTCTCCGCATCCTGAATACCTGTCACGTAGGCCAGCAGCAGGACTGCGACCCCTCACCAGGGCTGGAACGGGCCTTTGTGTTGTAATGTCATCTCAGCTTCTCTTGTTTTGGACTTTAGGAATGACCTCAGCTCTCCTCAGTGGAAACCCTTCCTCCTGTGTAACTCTGTGTTTATCATCTCTTTTAAATTCAGTGCCCGACCTTCCCTCCGTCCGCCGCGCAGCAGTGCAGGCCTGGCTGGAGACACTCTCCGGAGGTAGTCTGGTGATGTTCGTTCTTTCCCAGTTCACCATAACCTCCCTTTCTCTTGGCAGCTCTGCTGGTCCCTTAACACTAGAGCGCTGGTCCTGTCGTGTAGTGCATGTGGGGCCCAGCCGAGCGGGCAGGGGCACGTGCATGCGTCACCTAGACAGCGTCGCTGCATGCACCAGCCGCTCACCTGTGTCCTCCGGGAAGACCCAGGGCAACGCTATGGTCGCTAGGACAGAGACAAACTTTTTTCTTTTTTTTTTTTTTTATTAATTAATAGAGGTTGGGTAGAGGCCAAAGTTGAAGGAACTTTTTTTTTTTTTTTTTAAATTCTTTAAGTGAAAGTTTACAGCTTAAAGGAACGTTTTTAGCACTGAGGTTTGAAGTCCATAAAAATCAGGTTGTTTAGCAATTGGGCGTGAAAGTAAAGAAATCAGCTAATACTCCAGTGAAAGTATCAGAGAAGGATACAATCAAAATTCATGGGGTGCTTATGGAAAAAGTATCACTCACTGTGAAGGGAAGAGGGGAGGATTGGAGGACATTGTTCAGCTGAAGATAGAGGTACAGGGTTGACAACCAGGGTTGACATCAGCTGGATCTTCGGACTGAGGTGCCGATATCACTTGAGGTACTTAGGCTAAGAGATGGTTGAAAAGCATTAGTTGGCCTTCCTAGATTTTTCTGGAGACGTTATTTCTCAACAAGAGGACTATTGGCGTTTTGGGTAGAATAGGTTTTCCATTGCAGGATGTTTAACATCCTTGACCTCCGCCATGGAAATGTCAGTAGCGCATCATCTACTTCCACCTGATCATTAAGACAACCAGAATATATCCCTGCACATTATCAGATGTGGCTTAAAGAAAGGCAGTGTCGTCCCCTGGTTGAGAACCTCACTGTCCTCATGGTTACTTCTGGGATGGACAGAATAGATCTTTACCACCAGCCTCTTACCAATCCATCTGTGTCCTCACCAGCTGCAGGAAATATACATACATGCACACACTCAGGAGGTGCCTTCCCACAGAGCCCTAAGGAGAGAGCAAACAAAAAACAGCTGCTGTTGAGTCAGTTCCCACCCTTGGCAACCCCATGTGTGTCAGAGTAGAACTGTGCTCCACAGGGCTTTTCTTTTTGGAGATGGATCACCAGGCCTTTCTTCTGAGGTAGCTCTAAAAAAAAAGAAACCAAACCCATTGCCATCGAGTTGATTCCAACTCATAGCAACCCTATAGGACAGAGTAGAACAGCCCCAATAGGGCTTCCAAGGAGCACCTGGTGGATTCGAACTGCCAACATTTTGGTTAGCAGCCCTAGCACTTAACAACTACACCACCAGTGTTTCCAGTTTGAGGTGCCTCTGGTTGGGCTCAAATCGCCAACCTTTCAGTTAGTAGCTGAGTGCTTAACCATTTGTACCACCCAGAGACTACAAGGAGAGAGAAGACCTCATTTAATATGTAGTTCAGCTGAACCTAGGCCATTGGCTCTGAATAAAACCTGCTGACCCCTCTCTTCTAATTAGTTTATGTCTGTAGGATGATTGGACGAAGTTGAGGTGACAGTACTTCAGCTGGGATCACATCCCAGCTGGCAGCTGAAATCAACCAAACAAGCACTGAGTATGTCAGCAATTCCTGGCTTTCATAGTGTGTGGCTTATCAATTCACGTGGCAGCTTCTAGCACCTTGCGCTCCATCTTAACCCGGATTTAATCCTCACTTCCACCCTTTAAGCTGCGTCTCATTCAACATCTGCTGCTGTTGCATCGATATTTATCACCTTGTTTGCTTTTTGATATATGTGACAATTACATTCTTTTCAAGGTACCTCCAAGGAGTGTAGACTTCTTACTCTCCTGACCCCGCAGCAGGCATTTCTTAGTATAAGCTCTCAGTAGGAGAACCACTTCAAGCACCAAGTGACCAGGGCTGGAATCAGTCTGATCCAGTTTACCTTGACCTTAGCCAGACTGGGGAGTCCTCTGCAGTGGTCTGCTTGGTGCTGGCTTCCAGTTGACTTGGACTTGCCAACAAAAGTGTGAAATTGCCGTCTCAGTGCTCAGGCACTCACAGGTCCATTCAAGCAAACATACCTGGCACTGGCCCTTCTCCACGGGGCAAGCCCAGGTTCTGTTCTCACTGGGTCTTTGTCTGTCAGCTTTCTAAGAGTCTGGGCCTACCAGATGACCATGTCCCTCCTCAGGCTACCAGCTTGGGGTGACTGTCCAAGGAGAAGGATTTCTAGGGGACGAAAGATAACTATCTGGTAACATGTAGTGATCAACTCATTGTCCAAGTATAGAGCTCAGGTGTGAAGAGGGGCTCAGAAGAGGGGGTGCCTTCTGGTGGGATTTTTGTATGTGCCTCAGAAGTCCCTCTCCCTGGTTTTTGATGAACAGTCTTCCTAAGTGACCAAAAGCTGTGTTGTCCCACAAAGGCTTTAAACCCATAGAAATAGCTGAGTGATTCGTTCCCCGGTATTTTTCTCGGCTAATGCCATCATCATAGACAGGGAGACAGTGTCTGGGCATTTGCAGCTCCACCAGCTGCTCTGGTATCTCAAAAGGGGAAATGTGATGTTAACTGTGTGCCAACCTACAACTTACCTGGAAAACCCTATTTTTTCCCCATAACCTGGACTATCCTATTTCAAACCAATTTCCTATAGATCTCTGAAGACTAGATTTTAACTGTCATTTTATTATTAAGCTGTGCATAAAAGAGAAATGTCCAGTATAAGGAATTATTAAAGACACACTGTGTTAAAAACTTATGTAACTACCACCTAGGTCAAGTCATGAAATCTTCCCAGCATCTTTGAGGTGCCCCTTCCCAATCACAATCCCTTGCCTCCCTACCCCACCCTTAAAGTCAGTCACTTCCTTGATTTTCATTATAATTCTGCTATGGTGGCCACTCCCCCCATTTCTCCTACACTCATTCTGCACATCCTTAAGATGTTGGGGGTGCAGATTCCTTAGGTTGTACTGTGGACAGGTCATTACGTGGCCTGCCCTCTCCTGTTTTCAACACGAACTCCATCCAACTGTGCAGCATCCAATTCCTCTGCTACCCACCCTGCCTCGGGCTGTGGTCCACAGGTTCCTATACATACAAACCAAGGCATAACGCCTTCTCCTGAAATGAAAGCCTTTAAGGAATGATTTGAAAGTGACCACTCTTAGAATCCTAGAAGAAACCTGTGGCAAATACATGTCAGTACTCCTGACAAATGAGTACTGTTAGTCTCCGGGAGTGCTGGTACTTTACAGCCTTCTTTTCTTAATTGCTTTCTCTTACTCTGAACTGTAAGTATAGGTTCTAAGTGTGTGGAGTTGAAGGAGAGAGTGTATGTGTGTGTGTATGTGTTTGTGTTTAGGGGCTGGTCCCACCTCAGGAGAAATGAAGTTGATTGAAGCTTTGCCTCATTTTGCAGGACTGAAGGGCTACCCTTGACTCCAGAAAATGAACTTTACATATGCCCTCAGCCCTCTCCCTGTGCTTTCAAAGAGTGTTTCTCTACATTTACCTGAGCGAAGCTGCACCCTCTGCCACTTGAAAGGGGAGGGCCCTCAGGAGTTCCTTCGGTCACTCATAGTGTGTCACCTGTCCACAAAACTCAGGTGGCTGCGAGTGCTAGATGAGCAGCATGACCGTGAGCAAATGACCTAAGGTCTCTGGACCTCAGCCTTCTCACTGAAAAATGGAATTAGAAATGGTGCCTTTTAAGTGGAGTATTATGAGAATTGAGTGACTCATGGCTAGTGAAGCAGTTGACACAGTGCCTGGCACATAACCCTCAATAATCAGGAGCCATTGTTAATGTTGCATTGTCAGCTGGCCAGTGCTGCTGGGCCTGGAGAGGCGGCCTTGCCCTTCTGTTCTTCTCAGACCTGAGTCTCTTACAAGCAGCCTCTGGAGGGAGACAGGAGAGATGACCAGGCCTTAAGCTGCTCTTTCTGTCCACTTGACCCTTCTAGAGTGTAGAAATGCTAGTCTCAGGTGTTCAGGAAGGCCCTAGGCCCTCCCAGCACCCTTGCTACTTTTAGAAAGCTCCCCTTAGCCCTGACTGACTCCTGCCTTGGGATCCAAACATTCAGAGCCTTCCTTCTCCCTTCTTCTTGACATCACGGCCCTGAGAAAACCAATACCTCTTTCCCACCTGTAGAGGCTGTCTGTCTGTCTTTCCTTTTCTTTCCTTGAACGTTTCTGCTTTGCAGTCCCATTTGATGAGAATAACCTGGAAGAAGATGTGGACTCGGAGCCTGCAGAGATAGAAGGGGAGGCAGCGGAGAATGGGGACACAGGGGACACTGGTGCTGAGCTGGATGATGGTACGGGGGACCCCAGAGCCTCCCCTCTTTGCCACGGTGACCGCCTATTCTCCATCGCAGAGACAGGGCCACAGTGCTTTAGACTCAGGGAGGATCAAAAAATGCACAAATAAAGCAAAAACATGGAGCTCACAAAAGGCAGCTGTTAAGTCTCCTGACTTGTTCCTTGCTCTGCCACTAGCTTGGAGTGTGTATCATTTCATGCACCTGTAAGCCACCGTTCAGCTTAGCCTGCATTTGTTAAATTGTGGTTGAGGACCCAAGTGGGTTTGGGGCTTTATACAGGGTCTTTTACAGTTACAGTATACAGTGGATGCCCTCTGAAAGCTAGATGTAAGGGGTGGTATTTCAAGTATTAATAGCATAGTTGGTTGGGGAAAAAGGAGCAGGGACTTGGCTGGCCAGAAAATGAGAAGAAAATTGCAGGGCAGATTGTGAGGGAGCATAGATGTTGGTATTGGGATTGTGGGGCTGGAGACTGGTGAAGGGAGGGAAATCACACAGTCAAGTGAGTCCTTGGAGCCAGGCCCTGCCCTCTACAGGCACACCAGTGCTTTTCTTTCTGTTGTGGCCTGTCACGTATCATTGCTGCAGTATTTAAAAAGAATATGGAGCACTACAAGCTCTCATGGGACCACCATATTGCAGAGAATAATGTGCTTTGAGGCCAGGGGAAAGAAGCAGGAGAGTCTCTCAGAAGCTCTGTGCGGACCAGTAGGCAGGGTCTGTCCCCAGGTAAGAGGCAGGGATTGCAGTGTCTGGTCCAGACCTCAGGCAGTTGTGAGGTCTGTGATTGGGCTGTTCTCTGAAGAAGGAAAGAGACGAGAAAAGGAGCATGAGCCCACTTGAGCATGGACCCGATTCTGTGTGCTCCCTTCCCTCTGCCAGATCAGCACTGGTCTGATGATATCCCGTCAGATGCTGAAACTGAGCTTCGCTTGCGGCACCAGGAAGAGGTAGAGGCAGAGCTGGAGCTGAGGGTATCAGAAAATGAGGAGGAAAAGCCACCCCCCAAACCAAAGCAACAAGAGAAAGGTGAGTGTGTTGTTCTTGGCAGGAGAAATGGCTTCCAGGATTCCTGCTTAGAGCCTGCTGAGGATAAGTGTAGCACCAAGGATGCAGGGCCACCAGAGCAGCACCACACCTGCTCTGCAGTGCCGACATTACTCTTGTCCCCTCCTCCACCTTCCCTGTGCCACCCACCCACTACCATTGAGTCCATTCCAACTCACAGCGGCCCTATAGGTCAGAGTAGAACTGCCCCATAGTGTATCCAAGGCTGTAATATTTACAGAAACAGACTGCCACATCTTTCTCCCACAGAGCAGCTGGTGGGTTCAAACTGCCGACCTTTTGGTTAACATTTGAGTGCAGAGGCACCCGCAAATGGCTATGGCCAGTGGTCCCTTCCCTGTTAGTTACATGGGGATATGAAAAAGTAGAAGGTATGTCTCAAAGCTTTGGGAAAGATCATAAACATGAAAAAAAGTCAACACTCCTGACAACAATACTGACGAGTACTAACAGAAGAATTGTGCAACCCTCTGGTAAAACACATTCCAGAAATTTCCTCACTTCTGAGAAGACCTCTTCTCTCTGTAAGAAGAGTATGAGGAGCAGACCCAGGAACAGGGCTGAGCTACCTCCGCTTGGTCCTCTGATCTCCTTCCCATCTCTGAAAATGGCCAGTGAGTCGCCTGCTGCACAGCTGGCTGGGACAGGAGCCCTCTTAGTTTGAATGAGGTGGATTTTCTGTTGTAAATCCTGGTATCTGTTCTTTTCAGGTCCCTCCCAAGTCTCCAGCCCCATCCAGTCCCCTCAGGAACAAGCTGTTGGGTTCTCTGCAGTCCATAGCCCCATGGCAGAGGTAAGTGCTTGGCACTCACTATGGTTGACGGAGAACCAATACGACCCCAAGTAGACAAACCAGCTCTCTCGTCTTAGGGCCCCTGGTGGACACCACACGAAGACTGGAGGTGAAGGAGCCTGTTGGCCTCCTCATTATGAGGAAATTTTTAAAAATGTTCCCTCCTCAGCATGCTAAGTGGAGCTATTGAAAATAGGCGCTGCCTTGTGTTTATGGCTCAGTCCTCGTTGGGAGGGAGACAGTCTGAGTGGAATTTCCCCACCACTGCTCCACACGTACTCCAGTCATCCCACCACTGCCTTCACTCTTAGTCATGTCCACATGCCACACCTTTGTGTATGTGTGTACGCACATGCAAGCACACACGTGTGGTAAATACATAGGTAATAAAACATATGCCATTTCAGCAATCTTCACATGTACAGTTCAGTGATTATTAAATATATTCATCATGTTGTTCATCACCATTAACTGCTCTCGTATTTTTCCGTTACCTTTAACAGAAGCTCAGTGTCCTCTAAGCACTGTGTCTTTCCTCTTAATAATAGATATATTCTAAAATTAAAGCAGTAATCTTTGTGGAATCATTGGTTTGATATGACAGATGCATTTTTTCTTAATATTATGTTAAAATAAATGCATGACTATTAAAAATCAAAATGTTTATCCAGATTACCAATGGTGTGTGAACCACACATGGAAGAATGCTATGTAAATAGGTCATAATAGCATGTGCTGTGGAACACACTATCTCGGGGACAGACCCAGGAGGGAAGCCAGAATTCAAGACCTGAGTCTGCTAATGACTTGATCTTTGGGGTTTTAGGAAGTGTGTAAACTATTCAGTGATTTCATCTGTGAAATGGGGCAGGGGGCTTTGCTGAGACCCTAAGATGGGTGAAATGAGGATTAGTGCAGGAATGTCTACACAGATCTTTTATTTGCCTGGGAAGGACAATTTGGTTGTAATTTTATAGACTGTAATAAGTTACTGTTTAAAATCTTCTTAGAGTGCTGGCCCCATGTTCATCCATCAGGGGACTTGGAGCTCTGGGGTTGTTGGTGGGAGGGGAGAGTTGAATTTGTTAGTATCTTTTGGGCCAGTGTTCATTTCAGTGAACAAAGAACACAGAGTGTGTTTGAGATAAACCAAACCCTGAAAGCTCACTCTGTTCAAATTGAGTATAGTGGTTCTAAAATTGAACAAATAGAGTAGAAAGTGAGACATGGTATGCTGAAGACATTTGAATAACAGCTAAAAAGGAGGTAGAGAAGAATATATTTCAACAAACGCAGGCCCTTTGAGAGAGAGTGTTCCCCAAGGGGCTTTGGCTGACCATTGAAACCCTTGCCTTCTAAGCAGCTTCTGTATATACCTTCTCTTTCTATAGGGTGCCCGAAGCCCATTTGCCTCTGTTGCCAGCAAGATGAAATCCCCAGAGGAGCGCTTTTTCCCCGAGCCTCTGGTCCCCAAAGAGAAGCCCAGAGCTGAAGTCCCCACCGAGCAGACAGTCATGCCCTCTCCCATCCGCTCCCAGCCAGTGGCGCTGCCAGAAGCCAGGACACCTGCCTCCCCAGTTGCTTCTCAGCAGATGTCCCCATCAGCCACCTCCACCACCCCCTCCACCCAGCTCCCCATTTGCTCCCAGCCTCAGCCTTCCTCCGAGGCCACCATTCCATCCCCAACAGAGTCCCCCATACGCTTCCAACCTGTTCCAGCCAAAACATCCACCCCTTTGACCTCACTCGCTATGAAGAGCCAAGATGACAACAAGGAGAAACTGGGCAGTCCTCTTGCCGTGGACGAGGTCCTGACGCGAAACAATTTGGTGGAAGAGTTCTGGTTGAAGAGCGCTGAAATCCGCCGTAGCCTTGGACTCACTCCTGTGGATCGGAGCAAGAGGCTGGAGGCCAGCTTCACCTCGCCTGCCCTTAAACCAGTATCCCTAAAATCCTATTCCGTTGAGAAATCCCCTCAGGATGAGGGACTTCATCTTCTAAAACCACCATCTATTCCTAAACGGCTGGCCCTGCAAAAGCCACATGGTGACCAGCCCTCACTGCTGACTCCTAAGTCCCCGTCTGACAGAGAGCTGAAAAGCTCCCATGAGGAGAGAAAAGACCTGTCCAGCAGCTCCGGCCTGGGCCTCCACGGGAGCTCCTCAAATATGAAGACCTTGGGCAGCCAGAGCTTCAACACCTCAGACTCCACCATGCTCACTCCACCCTCAAGCCCGCCCCCGCCCCCTCCCCGGGACGAGGAGCCTGCAACCCTTCAAAGGAAGCCATATCAGATTTACGAGCCCAGGGAAGGTGAGCCCAAGGCCTCAGTTATCCCACCTCCCCCACCTCCCCCGTTTATGCGGCCCCCCCGAGAGCCTGCCCAGCCCCTGAGAGAGGAGGTGCGGAAGTCATTTGTGGAGAGTGTGGATGAGATCCCCTTTGCTGATGATGTGGAAGACACCTATGATGACAAGACAGAAGACTCAAGTCTACAGGAGAAGTTCTTCACACCACCCTCCTGCTGGTCCCGCTCCGAGAAGCCCTTCCACTCACCCCTGGCCAAGGAGAATGGTAGATTGCCTACTCAGGAGGGCGGGGTTCAACCGCAGAAGAGGGGGCTGCCCTTAGTCTCCCCCGAAGCCAAGGAGCTGGCCGAAGAGCGCATGCGAGCCAGGGAGAAGTCTGTGAAGAGCCAGGCGTTGAGAGACGCCATGGCCAAGCAGCTGAATAAGATGAAGGAAATGGAGATGGTGGCTGCGGCCTCCAGGATCCCTGGAGGCTCCTCCCGCAAAGCATCCTCCATGCCCTCTAAGGGCAAAGACCTCGGCCCTGAATCCCCAAAACGCCCAGTCCTCGAGGGCTCTGAGGAGCCCACGCTGAAGCATGAAGCCACCAGTGAGGAGGTCCTGTCCCCTCCATCTGACTCAGGAGGTCCAGACGGCTCAGTAACCTCATCCGAGGGCTCCAGTGGGAAGAGCAAGAAGAGGTCATCGATCTTCTCTCCCCGTAAAAACAAGAAGGAGAAGAAATCCAAAAGCGAGGGCCAGCCCCCAGAGAAACCCAGCCCAAGCCTGCTGGAGGAAGCCACTGCCAAGCCCAAGTCCTTGTGGAAGTCCGTCTTCTCTGGGTACAAGAAGGACAAGAAGAAGAAGGGTGATGACAAGTCCTGCTGCAGCACTCCTTCCAGCGGGGCCACCGTGGACTCGGGGAAGCACAAGATGTCTCCTATGGTGAGAGCAGGTATGTCGCCAGCCAGGAGACCCCCCTCATGGCACAGAGCGTAAGATGTGCCTGCTTTAGTCATTCGGTTCTTGAAACATCCCCTTTCATATGCTGCCCACCAAGGGGTTCTCAGGATAATACTGACAGTGTTGAGAGAAGGGAACTGAACTGTGGGTTCACAGAGCATGTGTTGTTGTTAGTTGCTGTCAAGTCAGCCCCCGACTCATGGCGACCCATGCAGAACAGAATGAAGCACTATCCAGTCCTGTGCCATCCCCATGATCAGCTGCAGACTGGACTGTTGTGATCCGCAGGGTTTTTGTTTTTCTTTCATTTTTAAATGACTTCAGTCCACACTTGCCAGAGAAAGAGACTATTCCTCATCCTAATCTACTACCAGTTGCTGTCCATAGGGTTTTCATTGGCTGTTTTTCAGAAGTCGATCACCACACCTTTCCTCTTAGTCTGTCTTAGCCTGGAAGCTCTGCTGAAATCTGTTCTGTATCATAGCAACACACCAGCCTCCACTGACAGATGGGTGGTGGCTACGCATGAGGTGCATCGGCTGAGAATCAAACCCCAGTCTCCTGCATGGAAGGCAAGAATTCTACCATGGACCCACCGCTGCTCCCTCACAGAGCATATTCTCATTTAATAAAAACCAGCTTGAAACTGGTGAAGGTGGACTTTGGGTTTGTACCTTTCCTAAAGACACCTTATCCCAAAGGTGGGCCGGAGCTTTGCAGGACAGAGGGTAGTGCTGCCAGGAAGTGCCAGGCAGGCTGTCGGGGGCAGCATCTGTTCAGTGTTTCTCTGCCCCTGCCTGAACAAGTATCCACCTCCACACCTGCTCACTCCCCATTGTGGGAGAAGAATAACAAACTAAAAATAAATCTGATGCATGTTATGAAGTGGATTAACCTCAAAAACATTATGCCGTGTAAAATAAGCCAGACACGAAAGGGCAAATACTATATGATCCCACTTATATGAAATACCCAGAACAGGCAAACGCATAGAGACATAACATAGATTTGCGGTTACCAGGGGCTAGGGGAGAGGAGAGTAGGAAGTTATTGCTTAATGGTATACAGGAGTTTCTATTTGTTGTGATGAAAACATTTTAGAAATAAAAATAGTGGTAATGCCACTGGGTTGTATGCTTATAAATGATTAAAATGGCAAATTTTATGTTTTATATATTTTTTACCACAATAAAAAAGGAAAAGAAACAAGTCAAGCCTTTGCCCACTGTCCCCGAGTGACTGCGGGAGCGGGGACAGCTTGGCCAGGCTGTGACCAGCACTCTTCTCACGCTGCCTCTTGTCTCCGTCCCCGCAGAGCTGCAGCTCCGGCACCAGCTGAGCATCTCGGAGGACTCTGACCTCTCCAGTGATGACATCCTCGAGAGGTCCTCCCAGAAGTCCAAGCGAGAGGTATGTGGGTCCAGTCAGTAGTGGGGCTTCAGGAGGCTCGAGGGCCTTGACTGTCATCCTCTGTTCAGTGCTGATCTTTGATGAGGAAGGACAGGGAAAGCCAGTCCCGACATGGGTGCTGCCTTCCCGCCTCCCAGCCAGCAGCTGAATCCAGCCCAGTGGTCCAAGTAAGAGACATAAAGAGGACCCTTCTCTTGGCTTTTTAAATGAGCAGGTTTTTAAATTTGTCTCCATGCCAAGAGTTCCCATGTGCCACTCTTGTGAAGAAGGCTGGAGATGGTGCAAGCTTAGAGCTTCACTATAGTTTTAGGAAGCAACCTGGTGCCATCCATTCTTTCTTTTTTTCCCTCAGCTTAAGAATTCCCTGTGGAAATAGCATCCATCCCACCCTCCACCACCTCCGCCACCTCCACCACCTCCGCCACCCCCACCACTCCACCTTCTGCCACCCCCACCACCCCCCACTCCACCCTCTACCACCCCACCACCCACCACCTCACCCTCCACCACCTCCACCCTCCACCTCCACCCTCTACCACCCCCACCACCCGCCGCCCCACCCTCCACCACCCCTACCACCTCTACCCTCCACCACCCCTACCACCTCTACCCTCCACCACCACCACCACCTCCAGCTTCCACCACCCTACCTTCCACCACCCCCAACACCTCCACCCTTTTTACCTCCACAGAATGATGGGAGAAGGGCTGCTCTTCCTCCAGGGTGTAGTGGAGGCTGGGATGGGGTAAGGGGGCTGGGACAGTAGATGGAAAAGTCATACTGCGAGGCTGGGTCACTCTGAGGATTTTCATCCTGCCTGCTTTGTGTATTTGTTGATTAAAGAGGATTTCCTGCTATTAAAGACATTGACTAAAGAGACTGAGCTGGAGGTCTGACTTAGCTCCCTTCATTTCCTCAGGACTTCAGAGAAGATGTGGCCACTCAGCTCTCCTGAGATGTGAATGTCTCAGGGTGGAGTTTCTTCATCACTAGCCTCCTTTGGATGTTCAATCTTTTGATTTTAGGGGCTTCTGTAGCCTTGTCTAGATACAGGCACATTGGAGGAGGATGAGGAGAGGAAGTTCTAATGGGGCATCTGTGTCACACAAAGACCTCAGCAGCAAGGCCATTGCCTAACCCTGGGGGTGGTGTGCCTACCCTCCTGTCCAAGGTGATAGTCCAGCCTCCTTTTACCTTTTTTGAAAGAAAAAATTTCCCCAAACATCATGTACCTTCTTTACAAGGCTTCTTAGGGCTTGAGGGTGAGCCTGCTCTCTCCACTGGCTTCCAGGGCTTAAAACGTTGGCCAGTAGACCAGCTGGAAGGGTCGTGATGGGCCTGAGCCTCTGTACGTGTCGCTCAGCAATGGTATCTGTAGCCTATTTCCAGTTTCCCCCTCCTAGCCTGATCCAGGTCCTCTTTTGGTAACTTGGCAAACTGGGGAAAAGCTAGTCATTTTTTTTCTCATCTCATTCTTGATTTGTGTACCTCCCTTGGCCATGCCAGCTCTTTATCTTTCCCCTCTCCTAGAAGGACACGTGGAAAGTCAGACCTCTCTTTCTCCCCCACCCTGGCCATCTGCAGAGCCCGGCATTGTGTGCCTTAGCCAGCCCACACCAAGTTAAGTTTTGGGATTCTGTGTACTCTTCAGCCGGGGCCTGCCTTAACGTGCCTCTAGTCAAGTGCTCCCTGTCAAGCTTTCCCAAGCAGTAGCATTGGTACAAACTGAGGATTGCTGCTGGCTATATATGTGAGTCTCTGAACACATCCCGGCACTGGGGACTGGCTAGTGGCTCCCTGAGGGAGTCCTAGGGGTCTGCGAAGAAAGGAAGATATGACCCAAGGTTTGCTTTGCCTGAGTGGTGACCATGCATACATTTAGCCAGTTTGTGACACAACCATGCATGGTTGCTGTTGTGGTCAGGTCTGTCTGCTGCTTCTCCATTAATTAAGAGCTCTGCTAAATGCTGAGTGGCAGACTGCCCAAGATGGCTATGCCAAGGTCATCACTTTGAAATAGCACCACTCACAGACCCAGCCTCTCCGAGGGCTTAGTAGGCATGAGGAGCAGAGGGAATTCTCTTTTCCACTGTTGACATGAACAACAGCTCACGGGCCCCCACCATGGAACCCTAGAACCAGAGTGGTCCCGGAGACCTCGTGTTCCAGCTGCACCCCAGAAGTAAAACCACCTGCTGGAAGTCACGTAGGAAGTGCCAAAGACAAACCCGAGCCTAGGATAGGACCAACCCGACTCCCACCATGATGCTTGGTCATACTGAGTGAGAGGAGGGCACCTTCTACCTCCAAGACACGAAACCTAAAGCAGGAAAACAAAACTAAACAAAAACAGCTATAAAGGATGTCTTTGGGAAAAAAACTGAGGAAGTGTTAGTATGGACTGTATAAACAATATAATATTATCAAATCAACATGATGAATTCCTTGTAAGCAACAACAGTACCATAGTTATGTAGGAAAATGCCCCTGTTCTTAGGAAGTACTTGCTAAAATATTTAGAGTGAAAGATCGTGATGTCTACAAATGATTCAGAGAGAGAAGAAAAAGAAAAGATTATATATAAAGACAGCTGAATCAAACATGTGGCAAATGTTAACATTTGGCAAATCTAGGTGATTTGGTAAGGAGCCCTGGTGGTGCAGTGATTAAGTGCTTGGCTGCTAACTGAAAGGTCAGCAGTTTGAACTCACTAGTGGCTCCTCAGGAGAAAAGACCTGGCAATCTGCTCCTGTAAAGATTATAGCCTTGGAAACCCTATAGGGCAGATCTGCTCTGTCCTATAGGGTCATTATGAGTCAGAATCAACTCGATGGCACACAACAACAAGATGATTTGGTGAAGGGCATATGGGCATTTATTGTCCTTCTCCTTCAGCTTGTCTGTAGCTTTGAAATTTTTCAGAATAAAATGCATGGGGAATGGAGGGACCTAAGGTGAGAATAGGATTGGAATTGACTCAAGAGGGAAGGCTCTTGCTGACAGTGCCCCAAACCCCTGTAGCCAGAGCCCGCTGTGGCTGTACGAATGGGAAAAGCATCTGTACGTGGGAAACAAGCACCTGTGTTTTGTTAAAAAAAACAAAAACAACTTTAAAATAATGAAAATATTTATTATAGAAAATTAAGATAATTTTAAAAAACAAAGAACCCTGATAGCCCTACCAACAATAGAGAACTCACATGTACCTCTTTTCTTTGCTTCAGTCCAATTTTAAATACGACTAACCTGGCTGTTTCTTGACCACTGAACCATCAGAGAGCTGTGCATTCGCTTTTCCACAGCCCTCTAATCTGTTTCGCAGCAGAGACGGCGGCTCTCGTGGCAGTCCTCATTCTCTCAGGATGTGCCATGGTTTCACTCTGGTGGCTGCCTCTACCAAGTCTGGTACCAGCCCCAGACATCAGTAAATTATGAGGAAGGAGGCCACCACTCCCGACCCCTGTAATTTTTACATCACTCACAGACAAAGAGTGTCAAACCTACTCCTTAGGTTGTGGTATCTTAGTTCCTGTGGATTTTTTCTCACACTGCTTGGGGAGCTCATCTGTCTTTTAATTAAGCAGCTGGTTCTAATAATGAAGTTCTTCCCCTCAGTCTGGTTTGCGGGAGAGGTGAGTCAATCTGAGGGAGGATGTACACGCTCGAAGTGAAATGTTGCTACTAGGAGGCACACTCATCTTCTCTAGACCAGTATGCTCTTGAGGCCTCCGATGGACAGAGAAATAACAAGGCAGCTGTCAGGGTCTCCCCATTCAGAGGCTCATCCAGACCTCGTGTCACCTCCCTGCCTCACTCCCTTACTGCCTTCTAGCCATTTAGTGGCTTGGTGCCACCATCCAAATATGGGTGGTGAGAAGACTAGAGGAGGAAAGGTCGCTGACCTCAGCTCTCCGAACAGCTCTGCTCAAGGTTTAGTGGAGAGAGTGGAGGTTAAAATTACTGCCTGAAACACTTTTGGTCGATATCAGTTTTTTCGCTATTTCAGTACCCTTTTGCCAAGTATAATCAAGAAATGGCCACCTGTCCCTCTGTTGCAGGGAGATGAGTATGAGCCCATCTGGCCCTGTTCAGGAATACTGCCTAGAGAGAGCCTTTTTGGAAGAGAACATTAGATTCGACGTTCAACATTGCTCTGTGTCTGTGTCTCTAGCATCAGGAATCCCCCACCACCTGTCCCCATCCCATTGCCCCACAGCATCCAGGTGGAAGAAATAGTTTAAATTTTCACACAAATACGGTTTACCCTGGTTGGTGCAAACGGTTAATGCATTTGGCTGCTAACTGAAAGGTTGGTGGTTTAAGTCTACCCATAGGTGCCTCAGGCCTGGTGATCTACTTCCGAAAAATCAGCCATTGAAAACCTTATAGAGCACTGTTCTGCTCTGACACACATGGGGTCGCCATGAGTCGGAATCAACTCCATGGCAACTGGTAAACTGGTATGGATTACCAAGGGAGAAATAGCATCTATCGTCATACATTTAAACAGTTTTAACTCAGGCACAAGTGAGGTTGAGAAAGAGAAGAGACAGTTTGGGGGAGAATGAAGAAGCTGTCTACTCAGTGAATAGAAGAGGGAACTTATTCAAAATGGGCTGCCTAAGATGCTGCTGCCGGAGGCTCTCCACCCAAGTTCATCATTCATGCAGTCCTGTGTGATACTGTAAAAAGTAATCATGTGTTTTAGTCTTGCGTGTTTGTTTTAAACTTCTAACTGATTTTGCTCCATTTCTGTGTGTTCTATTTTTAATTTTTTAATTATTATTATTATTGCTATTTTGTTTTGTTTTCTGTTGCCATCCCCTTAAAAGTCGATTTATGTACCACACGCCTTGGCATTCAGGAGATCATATGCATCAAAGGTAGTGTCTCATTCCCATTGACTGGTCTTTGTTGCATGCATGTCTGTGATTAACTACCCAGAGCAGCGCTGGCCTCGCCCTCCAGCCACATCCTCACTAACTGTGTTATTCCATGCATGGAGCTGCAGCAAACACTAGCAGCAGAACTTTCTTCAGATGTGTCACGAGAGAGACAGGATGAGACAGCCTACCCTTCGGCTGGCTGGAGTGCATGTGGCAGTTTTGCTCCAGGGCCTGAGGGGGACAGAGCTGCCTCTGGGATGGGGCACTGCAGAGATGGGCGGTCATAGGCCTTGGCTGCAAGGTGAAACGCTTAGGGCCCCAACACCCACCTGTGATCTTGAAGGGCTGCCATCATTGGACTCTCTGCCATCACTCTAGCTCTTAGAATAAGATTATGAGAATATACCCCTGAAATGAATTTGGAGGTCTCCATTAAAGTCTATAAAGTCCTTAGAGGCATAAAGAGGGTACTAAGAATAAAGGCAAAGCCCCCAACATTTGCCTTTGGTTGCCCAGTGTTTGGAGCCCTGAACTCGGCTGCTAACCAAAAGGTCGGCAGTTTGAATATACCAGCCACTCCTTAGAGACCCTAGGGGGCAGTTATACACTGTTCTGTAGGGTCACTATGAGTTGGAATCGACTTGACACAACAGGTTACTTTGTTTGTTTGTTTGTTTGTTTGTTTGGCCCAGTGTTTATTCAAAGCATCCAGCACTCACTGGCGCCCTTACTACCCCCATTCTCAGGCGTACGTTGGCAGTTTCCTCAGTGTAGTTGCACTGAGTTTGGTCAGTTGCCTCTTCAGCTCTTCTAACCCCCATGGTGGCTCCCTTCCTCCTAGTGTTGCCTCCCCCCAACACTGCTGCCTGTGTGCAGAGCCCAGGGTCAATCCAGGCTCACCTCCATGGTTTTCCCTTCACACTATTAGTAAGTTTGGGGTCACACAGACTTAAAATAGAAACATCCCTGTTTTCCCTACTTGTTGATGTTACTTCTTAAAAGAACGTTACAAGTACCACTTGTCTGAAGAAAGTGGCTTTTGATATCAATCAAGACAATAGAAGGACCCTGATTTTTTTCTTTTTCCTCCCCCTGTAAGCCTCCTAGAAGCAGGAGGCTTGGGGAAACGTTTACCAATACTTTTTACCCCTACAAAGTCTAAAAAATAGCAGACATCCTTATACAGGAAACAGGTGGTCTCAGAGAAAGGAGCGTGTGGGTGTCAGTTGTTGTTTTAACTTCCTAACAGTCAGTCCCCACTCAGCCTCCAGCCCTTGTCATGAGGGGAAAGTGTCTCATAGATCTTTAAGGGAACCCTGTGGCATTGGGGGCACAGCAGTGATACGTGCTAGTGAACCTTCTGGCAGAGCTGCAGGCTGGGGAGTCCACACACCCCTCATCCACGTGTCTGCCAGCCTTGCAGCACTCTTCGGAGAGGAAGTGTGTCGGGCACCAGGGCCCGCTTCGGGGAAGAGTCCTCTCCGTGCCCCTGCCAGCCAGCCTCCCACTAACATCGCAGGCCTGCATGCCCTTGACTGAGGAAATACCTCTTGTTCTCTCTAGCCAAGAACCTACACGGAGGAGGAGCTAAACGCCAAACTGACCCGGCGTGTACAGAAGGCTGCCCGGAGACAGGCCAAGCAGGAGGAGCTTAAGCGGCTACACCGAGCCCAGGTGAGACCACAGAAGGTGGGACTGCTGCACACCTGAATGCCGTTTGGAGCCCTGGCTAAGTCACGTGGCAGTGTCTTCCTATCCACCCAGCTCATTCTCCGCCATGACAGGGGAAGGGGAAGAACACAGAGTTGAGGTAGATGGAGCAGCCCTGTTTGAAGTAACTTGCATTAGATGACAACCCCAAATTCTTAGGCCACAAACTTAATGCAACTACAGAGGCCTCGTTTTTGTGGTTATTGGTAAAAAAGGAAGAGCCAGTGTTTCAGATTCTAGACTAAATCCCTTAGTCTAGAATAATCATTGTAACGTCAGCTGATTTAATTGTAACAACTGTCAAGAAGAGTCAGTCGGTAGCCGGTCAGCCTCTGAAGGGCCTGGAATTTTGGGGAAAGAGGTCAGGGTTGTCCTCCCAGTCATCAGCCTGTGTCTTCAGGCCTTACAGATCCTAGGCCATTCCAGATTTTTAAAAAACAATTTAACTTGTAGAGGCAGGATTTCCACAATGCTTTCCAAGAACTGGTGCTTTAGCAATCTCACTATCAGAAGAGCCTTGGGTTATAGTGCTTAACGTCCTTCCTGCGGGACTTTATATCCACTTCCTTTCTTTTCACTGCTGTGGAGAGGGGCTGGCCACCACTTTAAAGTACATCCAGCCTCGGCAGTGCAGACCCAAGAAGCCTGCACAGTGACTGAGGCCCTGTAAGCAAGGGGCTCAGACACAGGTTGGCTTCACACCATACTCTGAACATAATGCCCATAAAGAGGGCCTTTCCCAACTTGTTCTCCCAATTTGTTTTTCTCCTTTGTTTGTACAGTTCCGTCTTCCTTCTGAAAGCTAGGAGATAAGAGAGTTGGGTGCTTATCCTGCGTTTTGTTTTGTGGTAGATTATCCAACGGCAGCTGGAGCAGGTAGAGGAGAAACAGAGGCAGCTGGAAGAAAGAGGGGTCGCCGTGGAAAAGGCACTGCGTGGTGAAGCAGGTACTGTCCTGGTTTCCTCTGGGAGGAGGTCTATACCTGAAGGAAAGCCCCCATGGTAGGCTAGCCTTGAGTCACCTCATCTGGACCTCAGCTCCTATTCCAGCAGGATTCGCTGGGCCCCTTCATCACTGAGGTTTAGGACTTCCTGTTAAGCACAGGAAAGGAAGGTGCCTCTGTTTGGGACTGCCCTAAGGCCCAGACCTGGTCCTCAACCCAGCCTTGGGCTTGCCATTCACCTGTAGAATGAAATCTGAGTCCATTTCACCTGTTGATGGAAAGCACTGGACGGTCTTCCCCCGTTCCTCTTCTCCCTTTCCCATGCTCTCATTTTCTCTAGGAGAAAATAACTGGGAATGAGGGAGATTGTACCACAAGGAGCCATCACAGAACTGCACTGAGCAAGCCCCCAGCCTCCTCCCCCAAATGCACCCCCTTGTTTAGCTCTCTCCTGTCCAAGCTATACCGAGCACGTAAGGACATGTCCACAGAGCCCTCCCATGACCGGTGGGTGGAGCACAAGGCCCTCTTGGCACAGATTTCCCAGTGTGAACCCAGACCCTTTGTTTACCAGAGAACCGTTGCTCAGGGTAGGTTGAGAGGCTCGTGCATCCTGTGATGAGCCAGCACGGAGGGAACCTTGAAGAATGACTGATTGCCGCTCTTCACAGGGAAGAGCTCTAGAATACAGTGCAGTCACACCTAGTGATCCACCAGAGGAACCTTGTGGATTTGGGTTCAGCACAGTTGGGCGCAAAGAAAGCCATGAAATACCTGAGTCATCCCTGGTCCCAAGGACCCAGGAAGCCACGTTGTTTCAGGACCTTGAAACCACTGGACCAGCCCTCAAAGTTAGCCCCAGCCTCAGGCGTATAGTGACTGATTTCTACTTTCTCAAGCTTCCATGAGTCTTGGTCCAGTCCCTGTATGGGGAAACCTCCATCTCTTTATAGTGAGCACGAGGCCTACAGGTTCAGCGTTGAAATTACAAGTCTGGGGAGTGAAGAAGGGCAGTGAACTAATTTTGTGGTGATCCCTTATTACTTCCTTTTTCTGGTGTTGCAGGCAGGGGCAAGGGGAGTACATGCAGGCAGTCTGTGAAACTAAAGAAGAACCAGTAAGAGGCAGCTAGGAGTTGGGCTAGCTGCTGCTATCCGATCTTGCTAGAAAACAGACCGATGGGCTGCCCTCATGGTGTGTGCCTGGTGTCAATTGAATTCTTAAGGTTCTGTAGCCTGTGGTTCATGTGTTTGAGAATAGGGGGTCAAGCATAGAAGTAGGTGTCCTTTTCCAGGCCCTTCCAGGCCTCAAAATCACAGCCTTACAGTCAACTGAGTGAAGTCCTTCAGGTGAAGAGATGGGGGAGAAAGAAGATGAAGATGTGGATGTTCTTGGTTTTGTGCTCACCTGGTACTTGAGGCCCAGGCCACCAAATGAGATGCAAACACTTGAACCACTGAGCATCCAGTCAGCCAAAAAGCCTGGGATGTGTTAAGGCAAGCATTGACCCCATGTGTCAGATTCACCTAAAAGGGTTACCAGGCTTCCCAGCAAACCTTTGATAATCCCCCACTGTCTTGTAGGCCCTCCTTTCCTTGTTTTCACTCCCTGCCCTGTGTGGTCTGGCTTGGCCTCCTCAGTTAAACCTGTTCATTTGGGGGGACTTAGCCCCAACCCACTTAAGGTCCCCTGTGCCCAATATAACTGGGTCCACAGGTCCCTTTCCTCACTGCTTTTCTCTTCTTGCAGAAGCTATCAGGAGGGAGCCTGGGCCCATCATCATCCCTTCTTACCCTTCCCCACAGTGTACTTCCGTCAAGATGGAAAGTGATAGATCAGTCAACACATAGAATAACTCAATAGTGATCTGCGTCTGCATTTCAGAGCTAGCTTTAATCCTCAAGGAAGGCATGCTGCCCCTCCTTACTCACCACCAGGGTTGATCTTTCCTTTAAGACACTCTAGCGTCCACTGGCTGCCAATGTAGTTTGAGTCTAAGACAGTACTTTTAGAAGCTCTTCTAGAACAGCCTGCTTTATTCAAGCTGCTAACTGACAAGGGACCAGAAAAATATGCCATTCAAAATTGGCATAGGATTTTGCCAAAATTCTCCAGGGGTTTAGATGATTACATTTTCATAAACATGTACAAACAGAATTTCATCTAAGACATTGGTTTTCAAACTTGTTTTTTAGCAAATCAAATTATAAATTCAAGTTTAAAATAAAAGAGAATTAGTCTAAAATGTTAGTAAACACAAATTTGAAAATATAGGTTGCAGTAGAGAGCAGCAGGTATCAGTAAGCCTCAGCATCCTACTTATTCCTGGGGCCCTGTATTGAGAATGTTCCAGTTCACACAGGTAGTTGTTACAAATGGTACAGTTTAGCAGCTCACCTGGAAATCTCAGGATACCTGCAGTTTAAATGATCTAGATGCTCAGAACTTAAAAGTGGAGCAATAGGAACGTTCTCACAGTTGAATCACTAATGAATGTAACAGAGCTTCATATTCCTTATAAATAACATTTCATATAGGAAGCTCCCATACATAAACACAAAAGCCAACTGTGCTATGATATCTTGACATAATGTGTCACCCACATAAAGTGCCACACTGTGGCAGGAATGTACTTAGAGAGTTTGTAGATAAGAATCAACATAAATCTAATCTCCAAAATGTGAAAATTAATCAAATCCCTACTTACCCGTTTCTGAGTCATCTCTGACACCAGCCACCAACACTGCACTCTTTCTCTCTGCCCCTGCCATCCGGAGCTAGGTCAGAGCTCACAAGTTGAAAGGACACTGTTCTTCAGATTGCCAAATAGACAGGTGCCAGCCACAAACTCAGGAGTCCACATGACACCCTTACTTCTGACTTCCTGGCTGCAAATTTGGGGTTTTCCCATAACCCCTTCGGGATGCCAGCTGCAAGCTGTAGGAGCTTCCCCTGGGCTCCCTTATTTTCCCCTGCCGGCTTCCCCTTCTCCTTTGGGTTCGTTAATTTGCTAAAATGAGTCACAGAACTCACAGAAAGTACTAACGATGATAGATTTATTATAGTAAAAGGATACAAATCAGGATCATCATAAGGAAGAGACAAGTGGGCGAGGTCTGGGAGGGTTCCCAACATGGAGCTTCCATGCATATCCCAAAGAGGGCTTGTCACCCTCCCTTCGCCAGTTAGGAAGCTCTGGAGCCTCCGTGTTCTGAGCCATTATTGGCCTCAGTCATTATGTAGTCAAGACTGAGGTCTCGTTGCGTAATCGTGATACGTTAAATCATACCTCCTGAAGCTAGTTGATATTGGCTACCAGGTGGTCTTTCTGGTCTGGCCAGCCCCCACTCATTACCGCAAATCCTCAGGTGTGGTCTGGATAACAAAAGTACCACAATTTCTCAAGAAATTCCAAGGTTTGAGAGTTATCTTCTCAGGAAGCAAGGGCAAGACCACATTACTTTAGGTAAAGTTAAGTCTTTACATCACAGAGTGGCTGACACCTCACGGAGTGGTAGCTGTCATAGGGTGTTCACCTATACAATTTTGCATAAGCATTGTACTTGCAGGCTGGACTTTAAATAAATAAGCAAGCTGTCCCACTTACTAACGCATTCACGGAGAGTTCAGATACTTGCACAGAGAGGGCAGGGGAAGGTTGGTCCTGGGGCCTCACAAAGTGAGTTGACCTAGCAGCAGATTAATGTGTTGGTGGTTTTCAGTGGGCTAAAAGTAAATGTGCTCTGTCTTATTAAAGTATGTTTAAATGAGTTAGAAGTATTTATGAACCAGGTATTTGGGAGACCTCTGGAATACTCTCTTGGGGAACCCTGGAGTTCCACAGAGCACAGTTTGAAAACCACTGTTCTAGTCCAAACTCCTTCCTTTAGGCAGTGTTACACCAAGATCTCTCCATCCAAAGCCGTGTCTGTCCAGTTTTTAAAGACAGGCCTTAGTAGCTCTGTTTGGAGATTTCCCCATGGTGCATTTGGGGAATTTTCAGGATACAGTGGCTTCTACCATAAGAATATATTTCCACATATGTTATTTTCCTTTTCTTGTTTTAATCACATCACTCCTAAGCCTGGTCTTCTCTCAGAATTCCCAGTGACCCTGTTCATAGTTGACAGTTGTCATCTTTGAGGCTCAACTGTGCACATTGGCCTCTCCTTCCTCTCCTCCTTCTGCATTATCTTCCTCTTGTTGCACCTGGCTGAGCCCTGGTCAGTGTGGCCATTTTTCCTGTAAGAAGGTAATCTCAGCTGAGCCTGGTAATCTGGCATCTTTCAGCAGTGCTAGTACAGCCCCCTCCCCGAGGGCTCTGCTGAACTGGCCGGAACCTTGCTTGATGGACTCAAGCTTCTGTCGCTGTCTGAGGAGGTCAGACTTTATTAGCCAAGTTGCCCTTCCAGAGAAGAGATCTGATAATGGGCCTGCCATCCCACTGCTCTCAACTTGTCTAAGAATTATTCAGGTCCAGAGTGAAAGGATTGGGTTCAGAGCCTTCGACCCTAGGGCAACACTGAGACTTTTGCATTCTCTCTGGTACTGGGGACACCAGGAAGCTCTTTTTGGTTCTGGAACCCTGATTCAGACTTAAAGCCACTGGAGCAGCCCAGAGCATGAGCTGAAAAGCCATGACAGGATTGCACTCTACTTTCTGATGTGCCTGTTCTTGAAGGGAAAACCCTCATGAGGAGTGAAATGACTGCCAGGATCAGCATTTAGATTGTGAGGCTTGGAGAAAAAGGGGTAACACCGTAGCAGCTGAAATTTGGTGTGCTCTATGTTTCTTTATGATTCGGGGCAGATGACCACCGCCTACTCAATAGCTGAGTTTCTGAAGCCCCTCCGCAGCGCCCAGTCTTTGTATCTCAGGCATGTGAAGCAGTTAACATCCTGCCAAGTGGAGATAAAGGCTAGGAGTGCCTGTGACCAGCAGACCTCCAAGAGCCTTAGGGCACATCATCCTGGGGTAAGAACCGTACATAAGTCATAGCTAATTTCCTGTTTTAAAGTGAAGTCTGGCTGAAGTTGGAGCCTGAACCTCAGAAGAACAGGATCTCCTTCATCTCAAACCCATCCCACAAAAGTGGTTATGCAAGGAGTTTGATATAGTCTCCGTTGGGGTCACTTGTTTGTGAATTCTTGGGAGAGCTGTGTCTGCATTTAAACCTAAGAGTTGGTGTCCTTGCAGAGCTTGTTTAAGATGTGCAGATCTTGCCCCCAGGCCCTCAGCCTGGGTCTCCTAGTGTTCAGTAAGTAAGGAAGTAAATAACCCGATCTGCCCCTGAACTTGCTTAAATCTTCTTAAATAAGGTTGGTCCCAGGAGTCAGGGTTGCCAACAAAGCCAACATCTTCCATCCTAAGTGGTAGGAGATATAAACAAGAATCACGTTGTTATTGGCTATTGGCTCCATCACCAGTGGTATTCAGTTAATTCCCCCCTCCCACTGCCCCAAAGTACAGGTACGTATTGTGTGTATAATGCAGTTATAGAGAGATGCATGCTTTCCAGCTGTTTCTCTTTGCCCTATTGCTGTATCTGTGTGAGTCTCATATGCTTCATTTCATTGATAGCTTTGGGCATGGGGGGATGGGAGGGTTATCTGATCCAGTAACTCTCTCTTCACCAATTCCTTGTTGTAGACTATTGGGGAGAGTCTTATTACAGTGACCTCATCGACTTGCATCTGGGTGGTATGTATAGCAGCATCTGTTGCTGACACTAACCCCGCTGATACCCTTTCCCTGTCCTCTCTCCCAATCCCTGCTCACAAACAAGAAGAAATCAACCTGATAACCAAATGGCAAAAGCACAGGCCCTTTTCCAGCTCAGAATGCAGCAGCATGCCGGGCCCTCCTCACTGCCCAGATATGCTCCAGAAGATTTGAGGCAGCTTTTCCTGCCTGAGGTTATTTTAATTTTTTATGACAAAACTTCACCTGCCCCAACCCATCAGCCTTGCAACCTGGTCTCCATATATTGTTTGGTTGTTTGACAGCAGCAATACATACACACAAACACAAACACACGTGCGCATGCCAGATGACCTCTTCCCTGAATTTCATCATCCACAACTTGTAGGTGTCACATCACTAAAAAGCTCACTGCAAACCACACTCCAGATTCAAAGGTGAAGAAATCAGCATCGCCCTTTTTCATTAATTAGGGTGTGCTCACATTTCCCCCAGAAGATCCAAGTGTATGGACCGGCTTTATTGCTGTGATTTCTGTCCACGTTCACTGAACTTGAGGCTATTTTGACAGGTGCCTGGAACTTAACTTTGCAGTTCTTTTAAATGAAGACAGGAAAAGCCTAAGGCATTGCTTCTCTAAGTGTGGTCCCTGGACCAGCAGCATCAGCATCTTCACCTATGAACTTGTTAGAAATGCAAATTATCAGGCCCCAACACAGACTTACTGAATTAGAAACCCTGGCGATGAGCCCAGGTTATCTGTGTTTTAACAAACCTTCAAGGTGATCCTGATGCCGTTTAACATGGGAGAATTACTAGCTTCAACTAATTCAGTATTTTTGTTGTCTTGCGTGCAGAGCTCAGCATTTATATTAGCTTAGAGAAATGACCAGTCTGTGAGTCGTGTTCCTAGACTTTGGACAGTTTTTCTCCTGGAAGGCTGCCATTTTGTCAGGAGGAATGCCAAGCAGCCAGCACTGAGGTTAACCAAGGGGGGGCTCTGGCACCTTCCTGGTGTCCTGGCATCCTTGGTCTGGCAGTCTGACCTCTTCATCTCTCCTTGGAGGCTCCATGCCCAGAAGTGGTCTTAGAAGAGCTGGCAAAGGAAATTCTCATTTTTTATTCTAACCCTTCTTTTTAAGTCACTCCTTGCCCATTCATTTAAAAAACAAAGCTGTAATTCTGTGATTCCTACTATAAGGCAATGCCATACCCTTAAGGTAGCTCCACCAATAAGGAGCCGGGGCTGTTGACCTCATTGGATAGGATTGATTGTTGTGGGCTCTGCTTGCTATGTTCTCTGGCCCCATGCACCGTTTGAATCCCACCCCTCCAGAGACCCTAGGCACCCAGAGCTTTGGTATGTTCAGTGACACTCAGACTTATGACTGTTGGTGCTGTAAAAGGGTTGATGCTTACATCCCAATTAATTGATCCCATCCCTGTCTAATCCCCTGACTCCTTTCCCTCCTCCTCCTAACACTCCCTGGGGAATGTTTTTGTCAGTTATAAAATGAATATATGTGTGCAAAAAAATATTTTTTTAATTCAAAATCTCCTGAAACAGTCAAAACCCATTTCCCTAAAAATTATATTCACCCTTCTCTCCCATCTCAAGATACTGTTGCCATATGATCACCTCATACATGTCTAGTTTAGATTTTTTTTTTCTATCCCCATTGCACATTATAACATTCAGCTTAAGGGATGAAATGTAGCTGGCTGTTTTCATTTCTAGATTCCTAGACTCCAGCTAGAAGCTTTTTGGATTTAGAATTCGAACATATGCCAGGGGAAACTGAAATAAACAGAAAAAAGAAATTCAGTGCGTCTTTGGAATTATAAAACACTTTACCATCAGACACCCCAGAACCCTTGTCACTTGGTTCTCATCAGCTCCTTACTTCCCCTTTTGTCAGACCATGATGAATTTTCTGTAAAATATAGACATCTCTTGCAGTTCTGCTCACCACATAAGAAAGTGCTGCTGCCCTACTAATGAAGCATGAAAGAAACCTTCCAGTCCGGAGGGTGTCTCTTGGGGACCCCCAGGCCCTGTTCTCACCAAGCCCCGGGAGGAAGACGTAGATGCCAGAATTAGGTCCCTTTTCAGTTTCTACAGATGTTTCATTCTTGGAGCACTTTTTAGCACTTGTTATTTGGAAAAAAAGAAAAAAGGTTACCTTTTTTGCAATCTGGAGCCTAAGATGTAGACCTGATTTTTCCTCTACTCTTGCATCCGCAGAAGACTGCAGAAGCCCACTGCTTAGCAGCCATACCCATATTAGTTCTGTCATGGGTAAGATGAAGCTCCAAACAGCACTCAAGGTGTTGGGAATTCATATCCTGCCCAGAGGAGGCCAAACTCCTGATCCTGGCCCACTGCTCCGCCCATCAAACTGTTGCCTCAGTGGGGTCTTCCGATGGGTGGCGCTCAAGCTATTTAAAGGCTCCAGATCTGTCTCTGAGCCACAGTATAGAGAATAAAGACTTCCCTTTCCCACATAGCTGGCCCTTGTGATTTCAAAAGAAACCGTTAAAGAGGTCGCATAATGACCCTTGGGCAAGAGAGGAATGGTCCCAGAGTGATCACACTCCTTTTCCTTCTTCCGCTGGGATATTGGACAGGCTCACGTCACCCACCACAACCCACCAAGTTGTATTGCACTAGGACAAATAGATGACTAGAAATCTTTAGAGAAAAACCACGTCTCTTCTGAAGAACTTTAAAACACACACGTAATTTCTAGTTTTCAAAGACCTCACCCCTTGAATTGGGTGTCTCAGAGTGAAATTGAAAGCACACGAGTGGTTTCAAAATGGAACATAAAGGGCTGGAACATTGTTGCTGATGAGTTGTGGGAAGAGCAGGGCTCCTCCAGGCCTGCCTACATACCCTGCCCTCTGAGGACCGTGTCCACACCTGCCTGTTCTGTTTGCTTCCCCTCAATTTGCCGTTATTAGATTTGGGCTCGTCTGCTCAGTTTGCACATTAGCCTGGATCTGTTTTTTGCTTGGGAACTTTGAAATCCTTGAGGTTCCCCAGCATTCCACTGTGTATGTGCATGTGCATATGTGTGCGTGTATACACACGTGCTGGATCTCAATTCTTGCATACCCTTTTCTTGGCCTTCATTTTTTTCCCCTGATCTAGAGATTCATTCTGCATTGAGCTGTTATAGCACGAAGTGTCTCCCCAGCCCTGTCGCATGTATGTAGACTGGCCCTGCCGGACCAGAAGCCTCCTACCCTGTCTCATGCCTGCGCACTGCTCTGTAGCATCGCCCACCACCCGGCCTGATACCCTGCGAGGGCAGCAGTGTTTGTCATCCCCCGGGTTTGGGTTTGGGCACCTCAGCCCTGCAGTGCAAAGGCTGCCTCATGCTGGGGGACTGGGACTGACCAAATAGGTAGCCTGGGTTGGGGAATCAGAATAGTCAAGTATAATCTTAGCCAACAGAACATTTGGTCAGTCTGCCCTTGCTTCAGCCTATGTAGCCTGAACAACACAGAGAAGAAAGTAAACGAAAACCTCATCCCTTAAACCTAGACCACCAAGAAATTCTGCAAGTTGGCTTTCTGCAGGTTTGATCTGGTAGATTGAGCATGGGCCTGACAGCTGATGCTCCTGATAAGGTTTCTTTCTTAGGAAAAGGTGAGTAAAAACGGTGGTTGTATCTTTAACATCAGTTGGTGGCAGGGAGTATTGTCGCAACACTGGGCAATTACCAGTAAATGTAGTGACATTGCTGCCCGAAACAAGTGTGAGAAGCAAGAGCCCACCCCAGGCGGGACGAGA
The DNA here is from genome assembly GCA_030035585.1 of Dugong dugon. NCBI lineage: Eukaryota > Metazoa > Chordata > Mammalia > Sirenia > Dugongidae > Dugong > Dugong dugon. The sequence goes on along the minus strand of CM057465.1, from coordinate 116,295,725 downwards.
ACTGAGCAGGGCTGGCCCACAGAGACTGGTCCAGTGCACCCTGTGGTAGAAAGCTGGATATGCCACTGAGGAAATAAGCAAGCCTCTCTCCAGCCTCTGACACCTTGATGTGGCTTAGAGCTTGTTCAGAGGTCAAATGGAAGTCAAAACCAGTAAGAATCTCCTTCTACCTGTAGGGTTTTCCAAAAGTGTAGCTGAAAGGGAAGTGATCTAACCCTGGGGTACTTTACAGTATATTTTTGCACATGAAACAAGCTGCTATATATCAGAAGGGAAAGTGGGGAGAGAGGGGCGTGGAATTTCTAGCTCATAAAAGGATGGTATTCTATAATGTTTATGAGTTGATTATTTGGAATTCTGTGTCTTTACACGGAAACGCAGTTATAAATGGTGGCTTAGCTTATAAAAAGCCCATTTTCTTCAATGTTTCTAGCGTACAGTACTAGACTAGTGTGTTTCCACAGGGAAATGCAACAGTCCAGGCTGGGACTTGCAGGATCTAGATCTCTCCCTAGCAAGCCCCTCCCCATGGCCCACTGGCACTGGCCGTAGAGACCCCTCAGCTTTAGGCCTCTGGTAATGGCTCCTTGGTCCAACAAGGGGGAGCTAGGAGCCTATATAATGGGTAGAAATGGGCACCTGAGGTAAAGCAGATCTCCAGGGCTGCTTCTGAGCCCATCCCGGCTCCCTGGTCATCCCCCCTTTTTGTCCAGGAAGCCTTGAGTCTGGCCTGCTGACTTGCTTTCCTGCTGCTGCTGCCCTCATCTTTTACCTCCAACCAGAAACTCTTGCCTGCTTTAGCTCTTAAAGAAAATGGGGCTAATGAGTGGCTAACACAGTTCCTGGTACTGAAGAGGGTCCTCAGCAAACATTTCTTGTATAGATGATTAGTCTCTCACATTGTCTTTAAAATAAACCCATGATCCTTGTAAGACATTTCTAACAGTTTTTTGTATTAGTGCCAGTGTAGAAGCTGATAGATTAAACATAACCAGGCAGAAGTGAATTATCGAATTGGAAATGCAGAGCCTCAAGCTGACTCCCATCACGGCCGTGCTATCACTGGTATTCATTGGCATGCCAGGCTTCATACATCCCCACCTCTCCTCACGAGAAAAGTACTAAACCCTTCTATACCTCTACATCTCAGGGCGAAGGCTGCTTGGGCTCTTGGGATTTTGAGTTCCAGAAGGACCAAAGTAGAGTTTATATACATTTCAGATGAACATCCAAGTTCAATATCTTGCAGGGTTTTTCTTCACAGGCATCCTAACATTTCATTCAATTAGCTGATAAGAGGGGAGGATAGTGTCTTGGGGATGAAGTATCTTATGGGTGGGTTGAAGAGAAGATGGAAATATAGAAAGAACAAGTGTAGAAAAGGGAAGAATCCATAGGATTGTTAACTTCTCCCACTCTGTCAGCCATTCCACCCATACTGGGTCCCAGACCAGCCTGGGCCATGACAGAGGCGGGGCCCGGAGGGAGGTATCTGAGCAGTTCAAGGGTGAAGCGCAGTGTGGAGAGCACCCCCAACTGAGGAAGGCAGGACCTGGGTTCAGGTCCCAGCTGCACTACATCCCCTAACAGGGTACTCATCCTCTACAGGAGACTGGGGCAGAAGGGATGGCATTCTGATTCCACACCATGAGCCAAGCTAGGGTCTATGTGTGGATCCTCGTCTTCATGTTGCTTCAGGTGGCCACGATTTGTTAGATTTGCCTAGACCTGCATTGGCCCTTTAAAGAGGACAAGTTATTAGCTCAGGGCGGAAAAGGAAGATGGATTTTAGTTCAGGCTCTTCCACATGTAGCTTCTTTGAGCCCCAGATTTCTTATTTAAAAATAGGGGTGATAGTGGCTACCTGGGTAGCCACCCAGGGCCATTGTAAGGATCAAATGAAATAATACATAAGAGTGTTTTGAAACTGTAAAGCACAATCCATGCTTATTTCATACATCATACTGGAAACTGATGGAATTTGTCTTACTATATGATGATATTCTGCTTTTAATGATTCAGTGGTATGCGTCGCCTGCCCCCATGTCAGAGGGAGGGGGGCTAAAGAAGCACCAGTGAGAGTCACATTTCAAAAGGAAGCACTGATCCAGAGAGAAAGATTTAGTTTATTGCCAGGGTATAAAACAGACCAGGGAAGTTTGCAGACTGTTGAAGGAAGGCTGGGTAGTCCAGGATGAGAGTCTAGACCTGCGGATAAAAAGCCTCCAACCTGGACCAAATCCTGGGGGCTCTGAAGTAATGTCAAGAGTCCAGAGGATGCAGAAATGGTTTGAGAAGTGACCAGTATGATGCCTGTTAAAAAGAGACAGAAACCTATTACCCCGGCATTAAAAAAAAGATTCTATTTGCCATATGCTTAACAACATCTTAGCCCTTAGGACCAATGAACCAGATCACCTACTTCTCACATCTCCATAAAAGGCAGAGAAATTGCCATCAGAGTCAGTGGGTCTGCCCCCTCGCATCTCATTTCAGATTCTAGTCTGGGGTAGAACTCCTTGTTTGATTGTTTTCTCCCCTCTGTCTCTGCTTTTGAAAATAATATTTCTTGCGTGATTTTTCTGATTATAAAAGTAGCATACATTGATTATGGAAATATGGGAGCATGCCAGAAAGTCATAATCATGGACTGTGTCTTCAGGGGGCCATGCTGGCCCTCCACATCCTGTGTCTGCTAGTGTTAGAAGACCTTTTTCTCTTCTTAAACACTTGCTTTATGTGATGCCCCCTCTTTATAAGTTCCTTTCTTAGTTCCTGTTCCGAATATTCTGTGCCTTGTATTGTCCTCGACATCAGAAAGGATAACTGAGAGTTTGGTCTACGTAAAAGAAGCAAAATGCTATATTTTGCGATGTCCAGAAAATAGAAGCACGTTTTGTTTATACATGCAGCACGTACTTCTTCATTGTGGACATATATTGGTTGTGTATTGTGTCACTCTCCCTTGCTAATGAATATGGACACTGTTCTAACCTGCACTGTGGACTGTTCATGTGCAACATCCATCACAGAAAGCAGCAGTGATTTTTCATTGACATCGTATTTAACAGGATGCTGTAAAGATTACAGCCAGGGAAACCGTATGGAGCAGTTCTGCTCTGTAACATGTGGGGTTACCATGAGTCAGAATTGATTTGATGGCATCAGGTTTTGTTTTGTTTTTTGCTATCCACGTATTTTGAGCATCAGCACAGACTCTACACTTTGAAATAAAGGAGATGGATATAAAAGGTGGAAGATAAGCTAAATAGGCAAAGCATATTTTTTAGGACAGGAACCCTTCTCCCCTCCCCCTGAATCAGCCAGGGAAGTTGGATATAATCACCATAGACGCACACACATACTCTCTCTCTCTCTGGCTTTAGTTTTGAAGTTTTACCCCATACTGTATTCCCTGTGCACAGAACATTGTGCAGAATACTGTGAGGGACCTAAAGGGAAAACATGCCTTTATTCAGTTGCATAGGAGAAGGGAAGCTTAACAGTAGCTTGTCTACTTGGCCCTTCTGTTGACTAAAGCAAGGTTATTTCTTTAGCCCTGTTGTGATCCTAAAGCTACCCGCTCACCCTGCCCCTGCAGTCCTGAGCCCTGTTTCTTCTCTGGGCTTTGTTGTCTCCTGTGTGTGCTCCTGTTGGTTCTGTGATGGTCCCTTGCTCAGCTCCCCTCCTTCTTCCTTGAGTAACCATCAGGTCTCCCCAAGGTCTTACAAATGTCTCTCTCCACACTGTCTTCTCAGTTGCCCCGTCCATGACTTACCGGCATCGTTACTGTGAGTTTTTGGCATGTCCTGTCAACTCACCCCTTTTGGTCTTTACAGTCCAAAGTGTAACAACCTTCCCCCAGGTGTGGCATTGGATCCTTCCACAGAGATGGAAGGACCAGAAGAAACGGGTGGTTCGCTTTCCCTGGCACACGGCAGAGGGTAGTGATTTGGACTGGTGAACGTCTCCCTCTGTGTGTATACATTTCCTCCAACATGTCCTGGCTCAGAATTCAAAACATTACAGATGCCAGAGCCCTTGAAGCCAGCCACAGTATGAGGGTGCTGCCTCCATAGACTCAGATTTTTCCTGTGGGCATGGCAACCTGACGGCAGCAGGCCTCTCCTCACCCCTTAGACTTAGCCAAAGTTCATTTTAACTCAAGCACATGTTTGACTATGGAGACATCTTAGAATATTTCACATAGGCTTAGTTAGTTACCCCAGGTTATTACCTGCAAACCTAGAAGCAATACAGGCCACATATTTAATATGGTCTGTTTCAGAGGTAGGCAGTCCTATCCAGGGGCTTTGGGCACTTTTGAGGAGGGAGCCCAAGGCCTGAAAGGCCACTATGTGGTAATGCACAAATTTCACAGCCCTCCCTGTAAGGAATAAAGGAAGAAGGAGCAGCCCACTTAGCCTGCGAGCTGCCTGCCATGATGGGAGTCTGTGTGTATCTTCTCTGGAGGAATCCTCTACCCCTTTTTTAAGCCACACACCCCATCAGTGACTGCCGCCCAATGCCTGGGTCTGCTCTTGTTCAGTTTCCGTGCTGAAAAAAGGACTTAATTCATTTGTAGACTTTGTTTCCCTTGTTTCTGCTTCTCCATTTCTTGTATTTTTTTCTTTTCCTCCTGTTGTTCCTTTCTCACTTTTTATGCTTTTTGTCCTCTGCTTGTTTTTTATTTCACCTTCTCCCTGTCCCTCTCCACTTCCAAATTCCTCCTCCTCTCTTTCCTGCTCCTTGTTTGCCTTTCTCCGTTTCCTTCTCCTCTCCTTGTTTGGTCCTTTTTGAAGTTGAGCCCAGTGGCGGGACTCCACGGCGTAGACCTCTCTCCTTCTGCCCTTGCTGTGTCCATGAAGGTAATGTAACTTCACCCAACCTCATCCCCACTGCCTCTGAGGGGGTTGTAGCAACATTAGTCACACAGGAACCCAAAACCCAATGATTTCTCTTTTTCCCCTGACACTTGATAGCCCTGTTACAAAATCCCATGAGTATGTGGCAGTTTCTTACAAGGCACAGTATCCCTTTGACTGTTGAAGGGGAGGACTGGGTACAGGGTAAAGCAGGGCCTTCAGGTACAGCCTCCAGGGCTGCCCTGCCTTCCATGGTTGGGGCCTTTAAGTCCATCAGATAAGGGGCCAGGGACACAGGTGAGGAACCTCCCGCCTGTGGGTCAGCAGTGATTTATCTTGGTGGAGTCGAGGAATACTGTCCTTAGGAAGACTGATCTACACACACACCCCTGAGTTCTTTTACACAACAACCCTTATAAGCAAACTTCTCTGCCCTGTGTCTTGCTGAGTGTGTTTTTTTAGTTTGTCTGATATGAAGTCTGTTGTGGTGATAAGATTGTCATTGAAAAGGCATGTGGGAAGGGGAAGGGGAGTGTGGTCGTGACTAACCCTTGCTAACCTCTTACTCTGCTCTCATGGCTCTCACATTGACTTTCACCCATCCCACCATGCCCCTTGCTCATCGGCTGTGAGCAGTCTCCGCCATAGCTCATGAGTGGTGTTCCGATGTCACCCAGTGGAATTTCTTGTCTTCACACGTGGGGAGGTGGAGAGGCGGGGGAGCATTCCCAGTGCTCCGGCAGCTTGCCGCGCTGGACAGCTTGCATGCCTCAGGGCTCCATCTTCCATGGGCACGTGGGCACACTGTGCAGAGACGCTCCGAAAGGAATGCATGGAACTGAGCCGTGGGCTGGTCTATTGGATTGGGTGAGGAGAGCTGTAGTCCCCAGACACTCAGACACGCACTCCTCAGGGACAGGCACTGCAGGCCATGCGTGACTGCCCATCCTTCAGAGCAGGGCTCAGGGACAGGGCTTCACAGGGGAGCAAAGCTGCATGTGCCCTGGGGCAGAACACAGACACTGACCTCCGCTTGTGTGACCGTGACATGGTTCTACCTCTCCAGAGTGTGGGTAAAAGACTAACTGGCTTAGGCATCATGTGTGTCAGCAAACAGCACTGCAGAAAGAGATTTGTCTTTGAATAATGTGCAAAGAAGTCCAACAGGAATAATGTAGGCCAGCAATGAGCTCAGGAACCTGATGATATGAGAGAATACACCTGAGGATGTCTTCCATATGTTTCTGAACTTGGCCTTTACTGGGATGGAGCATCCAACCAAGTGGCATAAAATTGGAAGGACTTGGAAAGATTTCTTAGTCTGAGGCCTCTTGACCTGGGACCAGGGGATGGACTTTCAAGAAGCTCATGAACACCCTGTGATTCTACATACTGTTGTGCACTGTGTACACATATGTATTTCCCTAGCTTTCATCAGATTCTAAAAAGGGTTTGCGATCCAAAAATATTTAACCATTGGAACAGTCTACCTTTTGCGTTAGGCAGGACCACACTGTTGCCATGAGCTGCTCGGTGCTCCAAGGAAAGGAGTTTCTTCTCTCCTTGGTGGTTTGATTTGCTGCAGAGTTCTTCCTTCCATCCTCCTGCTGCAGTTGAGCCCAGTGGAGTCAGGCTGCTGCTGATAGAGGTTTGGAGGGCAGTGGTGTGGCGGGGCAGGGCCACCGGAGTTAGCAGCCAATCACCAGCTCTGGAAACTACTTTTAGGATTGGATCAGAGCAGGGGCGCCCGCCTTATTTAGCCCCTGCAGTCTGCTGTTTCTCTGCCCTTGGTGGGAAACCCATAGACATCCTGGCATGTGCCGCACGCATCATGCAGGATCCATTGAGACAATATTTGTCAGGAAGCCTGATGTAGGCACAAGTTAAGGAAGCATGTCTTCCTGGTCAGGATGTAAAGAAATGATGAGGCATCAGTATCAGTGGCCCCGGAGAGGGGTGGTAGCCCAGGAAAAAAAAACTGCTTAAATGAGTGTAACTTCAAAAGTTGGGCAAAGTATAATTTATAAATTCACATTTACCTCATTCATTAGACCAGTTTCCTCAAATGAGTCCTAGTACATAGCAAGTACTCAATAAATATTAAGTGAATGGGGAGAAAAGCAACTGAAGACATACCAAAAGAAAAGCACTAAGCCAGGGGTCAGGGTGTCTGAGGGGGACACAGCAGCCCATGAGGAGTGAGTAGTCACCACTGGCCAGGGGGCTTCTGGAGGAGTATGAGGGCAGGGCCCCGGAAGTGAGACCCTGGGGGTAGGGGTGATGCCAGGGGCCTCTAGTTCTCTGCCCCTCCTCCCATGTGTTGTAGGCAAACTCTGGGCCTGTATTGGGAGTGTTCCGGCAGCATCTTGCTCGGCTCTCTTTGCACATTTGCCCTGTGTGATGATTCCTGCCGGCCGGGTGGATAGCAGACACTGCCGTGGCCTGACACGCCCTCTCTCTTGGCAGGCATGGGCAAGAAGGACGACCCCAAGCTGATGCAGGAGTGGTTCAAGCTAGTGCAAGAGAAAAACGCCATGGTGCGCTACGAGTCGGAGCTGATGATCTTGTGAGTGGCCTTAGGTTGGGGGCCCGGCAAAGGGGGGAATGTTAGCGCAGTGCCTGTCACAGAAAGAGCATTGGCCCTTCCTAATGTGGTCGGGTGAGGAGGGTTGGTCCCCAAGTCACTGTTGTTTGTCTTCTCCCTTCCACCCAATCTCAGTGCCCGGGAGCTAGAACTGGAAGACCGGCAGAGCCGACTGCAGCAAGAACTGCGGGAGCGGATGGCAGTGGAAGGTAAGAGGGAATTGGGGGTGAGGTGCACCCATGGAGGCTGGAAGTGGGCACTGTCTCCCTGGCCCTCCAGACCTAATGTCTTCTTCGGTCCCCACAGATCATCTAAAGACGGAGAAGGAGTTGTCAGAGGAGAAGAAGATCCTGAATGAGATGCTGGATGTGGTGGAGCAGAGAGACTCCCTGGTGGCCCTGCTGGAGGAGCAGCGGCTCCGAGAAAAAGAGGAGGACAAGGACCTGGAGGCAGTCATGCTGTCCAAGGGCTTCAGCCTGAACTGGTCCTGAGTGCCTGCCCACCTCTGGCTGGTTAGTCTGTCCACATCCTCCTCACCCAGGCTGGGTCTCCCAAACCACCGGGATTCCAAGATTGGAGAAGGCCCAGCACTTCCTGGGAGTTTGCACTCAAACGTCCACGTGCCTGTTGAGAAGCAGGGCCAAGTCTCACGTGCTGGGGGGAAACCCTAGGTGAAGATGCTCGCCTGCGGCGACTCGGCCTCCTTGGGAGAGGTCCACTGGACTTCCAACAGAAGAGAGCGAGGCAGGGAGCGTGAGATGTACGACGTGCAGACGGCCCGCACACTCCCTGAGGATGCACCCTAGCTGGTGCCTCTTTCCTCCGTGGGCATATTTGAGAAGAGCAGAAGCTGCCCCTGCTGTCAGAACCACAGCCACCACTGAGCAAGCCTACACAGAGGAAGGGGCAGCTGTCTTTTTCATTCTCCCTGAAGCGCCACCAAAGAAACGAAAACAACCCCCCTACCAAAGTGATCTGTGTACGGAGACCAGGAGAGGGGCCATGGCTGCCCAGGGCAACGCAAACCCCAGCATCGCAGCGGAGGCAGAGGGCCAGAGGCTCCCAGGTTCATTATGCAAGTGATGGGGAAGCAAGGGGTCTGCTCCCCACCCTGCACCACCCACTAGACCCTAAGTGGCCAGATACGCCAGGCATCTCTCTGGCTATGGCTTGAGGCCTGTGGATTGCTGCATTTTGCTTTTAATTCACACCATTTCGACACTGGAAAATACTGACTTTGAGGGGCCTGGGTACGGCCCTGCATTTCAAGCCCCAGTTTGACAGACAGGCAATGTCACTGTTCAGTGCTTCACGCGGGGCAGGGGGTTCTCTTTTCTTGGTGTTTTTTCCTGTGTTTGCACCTTGAAACGAAGCTGATGACCTGGCGAGACCCTCAGCCGCTTCGGACCCTTTTTGTCAATTAACTTATTTTTATAATACTTGAAAAGAAGCAATTTCATTTTTATATCTTTACTAGAGACACTGATCACCTGGCACCTGGAGTAGGAGTGAGAGGTGTGTCCCTGTTACAGCTGCACGGCCTGACCTGAGACTGAGCGTGCAAGCCATGCCTCTATTTATTAGCCTTCATCATAGTGTTACTGACCCAGTGGGCATCAGGGAGCAGCGTGAGATCCTTGCTCACAGCTTTTCTGTCCCCTCCTGTACATCATGTCCAGCCCCCGCCTCCTCATTCACCCAGCACCCTGTCCTCACACTGGCACCAGACATGTCAATCTGGAGCATTCACTTGTCAAGAACACATCTCAGCACCATTTGCTGAGCCAAAAGGCAAAGATGCGGCTCTTGTCTTCCCCTGCTGGAATCCTGGCCCTGCCGAGCCCATTTTTCCTCAGTTTTGGTGCCAGAGTCTCACCTCCTACAAAACATCTATTAAAGAAAGTTGAGGGTAAGCCCTCTTCTGGATTGATGGAGACAGCTGTTGTGGGACCTCATAATCAGCCTGGCTGATAAGAAGTTCCTCGTCTTAGCTTAAGGTGAGACCAGGTAGAAAGGTACCTGTTGCAGCAGGTGTGGGATTTAAGTTGGTCTCACACAAACAGACAAGCGTGTCCAGCCCTCTCTTGCCAAGGGCAAACAGCAGCCTCCCCAGTAGCAGGCTCTTCATGGGGAGGCAACGTCCAGCTCGTAGAGAGGACAAGCACCATGTAGCTAGTTCCTTAAGCCAAACTTTGTTCATTTCTCATGGTTCAGCCAGAGCTTGGCTGTGTACCACTCATAGAGCCACTGACTGAGGACATCAAGGGGTCTGTTGTTTGGCCAGCCATAGAGTCAACACATAGTAAGCCCAGGGAGGAGTCCTGTCAGGGCCAGACCAGTCCCGAATTGGGGCTCCAGCCGACTCCTGGCGGGGAGGGGACCAGCATGGAGGGAACAAGCAACTCTGAGGCCTCCCAAGGGCAGGACGGGTCAAGGGTCCATGCTGACCTTGGAATTTCCATGAGGAACCGTACTGTGCCTCAGCTTGAACACTAACTACAGAGGAGCAAAGAACCTGTCTTTTCTTCACTTTGTCCAAAAGCTGCCATCTCTCTCCGGTGAAAACCCAGGAGACATGCTGCTAGCAACCATCACAGGCTCGGGCTTTTTCACTTCCTGTTTTCTGATGAGGCAAAGTCTCCATTTTTATTCTCTTTTCTTAGGAAAAAAAAGGGGGAGGGGGAGTAGAGGGAGGTATTCTAGATTCCATCTTCAAATCCCAGTCTTCCAGTAAAATTGGACCTTCTTTGCCTGTGTGGCCTTTTCCCTCACCTCTCCACCTCTTGAATGCCACTCTGACTGGTAAGCCCCAGAAGAGCTGCCTCCATCACTTGTAGCACCTCCTAATCCCTAAATAAGGAGGCAGTTTACGAAGTTACTCATAAGGGATATGATAATGGTGATACGCTTTATGTGGCCTCATGTAGCAGGAACACCAAGTGTCAGTGGCTTCCCCTTGCTGCTGCCCAGTACTTGTCAACTTTAGCACTGCTGTACCTTTCAAAGCACACACTGCTGCCTGCAGTTACCAGAACGGGGCTGGAGACTGCACAAAGGCTGCAAAACTCCACAAGCCTACAGAATGTTCCCTAGCTCTTCACTCTCAACAGTGTTAGGACTTGAGGTTCTAGTAGAGCCCTTGTTTTTAAACCACTCCCCTTTTGCAGTGGATTTTAGAACTTGGCGACATACGGCATGAAATACTTTTCAACTCTGAAAATGCATGCAACTTCCCCATCCAGGTTTTCTTCCCAAGAGCTAAGTCTTCTAGAAGGCAAGGGGAGCAGGATATCTATATAAAATGCCAGCATTGTTTTGAGTGAGCCCAAACACAAGGCTAAATAAGCCCTGCCACACGGCAGCTGGGGACTAGGGTCAGCAGCATGGAGGGAAGGCCACCCTCGCTTCTGAGTTTGAGGGCTCACCCAACAGTGTGGTGGCCAGCAGCTGCATTTCCCCAGAGTTTTCTCTGTGGAGATTTCCCAGCAGGGATTCTAACCGCTGAGATGATGTCTTCAGGCCTTTGTCCCCAGAAGCCATGCTCAAGCTGATTTGGACCAGCAATGATATACTGTTCTTTAACCTATCCTAAGACAAGAAACTTTCTAGTGGGGTGAGGAGAGAGTAAAAAAGATGGGAACATATGACCCACAAAGGGGAATGGTCCATTTTATGCGCAATAAAAGTTTTTAAAAGAAATACATAGTGTATTTCTTAAGTCATTTTACTGGACAAGGCAGTCAGCCGGGGTGCATTCCACACCCCTGCCCACCTCCTGCTCCAAGAGGCAAGAGTCCAGTCAAGTCATTTTATATCTGGTGATCTGGCATGTGTATTGGTGTGTACAAGGTTATTTAAAGAACATAACATTTTAGTCCCTCGTATTATCCTGGCTCAGCCATTAACACACACATCCTGTCCTTCCTTCTCATACCCAACATGACCTTTCTGAACCAGAAGAAGACACGTTGTCCTAAAGCAGCTGGAGCTCAGCTCTGAGCCCTGGGCAGCCTTTAGGACCCTGGGTGGAGCCAGCTGTGGGGGTGGCCCCAGCTGCAGAGTAAGGCAGGATCCGGATTGAGACTCTCGTAGCCTGGATGTTGTGTTGAATGGCCTCCAAAGTAGGCAGATGTAGCATCCTCCAGATCTAGGAGAAGGGGGCTTGTAAGTGCTCCCTGTGTATGTGGAGCTGCCTCAGGCAGCTATTGTGAGGAGGAGGATAAGGTTGCTGGTACCTGTCCACCCGTGAAAACGCGGTAGGGAGTGCGAGTCAGGTGAGAGCAAGGTTAGGGTCAGTCATGAACATCATTCCTGCCTCTTCCAACTTCACATGTCAACTTAGCCACATCATTTACCTTGCCAAACCAAAAAACCAGACCCATTGCCATCAAGCTGATTCCAGCTCATAGTGACCCTATAGGACAGAGTAGAACTGTCCCATAGAGTTTCCAAGGAGCGCCTGGTGGATTCAAACTGCTGACCTTTTGCAGCTGTAGCACTTAACCACTATGCCATCAGGGTTTCCTTTACCTTTCCAGTGCCTTGTTTTCCCTCCACGGGATTGGCTGGAAGGAGCAATGCATTGGAGGCTTTGAAGTTCTTGTGTCAGGGCCTGAGGGGAGGTGCTCCCCAGCACCTCTGCAGGCTGGATCCCTACTGCCCAAGTGCATTTCACATCTAGTGAGCCCACGGAGTTGTGCGTTTACTTTTAATTATTTTAAATGCTGGGTTGAGTCTTTATTTCCTCTCCTGGACTTAACTAGATGCAGGTTGCTGTAGACAGGCAGTGTTCCCGGAACATCCAGCTCATCCCCTGACACCAGCTACCACCCACCCGCACCTAAGGGCTGACCATCAGACATTTCTCCCAGCAGTGGTTCCAGGGGTCATGCCACCGGCCCCTGGTCCTCCACAGGGTCACTGTCCAGGATAAGGGATTCGTTCCAGATCTGTAACATTGGGTGAGAATGCTGAGCAAGAGCCAAAAGAACAAGGAGTTCACTCACACACCACCCAGAAAAATGAAGATCGTTTGATAGAGCAGAAACACCTGAATACCCAAGGCTTTAGCTATCTAGCCTTCCTGCCCCAGCAGTCTGAATGCCCGGTGTTTCTCCTTAGGAGAGAAGAAAATATAAGATAAACCTGGTATCCAGCTCCTTTTCCCCAGCTTTATTTTATTTAGCTTTTTTTTTTTTTTTAAATGCTTTTAAAGAATTAAATATCTTTTTTAAAAAGACTAGCTTAGCACCAGCGTTATCTTGGGACTGAATAACATTTCTGGTCCCAATAATTTTTTAAGCTTTCATCAAATTGTTCTTAATATTGTCTGTGAGAACCTAGAGTGGGGAGGGGAGAGGGCTGGGTATTGAGGGGTGTCTGCCTGAGGCTCCCCACTTCCTAGACTCTTGTCTGGTTGTAAACCAGGCTGGATAATTGCTGGGCCTGAATCAGGGCTCAGTGCCTTACTGGGAGCAGACCAGCACTCTTCAGCTCAGGGGTGGGGGGAACTCCAGTCTTCTCCCTCCTGCCTCATTTTCTGCAGCCAGGTCCCTGTAACGTGGAAGCCCTTGGTTCATTGACATCTGCCTTGGCAAGCAGGGGAGGGACTAGGAGCCTACAAGACCTTAACTCGTGCGGGGTGGCAAACCACAGGCATTTCTTCTGAACTAACCCAAAAGGGCCTTGGAACAGAGCTCGAGGACTGGCGGGAGTTCTGTGGAAAGATATTTGGGAGAAGCATCCAAAAGAGGCAAGTTTTCTGACACACTGTGCCCTGAGGAGAGTGGGTAGGGGGAGAATGCAGTGGTGACTTTGCAGTAGTTAAACCATAAAGCACATACATGCCTGTGTATGTGAAATCCATTTCTGGGGAGAGACTGACTCCCCAGAACAGAAGAACCCTGCTGCCATCCAGTCTGACTTTTAGAGTTGTTGAGTGGAAGGAATGAGGGCTTTCACTGTAGAAACAAATAGTAAGTTTTCTTCAGTTTGGTGTGGTGGGGTGCACGTTTACTCTCCAACTGTTTGTACTCCTAAAGTGGCCAACAACCAAAATAAAGTCAGTCTTTTTTTTTTTTTTTTTTTTAATTCTGTGTGAAAGAGGATCAATTCTTCCCCCAAGAAGCAAATTCACACCCTCAGTGGGACTGGGATGTGCCCTAAAACCAAGGGATCCAGGGACTCCTTCCCTCCTTGAGGCCCAGCACAGGACTGCCTGTCCACCCAGGCCAGCAGAGCAGCCCCCGGCAGGGCGAGGCCCCAAGGCCGGTGGGGACAGCTGTGTGGCTGCTCATTGTTCCTGGTTCACTCTGCTTTTCTCCATGGTCCAGTCATTTCCTCCAAGCCAACAGAGATGATAATCTCAGCTCCTTCCCTTTCCCTCATGCTCTTCTAAAGATGATCCTGAGCGTGCTCTCCCCCACCCTCACAAGAAAATTCTTCACTGGAGCCATGGCTGTGTGAGACAGGCACTGGAGGGAGACCTAGGATCTGATCTGCCATCTGGCCCCACCTTGGCCACTACCTGTCAGCTGACCTGGGCATGGCTCTTCAGACCCATTTTCTCACCCATGAAATAAGAAAATAACATTCACTCTCTGCTTACAAAGTAGTTATAGGGCCGAAAAGCCATAGACATTAATGAGCTCTGACAAATGCAGAGTCCCAGAGTTTTAAGGTGGCACTGTGTCCATCCCTCTGTGGATGCCAGGTTAACGCCGTTACACGCAGGCTTCAGAGCTACCACATGCTTCCCTTCCCTGCGGGCTGAATCTGGGCCCCTGCCCACAAGTTCCAACCATGACTGTGCCCACCACAAGCAGATGTGTCAGTGTCACCCGCCTGTAACAGGAAACAGCAACAGCTGCTCAAAGGTGGTTTCCAGGAAATCAGAGGAGGATCGAATCTCAGTTGGGAGTGTGAAAGAAGCCACTGGGGTTGGATTAGAGGTGGGGGAAGGTCAGTACAGGAATGAGGAAGACAGAAGGCTTCATGTTAGGTGAGGCCTTTATGATGCAAACCCAGACATTTATTCTTCAGCCAGCTCTGTGCTGTACGTGAGGCTACAGCAATGAGAGAAAACATGATCACACCCCTCAAGGAATACAAAGTCCCACAAGGGCCACACGCAGCCACACCAGCACTCACTCTGCCACAGGGCATTCGTGATCAGTGCATCTCTGAGCAGAATTCTGGACCCTGGTTTACCCTATTTCTTAGCATCCCTCCCTCTAACAAACCACCATGTACAACATGCACACTAGTCATAGCTAGACCCACCCCCGCAACCCCACCCCAGGACCCTCACTTCCTTGCCTTGGCTTGGTATGATTCAGCCAACATCCAAGCAGCTGACTTCAGAAAAGGCAGGGACAGGACGAAGGATGGCATGGGGAGCCCATGGCATGGACCAGCACCGGCAGACAAATGGCGGGCCCAGCTCTTTGGCAGAGTCAGCCCCCCACCCCTGGGAAATCTGCCCTTTCTCCTGGAGACCATTCTGAGCCATAGCCAGACTCTTGGAGGGGACTTCTCTGAACCTTTCTGACCCCTCGGTCCTCTTAAAGTCACCCTGCTTTGATTCCTTTTTTTTTGGGGGGGGGGGGTGCGTGGGGGTTCTCCAGATAGAATGGTTGTTGGCCCAAATAGAATGATCCAGGGGGAAAGGTGCTTAAAGTAACATGCGAAATTCTAGACTGATGGGTTAGCTCATGCTGGTGCTGAGTCTTGGCACTGCCCCAGGACCACAGCTCCCCAAACACACACACCTCCATCAGGGCTGGGCAGGACTCCAGATGGGTTTTCTAGCACTGACATCCACTTGTGCAGTTCTAGTCTGAATCATGGGTTTGAACATCCTTTTTGACCCACAGGCCCTTATACTGGATCTCACCATCTTTCCTTATCCTCCAGCAAGATTTGTTTTCTTTTCCTCTCTCTAGACTCTCCAGCCACCTGCCCTTCAGGCCCAGAGCACAGACTGTCTCTTGTGGGAAAGCATCTTGGAGGTGGGGGAGCTGGTCCACCTGTCCCCACACCCTAGGCAGGAATTCTTTCATCTCCAGTGGGCTGCAGCCAGGCCTCTGGGTGCGCGTGATTTCCAGGGATAGGAAAACCTCCCTCCCTGCCAGCACTTCCTCCTGCTGCCTCCTGGGCTCAGTCTGGCCTCTGACAGGGGCACCTCCAGGCCAGCAAGCCATAACTCACTGCTTGTTGCTTGGGTGGCTGCTGGGTGTCTCCGTATATGGTAAGCAGCCAGCCTGAGACTCCTTTTGATCTCAGGGCACAGAGGAAGTCTTTGGGGGGCTTACTCAGCTTGGATCCTGTGGTCTCAAAAAGTGAGCTGCCACCTCTGCTAGTCTGGCTGCTGGTCTGCAAGGTGTTAGAGGTCCACATCCTCCAGCCCCAACTCTGTTGTACAGTGAGCAGCTATGGGGAGCTGTGTCTGTGGTACTCGTTCAGTCCCAGGGCCTGAATCTCCCCTCACAAGATGTTACATTTTCACCTCCCTAGGCCTTGGGTGAGAATTCGTTCTTCAGTTTCTGTGGCAGAGGTGGGGGTTGGGGTGGCCAGGATGAAAGAAGACTTGACTCCACAAGTCAGGAGTCAGCTGAGGTGTTTTGCAGTAAATGTAAAGATTGTCAGTGTTGGTGAGCGTTGCAAAGAGGGAAGGAAGTATCATTTGTGGGTTTGTGGAAACTCTGACCTAAGATTGGCACATTTGGAGAGGCTGGGGGTAGGGTGCCTGTGGGAGGTGGGGGTCTGCCATCCAAAGCCCCCACTCTACCTGGATTTGTCTCCCGGGGGAAGTCAGAGGTCCCATGCGAGGCCTTGCCTCCTCTGGTTTGAGGGACAAGTTGTCTATAAAGGCAGGATCAAGAAATGTCTGACTTAGTCAACAGATACTTAACTACATGTCAGGCACCAGGGAACAAATGTGAACAAGTAAGCCACATCCCTGTCGTTACAGGGCTCAGTCAACAAGGCCCAAGGGGGCCAATGGCCCTTCAACCCTCCCTCCTTCATTCTCCTATGAGCACCTGAGGTCCTTTGGGAGCCCCAGAGGCAATGCTGGGCACCAACCTTGCAGGGATATGAGACACATGGAGAAAAAGTTAATTCTCAAGATGAGGTGCCTTGGAATGGACACACCTGAGGGGGCTGGTGGTGACAGGTCTTCAGGGCTCCATTGAGCTGGGCTCTGCTGAAGCTCAGGAAGTGGAGGCAAAGGTAAGGGGGTAAGTGAGTGTGAGCACAAGTCTCTCTGGGGCCGGAATGTAAGGAGAAAGTGGGGAGAGGGCCTGGGCAGCCCCTCTTTTCTCCTTTCTTCCCTTTCATGCCCCTTCAGAAGCCCCAACTATTGAAGTCTTCCTCCCTGAATCACCTCCCCCAGCCCTGATCCCTGACTCCCAGCCAACCACCCTCATGCTGGACAGTCCTACCTGGGAGATTCAGCCACCATTTACTGAGTACTTACTGTGTGCCAGACACTGTGCCTAAACCTTGACATACTTCATATATTCTTCACAATACCACTTTGAGGCAGGTATTATCACCTCCTTTTATAGATGAGAAAACAGGGGTCTCTGAGAAGTCAAAAACCTTGCTTGGGGGCCTCAGGATGGGTGAGCCGAGGGCCAGCTTTCCTGGGGGCAGCCCCTGGCCTCCTTCTTTGCAAACCCAGGCATGCCTAAGGGCTTCACCAGGTATCTTTCAGGCTTCTACACACTCTTGAGAAAGGGACTTGCTCATCCTGACTTCTTTGCCTTCACACATGCTGTTCTTTCTCCTTTCCATTCAATAGGTATTAGAGCACTAACTCAGAACTCGACACTGCTCAGAGGCATTATTACTGTCCTACTATCATTATCCTATGGGGTCACTATAAGTTGGAATCAACTCGACGGCAACGGGGTACGGGTATCATTACCCTCAAGGATCCCCAGTGCAACAATGGTTAAACGCTCAGCTGCTAACCTAAAGTTCGGCAGTTCGAACCCACCAGCAGCTCCAAGGGAGAAAAGACCTGGCAATCTGCTCCCATAGAGATTACAGCCAAGAAAACCCTATGGGGAAGTTCTACTCTGTCCTATAGGGTCGCTATGAGTCAGAATCGACTTGACAGCACACAGCAACAACATCATTATCCTCATTTTATCATGAGAAAACGGCCTCAGGCTGAGTGGGCCCCAGGGCCACACTGCTGGTAAGGGACAGAACTAAGACAACAAACTCCAGAGGCTGAGCTCTTAACATCTGTGCTAGATGGCACCCAAACTCCTCCTGACTCCCTGGGAGGCCTGCCCAGACACCTCCAGCCCACAATGCCCTGTCTTCCTTCTGACGGCCCAAAATGCTTCAGATCTGGATCACTGTAAGGTTCCTCCAGAGAAACAGAAAACAGCATATATATTTGTGTGTGTGTGTGTGTTGCTGTCGAGTTGGTTCCAACTCATGGCAACCCCATGTGCGCAGAGTAGAACTATGCTCCATAGAGTTTTCAAGACTATAAACTCTCAGAAGCAGATCACCAGGCTTGTCTTCTGAGGCACCTCGGGGTGGGTTTAAACCACAGCCTACTGGCTAGTAGTCGAGTGCTTAACCATTTGTGCCACTCAGGGATATAGATGTAGAGACACACAAATACACACTATGGATCGATTGCAAGGAATTTTCTTAGGCAATTGTGGGGGTTAGCTAGGCAAGTCTGAAATCCATAGGGCAGGCTGTCAGGAAGAGCAGGCTGGAAACTCTTGAGGAGGAGCTGGTACTACACTCCACAGGTGAAATTTCTTGTTCCTAGGGGAAGCCTCAGTTCTTTTCTTAAGGCCTCCAACTGATTAGATGAGGCCCACCCAAGTTATTGAGGATAGTCTCCTTTACTTAATGTCAGCTGATTGTAGATGGTAACCACATCAACAAAATACCTTCACAACAACACCTAGATTAGTGTTTGAATAACAGGGGACTATAACCTAGCTTGGAGCCCTGGTGGTGCAGTGGTTAAGAGCTACGGTTGCTAACCAAAAGGCTGGCAGTTCGAATCCACCAGCTGCTCCTTGGAAACCGTATGGGACAGTTTTACTTTGTTGGAATCGACTTGACAGCAACGGGTTTTTTTCGGGTATAGCCTAGCCAAGTTGACACATAAGACTGACCATGACCCTCGTGTTGGTTCACTGTAAAAGGGAATAACAGAGAACAAACACATCAGCAAGACTAGAGAAGGGGCTTATACGGACTAATGTGGAGTATATGATTCATCCAATCCACTGCAGTTGAGATTTAAAAAAAAAAGAATAAGCAAAAAGAAAAATATTAAAATTTCCACTCTAAAGCATAAATAAATGACTTTTAAAACAAACTTAATGTGTCCTTAGACACCTGTGTTTTAGCATGAATCAAAGCTCCAGCAGGAAGTATATGCCAACAGGGCTTTTTAAGATCCTTGAAGACGTGCCTTTCTGGAGGGTCGGTTTGCCTCCCTCTTGGATTCCACATGAGGGAGCTGGGTGTCATTTGGTTCATCTTTCCCAAACCGATTTTCAGCCCCTGAGCTGTCCTCACATAGGACCCTTAGGCTCCGGTTGTCAGATGTTCTAACCTCCATCTGCCAAACCCAGCCTTGAACGTGAAAGAATGTATGGACAGGGACTTCGGAAGAGCTGTCACCAGCCCTACCCTTTGCCTGGTGGGTGGTGACCTTCTGCCGGTCTCTGGGCCCCACTCTGGTGCAGGAGTCTTGAGGGGCCCAGACCTGAGAAGGAGGAAAAGATTTGAATTTTCCTAAAGAAGGAACCCTTGCCTTTGCCCATAGGACAGGATAGGGTGAGACCTCCTGGGACCAGGAGAGGAAGGTCACCTGGTGAGGTGACAGTCAAGTCCAAACCCCTGTGTCTTTGCAAATGTAATCAAGTTAACATACTGGAGTAAATGGGCCCGAATTCAATATGACTGGTGTTCTTTCTAAGGAGGCCCGCTGGTGCAGTGGATAAAGTGCTTGGCTGCTAACCACAAGGTCAGCAGTTCGAACCCACCAGCCACTCTGTGGGAAAAAGATGTGGCAGTCAGCTTCCATAAAGATTACAGCCTTGGAAACCCTATGGGGCAGTTCTGCTCTGTCCTGTAGGGTTGTTACAAGCCGGAATCGCTCAACGGCAACGGGTTAATGGTGTCCTTATAAGACAGGAGAAGAGACACAGACAGTGGGAAACAGCCCTGTGAAGCCG
Organism: Dugong dugon; assembly: GCA_030035585.1. Classification (NCBI taxonomy): domain Eukaryota; kingdom Metazoa; phylum Chordata; class Mammalia; order Sirenia; family Dugongidae; genus Dugong; species Dugong dugon. The sequence continues at coordinate 116,276,046 of CM057465.1, read as the reverse complement.
AGGCAGGGATTGGAGTTATGCTACCACAAACTAAAGGACACCTGGGGTTACCAGAATCTGGTAGAAGCAAGGAAGCAATCTCTAGATCCTTTGGAGGGACATTGGTCCTTGATTTTGGACTTCCAGCTTCCAGAATTATAAGAATAAAATTTCTGCTAATTTAAGCCACCCAGTTTGTGGTACTTTGTTCCGGCAGCCTAAGAAACTAAGACACGTGGGCTTTTAGAAACTGGGCTCCTTAAAGATGCTTCTGAAAAGCCCAGCCGTTTTCCCGTAAGAGGAACTACTACGGGGGCCAGGATTTCACAGGCAGAGCCAGAAGCAGAGAGAAACCCTCAAGGAAAAGTGAAACTGAGGTCAGATTTGGACTGTTTGCTCAGCCAGCTACACATACACCCTTCCAGTTAAAACCTTGCTGGATCTTGTGTTTTGCTTTCATTAATAAGAGCATCATTCTCTCTTATTTATTTGTATTATTGTTTTATTTTTTAATTTAGGTATAATTTACATACAGTAAAATTCACCCTAAAAAGTGTGCAGTTCAGAGAGTTTTAAGTTCATGTAACAACCAACACGATACCCATCGAGTCGATTTTGACTCATAGCAACTCTACAGGACAGAGTAGAACTGCCCCATAGGGTGTCCAAGGAGCTGCTGGTGGATTCGAACTGCCGACCTTCTGGTGAGCAACTGAGTGCTTAACCACTGCACCACCAGGGCTCCCACCACCACAACGAAGATATAGAATTCTATCACCCCCCAAAATTCCCCTTTGCCCCGCCATAGTCAACCTCTTTCGCCACTCACAGTCCTGGAAACCACTGATCTGTGCTCTGACCCTATAGTTTTGCCTTTACAAGAAGCATCATTCTCTTTCTCTCTTTTTTAAATTGTGGTGAAAATATACACAGCAAAACTACACCAATTCAACAATGTCTACATGTATAATTCAGTGTCACTGATTACATTTTTCATGTTTTGCAACCATTTTCACTATCCTTTTTCAAATTATTTTACCGCTATTAACATAAATTCACTGCCTCCAAAGTAAAAACTCCCCCCTTCCCCCTTACTCCTACCCCTGCTAATCACTATTAAGTTTTGGTTTCTCTCTATTTGCTTTAAGGAGCCCTGGTGGTGCAATGGTTAAGCGCTTGGCTGCTAACCAAAACATCAGTGGTTCAAACCCACCAGTCGCTCCAGTCCACGGAAGAAAAGATTTGGCAATCTGTTCCCATAAGGACTACAGCGTTGGAAACCCTATGGGGCAGTTCTACTCTGGCCTATAGGGTTGCTATGAGTCGGAATGGACTCCATGGCACACAACAGCAACAACATATTTTTGCTTATTTCATAGAAATGAGATCATACAGTATTTGTCCTTTTGCAACTGACTTATTTCACTGAACATAATGTTTTCAAGATTCATCCCTGTTGTGGCATGCATCAGGACTTCATTTCTCTTTAAAGCTGAGTAGTATTCCATTGTATGTACACACCACCTTTTATCTATTCATTCAGCAGCTAATGGACATTTCAGTGGTTTCCAAGCATCATTCTCTCTGAATTTACAAATGCTGACAGATTTTGAAGCCCAAAGCGTAACAGAAAAAGCAAGTTAGAACTGGGGTACTGGGGTGGGGAGAAGCTACCCTAACAGTAAGAAATACTTGAGAGAAATGCTTGAGCAAAAAGCTAAATAGAAGATGCAAAGAATTTGGGGGCCACTGGTGTAGGCCTCCCCTGCATAACAGAGTAAGTGGCTCCCATGGTCCTCAGGATAAAATCCCAACTCTTCCACCAGGCTCCCCAAGCCTTCCTGCCTTCAACCCATACCATCTTTCCCTTACCCACTGTGCACAGAGCTCCTCCAACTCAGGATCCTTGCAGTGGCCCTTCCCTGTGTCCTGACTGCTCTTCCTCTTTTCATGTGTGGTCCCTTTTTGATTTTTAGTCATCAACTTCAATATCACCTCTTCAGACGGCCCAGTCTCAGTAACCCCCAGTCCCTCACCCTGTAGCATCCTGTGTAGTCTTTTGCACAGCACTTAGCCAGCGTCGGATGTTTTTCTTGTTCACACATTCACTGCAACGGAAAAGGTTGGAGATTCAAGTCTACCCACAGGTGCTTCAGAAGAAAGGCTTAGTGATCTACTTCTGAAGTCAGCCATCGGAAACCCTATGGAGCACAGTTCTACTCTGACACACACGGGGTTGCCATGTGTCGGAGTCAACTCCACAGCAACTGATTAGTTAACAAGAACGTGCAGTGAGAGCCTGGGAGCACAGAATACACTTTGGCCTGGCTGTACTCACATACAGTGCTAAAGTGCACTTATGGCAGAAGAACTTTGGTGCCAGAAGTGACTTCCTTTATGGGTAGAGGGTGTTTGAGCTGAGGCCACTCAGGTAATCATTTGTACTGTGATCTCAGACATCCAAATGAGTATTGTTCTCTTCACACCAGTCACCATGGGAGGAACTATATTTATTCTAACGAACTGCTTTTGCTCTAAAAGCCTAGATTGTTCTTACTGGCACTTTTAAGTCACATGTAAAAATCAGAAATTTCATTTAAAGTTAAACGGAAAATAAAGTATGACTCCCTTGAAGTGGAAATTGGTTTGCTCCATCCTTTCTTTCTAGAATTGTGAAATTAATCATTTTGTTTGTTTGGTTGGTTTTTTTGCTCTGACTGCCAGGAACCTCAGCAGCAAGCCCATTTAAAAATATTACTTGTTATTTATACTTTAATCACTTGGATATGCAACTCTGATAAAGAAACTAACTTAAAAGATAGATAAACCAGGTACCTATGGAGTCAATTCCAATTTATGTGTATCAGAGTAGAACTGTGTTGCATAGGGTTTTCAATGGCTGATTTATCAGAAGTAGATCACAGGGCCTGTCTTCCAATGTGCCTCTAGGTGGACTTGAATTATAAATAATGCTGCCTAAATTTCACAAACTATTCCATTATTTAATTTTTATTATAATAGTTTTTATACGACCACAGTCATTTGAGAAAAATTGGAAAATATAAAAGAAATATTTTATTATTTTACTGCTACCATATGATGATTTTTGGTTATATTTCCTTCTAGTCCTTTTTTTTTCTTTAAGTCAGTTTCTATCTCTATGTTCAGTTGAACTTCCTTGGTCCTATTTGCTTTTTCATCTTTAACAGGAACCTAGTTTGCTGTTTCTGTTTCGTTTTTGTTCGCCTCACGGGTTTCTCCGTTGGGGTGAGCCGCCCCACCCTCTACTGGGGCAGTGATGCGGCCTGTTCTGGCCCAGGGATTGCTGAGTGGCTTGCTGGAATTGTTTATCTTTGACTCGGAGCGTTTTACTCACATTTTCCATCCTTCTTGGTTCCCTGAGGACTGAGAATTGCCACTCCCGAGGCTACTCCAAAAACAGCCTGGGAAGATTCTGAAAGCAGCTCCACAAGAGGCCAGAACATTTGGAATTACCCCTGCATCGCTGGAATAAGTAGCCAGCCTTCTCGGATGACTATTTTCACAGGGACAACTGAGGGTGCAGACCCTGACATGTTGTTAAATAAAGCCAATGCCATTGTCACTGTACTATCGTCTTATCTGCTAGGCCGCAATCAGGGTCCCTCCCCAAGCTCTCGTCGCAGGCAGGGCGCACCGGCTTTGGGGAGTAGCGCGGGCGCCAAAGTCCTGGGGGCTCCCTCGGATTCCCCCCAGGTGAATTTTCTTCCGGTGTCTCTAACAAACCCGCAGGCAAGAAGCAAGAAGCGAGAAGCTGTAGGCGGGCCGGGGGTGGGGCCAGGACTGGCTGGCTGGCCCTCGGCGGGCCGGGGTGTGCCGGTAGAGATAAAGGAAGTTGGCGGAGCGGCGGGTGTGTGCTGTGCTGTCTCCGCGCTTTGGAGACTCTGCCTCCATCTCGGCGTTTGCGCCCCCCGCCTCCCGCCGCGGCAGGTGAGTGAGTTCGCCGCCCCCTGTGGCGTCCCCACGCTTCTGCGCTACCTCAGTGATCTGAGCTAAGCTTAAGTTCAGGATCCCCCGTCTACCCCCGGCCGCAGTGCTCCGTGCCCGCCCTCCAGGTCCAGCCTTCCTCGGCCTGGCCTCAGAACCCCTGCGCCTTGGGGTGGGAACCGAGGCGGGGGGAGGGGAGCTGCTGGCTGCAAGGTGCTCCCCCTGCCCCAAGTGCACCATGGGCCCCCGCGGCTAGCAGCCGGCGTGACCCTCCGGTCAGAGCCTCGCGGCTCTCGGCACTCGACGTGGTCTCCTCCGAAGCCGCCCTTCACCCACGTCTGTCGTCTTCTTGGGTTCGCCTCCCTGGAGCGGGGAGAAGGGCTGAGTTCCCGAGTTCCTGTCGCCGCCGGAGGGACTTCCCCCCTTGGGAGCCCGCCCTCCACTGAGGTCCCGGGAGTGGAAGAGGAGGGAGTCCGCGCGCGACTCTTTCACTCTTTCCTGTTGCGAGAGCAGTCCTCCTTATAGATAGACGGGAGAGCCTTTGTTGCCTCCTCTCCACGTGGGCCTCGGATTTTGCTGATGGTTTGTGGGCCCGCCGCCAGGCCGCGATGGCGGTGGGGCGTCTGGCTCCGGACTGGCAAGTGTGCGGGGAGCGCTGGGATGGATGGGTGAGGACTTGGACACCGCCCCCAGTGATGAGAAAATCTCTGGGAAGGAGAGACTCAAGGTCACACCCCTCCTTCAGCGTCAGATCCGGGACCCAAACCTGGACGCAGACCTTGGGATCTGGTCTGGGCACTTTCCCCCACGACGCCTGCCGGCTTCTGATGTTCCCTGGTAACTATTCAGAGCCGATGGTTAGCCAAGTGTGTCCAGAGCGGGCTCCTGCCAGACCTTTTCAGTTCCTGTCCTAGATGGTTTGAAATTATGTGCAAGTAATCGCTGCTGCTAAAAGTTTGTTGAATGGCTAATGGCTCTGAGGACCCTGGAAGAGGGCTGAAGCTCTCAGCCACCAAGTGGCTGGGCTGGCAGAGGTTCATCTCTTCATTAACTCAACAAATAATGAAATGTGCCAGCCAGTGATGGGAGAGTGGTGATGGCAGTGAAGGGATGGCCTTGAGAACACCGTTAAAGCATCTGTAAAGTTGGCTTTGGGTTTGGGCCTGGGCTTCTGGGGTTGGATTGGCCTTAATCTGGCAGGCCTGGGGAGGAGGGTAAGGAGTGCATGGGGACCCAGCACAGAACCCCCCACCCCCAGGCAGCTGCTTAATCCAACCCAGACTTCTGCCATTGTCAGGCTTGCCTGCCCTTCCTGAAGTGTCTTATCTGCTTGCTCAAGCTTCACTCTTGGTGGCACCTCATCTGGCCTCTCTCTCTAGGATAGAGATTCGGGAGAAGGAAGTGGTTTTTGCACATTCCGTCTCCACCCATTGGGGTACATGTCTGTGTCTGTGAAGGAGAGGGCTCTCTGGGACCTGGGTCCATGCCATCTTGGGGCAGACCCTGAGCCAGGGCCCCTAGAGTCCATTGAGAGTTGATGAGTGGGTCTGCCTGTTCTGATCATGGAGTAGGGAGGCAAGCGGGAGGGGGAATGCTCTGGTTTCAGAAGTGTAGGTGTGCAGAGTTCTAGAGAGGCATGTTGGAAAGAGGACACCTCCCCAACCTTTACCCTGCCACCCAGGGAGTGGTTTGTTCTTGCTTCTCTGTCACTGCTGCCCAGGGAAGGAATAGTCACCGCCTTCAGGGAAGCTATGAGTCGGAATCGACTCGACAGCAACGGGATTTTTTTTCAGGGAAGAGGTATGGGGTCGGCCCAGGCAGGAGGGCTTGTGCAGCACGGCATAGCTGGGGTTTAAAAGCAGGCATCTCACAGCTTCCTTGAGCACCCTGGGTGCCTGTGCTGTGCTGGGCACTGGAGGTGCACAGGGACAGGGTGCTGTCTTGGGGGGAATGGAGAGGTGAGACAGGCAACTGTGATAGGTTGGGATACTTTGGTGGTGTTTGGTGCAGAGAGCTTTGGGAACATGAGGAGGGATGCTGTTTGTTCTGTCTGAGGAGCTTGGGTTTCGGACTGGCAGAGGTGAGGCTTTCTGAGATGGACTCTAAAGGCTGAACAGGAGCATGCCAGATATAGACGATGGGCATGTGCACTCAGGTTAGAGGCATGAAGGGGACCCTGGTGTGTGCAGGGAGTGCTGGGGGAGGAGTGCCAAGGGGGGAAGGGACATTGTATGCCCTGCTCCAAGCCCAAGGGGTGCCTGGGGGGAAAGAGGTGTCTCTAGGTGGGAAGGGGTATTGTATGCCCTGCCCGGGGAAGCCCGCAGCCTTGGCTGACCTGGAGAGACTAATGGACTTTTGTAGAGGGGAATGGTCTGCCCGGGAGCCCCTCACTGCCAAGGCCCCTGGACTCAAAAGGAAGGACGAGGGCAGACGGAGGAGTGTAGACATTTGATGACTGAGCCTTCCAGGAATGTCGGCCTTGCAAAAGGGTAGTGAGTACCAATTTCAGCAGTTCTTCAAGGTGGAGGGATTGGCGAGGGGGCCGACTCACCACTTTTGCGGTGCATGAGGAGGGATAATACCTTGTTAGATGGCTGCTGTGGCCTTGAAAACTTAACAGAATCACAGCTCGATTGTGGAGTGTGTGTCTTAGCGGTGGCAGCCAGGATGCTGGCTCTAGAGGTGTGGCCGCTTGGAAGTGCTTTCTGTGCTCGTGGGGTGTGAAGAGCAGCTCCCCGGGCACAGGATCTGATTAACAGCGCCTTGGCTGCCACAGCTTCTGGCCACATGTATCCTTGCCCAAAGCCGCTGACAGGTCTGAAAACACAGTTAATTAAGGCCAAAGAGGAGGAAGGTGATCAACCACAACTTACAGAGCTTACTGTGTGCCAGGCACACACAGAACTTTACGTATGTTAATTAGCTTGTTTAGATATCACAGTAATCAGAGAGTAGGTTATCATCCCCATTTTTCAGATAAAGAAATTGAGGCATGGAGAGGTTAAGTAACTTGCCTTAACCTACCCAGGGAGGTAGACTTCAGAGTCCCAGCTATAACCCTTGTACATACTGCCTGGATTCCCAGGCCTCTCACTGCTCCGTTTCCCAAATTCAGCCCATCCATCTCCACGCTCCGCCCCTGTTAAACCTCAAGGGGTGAGGAACAGAGAGAATGACAATGACCACAGCTTTTCTATGGCCTTGCTAGTCCCAGGGAAGGGAGGCAGGCAGCCCAGGTTAGAACACAGTTTTGCCAGCCATTGATGCCCGTGGTGGTGGGGGTGCGTGGGGGTGGTGGAGATGAAGCTTCCGGGGAGTGCAAACAGCGTGGGGTTTGCCCTCCCGTAACCTGTCCCCTAGTCTTCCCCCCACCCTGCCTTCCTGCCTGGGCTCGTCAAAATGGGGAAGTTTCAAATGAAGGGCAAACACAAAGCATCCATTTCTAGATGCACTACTGCCTTGCAAATGGAGTTCTCGGTTGGTTTTTTGGGTGTTTGTGTCCAAGGCCCTTTTCTGTAAAAAGAAGCCGTCACCTTAGAAGACAAAAGAGTGGTTTGTTTTTTAAACTCCCCTCTGGAGTTTAGATCTGTTTCTCCAAGGAGAGTCAGTTGAGGTCAGAGCTGGGGGGACTGGGGTTTAGTTAGGCGATTGGGGGCAACAGGAGAACACACAGGACTCAGTGCCCAGTGGAGGGTGGTGCTTTGTGGACCGAGGAACAAAGGACATGGCAGCTGGAGGGGAGGGGGCTGTGGCATGAAGGCACCTGGGGCCAGGAGGTGGTACATGTGCGTCCACTCAGGAGTAAGTCCAGGAGAGTGACCCAGAGCTGAGGCACTCTGGTGCTGTGATACTACACAAGGCTCTGAGGTTGTGGGCACTGTGTGACTCAGGTGGGGAGAAGGCCGGCTGCGTGGATGACTCATGCCCCCCATCAGCTTTGACAACATTAGCGAGTGAGTTATTAAGGAAGGAGTTGCCATCTGGGAAGTCAGATCTGGTGTTAGAAGGGGTGGAGGAGAGGAAAGGCTCCCATGCCAGGCAGGCATCTCCTTGGAGATGGGAAGAAGAGGGTGGCCTTCTCTAGGGTGCAACTGGGGAAACCCTGAGCTTTGGTGCTGGCTACTAGTAGGGAGGTTTGGGACTGCCTCCCCTTCCTCCTCAGCTGGGCCCAGCTGCCTCTGTGATTGTGTGTGTGGGGGAGGAGGTGTTGAGGAGGTGAAGGGACCACAGCCAGGCTCAGCTCCGTTCTGGGACCCTAGAATCAAGGCAGGCCCATCTCTTGTTGAAGAGATAACTAACCTTGGCTGGAACTTTTCCAGGAACTTTCCAACAGGCATTTCCTCACCCTGTCCTGTAAAGGGTACAGTATGGACTGTGAGGCTGGCCCGGGTGGGCAGGACTGGCTAACAGCACCTCCTTGAGCAGGATACCTCTCTGTAGCCCACCACACCCTCTCCTACCTGGCAAATGTCTTCATTCCTGTCACCTCCAAGCCTGGCTTCACCTGAGTTCTAGACAACAAAGTGAGGCTGCCTGGCCCCCAGGTGTCTCATAACCTCTCAGAAAGCCTTGTTTTCTCTCTCTGGTATCTCTTACATGCGCTAGAGATATCTAAGCTCCAGGGCCCTTTTCTCCCAGACCAGGGAGCTGAGTTCCAGGGCCCCTGGGGTAACAGCATCTCACAGGGGTGGTGTTTTACAGTGCATCAAATGATTGCATGGGCTGCCTCTTCCCGCACTCCAGCGCCTGCACTGCTTCTCCCACCTTTCACAGGTGAGGAAACCAAATTTCTGCCAGAATCTTGGGAGGCCGAGGGCTGTGTTTACCCAGTGAAGGCCCCTCTGCCCGTGTCGTTGGCCATCATTTTGCTCCTGCTATACCCCTGGCTCACCCGACTCCCGGTCTTGACCCAGAGGGCAGTGTGGGAACCAGGTCTGCCTTGGTTCTGGGGCTCTCCTTGGCCTTGGTAACATCCCTTTTCTTCATGACTCAGCTCTTAGAGAATTGTTGCTGTTGTTAGGTGCTGGCGAGTCCATTTCAACTCCTAATGACCCCATGTGTGCAGAGTAGAACTACATTGTAGGGTTTCCTAGGCTGTAATCTTTACTGCAGCAAATCGCCAGGTCTTTCTCCCGCAGAGTGATTGGGTGGGTTGAAACCACCAACCTTTTGGTTAGCAGTGAACGTTTAACCATTGCACCACCAGTGTTCCTTTAAAAGAGGATAGTTGTGGAGTGTTCAGAGAGGCAGTGGGACAGACAGACGCTGACCTAGAAATTTTGGAGTACCCTCTGGAACACTTGTCTCCCCCCATCTTCCCTCCATCTTGCCCCACTCAATGTTCACAGATCCCTCAGAAGCCTAGGATCTGGGCAAGTGGAAGAGGGGAAGCAGGAGACTCTAGGTCATGGAGGCCTCAGCATCCCAGAGGATGCTTCTGAGGGCCTGGGATGGAACAGCAGACCAATATGAGGGGCTGAGCTGAGTTATCTGGTAAAGAGACCCTACCTCTTTGTACTGCTTTATACAACATTCCCTCAGGCTGCCCCCCCACCCCGCCACCTTTTTTTTTTTAACAGTTTTATTGAGATATCTCATATACCACAAAACTCACCCATTTAAAATGTACAGTTCAGTGGTTTTTAGTATATTCACAGAGTTGTACAATCATGACCACTATCTAATTTTAGAACCGTTTTCAACCCCCTAAAAAGAAACCCCGTACTATGCCAAACCAAAAAACCAAACCCGTTGCTGTTGAGTTGATTCCAACTCATAGCAACCCTATAGGACAGAGTAGAACTGCCCCATAGGGTTTCTAAGGGTCTAATCTTTATGGAAGCAGACTGCCACATCTTTCTCCTGCAGAGCAGCTGGTGGGTTCAAAGTGCCAACCTTTTGGTTAGCAGCCAGTGGCTCAGCCACTGCACCACTAGGGCTCTTTATGCCTTGCCAGTCATTCCACATTTCCCCATTCTCCCCTAGCCTTGTTGTTGTTAGGTGCTGTTGAGTCAGCTCTGACTCATAGCGACCCTGTGTACAACAGAACAAAACACTGCTGGGTCCTGAGCCATCTTCACAATCGTTATGCTTGAGCCCGTTGTTATAGCTACCTTGTCAGTCCATCTCGGTGAGGGCTGTCTTGGTCATCCAGTGCTGTTATAACAGAAATACCACAAGTGGATGGCTTTAACAAAGAGAAATTTATTCTCTCACAGTTTAGGAGGCCAGAAGTCCAAATTTAGGGTGTCAGCTCTAGGGGAGGCCTTTCCCTCTTTGTGGGTTCTGGCGGAAGGTCCTTGTCATCAATCTTCCCTGGTCTAGGAGCTTCTCAAGCACAGGAACCCTGGGTCCAAAGGACATGCTCCACTCCCAGCGCTGCTTTCTTGGTGGTGTGAGCCTCGAACTCTCTGCTCACTTCTGTTTTACATCTCAAAAGAGATTGATTTAAGACACAACCTAATCTTGTAGATTGCATCTTGCCGCATTAACATAATTATCTCTTAATCCTGCCTTATTTAACATCATAGAGGTAGGATTTATAACACATAGGAAAATCACATCAGATGACAAAATGGTTGGATAATCACACAATACTGGGAATCATGGCATAGCCAAGTTGACACACTTCTCTGGAGACACAATTCAATCCATAACAAGGGTCTTCCTCTTTTTTGCTAACCGTCTACCAAGCATGATGTCCTTTTCCAGGGACTGGTCCCTTCTGGTAACATGTCCAAAGTGTGTTAGGCAACCACTAAATCTGCTTTCTGTCTCTATAGGTTTGCCTCTTCTGGACAGTATAAAGGGATTCATATAATAAGTGACCTTTTGTGTCTGGCTTCTTTCACTTAGCATACTGTTTTCAAGGTTCATCCTTGTAGCATGTATCAGTACTTCATTCCTTTTTATTACTTAATAATATTCTATTGTATGCATATTTTGTTTATCCAATGTTGGTGGACATTTGGGTTGTTTCCACTTTCAGGCTATCATCAGTAATGCTGCTGTGAACATCAGTGTATAAGTTTTTGTGTTCATAACTTTTTATTTCTCTTGGGTGTATACCTGGGAGTAGAATTCCTGGGTTATACGGCAACTTCATGTTTAACATTGAAGAACTGCCAAACTTCCTGAAGTGTCTGCATCGCTTTACATTCCCACCACAAAGTATGAGGGTTCTGATTTCTCCACATCCTTGACAACACTTTATTGTCTGTCTTTTTTATTATAGCCGTCTGGTAGGCATGATGTGGTATATCGCTGTAGGGTTTTTATTTTTATTTTTTTGTTGGGCTTTAGGTGAACGTTTACAGCGTAAATTACTTTCTCATTCAAAAGTTTATACACAAATTGTATCGTGACGTTGGTTGCAATCTCTGCAATGTGTCATCACTCTCCCCCTTTCCACCCCAGGTTCCCCGTGTCCATTCATCCAGTTTTCCTGTCCCTTCCTGCCTCCTTGTCTTGCTTTTGGGCAGGAGTTGCCCATTTGGTTTCATACATTTGCTTGAACTAAGAAGCACATTCCTCGTGTGTTGTTAGTTTTATAGGCCTGTCTAATCTTTGGCTGAAAGGTGGACTTCAGGAGTGGCTTCAGTTCTGACTTAGCAGCTGTCCAGGAGCCATAGTCTCAGGGGTTCCTCCACTCTCTGTTAGACCAATAATTTGGTATTTTTTTTGTGAATTTGAATTTTGTTCTACATTTTTCTCCCGCTCTGTCTGGAACCCTCTATCGTGATCCCTATCAGAGCAGTCAGTGGTGGTAGCCGGGCACCATCTAGTTCTTCTGGTCTTAGGCTGGTGGAGGCTGTAGTTCATGCGGTCCACTAGTCCTTTGGACTAATATTTTCCTTGTGTTTTTGAGTTTTTTAATTCTCCTTTGCTCTGGATGGGATAGGACCAATAGATGTATGTTAGATGGCTGCTGGCAAGCTTTTAAGACCCCAGACGCTACTCATCAAAGTAGGATGTAGAACATTTTTTTTTATGAACTATGTTATGCCAATTGACCTAGATGTCCCCTGAGACTATGGTCCCCAGCCCTCTCAGCCCCAGTAACTCTGTCCCTCAAGGTGTTTGAATGTGTCTAGGAAGCTTCTATGACTTTGCCTTGGTCGAGTTGTGCTGACTTCCCCTATATTGTGTGTTGTTGTTCCCTTTGCCAAAGTTAACATTTGTCTACTATCTAGTGATTTCCCTTCCCCACCCCTCCCTTCCTTCAATAACCATCAAAGGTTGTTTTTCTTCTGCGTGTAAACCTTTTCTTGAGTTTTTATAATAGTGGTCTCATATAATATTTGTCCTTTTGTGATTGACTTATCTCACTCAGCATAATGCCCTCCAGATTCATCCATGTTGTGAGATGTTTCATGGATTCACCATTGTTCTTTATTGTTGCATAGTATTCTGTTGTGTGTATGTACCGTTGTTGCAGCTTTGATATGCATTTCTGTGATGACTAATGATGTTGAGCATCTTTTCATGTGCTTATTGACTATTTGTTTATTTTCTCTGGGGGAAATGTCTGTTTGAATCTTTTACCCATTTTTTAATTGAGTTATTTGTCTTTTTATTGTTGACTTAATAAAGAACTCTAATTAGAGAGTTGTTTGATTTGGATGGTGTTCAGTTTATCTAGTTTTTCTTTTATTGTTTGTGCTTTCGGTGTTGTACCTAAGAAATCATTGCCTAACCCGAGGTCATGAAGATTTGTTCCTTATTTATCCTAAGAATTTTACAGTTTTAGCTCTCACATTTAGGTCTATGATCTTCTTTGAGTTAATTTTGTATATCTTGTGCGGGAGGAGTCCAAATTCATACTTTTGCTTTTGCATAGCTAATTGTCCTTATAGTGTTTGTTGAAAAGACTATTCTTCCCACCTTGAATTGGGTTGGTCCCTTTGTTGAAGATCAGTTGACCATAAATTTTATGGTTTATTTCTGGACTATCAATTCTCTTCTGTTCGTCTGTGTGTCTATTCTATGCTGATACTACTCTGTTTTTGTTACTGTAGCTTTGTAGTTAAGTTTTGAAATTGGAAAGTGTGTCTTTTAACTTTGTTCTTTTTCAAGATTGTTTTGGCTATTCTGAGTCATTTGCATTTCCACATAAAATTAGGATCAATTTGTCACTTTCTCCAAAAAAAAGCCAGCTTGGGTTGTGGTAGGAATTTCATTGAATCTGTAGATCAGTTTAGGCAGTGTTGCCATCTTAACAATATTAAGTCTTCTAATCCAGGAGCGCAGGATTTCTTTCCATTTATTTAGATCTTTTTAAAATGTCTTTCAGCAGTGTTTTATAGTTTTAAGTGTATACTTCTTTTGTTAAATTTATTCCTATTTTATTTTTTGTGTGCTATTACATAAAAATATATGTAATTGTTTTCTTAATTTCATTTTCAAATTGCTTACTGCTATGTAGAGAAATACAATTGATCTTTGTAAATTAATTTTGTATCCTTCAACTTTGCTAAACTTGTTTGTTAGTTCCAATAGTTTTTTAGTGGACTCCTTGGCTTTTTCTGTAAGATATTTTTACCCTTCTTTCTTTCCAAATCAGTATGTTTTAAAGCTTACCCAGTTGATCCCAGTGTGCTGTCAGGATTGAGAGCCACTGGGGTAGGTAAGTGATTCCTTTCCCCGGGAATTGTTGGGGGTCAGAGTAATCAGACAGTGACTTTGCATTTCTGGGGAATCCCCTCCACCCCCAGAAGGCTTCAGGGGCTTAGGGCTCAGACAGCGAAGGGACAAAGAATGTAGACTGGCTTCCTCTTTTCCAGATGAATTTGTAGTTGGGCTGAGTGAATGGAAGTGTGGCCTCATGGGTGTTCTTGGGTGAGAGTGGGAATTCCCTCTCCTCCACTCCAATACATTGTCAGAAAGACCCATGTGAAAACCAGTGAAAGTCAAAACCCAAAGGAAGAAGTCAGTGGGTTAGGGAAGCCGTGTGGTTTTTTGGCGACTGTGGAAAGGAGGAAGTCTATAGGGCTGAATGCTATGAGTACCCAGGGCTGTCAGGGCCGTCTTTGTGGGTTTACCTTGGCCCTACCACCCCAGGTCATGGGACCCCACACCCCACCCTTCTCAGAACCCAAGGACCGTCTTCATGCAGCTCTAGGCTGTTGGTTTTGTATTTATGAAAGTGGTTTTTAGACACATTATGAAGAAACTAAACTGGTTGTATCATCTTACTGGTTCCTTCATTAATAAATGAGCTTAATAAAATCTTTTGACGTGTTTATTTTATATTTGTATGAAAGTCATGGTTTCACCTTTTCAAAAAATTATTCTTAAGCAGTTTTGGTGCTCATCCACTGGATTCATGTTGTCTTTTCTTCGCTCTCAGGAGTGAATTCCTGGCGGCAATAGAGCTTAACTGTGCTGGCTCTGTTTCTGTGGTTGTTTTTTCTTTCTGGACTTTGTATTTTGTTTTGGTTTCTGGTTTGTGCACATGACGGAGAAATTCTCTTCAATCATGGGTGGAGCAATGATTGAGAATCTGATTTTATAGCCTGATCATTGGGTGATCTTTATAGATGGAAAACAGAGATTTAGTCTCTGTTGAATGAAAATTGACAGAGAATCTGGGTTGTTGGACTTTCTTGTTTGTGTCTTTAGTTTTTTTTGGAGCTCAGGCTAGTTCAGAAGTTTGTACCCACCAGACAGAACAGCTCAGCAGCTTTTTGACATCAGGACCAGTGCGTCTTTGTGTTTCTGTGTTTACTCTTGACCTGGGGCTGAAGTTGTAGAACTAAAACCATAAGCTCTTTGTGTGTCTGTAATTCAGAAAGGCCTTTGCCTCTCCTTGTGTGAATGTGAAATTTTTTTTTTTTTTAATCTCTGGGAGTTAGGTTATAAAGTCTCTTAAAATTTAAGAAACCCTGTTCTGTTTGGCTTGTGGAGTTTAGTAAGCACTCAGTAAACACAAATATTTTTAAAATATTCAGAAAATAAGGAAGTTACACTTCTAATAATTTTTTTTTATATATATATTTTATTGTACTTCAGGTGAAGGCTTACAGAACAAATAGTTTCTCATGAAACAGTAGTACACATGTTGTTTTATGACATTGGTTAACAACCCCACAACATATTAACCCTCTAACTTCTCGACCTTTTTTTTTTTTTTTTTTTTTTGGTGAAAATACACACAGCCAAAGATACACCGTTTCAAAAATTTCTACATACACAGTTCAGTGACATTCACTACGCTCTTCCAATTGTGCTGTTATTCTCACTTAAAATGGAGGCTTACAGAACAAAATAGTTTCTCGTTTAACAGTTACTACAAATGTTGCCCTATGACAATGGTTAACAATCTCACAACACATCAACAATATCCTTACTCAATTTTGGGTTCCCTATCACCAGCTTCCTTGTCCCCTTCTGCCTTCTGGCCCTTGTCACTGGACTCCTGTACCTCGTTAGTCTCATTTGGTTTTACAGGGCTGTCCACTCAGAGGCTGAACAGTGAACCTCGGAGGTAACTTCACCACTGAGCTAAAAGGGTGTCTGGGGGCCACACTCTCGAGGTTTCTCCAGTCTCCTTTAGGCCAGTAAATCTGGTCTTTTTTTTTTGTGAGTTAGAATTATGCTCTACATCCTTCTCCAGCTCTATCCAGAACCCTCTGTTGTGATCCTGGTCAGAGCAGTCAGTGGTGGTAGCCGGGCACCATCTAGCTGTACTGGACTCAGTCCAGTGGAGGCCTTGGTGGCTGTGGACAATTAGTCCTTTGGACTAATCTTTTCCTTGTATCCTGTTCTCTTCATTCTCCCTTGCTCCCGAAGGGATGAGACCAGTGGAGCATCTTAGATGGCCGCTCACAGGCTTTTAAGACCCCAGACACTACTCACTAAGGTAGAATGTAGAGCATTGTCTTTATAAGCTGTGTCATGCCAATTGAGCTAGATGTTCCCCGAGACCATGGTCCCCAGAGCCTTCTGCCCAGCAACTCAGTCCCTCAGGGAGTTTGGATGTGTCTATGGGGCTTCCATGACCTTTACTTGTACAACTTGTGCTAGTTTCCCCTGTATTGTGTACTGTCTCACCCTTCACCCAAGATACCACTTATCTATTGCCTGTTTAGTATTCCCCCCCACCACCCCTCCCATCCTGGTAACCAACAAAGATTGTTACATTTTGCGTGTGAACTTTTTCATGGGTTTTTACAATAGAGGTCTCATACAATATTTGTCCTTTTGTGATTGACTTATTTCACTCAGCGTAATGTCCTCCAGTTTCATCCATGTTATGAGATGCTTCACAGATTCATTGTTGTTCTTTCTTGTTGCATAGTACTCCATTGTGTGTATGTACCATAGTTTGTCTGCACTTCTAATAATTTAAATGCACTCGAATTAAAAAAAAAAAATTCTTACAGAAGTAAACTCAGAAATGTTTTAAGAATCCGCATTCATATGATTAAATCTTTGGCAAATGACACTAAACAAATAATTCTGGTTTTTAAAAAAGCTCTGTATTTTCTCTGATTTATAAATATTAAATATAATAAAGGTGTACATCTTATCCTACTTGGGTTTTTTTTCCCATCCATTTCAGTAGGTTTAATTATCAACTAAGCTAACGTTACTCTTACATACTGTTTAAGAATTATGAAAAATGTAAATTTGTGTTCAATTAAATGGAATTATTATTCTGACAGTTTAAAAATTTTAACGGTAATTTTGTTTTGTGGTATGTCAGCTTGAAGATAATTTCCAAGATAAAGCTTAGGTAACTTAAAACCTTGACCTGATCAAGTTGGATTCATTAACGGGTAATCATTTTATACTTAGATAATTTCTAAGTAAGACAGAATAATGAAATATTGATTATTAAGTATAAATTTGAGGTTTATTAATAATTTTGCTTAAAAAATATGCTGTGGAGAAACTGTATCTGTGGTTAATGGGAATGAATGTGTTTGTTTTTACTGCCTTGAGAAGGTATAAAGGGGACGTGTGGCGGTAGAAAGTTGTGTTGTCTTTTCATGAGCTCTTGGCATTGTTAGGGGTCGTCTGTTTGGTTCTGACTCATAGTGACCCCATGTACCACAGAACAACATTGCCCAGCCCTTTGCCATCCTCACAATCATTGCTGTGTTTGAGCCCACTGTTGTGCGCTGTGTTAATACCCACTGTGCCAATGCATCTTATTAAGGATCTTCCTCAATAAGGAAGAGTTCATGAGCTAGTCTCCTGAAATGCTTGTATATGACAGAATGACAGACAGTTCTCCATTATCCACCCCCAGTTCTCTGTGAAATAGAAGTCAGTTACTTTGGTTAAACAGGCTTGGCTGCTAACTGAAAGGTGGAAGGCTCAAGTCTACCCAGAGATGCCTCTGAAGAAAGGCCTGATGAACTACTTTTGAAAAAATCAGTCATTGAAAATCCTGTAGGGCACAATTCTACTCAAACACACATTGAGTCACCATGAGTTGGAATCTACTTGATGATAATTGGTTACTTTTGTTAAAAGTTATAATTAATATCAATGACAGAAAAGAACAGCTGTGTATATACTTTTGTTTTTCAAGGGAAAAGCATAGTTTTCCCCTGAAAGCAGCATTTCTCAAACTTTTTGGTCTTCAGACCCTTTTATACATAAAAATTATTGAGGACCCAAAAAGCTTTTGAATAAATAGTTATATCTATTGGTATTTACTGTATTAGATATTAAAACAAATTTAAAAAAAATTTGTTGATTAACTTGAGAATAGCAATGTCCAGTGTTTCATAAAATAAATATGTTTTTGAAAAATAACTATTTCACAAAACAAAACATTTGCAGAGAGAGGAATAGCATTGTTTTACATTTTTGCAAATCTCTTAAATGTCTGATTCAGTAGAAGATATTTGGATTCTCAGTCTGTTGCACCTTCTATATCAGTGTATCCTTTGGAAAACTCCATTGTAGCCTCATGAGAATAAATAAGGAAAATAATGTTAGTATTATTATGAAATTATTTTTATATTGAGATCCTCTGAAAAGTGTCTCAGAGACCCTAAGATTTCCTGGACTGTACTTTATTTATCCTAACATGACTTGTCAGTGTATTCCAGAATGTGAAAAAACATAATGAAGGATAATACTTGGAAAATTAATTTTATTGCTGTGGTTTATAATACCTGAGTCTGAAAAGAAGCTATGAAGTATGTCACAATTTAGGCAAAGTTTGCTTTTGTTGATGTTCTTGTTTCCTTAATTTACTCATTTAATGCCTTGCCTTCAAAATGAAAGATTCTTCTTTACTTTCTGCATAATCTACCTGGAGAGCAGAGATTCTAGATAGCATTAAAAAAATTTGATGCTTTATGTCAGCTTCATTATGTCCTTGATTACTTCAGGAAAACACACACACACACACACACACACACACACACACACACACAAAGAATAAAGGTTCCTCACTTATGAAAGAGCTGAGGTTTTGCTAATTCATTAAAGAAGTGACCAAGTCTTGTTTCTTAGGCACCCATGATCTTCTTAATCAAGTGCCCAAATAGCCTCTGACAGCACTTTCGATGTTTCCTTTAAAAAATTGGACCCTACATCCATCAAATGGGGAAAAGACAGTCTTTTTAACAAATGGTGCTGGCAAAACTGGATGTCCCTCTGCAAAAAAATGCAATAGGACCCATACCTCACACCATATACAAAAACTAATTCAAAATGGATCAAAGACCTAAATATAGAGCCAGAAACTGTAAAGTTCGTAGAAGAAAAAATAGGATCAACGCTAGAGGCCCTAATACACGGCATTAACAATATACAAACCATAACCATCAACACACAAACTCCAGAAGATAAGCTAGATAACTGGGATCTTCTAAAAATCAAACACCTATGCTCTTCAAAAGACTTCACCAAAAGAGTAAAAAGAGAACTTGCAGACTGGGAAAAAATTGGGGGCATTACAAGTCAGACAAAGGTCTAATCTCTAAAATCTGCAAGAAAATCCAACACCTCTACAACAAAAAGACAAATAGTCCTATTAAAAAATGGGCAAAGGAAATGAACAGACACTTCACCAAAGAACACATTAGGCAGCCAGCAGACACATGAGGAAATGCTAGCAATCACTAGCCATTAGAGAAATGCAAATTAAAACCACAATGAGATGCCATCTCACCTCTGCATTACTGGCACGAATCAAAAACGCTGGAAATAACAAATGTTGGAGAGGCTGTGGGGAGATCAGAACTCTTAGGCAGTGCTGGTGGGAATGCATAATGATACAACCATTTTGGAAAATGATATGGCGCTTCCTTAGAAAGCTAGAAATAGAAATACCATACGATCCAGCAATCCCATTCCTAGGGATATATCCTAGAGAAATAAGAGCTGTCACACAAATAGACATATGCACACCCATGTTCATGGCAGCATTGTTCACAATAGCAAAAACATGGAAACAACCTAGATGCCCGTCAACAGATGAATGGATAAATAAACTATGGTACACACACACAATGGAGTACTATGCAATGAGAAAGAACAATGATGAATCTGTGAAGCATCTCATAACATGGATGAAGCTGGATGACATTAGGCTGAGTGAAATAAGTCAATCACGAAAGAATAAATATTGTATGAGACCTCTGTTGTAAAAACTCATGAAAAAGTTTACACACAAAAAGTAACAATCTTTGTTGGTTACAAGGGATGGGAGGGGTAGGTGGGGGGGGAATACTAAATAGACAATAGATAAGTGGTAACTTTGGTGAAGGGTAAGACAGTACACAATGCTGGGGAAGCCAGCACAACTTGTACAAGGAAAGGTCATGGAAGCTCCATAGATGCATCCAAACTGAATTGCTGGGTGGAGGACTGTGGGGACCATGGTCTCAGGAAACATCTAGCCCAACTGGCATAACACAGTTTATAAAGACAATGCTCTACGTTCTACCTTGGTGAGTAGCGTCTGGGGTCTTAAAAGCCTCTGAGCAGCCATCTAAGATACTCCACTGGTCTCACCCCTTCGGGAGCAAGGGAGAATGAAGAGAACAGGATACAAGGAAAAGATTAGTCCAAAGGACTAATTGTCCACAGCTACCAAGGCCTCCACCGGACTGAGTCCAGTACAGCTAGATGGTGCCCGGCTACCACCACTGACTGCTCTGACAGGGATCACAGCAGAGGGTTCTGGACAGAGCTGGAGAAGGATGTAGAACAAAATTCTAACACACACAAAAAGACTGGATTTTCTAGCCTGACAGAGACTGGAGAAACCCTGAGAGTATGGCCCCCAGACACCCTTTTAGCTCAGTGGTGAAGTCACTCCTGAGGTTCAGCATTCAGCTGGGGATTGGACAGCCCCATAAAACAAAACGGGACTAATGAGACACAGCAGTCCAGGAACAAGGACTATAAGGCAGAAGTGGACAGGAAAGCTGGTGTTAGGGACCCAAAGTTGAGTAAGGACAGTGTTGACAATATGTGTACTGTTTAATGAGAAACTATTTTGTTCTGTAAACCTTCATCTAAAGTGAGAATAGCAGCACAACTGGAAGAATGTAGTCGATGTCACTGAATTGTACATGTAGAAATTTTTGAAATGGTATCTTGGGCTAAGTATATTTTCACCAAAAAAAAAAAAAAGGTCTTCCAAGATCGAGAAGGGAGAGTGTTGACATGTCGTGAGGTTGTTAACCAATGTCATAAAACAATATGTGTACTGACTGTTTAATGAGAAACTATTTGTTCTGTAAACCTTCACCTAAAGTACAGTAAAAAAAAAAAAATTGAAATAATAAAATAAGTTTTATAAGGCC
Organism: Dugong dugon; assembly: GCA_030035585.1. Taxonomy (NCBI): domain Eukaryota; kingdom Metazoa; phylum Chordata; class Mammalia; order Sirenia; family Dugongidae; genus Dugong; species Dugong dugon. The sequence goes on along the minus strand of CM057465.1, from coordinate 116,255,323 downwards.
AGGAAAAAAAAAAAAGATGGGACCCTACATTTAGGAAAAAAATTTTTTTTTCAGTATTTCTTTTATACTTAAAACTATCATTGGCATGTCCTCGAGGGCCCCTGGAAAGTCACAAAGATTTGGTCTTTTCACCTTATAAAAAGGAGAAATGCTATAATTAGATTTGTTTGAGGTATTACTATTGTAAGAGCTATGTGGGAAGAGTTGTCAAATCAGAGATGCTTGCTTAGCCTTCCCTGGGTAAAGTTTGTGTGGTAAAATGTTAATATAAATATTTCAGAAATTGTGTGCTTTATTGGAAGTCCCTTACTTGTCAATACCCATGCTGTCATAGTACGTTTTTATCTCAGGAGAAACACGGATCAAAACTGTCATGAGATAGTTGTGTGTGGTAACCCAAAAGAGAATGCGGCTTTCTTCCATTCTGATAGTACTGGTTACCCGTTGCAGTTGAGTTGATTCTGACGCATAGTGACCCTACAGGACAGAGTAGAACTGCCCCATAGGGTTTCCAAGAAGTGGCTGGTGGATTCGAACTGCCGACCTTTTGGTTAGCAGCCAAGCTCTTAATCACTGAGCCACCAGAGCTCCGTTGTTGGTTAGAGTACTGAATTAACCATAACCAGTAAGTCTCTGCCATCTATCGATGATTTTTGTTTTATTTTTTTGTGTGTGTTTTTTTGGTGTTGTTGAGAATATACACAGCAAAGCATACACCAGTTTCAATCATTCCTACATGTACAATTCAGTGACATTGATTACATTCTTTGTGTGGTGCAACTATTCTCACCCTCCTTTTCTGAGTTGTTCCTCCTCCATTAATATAAACTCACTGCCTGCTAAGCTTCCTGTCTAATCTTTCGAGTTGCTGTTGTCACTTTGATCCCATATAGATAGTTCTTAAAAGAGCATAATACTCAAGGCAGACATGTTTTACTAGTTAAGCTTAGCTATTGTTTGGTTTTAAGAATTGGGGATATTTTTGGTTTAAGGTTTAAACAGTATCTCAGGGCAGTAATTTAGGAGTTCATCCAACCTCCATGGCTTCAGAAAGTCTGGGTTCCACGAGAATTTGAAATTCCATTCTGCATTTTCACCCTTTTGATCAGGATTCTTCTATAGAATCTTTGAGCAAAATGTTCAGTAATAGTAGCCAGGCACAATCCAGTTCTTCTGATCTCATAGCAAAGAGACAGTTGTTCATGGAGGCAGTTAGTCAAACATTCCATATCTTCCTCCTATTCCTGACTCCTCCTTTCTCTGTTGCTCCAGGTGAAGAAAGACTGGTTGTCGTGCCTTGGATGGCTGCTTGCCAGCTTTTAAGACCCCAGTGCTATGCAACAAACTAGGAAGCGTAGAACAGAAGCACTAAACATGTTTTTAGGCCAGTTAACTGAAATGTGTCATGAAACCGTGACCCTAAACCTTCAAACCAAGGAACCAAATCCCATGAAACTTTTGGTTGAACATAATCAGCCTCAGCAGCTACTCTTTTTTTTGTCATTGTTGTAAATATATCTATCACACAACTTTTCCCAATTTACTTTTTACAGGTGTACAACTTAACTGACAGCAGTTACAATAATTGGCTGTGCAACCTTACCCATAATCAATGCGATGTTTCCATCACCATTAATCTCCCTTCCCCCCCACCCCCTGCCCTTGGTAATCACTAATAAATTTTGGTCTCTGTAAATCTGCCTTTTCTTGTCTTTTTATATAAGTGAGTTCATGTAATATTTGTCATTTTGTGATTGACTTATTTTGCTCAGCATAATGTCTTCCAGCTCTATCCATATTGTAACATGTATCAAGACTTCGTCTCGTCTCCTGGCTGAGTAGTATTTCACTGTATGTATGTACCACATTTTGTTCATCTATATTTTTTGTGTGTCTTCAGCAAAGGTGGACCGGGTACTTTAAGTTAGTGATACTTCAAAGAAAAGACTCTTGGATAGAGGCTTTTGAGTGGACATCACTTAGATAGCTTCCAGACTGACCACCCGGTGGACGGGTCAGGATTCCCAGGGCTGTAGCTAGTGTGGAAGCAGACAGCTTCATCAAAGTGGACTGCAAACCCAAATCCTGCAGAACACTCCCTGTCAGCCCAGGGAGTTTAGGATATTGGGGGGACCTGGGGGAGGGAGAAATTTGCCCACATTTATGGGTTCCAGTTGCTGTCGAGTTGATTCTGACTCATGCGACCCCATGTGTGTCAGAATAGAGCTGTGCCCCATAGGATTTTCAGTGGCTGATTTTTTGGAAGTAGATCACCAGGCCTTTCTTCCGAGGTGCCTCTGGGTGGACTTGAACCTCCAGTCCCTTGGTTAGCAGCTGAGCAGGTTAACCGTTTGCACCACCCAGTGACTCCACATTTATAGGTACTGCAGGTGAAACCTGGTGGGGAGAATTTCTTAGGCTTGGTTTCCTACCTTCAGGATAGCAAAAATAGAGACTTTTAATTAAAAGTCCAATCTGAGATTTCTGATTAAAATTTCCAGGCGAAGTTTCTTTGTGACCGTAGTAGTTGTTCAGTACCGCATGGCTCTAAATTTGCGAAAGAAACCCAAGGAGGCTCATCTGGTTAGTGAACACTCTTGCTGCACCTGTGTAAATTATCTGGCCAGCCTAATGAGACTATCCCGCCACCGCCGCCGCCAGTTGCCGTCAGGTTCACTCGGACTCATGGCAACTAGCCCCCCTTTTTGTATAAAGAATAATCTTTGACATTTTTATCACGTGTAGGGGTTGCGGGGACAGGATACTGTCAGAAGAAGAAAATGTGAAAGACTTTGAAATGGTCAAAAAAGATAACTGATGTTCTTACTTGTACCGTCTGAGTCTTAGTCTGTGTCTTTAAGCTGCTTTTAAACAAAACAAAACCCCTTACCATGGAGTCAGTTAACGGTTCATGACAACTCCATGTGTTACAGAGTACAACTGCTCCGTAGAGTTCTCATGGCTGTACTCTTTGTGGAAGCAGATCGGCCTCTCTTCCTTGGTGCTGCAAATGAACTTTGTCCAGTGGAATGCAATTGATTATTGCCTTGTGGATATTGATCAGTTTTGCGTCTGTGTGTAAATTCAGTTCAGCATTCTTGATTGCTTATGTGAGTGGTTCTTTGACTCCTTTATAAGGGTTGTGACATTTTACTCTTTCCCCACTAACTAATGAATTAAATAAAATCTTGACATGTGTTCCTTTAAGAAAACACCAAAAAAGGAAAGTTACCTCCTCCAAGCACGTTATTTTTCTGGACACCAGGGGCCAGAAAAGTGAAGTGATGCTGGGAACTCTCCCCTCCCTGTCCCTGTCCTTATTCTGGTTAATTCCTGCACATCCTTCAGCCCTCCACCCAGCCAGCACTCTCTCTCCTCTGGGTCTCCAGTCTAGGCTCCTGTTCCACGCTGTGCTGTATATCCCCTGGTATCAGCTTTTCCCTGGCACCCAGCACATAGTAGGCATGCTGAATATTTAATGGATGTATTAATGGCTGGGTTCTATAGCAGCACACGCTTTTCCTTCATACTGTTTATCGTATTTACAATTATACATTTTTTTGTAAATAGGCTGCTCTGAAGGAGTCCCTGGGTTGTGTAAATGGTTAAGCGCCCAACTAGCAGCCGAAAGGTTGGAGGTTCAAACCCACTTAGAGACACCTCAGAAGACAGGCCTGCCTTATTCAGAAGCCTGATCTACTTCTGAAAGGTCCCAGCCTTGAAAACCCCATGGAGCCGTTCTACTCTGCACTCATGGGGTCACCACTAATAACAGCAGCAGGCTGCCTTGGGGCAGACACCTGCATGACATTTTTACCATTGTTCCCCAGCTCCACGCACATTGAACAAGCTCAAAATGTTTGTCAGTTGGTGAGTGCTACACTCAAAGTCACACAGCTAGTTAAGTGCTGGGCCAGGGGGACAGGAGTTGGATTCTCTCAGCTTCTGGTCCAGTGTGTCCTTCCAGTGCAATGTTTGGGTGCCCCTGAGGTAGGATGAGTGCATGGTGTGGTGAAGGGACTCAGGGAATACGTGTTGCCCAGGGAGAGGCCTGTGCTATTGAGGCTTTGTCCTCATAAAGATCTTTTTCCTTCTAGGAGCGCTGTGTCCACTTGCTCCTGCCCTGTGTGGCTCACGCTTCTGCTTTAACTTACTGTGGGGTGGTGCTGAAGCCCTGGGGCACAGTGATTAAGAGCTCAGCTGCTAACCAAAAGGTCTGCAGTTCAAGTCCACCAGCCGCTCCTTGGAAACCATAAGGGGCAGTTCTGTTCTGCCCTATAGGGTTGTGATGAACTGGAATCAACTGAATGGCAATGGGTTTGTTTTGGTTTAGGGTGGTGCTAAGCTGAGGCTTTTGTGAACTTTGAGGTTTTCAGTTAATTCAGGGACATTTGGCTTCCAGGGTATGTGGGAGGCTCTTGGGTTCTAGAGAAGGGTGGCTAGAATTTGAGTAGGCATCAGTGAGGTATATATTGTCTGATTATCTTACTCATGAAGAACTGGCCCTGAGGGGTTCCCTTCTTCCCTGCGTCCTCAGAAATATCTTCTGCGTAAGGAAGCTGTGAGGATTGGAGAGAGTCTCATAAAAACCACCTGGTTGAAACAGATTCTGATTCAGTATATCTGTGGTGAAAATGCAAATTCTCAGCAGCGGGTAGAATCACTGGGAATGAACTGGTTCGAAGCTCTGGAGAGGGCAGGAGAAGCCGGCTGGCACCGTACCTGGTGACTTTGGTTGTTAATAATAGATGGTAGTTGGCTGGGATGGTGGTGGTTCTTAGTAAAAAGAGTTGTTATCCCTGTACCACAGAGTCTTTGACTGTTAAAAGGGTGAGAGAGTGCGGGGCTCCAAGAGATAACCCACAAAGGGACCAACAGCCCCAGCCTTGCCTTATGGCCAGTGAAATCCTGGCTTTGAACTTGCCTGGTAACGGGAAAGCCTTGTAAGATTGTGGATTGTTTCGCATTTCCTGCCTGCCTGGCTGTTTTCCTACTTGGGTCTCAGAAGAAAGGAGGGGAATGAACTCTTGGCAGCTTGCATTTTCCTCCTTGTGGGGCTACTTTTTTTAGCATCGGGCTGTGGGGGTGAAACCATGGCTAACCTTTGAGGATGCTGGTGGGTGTCCTCATCCCTGTCCTCCTGGGCTCCACTCACAGCTAACAGTTGAATCACTGAAATTCTCCTAAAGAAACAAATGGATAAGCCTGAGGGAAACCTGAGGCAGGCCTACTAAGGGTTTATGCTCTGCCCTGAAAGGGTAAATTGCAGATCCCCAAAGCCGTGCCAGCCAGGCCTGGGAATGTGCCCTTCTCCCCCTTCTAAAGACTGCTGCTGGCCAGGAGCCAGGGACCTTTGTGCCCAGGGTGGGTGCTGTGGCTGTGAGCCTGGGGCCTTTGTCACTTGAGGGCACAGCCCAGGTGAGCTAGCCCCTCTTGTCTTCGCCTACCACCACCGTGAGGCCAGTATAGCAGGATGGCACGCTGTGCTTTCACATGTTACCTCACTTGATTCTGGATTTAATTGGGAAATGCCACACCAGGATGATTCATCACAATGCTTTTTTTAATAGTGAAAAATTTGAAACTATTTAAATGTCTGACACTAGGGGATTAATTGCATTTGGGGGCATACGTCAATTTGGGGGCAATAGAACAGTCAAACTCGACATTATTGACATTTCTGATTCTTTGTTGAGGGGGCCAGTTCTGTGCATTGTAGGGTGTTTAGCAGCATCCACTAGATACCAGTAGCATCTCTCCCCCAGTTGTGGCAACGAAAAATGTGTCTAGACACTGCCAGATGTCCTCTGGAGACAGAATTACCCCTCGGTGAGAACCACTGCAATAGAATATTATATAGGCATTAAAATATTTTTGAAGAACGTTTATCGAAGTGGGAAAATGATCACAATATAAGTGAAAATAGAAGAATATGAAACTGCATATAGATGTGGGGTGTGTATGCACAATTCTGGAAGGATATCAGCTGAAGGAAAGTGCTGGGATCATGGGTGAATATTTTCTCCTACATGGTTTTTTGAAGTTACTTCTTGGCAGGAACGTGGTGGTGGAGGGGAAGGCCACTGGACTAAAGAGGAAGGAGGCCAGTGTTCTGGTCCAACAGTACTGTTACCTTGGTAGCAACTCTGGGGAAATGGTTTGGCTGCTATGGACCTGTTTCCTGAGGGTGGGCCCTGTTTTGTTCTTTGTCCTGATCCTGGCTCTAGCTCTTGCCTCTTGCCCTGGTGGGGGGTGCCCACAGATGGCCTGTGAGTCAATCCTTGTGACTTTCTTCTCTGTCCACACATGCCCTGGGTCATTTGCTTTTGGCCACCTTTCCTCCCTCGCATAGCCATATTCAGCCTTCCACACTCCCCAGTGGGAGGTTTGGAGTACAGCCTCTAGCTGTGCAGGATCCCCAAGGCCAGCGTGAGCACCTAAGACAGAGACACGGGCAGTGCCAAGAGTGGGAGCACGTGTCCCAGGCTCGGTGTGTATAGGGCTGCCTGGTGGGCTGGACACAGGATGCTTGCCCTTGCTTGTCCCTTCACTGTAGGTGGGGACCTCGCTTGCGCTTTCTTCTGGGAGACAAGTTGGTTGTCTATTCTTCTGTTTGTTTTTAATTGCCTGTGTACTTACGAACCGGATGAAATCACTAGTATGTGACTGATTTTGCCCTACAAAACGAGTTTCGTTTGGTTCAACCTAATACTGTGGGAACACACACACATACCCAGGCAAATACATTTTAAAACAGGATCATTCTATTTGGATTATTCTACAGAAATTTTTCTTCAGTCTGTTTTGGATGTCCTTCTATACTGGTATACACGTAGATTTCTCATTCTTTTTAATGGTTATACATATCCCATTGTATAGGCGTAAGGTTTTTTTTAACCCAATCACCAATGTATCTGGTCAACTGCTTATGCTGGGTTATTTAGTTGGTTTATTTGTTGTATGGTAGCTTTAATCTTTTAGGTAATTGTCAAGTGTATCAATCTTTTTCTTTCTTTATAAACATTTTACAAAAGCTACTTATATAAGGGACAGTGGTGGAATTCTCACCTCTCATGCCAGAGACCTGGTTCGATTCCAGGCCATGTACCAAGGGTCAGCCACCACCCATCTGTCATTGGAGGCTTGCATGTGGCTGTGATGCTGAATATGTTTCACCGGAGCTTCCAGACTAAGACAGACTAGGAAAAAAGGCCTGCCAAGCTAATTCTGAAAACCGGCCAGTGAAAAAACCCTATGGATCACAATGGCCTGAGCTGCAACCGATCATGGGGATGATGCAGGACTGGGCAGGGTTTTGCTCTGTTGTGCGTGGGCTCATCATGAGTCAGGGGCCAACTCAACAGCAGCTAACAACCATAGCAATAACATTCATATGTGAACGACTGGCCTGGCAGTGAGAACTGACCGGCCCCCTCCTGGCTGTCACTTAACCACTCCATGACCTCAGAATATTAGTCTCTGAACCTTATTTTCTCATCCATTAAGTCAGGATCAGCATAACTCCGCTGCCTACTTCTCAGGATAGCTGTGTAGAACAAATGAGATAGTAATGTGCTCTGAGAATGGTTGCATGTTAAAAGAGTGGGTTGGTAACAACCTTCAGTATGGATTACACCTAAACATAAAGAAAACAAAAATCCTCACAACTGGACCAATAAGTAACATCATGAAGCGGAGACAATATTGAAGTTGTCCAGCATTTCATTTTACTTGGATCCACAATCAGTGCCCATGGAAGCAGCAATCAAGAAATCCAATGACGTACTGCATTGAGCAAATCTGCTACAAAAGACCTCTTTAAAGTGTTGAAAAGCAGAGATGTCACTTTAAGGACTAAGGTGTGCCTGATCCAAGCCATGGTATTTTCAATCACCACTTAATGCATGTGAAAGCTGGACAATGAATAAGGAAGACCAAAGAATGACTGATGCCTTTGAATTATGGTGTTGGCGAAGAATATTGAATATACCATGGGCTGCCAGAAGAACGAACCAATCTGCCTCGGAAGAAGTAGAGCCAGAATGCTCCTTAGAAGCGAGGATGGCAAGACTTCATCTCACGTACTTTGGACATGTTATCAGGAGGGACCAGTCCCTGGAGAATGACACCATGCTTGATAAAGTAGAGGGTCAGTGAAAGAGAGGAAGACCCTCAATGAGGTGGATCGACACAGTGGCTGCAACAGTGGGCTTAAGCATAACAACAATTGTGAGGATGGCGCAGGACTGAACAGGGTTTTGTTCTGTTGTACACAGAGTCACTGTATGAACCAACTTGACGGCACCTAACAACAACAAGGAGTAGTTGTGACAGTGGTTATATTAGCGGTCACGGTAATAATAAACAGGTTCCCTGAAAATGTCTAGGTATATTTTATGAGCTAAGTTTATTATTGTAGGAAACTTAATAATGTATTTGTTTTAAAATACTTCATAAATCATACTGCCACTATTTGCCTGATCAATGAGGTTTTATTGAGCTTGGAGTAGAAGAGTTGAATCCTGAGAGGGGAGGGCTGGCCCTGGGGAGCTCTACAATGCCTTGGGAAGGTTCTGGAATGAGGAAAATCCAAAGTTTATCCCCTGGGTGTCTGCGCACAGTCTGCGCCAAGAAGAAACCCCTAGGTGAGCGCTGGTTGGGATGTGCGGCAGAGGTTTCAGCTGGGTTGGCTCAAGCACCTTGCAGCCAAAACCCAGAACAGCTTCTGTGATTTGTTTCTGAGGGGGTTATCTCTGCAAGGGAAACAGCTGCCCACCCCTTGTGTGTATGTATGTGTGTCTATCCTCTTCCAGGCCGTTGACCTGACGAGGGTCCCCTGTGAGCCAGAAGTGACTTGGAGCTTCCCAGTGCTGACAGTATCATGGATCCTCAGGTCAGACTCTCAAATTCTTTTGGAGAAACGCTTTGGGATGGGGAGGGAAGGTGGCTGAGGGCCAGCTGTTCTTCATTTGCATGCCTCTTGGTGTTCCACAGCTCTGCAAAGAGGAGCCTCAGATTCACAGCTTCCTTCTTAGAGCACAGTAAGAGAAACATCCTTTCTCATGTTCCCTTTCCTCCGTCTTCCCTTTCTTTCCCTGTCTGCTTTCCTTACTGCTCTCCGTCCCTTCCTGTCTCCTACACAAGAGTACCTGATCACTAACTGAGAGAGTGGGGGCTTTCTAATTTAAGACCATTTAAAAGCCACTGGTCTAGGGTTGGAGATGTTACCCAGAGGTCATATAAGCCATTCCCCTGCCTCTAACAGGATGGTACCTAAACTGTTCCTCCTCAATACCTTAGAATGGTCTTGGAAGAGAAAATCACAGCACAGCCAATCATAAGCTTTTGGTTTATCTACTTTCCACGGCTCTCCTTTGGCAAGTTCCACAAGCTCCTCAATCCGCCCAGCAGTGTGGTGTTTCCACATTCTATGTATTAACCTGCAGCTCTTCTCACCAGCCACTGTGGGTGGCAGTTACAGGAGTCTACTGAGCAGGCAGAAGGTTCTCAGTGGGTACTTGTTGAATACCCTTTTCAAAGGCTGATAATCTGGTGGTTTTCATGTTTGTAGCTGGAGGGCCTAAGTCTGAGTGGACAGAGAGGTTAGGTGTCAGCTGCATAAACAAAAGGGAGTTGGGGGGCTCTCCCTTGTCCTGATAAAGGCCTCTTTATTGGTATCCAAAATACTCTTCTGTTTAGTGCCATTTACACCTGCCTGTTGTCCCTCCCAGCCTGACACTGTTATCTCCTCTTCCCTCTGCTTGAGATGTCTGTGACTTAAAAGAGTCACTTTAGACTAGAGTAGAGCTTTAACTTGTAGGAAGTACTTTCTCCCACATTGTCCCATTTGTCTGTCCTCCTTCCAACCCTCCAGTATAAGAAGGATGGAGATCATTACTACTCAGGTTTTTCTTTTTATTTCCTTAAAAGTGGGAAAATGGAGACTCAGGAGTTAGCTTGCCCAGAGTCCCACAGAGTTGGGGTTCATAGTGAAAGCATTGATCAGTTTTATGTTTGTAGGGGTTTGACTTTTTTTTTCAAATCAGAACTTTCGTCCTGCTGTAGATTTTTCTGACTTTCTCCTTTGAGTTCTTGATACTTGGAAAAAGAAAAAAAATTGTGAGATTAGTTTTGTTTGTTTACTACTGTTTTCACCAGGATTATTTCAATTTCTCAGACACACTGGGTGGCTTTCCACCTTTTTCTCTGCATTGGCACTGATTTCATGGCATGAGGATTTTTTTTTGCCTCCTTCAGATCATTTTGTAATATGTTCAGTAGGGTTTCCTGCATCTTGATCATTTTTCTTTACTGTGGTCTAAAAGGATGAACAGCAACCTAGCCAATCTTACATCTTCTGAGACATCCCATTTCAACTTAGATCACTAGAAGATCAAAAAAAGGTCATCGTCCATACTTGGCATGTTACAAGCTCTGTTTGTTCTTGGAAGTAAATGTGATCAGTCTTTGTGCCCACTTCCCTTTGCCTGGGTAGTCCAGCTGTTCTTGACATGCCCGTCCAAACCGGGTTAGTCCATACGGCTCTCCACCTGCCATGGCTTCTGGACTCATCCTTCTCTGACAGGAAAATCTTTCCTTTCCCTCCCTGCCAAATGTATTCTTTTTCTTGTATGTGGGAAGACAAGTATTGCTGAACTTACATTTGATAGCCTGATCTGGCATAACTGGTGATAACTGCTGCTCTGCATTCAGTCTGTAGACACCTGTTTACCAACCCCTAGCCCTGGTGGCACAAATGGTTCAGTGCTTGGCTGCTAACCGAAAGTTGGTTTATGCTGGAGAATCTGGCAATCTGCTTCCATAAAGATTACAGCCTAGAAGACCCTATGGGGGCAGTTCTCCTGTCACATGGGGTTGCTCCTGAGACTTCAAGGTACTTAACAACAACAAGATCAAAAAGAAGTCATCGGGCAAAGATCGTCTGTATTCATTTCCTAGAGGTGCTGTAACAAAATCCCACAAATGGGTGGCTTGAAACAAATTTATTCTTTCACATTCTGGAGGCCAGAAGTCTGAAATAAAGGTGTTGGCAGGGTTGGTTCCTTCTGGGGGCTCTGAGGGAGGATGTTTTGTGAGTCTCCTAGGTTCCTTGGCTTGCGGCTGCATCACTCTCATCTCTGCCTGTATGTGTCTCTGTGTGTAAATCCCCTCTCCTTTCTCTTACAAAGATGCCAATCATTGGGTAGGACCCACCCTAATCCGGTATGACCTCATCTTAAATTGATTCCATCTGCAAAGACCCTATTTCCAAATATGGTCACAGTTACAGGTACCAGGGATTAGGACTTCCATGTATCTTTTGGGGGAACACAATTCAACCTACAGCACTGCTCCAGTCCTCCTTTAATCTCTCCTAACCAAGACATTTCCTTGAGGCAGAAGTGAAGCATGTTCGTGCGTTTCTAAGCTGTCTTGTACCTCATGGCCTCACCATATAGGAACTGTAGGGATTTGATAGAGCAAGGGCTTTTACATAAAAATTTTCCTCTTTTTAGAAGTAATTTTGGAGGCATGAAGGCTAAGTAGCAATATGTAGCAACTTATTTTAAGCGTTTTATTTATTTAAAACAATTTGCCTTCTAACAATTGTCCTCTAGTTTTCTGACTTTTCTAATGAAAACTATTAAGGATTTGGAGGATAGAAATAACTTTTACCAGGATCTTCACCTTCTACTGACCTTCTCTGTTAGCCCAGGATGTCTGCTTTGCATTTATCTGGGCAGATCTCAGTACCCCTAGCCTACCGGGTCATTCTATGCCAGGTCTCTGATTGCTCTGGGCACACCTGACTGCAGATGCTGCAAGTGCTCACCTTGGTGTGCCGAGAATACAGCCCTGAACTCAGTCAAGGCACAGAAATGTCCCTGTTGACTCCCAAAGCCCAGAGGCTGAACTGAGCTGCTTCTGCAAGTGCTGCCCACAGGGATGGGGAGCTGAAGGGCTGAGTGATCACCAGCCCCTTCAGGTTAGACCAGGAGTCACCCTCGTGGCTCTCTGGGGAGCTTTGGTTAAAAGGCATACACACTTGAAGTCAACCAAACCCGCCCGAAGGCAAGTGTTTTATATTCCACCTAGGGGTCACCACTAGCCAGTATTTATTGAAAACCTGCCGTTTCCACAGTGCCATCCTGGCCCTACAAAGGGGGTTATGGAAATGAAAGAGCTTCTAGATGCGTAGCCACGAAAGGTAGGCCTGAGTTGGCCACAGGTACATGAGACTTGGTAAAAAGAATGTAGATACATGGATGGGCACCTAAATGTTATTTGCTTGGCTTCCTAAAACAGCCTTCTTGCGCCAATAGGAAGCCCACTCCAACCAGATGTTCTCAGGAGGCCACGCAGATGAGTAGATGAGCCACCTCCTGCAGCTTTCTCTTTGGAATCTGCAGGTGGCATTGCTTAAAGCAGGCACTGTAAACCTGGCCTCTGCCCATGTAGATGAGACCTCCTACAGAGCTCTCATACACATAGGGCTATTCAGAACCTGTGGGCCAGTGAGGCTATTTCAGGCCAGGCTGTACCCCGGAGCCCTTCAGGCAGCCAGAAGGGCCTCTGGCCCTGGACCAGGTTCCCACAGGTCTCCGTCTCTCCTTTCTTCTTAGGTCAGCAATGGTTCAGTCCTCCCGAATGAGCACATCACAAACATACTGGTGTTCAGCTTCTTCAAAAACTGCTCCAACTGTAATTTCCGTGTAGAGTTGGAGGTGTTGGGCGATGAGCTTCCCGTGCCAGCTTACCTCAAGGAGGAGTGTGACGATGAGCTACAGACAGATGGCAACCGGAGCAGCCACCTCCGCTTGGGAAGACCTGAGATAAGACTTGAGGCAGGTTGGCATCGGCCCAGCCTGCTTTGCCTCATATCTGGGCTTTGTTGTCACCAGTAACATTTAGGGAACCTAAGGGCTGAAAGGGACCTTTAGGGCTCGGTCTCCACCTTTGCAGTTTTCAGTCCACCATATTTGGCCTATACTCGGCTACCTCTCGTGGTGTTAAACTCATCTACTGTTTTTGGATGACTGTTAGAAATTTTTTTCCTTCCGACATGCGAAAATCTCCCTGCAGGTGCTACTGGTTCTGATTCTGCTGTCTGGGCCAGTATTTAAATAGTAACAGGTGATTCTGATACAGGCAAAGTTTGGGAACCACTGATCTAGATACTATAACTCAGGGGCTCTCACACATGAGTTATATAATTGGAAGAACAGGGGAGGGGAGGTGGGCTTTAAAAACTACTGATACCTGGGTCCCACCTCCAGAGATTCTGATTTGACTGGTCTCATGAAAGCCCCACAGGTGATTCTGCTAGCATAGCGCCAGGCCACTTTGACCAGGCCTAGCTGAATTTCAATGAATTGAAATCCACTTGGGTTCTTTATAACAATCTTTGCATCTGTATAGTGCCTTACACTTTTATTTTCATATATATTTATTTTTTATTATCTATAAGGTAATTAAAGAGTCCTGGTGGAGCAGCTGTTAAATGCTCGGCTGCTAACTGAAAGGCCAGCCGTTGGAACCCAGCTGCTCCGCGGGAGAAGGATGTGACAGACTGCTTCCATAAAGATTTGCAGCCTTGAAAACCTTATGGGGCAGTTCTAGTTCTACTCTGTCCTATAGGGCTGCTATGAGTCGGAATCACCAGCGATGAGTTTTTTTTTTTTTTTTAAATACAATGGGTAGGCCAGTGAAGTATTGTGAACCACATTTCCAGATGAGGAGACTGAGGCCCAAAGAAAGGTAAATTACTAGCCCTAAAACAAATAGCTAATGGGTGTGGCAGAGCCAGGACCTGACGCCCCAGTCCTCTTGCCTTGAGCTTGGGCTCAGTTGTCCTCCCACTGTGGAGGGCTGCCTCCCATTGCAGTGTTTCCAGACTTTCTTTACCCTTTCCCTGGACCTGCTCCCAACCTCTACCTTCATTCCCCTTTGCCACCAATGCTGCCTCCACTGACCGAGACTGTCTGGAGCTGAAGGCTGGGGAGCATGTTGAGGTCTGACTACTCTCCGATCTGGCCCTTGAACAGTGGTTCTCAGTAACGAGCACATTGGAATTAATGTGAGACATTTTTTCAAAATGTCCAGGCCCAGGGTGCTACTTCAGTTGCCTGAATCCAAATACCCTAGGGTAGGGGACTCCCCAGGTGTTCTGATGCACACCCAGTTTAGAATCAACCATTGCCCTAAAATCCTAATGTGACTCTGGGGATCTCAACAGGACCCAGGCCCCCTAACCCAGCTGGCAGAACATGGTCTCTGCCCTGAACTCTCCTGGCATAAAGGTTGCACTGCCCTCTGGTGGCCTTGGAGGAGAAGCAGCTGATCCAGCCTTGCTGGCTTCCAGCACCGCCTGGAATGGGGTGGATGGGAATGGGACAGCAGTTCCTTCCCAGCCAGGGTGTGCAAAGACTTTCTCTGCCTCTGAATCCAGCCAGCATATCTTCTGGCCAGCCTCACACTGGAGTAAGAGCATCTGGCACCATGCAGCCCCCTTTTGGAAAGGTTTAGGAAGGGGTGGAGGTGGAATGGCTTTGCTATCAGAGGCGGCTGCAGGGGTAACTGCAGCCACAGGCTGCGGGCTCAGAGGCTGTCCCCTGTGCTGTTCTATTGCTCTTCTCTACATTGGTCCTTGCCTGTAGACTGCAAAAGTGATTATGGGTTTTTTATTTAATCCAGGGCTGGATTAACCAGTAAGCAGGTAGGCATGCACAGGCTTAACTGTGTTTAATTACTAATAAGTAGTGCACAATTTCATGTGGGTTTCACCACATCTTTGATGAGTGAGTTTGGATAGAACATTTGAAGGGAACAGTGGAAGATAAGGCCAAAGGCAAGTTGAGGCTAGGTCATGACTTACCACTTAAGCAGAGGTGGGCATACGAAAGGTTTTGAGCAGAGAAGTAATGTAATATCTATACTGGTCCAAGTGTCATGGTCAGAACTAGAGGGAAGCCAGTGAGACACCTGGGGCACATTTAAGGAGGCCTCATGCCCAGGGTCATGCAGCTGTACTCCATCCTCCTAACAGTCTCCTTACAGCTTGTACGTGAAGTGCCTCACTTGCCCTACCCAGGTCCTGGCTCTGAGGAGTATATTGTGGGGACTGAAGAATGGTCCTGGAGGGCAGTGGGAGCAGGAAGTGGGGTGAGGGGATGATTGTAATTAACCAAATGAGAGGCGATGGAGGACCCACACTGAAGCGGTGGTAGTGGCAGTGGGTAGGAGAGACAGGTGCATCTGCCCTGTAAGACAGGATCTGACAGTTAGGTGCATTTCTTTACTCATTTGTTGGTTTGTGCATCTGTTTATTGAGCACCTGCTGTGTGCCATGCATTGTTTCAGGTGCTGGCTATTTGGCAGTGCACAAAACAGATTAAAAAACTGTGGCCCTTATGAAACTTAATTATGACAAATAGCATAAGGTAAAATATGTAGTAGTAAGTGCCAGGGAAGACAGAGGGGGCGATACGGGGACAAGGAGTGGTGTTTATTAATATCGGACTGAATAAGGTCAGAAAAGGCTTCCCAGAGAGTGGCTGAGCTGATGTGAAGGGAGTGAGAGGATGAGCCCTGCTCTCTGGGGGAAGGAACAGCAGGCGGGGAGGCCAGTGTAGCTAAGAAGAACAGTTAAGGGGGCAAATAGGGGAGAGTTCCAGTTAGAGAGGTGGGGGGCAGATTATATAGAGCAGAGCCTTTTGGGTCATAGGGAAGACTTGGTGTTTTACTGCATGAGGTGGTGTTGGAGAGAGGAATGGTCTCCACAGCCGCCCTTTGGGGAAGGTAGGAAAGTTCAAGGTCCTGTGGCTAGGAAAGGGCGGGGGTGGGACCCAAACATGGTCAGACTGCAGAGTCTCTGTCCTCACAGCATCTAAGGCTGACAGCTGTTAGCTGCTGGGATATAGAACTGGCAGCCATAAAGGCTGCAGCCAGGTTTATGCCTCAGATGCCCCCAGCATCACTGATTCTTCCTGTGGGCAGATGTTGACTCTGTATTCAGGCAGAGACCCACTTCTCGAGCCAGTATTCTCCTCACTCAGGCTGGTCTCTGGGCCCATCCACTGCCCCCTGAACTGCTGCTCCTATGTCCTCACACTGGGGCCCTAGTGGAGTGGAGCAGATGCTCGGCTGGGCCCATCATGGTCTGCTGTGGAAGCAGGAGCAACGTTTGTTCCAGAGCAGAAGGCTTTCCTTTTTAGGGGTGGGGAGGAGTAGGGTAAGAGTGTTGAACGGGGCCATTGTCTGAATCTGATTGTCACTCCTGCCCCTGCCTGAACATTTCAGATTCTGGAAGTCAAGAGGAAGTCATCCAGATCATCGCTGAGCATCTTGCCCAAATAGGAGACGAGATAGAAAGCAAGGTCCACCCAAGTCTGGTGCAAAACCTGGCAATGCAGTTTATGAACATGAACCTGTCAGAGGCAGTAAGTAAAGGAATCAGACTTACACTGGTGCCTTTTCTGAGTCAGTGGGGAAGTGTGAGCATTTTCTCGTCAACTGAACCAACAAGATCTGTCCTTTGTTCCCTATCAGGTAGGTAGACCAATGTCCAGTGAAGTGACTCAGTTCCCAACCGTCAGGTCTAGGGCTTAATGCTCATCGACAAAAGAATTGGAAATAGAATCAGAAGGGACTCTCAGAAGATGGTTAGTTGACATTTAGCAGTCTTGAACCTTAAGTCAGAGCCAACAGTTAGGGATAAAAGGCCTCCAAAAATATTGTCAGCAAAATGTATATGGCTCTTCTAGAAGTAACGTTTATTCTTTCTCCAGTTCTAGGCAGTTGTATAAAGATGCCAATAGGGAACTTACCCAGGTGTGACAAGAAAAGCCAGCTACTCTTGGCTTTGCGGTCATAGCCAATCAATATTCAAATAATTACTAAGCTTCTACATTTCCTTGGCACCTTGGGGGATTCAAGGTTAGGTCCAAGGCACTCTGTCCTTCCTGAAGAAACTTAGTGGGAGAAAGAAATGAATACCCCAAGGCTGTCAAATAAATGCCTCTAGCTACAGGAGCTCAGAGGAGAGAAAGGTTTTGACTTTTACCTGCTGCAAATGCAGACAGCCCTCACTATCTGTAAATTTATTCATCCTTCAGGGATCAGCCAGGTCAAGCCTTCTGTCCTCCAGGAAGGCTTGTCTCCATTCTAGTGATGTCTCTCCATCTGATGTTCTACAGCAGCTATCATAGTATAAGCATCTCCTACTGCTCCGCCTTGGGACCACTCCCACAATATGTTAATTTACATTACTTAATTTTGCTGGTGAGTCAATGAGCTTGAGGCATTTTAAGTCTAATGGTCTATGGTCTGCCTCTCCTGTGTAGGTGGGAATGCAACTTGTAGCACCTTCATCCCCTTCCCCTAGCTAGATCTGCACCAGTAAGATGGGCCTAAGACATAGGGTCAGGGACTGACTTGGCTTTTTGTATTCCATTATTGTCTATAGTGAGCATACTGTGCTCGATGAGCATGTATTTGGTTAATGAACATCCCATTCCAGGCAGTGAGCTCAGGCTTCTCTTTCCATTGCTCTCAAAACTATTTCCCACTCTCTCTGCCCAACCTCCTTAGCTGTTTGATAAATACTTCCTACTGAAATGAAAGCATGTCTTTATACTCATCATTGAGGGGCTGTCTGGGACAGTTTTTCCTTTAAGAATTTCAGTAAGCTGTTCTGTGTGACCCTTCTCTTTTCACTCCTGTCCAGGAAAGAAGGGAGTGCCTGGGAACTGCCCTGGAACAGGCGATGCAGACCTGTCTCATGGACATGGAGTTAGAAAAGAAAAAGCTGATGTTGATCCTGCTGTTGGCCAAAAAGGTGGCCAATCACAAGCCTTGCTTGCTCCGTGATGTCTTTCGTACAACTGTGAACTTTATTAACCAGAACCTACTCACTTATGTGAGGAACTTAGCCAGAAATGTAAGAACCAGTGATACCAGCTTCTTGGCCTTTCTAAGTCCTCTTGGATCTCTCCTGCTCCCCACCCATTTCCTCCTCCAGTTTGGAGACCAGTAGCGCCCTCTGCTGTGGGCTGCCTGCTTCTGGTGACCAAACTGCTGCTTTCTGCTCAGGAAGACGGGCTTGGGTTTGCTTTCCTGAGCAATGAAGTTATATAGTATAAGGTGCTAATGGACACCTAATGTCCTTTTGAGCTTTATCAGCTTTAGTTTTAAGACATGTTACTATCCAGGGGAGGTGAAGCTTACTTTATACTACTGATGGGATCATCATGGCATGATGTGGACATGTAGAACGTGAGCTTCCCATCTGCTCTTATCATGATCTTCTCACAAAAATAAGTTTAATTTAAATTTTTAAAAATATGCTGACCAAGGATGATGGGGAGAGAGACCAAAGAGAACAGAAAAAAAGGGGCTGGGGGGAGGGGGATTCTTTTCCTCAGAACATCTCTGTCCCATAATCAGGGTATTAAAAAGTTAGACATTTCTAAAAAATCTGTGAGACCAAATGGTGAGCAGTTACTTTAAAGCAAAGTTGTAAAGGTAAGGAGGCAGGGAAACTAGATTACTGGAAATGGAACAACTAGGATGGAAAAATGAGAATACTGACACATTGTGAGGCATGTAACCAATGTCACTGAACGATTTGCTAGAAATTGGTGAATGGGAACCTAATTTGTTGCATAAATTTCCACTGAAAACACAATATTTAAAAAGTTATGGGTCTTCAGGATGCTGCCCAAAAAGCCTGGACAGGCCTTGAGAGTCTGGTGCTTTATTTCCACAGACCCAGATGAAAGTTCAGTGGATGCATTTTATCTGTAAATTGACAGTAGTGAGTGATGTGTTTTTATGTGTCAAAAGCATTACTCAGGCTTTCTTATTTTTTAAGTAAAACAGCTAGCATCTCTCCTCTTAATATTTACTGCTAAGCCTTAAAAGCACTGCCTATCTGCCGTCGTCTTCAGTTATACAGGCGTTTTAAAACAGGAATGACAGTAAATCTTAAATCAGGTGTTAAGCTAGGCTGAACTGTTGGAGGGAGGTGTATAGCCTGACCTAAACAGCTTTCCCTGACAACCATCTACAGGGGGAGTAAGTGGGCAAGGTGTCAACAGCAATTTGGATAGACTGCTTACCAACTACTGAAACAAAAAAAAAAAAAAAAATCCAAACCTGTTGCCTTCATCAAGTTGATTCCGACTCATAGCGACCCTTTAGGGTAGGGTAGAACTGCCCCATAAGTTTTCTAAGGCTGTAATCTTTACGGGAGCAGACTGCCACATCTTTCCCCTGTGGAGCAGCTGGTGGGTTTGAACCACCTACCTTTTGGTTAGCAGCTGAGTGCTTTAACCACCACACCACCAGGGCTCCTTACCAATTACTGAGGGGCTGAAAAAAAAATCCTTTCTGACCTGCTAAGATGGCTTTATAGTACCTTAAGTGATTTAGCAGATGTGAATATCCGGTTGTAGGATGCAGTGATATAAGGATCACAGAGCTCTGAAAATGTGTTTTTTAAATACTGTGTTTTTGATGGAAGTGTACACAGCAAATAGGTTCTCATTTAACTTTTTTCTTTTTTTTAGATGAAGGTTTATAGAACAAACTAGCTTCTCAATTGTTTTACGACATTGGTTAACAACCCCACGTGTCAACAGTCTCCCCTTCTCGACCTTGGGTTTCCTGTTACCAGCTTTTCCATCCCCTCCTGCCTTCTAGTCCTTGCCCCTGGGCTGGTGTGCCCCTTTAGTCTCATTTTGTTTTATGGGTCTGTCTAATCTTTGGATGAAGGGTGAACCTCAGGAGTGACTTCATTACTGAACTAAAAGTGTGTCCAGGGATCATATCATTTAACAATTTTATACAAAAATATTTCAGTGACATTGGTTACGTTTTTCAATCTGTCAACATTCTCATTATTTTCATTCTGGTTGTTCCGTTTCCATTAATCTAGCTTCCCTGCCCCCTACCCCTTACCGTCTCATCTGTGCTGTGGAGTAAATGTTGAGTCTGGTCTCATATAGATGATTTTTTTAAAGCAGCACAGTACTCACGGGTGATATTCTTTGAGTCACCCTGTTATTAGCTAAAAGGTAACCGCAGGGGATAGTCTCAGTTCAAAGTTTAAAGAATATCAGGGCAGTAGTCTCGGGGAATCCTCTAGTCTCAACTGGTCCAGTAAGTCTGAACTTTTTAAGAATTTGAGTTCTTTTCTACATTTCTCTCCCATTCTATCAGAATCCATCATCAGTCATGTCCCTGACCCGAATGGTTGGTAGTGGGAGCTGTGCACCATCTACTTTTTCTGGTCTCAGAGCAGATGAGGCCTCTTGGTTCGTGTAGATAGTCCTGCAGACTACTTTCTTCTCTGAGTCTTTGGTTTCCTTCTTTCTCTTTTACTCTGGATGAGTAGAGACCAATAGTTGTATCTTTGATGGCCACTTACAAGCTTTTAAGACCCCAGACACTACTCACCAGAGTAGGCTGTAGAACATACACCTTATGAATAATACTGGTATCGGTAACTGTGCTCTGAACATGTGTTTTTGCACAAATCTCAACTTTACTTCAGCACTAAAATTCTGAAGTATCGAGTCCTGGCTTGTGCATTAGACTGGCTAATTCTGGCTGTTCTTCCTTTATTGCTCTAGGAAATGGACTGAATGGATGACTGCAAAAGCGTGACTGGTTAAAACTACTGTGGTGACAGCAGTACAGCTGCCTCTGATGGAAATGGAGCCATGGCTATTTAAACAAAGTTCTTAGAGAAGACAGGCACTAGATGATAATAGATAATAGCTATTTATTTCTGTTTTAAAGATTATTTTTAAGCTGATGACCCATTTAGGAATTTCTACATTATTATACTTGAAAGAAAATGTTAACTTGCACATATTTGAATGGGTTTCATACCATCTCCCAAATTCATCTACACACTGTGCCTTTATCTTGTTTTGGCTGTATAGGTTCCCACCTGAAATACAAATTTAAAAACAGGTTGTAAAGCAGATGAAAAAAAAAAACACACGTTTTTCTGTAAGGAAAAAAAAAAAACAAAACAAAACAACCTTTACTGTTTATTAAATTGCACCATTGGGGCATGACCTTATAGCAAGCAGTATCCTGTTTGAGGAGAGCGAAGATTGGAGTAGAAATGCTATACCCCTTATAAATGGAGAACTCCACTCAAAATGGGGAATGTCTTAATACTTAGGAAGTAAGTCTTCCTGTTAAAAAACCAAATGGCACAAGAGGTTTTTGGGCTAAAGTGCTGTCTGTATTCAAATGATGGAAAAATCAGATCTTAATAAAAATAGGTTTTTTACTTTTTTCAACTTGATTTCGAGTCATGAGCCATAGGCAGTTAAAAAGTGTGAAGGTGATTTAAGGGCCCATGTCAGTTTCCAAAATCAGGTAACTGAAATGCACTTCCTTTCTTTCAAGAAGTCAGACTTTGATAAACATTTTAAGCTGATGGGGTACCAGAAGGTACTGCATATATCCTGTGGGGCTATTAATAATCATACAGCTTCCATTTCCAGTCATACTCCTCAGCTAATGCCAAAGAAGCTGCACCTGGAGAGGACAGGTGTATAGGGATAAAAGATGAAAGGGCAGTCAGACTATTTATTTGAAAGTCAACAGTTTGAGGTGATTCCTTTCCTTGGGGGCACAACTAGTATACAAGTGATGACAAAAGCAAATCACTCAGGTAGCGCCAAAATGAAAACAAGAGCTCTAGGTTTAGAAGCAACACAACACTAAACTGTTGCACCTACCTATAGGTGCTTGCCTAGGAGTTCATTTATGAATATGACAGTGGATACTCGGTCTGTATCTCACACACACGGCCTTCACTTTAAACCACCAAAGGTGCAGCTCCTGTTACTGTGAACATGCTGCTCCTGGGAAGCATATGAACAAGAGTATGACAGTGCTAATAAGTCATATTTCTTGTTACCAAAAGCACTTCTGTTCCTTGAGTTTCAATTCACCAGAAAAATGACTCTACATCATTTAGCACACCACAATTGGACTGGTTTCAATCTGATGTCTGCCTTGTTGTTATTAGTTGCCATTGAGTGGATTCCAACTCCCAGCGACCTATCTGCATTAAATTACAAATATGAAAAGGAAATACACTGCTTTGCAGTATGAAGGTCACCATTTGGAAATAAATCTTCCAGTAACGCTATTGTGACTGTTTTGGAGTGGATTTTTTCTTTTAAAGGATTCCTATCCCATGGAAACAAGTGGAATCACAGACATACATACATACTCAAACGTACACAAAACAGTACCATCAAGTTCTAAGGAGAGAGATTTTCTTCCAAAAGGAGCAATTTAAATACAAGTAGTCAACTCTAAATTAATGGCGAAGAGCTCTAAAACAAACAATCCCAGACTATACCTTGTAACACATTTAATCTTTCACAGTATCCTTACCTTCTGGTGTTTCACTTAGATTAATATAGTAGGCCACCATTTTAATGGCGTTTATGCAGATTTTGGTGTAAAATTTTCCAGACCAAGTATGATATACTCAGTCCTAAAGCAAAATTGTCACCCCCTTTCCCCAAACCAGCCTTATAAAAAGAGCCCTCTGTATAAAACAGCCAATGTTCTGATCACAAGCACATCATGGCCATGGTGACTTGGGCATATCCTGGAAGTTCGTGGATTTTGCACTGGTAATATAATCCTTTGGATATAATTGAGAGGTGACTGTCTAGTTCAGAGAATGTGTTTTTCATCCTGTTTTTAAAATATTTAAATTAAGTGATGGAAATTCCTTGATTAAAAATAAAAAGCTTTGTCTTCCAAAAGACACTTGACGTATCTGAAAGTCAGGTGGTGTATTCAGGTCAAACCATTCCTGCCCTCACCTCTTAGGATTCAGCATTAACTGCTAAGATGCTCAAGGCTGCCTGGCTTTATTTTCCAACAACTCAATCATCTGTGCTGACTGGGAACTACAATAGTGTCCTTTGGATATTACTGTTTTCAGGACCTGAAGTCAAGCCCAATCAGTAAGACTAATGATATGAAATGACCCCTCCCAAGTCAAGGGTATAAGGTTACCATATGAAGAGAAAAATGAATCCGTGGATTATCTTCAAATCTCATTTTATTACAACCTCCAGTGTGTTCTCCCCAGTACATTGCTTCTAACAGAAAGCACAATTCATGGATTTGAATTTCTATTCTTCTGTGTTTCTTTCCTCTGATGAAGAGTAGAATGGTCAAAAGGCAGGGAAGCAGGAGGAAGAAGGAGCCAGACTAATCCACAATAATAAATTCAGCATTATCAGAACTGTAACAAGGAGAGCTAATGGTACTTAAACAGAAGAGGAGGATACATATTGCTTAAGTAAAATACTTGTATTAATCACATTACCAAAATTATCATTTAATTCCAGTATTTGAGACAGCGCTACAGCCAATAATTGAACTCAGCTGAGTAATGAGTTAGGTAGGAAGAGGCACTTTTAATCTGAAGGAAGAAAGAAGTGGAAGACAACAGCAGGAAAAATACAAGTTTTAAAAAAATTCTCTTTTCCTTTAGTGCTGGCCCAGGAATGATCTACATAATACAGTTCTCTTGCTAGAAATCATCAGGAACAACTGAGTTATTCCAGATTCTGTAACAGGGAAGATTATACTTCAACTTCCTTTATTTCCAGGGAAGGAGGCAATAAACTAATCTTAAAATGTCAGAACTTTTGTTCTAAACTGTACATTAACCTATTTCTTCCAGTGGTGCAAAGGATACTCACTAAAGTGAGTGATATCATTATAAAATTTTCCACTTAGAAGTGAGAACAGGGTAAGAATCACCTTGAGCCTGCTGCTACTTTTTAACTTATTACAAGGCCTTGCAAATATCCCTGAGAGCAATTCCAGCCTGAGCTAACTATGAAGCAGCTGCCTGGCTAGGACTCTGTAAACATAAACATGTGAAGGACCCTGATGGTTTTCATTCACTTAACATGGCAATACATGAGGTTAAACAGTCTTGTGTAAAGAAAAGGAAGACAGAATTGATGGTTTCCAACTCCATGGAGCTTTATATATGAGCTAACTATAAAATACTAAATTTCAAGAAATCGGTATTCTATAGCCAAGGCTACTATTAACTTTACATTTCCCAGGATAGTAGGGAATGCCGTTAAGTGGTCTTTCACTGGGTGTCACCTACTGCCAGCTTCTGAACAAGCTGTGCCTATGGCTTTGCCTGGGCAATCCTCCTGACTGAGTCAGTGACCTCTTTGAGTCTCCAGAAGCCAAAGGATACCTAGAGGCTATCATTTGTCCTAGAGGAACCCCACTCTGGGCCCCACATCCCCACTCCAGGCTCAAGGCACAGGCAGGAGAGGAGGAACAGAAGGGAACAAGTTAGGAGAAAGGGAAGGGGAAAAAGAAAAGTGTCATGGTCTGCCTTCAACTGCCTCACTTTGCACTCAGTGATGGTTCCCTAATTCTGCCTAATTCTGTTTAAAAGCAAAAACATTTATCTAACACGTTAACCAAGAAAGATCTGTTCTAGGGGTAATTGTTAATTCTCTAACTACAAGGCATCTCATTCAATATCTAGAGAAAACATCTAGTACAATTAGAAGCTGGGAACAGCCCTAAACAAAACCTTCAATCCCATTTTTCTGTAGAATAACATACTCAAGAGAGCTGCCACTGAACCATAGAGTACTTTTGTACAAACTTGACGGTGCTCCTCCCAGATGAAACTCAGGAAGACCCACATTAGGGCACAGTGTGGTAAGTGGTGCACAGGCCACCAAGAGTGCTTGGCAGGGTCACAGAAATAACTGGTAACAACTGGAAAAAGCACTAGACTTGGAGTCAGAAAAATTCAGATCATTACCTTGCCTCTCATGCTAGAAGACTTTGAAAGTTACTAAACTATGATTAGGTTTCCTCAACCTGTAAACTAGAAATAAAAGGAATATCAATAGCTATCAGAGCTATGGGACCCTGGTGGCGTAGTGGTTAAGAGCTACAGCTGCAAACCAGAAGGTTGGCAGTTCAAATCCACCAGCCACTCCTTGGAAACCCTATGAGGCAGTTCTACCCTGTCCTATAGGGTCGTTATGAGTTGGAATCAAGTAGACTAGGCAGCGGGTTTGGTTTGGTTTTAATTAGAGCTATGAAAGTGAAATAAGGTATGTGAGAGAACTAAAACAATCTCTGATATACTGCAAATGTCCAATTAATACTTGATAAAAATATAATTATCCACACAAAAGACTTTTGAGAAAAAGATACTCTAATTTGGAAAAAATATGCACCCTAAACTCAAACCAATCTCAGCTGAACCTTCTCAGTGATGAATGGATTAACAGGAGGCTATCACTAATGGCAGATCTTATTACTCCAAGGAAAAGACAACACTTTGCTGGCATCAAGTGTGTTGCTGAGACTAAAAAAGACAATGCTTATAGGTGAATTAGTCTGGTGGCTTTAAGTTGGTTCTATAAATGATCTGATAGCCTACAATGAATGTGATCAACACTTCAAATTCTTTGAGAGATAAGTTTGTGTGAAAAGACATGATAAAGAGGAAGAGAAGGAAACAAAATTCTTATCCATAATACTTTTCATTTCTACAAAACATCTCAAAATAATTGAAGAAATTCTATGCGTAGTATTATCTGTTCACATGACATGCCTTTAGAGAAAAAGGCAAGGAACAGGCATTACTTTTATGTAAGTACAGGAAATTAGCACAAAGGCTGAGGAAATGAATTTCCATAGGAAATTAACAGCTATGTTTCTGGGTTTACTGTTTATGCCCCTCAGGACAAGCCTAGGTAGTGGTTGTGTTTGCCGTTAAGAGATGGGTCAGAAATACAGGCAGGAGGAGGTATCAGGGATGCCTTTGGGTGGGGATGTGGGAACCAGATGGTCAACAATTGCATTTCTTTATTAGAAAGCTCTCTAAAGGGCACTGGTGGTCAGGAGAGACCCCCGTAAGGGACACTGTAGGCACTGGCTGATTTCTGTAGGCCCAGAATATTATCACTTTAGTACAGAGAGGATACATGATAAACTGGCATTCTTTAATTGTTATTCTTCTCAAGAGACTTTCACTGGCTTTTTGCCAAGTGGTTAGAAATCACTACAGTCAATACAGCAGTTAAGAAGAATTCTAGAGGACTTATTAACAAAATTTTTCCTCAATAGTTCAAACAATAAGGAATAAACAGCAAATGAAATTCTTAATTCTGACATCTGAGTTCCATAAACAAGTTGGATTTATTCTAATCTTCCCTTTACCTCAGATTTAGATGCTATATAAATCAGGGGGCCAGAAGAAATAGCCTCCTACTACCAGCCCCCACCAAAAAAGGGGGGAGGGAGCTGAGAAATAATTTTTAAAAATATAACAGCAACACCCAGGAGCTGCTGTAAAAAGCAGTCCTCATTCGGGCTAATCCTGTCCACTGCCAGAGGCAGAGGATAAACAAATTAGAAAGAACGAGGACACTGACATATCCCATTACTAGGGAACTTAGGAAGATCAGCTGACACACTCAGCTACTAACTGAAAAGGTTGGAGGTTTGAGTCCACCCAGAGGCACCTCGGAAGAAAGGCCTAGCAATCCACTTTCAAAAAACTTAGCCACTGAAAACCCTATGAAGCACAACTCTACTCTGACACACATGAGGTCACCACGAGTCAGAGTCGACAGCAAATGGAGAAGAATATCTATTTACCATTACCCAGCAAAATACAATCAGCCAGAATACTTTGGGTTAATGTTCAACAGATGGGGAAATAAAGCAGCAAGTATCACCATCAATATCATACTTCTTTATATTCTTTTCTTTTGTGGAGACCACAGTCCCAAATATCCAAAGCTGCAGATGTCCTTTTAGCAGCTCAGAAATGAATCTGGCTTCTATTAGTGCTTCTATTAGTGCTTAAACGTGCTCAGCAACTGTCAGTGGGTTTGAGGTCCAGGGTTTAAAAGTGTTCAACACTGGAAGGAAAATATTTTATTTTATTTTAAAAGCAAAAAGAAAATAACATACCAGTTTTCTCAACTATTAAACTATATGAACACAAATACAGCAATTAAAATACACACCCATGGGAAAAAAAAGTTCTTTTCACTAATCCCATTTTTTCCTTCACCTCTAGCTATTAACCAAGGTGCACCAAAACCCTTAAAAACATCACTCCCAAAATGCGGTACTAAAACTCAGAACATAAAGATACATTGCATCACAGAGCTGTAACAGACACACAAACATACCTTCCGATCTTTTTCTGACCACCTTTTAAATAGTATTGCTTTAGGGAGAAGAAGCCCTGGTGGTACTCAGCTGCTAACCAAAAGGTCCATGGTTCAAACCCACCAGCTGCTTATCGGGAGAAAGATGTGGCAGTCTACTTCCATAAAGATTTACAGCCTTGGAAACCCTATGGGGCAGCTCTACTCTGTCCTATAGGATTGCTATGAGTCAGAATGGACTCGATGGCAGTGGGTTTTTTTTTTTTTTTTTAAGTGGGAAGATTTAATTTTAAAAAATAATTGTCAAAAGGAAAGCATATTTAAGATATCAACTTTGGGTGATCAGGGAAGGTAAAGTAATTTTATTATAAACTTCAGGACTTAAAAAGTAATTTGTTACATTTACTATGATAAATCTGAGAGGACTTTTTGTACCAAGTGCATGTGCCCTGCATAATGACACTGGGTCCTCAGGCATGAAAGGACACAGCTCTACCCCTCCTTTAGGAAAAGGGTCGGCTGGATGAGAGAAAAGCACGCAGACTCACAACTAGCATACACTGGTTGGGATCATTTTGGTTTATTACTCCGGCATGTGGACTGTGAAGAGTTCAGACTAAGAAGACTCTGTTCTTGAACTCTGAAAGCCAAACTAGAATTTGAGGGTAGTCTTCAGTTTTGAAATGAAAGCCTCTCTTTTCCCACTTTTGATTTTGATGATACTTAGGAGACTTTCTGTATTTAAAAGAATTATGATTCAAATTATGATTCAAATGGTTCTGTAAGCTCAACTCTGGAAATCCTTACTACATGGCAAGAGACCCACAGAGGTGCTGGATGACCAGCAGTAAGACTGAGGCCAGATACAGGGAAAAGCATACTAGCCCAGGGTCACAGACAGTGACCACCCAACAACACAAATGCTATTGCCTGGCACGTAACCGTAAGGTAAGTGGGGTGACCACAGACAAAAAGGGCTGGAAGAGATCTCAATAGGTCATTTAGGCCATCTTCCTGCCTCTATATAAGACAAATGTCTCTCTCTGGCCAGGGTTATTCACCCATGGCACTCATAAGCAGGGGGCCTTAGGTCTCTTTTATTCTATTTTTAAATTTACTTTATTATTTTTTAAAGATTCCTACAGGCAGCATCTTTACAAGGTGGGTCTGAGCAGAAGTACAAAGCAAGCACTTCCACAGGATCTCAGAAGGAACCTGGGGTGAAGAGGAGCAGTGCAGTACCTGAGAGGCAGCTGAGACATGAGGGAGAACACCCTCATGCCACAGGACCAAGAAGGTGGGAAGAGAAGAAGGGCCAAAAAGGAGTGGCTGCAAAATTCAGCCTGTTCGTCAGGGAAGATGAAATTTCAAGGGGATGAAGAGCTGACAAGTCAGTAGCTGAAGAGCCCACAGCTAAGCCCTCTTGCCTAGGAATTTCTCTCCCAGATTCTCCTAAATTAACCCTCTCCCTCTAGAGCAGTGGCTCTCAATGGGGATAATTTTGCCCCCCAGGGGACATGTGGCAATGTCTGGAGACATTTTGGTTGTCTTAACTCGGGGGAGGAGTGCTACTGGCATCTAGTAGGTAGAAGCCAGGGATGTTGCTAAATATCCTATAATGCACAGGACAGCCTCTTACAACAAAGAATTGTCAAAAGGTCAATAAATGCCAAGGTTGATAAACCTTGTTCTAGGGGGAGTACTTTACTCATATGATTCTGAATCTAGCATGAGCCCAAACTCTTGGAACTTATGATCAGACAAACGTGAACTCCCTTTACCTCAAGCCCTAAAGTATGGACCAATCCCCTTGCCTTGTTTAGTGGAAGTCCCAATTATCCCAGAGTGTTCCACAAATGTCCAATCAGCTGCCGGCGGGCGGTTCAAATTCCTATCAGTACAACTAAAAACTTAGATCCTTTTTGTCTTCTTTCTCTTCTGGAAAATCTGCTATTTCTTTCTCAAAGCCAGTGCTACTCCAACTGCCACTGCTAGGATGGCAATAGCAGCAGCTCCTCCAAACAGCAGTATAGACTTGCCCTCAGACAATGGGATCGCCTTTTCTTCTCTAGCCAGGGAGGACTCTTCTGTAAGACTCTCTTTCCTGACACTTCTCTCCCCTTCACTCAGCAGTGTTTTGGTGGGTTCCAGTGCAGGGACCACCTCCTCCTCCAGCTTAACAGCTTCAGCTGTTGCTGCTTTCACCTCTTCTTCATCAAGCTCTACAAACAAAGATGTAGCAGGGCTGGTTTTCTCAACTGCAATCATTTCTGTGTCAGGTTCCCTTGTCTCCAGCTGGGAAGTGGCAGTGATATGTGGAAGCAAAGGAGCTGGGGTTTCAGAGAATGCCTCTCGCAGCTCCCTGGTCGGCAGGCCTGCAGAAGCCACAGCAGCCTCTTCCATGCTCTCAGGGATTTCTTCTTTCTCCACGTGCACAATGTCAGAATTCGAAGAGTTGTTCTCACTCTTCTCTCCAGCTCCACTGCTATCTAAGCTTTTGACTTCTTCAGGCTCCATTGCAATCTGCTGCCAGGACTCAGGACCTAAGGACACTGGTAGGCTTTCAGTGTGCCAACTCTGGCTGGCTGACAGCGAGACAGGTAGGCTCTCTGACTGCCAAGAAGTGGTCACAGTTGGAGACTCTGGAGGACTGATTTGTCCGGAGTTGTCACTGGGCAGGATATAAATGTCATTGCTATCTTCTGCAATGATTCCAGGGTATTCCTCCTCCTCTGACTCAAGATTAAAAACAGTGCCCTAGAAAAGAAGGAGGAGAGTCAATATAAAGAATGGTAAATATGTTAAAAATAAATGTAAATCTGGAAAAAAATTTCTTTCCTAAACTGAAGTTCCAGGAATAAATATAAAGGTTAAGCCTACATAGTTTTCTGGATGGAATGCACTGATTTGTACACCAATGCAGAGGAAGGACTTTTAACAAGATTACAGTCCTCTGACCAGTTTCCTTGAAGCTACAAAATGAGTTAGTTTACCTTCAATTCAATTTATATTTATTCAATGCAATAATTATCACAAAATAGCAGAGAAAACAGAAGCCAAGAACCTCACTGTTAAGGGATTCATCACTTAGTAGGGTACAAAAACAACAATTGCAAATGCTGTGTCATAATCAAGGTGCTCTTCAGAGTTCAGATGGGAAAATGACTTCTTTTGGTGGTGGTTGGAGAGGCGGGCAGGGAGATCACAGATTCATGGAGGAACCAGCATTTAAACTGGACATCTGAAGAATGGGTAAGATTTTGATAAGTGAAGGCCATGTAGAGGACACAATATGGACAAAGGAATAGAGATACAGAAAAGCAGACTAGCAAGTAGCCCAGTTTTGAGTTGTGGAGTCAGCTTGCAAAAGGCACTTTGGCCTTTTTTTTTTTTTTGGTTCTTTGAGCCGGGCTAACACCCAAGGATAATGAGTGGGGGCTAACCAGTCCAAGAGGGACCACGTGGGGACCTGCTGCTGACTAAGCCTCACAAGGCATGGTGTAATCTACCATATCCACGTGGTAAGGCCGATACCAGCCTTGAACCCTGAGGTTCAGATGGAGCTTCTTGGTTGGTAAGAGGGAACATCTGCTCTTGGAAGGGTAGCACGTCCCCTTGGGACATGAAAGCTCTGCACTGGAGCCTGTCCCAGACTTTGCCCTCTGTATGCTTTTTTGCATTTCATTTGTATCCTTTTATTGTTATATTAAAGTTGTTATTGCAGGTATGGTGTTTTTGTGAGTAACTAATTTCAATATGATATTAAACATTAAGATAAGTGTACGCACAGGGTGCTACGTGAAACCAGAGGTTAAGACATAATCAGAAAGGCATGAAGAGAACCAAAGGAACATTATGTTATAGAGATCTACAAAAAATTTTACAAAAAGGCTAGATGACACTCAAATGCTACGGAGAGTTTGAATAGGTTATATAAAGCAAACTACTTCCTACGTTTTTTATGATTATGGTTGCTATTCATTTGAATCTGAATAACTTTATTCTTCAGCCAAGACCAAAAACCTACTGTGTGCACCAAGGCTCTAATACACATCAGAAGTTCCTCTATCAGCCCCACAAAAATGACACCAGAAACACAACTAACCAAACAATCATAATGTCAACATTCTATTGCCCCACATTCTACCTTGTTTCAGCCTCCTTAGTAAAAGGTCCTAATAGGCAATGAATATAAGCAGAGAGACAAAACAGTACACAAAAAAGAACACAAATTTTCTAGTCAAAAGTAACTCCTACTTTGAATTTTTGCCCCACTACATACTAGCCAGTGAATCTGGATGATTTGCTAATTTTTAAACCTCAATTTCTTCATAAAAATGGGGACAACAGACTTGATAAGACTGTTACAAAATTAAAATTAGACAAAGCATTTATAGTACCTAGCATAGTACCTTGCACACAGAAAGCAATCAATAAATAGTGGCTGCTATTATTATCAGTGGAGCTTCCAGACTAAGATGGACTAGGAAGAAAGACCTGGTAGTCTACTTCTGAAAACCAGCCAATGAAAACTCTATGGATCACAACGGTTTGATCTGCAATCGATCACGAGGACAGTGCAGGACTGGGCAGAGTTTCGTTGTTGTACGTGGGGTCGCTGATTTGATGGCTGCTAACAACAACAAACATTATTATCATTATTGTTTGTGTTATTGTTTTCAACGTTATTGTTTTTGGTGGTACAGTGGTGGGACAAAGAACTACTCTAAAATGTCAAACAGGTAGAAAAATATAAAAAGTAAAAACAATTTGAAACAATACCCTTACCTGGATAGAGAAGGTAATTTACAAACTCTTCCCTTCTCCATTTCTTCTAAGTAGAGGTATCACAAAACTGGCAAGTATAACCCCTCTTTAAAAATTACAATACTATATACAGTTGGGAAAACTGGAGGGGCCTTGGTTTTGAAGGTGGAAGAGGCTCCTAGGGCTGGGGGCTTTTCAGGATGATGGCTCACCCCAGCCCTGGTGAGGTCCGTTTGAATCAAGATCACTGGAAAGGTCCAGAAGAGGAAGTATTTAAGTAACAGAGACAGCGAAGGGAGGAAGGGGCTTTCAGGTTTTTTGGGGTTGTTGGTTCATTTCAGCTAAGTAGGAGAAGAGATGGAGATTCTGACTAGAAGCCGTAATCAGGACTTGAGTGTGTACATTTAACAGGCATTTTCATTAGTTTTAATCTTAATATGGAGGGTTTTAAAATAGTTTTCGATAGAGAAAAAGTTAAAAATATGGTCCATCGGAACTACTTACCTGTTAAAAAAGAAATAAGCAGATTTTTAAGTCTGATGTGAAAGGAAACCCATGATATATTGTACAAAACCTCTACATAAAAAACTACAAAGCATTACTGAGAGAAATTAAAGGTGATCTAAATTAATGCAGGGATATATCATATTCAGGAGCCCCTAGCTAGTACAAACGGTTAATGTGTTCAGCCAGAGGTTCCAGTTCACTCAGAGGTGCCTGAGGAGAAAGACCTAGCAATCTACTTCTGAAAAATCAGCCACTGAAAACTCTATGGAGCACGATCCTATTCTGACATGCGTGGAGCTGCCATGAGTCAGAGTACACTTGATGGCAACTGGTTTGGTTCTTGGTTTATATCATGTTCATGGATTGGAAGACTGAATATTTTAAAGATTTAAATTATCCCCCAAATTATCTACTGGTTAATGCAATCTCCAATAAAAAATCCCACCAAGTTTTTTCTTATTAAAATTGATAACTTGATTCTAAAACTCACATGGAAATAAAAAGGGTCAAGAATAACTAAGCTATTGTTGAAGATCAACAAAGTTAGAAGGCTCATACTACCAGATATCAAGATTTACTACAAAGACAGTGAGATAAATAGTTCAAGGAAAGACAAATAAAACAATGAAACTGAAC
Organism: Dugong dugon; assembly: GCA_030035585.1. NCBI lineage: Eukaryota > Metazoa > Chordata > Mammalia > Sirenia > Dugongidae > Dugong > Dugong dugon. The sequence continues at coordinate 116,222,177 of CM057465.1, read as the reverse complement.
AGAAGCCGGAAGCAGATACACACATGACCACTTGACTTACGGCAAAGATGACACAGCAGTACACTGGGAAAATGAATGGTATGATCCCATTTATGCTAAATATGATCCCATTTATGTTAAACATGCACACACATTGATACACACTTAAGTGTTTATATAAGCATAAAAAAGTCTGGAAAAAAATACACACCAAATCACTATAGAGGTTATTTCTGAGGGGCAAGATTAGAAGGAAAATGTGCATTACCTGAATTTTTTACAATAATCACAGATGAGTAAAAAAATCTATTTCCATTTTTTTTAAAAGAATGTAAAATATAAATGCTACCAGGGAATTTAAGATTAGTGGATATTCAACAATCAACACAGTTGTGAAATAGTTTGAATAACAAGCGTCAGATGACGAGAACCTCCTGAATTTCTTTTGCACGTGTCACGAGGGACAAAAAGCAGAGCATATATGGATATAGTATTACAAAACGGTGTTTTTGATCTTTTATTCTTCTTTTTTTGAGACATAATTAATGTAACATAAAATTCACTATTTTAAAGTGTACAATTCAGTAGGTTTCAGTACATTCACAATGTGGTGCAAGCATCACCCTTTAATTCCAGAACACTTCTATCACCCCAAAAAGAAACTCTGTACTCTTTAGCAGTCACTCCCAACACCCCTTCTATGCCTCCTCCGTGGTCCCCTGGCAACCACTAATCTTTCTGTCTCTATGGATTTGCCTATTCTGGACATTTCATATAAATGGAATCATGTAAGGCTCTTGGGTCTGGCTTCTTTCACTTGGCATAATGTTTTCAAGGCTAATTCACATTGTAGCATGTATCAGTACTTTATTCCTTTTATGGCAGAGTAATATTCCACTGTATGGATATACAGTGAAACCTGTGAGAGCTGGAACTCGAGGACACTCAGAGGCATGGGAGGTGGTGGTGATTTACTGGCCAGCCTCATCTGGCACCCTCCTGGACTTTCATCCCCCTATCCCCCTCTATGCCTCTGATGGGGCTGCCTTGTTTTTCTCGGTCTTGCAAGTTTTCTGCCTTTGACAGAGTGTAGTCTTACCACTTTTCCATCACTCTCTATTAGTGCAAATTATTTGAGTTTTCCTTCTCTGACAGGTTTCCACCTTACAAAGGTGCAGTCTTTGGCAGGTTTTATGTACTACATTTTCTTTATTCATTCATCAGTTGATGGATGTTTGAATAGTTTGCACTTTTTGGTTATTATGAATCATGCTGCTATGAACATGCCCGAGCTTTTGTGTGAACATATGTTTTCAATTCTCTTGGGTATATATACCAAGAAGTGGAATTGCTGGGTCATATGGTAATTCTGTTTAACTTTTTGAGGAATTACCAAACTGTTTCCAAAGTGGCTACATCATTTTACATTCCACCAGCAGTTTCGATTTTTCCACATCCTCAACAATACTTGTCACTGTTTGTCTTTTTTATTAGAGTCATTCTGCTGGGTGTAAAGTGGCATCTCACTGAGGTTTTGATATGCATTTCCCTAATGACTAATGATGTGCATCTTTTCATATGATTATTGGCCATTTGTATATCTTCTCTGGAGAAATGCCTATTCAAATCTTTTGCTCATTTTAAAATTAGGTTGTCTTTTTATTGTTGAATTGTAAGTTTTATTTTCTATTCTTTAAACAAGACTGCTACCCAACTGGATTTTGGAGGGGAGGAGGTGCTTGTAATTAGGTGGAGCCTAAGGGAAACAAGGAGTAAACGGGTGTCCTAAAAGTAGTTCTACGAGAGTGACTAACAGTCTATGCTATTTAATAATTTCCCTTTTTTTTTTTAAAGTTCTGTCATTAGCGCCATTCCTCATATGGATTCCTTTCTCAAGCCTCAAACCCCACATGACTAGAAAAGGGCTTCACAGCTATAATCTTATGAGATTTTACCTCTTTTAAACTCTCATTATATTTTCATCAGTGTAATGGTAATGTAAAACCACTCAACATTTCTGGGACTATCATCAATAATGAATGCTAACAAAGAGTCCCTTCACAACCAAATGCAGCACATAAAGACTGTATATCCATCAACAGCACAGCTTATTGATTACAGACAGCCAGAAGATAATGCTTGTCCTACTGAAGAATCTAAATTACAAATATTACTTCTACATCATTTCTCTGCCTTACCTCATCCGTAATTTTTTTTATCTTAGCTACCATCTATCTCATCATCTTCCCCACCCTTTATTTAATCAAGTCCTAAATGTATCAACATATTTATTCCTAAACGTATCTTAATGTATCTGAAAATATCTCCTCCCCTTCTCTCAATATTTTCTGATATTACACTCTTAATACAAACAATCACTATCTTTCACCATAACTGGTGCAAAAGATCCTGATTGTCTCCTAACCTCTGCAATCCAATTTAGAGATGAAAAGCACCATTTCACCAGCCAGCTAAGCCAGAAACCTGGGAATCATACTGGACCTCTCCTATTCATGAAGTAGCTAATTCTTACTACCAGGAACTGTGCTATTTAGGTGCTAGTAAGAAAGCAATATTGTCTCTGCCCTCAAAGAATTTAAAATATAGTTTAAAACCTAGTGAACGAGACACACATGAAAGAGAGGAACTTATCTGAAGATTCATAAAAGGCTTCCTAGAGGACAGAACAAAGAATGATGGATCTTAAAGAATGAATATGGACCAACCAGGCCAAAGAAAGATGAGAAAGATGCTCCAGGCAACAGAAAAAGCATAAACAAAAATGTGGTGTTGAGAAATATCATATATACACAGGCAACTACTAACTCTTTAGTATCCTAAAGCATAAGTTCAAGATGGGGAGTAAAGGAAGATGAAGCTGCAGAAGTAGGAAAGGCTAAGACGATACAAATGCATAGAAAGTAAAATAATGTGTATCTGGATATAAAACAGGGGCACGTCTCTATGTCATGAAGTCTTACTGAGACTGACAAGATCTTGGTTCTATTGAGAAATAAATTCAACTTTTCCCTCCATATGGCCTCTCCTAGATACTATCAATAACTCAGGGCAGAAAAGGTGAATCTAAAGTACCATCTGACCATTAGATAAAGGCTCAGTTTGAATTTTATAAAATAGAGTAGCGCCGCATGTGAAATCTATTTTTAATTACTTGACTCTTAGTTAAAAAAGGGAGCCCTGGTGGCATAGTGCCTAAGCATTAAGGCTGGTAACAAAAAGGTCAGCAGTTTGAATCCACCAGCCGCTTTCTGGAAACCTTACGGGGCAGTTCTACTCTCTCCTATAGGGTCACTATGAGTCCGAATTGACTTGACAGCAATTGTTTTTTTTTTTTGAAGGGGGGGTTTAGTTAAAAAGATGGGAAAGTCATATAACATTTGTAAGAAGACACTATCTCTTCTTGAGCACATTAGTAATGTTTTCTTAGGAAACCAAATATAAAAATTTAAAGGCTACAGCACAGATATAAGGCCAATTTTTCTTCTCTATTTCTAGAGCCATTATTTAAGCCCAAATTTGTCTTACTTACTGGGTGCCCCACATTAAGAGAAGGCTTATATTGGCAAGGTCACTCACTGTCTCCTTCAAGTGCTGTACTAAATTCCCAAACCCTGATCCATGTAAATATTGGTGTTCTTAAAATTTTTGGGGAGCAGAGAACGTTTTGCAAATATAACAACAGGTGTGAGACCTCTCCCTTAAAAATGTGCATTCATACAAGGCAACATACCATGTAGGGAGAAATTTCAGACTCCCTGAAGCCCTAGGTTAAGACCTCTGGTCTGGCTCCTTCAGGATCTGGCCATCCTCTTTGGACCACTCAATCCAATCACCCTCTCTTATTTCTTCAAAACTCTGAGTCTGGGCCACATGAAGTATCATAATTGTACATTTTGTATCATACTTCTCACTAATGTTTTTACATGTATTAGTCATCTCCCCAACTACATTATAAATGCCTTAAGGAAATAAAACATGCTTTAAGCGTCTCTGTTATCCCCCATGTGATGTCTCACACATGCTGAGTAAACAGTGGTGCTCAATAAATGCTTGGTCAATAGGAAAACTGGTCCCATCTTTGGATAAAAAAAGCTCTGAACATGAGCTATTTTTAATTTCTCAGGCACTGTTAGGTACAGCTCTTTGTTCATCTCTCTAGTTCTACAAACAGGAACTGAATCTGTGTTTTGTTGTGCAGGGTCACATACTCCTAGTGCTCAACACTGAATTCAACCTCCCATCTTTTGACTCAAATCACACTGTTCCATCCATTCAGAATTACCTCCTCTTCAACTCTGCCTTTCTGAATCCTTCCTACTACCTCTAAACTCATAATTATAAGATTCATCTCTCCCTCTTGCTATAAAACACGTAGCAAATAGTATGCATCTGTCTTATTTCCCCACTAACTATAAGCTCCTCGAGACCAAGGATATGTTTTATAACATCTTTGTTGTATTGGTTTCTTTTCCCAGCCCCACTCTTTCCATATGCCTTCTAAGATTCCATATACGTTTATTATATTAATGCCTAATCTTAAAGTCCTTCGATATTCAGACAAGCTGGTCCAGTTTTTCAACCTGGGGTCTCTTCCACTGACGAACAGACGTCACTTCTCTTTTTGCATGATTGCTGCCGTGGAATCACCAACTCATACAAATGAAATATTCTTTATGTACAACATAATGTGTATTACAACCTGCTGTGCTAGACCTACAAGCTTCTCTGAACAGGAAGTATATCTGTTTTCCAACTTCTGCTATGTACAGAGATGAAAGATACTCAGCGAAGTTCTGAGCAGGGCTGAGTAGTTTCAGGACTTCTTTTTCTTAAACAAAGCTCAGTTTAGGATATGTCCTAAATGGTTTAAACACAAAAGATACAGAACATAAGAAACATCTACGTCCTAGGAAAGTCCTCTTACTAAGACTCTGAGTCATATGGCCCCTCCAAGCTACCTAAACTAGACCCCAAACTCATCTAATTTCTTGCTGCTTTCCAATATAAGTCCATCACTTCCTTAAAGCCTTGACTTCTTTCAAGAAGTTTTTCCTGATTAAGCCCTACTTTACTTCATAACTACCATTTCCTTTCTTTGTATTTTACAACACCTAGTCAAAAATCTGCACTTTATTGTAGCTTTCTTGACATTTGTTTAGTTTGAACAATTAAATAATTGGGCTCCTTTATGTTTAGGCTTGTGTTTAACCAATAAGTATAATCAGCAATCTTGTAAATTCACAGTACATACTGTTATGTTGAAAAGAGAAGTATAAGATTATGATCTCTGCTTTCAAGGAGTCTGTAATCTAGTCGGGGAGATCAGATAACACAGTGGTCCTCAAATTTTGCTGTCTAATTAGTCAACTGTGGAACTTGTAAGGACTCCTATACTGAAGTTGTGATCCATAACAATTAAATCAGAATCTGTGAAAGAGGGACCCAGGCATCACATCTTGCTAAATGAAAAAGTGTGTAACTGCTGTACTCAAGGTAGGCACTGCTAAATTCAATAGCTCCTCCAAACATAGTACAAAATGGGAGACCTAAAGCTACTTTAGAAAACCCTGGTGGCATAATGGTTAAGAACTACAGCTGCTAACCAAGACGTCAGCAGTTCGAATCCACCAGGCGCTCCTTGGAAACTCTACGGGGCAGTTCTACTCTGTCCTATAGGGGTCACTATGAGTCGGAATCGAATTGACAGCAGTAGGTTTTTGGTTTTTTAAAGCTAGTTTGCAGTCAAAGGGCAGCCTTTTTTTAAAGAATCCTTTCCAGCCTCCTGCCTTCACCTCTGTTAATAATATGATGAGCAGCACTTATGAGGCATTAGCCCTGTCACCCTTCAAAGTAGCATTCCAAATTGTTTTCATCTCCTCTGTTGACCCATGTAAAACAGGACTACTGTGGGGATATTTATCTAATGTCTTACCGTCCTCTCTATCATAGTCAAAGGCCAGACATACTCTAGCACATTAACGGGCAGAGGTATGACAATTTAGACTTTGTGGTTATTGTAAGGATATCCCTGAGCTTTGGTGATTTGGGTAAATCAGCAGTAATGACAAATGACAGTAAGACAACATGACTGAAAATAGCTACTATTTACTCAGGGAACTATTTTTGTAACTTTCTTGGAAAACTACTTGTGGAATTCCAAGAGTGAGGAAGACCCAGTCACCAAAGCCAGATCGACACTGAAGCTAAATTCTTCTGTGAATGTTATATTTGCCTTTGTCTTTGCAGAATGCAATTCTAATTAGCCATGTGGATCCTCCCACATCTGTTATAAGTTCTTTGTACTACATAATTTATATAGTCAAAGGTTTATCTGTTTATTAAATCATCTCTTCGGGAGCTCCACCTTGTGAAGACCAGAAATAAAGGTTTACATACATGATGCTTTTGCAGAGGGGAAGGAAAAGGTAGTAAAGAAGAGTAGTAATAATATAAAGTAACACAAAGTTCATATTTGTCCCTTACTAACTTTACTTTGGAGCTCTGGTGGTGCAGTGGTTAAGCATTCGGCTGCTAATCAGAAGGTTGGCAGTTAAAATCTACCAGCCGCTCCTTGGAAACCCTATGGGGCAGTTCTACTCTGTCCTATACATTCACTATGAGTTGGAATCGACTCAAAGGCAATGGGTGGGTTTACTAACTTTACTTTAGCACACTTGTTTTATTTATTTGCTTTCTCAAAGTCTCCAAATGAGAAACTATTAGTATGATTAAACCCACTGCCTCGAGTCGATTTCAACTCATGGCAATCCTATGTATAGCTGTATAATCCTCAAACCTCTGCAGAGTAGATAAAAAGGAAAGGCATGACACTGATGATTATTAAAAACTTTTCTTCATTACTGAAATGCTGGACTTTTTTAAATTGGGCTAAGTCTTTTTGTTAAGTGAAGAGAAAAAGTTGGGGGAAAAAAGTTAACAGAATTACAATACTGAATAAACCAATTACAGTCTACCATCCTTAAAAGAAAGTACCCACCCACTGCAGTCAAGTCGATTCTAACTCATAGCAACCCTACAGGACAGAGTAGAACTGCCCCAAAGGGCTTTCAAGGCTGTAAATCTTTCCAGAAGCAGACTGCCATATCTTTCTCCCTCGGAGCGGCTGGTGGGTTCAATGTGCCAACCTTTCGGTTAGCAGCCGAGTGCTTTAACCACTGTGATACCAGGGCTCCTAAAAGAAAGATCACCCTATTTTCTCACAGAATTTGTATTTCAGAGTTATGCAAAATAGTCAAAGAACATCACTTACTTCACTACATGCGACTTAAAATAGTGTATTCTTGTAAATCTTTCATTTACATTTTAAAGTTTTCATCTAAAACACCCAAAAATGTTATTAACTATCCTCACCCCAGTTGACTTATTCTGAAAAAAGGAATGTAATTTCTTACATCTTTATTCTTAGTCTTGGTATCACATCGACTCTCACTCTGTTCACACTCTACAAGGTTGTAATCTATTTTCATGCCATTTCAAAAGCTGTACATTCCAGATGGATTCACAAAGCAGTGTTACAATTACACAGATGTTCAAACAGAAGGGTTATCCAAGGGTCAGAGAGTTCCTAAGTGCTCCCTGATAGGAATTCTCGATGAGTTACTTATCTGAACTTCTAAAAGCAGAATGTCTAATAGCAAAAACTTATTAAAAAAGCAAAACCAAAACAGAACAAAAAGTCTTAACAAAAAAGATTTAAGAATTTTAATCCTCAGAAGGAAGACCTTTGCTACTTTTTCTGTAGGGCTCTAAGCCAAGACAAGTGAAATAGAAATTTCAAAGTTCTACCATGAAGAAATAAGGGAAAAGTTAACTAGAATATAGTGTAAAATGTTTTTTCCCCTTATTTTTAACACTCAAAGCCAACAAAACATTTAAGATCATTCTTTGTTCCACATCTAGAGGACGTTTTCATCGCACCCAAGATTCTAGACCATCAGCTTTGTCAAACTAAAACTCTGAAGTAATAGATTGCTTCAAAAGCCACCTCCTTGCTGTCATGGCCTCCTTAACTTACAGCTTATTTTTGTATTTAGGGCGAGTGACATTTTCATGAAGATTCACCAAACATTTTTTGCTCTTATGTAAAAAGTCTTAAAGAAAGAATGAATCATCATTAAGACTTTTCTTGCTAGGGACAACTGTTGAGACTTTTACTGCACAGGGGATCAATTCATATAAAGCAAAGTATAAAGAGAGGCCCTTCTCTTGACAATTACTGCCATTCATGAAGAGTAGGCTTCTGCTTTAGGAAATACCTTAACTAAAACTTAGCACATCAGGGGAATAATATCTCCAGTCTTAGAACCATTCCAACAATTTAAATTGTTTTGTTAACACAAAATATTTATCTTGTTGGAAACATCTATTTCTTTGGCCCCACTGATATAAAAAAAACCGAGGAGTAACTTCAAGGGCTCAAAAATTTAAAACTAATTGCGACCAACCATCAGAGTTTAAGTATGCAAAAAGAATCTGAAAACAACATTTTTCTTCTTTTTTTAGAAGATGAAGCCTAGAGAGAGAAAGAAACTTGCCCACAGTCCCTTAACTTGCTAGAAGAATTGGATGCCAAAAAAAAAAAAAAACAGCTAACCTTTATACAGTTCTTACTTTGTGCCATTCTAAACACCTTATTTAAATTAATCTATTTAAATCTCATGACAACCCGGTGAGGTAGGTCTTAATATTATTTCCATTTTACAGATGAGGAAACTGAAGCACATAGAGGATAAGTAACTTGCCCGATGTCATGAAGCTCTGAAATGACTGCTGAGATTCAAAGCCAGGCAGTCTGCCTCCAGAGTCCATGTTTTTATCAACTATGTTATCCTAATTCTTAGACTAAGTTCTTTGATTCCCATCCAGGGCTTTCCCTACTATATCATAGTGCCTCTCGAGTTTACGGTCAGAAGTAGATGGAACAGGTTATTCCTGATTTTTCTTCAAGCAAAGACACAAAGATATGTGCATGAAACTCTTCAATTAAAGTGAGAAATAAAGAAGAAACTGAGATTTAGAGACAACAAGAATATTTTTTAAAATGTGTTTTATATAAAATATGAACATAACCAGTTTTGGTGATAGGAACTAGGAAAACAATAGCTCAGCGATCATTCAAAGAACCATTAAAAAAATGTGCAGTAGTTGCTTCATGATATCTATACTGACTGCGTTTTTTTGTTTAGCTTTTTTGGGGATTTATGTCAATTACAAATTATTCCATCACTGCAAGCAGTATTTTACCTTCCATGAGTCATAGCTGCTGATAAGTAGAGCTTTCTACAGACTTAACTTTTCCATCTGAGGACCCTTTGGCAGAACTCCAAAGTCCATCTACACTGGTAAACTCAACTCTCTCTTAAGACATGCTGGCACAAACCCTTATCATTACTTTGTAGCCCTCATACAATATCTATCTCTCAAGTATTCACCTTATAAAATAAAAACAGGTATCTGCTTTTTCTACATTCAAACAGGACACTGACAACTAAATGTCTCTTAGACCACTCTTAACCTAAAAGAAGAAAATGGAGAGTGCAAAAGAAATTCTAGAGAAGTAATTTTCACCTAACTTGATGGCCAAGGCCCAGAAAAAAATACATTTTAAAACACAACCCGCTAAATACCCATACTCATATTTATAACAAACATGCTTCATAAAACAGTACTTATCCTTGCTACACTAAAATGATTTCAGTCGCAACCCACTTGAATGATTTTAGACCACTAAGGTGTCATTCTCCCACAGTGTGAAAAATTCCGTTCTAACAAATTCTTAACTTAGAAATTTCCAAGAGGAAGTATTCCAATATCCTAGATTTAAAAAAACAAGACTTTTCAAGGTTTGCTCTTCTTAAAATAGAAATAAGAAGCTTCAAGTCAAAGAGGAAAAAAAAAAAAATTAATTTATTTGAACTACTTAAATATTATGATATTCATTAGATGAATTTCCCCAAATAATCTTTTATGTAATCTAAAACAAAATCTTTCAAAGTATTTAGTTTTAGTACATGACAAAAGGAGAAGAATAAGGAGAAGCCTTACCACAGTGGACGTGCACTGCTCTTTTCAGGAGACAGGCTTACTTCTAATGTAGCAACACAATCCCAGCAAATGAAAAAGAGTGAGAAAGAGGAGGGAGGGAACGAGGATGAGTCAGGGAAAAGCGAGCATGCCAACTAGTCTGTGCCCTAACTGGGCTACAGGGCAAATAAAAGTCAGAACTCAAAGGAAACTTCAATCAGGCTTAAGGAGAGGGAAAACAAATGTACACTCTTACAGACATACCTGAAAACTTGACATTTATAAAAATGTAACATTTTCACAAAACACTTTTACATCATAATCTTTGTGAGATAGAAAAGATATTCTTCGCTTTTTGTAGTCGAAGAAACAGGCTTAAATTCTTCTAAACACAGGGCTAGTACTGGCAGAGCTGGGACCAGAAATAAATCTTGTGATCTTTCAACCCACCATTCTCAGGCTAAAAAGGTCAGGGTGAAACAACAAGGTTGAAAGAGAAAACAAAAAAAAAAATAATAATACAAACAAACAAACCCAAAAACCAGTCTTGTAACTTTAATGCAAGCACAAACAGTAATAGAAACTTATACTCTAGTTCTAGCTCTGAAAAGCTAATTGCTAATTATAGTTAAGATATGTGTTTGTAATTGAATCTATATTTCTAGTTGCACCCCAATTAATCACTCCTTCCCTTTGCCCTCCCACTGCACTTTAAACATACCTCCACCTCACAGCACCAAACATGCTACATATGGTTATTTACATGTATGTCTCCCAATCAGATCTGAGCTCATAAGTAGGGCCTACATTTTATTCAACTTTTGTATACTTGGCATCTAGCATAATGCCTAGCATACATATGCGATCGATTAAGGTTTATCATATATTGAAAATTAATCCCTGAAGGGCTGAAATAGCATTATAGACATTAACTAATGAATCTTCACAAAATCCTTATAAAATGGGCAGACACTATTAGTGATTTCATTAGTAAGCTAGCTTTATAAATAATCTGAAGAACACAAAGGTAAATGATTCACCTAAGGCCAAACAGTTAAACAGGAATAAACACTACTAGCTCATTCTGCTTCTCAAGGGAAGAACATGATTTGGTGTGCCTGTGATTGCTGCCCCAAGAACAGGAGCCTCAGCTTCAATATTCCATGTAGAGCATACAGGAATGTGTTTCACCCTCACGATAGTAAGGATCAGTAATTAGGAATGCTCCCAAGTAGGTCAAGAATCTTTCACATCTACGGTACAGGCTGCTGTTGTTGGACCTGGGGTTCCTGCACGAAGAAGTTCCTATTCCAGGGGAAGACTGATGACAAGGACCTTCCTCCAGAGCCAAGAGAGAAAACCTTCCCCTGGAGGTGATATCCTGAATTTGGACTTGTAGCCTATTAGACTGAGAATAAATTTCTCTTTGTTAAAGCCACCCACTTGTGGTATTTCTGTTATAGCAGCACTAAATGACTAAGACAATGTTCAAAGCCTGCCTGTTCTTAACCACCTACATGCTACTACTCTGCAGTCACTCAACAGATTTTGGCTGCCAGCACCTCCTGCTTTTCTGTAACTCATTAACCCACCGCCACCAAGTCTATTCCGACCCATAGAAACCTTATAGGACACAGGAGAACCACCACACAGGGTTCCCAAGGAGTGGCTGGTGGATTCCAACTGCTGAACTTTCGGTTAGCAGCCAAATGCTTAACCACCGTGCCACAAGGGCTCCTCCTTTGCTGTAGGTTTTCAAAACTAGTTTCACTTTGTAAGTTAGACAGTTTGCTTCATCCTGACGTCATGTTTGAGTGGCTAAAGATAAACACGCTGCTGTGGAAATAGCAATGCAAACATATATAACAGAATGCAACATCATGTAGTTAAAATGATTCTCCTCTGAAACTTAGGGGGCAGTGAGTTTACGTTAACGGGGGAGGAAAACTCAGAAAGGAGGGTGGGAATGGTTGCACAGTTTGAAGAATGCAACCAATATTACTGAATTGTACATGCAGAAATTGTTGAATCGGTATATGTTCTGCTGTGTATATTCTCAACAACAACAAAAATAAATTATTTAAAAAAAAAAAAAGATTCTCCTCTGGAAGGGTGGTGTGATGATATTAATGCAGTGTTCAACACAAATTACCTTAAAGATGACTCATGCTGACACCCTGTATCAGAGGATACATCACCTAGCCAAACAAATCTTCACCAACTAGCCAAAAATGCAACTCTTCATTTTAAACATGAGCAAATGCAAAGCTTAGACCTAACAATATGAAATTCAAATTAGGCATCCAAACTTAATATTAATGAACTAATTATCCAAATTACTGCTCTTTTCTACTATCAGCACAGATTTTTCAGTTGAATAAAATACTTAACTTTCTGTGTAAACAAGTATGGTCACCAAACAAACTTCGGTGGAATACATAACAACAAAACTGAAAATCAAGAAGGGGATACATCAAAGACCTAAATATAAAATCTAAAACAATAAAGATCATGGAAGAAAAAATAGGGACAATGCTAGGAGCCCTAATATATGGCATAAACAGAATACAAACCATAAATAACAATGCACAAACACCAGGAAAGAAACTAGATAACTGGGAGCTCCGAAAAATCAAACACTTAATGCTCATCAAAAGACTTCACCAAAAGAGTAAAAAGACAACCTACAGACTGGGAAAAAAATTTTGGCTACAACAAATCCAATCAGCGTCTAATCTCTAAAATCTACAAGATATTGCAAAACCTCAACAGCAAAAAGACAAATAATCCAATTAAAAAATGGGCAAAGGATATGAACAGGCACTTTGCCAAAGAAGACATTCAGGTGGCTAATAGACACATGAGGAAATGCTCACGATCATTAGCCATTAGAGAAACGCAAATCAAAACTACAATGAGATATCATCTCACTCCAACAAGGCTAGCATTAATTCAAAAAACCCAAAATAATAAATGTTGGAGAGGTTGTGGAGAGACTGGAACACTCATACACTGCTGGTGGGAATGTAAAATGGTACAACCACTTTTGAAATTGATTTGGCACTTCCTTAAAAAGCCAGAAATAGAAGTACCATATGATCCAGCAATCCCACTCTTTGGAATATATCCTAGAGAAATAAGAGCTGTCACACGAATAGATATATGCACACCCATGTTCACTGCAGCAATGTTCACGATAGCAAAAAAGATGCAAACAACCTAGATACCCATCAATGGATGAATGGATAAACAAATTATGGCACACACAATGGAATACTACACAACAATAAAGAACAACAATGAATCCGTGAAACATTTTATAATATGGAGGAATCCATTATGTTGAGTGAATTTAGCCAGTCGTAAAAGGACAAATATTGTATAAGACCACTATTATAAGAACTCAAGAAAAGGTTTAAACACAGAAGAAAACATTCTTTGATGGTTACGAGGGTGGGGAGGGAGGGAGAGGGGTATTCACTAACTAGATAGACAAGAATTATCTTATGTGAAGGGAAGGACAGCATACACTACAGGGGAAGTCAGCAAAACTGGACTAAACCAAAGCTAAGAAGTTTCCTGAATACAACCAAACACTTCGAGGGACACAAAAGCAGCGGTGGGGGTCTGGGGACCATGGTTTCAGGGGCCATCTAGGTCAGCTGGCATAACAAAGTTTATTAAGAGAATGTTCTGCACCCCACTTTGGTGAGTGGCATCTGGGGTCTTAAAAGCTAGTGAGCAGCCAGCCAAGATGCACTATTGGTCCCAACCCACCTGGAGTAAAGGAGAATGAAGAACACCAAAGGCACAAGGAAAGTATTAGCCCAAGAGACAGAAAGGCCACATAAACCAGAGACTTCATCAGCCTGAGACCAGAAGAACTAGATGGTGCCCGGCTACCATCAATGACCGCCCTGACAGGGAACACAATAGAGAGTCCCGGACAGACTAGGAGAAAAGTGGGGTACAGAACTCAAATTCTAGTAAAAAGACCAGACTTAATGGTTTGATTGATACTGGAGAGACCCCGGAAGACAGGGTCCCCAGACTCTCTGTTAGCCCAAAACTAAAACCATTCCCAAGGCCAACTCTTCAGACAAAGATTAGACTGGACTATGGGACACAAAATGATACTGGTGAAGAGTGTGCTTCTTAGCTCAAATACATACATGAGACTAAATGGGCAGCTCCTGTCCAGAGGCGAGATGAGAAGGCAGAGAGGACCAGGAGCTAGCTGAATGGACATGGGAAATCAGGGGTGGAAAGGAAGAGTGTGCTGTCACAGTATAGGGAGAGCAACTAGGGTTACATAACAATGTATGTATAAATTTTTATATGAGAGACTAACTTGAATTGTAAACTTTCACTTAAAGCACAACAATAAAAAAAAGGGGGGGATACATAACATTCCCTGCATTTTTTCTTCTTCCTCTGTGGTAAAGCACTACAAAGGCTAAGTGGAAATTAACCTGGGGTGTCCCCTGGCTGTCACACATATCATACACTATATTGGTCAAAACAGAAGAAAAAAATTGTACTAATGTAGGAAAAAAGTAACAATTTCTCATAGATCTTATTTTTAAGAACAGCTTAAAACAATATTTCTATTTTCCTAAGACAAATGCTCAGCATTTCATTCAATAGGCATTTATCAAGTACCTAAATCTAATATGCTCCAGATTAACATCTGTATTGTTTAAACTTCCGCTTTAAAAAAAAAAAAATTCAAACCCTTAGATGCATAAGAGGCTAAAAAGCAATAATGTATACTATATATTCTGAAAAATACTCCCACTACAAAATCATTAAACATAGCTTAAAAAAAAAAAATTAAAAACCAGAACAGAAAACATTCCTGGGCTCAAAGAAAAAGAAAACTCCCAGGACAAGAGCAGAAGGGAAGGGAAGTAACAACGAACAGTCAGATGCAAACAGGGAGGTAAGCCAAGTCTTTACTCAAACACCATTTTCTGAGTAAAGTTTCCCCTTGCTACCATACTAAAAACTTCAACCTCTATGCTGTTTCCCTGCTTTATTTTTCTTCATAACACTTACTGATATCTGACATACTATGTTGTTCTTGTTGTTGTGTGCTGTTGAGTTGATTCCCACTGATGGCGACCCTACAGGACAAAGTAGAGCTGCCCCTGAGGGTTTCCCAAGCTGTAATCATTATGGAGCAAATCAGCAGGTCCTTTCTCTGGTGGAGTGGCTGGTGGTTTTAAACCACCAACCTTTTAGTTACCAGCTGAGCGCTTAACTGTTGAGCCACCAGAGCTCCTTCTGACATACTATATATCTTAATTATTTGTTTGTCTGTCTCACTCCCCTAAAATTAATTTCTATTGGGGTCAAGGACTTTCTCTGTTCACAGCTATCTACCCAGAATCTAAAACAAAGCATAGCTTATAGATGGCACTCGACAGATTGTTAAATGATGAATGACTGCTTGGTACAAGAGAAGCTGAAGTAAAAGGATACAGAAAGATTAGAGGTAAAAGCTGGGGTAGATGTATTAATATTAGAAAGAACAGACTTCAAGACAAAAAAATTGTTGTAGGGACTAAGAGCATAACTATAATGGCAAAAGGTTTAACTTACCAAAAAGAATGAATAATTACAATTTGTAGTGGCCTAACAAAATAACCTGCAAATATATAAAGCTCAAATTGACAGAACTACAAGGAAAACTGAAAATCTATCACCATAGTAGCAAATTTCAACATCTCTCTCTTAGTAAACGATAGGTCAATTAGACAAAAAATTGGTAATGATATAAAAGATTTAAACCACATAATTATCAAGATTGTTTCAATGGACACATTAAAACTCTGCATCAACAATTATAGATATACATTCTTCTGAAGCACACGTGGATTATATACATATTTAATTAACCAGGTACTAGGCCATAAAATAAGTTTTCAATACATTTCAGAGATTCAGTACCATTCAGTAGCATGATGGCTATGCTTGCTGATGAAAATGCCAATTACATTAGAAATCAGTAACAGTAACATTAATTTTAAACTCCCAAACCTTTGCAAGTTTTTTTTGAAACTCAAAATCATATTTCTAAATAATTCAAGCTTCAAAGATGATATTGTAATAAAAATTTAAAAACAACTGAACAAATTGAACAATAATGAAAAACAGTCAAAAAATTCATGAGATGCAGCTAAAGTGGTAAAATTTACAGCCTTAAATATTTATGATAGAAAAAAAAGGCTGAAACTTAATGAGCTAAACAATCAACTTAAGAAGTCTGAGAAAAAATGAATACGTCTAAAGAAAGTAGAAGGAAGAGGGTAAAGATAAAAACAGAAATTATATAAAAGATATAAAGGCATAAATAAAAATGAAAGTTGGTTCTTTGAAGATACCTACGAAATACACAAATCTCTCAGAAAAGATGTATAAAAGGGCACCAGGGAACATTCTGGATGGTAGAAATATTGTTTTGCATTGGAAAGTTACACAGGTGTATACAACTGTCAGAACTCAACAAACTAAATACCTAGGATCTGTTAATGTTAAAAACAAAAGAAGGAATTAATAATAATAGAAATGAAAAATGAGATACAGTTCTTTAAATTGCAGAGATTAAAAGAGAAGAGAGGATATTTCTGAGTCATTTGGAAACCTGAATGCTGATGGGATCTTTTATAGATCTATACTGAAAATTTTATAGGTAAAATATATGTCTGGACTTTGCTTCAAAATAATATTAAAGGGGAAAGTGATCAGGGTATGAATGAGGCATGACTGGCAATGGGTTAATGGTTATTGGGTAAGTGTCGGGGGTTCATTATAATATCCTCTTCAAACACGTACGTTCGAAATTCTCCAAAATAAAAAGATTGCTAAAAAAGGATGTAGTATAAGATGATTAAGAAATAAATCTAGTGTGCCCTCCCACCAAAATTAAAAGCTCTATTCCAACAAAATTTTAGGGGAAAAAATGGAAACACTGCTAGAAAAACTATAAAAATTTCCAAAGAAAAAACAGAAGCCTTCCTCAAAGAAAATTCTAGACAGTTTTACAGGCAAGTAAGGTACAAATAATTCTAACTTTACACAAACTATTCAAGAGTATAGAAAAAGAAGTGCTCTTCCCAACTCTAAATTCTTTTATGAAGCCAGCATGCCATTAATATTGTAACTAGACAAGAAAAATTACAGGCCACCCTCACTCATTCAGAGAATAAAAATTTCAGGCCAACCTCACGCATTGACATTGATACAATTTAATGGTGACACAATAAAAACATTCTTTTTTAGTATCAGGCAAAAGACAAGGATGGATGCTTGCCAACACCAGTTCTATTATACTATACTGGAGGTCTTGGTTAGCACAACAGTAATTTTTTAAAAAAGACATAAGAATTATACAGCAAAAAAATTATTCCTAGATGGTACAATTGCCTATGTAGAAAACTAAAAGGAACCTAGAGATAAATAATCATAATTAATAAGAGAGTTGAGCAAAGTTGCTGGACATGAAATCAATATGGAAAAGTCTACTGCATTTCTATATACCAGCAAACAAAAAATATTAGGAATGTAACTAAATATGTACAAGATTTCTGTGAAAGAAATCAAAAACTTTATTGAGGCTTTTTAAAAGATCTAAATAAATGAAAGGATATATCATATTGATAAATTGAGACTCAATAGCATAAATAGTACATAAACAGATTTATAATACATCTGTAGTATTAAAACTTCATAGAAGGAGGGAGATGATTAGGAAAACAAATGTCTGAAAAGCCTCCTTAGAGGAGTGACAGTGAAAAAGAGGTTGAGAAAACAGTATCTAGGTGAATTTCAAAAACATAAGGCTGAATGAAAAACAAGTTACAGAAGAATACACAGAGTATAATACCACTTGTAAAAAGTTGAAAAATATACAAAATAACATATTGTCTAGGGATATGCACACAGGTAGTTAAACTATAACAAAACACAAAATTCAGAATAGGGTGGGTAAAAGCACGTTGAATTCTAGGAGGGGCATATAAAGAGACTCAAAAGTGCTGGCTGTGTTCTTTTCTTGGACTGGGACAGTAGATTCATAGGTATTTGTTTTATTATTCCTCATCCTTTATTTATATATTCTTGTATGTATAAATGTTTTATAATTAAAAACTATTTTAAAATATCACATATCAATTTACTATAAGTAAAATCTTAGTAATTTCATTTTAACTGTATGAATAGCCTTTCCACTGATTGTTACTCAATATTGATACTAAACCTACACTGTTAACAACAACAAAGGGTCTTGATTTCTTTCTTTTTTTTTTTTTAAGAAAAGGTTTTTAAAAATGCATTATAGCTCATACCCAGCCACCTTGCTGAATGATGTACTCTGCTGCATGGTCCTCTAGATATGTCACACCAAACTGAAGAAGTGCACTCAAGGATTCTTGACCACGTCTTGTCAACTCCAAAAGCATTTGTCGTAGCAAAACCAGAGGCACCAAAATCTTCAACGCAAAGATGAGAGAATAAGAAAACAAACTGAAATTCTTATCATTTGTTTTATATATTCAACTACTGAAAATTATAGTCAGCTGCATTATTATGGAATTTTATTTTATTATAATAAAGAAAAAATAAAACACTAACCACTAATAGGATTTTTCTGAATACTGTATATAGGTTTATACAATGGGGTAGTGGAAAATAATAATTACTATATGAAAATAAGTGTGTTCCTACTATATAAAAAGTACTCTGAATTTCACTAAAACACTTAATTTCATAATAATCCTAGGAAACATGTATCATTATTCCCACCTCTACAGATGAGGAATTGAGGTCCATGAAGTCAAGCAAACTTTGAGTTCTGTTTTGCAATACAGAATTCAAAGTCAGATGTAACTTCAAAACCCATGATCTTTATGTAAATACTATGGAAGACCACAGAATCTATTCTTAGGTGACTTAAAAAGTAAAACAGTAATTACACGTTTAAATAACAATTCAACCAATCAAACTGTAGTTTTACTTTTAAATATAAATAAAGGTATATATACAAGCACACATATATGTAACTAAGTAAAATCCCTGCTGGATTACGTGGATGGTGAAACTCTGAATCATTAATTTGTATTTTCCATAGTTAACAAGTGCTACTTTAATAGTAAGAAAATAAACACTCAGTTCTTCTTTAACATATAGAAGCTAATCATATTTTTAAAGGTCACCGTATAACATGTATACTCTTTGTCATGTGATCATATTTTAGTTAAGAAAACAAACATTGAAAACAAGTATGAGAGAAATATCAAAACATTAATAGTGGGGTTGTAGGAGTGCTGGAAGTGGCCCACACTGGTAGCTGCTTATCCAACAGCCATTCCCTACATCTCCATCCTCCTTGATAGAGTCTTGACTTTATTCAGGGGAACAGTGTACCTAGCCCCCAAACAAGAAATGATGGCTGATTAAAGTCATTTATGACAATGCTATTTCCTGCTGCAAAATACTTGCTTTCTCAGCTTGCTGTGCAGCTGGGGTTGACCATGTAATCCATTTTTGACAAGTCTGTTAAGAGCGCTTCCAGGAAAGCTTTTGTATTCTTATAAGACATGAGCTTGAGAGGAGAGCACACTGGTGCTCCCCCACTTCCCCTTTATACTGTCAAAAGGAGATATGATAACTAAAGCTGTAACAGTCATCTTGTAGCAATTAAGAAACAAGCATGATGACAAAAACTGATGGCAGAGCAGAACGAGAGAATGAAGAGGAAACTCTGAGGACACTGATGAACTGTTGAAGCAACTAATACTGTTAGCTAGGATTTCTCTTACTTGCAGCCAAATATAATACAATTCTGGATTATTTTCTATTCTTGCACATCTGAATTTTCTCAAATAAATATTTCTCATATATTTGTATAATTAAAAATATGTTTTTTTCCAAGGTATTGGCTTTTCTTTAATTTTGTCTGTATAACATATAATTTATTCATCACCTGTTACAAAACCAAAGTACTGGTGTTCCTAGACTGCATTTTTTTGTTCTTTAAAAAATATATATATTTAAGATTATGAAATCACTCTGATCATTCAGAAAACAATTTTCAGGTTATTAACCACAGCACCTGAACGAGAAATTTTATATAAACAAAACTTTTCAGACTATGCAACTATTTAAGCTGAATCACTAAGCAGATTATTTGCCAGTTTGGCATTTTAGGCCACTGGAATAATGGATTATGACTATGTTTTCAGATTGCCATATAATTAACTTGACTTTCAGATAACCCAAAACTAGAAATCATCTAGGTAGAGAACTCCTTTTTGGTTTTTTATAGCTTTATACCATAAAATTTACCCACTTAAAAGTATACAGTTCAGGCATTTTTAGTACATTCACAGAGTTGTGCCACGATCATCACAGTGTCATTTAAGAAAATTTTCAACACTCTAACAAGAAACCTCATCCCCAGCAGCAGTACTCCCTATTCTCTTTCTTTCCCCAGTCTCTGAAAACCTCTAATCTACTTCGTCTCTATAGATTGAACTATTCTGCACATTTCACATAAATGAAACGAAACAACACATTCAATTTCTCCACATCCTTGCCAACACTTCTAATTGTCTATCTTTTTGCCACCTTAGTGGGTATGAAATGGTATTTGACAGGGGTTTTGATTTGCGTTTCCTGGAAGGCTAGCAATGTAGAGCATCAGCCATTTGTATATCTTTGTTGGAGAAATGTCTATTCAAATTCTTTGCCTATTTTTAATTAGGCTGTTTGTCTTTTTATTGTTGAATTATAAAAGTTACTTATAGATTCTGGACACAAGTCCTTTGTCAGATATGTGATTTGCAAATATTTTCTCATTCTGTGAGTTCTCTTCACTTTCTGATGGTGTTCACTGAAGTGCAAAAATTCTAAATTTTGATGAAGTCAAATGTATTTTTTTCAATTGTCACTTGTGCTTTTGATGTCACATCGAAGAACCCATAACCTAACCCAAGGTCATGAAGATTTATTCCTATGTTTTCTTCTAAGAATTTTACAGTTTTTAAAAGTCACTATGTATAGTAAACATTGTTTCTGATCTTATTAAATTTGGTAACTTCTCCTTATATGCTGTTCAAAAATAATACATTTAAAAAATTAAAACATAAAAGCTTTAAATTAATACTACAGTTCATATTTTTAAAAGAGAAAATACCAACTACTTGATATTAAAATATTTAAAAATGGGATTTTAAGACTCATAAAAAAAAAAAGCCCACTTAATTTAACCATGTACTTCTAAATCTCTACTTTCCATCTACCAAAGGAACAAAGAATGAAATAAAGGAGTAATATGGAGAAGTTTGTTCTCTAGATTCTCCTAATTATATAACATTTACCTTAAAGTTTTTTTTAAACCTTAAAAAAATCCCGGAAGATCCTTATAGAAGGATGAATATTAAACAGCTCCTATAAATCAGTAAAAGTGAATACATCAACAGAAAATGATCAAAGAATAGAAACAGATAATTCACAGAAAAGGAAACACAAATGCTCCTAAGCATAAAAACACCCTTACCCTCATTTAAAATAAGAGAAATGCAAACAAAAATGAAACGAAGATACCATTTTTCACCCATAAGGTAACTCAGTGTGTTGGCAGGGATGTGAGGAAATAGGCACTCGTATACACTACCAGGGGAGTATAAATTGGTATGAACCTTCACTGAGAAAACTTTGGCAAAACCTGTAGAGCTTTAAAACTTCTCATATCCTTTGACTTAGCATTCCACTTCTGGAATTTCTCAAATATAAATATACAGATAGCGAGAAGGGGAGAGAGACATGTATGATACAACGTATACATAAGAAAATTCATTGACGCACTGTTTATAATAGCGAAAGACTAGAAACAGTTCAATAGGGGCTGGTTAAATAAATCTTGGCCATCCATAAAATATTATGTAGTTGTTTAAAGTAACTGTTTACTGGCCCAACCTCCGAGATTTACTTTAGTGAATTACTAAGCAAAAAAGTAAGACAGAGAAGAGTGTGTACAACATGCAGCCATTTGTGTATAAACAAAATATATATACACACATACATGTTTGTATAATCCTACAGTATATCTGGAAAAATATACAAGAAACTGGTAATAGTAGTTGCCTATCAGGAAGGGGAACTAGGTAACTGGTGGCAAGGATAAGAAATAAATTTCCTTTTCATTGTGTATCTTTTTTTACTTTTTAGATCTTGTCATGTGCTTTTATCTATTTGAAAATAAGAATTTTTTTAAAATTATTAACTATCATATAAAAGTTATCAAAAACCTATAATAAGAGAGGAAGTATTATCCGTACCTAAAAACCCTATGCCCAATATTGAAAACTCAAACCCGCTGCTATGAAGTCAATTTCAGCTCATAGCGAGCGACCCCATAAGAGAGAGCAGAACTGTCCCACAGGGTTTCCAAGGAGCGGCTGGTGGATTCCACCTGCCAACCTTTTGGTTAGCAGCTGAACGCTTAACCACTGTGCCACCCGGGCTCCCAATATTGAAAAGTAATCAAAATTTATGATGAAAACTAACTTGAGTCCCCCTGCCTTCTGTCATGGTTTGAATTATGTCCCCCCAAAAATGTGTGTATCAATTTGGCTAGGCCATGATTCCTGGTACTGTGTGATTTTCCTGTATGTTGTAAACCTGCCTCTACGATGTTAATGAGGGAGGATGGGTAGCAGCTGTTAGTAAGGCAGGACCTGATCTGCAAGACTGGATTGTGTCCTGAGGCAATCTCTTGAGATATAAAAGACAGAAGTGAGCAGCGAGACAGGGGGACCTCATACCATCAAGAAAGCAGTGCCGGGAGCAGAGCGCGTCCTTCGGACCGGGGTCCCTGTGCTGAGAAGCTCCTAGTCTGGGGGAACACTGATGAGAAGGCCAAGAGAGAGAACGCCTTCCTCTGGAGCTGACACCTTGAATTTGGACTTTTAGCCTACTTTGATTATAAGGAAATAAACTTCTCTTTGTTAAAGCCATCCACTTGTGGTATTTCTGTTATAGCAGCAGTAGATGACTAAGACATCTTCCTAAAAAAAAAAAATTACATACCGAAAAGAACTAAATATTTTCAGTTACCCATCTGCATGTATTCTCTTTTGTCTAAAACAAGAAAAGGTCTCCACATGACTGGAAAAGGAATGCAAAAGGAAATTGAACCAGTTTCAGTTCCTTGTTACTGGATTGCCAAGGTAATAACTGAGGAATGACAAATATTTCTGCAGAAAAGGACAAACAGAAAAATACTGAATTTATATTTCATATTAATAATCTCTGGTTTTTAAGTAAAAGCAGTCCAGAGGAAGTCTATACTAAAGTCTGAAAGAAAAGAATGCAACAAACATGCCATTTTTATATATTCTAAAAGAACTTTAGCCCAAAATATATTGAAAATCCCTTCTTAACAATAATGGAGGGGTAATGGGCTATAAAGAATACTGTATTAGGTTTTTTCCACAATAAGAAAACCTGTCATACTGTTAAAATAAAAACAACCAAAAACTGTTATCCATCTAGCCCAATATTTTGCCTCTGGCAGGAGCACTAAGAAATGGCTTATGAATCTGCTTCACTATCCTTCATACCAACTTCAAAGTCCTAGATGTTCTGTTCTTCACAACATCCTAATGCACTAGCAGGTAACATTTTAAAGTTATTTACGTTTAAGCTCTACTACCTCTCCAGGAAATGAGCAGCAAACATTTCACACTAGCTATATAAAATAGTACTTTGTTCCAAATTTACCTCTTTAATGTATCAAAAAGTAGATACTCTAGTTTTAATATACAATAATCTAGTGATAAATTTGCCATCCTCTTTCACTTCTTTAGTCATTAATCCTATTTCCTCTCAATGACTGTATTTTCAGGTTAGAATCTACTAACCTTTTATTCTGTCCTCACATGGCAACTCCTCTATTGCTTTGATCGTTTAAGTTAATCTTTTCCTGGATCTTCTCTATCCCAGCTCTACCTTTCTTAAGATGCAGTAACTATTTCTTCATTTTATAGGAGGACTAATATTTTCTGTTTGATTGAGAACATTCTCCTTGCTGATACATGTTATGGCAGATTATTTCTGTTTTACCTTCTACTCCTCATACAATTATTGAATGACTTGTATTGTGTATCAGGCTGATTGATCTATTTTACTTGTTTGATATAGTATCTTCAGGGACCTGAATGATGACTTCCAGGTCCACAGTCTTTTAAGTACAGCATAGACAATTTTCTTTAAACAGTTAAACCCATTTGCCCTCTAATTTCTGTGCCACATACAAAGCTTCATGAGTTAGTTCTACACCTGATCTCCATTAACATGGTATTTTACTACACACAAGAATTTGACATCATCTGTACAACTGGTATTTTGAACTCCCCTCTCTCGTATCATTTTAAGAAAAAATCGTTAAAACAAAACTAGATCCTCAAGCATCCATTCCTAGGTTTCACTATTCATATTTCTAACTCTAAAAAGCAACCAAATAGTCTTATGTTTTGAATTCCTTTCTCTAAGTCATTTTCCTACTAGGTATTAGTAATCCCCACAAAGCACGTAAGTTTTTTCTTTCTTCAATAGCTGTTGCAATGGAATGCTAAGGTACTTTTGACCATCAAAAAAGATTACTTCCACTGGCTCACCTTTACCCACATACTTTATCTAATCCCCTGACAGCTCATATGCACCTTGTGGTCTCTTCCTCCAACAGGTTAGTTTTAGTCAAATTTAATAATTTTATCCTTTTGTTAAGGACTATATGAGTTCAGCTGGTGTAGAAATAAAGCATGCCAATTTTTAGCTCTGAGGGTCCCTTTCAGTAAAATGGATATTTATGACGATAAATTACATATTTTGGCCCATTTAGGTTTGAATAATGTCCTTGATCTGTCTGCTTCAAAATACGATTTAAAAAACAGTAAGACATTATGTACCATTCAGTGTTAAAAAGCAAAAATGTCACTTTGAGGACTAAGGTGAGCCTGGCGCCTGACCCAAGCCATGGTATTTCCAATCACCTCATATGCTTGCAAAAATTGAACAATGAATAGGAAAGACCAATGAAAAATTGACGCCTTTGAATTATGGTGTTGGTGAAGAATACTGAATATGCCATGGGCTGCCAGAAGAATGAACAAATCTGTCTTGGAAGAAGCACAGCCAGAATGCTCCTCAGAAGCAAGAATGGCGGGACTTCATTTCATGTACTTTGGACATGTTATCAGGAGGGACCAGTCCCTGGAGAAGGATATCATGCTTGGCAAAGTAGAGGGTCAGTGAAAAAGAGGAAGATCCCCAATGAGATGGATTGACAGGGTGGCTGCAACAATAGGCTCAAACATAGCAACAACTGTGAGGATGGCTCAGGACTGGGCAGTGTTTCATTCTGTACATAGAGTCGCTATGAGTTGAAAGCAACTCAACAGCCCCTAACAATAAGTGTGATGCACTAGGAAATACAGAATATCACCAATGAAGTATTCTTGCCGAAAAGATTAAACCTGAATCTGATCAAGCCTCTGTATCTATCTACCAATGGAAAAGTAGTACAGGTACAGAGGAAAATGTTAGGTTTACACTTCAGGAATGTAGTCAATAAAATCCAGAAGGTAGGAAATTCTACAGGATAAATAACTTATAATTACAGGGGGAAAAAGTGGAGTAAGGGGATTGGTAAGACTACGTATAAAAGACACTTAAGCCAAGATATAAAAGAGACTTAAGCCACATATCGTATGATTCCATTTATATGAAATGTCCAGAAAATATTTAGAGAGTTTAATTTACCTGCCCAAAATTACACATCTAGTCTGTGGTAAAGATGAGATTCAAAACAAGTCTGATTCCAAAGCCTATACTACTAATTATTACACTAAATGCCTCCAAAGTCTGTATTAAGGTGAGGAAAATAATATACATCAGATAAATACAGTTACATGGGTTGACCTGTATTATAAACAATCCTGAGTAGAAGTGGCTATTTGTAAAATAATTTTACAAATTGCTCATCCCTAGCACCATATTGGAGCCCTGGTGGCACAGTGGTTAAGAGCTCAGCTGCTAACCAAAAGATCGGCAGTTTGAATTCACCAGCTGTTCCCTGGAAACCCTATGGAGTAGTTCCACTGTGTCCTATAGGGTCGCTATAAGTATAGGGTTGCTATAAGTATAGGGTCACTATAAGTATAGGGTCTCTATGAGTCGGAATCGACTCGCCAGCAGTGGGTTTTGGGTTTTTTGTTTTTTTTTTTAGCACCATATGATTAAGGGCCACACTTTCTTCTCATATTGAGCTCAACAACCACAAAAAAACCCGATACCCACTGCTGTCGAGTCACTTCCAACTCACAGTGAACCTACAGGACAGGGGAGAACTGCCCCACAGGGATTCCAAGGCTGTAAATCTTTACGGAAGCAGACTGTCACACGTTTCTCCTGAGGAGTGGCTGTTAGGTTCAAACCGCCAACCTGTTAGCAGCTGAGTGCTTAACTACTGTGCCACCAGGGATCCTACATGTTGCATTTAGTTACCCTATATTGCATCCTCTTAGACTTTCTGCCTTTTCAAGGTGATAAGCAGATAATACAGCCTGAGAAAATGGATGAGCAATATGGTTTAGTGGAAAAAAATACTGAAACTGTAATCAGATCTTAACTCTAGTGCTGGCTGCAATACTTCCTAGTCAAGGAGTCCTAGGCAAGTCATTTAATTTTTCTGATACTCTAATTATTTACCTGAACTAAGTATGTCAATAAATAAATAAAAGCTAATAAAATTCATTCTGCCCTCTGCAATGAATGTCTGTGGTGATACAATGAGACATTTTGTAAACTATAAAACACAAATGGCATTACACATTTAAGAGAATCAGAAGAGGCTGTTTCCCAACTGAAGTCCTTATTCATTTCCCCCGACATATGCACATGTTAACAAATAACCATCTGCAGATAAATGTCATGTCTAAAACAGAGAAATGAAGAAATGATGGGAAATTCAGGACAGACAGGAAGAAAGGATGACATACTATGTGAGATGGATTTTGGGGCCAGCAGAACCTTCTAGCATTAATGAAATGATCCATTTAACATAGCTGACTTTATTTATACCCTAAATAATCAGCTCTACTGGTTTTCTGTTGTATGATGTGATCATTCCCTCCTGTACTTTATCATTTACACACTAAAATCTTGTTAAGAAAAAAGATAATTTGGTTAATACCTTATTCCAGCCGCTGGCATGAACTGCAGTCTCCAGTGTACATTCCCGATATGCCTGATATGTCACTGGCCTGTAGAGATTTTTTTAAAAGTCTGTGTCACAAAGAAGGAAAATTCTATATCTCCAGAGGAATAAATATACAGTTATTACTATGTTGATGAACTTTTTGCTAAAGTGACAAAATATGTTATTTTGGATAAGATGTGGCTTTTAGCACTTAGTATGCATTTTTCTTCAAGTTTATTTCCTGTAGGCTGAGATACATGCTACCAGTTTGGGATAGCAGTTAGCAATATGACAAGATAAATATTTATTCTAATAAACATTTGTGTAATTGCTTGAAATTTCTTTGGTAGGAGTTCTATGTTACAGATAAATAAATGGGTTATTAATATAGGATCAAATAATAATAAAAATGATCTCGTTTATATATATATATATATAGCACAATTTGAACTTTTTTAAAAGGGAAATCATCTAAAATATTTAAAAATTAAAGAGATATGTCACCTGGAAGATTTTTCACACTGAGGATACATGGAGTTGGAATAAATAAGAGTAACAGAGCTCCATTTTTAACTTGGAATCTTATGATATAAAATCCTAAAAGGCAGAAAGATAATCCTTTCTGATTATTCCCATATAAATCCTATTTTACCAAAAACTCAAATAATTGATCTAGCAAAACTCACTCACCAACTTGTTGACTGACTTTTAAGTACTATATTCTAAGCCTTGTTTCATGTGCAAATTAAGAAAAAAAAACAATACTTGATACTAAGTAACATAAGATGGCATCAATAGTTTGGATAGCAGATTTAATAAAATTTACCTCCTCCTCTCCTTTTTCGGCAAGGTATTAATACATGTGCAAAAAGGAAGGGGAGTAGTCTTGCTTATATGGGATTTAAAAATCTCATTCCAAAGGCATTTTCTGCTCTGAGCACTCAGAAAAGATAAAACCATCGAAAGACCACACAGCTGACAAGGAGCTGAGTAGGAATTCACACCCAATTTGATCTGGCTCCAAAAGCTACACTGCTCCCATTTCAAGTTAGGATTTTAACACACATCATGACAATGTCTAGATACTGCGAGTGGCTAATGAACTTTTGAAATGTGGCTACTGATGTGCTGCAAGTGTGATGTACACAGTAGATTTCAAAGACTTAGTGAGAAAAAGAGAATGCAAAATATCTCATTAATAATTATTTATAGTGATCACATGTTGAAATCATAGTAGTTTGGCTATATTGGTTTAAATAAAATATACTATTAAAATTAGAAAAAATTACTGTTTACTTTTTATTTTTACCTGTTTTTAATGTGGCTGTTAGAAAAATTAAAATTACATATGTTGCTTATATTTCTATTGGACAGATAGAGCTGATCTAGAGACGTCAGAAAACAGTTCTGGTGACATGCATATCATTCTTTTACACAAGTCAATATGAAATCAATACTACTGTGATGCTAAAAGCAGACGAGTTACCAGGGATAATTTTTTTTAACGATAAGGTGTTACGTACAAACTTCCTGATATCACTTTTCCATTAAAGTAATCTTAGTATTTTTTAGAACACTTGGGCTAAATGCTAGATTCTTGTAAAACCTGAAGTTCAGCAGACACTATACGCAGGGATGGATTACCCAGTAAGCCAGGTAAGCACGTGCTTAGGGTATCAACAAAACGGGGGCACCAGTTGTCCAAAGCAAAGACTTATAGATGCCAAGCACACAGGACACAAGGAAAAGCAAGCGCCATAGTGGAAGGGAACTGGCAGGGCACTAAATGAAACTGATACCAGCTCCAGTGCGTAAGATGTGCCAGTTGGAAATAAAATTTACGCAGGGTCACAAGTGTGCCCACACTCAAGGCTGTTTAAGCTATGAGGCCCCTACCAGTTCAATGCTTTTGTTGACATCTGTCTTTTACAGTCCCCTCCCATGTAACTGAAACTCTGTATTTCAGTGGGTCTCTTGGGAGTATACTATTTCTTTCTAATAAACAAGAGATAAGGGTGGGCTTTCAAGTCTAACTCTTGCTACATTCATCCACTAAAAATTTTATGATCCAGTTCATCCATTCCACTAAAATGGCATATGCCACTTTTGCATTCAATTAATATTATAATCGCATCTAAAAAGCAGTTGCATCATGCATAGCCAAGACACACACACACACACACACACACACACACACACACATACATATAACTCACATATTCCATTTGAATGCGTGAGTAAGCATAGGAGGGGGCACCACAGATTATCAGTGCTTAGGACCCTCACATGCCTTAATTCGGCCCTGACTATACAGTCTACCTACCTATAAGTCTCCCTGAAGCTTTACTTGCATATATCAGTCCCTTCACTTCCTTTCCTGAACCGTTTCATGCTGCTGTGGGTCATAGTAGTCCTTACTGGTAGCTTGTCTATCAGGTTAAAGTACTTTAGCATCCTTCAGAATGAAATACAACTTGAAACATTATATGTACACACATACATGCGCATAAGTAATCCAGTATATTAAACATTCAAAGGAAATCTAATGCATAGAAAAGTAAGTAGTTGAATGACCAGCCTTACCTAATGAGATATTAGAATAAAGAAGAAAAAGCGGGTAGGGGCAGCATTTTGAAACAGTTGGTGCTCTTCTATACAAGGAATTCAGGATTAATTTCTCACTTTTAATAAAACAGTTTGGAGGAGTAGGTGATATACTCTACTTTAAAAGCTATATTACCTTCAACCTGTATAGTACTTACAGTTTATTAGCAATTAGTTATTTCTAAGGTATTAATAATAAAGCTTAACAACTTTCAAAACTAGAAAAAAATTTACTCAAATTTACTGACTGGGATATGCAACCAGACATACCAATTTCAAAACTAATTACATTGATGTTCAGAGTTTAGACAAAAAACAAAATATTCAGACAAGATAATTTCCTTTTACATATAATTTACTTTGCACTGAGAAGACAGCAATTTTTCCTGCAGATTATGAAAAGGACTGCAGAAACAATAAATTGCGTTGTTTTGTTTTTTAACTATATAACACTGTTCTTTGGACAGCTTATAATAGATCAGTAAAGTTAAAATTAGCAGATGGAGAAATTTAGATATAAGGTAAAACGGTTTGTTCAAAGCCACAAAGTCTGTATCAAATTTGGAAACAATTTTTTGCCTTACACCTCTCACTTAGTTATTTTACTCCCAGGCTCAACAGTTTTTACAAGGGTTTTGTTTTTTTTTTTTTTCCTTTCTCTCTTTTTTTATATAAAGCAGCAGATTTCTTTCTTCAAATCTTACATGAAACCTCAATATATAAAATAGATGAATGTATACCTGTTCTGGTTGAAGAAAAATGAAAAGGACACCCACCACTCAACAGATCCCTCACCTCTTCAAGGATCCCTAAAGTACCTCAGTAGAATCCTAAGACTCACAAAACACTTTCTGAAAACCTCTGCTATAACCCCTAATTTCCTACCTAAGTTTTATTTTCTGACACCTGTACTCTTCTCTCCACATTTATTTTTAAACTTTTCTAAGATTAAGAAAGTCCAAATGTGGTCTTCATTCCACTCTTTCCTAAGTGTTAAGTACAATTTTTACATCTGCTCTGTTCACCATAATATGAATAAACAAAATAGAATTTTCTTAAAACCCAAATTGCTTCTCTCTAACATGGTAAACTATCAACTTTACCTAGTTGATAGCAAGGAACTACCTTACAATAGTCCTTTGGCATCTGAATTTTGGCCCTTTCAGGGAAGGAGCAGTATTCATCCTGTTTTAGAAAGTTGTCAACATTTATTAAGACAAATTTTTTTTTTCCTAATTCATACCAATTCCTTAAAGATTCTCAGCAAAGAATTAGGGGAAATAAATTTTTGATATTTACAAAAAATTACTTGGTTCTATTTTAATATACTTTCACTATTACCTGCTTCTTGCCTTTAGCATTAACTGTCAAAACCACAGCTAGGAGCTAAGTTCCCACTATAAGTATGTGGAAGTAGTTATATGGGCAGATGTGCAACCTCAAAATTTAGCAACATCTGGGAAACCTAAAATACAGATTATAATGTTAATTCCACATTACAGTGTAATATATAAAGCCCTAGCCATTATATCTACGTGGGCCAGGGAATGGTAATAAAAAGTGGTTAGGATAAATGAAATAGCTTGTATTTACAACTCAGTAAAAACATTCGTTGAAATCTCATAGCACAAGTAAATAAAAATTATCAACTCCATGCTGAACAACTACATCACTGCTTAGATGCACAGTTGTCACTGAAAACCACAAACAGATGCTCTGGGAAAACAAAAGAAAAGTAAAGAAAAATAAGTCAGAAAAGAAGTGACAACATTCACCTAAAACAAAGCCTTAACCAATCCAGAGCTGCATGAGCAATCCAGAGACTACTTAGAGAAGAACAATCCCACTCAGCAATGGTAACTCACTGGCTGAGGAGCATTTGCAATGCTTTATGCAGAGGCTCTTTCAGTTCCTGGGACACTTTCTCTCCAAGATGGGCCAAACAGTCTTCTATTGAGCTTTCTGGGTTAGCAGGGCTGAACACTGGAGAAGTGTGACGGTCAAAGCCTGTGCTGGTGAAGGCTAAAGACAGAGAAAAAGAAAAACCTAACTTAATAAACATCAAAAGCTATGTTATAAAAGGCCAGGAGTTAAGACACCTACTATTGGGAACAAGCTAATAGTTATAAGCCACGTAAAAATGTCAGATAATCATCATGGATATTAATCATTCTTGGAATATAAAAATACACTAACCAATTTCATATAGGACTACTGACCAATTAGTATAAGCATGACTAATGGGAGGTAATTTCTGGCTCTATCATCCTTCTCTTAGTAATTTATAAGTTCTTGTTTTTACCTTTATAAATGTGGCACTTTTTAAACCAGATTCTAATCAGTTTATACCACCTTAGAAGAAGAATCAATTACTTTCCCTTTCAAACTCAGTATTCCTGCACGTGGATAAAATTAATAACTGTGAAGGTTATACAACAAGCATAAAAGTTGCACGCTCAAGAGAAGAAGTCATATCCTATCTCTCTTCAGGTCAAACTACTAGGCTTATCTGCAGCCTAACTCCATGTTATACAGGCCTGGCCATTCGGAAGAAGAAATATAATAATTGTTCCAAGATGCAAACGAGATGTGAGGCAGAGAATCCTGGTAAAGCAAGAGGTCTGCACCTCATTTCAGGAGTTATCAATCACTTTTTTTTTTTTGTTTTATTGTGC
Organism: Dugong dugon; assembly: GCA_030035585.1. Taxonomy (NCBI): domain Eukaryota; kingdom Metazoa; phylum Chordata; class Mammalia; order Sirenia; family Dugongidae; genus Dugong; species Dugong dugon. The sequence goes on along the minus strand of CM057465.1, from coordinate 116,189,591 downwards.
TTTAAGCGAAGCTTTACACAGCAAAATAGTTCCTGTTTAATAATCTGTACACAGAATGTTCCAAGACACTGGATGCAGCCCCTCAATGCGTCAGCACCCTCTCCATTTCTCCTGGGTTCCCTGTTAACTTTTGTCCTATTTTCCTACCCCTTCCTGCCTTCTCATCTTTGCTTTTGGGCAGATTTTGCCCTTTCGGTCTGATTATAATTAACAGTTCTAAGGAGCCTGTTCCTCTCGGGTGTTACTGTTTATTATGCAGGCCTGTCTATGGTTTGGTTGAAAGGTGGTCTCCAGGAATGGCTTCAGTTCCAAGTTAGAAGGGTGTCTTAGGACAATAGTCTCAGGGGTTCCTCCAGTCTCTTACCAGACCAGTAAGTCTGGTCTTTTTTATGGATTTGACTTTTCTTCTATATTTTCCTCTTATTTTGCCTGGGATCCTCTATTGTGCTCCCAGTCAGAGTGGTCAGTTCAATCACTTTCATAATGAAATAATAATAGGGTGTATTTTATGGTATGTGAAATATATAAAAATAAAGCTGTAACATTTGTGCACAAGTTTTTGTGTGGCCATGTATTATACTCTTGGAAGTGTTACTTATGTAAGGCAAAACAGGAAATAATCCAAATGCTCCCCTCAATGACAAGGAAACAACTGAGTAACTATTCGTTCAATCAATGGAAATGATTAAAATGATAACTATTAAAAAAGCTTATGCCATGGCCTCCAGTTCTTGACCTTCGGTAGGAATAATAAAGCATTCTAGGAGTTTGAAAACCCTTAAAAAAAAAGCCTTCTGATATAATATCACAACTATCTATACAGAATTCTCACCTTCCATGGGGGAGACCAGGGTTTGATTCCCAGCCAATGTACCTCAAGTGGAGCCACCACCAGTCTATCAGTGGAGGCTTAGAGTGTTGCTGTGATACAGACAGGTTTCAGTGGAGCTCCCACACTAAGATAGACTTGGAAGGAAGTCCTGGTGATCTAGTTCTGAAAAATCAGCCAGTGAAAACCCTATGGATCACAACAGTCCAATCCTATTGTGCATGAGGTCAGCAGGAGTTAGGGGCTGATTCAATAGCAGCAAACAACAAAATAGCATTTATACATACAAAAACGAAATGTTATGATTGGTACGTAAAGATGCCAAAATCAAACTATACTGAATGAAAAGAACTTTAGCATGATCATTTAGTCCACTACTTAACACTAGAAAGAGCTACATCTAACCTATTGAGCTGAGCTGGGAAACTCTTACAAACACATCCCCCAGGAAAGAAAAAGGCTACCTTCGAGTTTCACCATTATAATCATATACCAAAGAAGTATGTAATATTCAGAACATCCTACTATAAAAACCAAGTTAAAATGACAATAATCAAACCACACCAAAACAGAATCTACTAATTAACTAGGAAAATAAGAATAAACTGACCTTCAGAAATTTCTTTGTCCAAAGATTTCAGCTCTTCTTCAATTTCCGTTTTAACTCTTAATTGAACTTCTTGATCCAGAGATTGTGAAGCTGTATCTAGTTGAGGCCCTAAAACCAACAAAAAAGGTTACTATAGAGAGAAAAAGACAGAAGCCAGTAGAATATCATATTAGTATTTTAACTACTAAAGCAGAAAATGCAAAATCAAAACTCATTGTCAAGGCTACACCTACTGGGGTTCAGTAGGAGATATTTTTTAAAATAATTTTAAAAAGAAAAGCCTTAGAAGAAGTATGTGGGCCTATTACTGGCAGTGAAGTCTGTTAAGTATAGAAACAGTGGAATAAGCCTCCATCTTTCCAGATGTTTCTGCCAGGAACAGGGAAAGAGAGCAGAACCATCCGAAACCCATTAACTCAACAGAGGTTGGGAAAAGAGTCGTTAATATGCAAAAATCCTCTCCTTTTATACACAATGTAGTCTTAAAAAAAACATGTATGGAACCCTCATCTATTGCTCAAGAGAGTATAAAATGGTATATAGCCTGCTATGGAAGACAGTTTGGCAGTTCCTCAAAAAGTTAAACATAGAACTACCATATGATCCAGCAATTCCACTCCTAGGTATATACCCAAAAGAAGTAAAAGCAGGAAAGTAAACAGATACTTGTATATCAGTGTTCATTGTAGCACTGTTCACAATTGCCAAAAGGTGGAAATAGGCTAAATATCCATCAACAGATGAATGGATAAACAAAATGTGTTACATACACATAAAGAGAACAAGTTGCAGAATCTCTTCTGACATTCATTTTGGGCTTTTCTTTCTTTCCTGTCTTTTTAATGACCTCTTAGTTTCTTCATGTATGATGCCATCCCATAACTCGTCTGGTCTGTGGTCATTAGCGCTCAGTGCATCACATCTGTTCTTGAGACGGCCTCTAAATTCAGGTGAGATATGTTCAAGGTCATACTCTGGCTCTTGTGGACTTATTTTAGTTGTTTTTCAGCTTCAACTTGAGCTTGCATATGAGCAACTGACAGCCTCTTCCACAACTGGCCCCTGGGCTTGTTCTGACAGATGATACTGAGCTTCTCCATGGTCTCTTTCCACAGATGTAGTCAATTTGATACCTGTGTATTCCATCTGGCGAGGTCCACATGTATAGTCACCATTTATGTTGTTGAAAAAGGTATTTCCGATGAATAGGTCATTGGTCTTGCAAAATTCTATCATGTGATATCCAGTGTCGTTTCTAACACCAAGGCCATATTTTCCACCTACTGATTCTTCTTCGTTTCTACCTTTCACATTCCAATCACCAGTAATTATCAATACATCTTGACTGCATGTTTGATCAATTTCAGATTGCAGAAGTTGGTAGAAATCTTCAATTACCTCATCTTTGGCATTAGTGGTTGGTGCATAAACTTGAATAATAGTCATATTCACTGGTCTTCTTTGTAGGCGTATGGATATTATCCTATCCCTGACAGCACTGTACTTCAGAATACATCCTGAAATATTGTTTTTGTTGATTAATGTGACGCAATTCCTCTTCAATTTGTAATTCAGTGCATAGCAGAACATATGATTGTCTGATTCAAAATGGTTAATACCAGTCCATTTCAGCTCACTAATGTCTATGATGGAAACCCTGGTGGCATAGTGGTTAAGAGCTACAGCTCCTAACCAAAAGGTAGGCAGTTCAAAACCACCAGGTGCTCCTTGGAAACTCTATGCGGCAGTATCTACTCTGTCCTATAGTCACTATGAGTCAGAATCAACTCAACAGCAATGCTTTGGGTTTACTGCCTAAGATATTGATCTTCAAATGTTTCATTTCAGTTCTGACAACTTCAAATTCTCCTAGATTCATACTTCATACATTCCATGTTCCGACTATTAATGGATGTTTGAAGCTGTTTCTTCTCAATTTAAGTCACGCCACATCAGCAAATGAAGGTCCCAAAAGCTTTAGTCCATCAGCGTCATTAAGGTCAACTCTACTATGGAGAGGCAGCTCTTTCCCAGTGGTATTTTGAGTGCTTTCCAACCTGAGGAGCTTATCTACTGGCACTATATCAGATACTGTTGGCTGCTATTCCTAAGGTTTTCACTGGACAATTTTTTTAGAAGTAGATCATCAGGTCCTTCTTCCTAGTCTTAGTCTGATCTCAGAAGAGACTCTGAAACTTGTTCTTGAACACAGAGTACCTAAAATGAATGGAAGAAATGATGACGTACAACAGCTGAACGTAAGACTTCAAAGGGCGGCTTGAGAAGACAAAGTATTATAATGAAACGTGCAAAGACCTGGAGTTAGAAAATCAAAAGGGGAGACCATGCTTGGCATTTCTCAGGCTGAAAAGAACTGGAGAAAAAATTCAAGCCACGAGTTGCAATACTGAAGGATTCTATGGACAAAACATTGAATGACACAGGAAGTATCAAAAGACGATAGAAGGAATACATAGAGTCACTGTACCAAAAAGAATTAGTCAACGTTCAATCATTTCAGGAGGTAGCATATGATCAAGAATTGATGGTACTGACTTCCGGGCAACATGACGCTCTAGGCAGAAGCACCACGCTGTTCCTCCACAGCAAAGATCCAAAAAACTAAGCCAAACAGAGAAAAGGGCAATCCTGAAGGCCTAAGCATCAAATGAAGAGATAAAGAACTCAGCCAGGCACCAAACGGAACAAGAAAGTAACAGAGAACAAAGAGCGAGGAGAGATACATGCAGAGGTCCCGTATCAACTAATGAAGCATGGATCCGCCATCTTGGACTCCTAACAGAGACCAGCTAACAGGGGGTATGAGAAAGCAGCTTCACAGAGCTTCCAACAGGAGACAGAGCAACCGGTAACCAGCGATATATGCCTTCCCACCCCCTGACCCTTCTTCACCCCCACTGGGCCTCCTCTACTTTCCGCAGTCAGAGTCTCTTGGCCGGGAAGCACCAGCTGCTTGGATTCCACCCGCCTGCACCGGCTGGCTCACTGAGTGCCACTTGATGGCTGCTGCTGGTGGTTTTTACAACTTCTTTGGATTTCTTTCTTATGTCTCACCACCTCCCACTCCTTTCTCTCAAATACCTGGGACAGGGCGCCATCTTTGCTTCTTCCTGAAAGGCTGTGAAACTCCGCGTGAATGTGAAACTGCATCCTGGTCTGTAGTGCCACGCTGGTGTGATCCTGGGGCTTTTCTTTGTTTGTTTGTTTTCTTTTTCTTTTCTTGAATTGGGAACCTGTTCTAGCCAGGCAGTACTGGGCACTTGGGGCCTACCCCCTCAGTTTGTGCAGACGCCCAGAGGGATCCCTGAGATCATTTCTTCTTCGTGGTTTCTTTTTTTTTTCCTCCTGTTTTTCAGGGGGTTTTTCCTTCTAGGCAGGCTGTACTTCAACGCATGGGAGCAACTTCCGCAGACCTCACATCCCCACCAGTGGGATCTCTGGGGGCTTTTCTTTTCCTTTTTCTTTCTAATTTTTATTTATTCATTTTTTTCTTTTCCTTCTCCTTTTTGTTTTTCTCCATTTCATAGTCTCTCATCTCTCCACCCCAACAGCAAGCACCCCTAGCACTCTTTTTTGTATGTATGTTATCAGCTCCTGTTCTCTCTCCTCTATCTCCTCTCTCCCACACCCATCTGAGCTCCACACATCACAATCTCCCCGTCCATCCTGCCTGCCTGCACCGTGTGTTTAACATCACACCACCAAGCAGCACAGGCATGGCATACCAGAACCTCCCAGGCACTGATTACTGGCCTGCCCTGCTGGCCACAGTAAGTGCCACAAACAACCCATCCCAGCAACTCCTCTTCAGCTAGACCTGCCCTGCTGTACCATATCTGAGTGACTGACCCTGCCAATTGGGAGGGGGCAAGAAGTATCGTGCCCACAGATGAGCAAACAACAAAGAACACACAGCCCACCTGCTCAGACACAGCCAAATTAAAAAAAAAAGGACAAAACAAACAAATCTACAATCAATAAATGAGAAAAATAACTACTGAATGCCCCGAAAAGAGCAGACAATATCAAAAAATATATAAAAACAGGACAGGATGATTCCGGTAGGCATCCAAAATAAAACACCAGATGACTTTCCAGTAGAAGAAAAGGCACTAGAACTACCTGATAGGGGATTCAAATCTCTAATATTCAGAGCTATCCAAGAGTTGAAGGAAAAAGCAGACAAGAATGACGAAAAAATAGAGAAATTCATGGAAAAGGCAGAAAAATTCATGGAAAATACAGACCAAAAAAGGGAAGAATTCAGGAAAATAATGTAGGAACAAAATGTCAAAACAAATTCACAACTAGAAATCATACAAAAACAACAATTAGAAATCCAAAAGATAAGCAATAAGATTTCAGAAACGGACAGTGTCATAGAAGGCTGAAGAGCAGATTTGAAACAGTGGAAGACAGAATCAGTGAAATTGAAGACAAACAATGGGATACAACTCTGAGGAAAACTCAGAAAAAAGAATGAAGAAAAATGAAGCGACCCTGAGAATTATGTGGGATACAACCAAAAGCAAAAATTTTCGAGTGACTGGAGTTCCAGACAGGGAGAGAAAACACGGAGAGGATCATTGAAGAACTGCTGACAGAAAAGTTCCCCAATATCATGAAAGACGAAAAGCTGGCCATCCAAGATACTCAATGAACCCTATATAGGATAGACACCATAAGAAAATCACCAAGGCATATCATAATCACACTCGCCAAAACCAAAGACAGACAAAGAATCCTGAGAGCAGCTCGAGAAAAACAAGAAGTCACATACAGAGGAGAAACAATAAGACTAAGCTCAGATTATCTGGCAGAAACCATGCAGGCAAGAAGGCAATGGGATGACATATATAAAACCTTGAAAGAAAAAAATTGCCAGCCAAGAATAATATATCCTGCAAAACTCTCATTCAAATATGATGGTGAAATTAGGACACTTCCAGATAAACAGAAATTAAGGGACTATGTAAAAACCAAACCAAACTTACAAGAATTATTAAAGGGACACCTTTGATCTGAGAACAAAGAACTTCAGCTCACAGGCTGAATCTAGGGCGCAGGATCGAACCAACCAGATACAAACCTAGGAAAAGAACTCTCAAGGACTATACAAAACCAAAAGAAATACAACAGGGAATCAGAGCAGTTAATCTGTAAACGACAACGACATCAGAACAATAAAAGAGGAGATAAACAGTGTAGGTATAGAACCTTCTAATGGAGAAGAAAGCAAGGCAATACCAAGTAATAATAGACTGCTTAAAACTTAGAAAAATAAGGGTTAATTTCACGGTAACCACAAATAAAGTTAACAAACCTGCTCATAAAAATAGAGAGGAAAAACATAAAATCACAGTAAAAACAAAGTCTACAAAAACAAAAGATATGAAAAAAATCCACAAACAAAAGGAATTCGGCACAGGAGAGTAAGAGGAACAAAGAAAACGTCAGCACCACAAAACAAAGCACTACACAATGAAAGCAATAAACTCACATGTATCAATAGTTACACTGAATGTAAATGGCATCAATCACCCATAAAGAGACGGAGAGTGACAGAATGGATGAAAAAACAGGATCCATCAATATGCTGTCTACAAGAGACACACCTTAGAAACAAAGGTGTAAATTTATTAAAAATCAAAGGTTGGAAAAAAATATATCAAGCAAACAACTACCAAAAAATAGCAGGAGTGGCAATACTAATCTCAGATAAAATAGACTTTAAAACAAAATCCACCATAAAAGACAAAGAAGGACACTATATAATGATCAAGGGGACGATCCACCATGAACACATAACCATAATAAACATCTACGTACCCAATGACAGGGCCCAAAAATACATAAAACAAACTCTAACGGCACTGAAAAGAGAAATTGATGGTTCCACAATAATAGTAGGAAACTTCAACACACCACTCTCAGTAAAGGACAGAACATCTAAAAAGAAACTTGGCAAAGTTACAGAAGACCTAAAGGGCACAATCAGCCAACTTGACCTCATAGACATATATAAGAACACTCCATCCAACAGCTGCAAAGTACACATTCTCTTCCAATGCACATGGAACATTCTCCAGAACAGACCACATCTTAGGCCACAGAGCAATCCTCAACAAGATCCAAAATGCTGAGATAATACAAAGTATCTTCTCTAACCACAATGCCATCAAGGTAGAAATTAACAACACAAAGAGTAAGGAAAAAAAATCAATTACATGGAAACTGAATAACATCCTGCTTACAAACGACTGGGTAATAGAAGAAATCAGAGACGGAATAAAAAAATTCCTAGAATCAAACGAGAATGAAAACACATCATACCAAAACGTTTGGGACACAGCAAAGGCAGTCCTCAGAGGACAATTTATAGCAATAGGTGCACACATCAAAAAAGAAGGAACAAAATCAAAACATTAACTATGCAACTCCAACAAATAGAAACAGAACAGCAAAAAAAGCCCACAGCCACCAGAAGAAAGGAACTAATAAAGATCAGAGCAGAAAGAAATGAAATAGAGAATAGAAAAGCAATAGAAAGAATCAACAAAACCAAAAGTTGGTTCTTTGAAAGAATTAACAAAATTGACAAACCACTGGCCAGACTGACAAAAGAAAAACAGGAGAGGATGCAAATAACCCAAATAAGAAATGAAATGGGCAACATAACAACAGACACAACTGAAATAAGAAGGATAACAGAGTATTATGATAAATTATACCCCAACAAATTTGAAAACCAAGAGGAAACGGATAAATTTCTAGAAACACACTACCTACCCAAACTACAACAAAGTGATGTTGAAAATCGGAACAGACCCATAACAAGAGAAGAGATTGAAAAGGTTATTTAAAAAAGAAGAAAAAAAAACTCCCAACCAAAAAAAATGCCCTGGTCCAGATGGTTTCACTGGAAAATTCTACCAAACATTCAGAGAAGAGCTTGTACCAGTACTACTCAAACTATTTCAGAACACAGAAAAGGAAGCGACACTTCCGAATTCATTCTATGAAGCCAGCATAATGCTGATACCAAAACCAGGCAAAGATGCCACAAAAAAAATTACAGACCAATATCTCTCATGAATATAGATGCAAAAATTCTCAACAAAATTCTATCCAATAGAATTCAGCATCATATCAAAAAAAAAAATACATCATGGCCAAGTAGGATTCATACTAGGTATGCAAGGATGGTTTAACATTAGAAAATCAATTAGCGTAATCCACCACATAAACAAAAGGAAAGAAAAGAATCACATAATCATCTCAATTGACGCAGAAAAGGCATTCGACAAAGTCCAACACCTATTCCTGATAAAAAACTGTCAATAAAATAGGTATAGAAGGGAAATCTTCAAAATAATAAAGGGCATCTATGCAAAACCAACAGCCAACATCATTCTTAATGGAGAGAGGCTGAAAACATTCCCCTTGAGAAAAAGAACAAGACAAGGATGCCCTTTATCACCACTCCTATTTAACACTGTGCTGGTCTAGCTAAAGCAATAAGGCAAGAAAAAGACAGGGCATCCAAATTGGTAATGAAGAAGTTACACTGTCCTTGTTTGTGGATGATATGATACTATACATAGAAAACCCTAAAAATTCCACGAGAAATCTACTAAACTAACAGAAAGATTCAGCAGAGTAACAGTATACAAGATAAACATTCAAAAATCAGTTGGATTCCTATACACCAGTAAGGAGAAAAATGAAATCAGGAAAACAACACCATTGATAATAGTCCCCAAGATCAAATATTTAGGAATAAATCTAACCAGAGACGTAAAAGACCTATACAAAGAAAACTACAAAACACTACTGCAAGAAACCCAAAGGGATCTATATAAGTGGAAAAACATACCATGCTCATGGATAGGTAGGCTCAACATTGTGAAAATGACAATTCTACCCAAAGCAATTTACAAATACAATGCAATCCCGATCCAAATACCAACAGTATTCTTTAAAGAGATGGAAAAACTAATCATTAACTTTATATGGAAAGGGAAGAAGCCCTGAATAAGTAAAGCACTATCGAAGAAGAATAAAACAGGAGGACTCACACTACCTGACCTCACAACTTACTATACAGCTACGGTAGTCAAAACAGCCTAGTACCTGTACGACAGACACATTGACCAATAGAACAGAATTGAGAACCCAGATGGAAATCCATCCACATACGGTCACCTGATCTTCGACAAGGGCCCAAAGTTCATCAAATGGGGAAAAGACAGTCTTTTTAACAAATGGTGCTGGAAAAACTGGATATCCCTCTGCAGAAAAATGAAACAGGACCCATACCTCACACCATATACAAAAACTAATTCGAAATGGATCAAAGACCTAAATATAAAGCCAAAAACTATAAAGTTCATAGAAGAAAAAATAGGACCAATGCTACAGGCCCTAATACATGGCATTAACAGGATACAAACCATAACCATCAACACACAAACTCCAGAAGATAAGCTAGATAACTGGGATCTTCTAAAAATCAAACACCTATGCTCTTAAAAGACTTCACCAAAAGATTAAAAAGAGAACCTACAGACTGGGAAAAAATTTGGGGGCATTACAAGTCAAACAAAGGTCTAATCTCTATAATCTACAAGAAAATCAACACCTCTACAACAAAAAGACAAATAATCCTATTAAAAAATGGGCCAAGGAAATGAACAGACACTTCAACAAAGAAGACATTCAAATGGCCAACAGACACATGAGGAAATGCTCACAATCACTAGCCATTAGAGAAATGCAAACTAAAACCACAATGAGATACCATCTCACCCCCGGCATTACTGGCAGAAATCAAAAACACTGGAAATAATAGCTGCAGGGAGATGGGAACTCTTATGCACTGCTGGTGGGAATGCAAAATGATACAACCATTTTGGAAAACGATGATATGGTGCTTCCTCAGAAAGCTATAAATAGACATACCATTTGATCCAGCAATCCCACTCCTAGGAACATATCCTAGAGAAATAAGAGTCGTCACTTGAATAGACATGCGCACACCTACGTTCATGGCAGCATTGTTCACAATAGCAAAACGATGGAAACAACCTAGATGCCCATCAACACATGAATGGATAAACAAACTATGGTACATACACACAATGGAGTACTATGCAACGAGAAAGAACAACGAGGAATCTGTGAAGCATCTCATAACATGGATGAAACTGGAGGACATTATACTGAGTGAAATAAGTCAATCACAAAAGGACAAATATTGTACGAGACCTCTATTGTAAAAACCCATGAAAAAGTTCACACACAAAATGTAACAATCTTTGTAGGTTATAAGGGATGGGAGGGGTGGGGGAGAAATACTAAATTGGCAATAGATAAGTGGTATCTTGGGTGAAGGGTGAGACAGTACACAATACAGGAGAAACTAGCACAACCTGTACAAGGAAAGGTCATGGAAGCCCCACAGACACATCTAAACTCCCTGAGGGACTTAATTGCTGGGCAGAGGGCTGTGGGGACCATGGTCTCGGGGAACATCTAGCTCAGTTGGCGTAACACAGTTTATAAAGGCAATGTTCTACATTCTACCTTGGTAAGTAGCGTCTGGGGTCTTAAAAGCCTGTGAGCAGCCATCTAAGATACTCCACTGGTCTCATCCCTTCGGGAGCAAGGGAGAATGAAGAGAACAGGATACAAGGGAAAGATTATTCTGAAGGACTAATGGACCACAGCTACCACGGCCTCCACCAGACTGAGTCCAGTGCAGCTAGATGGTGCCCGGCTACCACCACTGACTGACTGCTCTGACCGGGATCACAACAGAGGGTTCTGGACAGAGCTGGAAAAGGATGTAGAACAAAATTCTAACTCACAAAAAAAGACCAGATTTAGTGGCCTAAAGGAGACTGGAGAAACCCTGAGAGTATGGCCCCCAGACACCCTTTTAGCTCAGTGTTGAAGTCACTTCTGAGGTTCACCATTCAGCCGGGGAGTGGACAGCCCCGTAAAACTAAATGGGACTAATGAGGCACAGCAGTCCAAGGACAAGGACTAGAAGGCAGAAGGGGACGGGAAAGCAGCTGGTGATAGGGAACCCAAGGTTGAGTAAGGATAGTGTTGATGTGTTGTGAGGTTGTTAACCATTGTTATAGGGCAACATGTGTACTAACTGTTAAATGAGAAACTATTTTGTTCCGTAAACCTTCATCTAAAGTGGGAACAGCAGCACAATTGGAAGAGTGTAGTCAATGTCACTGAACTGTGCATGTAGAAATTTTTGAAATGGTGTATCTTTGGCTATGTATATTTTCACAAAAAAAAAAAAAAAAAAGTTGAGAAGGGAGAGGGTTGACATGTTGTGGGATTGTTAACCAACGTCATAAAACAACATGTGTACTACTGTTTCATGAGAAACTATTTGTTCTGTAAGCCTTCACCTGAAGTACAATTTTAAAAAAAAAAAAAAAAAAAAAAAGTACGGACTCTAGAAATCAAAATCACCAAAAGCCAAGGACTGCCAATATAATAATGATCTCCTAATCACAATAGTTCTTAGGCTTTTTCTGGATTTTAGCTCCTGAGGGATTTTCTATAAAATAATAAAGGGCCTTCTTCCCAGAATGTTCTGTAAGCATATTAGAGCATTCATGGACTCTCTAGAATTTCATAAGCCTTGGTTAAAAAATTTGACAAATTAGCATCTCATTCTCCTTCTTCCTCCTCCTGGTATTTCACATACCAATGCTCATTATGTAATACAGCCCTTTCATTCAATATACTAGTTCTGTATTATAGGGTGACCTGACTTAAGGTGGAGTGGTGAATGATCAATCCTAAAGGTCTCCTAGGATCAGTCAAGAAGAGTAATTTAGGCTTGGGGGATAAAAAAAGAAAGAGATTTGTATCCAGAGAATAAACCATGAAGGAGATCAAGAAAGATTCTCCAGAAGGTCAAAAGTATGCACATTGTAAAAAAATTCTTTCTTCAGCAGATAAATTTTCCTTGTTTCAGATTATTTCAGTACTGTAGAGCAACGATTTTCATTTGAATGATAAATTTTTTATAAAACAAAGAGGCCAATTGATACATTCAGCAGAATCCACATTCCTGGGACATAGGTCAGAGTCACAATCACACCAATAAATCTAGGTTGGTTTCAGCTAAAGGTGTTCAAGGATGTCCGAGTAATTCTGGGTCACTGTAGAAATCTGGATCATTTCTGGGACTTACATACAAATTTATCTGAACATCCAAGGATGTTTGAATCAGATACTTAGGGACCAAACTTTAAGGAAGAGTAATATTTTATTTCCCTGAAGTCTTAAGATCAATAAGTGATTATGAGTAACAGTGAATTCCTTTATCTGGGTGAAGGGGAAGGGCCTTGCTTTCAACTATACGTCTCCTCTTTATAAGAATCCCAGCAAAAGGAGAAGCAGCATGGTTTGGGCCACCAAGCTGTAGTTCCACCTACTATTCATTTACTCACCGAAAAAGCCAGTGTGTAGGGAATGCAGCTGCTGTGGGTAGAACTTAGGTTCTTCAGGTAGTGTGTAATGCTTCGTTAGAGGGCATCTGAGAGTCATGACTTGGGTAGTCTTGGCTCAGTTTGTATTCTCAAGAGATTATCTGACTCCAACCAAAATCCCCAGATACAAGCCTTTGATGTTTCCTGATTCCAGGCTAATTAGCTATACATCCAGAGAGTATACTTTGAAATTGTGGCTCTCTCTCTCTCCAGGACCTGTATCTATAAAACAAAGGTCCTGTATCTATAACATAATGAAGTATGTAAGCAAAGGTTACAGAGTTTATGAAAACTGGAATAGTCCCTGTTTCTTTCATTTATAAATTAGTCATTCATCTCCAAACTTACTGGCTTAAAACAACAAGCATTTAATTATTTTTCACATTTCTTTTAGTGGGCTAGGTGGCTCTTCTGGCTTGGGACAGCTCAGCTGGGATTGGGTGGTCTAGGATAGCCTCATTCCTGTATGGCAGTTGGCTTGATGCCAGCTAGGGCAAAGGGGATGGCTTGTTGACCTGGGCTTCTTCATAAGCTCTTATGCAGGGTTCCCCAGAAGAGCAAGTGTGCAAGCCCTAATATGCAAACCTCTTTCAAGTCTCTGCAGGTGTCACATCTGCTAGTGTCCCACTGGCAAAAACACATCACATGAGCAAGCACAGATTCAAGGGATAGAGAAATAGGCTCCACCTCTTGGTGGGAGAAGCTACAAAATTACATCTCAAGGGGGCATGGACAGAGGGCAGAAATAATTGAAACCATTTCTAGAATCTACTCCACATCTAAAATAGCAAAGATTAACACATTCTCTCCACCCTCACAAGATTCAGAATCTAGCCTAGGGGGTGGGTGTAGGGGAAATTACTACAGTCAGTCACCATGATACCTAACTAGCACAACTAACACCTAACTCACACAAAAATGGATAAATTTGTCCCATCCTCAAACTGTTTATAGTCTGGGGAATTTAGGAGGGGGAGGAAGACACCAAGCAAACATTTCTTACGTATTATTCCATTTAACTTTCACATCAACCCTATTAAGAGATGAAATAATAGCTCCATTCAAAGAGGAGGAGGCTGAGGCTTGCATAGGTTATATTATTACTACACAGAAGTTGTGATTTGAACCCAGGTCAGTCTGACTACAACGCCATTAATCCATGCTATGTCCTCTTTATTTTCTAGCTGGGTGGCCTCTGCAAGAGTTAAGCCATTTCAAGGAAGAAAATATCTCAGAAACATTTTTTAACAGTTAAATAGTAAAGGAAACCAGAAAGGTTGTCTAGATCAGTAATAACATCTTCTGATACTGACATTCACGTCCCCTTATTTAATCTTCACTTCTTCATGCAATCTGCAGCCCAAGAGAGGGCCTATGATCATCAACAGATTTATATTCCACAGCTTAAGGAAAGTATGAATATAGCCAAAGTACTTGGCACAAGCTATTCTTTTGCAATAAAAGGTAAAGTAAGGAAGGGAGAACAAAGGAAAAAATCAGGCAGATGCTTGACAATTTACTAACTTCTTCTGCCTCAGATATTTGGAGCAGAGCTTCATCATTTCATCTAAAACACTGAATCCAGGCCTGACACCCCTCTCATTTAGAATGTATTTATGGACACATTTCCAGCACTCTTTCAGTAGTTCACATCACTGTTTTCTATCACTGACAAGTTTTACAAAAAGATTAGCCTTTTGTGTGGAGTTTTCATTTTTTGTAAACAAATTTTAAAATTCTGAAATTCAAAAGTGGATTTATACATTTAGGTCAAGAAACTTGATTCGTCTAATGTCTGTGGATTTTTAGAATACCTTTATTAATATTCTCATTTTGTTCATAGATTGTTTTCTTGATTTCCTGTAGTTCTTTGTCCATGTTTTCCTTTAGTTCTTTGGGCATATTTAAGACAGTCATTTTAAAGTCTTTATTTAATAAGTCCAATATATCTTGGCTTTTGGCTTTTGTTCCTCTGAATAGGCCATCCTTCCCTTTTTCTCTGCATCCTTGTGATTTTTTTTTGTTGAAAACGACATTTGAGTAACATAATGTGTTAATTCCAGAAATTGGCTTCTCCCCCTTCCTTGGGATTTGCTGGTTTTCTTTTTCATTATTGAAGGCTGTAAGTAGTCTGTTGGTATAGTGACTTTTCTAATCTATTTTACCAAGAATCATCCCTTGCAGTCTTTGCAGATTGGCTCAGCGCTGGAGCACCCCTTCGTCTCCTGTCCCAGCCAACTACAAGCCTTTCAGCCCACCCTGTGGTGTCCACAGCTCCTCCACCCTTTAAGATGGACAAAACAGAGACAAATACTTTGCTTCAGTCTTTTAGGTAGCAATCTAACAGGTTCGAACAGACAAACACAATAATGCATAAGCTGTGGCCTGCACCCTTCAAAACAAAGACCAGAATCCCAAGCTGGAAACACGAGCTGCTGCTTCAAACTGGCTGCGGAGCAGGGCAGGGGAGGGGCACAGTTTAGTGACAAAAGGTCATGGAGATTTCCCACTGTTTTCTTGACATTGTCTTCTTCTCAATTCAGCATTCACTTGGTTGCTGTGAGCCTCTGACTGTTTACCAGAGTTCTAACAAAGTTAGGTCGAGAAGTTTCTGCTTGTTTTTTGATGTTTCTTTGGGGGATGAGTGCATGAAGCTTCTTACTGCACCACCTTGGTGATGTCATACCCTAACAATCCTTTTGATTTTCTAAAATGTGACTATTTGACAATGATATTTCCCCCAACCCTTGTGTCTATGAACAGAATCAGCTTGTCACAGATTACTTATCACTGATCCTTACATGGAACCTGCTGTCAATACTGTTAAGAGTTAGGATCAGCAGGAATGACCTCTGGACAATTTAGATAATTTTAAGATAATAATAAAATAGGGCTGCTATAACACAAACTAAAAGAAATGCTGACAGACAATTACTTTTCCTCTTCAATTGCTACTAGAGAGAATGGCCTAATAGCAACTGATCTACAACTAAAATATTTTTTCTTTCCCAAGCATGTGTCCAATAGAGTTTAGCTGGTTTGTATAAAAAAATTCAGAAGGAAGGTTAATTTGTTTTATTATTTGAGGATATATTTCACAAGAAATTCATATGGGAAGTTTTACTAAGAAGCTACATTCCTTCATACCAGATGTTCCATGTTCTTCTATGATTCCAGGAATGATCAGCCACTAAGCTAAAAAAATCTCTGCCATATTCAACAATGTAGAATTTTGATCAATCATTGCCATGAGCTGCAGTGAATGAAGCTGGTTTGGAAAGGAATCCTTATTTTATCTACTGATACTCCTTCCGTACACTTCCATGGCAGAAGTAGGATAACCACCACATTACAGGGCAAAAAAAAAACAAAAAACAGTGAGGCCCTCTCTATCCTAAAAAAACATATCAAACTAAACATCTGCTGTTTTGCTCTTGACCTGCCCTTAATCAGAAACACAGAATACCTAAACACTTCAGATCCTTGCCAGAGAATACAATTTGTTGGATCCAATTCTTTTATAAGGTTTTCTAAAACAACAGATAGTCTCTCCATTCCTCTGAATTCTACATTTTATCCTCATTTTCAGCGGGACCAACAGAAAACTGCATATAAATAATCTAGGTCACTAGATAGTGTTAACTATTTGTTTAACCTGAGTTGCACTTTGGTGTCATTTCCTTAGCTTTTATCCAGAATTACACTGAAAGACGGCATTTTGAAACCTAATATTGTATTTGAAATTGATATTTTCTATTGCATTCCTCTGTGCCCTATATTATAAAACTCTAAGTGAAAAAATAATTTTGGAAAAAAATCAACACTCCTCCCAAAAGGAACAGTATAGTGTCCAGTCATGGACAAAAAGACTCCTCAAACTAAGCACCCGTTCACTTTTTTGGGGTGGGGGGAGATTTGCTTTAGAACCAAATTAACTACTCAATGCCAGTATAACTGCATAGGCCCTTACATATGACTTATCTGTGATCTATTATTCCTACTATACAAATGTATAGTTTCCCTACTCCTAATTTTATTTATTATTTAGATTTTTCATTACGTATTATTATTTTTATAATTTATTTTTGTTGTTGTTGAGAATATACACAGCAAAAACATACACCAATTCAAGTTTATACACAGACAATTCAGTGATATTGATTACATTCTTCAAGTTGTGCAACAATTATCACCCTCCTTTTCTGAGTTGTTCTTCTCCATTAATATAAACTCACTGTCCCCTAAGGTTTCTATCTAACCTTTTGAGTTGCGTTGTCAATCTGATTCCATATATATAGATCTTAAAAGAGCACAATGCTCAAGGGAGATATTCCTTACCAATTAAGCTAAACTATTATTTGGTTTTAAGAATACTTCAGGTGATATTTTTGGTTTAAGGTTTAAAGATTATCTTAGGGCAATAGTTTAAGGGGTTCATCCAGCCTCCGTGGCTCCAGAAAATCTGGATTCCATTAGAATTTTAAATTCTGTTCTGCATTTCCCCCCTTTTAATCGAGATTCCTTTGTATCTCTTTGATCAAAATGTTTAGTAATGGTAGCCAGGCACCATCTAGTTGTTCATGGAGGCAATTAGTCACACATTCCATTTTCTCCTCCCATTCCTGACTCTCGTCCTCTGTTGCTCCAGAACAATAGAGACCAATTTTTGTGCCTTGGATGGTCGTCTGCAAGCTTTTAAGACCCGAGGTTCATTATGCATTATTATGTTGTTGTTGCTGTTGGGTGCCATCAAGTTGATTCTGACTCACAGGGACCCAATGTGATGTAGCAGAACTGCCCTAGAGGGTTTTCCAGGCTGTGATCTTTACAGGAGTAGATTGTCAGGTCTTTCTTGCGCGGAGTCACTGGTGGGTTCGAACTGCCAACCTTTTGGTTAGCAGCTGAGCACTTAACTGCTGTGCTACCACGTCGCCTTATCTATTATTATAAGCCTAAGCCACCTTAAATTATATATTGTGAGAAATTAAAAAAAAAAAAATCCATTTCTGTTTCTGCCCAGTACTAACTCATTGCCAGTGGTTAAGAGCTACACCAAGTTACGGCTGCTAACCAAAAGGTTAGCAATTTGAATCTGTCCTATGGTGTTGCTACGAGTTGGAATAGACTCGATGGCAACGGGTTTTTTTTTTTTTAATTTCTTCACTAACAAACAAGATGTATTATGCCCACATTTTTACCTAACCGGTACTGTCCTTTCTTCTCCTGATTATTCAAAAATTCTATCCACCCTTCAAAGACCAATTTAAGTCTCTACTTCTCCACGATGTCTTCACTGACTACTTCCAACACCACTGACCTTTGAATATTTATATCATTTAGTCTGTGCCACCCGGTTTAATACTTAAATATATACCATCCTACATTGTACAATAATTTCATACTTTGTTATCATTATTCTGACAAGATTACAAACTTCTTGAGATACTTCCTTTGTCCTATGCTTGTGTCAAGCATGCACTGAAAAAGTACTCAAATACCTGATTGATAAATGATACTGCAAAAAACACAAAGAATCATAAAGCCTTTCTGTTCTATGTATAGATGACAACCTAGCTTGGGAGAGAGGATGCTTAAGAAAAAAAAAAAAAAACAATAAAATGAAAGTTGTACATAATTCAGAAAAATACAAAACAACAAAGTTGTTAGCTCAAATGAAAATAGCTAAAAGAAATAAAGAAAATGAGAGGTCATTTCAAACAAGACAATATGGGAACAGACCAACCACATATACATGGGACAGTAAACAGACCATTTAATTATGGTGATGGACCTGTGATAGAGAATACTGAGAACAGAGTGATGGAAAGAATAAGACCTCATCTATTATCTCTATGCTTATAAGAGTTTCAATCAATGACTGGATTATAGAATTTTAGAGTTTGAAAGGTCTGCAGAGGCTGTTATGGGATTTAGAGTTTAAATGACTTGCCCAGGTATAAAGAAATTATGTGAAAACAAGATTAGAGTCTTCTAGAAAGCAAAGTTATTCATGAATACTAAAACATATGATTATAAATTCTGACACACAGTGAAAAATAAAGAATACATGAATGCGTCATCTGCCATCTGCCTCTTTTTGGAAAATCTACATACCTAAAGCATGCACATGCCCGATCACACCACCACCAATGACGACAACAACGTCTTGGTTACCATATGCCCTACTCTGCCAGATTAAAGAAAAGCAGCTGATTAAAGGAGTGCCTATTCTCATGAGACTAATGTGATACTGATTACACACGACAAGTTGTCATACTTGATAATAAACCATGTGGAAAACCTAACCCAGAAAATGTCTACTGTCGTCAGGACACAAAAGGCTATTCAGCTAACCAATGACACAAACAGATTCCATGATTTTCATTTAATCAAATCCCTCCACCTCGACTTTCAAAAGCATAAGCTACTTAGTGAGACCAATGCAGCATAAATTCTGCACTATAAACCCACAGAAAAATATGTCAAAGATAAACAGACTTTAGCACACTAATTCCCACCCACTTCAGCTTAAAATGAAGAGTCAAGTGAGTCAGCAATCATGTTCCAGCCCTAAAAATCCATTCAAGGGCTTCCAAAGTAAATGTGATTAACAAAATTGGACTAAAGCGCCCAGCCCAAAATACTCTTTAAACATCTGGTTACCCAAACTACCCAAATCACCTACAGAACTAATTAAAAATACAGATTCCATATCCTAGAGAATTAAGAGCCATCACACGAACAGATACATGCACACCCATGTTCATTGCAGCACTGTTCACGATAGCAAAAAGATGGAAACAACCTAGGTGCCCATCAACAGACAAATGGATAAACAAATTATGGTATATTCACACAACGGAATGCTATGCAACAATAAAGAACAACGAAGAATCCACGCAACATAACGTGGAGGAATCTGGAAGTGAATTTAGTCAGTCGTAAAAGGACAAAATATTGTATAAAACCACTACTATAAGAACTCAAGAAAAGGTTTAAACAAAGAAGAAAACATTCTTTGATGGTTACGAGAGAGCGGAGAGAGGGAGGGGGTACTCACTAACTAGAAAGCAGACAAGAATTATCTTAGGTGAAGGGAAGGACAGCACACACTACAGGAGAAGTCAGCACAACTGGACTAAACCAAAGCTAAGAGGTTTTCTGAATACAACCAAACACTTCAAGAGACACAGTAGCAGGGGAAGGGGTCTGGGGACCATGGTTTCAGGGGACATCTAGGTCGACTGACATAACAAAGTTTATTAAGAGAATGCTCTGCATCCCACTTTGGTAGGTGGCATATGGGGTCTTAAAAGCTAGTGAGCAGCCATCTAAGATGCATCGATTGGTCCCAACCACCTGAAGTAAAGGAGAATGAAGAACACCAAAGACACAAGGAAAGTATTAGCTCAAGAGACAGAAAGGGCTACATAAACCAGAGACTTCATCAGCCTGAGACCAGAAGAACTAGATGGTACCCGGCTACCACAATGACCACCCTGACAGGGAACACAATAGAGTCCCTGATGGAGCAGGAGAAAAGTAGGGTGCGGAACTCAAATTCTAGTATAAAGACCAGACTTAATGGTTTGATTGAGACTGGAGGGACCCCGGAAGACATGGCCCTCAGACTCCCTGTAAGCCCAAAACTAAAACCATTCCCAAGGCCAACTCTTCACACAAAGATTAGACTGGACTATGGGACATAAAATGATACTCGTGAAGAGTGTGCTTCTTAGCTCAAGTAGATACATGAGACTAAATGGGTAGCTCGTGTCCAGAGGCGAGATAAGAAGGCAGAGAGGGTTAGAAGCTGGTTAAATGGACACGGGAAATCCAAGGTGGAAAGGAAGAGTGTGCTGTCACAGTATAAGGAGAGCAACGAGGGTCACATAACAATGTATGTATAAATTTTTGTATGAGACACTAACTTGAATTGTAAACTTTCACTTAAAGCACAACAATAAAAAAAAATACAGATTCCCAGGCCCCACCCCGTCGAATCTGGTTCAGTAAACCTGGGTAGCACTCCATGATCTCTGTTTTAACAACTAGGCAATTAGCTTTGGAAAACACTGCTCTTGGACAACTCAAGTAACTATAAACAAATTAAAAACTCCTACTGAACATGTAGATAACTTGGTTCAATTATTTTATCAATAGC
This sequence comes from Dugong dugon, assembly GCA_030035585.1. Taxonomy (NCBI): domain Eukaryota; kingdom Metazoa; phylum Chordata; class Mammalia; order Sirenia; family Dugongidae; genus Dugong; species Dugong dugon. The sequence continues at coordinate 116,168,442 of CM057465.1, read as the reverse complement.
AAAAATAAGTTTCCCAAAGTGATACTTTACTGGACCACTAAGTTAGAAACCAGATTTTTAAAAAAGCAACTAAATTCAAAAAAAAGCCAGTGGTGACAGTTTTCAGGTTCTAGTGTTACCACACCCATCAGATTGGGAAATGGATTGGGAAGAACACAGAGAAACATACAGAAACTCCACTATTCACCCAAGGTCTAAATCAAACATCTCCTGTTCCTGGTAGAAAGTCTGCGAGAGGACTGAAACAGTACACATCTTCCGAAAGAATGACTTGTGACTCACAGTTTGATATGGGGTTTAGATGTTTCCATTCCTAATGGTTACCTAGGGCTGGGATGGAGTTATAAAGAATTTTTCTTGAAAAGCTGATTTGAGATAGCAACACTTTCTAAACTGATCTATCAAAATTCTACTGCCTTTTTTTTTTCCCCAGAAGCGGACACATCGATCCTAAAATTTATATGGAATTGCAAGGAACACAGAATAGTCAAAGTTATCTTGAAAAAGAAGAACAAAGTTCTTCAGAATACATAATTCTGATCAGGACTGACTATATTCAGCACAAACTAGCACAGTGTTAATGAGTTAACTACTTTTGGAAAAGTATATAGCCAGCATCCTCACATCACTCACTTAGGAAATAATGAAATGCAAGTAATGTGACAGAAATCTTGAGCGATGAATAGGTTCACCTCCCTTGGCCTCTTATTCTCACACTTACTGCTTCATGTACTTGAAACCAAACCCTACGCACATTACGCCGATAAGCTCTTACGGCAGATCCTATTTATAACAGCATGGCAAAGGAGTGAGTTCTGTATCACATTTTACATAACAAAATAGGATAGCAAAAAAGCAAAGACGGCAATAATCTTTTCCTCTAAAAAATTAGCCTACATGTTTGTATACACACTTCTATCTGGACCTCCAAAAAAAATACCAATATAAGGACAACAACCAGCAACAACTAGGAAAAAAAAATATATTAAAGCAGGTAAACTCCTCAGACCCTACAATGTTCGGGTGGGAAAAAAATTCTATGTTCATGCAGGAACAAAAGTTGATAAACTCAAACTTACACAATCTCTAAGGGCCTTACAAATTAGTAAATTACAATAGTTGAAAAGACCTGTTTTTCTGTGGAACAGAGTCTATTACAGTTGAGAAACAACATAAATAAGTAGAATTTGGATAGGTGGAGAAGTGTGTATGTATTAAGATGACCAATTCATCCCAATATGCCTGAGATTGTCCCAGTTTTACTCAGTCCTGGGCAAACTGGGCAAACCTAGTACGTGTAATTGGGAGACATGTTAATTAGGGTGGCTCAGTAGTTAAAAGCTCGGCTGCTAACCAAAAAGGTCGGCAGTTCAAATCCACCAGTCACTCCTTGGAGATCCTACTCAGTTCTACTGAGTTCTAGTCTGTTCCATAAGGTCGCTACGAGTCGGAATTGACTCGACAGCAACGGGTTTGGTTTGGTTTTTGATTCATTAGGGTAGACTAGTCTATGCTGCAGTAATTAAAAAAGCCTGACATTTCAGTGCTTAACTCAAACGTATATTCCTCCCTCATGTTATATGTCTAACCTGGGAAATGGAAGAAAGGAAGCTGTTCCACACAGTCACTCAGAAACCCAGACTGATGGTAGTTCCGCCCTGTTTTAACTATATCCTTAGGAACATATGCCCTCCCAACCCCCACATCCAAGCATCCACCACAAGGCAAGGGAAAAAGAACATAGAAAAGGCATATGGATTCTGAAATGCCACAGCCTACAAATGACACAAATAATTTCCACTCACATGTCATTAGCTAGAATTAGTTGCACGGCTCTGCCTAAATGCAATTTTCCTATGGACCCAGGAAGGAGAGAAGAATTACATATAGGTAAACACTAGTAATCATTACCACAGGAAGCTACTAGTCTAGAGCAGCTCAGCTCAAATGACAAAATACCGATAGGAATAAACATGGTGTATTTAAAGTAAAAGGTGATTTCAGACATAAGACACATAGGTAATGAGACCAGATCATGGAAAACAATTACAATTTTTAGAGTAGTTTTAGACAAAAGAGAACAATCATGGATTCTTGATGAAGGAGGCAATGTCAGGAAGTTCAATCTGATTCCAAAATGCAAAATGGATGATGGAGAAGACTTAAGTGAAGAAGACAAATCAGCAGATATTTGCAAACATTTAGCTGTGAGGCAGGACCTATAGTAAAATGATGGCAGAATTGTCACAGAAAGAAATAACAGAACTTGCTAACAGCTGAGAAAGAAAGAGGGCATGAAACAGAAAGAAGAGCTAAAGAATAACTTCTATGTTTCAAGCCTGGGTGGCAGGGGTATCATTAACAAGTTACTGTAAAAATAGGGGCCGGCGCTATTCACGATGGCTAAAATGTTGAAACAAGGGAAATGTCCATCAACTGATTGATTAATGGATAAACAAAATGTGGTATATACATGCAATGGAATTTTACTCAACCTTAAAGAGAAATGAAGTCCTGATGTACGCCACGACATGAAAGAACCTACAGGACATAATGCTGAGTGAAGTTAAACACAAAATGGCAAAAACTGTATTATCACTTACATTAAATAAGCAAATATATAGAAACCATAAGTAATTGGCGGTTATGAGGAGTGAGAGGGAAGTGCAAAGTTGCTACTTAGAGTGCATTAAATACGTGTTAATCATGGTGGGGTAATTTGGAAAAAGATAGCAAGAATGGCGGTACAACTGGAAGAATGCAATCAATGCCACTAAAGTGTACATGTAGAAATTGGTGAAATGTTGTATGAATATCACTAAAAAAGACAACAGATAAAGGTAGATAGAAAAAAAAGTACAAGGGTGCATATGATGCCCGAAAATGAAAGGAAATGTATCAAAAGAAAAATAAGACCCAAGGAGTTATAAAAAAGGACATAGTTATTGAGATTCAGATTGTGAATAATTAAAGTGGTATGTTTTAAGAGAGAGAGAAGCATGCAATAGTAAAGAAAGTCAAAATTAGGTTGTAGCAGATAAAAGGAGAACTAGAGAGAATGAGAAAAAATGCAATTGACCCAAATGATAGAGGAATGTGAAGAGAAGAGGAAGGAATTGGAAGTAAAGAAAGTGAAGGGAAAAAAAGGAGAGGGGATGGTGGGGGAGAGGCAGATGAGAAGGCGAGATGACTGAAGGAAAAAGAGAGGAGAGGAAAAGAGTGAAAAAAAAAAGAGACAGTTATAGATAACCAAAAAAACCCCAAACCCACTGCTGTCGAGTCGATTCTGACTCATAGTGACCCTATAGGCACAGCAGAACTGTTCTTTAAAATTAAGAAATACACATAATACTCAAAATGACCACCAAACTTAGAGAACAAAACATTTAAAAAATTTTTTATCTTCCTGATGATGTGCTCATCATTCCCCTTGATGATGTGCTCATCATTCCCACGTGTGTGTTCAAACATTTACTATAAAAGTTCATAATGTGGTTTTTCAGGTTATTTTATTTCACATACAGGCTCAAACCCGTTGCCGTCGAGTTGACTCTGACTCAGAGAGACCTACGTGTTGCCTCCTGAAGTTGTTTTTTCTCTGATTATCATTTTTGGGAGATCGATTCAGGATGATTTTCTCCCCTCTAGTTCATACATTTTCACTGCTATATATTACTCCATTAGAGACTCTATTATAATTCACTGATCTATTTTCTCTGACGGTCATTTATTTTGTTTCTGTTATTTTCCTATAATAAAACAACGCTGTTATAAAAAAAAATATGGGCTGAGGAATGTGCAGTCACATTATAAGGACGGAAACTAGGGTCACATAACAATCTGTATATAACTTGCATGAGAAACAAAATTGAGCTGTAAACTTTCACCTAAAGCACAATTTAAAAAAAAAGGGGGCTGGCTTAGAGGGGAATATAAGAAATTGAATTGTAGACTGTGCTGTCCAATATTGTAGTCACTAGTCAAATGTGCCTATTTAAATTGAAATAAAATTAAACTTCAGTTCCTCAGACAACTAGTAACATTTCAAATATTCAATAACCAAAGGAGACTTGTGGCTATCATATTTTCATCACTGCAGAAAATTCTATTAAATAGTGCTTCTCTGGATGTTTTAGTCTATATCTAGTCAGGGTAAGATTTTAGAAACATAAAAGAAAAGTTTTAAGGAATTTGCATCTTAAAATATTTGAAGGACTATCGTGTGTCTACTTCAGAGGATGCAAAGAGGACTGATGATTATCATTTAACAGCAAACACTGGTGAATACCCTAAATCTCCTACAGTAGGGGACTGCTTAAATAATTTCTGGTACTTTTATTCAGTGAAATGTATGCAGTCATTAAAAACAATGCAGGTATTTACTGTCATGGAAAGATATTCAAATGGTATTAGGTTTTAAAAACATTACAAAATGTCGTATATAATATGATCCTACTTTTATAAGCTATAAATTCAAATTTATATTTACTCATGAAATTGTCTAGAGAAACAATTATGAAAACGTTATAGTTCATAACATCAGTGATTGGATATAGGACTTTTTCCTTTTTTTACTTTTCTACTTTTGTATATATCTACATACACGTGTGTGTATATTATACATATTATACATATACAGGTATATATGTATATACATACACACACAAAATATATATAAAACTTGTATAATAAAAAATAAATGTTTTAATTGATTTAATGCCCCCTGGACCTAAATACCTGAACTTAGAACAATGGCATCCAGCATTTTCAGAAGTTATGTCGAGTTTCAAAGGCATTATGTGGAAATTTTAAAAGATATACTATATGGTATGACAATTTGTATGATACCTATTTATTTTAAATACAAGCTCCCCATAAAAATATTATTACTCTTTGATTCAGCAGTTTGACTCTAAAATAAATTAGCAAAAGTAAATGATTCAAATAATTTAAAACAACAAAAAAAGAGCAATATACTATAGAAGCACTCTTAATTGACCTCCACTTAAAAGTGATTTGCTGGATTCAGTGCCTGATCTATTCTCTCTGTAAAACACACTGAGTATGCCCATAGCAGACTGAATACAAGCAGCTAGTACAAAACTCTCTATCACATTTTCATAAGCATGTTACATTATTGCTAAGAATCAGTTATTTCTTATCCAACCAGCATATGAAAGTTATACTTGTCACTGTAATTGTGAAATTTATTTAAAATCCTGGACACTGGACTTCCAGGCAACATGGTGCTACAGACAGAAGCACCATGCCATCCCTCCTCAGCAAACATCTGAAAAACTAAGTCAAACAGAGACACATGTCAATCCTGAAACCCTAAGCATCAAATGAACAGATAAAGAACTCAGCCAAACACTGACTGGAATAAGAAACTGACCAAGAACAGAGAGCGAAGATAGATACGTACAGAGTCCCCTGTCAGCTACCGCAGCACAGATCTGCCATCTTGGACTTCTATCAGAAATCAGCGAAACAGGGGTTATGAAAAAGCAGCTTCACAGAGTTTCCAGCAGGAACAGAACAACCGGTAACAAGAGATATACACTTTCCCACCCCCCACCCTTCTTCACCCCTACCCGGCCACCTCTGCTTCCTGAGGCCACAGTCTCTTGGCCGGGAAACACCAGCTTCACCCTGGTGTCCCTTGGATTCCACCTGCCCGTGCTGGCCAGCTCTGAGTGCCATTTGTTGGCTGTTGGTGTTGCTTTTTTACGTTTCTTTAGATTTCTTCCTTACCTCTAACCACCTCCCCCCCACCTTTCTCTCAATAAACCAGGCTCCGTGTGCCATCTTTGCTTCTTCCTGAAAGGCTGCAAAACACCGCTCGACCGTGAAACTGCTTCCCGGCCTGTGCTGCCACACTGGTGGGACCCCCAGGGCTTTTTTTTGTTTGTTCAGATTTGTTCTGTTTTGATTTGTCTGTTTTTCTTTTCTCGGCTTGGGAGCCCCTTCTAACCTTGGCAGTACTGTGCGGCTTGGGAGCTACTCCCTTACTATGTGCAGACACACAGTGACATCCCTGGGGGCATTTCTTTTTCTTGTTTTTTGTTTTGTTTTTTTGTTTCTCTGTTTTGTTTTCTTCTTTCTTTTTTCCCTTTCTTCATTTCCAGTTTCTCATTTCTCTATACTTACTTTCTCTTCCTGTCTCCTGAATACCTGGCGCTATGTGATACCTCTACCCCTTCTAGTCAGGCTGTACTTCACAGCCTGGGAGCAACTTCCCCAGTCCTAGCACCTGCACTGGTGGGATCCCTGGGTGCTTTTTTTTCCCCTCTAATTTTTATTTATTCTTTTTTTTTCTTCTACCCTTTTTTTTTGTGTGTGTTTTTCTAAATTTCTCAGTCTCTCATCTCTCCACTCCAAATGCAAGCTCTCTTAGCATTCTGTTTCTTTGTGTGAATGTTTTTAGCTCCTGTTCCTCTCTCCTCTCTCTCCTCTTTCCCATATCCTTCTAAGCTCCACACATCACAATCTCCCCCCTCCTTCCTGCCTACCTGCACCGTGCGCTGAACATCACACCCCCAAGCAGCACAGGCACGGCCTGCCAGAACCTGCCCTGCACTGATTCCCGGCCTGCCCTGTCGGCCCTAGTACGTGCCACAAACAACCCATCCCAGCAACTCCCCTTCAGCTGGACTTCCCTGCTGTACCATACTTGAGTGACTGACCCTGCCCACTGGAAAAGGAGGTGAAAAGTATTGTGCCCACAGACAAGCAAACAACAAAGAACACACAGCCCACCTGCTCAGACACAACAAAATAAAACAAAAAAGCAGGATGAAACAAACAAATCTACAATCAATAAATGAGGAAAATAACTACTGAATGCTCCAAAGACAGCAGACAATAACAAAACATATACAAAAACAGGACAGGATGGTTCCAGTAGGCATCCAAAATAAAACACCAGATGACTTTCCAGTAGAAGAAAAGGTACTAGAACTACCTGATAGGGAATTCAAATCTCTAATATTCAGAGTCATCCAAGAGTTGAAGCAAAAAGCAGACAAAAATGAGTAAAAAATAGACAAATTCATGGAAAAGGCAGACAAATTCATGGAAAATAGAGACCAAAAAAAGGAAGAATTCAAGAAAATAATACAGGAACAAAATGCTAAAATAAATTCACAACTAGAAATCATACAAAAACAACAATTAGAAATCCAAAAGATAAACAATAAAATTTCATAAATGGACAGTGTCACAGAAGGGCTGAGGAGCAGGTTTGAAATGATGGAAGACAGGATCAGCGAAATTGAAGACAAACACTTGGATACAACTCTTAGGAAAAATCAGAAAAAAGTACAAAGGAAAATGAAGAAATCCTGAGAATTATGAGATAAAATCATGGACACCACTGAAATATGTGCAAAGAGACTTGCTAGTTCTATGAAAACTAAATTAAATGCTTTGGAAAGATGCTTTAAAATACCTTATCAAATTAAGTATGGGACAAACAACTGTAAACAATTGAGGGGAAATTCTAAAAATCTAGAATGATTCTTCAATCAGACTCTTTGATAAGTATCTTAATGTTCTTACTCCACTTTAAAGAAACAAATTGGAAGTCATAATAATAGGTATGATTTATGCTAGAAAGATGACATGAAATTCCAATCAGCAGACCTGCATTCAAAGAAAAAGCCCTGGTCCTACATCAACAATGGTAAATAAATATATTAATGCTTTAAATAAAAAATTAAAACCTATTTATTAAGGATTCTCTCTTCAACTTACTTTTTCATATGAAGTCCTACTATCAATCCTAGTGACCTAAGTAAGAAAGCTTTTATGGAAAACCAGAAAATTTTATAGCAGTTATCAATTAAAAAAAAAAAATTAGAAACCATTTAGACATATGACAATGCAGGAGATTAAGTACACAAATATGTAAATATGTTTTAAAATAGAATTCAGTGAAAAAATAAAAATCACAAATAAATGATTACAACTGTGTAAAAACTGTACATCTTAATAAAGATTAGAACATAATAGAAATTAAAATAGTTGCTGTATGAGTTCTGTGAGACTATGAATTAAATATTTGGTATTACATTTTCTTTTATGAGTCTTTAAAGTTATCTTGATGAATTTTGTTTAAAATGAAATTTGTTTAAAACAGAACATACCCACTAGTTATACGTAGGTATTTATATAAGCATTGTTAGGATACCTTCTATCACCCTGCCTAACTTTTAAAAAAGATTCCACCATTTCTGAATGCTCAACACTACCCCTTATTGAGGTAGAATGCCAGCATATAAATAAATAAGAACTACCTCAATGACTACAGTAGAAATTTATGGATAAAAATATTTAAGGAAACGAAGTTTCATCTTACTATCTTATGAAGAAGACTACTTCAGATTCCGGTAACTGTTTTAAGCTTGGTTTGGCAAACTATTTTTAAAAAGGATATATATAACATATATATATATACAAAGAATAAAATAATCCCTAAAGCTAAAAACTCTCTATCAGACATATGAATTCATTGTGTAAATCTAATATCTCTGAAATAAAGCCAATTTAAGGAACTTAATTCTACTATAAATTTTAACATAATTCTTTTCAGAATGCTCACTGCTGATATATAGAAACCTGACTGATTTTGGTGTGTTGGGTTTCTATATTATCAGCAATGAGCATTCTGAAATGAAAATTAAGGAAACAATTGCATTTACAACAACATCTAAAAGAATAAAATACTCAGTAATAAATTTAACCATAACCAGATAATCAGTTGCTGTCGAGTCTATTCTAAGTCGTAGTGAACCCACCTGTTGCAGAGTAGAACTGTGCTCCATAAGGATTTCATGGCTGTAACCTTTCGGAAGCAGACTGCCAGGCCTTTCTTCTGAGGCACTTCTGGGTGAGTTTGAATGCCAACCTTCTGGTTAACAATCAAGTGCTTAACTGTTTGCATCAACCAGGCACTCCTAAATTTAACCAACCAAAACCAAACCCACTGCCATCGAGTCAATTCCAACTCCGAATAACCCAACAGGACAGAGCAGAACTTCCCCAAAGGGTTTCCAAGGGCGTAACTCTTTCTAGAAGCAGACTGCCACATCTTTCTCCCATGGAGCTGCTGGTGGGTTCAAACTGGCAACCTTTCAGTTAGTAGCCCAGTGCTTTAACCACTGTATCACCAGGGTTCTGAATTTAACCAAGTAATTGAAAAACGTACACACTGAAAACTAGAAACCATTACTGAAATTAAAGAAGACTTAAATGAATGAAAGGAAATTTTCTGTTCATGGATTGGAATACTTAATATCGTTGAGATGTCAATACTACCCAAAGCAATCTATACATTCAATGTAATCCCCATCAAAATTCCAACAGCCTTCTTTGCAGAAATGAAAAACCCAATCCTCAAATTTATATGGAAGTACAAGGGACCCCAAATAGTCAAAGCAATCTTGAAAATGAAGAACAGAGTAGGAAGACTCATACTTCCCAACCTCAAAATATACTATGAAGCTAAACATACTATGAAGCTGCAGTAATCAAAACAGTCTGATACTGGTATAACAAGACATACAGACCAATGAAACAGAATTAAGAGTCCAGAAATAACACACACATCTATGGTCAATTGATTTCAACAAGAGTGCTAAATCCATCCAATGAGGAAAGAACAGTCTCTTTAATAAATGGTGTTGGAACAACTGGATTTCCACATGCAAAAATATGAAGGTGGACGTATACCTCACACCACATATGAAAACTAACTCAAAATCGACCAAGGACCTAAATATAAGAATTAAAACTTCATAAAAGTCTTAGTAGAAAACAAATACTTCGGGACTTAGTATTTAGTAATGGGTTCTTAGATATGATACCAAAAGCACGAGCAATAAAGGATAAAATAAGATAAATGAGACTTAATCAAAATTAAAAACTTCTGTTCACCAAAAGACTTTATCAACAAAGTGAAGAGACAACCTACAGATTGGGAAAAAAAACTGTATTAACTATATATATGATAAAGGTTTAATATCTTGAATGTATAAAGACATCCTACAACTTAACAACAAAAAGACAAACAACTCAATCAAAAAAAAAACTGGGCAAAGGACTTGAACGGATATTCACCAAAGAAGAAATACAAATGGCTAGGAGGCACATGAAAAGATGGTCAATGTTATTAGCATTAGGGAAATGCAAATCAAAACCACAATGAGGTATCACTTTACCCTCACTAACGTGGCTATGATTTAAAAAAAGGGGGGGGGGAGGCGGAGCTAACAAAGACCCAAAAACAACAAAGACCTGAAAAAAACAAGTGAATCAATTACATATGACAGTCTAGGAGCCCTGAACATCTAAGACAAAGTTGAGGAACCAGACTGAGAGGCAGGGGGAGGGAGAAACGGTTTGGAAGCAGTGAGAAGTTGCCAGACCTGACCTGGCCAGAGCCTGAGCCCTTCAGGCCTGATCAGCTCATGGGTGAGTGGTGAGGCAGGCAAGCAGCAGTGGGAGGCGCGTTTTCTGCACCAGGAGAGACCCAGCCCCAGAGAGTCTATTCGCCCACCCAGAACCAGTGAGAAGCAGCCCCCCAATTGGCGAAAGATAAGTACTTGTGTACAGCCTACAGTGCAGATCAAAAAACACCCCCCTTAGGGAAAAACCTCTCTCTCATTTACCTCCCCACTCCCTGCTCTGCGCTGGGCCCTGGACCGGCTTCAGCAACTGCCAAGTCCCCTGGGCGGGAATTAGGATCCTTCACATGCCCTGAGCCATTCTCCCGGCCTTGGAGAGTGAACAAATTAACAAACAGGGGAGAAAATAAACTGCCAGCTCCCCTAAGCCAGGAACTCAGGGTAGGCACAGCTCCTTTGCCTAGCACAGGCACAAGGGATCCATGGACTCTGAGTGCCTTTCCCCCTGCAGAGACTTGTGTGGGCCCATTTCAACAGTGCAGGCCCTCATTACCGCAGTACAACAGGGTATATACCTGAAGTCTAACTTCAACTGTTTCAGCTGTGAAGTGGCAGGTTCGTGACATTTGACACTGTTCTGCCCATTAAGCAGGGTCTTCATCTACCCATATCAGGGGCCTGAGGACTGGTGGCTCCACCCATGCAACCTAGCTGCCTGAGATAGGGGCCCAAGAATAAGAGGTACCCCCCAGTCCTTACAGCCAAAACCATTGGGTGCTCATAGTCTGGCTGCAAAACCCACCCACCTATGCACTCTAGGGAGCAGGGACACACCTTCCTCCTGGACACTCAGGGTGGCCATCAGCTCCCTGCCTTGCTCAGAGTGTGTCCCCCTGCTGCAGCCAGATGCCTGTGTCTACACCAATCACCCATGCCTGTCTAGGACTGCAAATCAGAGTCTACACCACACACTTGGTGGCTATCTACCTGGGCACCTGAGCTGAATCCATATAGGAGGAGTGGGCAGACTCCTGAGCTCACATACCTAGTATCAGATCTAACCACCTGGTGACAGGACATTAGAGCTTCAAAGGTGCCAATAATCAAATTAGCTCATATGAGCAGCCTATTTGGGCTTATCAAATCAAACCAAGAAGCTAGGACACAGTAAGCAAACATAAAATAAATAAATAGAATGACTTATTGATGGCTCGGAGACAACAGTCAATATCAAATCACATAAAGAGGCAATCCATGATGGCTTCAGCAAGCTCCCAAAATAAAGAATCCACTAATTTTCCAGAGAAGGAAAATTTCTTGGAATTATCGGAGGCAGAATACAAAAGATTAATATACAGAACTCTTCAAGAAATTAGGAAGGAAATTAAGCAAAACGCAGAACACGCAATAGAGGAAATTAAAAAGATTAGAGAAGAACATAATGACAAACTTAACAGGCTGCAAGAATCCATAGAGAGACAGCAATCAGAAATCCAGAAGATTAACAATAAAATTTCAGACTTAGACAACTCAATAGAAAGTCACACGAGCAGAATTGAGGCAATGGAAGTCAGAATTAGTGAGACTGAAGATAAGGCACTTGACACCAACTTATTTGAGGAGAAATCAGATAAAAGGACTAAAAAAAATGAAGAAACCCTAAGAATTATGTGGGACTCTATCAAGAGGAATAACCTATGAGTGATGGGAATACCAGAACAGGGGGGGATAACAGAAAATACAGAGAGAACTGCTGAAGATTTGTCGGCAGAAAACTTCCCTGATATCATGAAAGATGACAAGATACCTATCCAAGATGCTCATTGAACCCCAGATAAGGTAGATCCCAAAAGAAAGTCACCAAGACACATTATAATCAAATGCCAAAAAAAAAAAAAAAGGAAAACAATAGGTGTTGGCAAGGATATTGGCAGAATGAAAAATGGTACAGCCGCTGTCGAAAACAGTTTAGAGGTTGTACTGAGTACAGAAGCCCAACACACAAAAATTCCACAGGATTACCTAGCACATAATCCAGAATTTCAAAAGAACTGAAAGCAGGAACACAAACAGATATATGTATACCAATGTTCACTGAAGCACTATACACAATAGCCAAAAGGAGAAAAAACTTAAAAGTCCCTCAATAGATGCATGTATAAACAAAATGTAGTATACATAACACAACGAAATATTACTCTGCCAGAAAGAGAATGAAGTCCTGATACATGCTACAACATGATGAACCTTGAAAACATTACACTGAGTGAAGTAAGTCAGTCATAAAAAGACAAATAGTGTACAATCTCACTTATGTGAAATATCTAAAACAGGCAAATGTACAGACAGTAAAGTTTATTAGTGGCTACCAAGAGTGGGAGGGAAGGGAAAGAGGGAGTCACTACTTAGGGGCACTGAGCTTATGTTAAGGGTGATGGAAAATTTTGGAAATGGATAGTGGTGACGGCTGTACAACATGATGAATGTAACTAATGTCACTGAACTGTACACATAAAAAATGTTGAAACAAAAAAATAATGACGCAATTCTAAGCCATGTCTTAAGTGTGAAATCTTTAAAGACATGGATTTCTATTTATTTACATGTATATAGCACATTTTTATCTGTACCAAAACAGCAATCATTTAAAGTATCAAGCTCTTAGAAAGTATTAAAAGAGTTGCATCTGGGTTTTGGAATTGGAGGATGGGAAAAGATAAGGTAAAGTGTTATTTTTTATAAGTCTATTAGTATTACTTGATTTTATAAACACATATAAATTATCCAAATATAAATTAAAATATACTTTTATATATAAAGCCCTTTTTGCTACTTAGTACCACCATCATTAAGTCAAAGACAATACCTTGGGGTGAGGAAAGATGCTGCTCCTGTAGCTTCTCCTGAGAGAGGAGTCCCAAGTAGCTGAGAACAACATACTTTGTTTCATAGTGAAATCCTAGAGGCACAGCAGTAGAGGACGCCATTGAGTTGGGCAGCAGAACTCCAAAGATATCTACTTACAGATGTGTAAAAACCTAAAAACATAAAACATACTTTTTCAGTTTAAAGTTTATAATATACTAGTATATTTTCCCATAATTAACTCCAATTATTCAACTAGATAATAAAGTAAATATTTCTCAGACTTTTCTTCACAGTAATCGCAAGAAATGTAAGTTTCATTTATTTACAAGTGGGAATTTATTCAGATTTCAGATCAAAAGCAAATTTCTCTTCCCCTTTCTAAGGAGCCCTGGTGCCCCAACGGTTAAGTGCTCAGCTGCTAATGGAAAGGTTGGCAGTTCGAACCCACCCAGTGGCTCTGTGTGTGAAAGACTGGCGATCTGCTTCCGTAAAGATTACAGCCAAGAAAACCCTATGTGGCAGTTTTAGTCTCTCATGTGGGGTCACTATGAGTTGGAATCTCCTCCACAGCACCCAATAAGAAGTCTCTTTCTAGTTTCTCTGTTTTTACCTATGTGGTGAAAACACTAACTACTTTACCCCTCAAACTCTCCCCTCGGCTCCTCACAGTATATGTTCTTCCTTCTTTTAGTAATAAAACCTCCTAAATTTTAGCTAGGCCCATGGCCACACAGCTGAAGACTACATTTCCCAGAGGAAGCAGGCAAGTCTCTCTAGGGGAAGGGTAAAAGGAAGTGGAAATCATGAAAGGCTTTATAAAGTAAAACCTGAGCCAATGTTGGATGGAACAGGAGGTGTTCACTAACTGAACCAGTTAATAGGACAGGGATGACTGTTAAACATAAAGAAGACTAGGATGAGGTACAGAAAGAAGCCTTTTGAAACAGCATGAAGCAATACAAAAATTAAGGAGTCTGGCATATCTAGATCATAAGATATAAGGGGGCTCAGCAAGAGTAACAACAGTCAGCATTTGGTGTGTTTTGTACACTATGGCATGCTAGGAAGTTCGGATTTTACCCTGGAGGCCAGGAATTATTTTAACTATGTCCATGAATGGGCATTTATGACCTCCCTAAACTGTATGCAGATTCTGTGTGCATGAGCATTTTTCTGGAAAGCCACTCCGTTTGTTTCATCAGATTCTCAAACTACTCCAGGATACAAAACAGATTAAAAACTACTGCAGAACTCTGTAAGGAGTCACTAAATGATTTGAAATAATGGAGGCATCTTAACAGATTATAGAAAAATCACCCTAGAGGCAGTGTGGAAGACAGAAGGGAGACTGGAGGCAAGAAGATGATTTAGGGAAATATTGGAAATTTTTAAAAAGAAGTATGAGAATCTGAACTGGAGCAGGAATACTGAAAAGAGGGGGATGGATAGGAAAAATGTTAAGGAAGAAAATGCGAAGACGTTAACTAGCAAGGAATCCAAACAGGCTTATGGAAAGTGGTATTACTCCCATTTTTCCAACAATACAGGAAGAGATGGTTTTGTGGAAAAGGATAACAAGTTCACTTTGGGGCATAATGCATTTTAAAGTACCTATGGGTTGTCCAAGGAACCCTAGTGGTACAGTGGTTAAGCAACAAGCTGCTATCCGAGAGGTCAGCAATTTGAACCCACCAGCCTTTCAGTGGGAGAAGGATGTGGCAATCCGCTTTACATAAAGATTACAGCCTTGGAAACCACATAGGGCAATTCTACTCTGTCCTGTAGGGTCGCTATGAGTAAGGAACTGACTCTTAAGCATACAACACATGCGTTGTCCAGGTGGCGATGTACAGTAAGTAGCTGGACAAAGAGGTCTTAAACTAGGAAAGAGGTCTGGACTGTAAATATAAAATTGTAAATACACTGCACAGATGCAAGTCAATGAAATTACCTAAAAAGAGTGGATGAAAAGCAGTTATTGCTAACAGGAAGGAAGTTTCAGAATTTCAGGAGGGGAGAAGTAATATAGTTTGAAGAAATATGTTCAGTATACAGTTTCATACTTGGAAAAGGAAAAATTATCTATTGTTTTCAGATGACAAACTATATGAAGTAAAGCACAGTAAATCTTCAATCTTATTTGTATCCATGATTCTCATAAGAGACAGGAGAGAAGAATAACTACACCCCTCTTATCAGAATAGGAGCAAGGAAAATTTTTATTTACCAAAACGGGATATAGGTTAAGAAAATATACGCTGAGAAATACTGGTGTAACCTGAAAAAGAAACATAATTAGAACTCAGAGCAACACTAACATTTATGATGGGGTGGGCCAAAAATGAGAAAAGGAGACTTCTCAGTCTGGATTAGAACAGTCAGAGATAGGAAGAAAACCAGGAATGAGTGGAGTCACAGAAACCAGAGGGGCATTTCAACAAGAAAATAGTGGACAAATGTGTCAAATGTAACAACACATCAAGAAGAATGAATAAGGGTGATGAGTGAACAACATGAAGAACATAAGTTAATGTCACTGAACTGTTTATGCGAAGAATGTTAAAATGGCAAATGTTTTGTTACATATATGTTTACAATAAAAAAAGAATGAAAATGGAAAATCAACTGGATTTGGGCATTAGGAAGTTATCTGTGATCTCTGACAGAACAGTTCTGGATGACTGGCAGGGGCAAGGATGAGAAGTCAGGGAGTGAAGAATGAATGGGAAGAAGTAGGGAAAGTGAGTTTTAGTCTATTCTTTCAAAGAAAGAGTTTATTGTGAAGAAAAGAAAAGAACGGAGGCCAGAGAGAGACAAAGGGTTGACAAGAGTTCATTTGTTTAGTTTTGTTTTTGTACACAATGAAAGAGACTTAAGCCTGTTTATACTCAGTAGAAAAGAAGCCAATAAGAAGTTATAAATAAATATAGATAGCAAGGAATAAATTATGGAGTAAAGTCCTAAAAGAGGGGGAGAACAGATCAAATCAGTAATAATTTAAGCTTAAACAAGTGTCAGTATTTACTAAACCAAAGCTAAAAAGTTTCCTGAACACAACCAAACACTTCAAGGGACACAGTACCAGAGGTGGGGGTCTGGGGACCATGGTTTCAGAGGACATCTAGGTCAACTGGCAAAACAAAGTTTATTAAGAAAATGTTCTGCATCCTACTTTGGTGAGTGGTGTCTGGGGTCTTAAAAGCTAGCTAGTAGCCATCTAAGATGCATCAATTGGTCCCAACCCACCTGGAGCAAGGAGAATGAAGAACACCATAGACACAAGGAAGTATTAGCCCAAGAGACAGATAGGGCCACATAAACCAGAGACTTCATCAGCCTGAGACCAGAAGAACTACCTGGTGCCTGGCTACCACCAATGACTGCCCTGACAGGGAACACAACAGAGAGTCCTTGATGGAGCAGGAGAAAAGTGGGGTACAGAACTCAAATTCCAGTAAAAAGACCAGACTTAATGGTTTGATTGAGACTGGATGGACCCTGGAAGACATGGACTCTCTGTTAGGCCAAAACTAAAACCATTCCCAAGGCCAACTCTTCAGACAAAGATTAGACTGGACTATGGGACATAAAATGATACTCGTGAAGAGTGCGCTTCTTAGCTCAAGTAGATACATGAGATTAAATGGGCAGCTCCCGTCCGGAGGTGAGATGAGAGGCAGAGAGGGTCAGGAACTGGTTGAATGGACACAGGAAATCTGGGGTGGAAAGAAAGAGTGTGCTGTCACAGTATAGGGAGAGCAACTAGGGTCACAAAACAATGTATGTATAAATTTTTGTATGAGAGACTAACTTGAATTGTAAACTTTCACTTAAAAGCACGACAATTAAAAAAAGCGCAAGGGAAATGTTAAAATATTATGCAAAAACAAAAAAAAGTGTCAGTATTTATATGGTAACAGAAATAAAGAAGTATTCACATTTTGAATAATGCTTTAAAGAAAAAAATTGACATTCTCTAATTTGTTGTATTTAAACTTCTTGAGATTTATCAAGAATCCATATTATTGAAGATACTTTCATTCATTCCCCCGCCAGAAGCCTAAGACTAAGCATAGTTCACCAATTTCTCAAATTTGAGTCTTAGCCTAATGCTCTTCAAATTCTTAGAAATCCCAATTGACAAATTATAAACGCAACATTAGTCATGGATTTCAAAACTTCCCATCTTCCACATTCACTACCTCATTTATAATAAAGTCCTTAGCTCTAGTATATATGCCATGTTAATATCCATATCTCCACATATTTGGTGAATCATAATATATTCAAGCATTTCTCAATGATGCACACTTACGGAGAATATGATCAAACTCTAATCATTTAAACTTTAGTATACAGTTTTTAAATTCTAAATGTGTATTTGGCATTCTAGTTACAAACATACAATACCTACAGTATAAAATATTCATTCAACTTCTAATTTAGCTTGAGTTTCCAGTATAGCAATGAAACAGCTCATTCAGGCCTGTGGTTAAGTGATAGAGTAGACAGATCCCAGGAACACTATTATATGTGTAATGTGCTTGTATTAAATTAAATTATAGGACAAAAGCATAGAGAATATGCCAAATGTAAACTCCACAGCACTACTTCAGGGCCATGTACACTAAGGGCATCCTGGGAGGAAAGAGTATCCACCTCCCTCGCAACATTCTGCGGTGCCTAAATAGCATATTGCACAATGGGCTCTTGCATTTCTAATACTATAAATAAATTACATCTGCATGACACCTCTATTTCCAAAGCACTTTACCATGTGTTGTCCAGTAATCCTCTATGTTAGAAGGAAAAGGTAACAGCCTCAATTTTATAGATGGAAAAACCAGAATAGACATTTGCCCAAAATCAAACAGCTAGTTAACAATACAATCACTTGGTTAGATGAAGACTCTTCATTTCCTAACTCTTAGCCCTTAACCACATTCATTCAACACAAATTTACCGCATGCCTGGCAGTACGCTAGGTGAGAGGAAAGCAGAGATGAAACACTAACACTAGCAGGAAGCAATGGCAGAAAAATAAAGTTGTTTTCCTAATATCAGTTGGTGGTTTTCCTAATATCAAACACTTAGAGAACTGAAATAAGCAAATTTGTCAATTTTGAGAATGGGGAAGGGAAAAAAAAAAGATTAGATGGAAGGTAAACATGATCTCGGAACTACCACCCAGGGTTTTCCTGGAAACGGGAGAATGCTCAGGTCCACTCCACTACTGCCTTACCAACACAAGCAGATTATGTTTCATATCCATAAGACAGGTACTTCAAGCTTCTTTTTAAATAATGAAAAGGACAAATTACTTTTACTCTCTAAATTTTACTTAATAGAATCTTTTAGAATTAAATACTAGTTCTCTTGGTATCAAAAAATAATTAAATATATGAATAATTTTAAATATAAAAGTTCATACCTTTTGCATAATTCAAACAAACTACTGAATACATTTGTGTGACCCATCTGCTCCTTTCCCTGCCACAAATTTTTAGTTTGTTCAAGTATCTGTCAGCCAGATGGACAGTCTCTGAGGAAGCTTACGGTAACTTAATCCTTCGTTTTTGCATCAATTTGGTGGCATCTCTGCAACTAACCCCAAAACCCGCTGCCCTCATAGCAACCCTATAGGACACAGGAGAACCGCCCTATAGGGTTTCCAAGGAGCTGCTGGTGGATTTGAACTGCCAATCTTTTGTTTAGCAGCCAAGCTCTTAATCACTGCATCACCAGGGTTCCTTTCTGCAACCAGTAGCAAGTAAAACACCATGATCCTTCAGTAACAAATGAAATATCCACAATCCTAAAATATATGGTTTGCTTTTTTTAGACCAGACTTCAATTATGGATACAAAAACCAAATCCATTGCCATCAAGTCGATTCCGACTCACAGAGACCCTACAGGACAGAGCAGAACTGCCCTATAGGGTTTCCAAGGCTATAATCTTTATGGAAGCAGACTACCACATCTTTCTT
This sequence comes from Dugong dugon, assembly GCA_030035585.1. Lineage (NCBI taxonomy): Eukaryota > Metazoa > Chordata > Mammalia > Sirenia > Dugongidae > Dugong > Dugong dugon. The sequence goes on along the minus strand of CM057465.1, from coordinate 116,149,179 downwards.
CTTCGGAGAGGCTTGTGGGTTCGAACCATCGACCTTTCGGTTAGCAGCCAAGCGCTTAACCACTGCATCACCAGGGCTCCTTTTCAATTATGGATACTAGTGCAAATTCCAGGATGCCAGCACTGATGGTACTGCAGAAGTTAAATAGATACATTTTACCTATGAACTATAACCAGAAGGTATGCAGTGAATATTGAATTCTACTCTAAATTCTTATGAAAAGCAAATTTGCAGCACTATCAGAGCCTTTTGTAGTTTTTTTCCCAAACTTGCCTGACCATAATCATTTTAGATGCTTGTTAAAAACAGAAAATTCCTAGCACCCACTTCAGACATACTAATTCAGAATATCATGCTTACATTTTATTCCTTAACCCTATAGAACAATAATCAAAATACAATTTTTTTTAGTTAGTAAAATTATTTCAGGAAGCTCTTTGTTTTTCAACCATTTACTTCCACTAAAACAAAATTATAATGTAATAATATTGTTAAATACTCTAGTAACAGAGTTGAACATATCTATAATCCCAGTTTATAGAGAGAAAAATAAAAATCTCAAAATCCACAGATAACTCAGACATAAATTAAGACTCTGGAATTTTAAACATTAATAAAGTTTCTTGACTACCCCTTCTCTAGACTCAAGGCTTACCGGTAGTTTGAGTAGGGAATTTTTTTATTTAATTCCACAAATTAACATGAAATCCAATAACTGCATTTTCTAATCCATGTTTTATTAGTTCCTAGAGTCCTGTCGACTTGACAACAACATAGAATCCTAAGAGTTTCTTCAAAAAAAGTAAAATTAAATAATCCTAATAAAGATTGTGAAGTTGCAAATTCATCCCACCCACCTGCAAAATGCAACTCAGTGTCATTTTTAAAACTCAGCAGACAGTAAGTACTGTTATGTAGACTCTCTTCTTCCAACTGAACATGCATGCCTAATTGAAATACTCTAGTTCAATCTTGTGTTAAGAACTGTCCCCAAAATATTTTCACTCAGCAGTTGGCATTTCCAGGTAATGTATACAAAAGGGAATGCCTCACTCTCACCTCTTCCCACAAGCACACATACACAAAATCTGACTTTTGCAACAGGCTAATTAAGCTTCCCATTTATGTGTATACAGCTTGTGGACATAAAATTCCACATAAACATAACAGTCATTAAAGACATAAATTCAAAATAGACATAAAATTTACTTCTTTCCACTCCCGGGTATACCCAAGAGAAATGGAAACACATGTCTACACAAGAACTTATACACAATGTTCATAAGAGCATTACGTATTCATTACTAATAAGAGCCAAAATGTAGAAATAACCTAAATCAATTGATGAATAAATAAAATGTGGCATACCCATACAATGGAATATTATTTGGCCATAAAAAGGAAATAACGATACATGCTACAAAATGGATGAATCCTGAAAACATTATGCTAAGTCAAAGAAATCAGTCACAAAAGATCAAATATTGTGTAATGCCATTTATGTGAAATGTCCAGAACATGCAAATCTGTATACAGACAAAAAGTAGATTAGTGGTTGCCTGGGATGGGGAGGGATGGGGTGAGGGGCAGGCATGGGGAATGACTACTAATGGCTATGGTGTTTCGTTTCAGAGTAATGAAAATGGTTGCACAACTCTGTGAATATACTAAAAATCACTGTATTGTACAACTGATAGATTGTACGGTATGCTAATTACGTCTCAATGAAGCTATTAAAAAAAATCAGCTACTCTGAAAATGCCTCCCCTTCAACTCTGTAATATACATTAAACAAGAACTCTTGGTGACTATTTATTTGGGTTAAGATATGAATCAAAATCCTGTATGAAAAACAGTGATAAAAAGTAGCATGGTGGGTACTAAGTGTTTAAAAATTGTTTCGTATGTCTAAAATATTTAAGAAAAATATTTTTAAAACAACGATTATTATTGCTGCAAATCACTTCTCCTAAAGGCTTATTATGTAAGGTATTTAATATTAATAACATATATTAACTGACTTATTAACTGATGAGCTAGTGAACACACTTTTCTTTACAAAACTGGTTGGACTCAACCTTAAACCAGGAAAAAAAAAAAAAAACCTGTTGACGTCAAGTCGATTCCGATTCATAGCGACCCATCTTAAATTGAATTCAACTTCAATGTTACGTTCCTCCGTAAGAAAATGACTCATTTAAAAAACAATTCAGAATAGTACATGGCCATTCAGAGTAAAGAGGATTTACAAAACGCTTAACTGCCTATTATCAAATGAACAGTACTTATTCACAATGGCTTAAATATTTTCAGTCTGCAGGATATAAACGTGCAGGTACAAATGTCCAACTGTGTATATGAAGTCTAAGCAGTTCACACAATACTTGCTTAATTTTCTGGGGGTTAAAAAAAAAAAAAAAAAAAGGCACCAGCAGGGTGTGGCAACTCATCCAAGGTCACACAACAAGTCAGGGCAGAGATCAACATTCTGGTTCATACCAAACCTCCAGGGAAAAATCCTACTGACAATTTTGCAAAAAGATTTCGTTTGTTTTGCTTTAAACCATAACGCCAAAAAAGTGGGGAGGGGGGCAAGCTGTCAGCTCACTTCAAGACTTCTAAACCGAGACAGAGAGGCAGCGATTACGGATAAACAAACAACTTGTGCCGGGAGCGGTTAAGAGCTAAACAAAGCTACTATCAGTAAAGAGCATGTGAACAACTAGCCAGATCCATCCGATTTTTCAAAAACATTATGCTAAGTGAAGAAATCGGCCTCAACTCAAAAAGTCTAGGAAGTCTCCCTTATACTCGGTTAGGAAGGAAAGAAACTTGGATCTCCTTATCCTTTCCTCGGAATGTTTCGAGGAAACAAGGACTTAGTATGAACCGTATTGCCTCTAAGAAGGCAGGTTTTTACGAAAAAATAATCGGTGTCAGAACAGCAGTGAATTTACAATAAGAAGTCCAAGATTTCTAACAATCTGTGAGAATGAACGACTGACTGAGCGGATCTATACTCATTCTAACTGAACTGCATGAAAACCTTTTCCGAGACCAAGAGAAGTTCACGTTCGTTCTGGTCCTAAAAATGGAGCCCATTTTCCACGTGAAGATATTTGTGGGGAAGAACGACGATGCAGAGAATGGGCGAAGTTCCTACGCCTCAGGCAGCCCAGTCAGGGAGAAGCTCCGCTCAACATGCGTCCGCGGTGAGACCATGCTGGACAAATCTGGTTATAATGAAATTGAGCCCTTGGCTTCGCGAACTCTCAGGCGAAGGGACGTCGGCACATACACACACAGTCTCTCTCTCGTTCACTCACGCTTCGCTGGGGCCAGTGGGGAGCCAGTGGGGTCGGCACAGTCTCCGGACACCGTCCTACTGAGGTGAAACTGTCTCCTCGCCCAGCTCTGCGTGCCCAGCACCCCATTCCCCTCACCTGGCCCTGGCCCCTGCCCCAGAAGAGATGAAAGAGGCGACAGCAGCGGCAGTTGCTTCCGACAGGGTCCCCCAGCGGTCGTGCCTGCTTCGACCCACGGCCCTAACCTACCGCCGCCGCCATCCGTCACCCCCAGCGTCAGGGCGGGGGGAGGACGCCGAGGAGCGCGGGAAATGGGCGGTTCTGTTCTCCCAAACGGAAGCTGGGACAGCTGAGGTCGCGCAGATCTGACCCGGAAGAGCCCACCCCTTCTAGCCCGCTCTTCCCTGGAGTCGTTCGAATCTATGATTCATGGGATTTCGGAGGCGCCCTCTCCCCAAGTCATTTCCGGTCACAGGGGGCTAGGAGAAAGAGAGGTGGAAGTACTCGAGAGCCAATAGCAGTGTGGGGCGTGAGACTAGAGGTTCCGTCCGTGCAAAGGAGCATTGCTGCGTCCACAGAATATGTTCAGTTCTACAAATGTGTATTGAGCTTCGAGTATGTGCAAGCGAGCGGATTATATAAGTGTCAAGAGAGTCTCGAGTGCTGCGGCATTTGCACCCACTTGTCAGGGTAGATAGTCCTTGAATGTTGGGGAATATTTCCAAGGGGATGATGAGGGGGTAGGATAGAGAGAGCTTTCTAGGCAGAGGAAACTTCTTGAGCCGAGGCACTGTGGCAATAAAGGAAGCCTTCGGTACTAATCCATTTTGAATAGAGGATAGGAGGATAGAGAAGTTAAGGCTGCGGTGGAACCCTGTGTTCCCAGCACCTAGTACAGTACCTGGAATATACTATGTGCTTAATGGATATTTGTATACTTGAAGCGTCCTTTGGGGGAGTCACTGAAGGCATCTAGGGGAGAAGGTATAGTATCTAAACCACGTTTTAGGGGGAGTCACATGAGCTGTGGTGTAGATGAGTCGAGTTGGAACAAAGAGTTGAAGACAGGGAGTTAGGCTGTTGTAAGAAGCCAGATGAGAAGTGATGAAAGCCTGATGGGGAGTGTCTTAGTTATCTAGTGCGGCTGTAAAAGAAATACAAGTGGATGGCTTTAACAAACTAATTTCTTCTCTCACAGTTTAGGAGGCTAGAAGTCCAAATACAGAACACCAGCTCCAGGGGAAGGCTTTCTCTCTCTGTTGGCTCTGGGGGAAGGTCCTTGTCATCATTCTTCCCCGGTCTTGGAGCTTCTTAGCACAGGGACTCCTGCATCTTCTTGCTGTGGTAATGAGGTCCCTGTCCTCTCTGCTCTCTTCTCTCTTTTACATCTCAAAAGAGATTTACTCAGGATATAACCTAATCCTGTAGATTGTTTTGCCTCCTTAACATAACTGCCTCTAATCCTACCTCATTAACATCATAGAGGTTAGGATTTACAACACCTAGGATAATTACATCAGATCAGAAAATGGAGGACAACTACACAATAGTGAGAATCATGACATAACCAAGTTGACACACATTATGGGGGGAAACAATTCACTCCTTAACAAGCAGTGACTGCTAATGGGTACAGAGTTTCTTTTTAGGGTGGTAAGAATGTTCTAAAATTGATTGTAGTGATGGTTAGGTAGCTAAATGGTGAATTAAATGATATGTGAGATAGCTCAATAAAGCTGTTAAAGAAGGAGTGATAAAAACCGGAACTGATAGAGAGATAGTGGAAATGAAGAGAAGATTGAGATGGGTGTCATAGGATGCTTTAAACCTGAGTGACAGAAAATGATGGTGCCATTAACAGAGAAATAGGGAAGAGATTTGCCAAGAAAAGGCTTAGTCAGCCTCTAAGAGGGTTGGAAATAATTTCCTAATACTATCTAATATCCAGCCTGTATTTACATTTCCCCAATTGCCCAAATAATTCCTTCATAGCTGTTTTTTTTTTAAGCCGGGATTTAATCGATTTTCATGCATTGCATTTGGTTGTTACCTTTTATTAGTCTCTTAAATATTTTTTTTTTAATGACATTGGCTTTTTGAGGAGACCAGATGTAAAGGCTTGATTAGATTCAGATTAAACATTTCTGGAAAAAAGTTCTTCATAGGTTAGGCTGTATACTTCAGATTGCATTATATAGGAGCATTTAATGTGTCTGGTGTCCCATTATTAGTGATGCTAAATTTGATCCTATTCCCCAATAACGTTTCACCTAATATTTTTAGCATTCATTTATTATTCTTGCCTAAATAATTTTCATTGAACATTGAAAATAGTGATTTCCTAATTCTATCTTTCTACATTTCTTAGCTGGCATTCTGTAAATAAGAGCTTTTTTTTATTTACAGAATCAACTGGGGATTAATTGCCATTGCTCCTGGAAAAAAAAAAAGCAGACTAAATACTTAAGTATTTCTTGTAATTATCAATTTTCAGAGTATAGGGTTAGTGTAATGTCATGGATTGAATTGTGAGCCCCAAAAATATCTGTCAACTTGGCTGGGTCGTGATTCCCAGTATTGTATGATTGTGTACCATTTTGTAATCTAATGTGATTTCATGTGTCATAAACTCTATTGCTGTGATGAGGTTATATGTGATTTCCTTACCTGTTGTAAATTCTATCACTATGATGAGGTTATACTGATGACGTCTACAAGATTGGATAGTATCTAAGCCAATCTCTTTTGAGATATAAAAGAGAGAAGCGAGCAGAGACACACGGGAACCTCATACTACCAAGAAAGCAGTGCCGGCAGCAGAGTGAGTCCTTTGGACCAGAGGTTCCTGCACAGAGAAGCTCCCAGACCAAGGGAAGATTGATGACGTGGACCTTCTTCCAGAGCTGACGGAGAAAGCATTCCCCTGGAGCTGATGCCTTGAATTTGGACTTGTAGCCTACTGGACTGTGAGAGAATAAACTTCTCTTTGTTAAAGCCATCCACTTGTGGTATTTCTGTTATAGCAGCACTAGATGACCAAGACATGTAATAATCACTGCATGCTGAAGTGAGTATTCTTTTCATTTGTTTTTACTGTTTAACATTATAGAGAAATGGATTTTTATTTAATGTTTTAAAATACATTACAGTCATTATTCTTTTTGACTTCCAAATTGTCCCTAATTTGGCCAGTGAGAGCCCTTTCAAGTGCACTTCTGTGTCAAAGGACATGGGAGTCTTTTGGAGAGCTTTCTTGCTCACTGGTAAAATAAGATGTCCAGACTCACCTTGTACCTTCCCCGCCCCAGACTGGGAATCAGTCATTTCTCCAAGGGGCCCTGGTTCCTTTTAGAAGGAAATAATGTTTAGAAACCAAGATATGAATGTTAGGTATCCTTATTTCTACCAGATGTCCTTACTTCTAGGCCCTCTCAATGGACAGATCTAGGAAAATTTTTTTTTAAGTCATAAATTCAAATAGATGCCTTCAATTCAAATATAACAAATGTATTTGAATATAACAAATATAACATGAAGGATTTTTCTTTTCTTATATTTGTATCTCTTGGTTCCTCATAACATTAATGGCAACTTATTTGCTTTACCCTACAATATACATAAAATAATTTCAAAATTAATACATAGTTACTAGTACAGTAAAACTGAGTAAAGTTTAAGATTTCTTGGCAGCTTTTTGCCCATAGAATATATCTTAGTAAGAATTTATAGTCAGAGTTTGGTTTAAAACATCACATTTTATATATTGTTTACATAGAAAATCCTACAGAACCTAAAAACAACTACTAGAACCAATAAGTGTATTTAACAAAGTCACAAGATATAAAAATCAATTTGATTTCTATACTAGCAGACAGTAAAAAAAAAAAATACATATCCATTTACATAGCATCGAAAAATACGTTATAATTTTTTAAAAGGATGCAAACTCTACACAAACTAAAACATTGCTGAGAGAAATTAAGCTTTAAGTAAATGCAAAGCTATACCGTGTTCAGAAATTAGAAGACTCATAGAAGACTCAATATTGTTAAAATATCAGTTCTTTCTAAATTGATCTATCTACATATTCAAAGCAATCCCAAACAAAACCCCTACAGGCTTTTTTTGTAAAACAATAAATAAAAAGTTGACAAATTGATTCTAAAAATTAATACAGAAATGCAAAGGACCAAAGATAGCCAAAACAATCTTTAAAAAAATTGCCAGTCTCACTACCTGATTCTAAGACTTAATATAAAGCTGTAGTATCCAAAATGGTATATTGGCATAACAAACCCATTGCTGTCAAGTCACATAGTGACACTACAGGACAGAGAACTGTCCCATAGGGTCTCCAAGAAGCGGCTGGTACATTTGAACTGCTAACTTTTTGGTTAGCAGCCGATCTCTTAACCACTGTACTGCCAGGACTCCGTATTGGCATAAGGATAGACAAATCAATAGAACATAACAAGGTCCACAAATGCACCCACACATATATGGTCAATTGGTATTTGATAAAAGGCACCAGTGTAATTCAATGAGGAAGGAGAAAGTCTTTTCAGCTAATCGTTGTGGAACAGCTAAATAAATGTATGGAAAAAAATGAACCTTGAACCTCGATCCCTGCCTCACACTATATAAAAAAATTAATTTGAGATAGATCATAGATCTAAATATAATGGCAAAAACTGTAAAGCTTTTAGGAAAAAAACAAAGAAGAACATCTTCACAACCTTTGGGTAGGTCAAGATTTCTTAGGACACCAAAAGCATGAACAATGTGAGAAAAATTATGAAACTGAACATCATCAAAATTAAAATCTGCTTATCAAAATAAACTTAAGAAAATGAAAAGGCAAACCACAGATTGGGAGAAAATATTCACAGAACGTTTATCTGACAAAGAACTTGTATCCAGAAAATTTAAGAAGTGTCTGTTCAAGGGCCTGATCAGGCAGCATTCATAGAGGCCATGTTGTGAGGTGTTTAGGAACAAATGGAAGCTACTAAAACCAACTCATTGCGATTGAGTTGATTCCGACTCATTAGTGACCCTACAGGACAGGGTAGAATTGCCCCATAGAGTTCCCAAGGAGCGCATGGTGGATTTGAACTGCCCACCTTTTGGTTAGCAACTGTGGCACTTAACCACTACACCACCCAGGTTCCCAGAGGATTATAAATTGGGGAGTGAGTGGATGCCATCTGGGTTTTAAATCACTCTTTCTGCTTTGTGGAAAATTGGTTGGAAAAGGGCAAAAGTGCAGGCACCTGAATTAGAGTTCTGCTTTTTGCTACCTTTTTTTCTTTCTAAACGGATTCCTCAAACATTCAAAGATGGAAATAATCTACATTAACTTCTAGTCTTTTCCTCTAGGTTCTCCCCAGCAAGCAAACTCATGAGTTAGCTTATCTATTCTGCTGACTCAATTTCTAATTAAACCACATAGTGAAGCCTCAGCATGGTAGCAGGTGAGACAATGCCACAAACCATCTCTTTGTGACTAAACTGACAGTTATCTAGGCCAGTGATTTTGGTGAAGCCGTAGGCAAATAGGCTTATCCAGGAGTGGGGATTTTTTAAATAGTTCTAAAAAGCTGTTTTAATAGTTTTTTCACAAGACCTAAGGCAGTATAGGAGGAAATTGGATTTGGAAAAATACCGATTGGTCACTCTATGCATGTACTCATAACCTTCTCACTCCAGGGATTGTCTCTGTGAAGCTTACCACATTCTTATCAGACAGGTCCTGGCCTGTTCCTTGGTGAATCAGCAAAACACTGCAGAAGCTGTGGTCTTAGAGAGTATTAACATGGGAGGCAGGGGCAGGGCTCAAAAGGGGTTATTAACTGTATTTGTAACACTATTTCTTTCTTTTTTTTTTTTTTTGCGGCAGGCATACCTACCTCAAGTTTTCCTATTTATTTTTATTTTTTATTGTTGTACTTTAAGGGGAAGTTTACAATTCAAGTTAGTCTCTCATACAAAAATTTATACATACATTGTTATGTGACCCTAACTGTTCTCCCTATACTGAGACAGCACACTCCTCCTTTCCACCCGATTTCCCGCGTCCATTCAACCAACTCCTGACCCCTTCTGCCTTCTCATCTCACCTCTGGACAGAAGCTGCCCATTTAGTCTCATGTATCTACCTGAGCTAAGAAGCACACTCTTTACGAGTATCATTTTATGTCCCATAATCCAGTCTAATCTTTGTCTGAAGAGTTGGCCTCGGGAACTGTTTTAGTTCTGGGTTGACAGAGTTTGGGGGCCATGCTTTCTGGGGTTCCTCCAGTCTCAGACCATTAAGTATGGTCTTTTTACTAGAACTTGAGTTCCTCACCCTACTTTTCTCCTGCTCCATCAGGGACTCTGTGTTGTGTTCCCTATCAGGGTGGTCATTGATGGTAGCTGGGCACCATCTAGTTCTTCTGGTCTCAGGCTGATGAAGTCTCTGGTTTTGTGGCCCTTTCTGTCTCTTGGGCTAATACTTTCGTTGTGACTTTGGTGTTCTTCATTCTTCTTTACTCCAGGTGGCTGGGACCAACTGATGCATCTTAGATGGCTTCTCGCTAGCTTTTAAGACCCCAGATGTCACTCACGAAAGTAGGATGCATAACATTTTCTTAATAAACTTTGTTATGCCAGTTGACCTAGATGTCCTCTGAAACCATGGTCCCCAGAACCCTGCCCCTGCTATGCTGTCCCTTGAAGTGTTTGGTTGTATTCAGGAAACTTCTTAGCTTTGGTTTAGTCCAGTTGTACTGATTTCCCCAGTAATGTGTGCTGTCCTTCCCTTCACCTAAGATAATTCTTGTCTACTATCTAGTTAGTGTATACCCCTTTCCCTCCCTCCCCACCCTCGTAACCATCAAAGAATGTTTTCTTCTGTGTTTAAACCTTTTCTTGAGTTCATATAATAGTGGTCTTATGCAACATTTGTCCTTTTACAACTGACTAAATTCACTTAGCATAATGCTATTTCTTTTATTTAAGAATTAAAATCTTGAAGCAAATGTGGCAAATGCTAATTTTCAATTATGGGTGATGGTGTGTGAATATCTGAATTATTCTTTGTACTTTTCTGTATTTTTTAATGTCTCAAAATAATAATAAATCATAAAGATCAGCATACTGTTTCCCAAAAACCAAAAGCATATTGATCTGGACAGTGCTACACCTGGGCTAAGCATTAATTTCAAAACCTATTTGATATGTGGCATTAGATTGCTGCTCCAACTTCTCGACTCCAGTTATTTGCAGAATATTTTTAAAATAAATTGGAGGAGGATTGTAATCCAAATGAGTGAATGCTACCTCATCCCGGCCTAAGAAAGCTACAGGGAGGCGTAATACCAGGAATCTGTCTTTTGGGATGGTGAAAAATGAAGTTATTAAGGCAAGAATTAACAAAGTGAGAGAAAAAAAATCCTATTGTCTGGTTTAGCTCAGTTATTAGAATATTGATGAAGTTAAGGTCAACCTTAACTTGTTGCCCCGATAATTCTATTCTCCTATGGTTAAATCCTTTCCTTATCCAACATTACCAGTCATCTCAAGTAAGTGTAACAATCTGTCACACACTACAAGGAACACTGTCCACTACTACAAACTGGAAAACAATTCCACAGCATATACAAAACTCTTGAAAATGTGTGTGCCACTCTCATTAGAAGATCAAACTGACATGTGCTGTTTGATATGATGCACTGAGGACACAATATCACACGTAGTCCTCCTGCCATAGTGCATAACGTGAATCTAATGATGAGTTAAATATCAGACAAAACCAAATTGAGGGGCTTTCTACAAGTGGCCTTACTCTTCAAAGAAAATATCAATATCAGGAAAGACAAAATCTGAGGAACTATTTCAGAGTACAGGAGATTAAAAAAAAAAGGCATGGTAACTAATGACTAATCTCAGATGCAAGAACTCATTTTCTCGCTTCTACAAGGCAGCAGGCATTCCAGGAAAGCTGTGCAGGGTAAAGTCAAGAGACAGGGATATAAAGCGACTCTGGAGCAGGACCGTCTCCGCGTACACCCAGGCAGGAAAAGACCGGAGTGGGCGGGGCGGGGGCGGGACTTCCGGAAGCCCGCTCTCTTCCTACTGGCTGAGAAGGCGCTTGGGGTTGGGCTGCACTGTCACCTGGCAGGAACCGGAAGTCGGGTTATAAAGCTGAAACCTACGCCGGGTTTTCCTCTCCTGTTCATTGTGCCGCCCGCTTCAAACCGAAACTCCAGCTTGTTGCCCACTGGCCTAGCAAAGCTTTCGCCATGGCCCTCAGCGATGCTGACGTGCAAAAGCAGGTGAGGGCCTGGGGCTGGGTCCCGTGAAGCCGCGGCGCCGGTCTTGGGAGTGGTGGGTTGGGGCCCGGGCTCAGGGAGCGCGGGGGGCCTTTGGCAGCTCAGATACTGGAGGAGGGTCCTTTTCCGAAGTCCTCGGGTCTGTCTGCGGGAGGGTGACTTGCCGACCGGCGGTACGCCGTAGCTCATGTGACTTCTGCTTGGGTTTTGCGCTCTGCCCACCTGCCTGCGCGCCGCCGCCTCCTTGAGCTCCCAGTCTCTATTTTCCCGGAGTATTTGCCGTGCTTGATAGAGCACAGATCTGTGCAGTGATTGAAAACTACCTCTTCACTTGATTTTTGACCCTGAGGAAAGGGATCATGATATATGAAAGGAAAGAAACAGTGCTAAGGGAAGAGACCCGCCTCCAATGTTGTTTTGAGGTCATCTACTTTATGAACTGTTAATCTTCATCGTGGAGGAGTCTCTTCTGTCATAATAAGTTGTAATGGTTTGTCTCCCACTATTCAGTATGGTAATATTTGTCAAATGTTGGTACTCCTCTTTTTGTTCCATTTATGAGCCGCAGCACCTAACAGTGTTTGGCACAAAGTAGATGAGTCAGGATTTATGGAAAGAATTGTTATGGAAGTAGTGAACCTACATCAACTTTGCAAGTGTGTACTCGGTCCTGGGAAACTTGTTTAGTTTTTAAAAATGTGCCGTACCTTCAAGACTGGGCTTTAGGAATATTGTAATGCAAAAGCCTTTCAGGAAAGTATAGTGGCCTATAACTAACGTGACAAACGGGATTGCCATTTCCCCTGTCAACAGATGTTCCGAAACCGGGGACCTTGCGTTTAGTAGTATATTTAGTAGTCATATTGCCAATAGGTTTTTCAGAGGCGGAAGCTTAAGGCTGCTGTTTAATCTCCGCATAATTTAGAGAACTAAACCTACTTCTTTTTGAAGTACTAGGAAAGTTCTCTGACTAAAGCACACTGGTTTATGAATCTTCTTAGATGAGCAATAGGATAAAAGGCTTTTTCCATGGATGTTTCCATTTCCTTGAAAATGCCTTTTCATTTTATTCTTAACCTAATATGCACCAAGAAGAATGGAATACTTTTTCATTTCAGTGATTCTCGAATTAATCACGAAGAGGAAGAGGGGTAACAAAAATAGCATCAACAGAGAAGTTTAAGAAATCTTCCAGTATTCTTACAGAATAATGGTTTTTTTTTTTGAACTTATGTCATCACTGCTTCTGTTTTTTTTGTTTTGTTTTGTTTTAACGAAGAGAAATTTATTTCCTCACAGTCAGAGTAGGCTAAAAGTCTGAATTCAGGGTGTCAGCTCCAGGGGAAGGCCTTTTCTCTCTGTCGGCCTTCTTCTCTTCGGTGTTCCCCTGGACTAGGAGCTTCTCGGCGCAGGGACCCCAGCCCAAAGGACGTGCTCTGCTCCTGGCACTGCTTTCTTGATGGTATGAGGTCCCCCTGTCTCACTGCTCACTTCTGTCTTTTATATCTCAAGAGATTGCCTCAGGATACAATCCAGTCTTGTAGATCCAGTTCTGCCTTACTAACACAACTGCCACCCATCCTCCCTTATTAACATCATAGAGGCTGGATTTACAACATATAGGAAGATCACACAGTACCAGGAATCATGGCCCAGCCAAACTGATAAACACATTTCTGGGGGGACATAATTCAATCCATGACATTCCACCCTTTGGCCCCCCCAAAATCACATCCTTACAACATGGAAAACATATTCACCCCATCATTATCATAGCAAAAGTTTTAACTCCAAGTCCAAAATCCAAAAATTCCTCTTCATCTGTGAAATATGGAATACAAGTTATCTGCTTCCAAAGGTACAATGGCAGAACAGGCACAAGCTAGACATTTCCATTACAAATGGGAGAAACTAGAGGAAAAGAAGTGATAACAGGCACCAAGCAAGTCAGCAGAACACATTACATTAGCCCTCAAGGCTTTGAAAATAATCTTCTGTTCTCTGAGACAATTTACACAATAGCCCTGCCCTCCAGATTCTAGGTATTGGCCACAGTCTCTGGATTTTGAGTGGAGGCCCCTCGGCCCTGGGCTTCAGCTCTGCCTTCCAGGCCCACTGGGACAGCAACTCTGCTCCGTTGGCTTTAGGCGCACCATTCTCCTACTCCATCGGAGTGACAACTCCACCCTTAGAAACACTAGAGGCCATGGCTCCACCCTTTGAAACTCCTGAGGTCAGAGCCATACCTTTTGAGGCTGAAGCAGCTCGGCTTCCTGTGTCCCTTGTCTCTTCAGCTTCTGCTTCTTATGGCCTCTCGGCCCTCGGGCCTCACGCCCTGCTGGGGCAAGTGTTCCAAAGCTCAGTAACTCCACCAGTAAGTGCCCAGAGGCACCTGACTCTGGCAGGAAGCATTCTGCGCACAGGCACTCAGCTCCCTTGCTCTGTGGGGTCGGGTCGGGTGGTCAAGCCTAGCTCCACCCATAAGTGCCCAGAGGCACCCCACTCCGTCAAGAAGCCTCCTGCTCACAGGCATTCAACTCTCTCTCCCCGTGGGTCGGCACCGGTCTCCTGGTTCTGCTGCTGTTGGTTCTCTGCTGCTGCTGGCCCTCTGTCACTGCGGCACGTCTATCCACTCACAGTTTTAAAACCGCTTCCACATTTTAGGTATCTGTTAGAGCAGCACCCCACTCTCTCGGTACCAAATTTTGTCTTAGTGATCATCTAGTGCTGCCATAATAGAAATACCACAAGTGGATGGTTTTAACAAAGAGAAATTTATTTCCTCACTGTCAAAGTAGGCTAAAATTCGAAATTCAGGGTGTCAGCTCCAGGGGAAGGCTTTTTCTGTCTGTCAGCCTTCTTCTCTTCGGTGTCCCCCTGGACTACGAGCTTCTCGGTGCAGGGACCCCGGTCCAAAGGACGCGCTCTGCTCCTGGCATTGCTTTCTTGATGGTATGGGGTCCCCTGCTTCTGGTTTTTAATATGGCATAAACTTGATGCGATGGAAAGGTATGGGACCCTCCACATACTCTCATAGTCACAATTTTGATACTGACTCTCTTGTTCCTTCATCTTCCCGCTTGTTATAATGTATTGAAGACTAAGGCTTCCTCAGGAGCCGTGGTGGTGCAATGGTTAAGAGGTCAGCTGCTAATCAGAGATTGGCAGTTTGAACCCATCCAGTGGCTCCATGAGAAAAAGACCTGAAGATCTGCTCCTGTAAAGATTACAGCCAAGAAAACCCTGTGTGCAATTCTGCACTGTCCCATGGGGTCGCTGTGAGTTGAAATTGCCACACAACAAGGCTTCCCCCAAAAAATATAAAGGCAGAGCAGTGTATTTTCTTAGAATCTAGACCAAATCATTTTTTCTTTCTGTAAGATTGAAAGAGTGAAGAAATGTTATGTATGGTCTGTACCCTTCTACACTAGAATGTAAGCTCCATTAAGGTAGTGTTTTGTTCACTGAATTCCCAGTAGTGAATAGGCTAAATGCCAAGTATATGCTAGGTGCCTAATAAATCCTGGATTCCCTAACTTCTTTCTCATTGTATTAAAGTATTTGTGTGTGTGTTTCTTTTTTGTTTGGGGAGTATGGTCATCTATTTTATCAAATTTTCAAAGGAATTCAACCTTTCAGAAAGCTTGGTTACTGAGTTAACAGGAAGAAGAAAAGTATGCTTTTAAAGACTAAATTTTTCTGTATTAGGGGTGGCATAAATGTCCTTAAAGGATTGGCTATTTCTTGTCTCAGAACTCTTAATTAAAAAGACTAAATATGACCATGTTGACTGTAAATAGTAAGGCTTCTCTGGCCTGAGTTAAAATCAGTGTGTTTCTCGCTCTAAGCCATGCTAATCTAGTTAGATCTGGTAGCCAAGGGTCCAGCAGCAGTAACAAAGGCAGATAATGCAGGTTTGAAATAGCTCACTTTTACAGGCCAGAACATGTTTTGTAGCATTTATAAATACCTGTTTTGATTACTGTATTTAGCTAAGCTACTTTTAGAATTCCAGACAGAATAAATTCAGTGAGGTTTAAAACTGAATTTGTAGAGACACCATTCCTCACTACCCCCACTATCCTACAAATTCGGTAATCCTTTTAGCAAGGCCACAGTAATTTTGCATAAATGAAGCTCTGGACTAGTTCCCCTAAGTACTTCTAGACCTGAGATTTTATTAGTATTGTGTTATCTATAAAATAGGCCTTGATTATCATAATTATTTTGGCTTGTCAAGAGTAGTAGCATAAGAATTTTGATAAAAGAATAAATCTGCCCCCTTTTAAAACCATAAAAAAAACCATGTTTTTTTTAAGATTTTGATGCTACAAAGAATACTTAACTCATTTTGTACACATATGTGTGCCTTAGATTTATGGTATTTTTGTGTTACATGGAGAAGCTGCTATAGGAATTATTTCCCGATTGTTAAACCTGAAAGAGTACCTGGGATACCGTGCACTCCTCAGAAGCCTTGAAATTCCTGACTGATTCTCATTCATTCACAGATATTTATTGAGCACATACTGTTGTCACAATTGTTCCATATTTTTCGGGTACAGTGGTCTAAAAGACAGACAAGATTCCTATTACTAATGGAACTTACTTTTAGTGGGAGAAATTGAGTAATAATCAAAATGAATTCATAACCTAGAGGTTCTATATAATTATGTTTTAGTACATTACTTCTCTTAGGTAGCACCTCTATGAAATGAAACTATTCTTCCACTGCCAGTTAAGTTTGATTAGCTGTGTTGCCTGGTATATTTTATATTTCCCAATAGAGACAGTAGTTCATTTATGAGTCTAAGTTGGATCAATCACCCCGAAATCCATTCAGAAGCCTTCAGTGGACTTTATTCTCCATCTGTAGCCAAGGATCTAAAACCCTTTAACAAGTTCCTGGCCTCCTAGTTGGAGTCTCTGAGTGGCACTGGGTTGCTAACTAAAAGCTTGGCAGTTCAAACCCACCCAGAGGTGCCTTGGAAGAAAGACCTGGTGATCTGCATCCAAAAAGTCACAGCCATGAAAACCCTGTGGAGGACAGTTCTACTCTGACACCTAAGGGGTCACCATAAATTGGAACTGATTTGATGGTAACTAGCTCGGATTTTGTTTTCTGTTTTGGTTTAATCTCATAGTTTAGTTGGGAATAGGGGCAAGTAAGCAAGTAATTACTAATGTGCGCTTAGGTGCCATGATAGAGGAAATACAGAATGCTTTAGGGGCACATAGGTAAGAGTTCAGGAAAGATTTCCCACAGGAGGTAACAGTTAAACAAGCTGAGGCTGAGAAGTTTTCTAGGTGAAGAAGGGGAGGAAGAGTGTTCCAAGTGGAAGGAACAGCCTGTTTGACATCTTGGAGGTGAGAAAGAGAATGATGAACTTAAGGAACCGAAAAACTGAAGTAAGTTTAGTATGGCAGGAACTAAGAGTTTGAAGAGTGGTGAGTGGTAAAGGGTTATTACATGTGATGCTGGAAAAGTAGGCAGTGATCACATCATTTACCTTCTAAAATCTTTGTTCTGTATCTTAAAGGCAATGAGAAGCCTTGGGGTGAGTGATACTTGATAAGATAGACATTTTGAAAAGCTCTCTCTGGTTGCAGTGTAGAGTAGATTAGAGATGGAACAAGACTGGAGGCAGGGAAACAAATTTAGAAGCTCTTGGAATAATTCAGCTGAGAGATGAGATGGCAAGGACTAGAGTAGTGACTGTGAAGGTGAAGAAATGTGGATAAATTAAAGAACTTTTGTTGTGTGCCATCAAGTTGATTCTGACTATTGGAAGGGAGATTTGGTAGAACTTGTTGACCAATTGGATGTGAGGACTGAGGTACAAGAAGAGTCAAAACTGAGAGTATTGCTGCTATTAGATAGAGATGCTGTAGGATGGAGATCAAAGTGGGGGCAGAAGAGTAATAAGGAGTTTATTGAATATGTTGAATTTGAGGTTACTGGGAGTAGAATATCGAAGAGCTGTCTAGGAAGCAGAGGAAGAAGAGTGTGACCCCAAAGGAGACTGAGCAGGAGTAACCAGAGAACAGAGGAGAAAATCATGGAAGCAAAGGGAAGAGATTGTTGGGGGGTGGGGGGGTTGGTCAACATATCAAGTAAGATTAGGCCAAGATTTAAGGGCAAAGAGATTGTTTTGACTTTATGAGAGTACTTTTAGTGGAATGAAAGGGGCAGAAGTCAGATTGAAGTGTGTTGAGAGTAGGAGGTAAGAAAGTTGAAAAAGAGTAAACATAGATAACTCTTTGACACATTTTATTAGTGATAGAGAAAAGAAAGAGGGTGCTGGCTAAAGTGGGATATGACGTGGAAGAGGGTATATATGCAGTCATCCCTTTCCAGCAGACTTCAAGTTCCTTGACAGTAGGATGATGTCCTATTTATCTGTGTTATTGTATATTGCAGGGGGTATTGGTTGGTCAGTGGTAGAATTCTCACCTTTCATGCTGGAGACCTGGTTCAGTTCCCAACCAATGCACTGCATGCACAGTCACCACTCAGCTGTCAGTGGAGGCTTGCATGTAGCTATGATGCTGAACAGGTTTCAGCAGAGCTTCTAGACTAAAACAGACTAGGAAGAAAGGCCAGGCAATCTACTTCCAAAAATCGGTCAGTGAAAATCTTATGGATCTCAATGGTCTGATCTATTGTGCATGGGATCTCCAGAGTCAGGGGCAGACTGGACAGCAGCTAACAGCAACATTGTATATTGCATCTTGTTCATTTGGTAGTACAAATTCCAGATGTAAATTCCCTGAGAGCATTTATCTTTGTACATAGTGCTTGGCACATAATATTTAATAATATGTGATTGTTGAATGAATCAGAAAACGTAGATGTCATGTTTTCTCCTCGTTGAATTCAAAAGTAAAATAATCTTTTCTTTTTTCTTATAGATTAAGCACATGATGGCTTTCATTGAACAAGAAGCCAATGAGAAGGCAGAAGAAATAGATGCCAAGGTGAGATTCTTTTTTCTAGTTTTAAGAAGTTATCACAGTTTCATGTTGTTTTGCTTTGTTAAACAGTATTATAAATAAGCATGTTTAACTGCATATTGCATACA
Organism: Dugong dugon; assembly: GCA_030035585.1. Lineage (NCBI taxonomy): Eukaryota > Metazoa > Chordata > Mammalia > Sirenia > Dugongidae > Dugong > Dugong dugon. Next base: position 116,130,477 of record CM057465.1, on the reverse strand, counting down.
ACTATAAGAATGTCGCTATGAGTCTGGATTGACTTGACTGCAGTGGGTTTGGTTTCTTGGTTTAGTATAAGAATATAAGTATCTTTAATGTCAAAAAAATAATTTTTTTCTCTAATTGTTTCTGATTGCCAGTAAGTGGCCTGCAGTTTTATGATAGGGGCTAGAAATGGATGGGTTAATTTTCTCATGGAATCCATACTTCAGAGATTTAGTATCTGTGGCTAACTGTGATAGTTGATTAGGGAAAGGTATAGTATTTTTAGTTTGTATTTGCTTTTTTATTAATCTATGCTCATTGCAAAAAAAAAAAAAAAAAAAAGTTTGCAAGTATGTAAGGTATAAAATGAAAGCTTGTCCATCACAAAGATGACATTCATTCAGCATTTAAAATGTTTGTAGACATTTCCTGTTGCACATTATCTATACCAATTTACCTTCCTCAACAGTGTATCAAATTTTCCTTTTCCCTCGTATAGTCATAACAAACATTTTAAAAACCTGCTATTCAAATATGATTAAAATGCATTATTTATTTTATTTTCATCATCCTATTAATATATTCTACTTCAGTTACATTTGTTACTTACCAGGACAGCCTTGACATTGGATGGGCTTGGTATTCCAGGACTAAAACTTTGAACTATTTGACTGATTTATCATTTAAGAAAGAAAAGACTGTTTTGCCTTCCACTAATACACGACAGTTGACTGGCTGTTGTTTAGTATTGCTTAGACGGTCATAAACTTATTGCAGTATTAATTCCTTTATTTCTTTTTGGACCAAATGTAGAAATTTATTGTGGACCACATAAGTAAATGCATTTGGGGGCAGTGTCTGACCTCCTCCAACCCAGCAAGGGGAAAGGAGAACCAAGATCAACAGCCCAAGGCTGATTCCTATGAGGTGGAGGTCAGATAAGCCTCCTCTCTCTGCCATCTTTACTAATTCTGATACCAACCGTCTCTCACGCAGGAGTCTCTATTTCTCTGCTGGGTTTGATAATTCATTGCAGTGGCCACACATAACTCAAAGACCATACTCATGATTACAGGGTTTATTAGGGAAGTAACAGTTGCAATTCAGGCTCAGGAAGGAACATCAGGATATAGTTCTTCCATCAGGACAGCCTCTTCCCAGTTGTACTCGCAGGCACACCTCTCCCCAAAGGCACTCAGCTTTCTCGCTTTGTGGGCTGTGAAGCCCACTCCACTGTCTTCCTGCTTCTGGTCTCTCCTGTTGGTCTCTCCTTCCTTGGTGGTGATAGGCTCTTCTCTTCTGGGGTGGCTCATCTCAAGCCTAGCAGGATGGCAGAACCGACCAGTTCCCTTGGTGGGTCACAATTACCCTATCACGCAGTCCCGCCCAGTCACCTGAATGGGCATTACAAGACCATGGTTAGAAAGGCCACACACAAAAGTAATCAGTGATGGTTGCACAACATGATGAACACAATTAATGTCATTGAATTGTACGTGTGAAGAATGTTGAAATGGCAAAGGTTATGTATATATTTACCACAGTTTAAAATATCTGGGTGACAGAACTAAAACAATTCCCGAGGCCAACTCTTCAGACAAAGATTAGACTGGACCATGGGACATAAAGTGATACTCGTGAAGAGTGTGCTTCTTAGCTCAAATAGATACATGAGACTAAATGGGCAGCTCCTGTCCTGAGGTGAGATGAGAAGGCAGAGAGGGTCAGGAGCTGGTTGAATGGACATGAGAGATCAGGGGTGGAAAGGAGGAGTGTGTTATCACAGTATAGGGAGAGCAATTAGGGTCACATAACAGCATATGTATAAATGTTTGTATGAGAGACTAACTTGAATTGTGAACTTTCACTTAAAGTACAACCATAAAAATAAAATATCTGGGTGAAATGAATTCATATGAATTCCCTGGTAGGCAGAAGAAGAGTTCAACATTGAGAAAGGTCGTCTTGTGCAAACCCAAAGACTGAAGATTATGGAATACTATGAGAAGAAAGAAAAGCAAATTGAGCAGCAGAAGAAAATGTAAGTAGATCTTTGTCACAGTATTAAGCTAAAGAATCTTTCAGAGGTCTGTGAGACAAGGGAACAAAGCAGGGGCTTGGGAGTCAGGCAGATAGGGTTCAGGTCCTGACTTGACCGTATACTATTTCTTTGACCTTGAGGAAACCCTGGTGGCATAATAGTTAAGAGATACATCTGCTAACCAAAAGGTCGGCAGTTTGAATCCACCAGGCGCTCCTTGCAAACTCTATGGGGCAGTTCCACTCTGTCCTATAGGGTCGCTATGAGTCGGAATCCACTCGACAGCAATGTTTTGTTTTTTTTTTTTTTTTGGGGGGGGTGGGGGGCAGGCAAGTTGCTTAACTTTGCTTTCCTTGTTTGTGAAAATGGAAGCCTTATAGGATTGCTGAAAATTTTAATTGGAATAACAGATGTGAAAAGTACTTGTCACTTGGTAAGCACTCAATAAATATTTCCTATTTTTGGAAACAAGTTGGTAGAAATCACTAAATGTGTCTCAGTGGGGTTCTCTTTGGTCATTAGAAAGAAAAGTATTGGTCATTTATCAAATCTTCATTGTACTGTATAGGAAGCTATATATTTATTTTGTTTTTTATGTTGTACTGATACTATTTTTCCATACTTTTTGCAGTCAGATGTCCAATTTGATGAATCAAGCAAGACTGAAAGTCCTCAGAGCGAGAGATGACCTAATCACGGTGAGTAATTAGCCCCTATTAGCTATAAAATTATGCGGGTAATAGGGACTAATAATAAGTCTAGAGAGGTAGGATGGGAGGTTAGTATAGGGACCATGAGGACAAGACTAAAGCACTTCACCTTTTTTTAATAGGCAGTCATTGAAGTTGTTGTTTTGTCTTTTTTTTGGGGGGTGGGGACTATGATAAGTAGGGCTTATGATACGAATGTGTAGGCTAATAACAGGGAGGAAGTTAGAAATAAGAAAACCAGTTCGGAAGTATTCATCATCCAAGAAAGAGGGCAGAAACCTACAGAAATTTACCACTTAGTCAAGAAGCTCTAAAGGTATTTAAATTATATTCAGGAACCCAACCTGGATACCTCCTACTTCTTCTGTTACTCATTGTCATTGTGGAGTAAGTTTTAACTTGCTATTTCTTATACTTATTTTCTGTTTGCCTGGATCTTTTCATTCACTTATTTATATTTTATTAGTTATTTTTTCTAATTTTTTATCTGATTTAAATTTTCTACTGGATGTTTCTATAAGCTGCTTTAAATCCTTTTAAGTAAATAAATACTGGCTTAGCTTTCAGACGGAAATTCTGGTTGTGATGAGTGAATAGAAAAAAAGGCATCAAGAATGATTTAAAGGTCTGGGTTAGGCAACTGAATAGGTGAATGAAGATTAGAAATATAGAAGGAGTAACAGTTTAGGAGGAGCCCTGGTGGTGCAGTGGTTAAGAGCTTAGCTGCTAACCAAAAGGTCGGCAGTTCAAGTCTACCAGTCCTTCCTTGGAGACCCTATGGGGCAGCTCTGCACTGTCCTATAGGGCTGCTAAGGGTTTTTTTTTTTTTTTTTTTTTTTAACAGTAGAGGAATGGTGATAAACCTTTGAGTTTGAATTGCCTTAGGAAGCCAAGTGAACAGGTGTGAATGTGGGGCTCAGGAGCAGATTGTGACTTATATTTATGTATAAGAGAAGTCCAAGTAAACAAACTAAGAAGCTTTAAATTTAATAGGCAAGAAAATAAGAGACTGCTAAGGAAACAAACTGGGTAAAAGCAGTCATGTTGGAGGCAACCAAGAGGACAGAATATTTGAAGGACAAACTGATAATCTAGTGTTTAATGCTTCAGGAAATCACGGTAGGAGAGCACAGTGATCTTTGGATTTGGCAATTGTTGTGGGCAGTATTGACGCCCTCCTCCCTCCCCTCCCCAATCCTGTGAATGTGACGTTGTCTGGAAATAGGGTCTTTGACTTCGAAGATGTTAACTGATAACATCTTCAAAGACCTTTGACATGAGGTCAAACTGGAGTAAGGTGAGTCCTAATCCCATCTGAGTGGTGTTTTTATAAAACAGGAAAAGAGACTGGGAGACACAGAGAAGAGGGTCATGTGACCATGGAGTTAATGCTGCAGCTGCAAGCCAAGGGATGCCTGGGGCTACCAGAACAGAGACCAAAAAAACCAAACCCATTGCCCTGGAGGCGATTCCCACTCACAGGGATACTTTAGGGCAGAGTAGAACTGCCCCATAGGGTTTCGAAGGAGTGACTGGTGGATTTGAACAGCCGACATTCTGGTTAGCAGCAGAGCTCTTAACCACTGCGCCACCAGGACTCCAACCAGAAGCAGACAGAAACATGAAAAAGATCTTTCCCAGAGCCTTCAGAGAGTACACGGTCCTGCCAATATTTTGAATTTGGACTGTTAGCCTCCAGAACTCTGAGACAATAAATTTCTGTTATTGAAAGCACCCACTTTGTGGTGACTTGTTACAGCAGCCCTGGGAAACTAAGATAGCAGTCAAGGTGTCATTGCTAACTTTTGCCAGAGCGATTTCATTGGAATCATAAAGGCAGACAGCCAGATGAGTGAAAAGGGAGTGTCTGGTGAGGAACTGAAAGCAGTATATATGGCCTCTTAGGAAGTTTGGTTTTGTGGACTGTCAGTGTTTCATCTCTTTCCGCAACATAAGGTCCAAGTATACTGTAGCATAACAACTTGAATTCAGTATACAACTTGAATTTTTCTCTTTCTGATTTATAATGGAGTTTTGTGAAAATAAACATTTATATGATTTTTAATTATTCCAGATGCTTCTTTCCTTTCCAGTCTAACTTCTTGCCATCAAGTTACATACAGTTTAGCAAACCACATAAATAAGAGACTGGGAGGATAAGAAAACAGAATATAAAATGATAGGTTAAGCAGTTAACCAGAACTCATTGGCATCGGGTCGATTCCAACTCATAGTGACCCTATAGGACAGAGTAGACTGCCCCACAGGGTTTCCAAGGCTATAAATCTTCAAGGAAGCAGACTGCCACATCTTTCTCCTGCAGAGTGTCTGGTGAGTTTGAACCACTGACCTATCAATTAGCAGCTGAGCGCTTAACCACTGTACCACCAGGGCTCCTTCAAACAGGGTTACACATAGATAAAAGCACACATAACATGCTTGGGATGGATTTTGCTATTTTAAAACATATTATTTCTAGCTTTTATCTGTAGAATAAAAAATTATGAAAAGAAGGGAAGTTGTCAAGCAGTTAAGTTAGAAATGGACATTGACAGAAAATGGAAGGGGAAAAATACAGAACCAGGGTAAAAATGGAAAGAAGAGAGCAAACTAATTTGCTCCTTTGGTTTAAGTTGCATAGTCCTTTACTTGTTTTCCTCTACTGTTTATCCTTTTTTCCTTGTCTGTCCAGATGCTTTCCAGGTTTTAAGAGCACAAGCTTTGGAATCCATTGGGATTTGAATTTCTGTTTCACCACTACCAGCTGTTTGGGTGCATTTTTTAACCCTTTTAACCCCCTTGACATTTGGTAATGTAGAGGGTGAGTGAAAAAGAGGAAGACCGTCAACAAGATGGATTGACACAGTGGCTGCAACAGTGGGCTCAAACATAGCAGCAGTTGTGAGGATGGCACAGGACCGTGTAGTGTTTTGGTCTGTTGTATGTAGAGTCGCTTTGAGTTGGAACTGACTGGATGGCACCTAACAACAACCCTCTTCACCTCCCATTTCCTATAAAACCATCTACCTGAAGGTTACTTAGAATTAAATGAGATAACCTAGGTAGAGTAACTAGTATAGCACTCGACACAAAATAGTTGTTGAATAAATGATAGTTCTTTATTATCATTTTCTCAAACCTCACAACTTATTTATGTTTTCCTTTAAATGGGAAAGAAAGAACCACTATTTAAGTTCTAATTTCATTGGTCCTGACGTAGAGCTTTCTAGTGTGGTGGTTAAAGAGATATGAGATAGAAATATCTTCTAGGGAGGCCAGTTAACCCCTCAGACTAGGCAGGACCATGGAGACATGGTTTTGATGTTGTCATCATAATCAGACTTTGGTTTTCTGGTTTTCAGGACCAGAATCCTCAGTGGCAGTTAGGTTCAGGTGGACAAAAATACCAAACTCAAAATACTGATACATAACTTGAAATATGAGCTATAGTATTTTACAGTGAGATAATACAGTAGTAAAGATCCATCTCCTTAAAAGCTGCATGGGGAGCCAGATTATAATTTGAAAGTTGTTTGGGTTTAGAATCAAATCAAAGGGTGTCATTAGGATATTTGTGATTTGCAGCACTGATCATAATTTACCTTTCTCACCTTTAGTGACATATCTGTTAAGCGGACGGGAATGCTCCTTAGAAAGGGTCAATTCGATTTCCATCCACTAAGTTTCAGCCTTCTTAGCCGGAGTTTGGGTTATTCAGACCTTCGTACATCCTTAGAGTTTTGAGTGGTGATAAAATTCCTCAATTACCCATTTCCAGATTATTTTCCACCGTGGGTTACTTTTATAGATGGTTAATACCACTGTTTACGAGTTGATTTTATGTAATGTTATTCTCTTAGAGCAAACCTGTCACCATACTTATACTGTCCATTCCTGTTTACTTGGCCAGTGTTAATTGGTTGATTCCAGCACAAAGAGAAAATTGCTTGAGAGATCTCTTGGTAGGGAGGGGCTGAGCTATTTTTCAGCTAAATGTTTTGTATAGTATATGCTTCAAATCCTGTGCTTGTAAGAGTCCTACATTTTAAAGGCTCACATGATGCCTTCCCAGGCTATTAGGATTTAGCTGATAACACTTCTAGGGTTAGGCTGTTCTGATAGACACCTAAAGTTAGAGATTGTCTTCAGTCTCTAGGTCTTTGTAAGGCTGTGAATTACTGTTTAAATGTTTCTTGCTATGATGGTTTAGTCTGACTTACGCAGAACATATTTGAGAAGGGCTGTTGCTACGGGGAGATTTTGAGATTCTGCTTTCACTTGAGTCTTCGGGGACTGGAAAAATCTTAAAGCTAATCCTATACAATGTGGTGAAAAGGCTAATGGCCTTACAGTTTTTCTGGTGAGTTCCTTTAATAGCAGTTGTCATAGAAATACCTCTGTTAGCTAAATGCTTCAGATAAAAGCTGACCAAGGACTGAAAGGAAGTGAAATAGAGCTGGCACTAGCATAACCACTAAGATGATCCCACAAATGGGAAAATTAAAGTGACTGTCATCTAATTATATTTAGAAGAGGAGGAAAAATGATTGTCTTGTTTAGACATTTTATTGTTTTTTTTAAAAGTACTTGGTTTTGCTTGATAGATAAATTTAGCAAAACTTGCCTGCTAACTTGTTTCAGGCTTCAAAGTATAATATTTTTCAGTTACTTGGACTTTTCCCTTAAATACGGTCTGTTAATAAAGGACTCCTACTTTGGGTTCTAACAGGGAAGCTGTAAAGGAGCATTTTCTATCTCTTTGACTTATTAATAAACTAGAATCTTGCAAACTACCCTGGGAATTTTAATCGTTTTATCAATTATATGTGGGATGTAATAATGATTTTTAAGAAAAAAATTAATCTGTATATTAAAGACTGAACTTTAAAGTTTACTTAAAATAGTTATAATACAAAATTCTTGCTTTTTCTCTACTTAACAAGTGGTGTGCTCCATTTAATTTACTAAAAATGAATTACAGATGATGAAAATTTGATTCATTGACCAATGAATGACATTAAATCATGTTTGATTTGGGGACAGAGTATGTATTATAATGCAGAATGAAATCTAAGAAGAAAAAATATTTTCATGTTAAAAGTTTCTAAAGTAGACAGAAACTTCATTACCTGATATTTTGAACTTAAAAAAGTCAACTGGTTTATTTTTGTACTTAGGGAGAGGAGCCCTTTTGTACTTATTTCTCTGCAAGTAACTCACTTTTAGTGTGGTTCCCCTTTATTTCCAGGTATTTGAAAAGCCAAATTGAATATACCATCACTGTGTTTTTTCTGTCACTTAGTTTTGGGTGTCCTGTTGTTTTTAGGTGTCGAGTCAATTTCAACTCACAGGGACCCCCTGTGACAGAATAGAACTGCCCTCTAGGTTTTCTTGGCTGTTAATCCACAGAAACAGATCACCAGGTCTTTCTTCCTCAGAGCTGCTGAGCAGGTTCGAACCACTAACCCTTCAGTTAGCAGCTGAGTGCTTAACCAGTTGTACCACCACGGTGTTTTAGAGACACTATAACGTGCAATATAAGGATTTTATTTAGATGTTTTATCCAGCGAAGATAATATTAAGGCATATAACAATATGTGAAATATACTTTTTTTAAACAATCATTTTATTTATTTATTTTTTAAATAGAAATTTACTAGTCTTCATTACAATCTTGATTGGATCCTAAGAACACCTTCATGAAACTCTTGGGGGTTGTCCAGCCACAGATTTAAAAACTTCTACGGTAGAGCATACTTATTGTTTAAAAGTAAAGTTCATACGAAGATTGTTTTGAATGCACTAATAAAGTTAGTGTGTTTAAAACAGTCTTCATAAGAAATCGCGAGTGTGTTTGTAGTTCTGTTAGTTGTCTAATATCAGATTTGATTCTGAAACCTGTTTCCTTGCAAAGTAAGTGTGTAGAGGAGGGAAGAGCTGCCATTTGTTACTATATACCGTATTTAAATACTAGGTGGTGCTGTTGAGGTGTTTGAATCTGTTTTTTATTTTGTAAAAAAAGTTTTAATTGTCCCTTAAAGTGAGTACTCCTGATTTTTTTTTTTTTTAATTTTGGCATATTTGCACTTAGCAGTTGTCAAAATAAATAAATGTTTGTTTGAAATTAAATGTGAATGAATTTCAGACAAATCTCACTTGGAGAGTCTTAGTCATATACCCTGGGGTAGGGAAGAAGTGAGCAACAGCTGCCTTTGTGCTCTTCCTGGCAGATTGTTCCAGCTAACTCTTTCCCTGAGGCCGTAGCAGCCAGAACTAAATGGGGAGGCAGTATAGAGTTTTGGAGTCAGTCTGGATTTGAGCCCCAGCTCTGTCACTTGCTAATTGTATTATATGCACTTTATACAGATAAAGAAGATATTTAACAATGATTAAATTGTCTGATTGGTTTGCCATTAAACATAACAATTTGTCACATATTATCAACACCACAGTAAATTAAAAAATACAAACTAGCATAAAGAAAATTTAAGTCATTGGTAATCCAGCCTTCCAGAGATAAACATTGTTGATATTCTGATCTATGGACTTCTTTATATGCATCATCTGTTTTTCTTCCTGATAAAAGTGGGATCATATTTTATAACTGTCTCAATAGCTTGTTTTTCAAATCTGCATCATAAGATCTTTCCATGTCAGTTAATTGTGTAGGTTTCTGAACTGATTGATACCTGAGCTATTCTTCCACTGGGCTGTGAACTCCTCGGGAGCAGGGCTGGTGCTTCATGCTTCCTGTATCAGTATACTTAGAACAGAGTCTGGCTTGTCATAGCTCTTTACTGAAGGTATTGAATGAAAACCCAGCAGTGAAATGTGAAACAATTGGGCATGGGACAGGACCAGCCTCATGGTGGGTTCTGAGCCAGCTACCCAGATGTGTAGATAACTTTTCTCTTTTCCACTCTTTGTAGGACCTACTAAACGAAGCAAAACAGAGACTCAGCAAGGTGGTAACAGATACAACCAGGTACCAAGTGCTGCTGGATGGACTGGTCCTCCAGGTACCCTTTCAGGCCAGGGCTGCCAGCTTTGCCCACTATTCTTAGAAAAGTTACAGGATATGTTATAGAGACCAGCTTTGTTTTTCCTTTCTTCTCAACTTCTTTCCTTTTCCTCGTCTAATATAGAAATGTGTGTCATAGAGGAGGGTAGTAATGTCTGTCTCGTCTGATAAGACTTCCAGGGTTTTATAACTCAAGAGTCAAATTTGCTTACAACCTTTAGCTTTAAACTTCCTTAATTTGTTCACTAAAATACTTCCACATTGGGGTTTAGACCAAAGGATGTATACATTTTAATTGCTTACTGCCAGCCTGTGAGTCCATATTTTACTTAGTTAATTACAGTATTTGTTCTCAACATGGTTGATGTAAGATAAGACTTTTATATGAATTTTGTCTTTACTACCAGAGCAGTAATGGGTATGTTTATCTTACTTGTGATATCAAGATCTTATTTCCATGTTCTGAAAAGAACTATAAAAATATTTTATTTTGCTGTTGCTTTATTTTATGGTTTGCATTTCTTACCAGTTACACCTGATTGTATTCTGTAGGGTTTGTACCAGTTGCTGGAGCCCCGAATGATCGTTCGTTGCAGGAAACAGGATTTCCCGCTGGTAAAGGTAAAGAGCTTAGAAGAAATCTCTCTCTGTCTTTAAGATCAAAATGTTAGGGGATACAGTGAATGCTCTAATAGATAATTTCTCAACCATAGGAATTTGAGGAGTCTTAGCACGCTGTAGATATTGTTAATCTTACTCAAGCTTCTAAGAATTTCTTTTCTTAAAGAAGTCAAGTTGCCATCTGAGCTAATGCCCTCCTCCCTTTGTAGGAACTTTGTAATGTTATAATCTTCTAAAAATCAAACAATAAAAGCAGCACCTAGTGGATTGAAGCAAAGGTAGGCAACACCATCTTCAAGAGGCAAACCACTCCCAGGCCAGCAAGCTGTGGCTCTGACCTAGTTAAATATATTCACATACCTAGAGAAAGGGGGTTGGTCAGCAGTGAAAAATACACAGTCCCAGAGACAACCAGTGCAGTCGTCCTCCCTATACTGTCTAAGGGAGAAGCTGCCCTGATCTGAGGGCGTGACCCATCTGATCCCATGGCAGGTACTCAGGTTGTAGTAATAGGTGGATGCTTCAGACAGAAGGAACCCTGGTGGCACAGTGGTTAAGTGCTCGGCTGCTAACCGAACGGTCAGTGGTTTGAACCCACCAGCCGCTCCACAAAAGAAAAGTTATGACAGTCTGCTTCCATAAAGATTACAGCCTTGGAAACCCTATGGGACAGTTCTACTCTGTCCAGTAGGGTCACTGTAAGTCGGAATTGTCTCAGTGGCAGTGGGTTTGTTTAATGGACTCCCCAGCTCTGATTCTGTGTCATCAAGTTGCTCTTTAGATTAGATTTCTTTTTCCTTGTAGTTTGCTTTAAGGCAAAGATGTGAGTTGTTAGTCCCCGATCAATTGTATTTCATAGTATAAATTAATACATTTATAATACACAATACATTTATATTCTTATAACTTGTCTCCCCAGGTAACTTGTCTCCTAGGAGAGAAAATGTGCCCGCTGGAGAACATAGGTGTTCATTCCCCTCCATTGTACATTGTCCACTATAAATGTGGTTCTGGTGTGTAAATCACTTCAGTGACCTGGATCCATGTTTGTGCTGACAGCCTTGTTCATGAATCCATAAAACAGAGGGATGGACATTATAATGGAGAGTTCACCAAGGCAATGGAGGCCTGAGTTGCCAGCTGGCCTTTCTAGATGGCACCGTGATACTGCTGGGTGCCAAGCAAGTTTTTTTCTTGAAACTTCCACAGTGTCTAGTGTCAGTGAGCAGCTCCCCAGAGTGGTGCTGCATTAGATTTGAGGAGCAGGCAAGAGATGAATATATGCATCCATTTGTTCAACTAGTGAGATTGTCAGAGAAAAATAGTTCAAGTTCCTTTAATTCCTTCAAGAAAATGTTATTTCTATGTGTATTAGAGTGTGTATAATATTGTTCAAAGACAGAACTTGTCACTAATTATATTATGCCCCACTAACTGTAGCACAGCAGTGAAAACCCACTTCCATTTATTCTTTTACTTGGAATAAATAGGAATATCCTTACTCGTATATTTAGTTTGTTGATTTTTTGGGGGTTCCTGCTCCATAGTTTTCTGCCAGAACCTCTCATTGCTTTCTGTTTTTCTAGGCTGCGGTGCAAAAAGCAATCCCTATGTACAGAATTGCCACCAAAAAAGATGTTGATGTCCAAATTGATCAGGAGACCTACCTGCCTGAGGACATGTAAGGAGATGATTTCTGCTTTTAACATGGGGTGTTATCTTGTTGGGAGATAAGACTTACACTGGGCTGTGATGGAAGTGTTTTTTCTCCAAAGCACTCTCAGCCACAAGGAGCAGGGGTATGGTTGGGTTCCGCTTGCAGCTACTGCTGCTTTTTCTGTCATTGCACCGGTGCTTGTAAAATGGCGAGGATACTAAGAACCTCACAGGGTTACTGTGAAGATGGAGTGAGAAGCTCTCGTTGGAATTCACGTTCCGTGAGTGTCTGGCACACAGTCAACATTCTGAGTGTTAGTCTTCCTTCCCTCCCTCCCCCAACATGGAGAAGGAATTTATCACAGACATTGGATCAGGATTAGCAAAGAACTAACCATGCCTTTGTGAAGAATATAACCTGTTTAGAGAAACTGAAGATAGGTGAAACAAAGAAAGGGGGGAAGAGGGGTAAAAAAATAACACTAAGGTCATACATAGTCTGTTCAAATAGTCCCACAGAAATTTGCAAAACCTTTCCCATTCCCAGCCTTTGGCTGATAGTCTGCTTATTTCAGGCAATATTTGATGAAATAAAATTCTAATGCAGCAAAACAATTTCATTCACTGAGGTTCCTTGTAATAGAATTTGACCTGCTGACCTTATGTCTCTTTAAGTGCTGAGGCGCTTTGAGGAAAGGAATGGCAGAAGTGAGGTGTGGCTAGAGGCAGAACTCTCTGAGGGTGAGTTTAGCGGAAGGTAGGAGGGATAGCTTTTATCTGATGCACGAAGAAGTTATGAGTATTACCTTATCAAAGCTACCTGGTAATTAGCAGTGTTGGGCTTAAAAAAATACTCAGATGAGGAATCTTCAAATTCTATTCGTGAAGTCATTTTGTAGCAATTTATGGACTAATATGAATCCTGAATCTACCACTCAGTATCAGCTCTGTGATATTGATTTACAAAATGCGACTAAATTCTACACTTGTCATTTTGTTGGAGAGGGCTAGTTAGAATTAAATCAGGTGCTATAACATGAAATCAAATTGGCACATAGCAGGCACTTGGTAAACAACAGTTACCATCAACACGCATACCTTAACTGTCAGAAGCTTTTAAAATTAATCTTAAACATAACTATTCCTTATGTTTATTGGCTCCTTCCACTATTTAGACACTCCACACACACTGAAACTGCTTTCCTCCAAGGGAATAAAATAAGTGAACCGTGTGTGTTTCTGCCTTCCTCAGATTTATAAAAATTGTTATTTCCTCTGTTCTCTGTAGAGCTGGTGGCGTTGAGATCTATAATGGGGATCGTAAAATAAAGGTTTCCAACACCCTAGAAAGCCGGCTGGATCTCATAGCCCAGCAGGTGAGTATGGGAGTACTTCTCGTTAGTTGGTCTGTTGTTAGTTTGAAGGGGCACAGAGAATACATGTCCATTCAGTGATATCTGGGATTTGTCACTCTTCATGTTTTCTTAAAAGGGATGAGGATCAGGCATTTGGTGGCATTTACTGAGGTGATACCATTCCACCTGAGGGAGGATTTGGGGTCGGAACAAGGGTTTTGTTTACCTAGGACTCTGATGTATGCATTTCACTACATGTAGAGAGGGTGACCTCTCTCCAGCAAGAATGATCAAAACTAAAGTAAACACTTGTTTAAAGACCTTAGGGCTGCTGGCTCTTCCACCGTTTTCAGGTTTGCGCAAATGAATTCTGGGAAAATTCCATTTGTTCCAAAATACTAGGCAGTTGTCAGTAGTGGTTATCTATTTCTGTGGCTGCTAACTTAGTTATTGCCTAACTTAGAAGAGCGATTTACTGTTTGTATGAGCACTTGTCTTATAGCTAAAGCACTTGGACCTTGAGTATCATTTTCTGATAACTTAAACCTTAGAGCTGTGCTGCCCAGTACAGCAGCCACTAGTTACATCTGGCTGTTTAAATTAACTGAAATTAAAAATTCAGTTTCTCAGTCAGACTAGCCACATTCCAAGTGTTCAGTAACCAGAGGCCTTAGACAGTAATGACTTCAGTTGTTTGTTTTCATCGTCCTCTTCGTTCTTCACGAAGCTTTGTAAGCAGTCGGCCTTAACTCCCAAGTATGTGATTAGTTAATTCTCACTAAGGACTCCGTTACAGTGGTTCAGAGAAGTAAAGGACATCTTTGATGTACTTAGCTTTGTGATTTCCCTTCCCAGCCACATAAGGGTTGATGACTTTTGCCTGAGGTTTAAATGGGCAGTTCTTTCCAAGTTCTCCAGTTGACAACACTTATTTATTAAAGAAAATTATGTCTTCACAGATGATGCCAGAAGTACGGGGAGCCTTGTTTGGTGCTAATGCCAACAGGAAGTTTTTGGACTAAGTGTTTTGGAGGTGGAGTTCATTCCATTCCTTTACTGATAGGCTAAGGAAGTTTCTGATATTTGAAGAACCAAGATTATCTGTGTAACCTTCTCTTTGCTGTTGTAATATTGTTCTGTATTTATCAGTGGAATACCCTATGTAATCAATGCCCTTGGCCTAATTGTTACCAACAGGAGCAAGTTTCAGTTAAAATGATCGGGAACCTACTCTAGTTCATCTAAAAGCAACCCAACTTTCAGTTGGTTCTGCAGCATGAAGGTGAGGGGATCAAATGGTGGTTGCATGAACTTCACTCAGTGTTCTGCTCTTTCTAGCTCTAGAAATCTAAACCATGAAAATGTGCTTTATTTATTAAAAGAAAAGGTTTATGTGGATTTTATTGTAAATTCTTATGCAAGACACTACAAATGTGTGGTTTGAGAGAAAAGTTCTTACTGAGCTAACTAGAAAAGGACCATTTTCCAAGTTCCTATCACATTTGATAATTTACAGCTGTCACTACTTGAATCCACTAACTTCTGTGTGTCCTGGCACTTCTTGATCACTTTTACCAGACGTTTACCTACAAATATCCCCCCACCAACACACACGTGCACACAGGTGTCCTCCACAAGAGTTTTACAGCTTTATTGAGGAAATAGGTTTTTTTAGCTTTGGCAGAGTCACAAAAGAAAGGACAGTAAGGCTTTTTGGGTTACTGTGTTCTAGGCCTAAACCCTCTCACAAAGCTCCTTGTTTTTGTCCCCATCCTTCTTCTCTAGCTAGTTTTTCCTCAGATGACTACAGAGCTCTGCCCACAGTCTTACACAGAGTTAGTAAATAACACAGCTGGAACTTCAACTCAAATCTGACTGTGGAGCCTGTGCTCAAATGTACTCATCTTAATAAAAAGGCCACCAAGGCTGACCATCTTAGCACCATCCTCTTCTCATTCACCCTAGTTTTACATTAGGGGGGGGACTAATGTAAATAACTCCTGGAACAGGTATTTTTTTCCTTAGGACCTGACCCCACTCATGTGACATCATTTCTTTTCTCTGTAGCAGCCTTGTTGGGGAAGGAATTGAGGCACATGGGGAAAACTCCATCACAGCAAACTCAGTTCCTCAAGATGATGCAATAAATAGTTATTACTAACCAAGGCTCCAAATCCAGCGTAACTTAAAGTATCCCTATGGCTATTGTTCTCCATCCTCATAAGTAACAATTTGAAGAATAAGTGATAGTGACCTGTTCAGTGTTTATTTTAATGTTGTTTGGTTCTGAAATGGACAGAAAAGCAGATGACAGACAGTGTTCATTGCAGATGAGATATTTCACCAGTCAGCTTTATTTCAAATACTGTTCCATGAACATTGGTAAGGGTGGGTCTGAGAGAGCCTGTGCTGCAAGTGGAAGATTGTGGCAGATGGCTGTCCTGACTTTGCCCAGGCTTTTAATTAGAATCAACCTATCCCCTCAACCAGAACGATTTGAAAGGGTTTGCTTGGTTTCAAACTAAATCCTGACCTTGAGGGCTTTCGTGGTCTGCTTGAATTTCTGATCCTCCCTTTCCCCAAAATCAGTGCTAGGACTAACCATAAATTAATTCAGGATTAGCAAAACTAAATCTCTTTTTTATTTTTTCCCCATACAAAAATTTTTACATACATTGTTAGGTGACTCTGATTGCTCTCCCCATACTGTGACAGCACACTCCTCCTTTCCACCCTGATTCCCCATGTCCATTCAGGCAGATCCTAACCCTCTCTGCCTCCCCATCTCACCTCTGGAGAGAAGCTGCCCATTTAGTGTCTCGTGTCTACTTGAGCTAAGAAGCACACTCCTCACGAGTATCACTTTATGTCCCACAGTCCAGTTCAGTCCTTGTCTAAAGAGCTGGCCTTGGAAATTGTTTTAGTTCTGGGCTGACAGAGAACCCACGAGCCATGCTTTTCTGGGTTCCTCCAGTCTCAGACCATTAAGTCTGGTCTTCT
Organism: Dugong dugon; assembly: GCA_030035585.1. NCBI lineage: Eukaryota > Metazoa > Chordata > Mammalia > Sirenia > Dugongidae > Dugong > Dugong dugon. The sequence goes on along the minus strand of CM057465.1, from coordinate 116,114,096 downwards.
TACTGGAATTTGAGTTCTGCACCCCACCTTTCTCCTGCTCCATCCGGGACTCTCTGTTGTGTTCCCTGTCAGGGTGGTCATTGGTTGTCGCCGGGCACCATCTAGTTCTTCTGGTCTCAGGTTGATGAAGTCTCCGGGCAAAACTAAATCTTAAAACTGACTTGCATATACTGAGTTTGAGTGTGAAATAGAAATAAAATGTAGAAACAACCCTTATACCTTTACTGTTTGTTAAAGCCCTGCCATTAATACAGCCATACTAGGTGCCATGTTATCGTTGGAAAGTAGGTATTAAGGGCTTCTAAAGATCCATGGTAGTTATACTCCAAAGGAAACAAATACAGGTATCATGTAGGGAGATTAGGGTGATATCCAGCTTATTAGAATAGGGTTGTTTTTTCCCAGATTGAGGTAGCACTACCAGTTAGAGGATGAAATACAACATGGGTGGGCCAGCTTGCTCTTACCCTGTCTAGTCTAGGTAAAATGGGGTAGGTAGGGAGATGCCACCAAGTAAAAAGACTCCAGCTCCGGCAGTATCTACTCAAAAAACTTTAAGATACGCTCTCCAATACCAATGAAATAGACACCTTGGGCAATCCCAAAGAGAGGTGCTATAACAAGGGCCCGGCACCCTGCTCCTTTCATGAAGGCAGATGGTCCCTCCTGAATCCAGAGTTTCCTAGGGAGAAAGAAGAGCCTAGTGAGCTGAAGGGCAGAAGCACATGGCAAGCAGTACTGGGTGGTATCCTCTTCAAACATTTGTACTTTGAGAGAAGTGTCACTTTCCACAGCAACAGCAAGATTTCCCAGATGTGTGTGCAGTTTGATTACTTAGCAATTGAATTGAGGCTCTGGAGAACAGGCTGGATCTGGCTAGAATCTTTGGGAGAAAGATGGTGTAGGGATAAAAGGGAAAAGAGAAAAGCTTCCAGCACATCCTGTTTTTTGTTGAGAGGTGAGGGAAAGTGACATATCAAGGAAATCCAGAACTCAGTGTAGTAAAGTAATAAAACTGGTCTCTAAATCTGGTGTAGGTAGACACCAGTGCAGAGGTGACCATCCCAGGTACCGTCAGTAAAGGCATACTGAGCTCTCACCTGGCACAGTCTATGATCCCGCTGTAGACTTCCTCACCCAGGCCTTTCTTGAGGGTTTGGATTCGAGTTTTCAAAACTAAATCAAAGAAAGGTGAAAATAAGTAGTGGCAGTCTTGATTTTGGTGTCTTCTCAACATGAAGTGGGTGGGTTTCCTTGTAGAACCAACATACATAAAACTGAATCATGAGGCCAGTCTGCGATAGCGTGATCTTTAATAGAAGATCTTCCCCACTTTGGGCCTCATGAAATGAGCGGATTAGAGACAACATGATCTTTGAGGTTATTTGTGCTGTAGAAAGGTCCACCCCTAGGCCCTTCCTGCGTTTCAGAGAAATAGGATGCTGCCCCAAATACACAGCAAACGTTGTCCTCTCACACTTTGTTTATTTCCTGCTTCTGGTCTCAGATTTTAAAATGTCAGCGATCATTTATGGCGGATGCTCGTAACTCTGCTGGGGGACAGAAAGCTGATGAAATCAGCAGCTAGAAGGTGAAGGAACTTGTCATTGATAAGAAGCAGAGTGAAGGCCTCCTTGGGCCCTCATTCTCTAGAGAACCTTTGGTGTGTTTTTGCCAGTGGTCACAGGTTGAGACCGCAGGAGGGTTTTTAGGGTTGGTGCTATTTCATCTTTATCCTGAACATGCAAAAATACTGTTTACCCCATAGACTACTACACAAATGCCTAATTTATCAAGCATGTCAGCCCTTGAACCCCAGATAATTAGCCCCTCTGTCTCCCATGCACTTACCATCCAGAGGTGTTACTGCAATTGCAGCTACAGAACCTGCAACACAGCCTGACGTAAAGGAATGAGCAAAGGAAGCCTTCCCAGTAAGCTCGTTGAGCCCAAGGTTGTTAAGGTTGGCGAACAGTGGGAAGTAGATGATGGAGAAGGGAATGTCTCTGCAGGAGAGGAAGAAGAAACACTGAGCTACATGCAGCTCTGGGGCTTCCCCCTAGGGTCAGCCAGTAGGCCTTTTCCATGAGTTGTAGTCTGATGGGTCAGAGACAAGCCACAGCACCCCAGGATAATGTAGAGGCGTAGACAGCATAAAAGAAACCCATTTGCCTACCCCACCCTCCCAGTTCATTACTCTGCAGCCTCTTAATGAGGAAACAGGTACAGATTTAAATACTGGTAACCCATTCTACTAAAGGGGCAGGCAGGCTAAGGTAAGGGTTAAACTGAGCAAGTGGCTGGTGAGCTATAAATGTTGAAGGGTAGGGATGGGTGAGAAGGTAAAGTTCATGAATCTGTTGCCTAGGTGACATGAGAAAACTAGTCCCTGGCCTGGGACTCTTCTGACCAACTTTAAGGATTTTGGCCAAGAGCTTGGTGGCTCAATTATAAGCCAAGTAGCAAGGTAAGATGAGAGACTATGTTTACTCATTTATTTATAAAAGATCCACAGTCATGGGCCACACAATACCCAATACTCATATGGGCCTTGTTACTGGAGAAGGGGCCTAAAGTTTGTCCTCCAGGTACCTATTCTGTACAACCCTGCCAAATTCTGGACAAAATACGAAGTATGGTCTCCAGACACCCTTTTAACTCAGTACTGAAGTCACTCCTGAGGTTCACCCTTCAGCCAAACATTAGAGAGGTCTATAGGGCCAACAATAACACACGTGAGGGACGTGCTTCATAGTTCAGTCATGTATATGAGACTAATGGGCACGCAGCCCAAAAACAAAGACGAGAAGGCAGGAAGGGGCAGGAAAACTGGACGAATGGAAACGGAACCTGGGGAGATGGGGAGAGTGTTGACACGTCACAGGGTTGGTGACCAGTGTTACAATTTGTGTATTAACTGTTTAACGAGAAACTAATTTGCTCTGTAAGCTTTCACCGAAATAACAAAAAAAAAAAAAAAAAAAAAAAAGATATAAAAAGACATATATATGAAGCATGGAAATCATTTGCTATCCTAGGTGTGGAATGTGAAGAATACAGAGGCAGATTAGGGCAGGAGTTTTTCTGGCCTTCTGTTCCTTCTCCCTGTTCACTCAGGCCCCAGCAAGCCAGGAATGCTTGTGTCCCAAGTTCAGGAAGAGCCTCACCTGAGGAGAGTGGCACCCAGGCCCTTGTAGAGGCCAGCCAGGCCTTGAGTGCGAAGCAGCTCCCAGGCAACGAGGGTGGCAGATGGGCGCTTGTGGGTGGGAGCCGGACCAGTAGTGTAGGAAGTGGAGGGGGAAAGTGCTGAGGCTGGATCCTGATGGTGGACAGCTGAAGAGGAAAGGACAGACTCCCCATCATAATCCAGCCCCAACAGGTGCTGTAAAACATTTCCGCAGAGTATGGCTCCCAATTCCTACTCCTGGGACAGCTCAGAGCCAAGGCTGACACCCCAACTAGAATTCTGAGGATGTCCTAATTTTAGAATATTAATTTTTGGCAAAAAGGAAATCTTTCTAAGGTCTGTATTATCTAATGCGTTACCCCTGAGTAAGAACAGGACAAATGCCACTGAGTTGGACAGACTGACCAGCCAGCCCAGGATTTGATTACATTGCAGTAGTAGCTGCACAAGACGCTTCACAAGCATGACGTAGTTTATAAAGAAAATGTTCTACATTCTATTCTGGTGAGTAGCATCTGGGGTCTTAAAATCCTGTGAGTGGCCATCTAAGATACTCCACTGGTCTCACCCTGCTGGGAGCAAGGGAGAATGAAGAAAACCAAAGACACAAGGAAAAGATCAGTCCAAAGGACTAGTGGACCCCAAGTACCACGGCCTCCACCAGACTAGTCCAGCACAACTAGATGGTGCCCGGCTACCACCATCGACTGCTCTGACGGGGATCACAATACAGGGTCCCAGACAGCTGGAGAAAAATGTAGAACAAAATTCTAACACACAAAAAAAAGACCAGATTTACTGGTCTGACAGAGACTGGAGAAACCTGAGAGTACGGCCCCCGTACACCCTTTTAGCTCAGTAATGAAGTCACTCCTGAGGATCACCCTTCAGCCAAAGATGAGACAGGCCCATAAAATAAAACGAGACTAAAGGGGCACAGTAGCCCAGGGGCAAGGACAAGAAGGCAGGAGGGGATAGAAAAGCTGGTAATAGGGAACCCAAGGTGGAGAAGGGAGAGTGTTGGCATGTTGTGGGGTTGTTAATCAATGTCATAAAACAGTATGTGTACTGTTTAATGAGAAGCTAGTTTGTTCTGTACACCTTTGTCTAAAGCACAATTAAAAAAAGAATTCAACAGCAAAAAAAAAAAAAAAAAAAAAAAAAGATGGCTTCACAAGAACACAGCCATTTCCTGCCCCACTTTCTTTACAGGAAGCTGTAGCAGTATTCCCAACTTCCTTATCCTATTAATACTGTGTTTTTGATCTGTCTTCCATATCTAAACCATTTAGGACATAGGAGTCCCATACATCTTCTGCCGAATGTGTGAAGCAGCAAATTCCTTTTGTTTCTCCAAAAACTCTCTCCTTCAGTCTTTCCAGGGGTGCCTCCTCCCTCTGGTACTCCAGGATTAGGTGAACTTGTCCTTCTTTCCCCTTGTTATATACTTCTTGTATGGAATTTGAGCCTTTAGATATCAGTCCATTTTAGTTGATTAATTCAGAGCCCATCATTTGATGAGTTCAACATTGAGTAAATCAAATGGAATTATTTTTTTCCTGAGCACACCTGTTGCTGTTGAGTCGATTCCAACTCATAGCAACCCTATAGGACAGAGCAGAACTGCCTCATAGGGTTTTCAAGGAGTAGCTGGTGGAGAGTAAATACAAAACCAAAACCTAACCCATCGATGTTGAGTGGATTCCAACTCAAGCAATTTCAAATGTGGGTGAGTCCCACTAATGACCACAGGATTTAAGATATTGAAATTGTGTAAACATATATTTTCTTAAATCTCAGCATTGGAAAAGTTTTGCCTATATTATAAGCCCTTGCTAAAAGGCAGCCTTTAAGTTCCCAATTTTGTTTAGTATCCAGCAGGGCAACATTTCATACAAGGCAGATAGTTACCATACATATTTTCCTATGGTAGTAATCTAGGTGCAGGGCTCAAACAATTAGCTTTGCGAATGGCTAACTTGCTCGCTGCTAACTGAAAAGCTGGTGGTTCGAGTCCACCCAGAGGCACCTGTGAAGAAAGGCCTGGAGATCTACTTGTGAAAAATCAGCCATTGAAAACCCTACGAAGTACAGTTCTACTCTGACACACATGGGGTCACTATGAGCGGGGACCAACTTGACGGCAACAGGTTTGGTGTTTTTTTTTTAGGCCAACATTTCAGACTAGGAAGACAGTTACTGTACACATTTCCCTCTGGTAGTAATGTAGGTGCAGGGCTCAAACAATCTGCTGTCAGTAGTTAATCACTGTGAACATTATTTTCCCTGTCAACTTTAAATGCACAAAATTAACTCATATCCTTCACTGCTTTTTTAATGTTTTAGGAATACTGAAGTTTCTCATCCAGATTGAGAAACTGAACGTTACAGGGCTTTTACCCTGCAAATCAAAACACAGTGGGGGCCTTCCAGTCCCTGAACTTTATTCTGTCTGCAGTTTTATTTGCTTCGGGCTGGTTTAATCCACCTTAAAAATCTAGTTGAATTCTAGCTTGTTGAGGAGGGGAAGGGCACCAACGTTTACTGAGGACAGTCCACTGTGTGCCAGGTGCCGTTACGCACATTACCCATTAGCTTATCTAACTCGGACGGTGTAGTTTTGCCCCAGATGAGAGAGAGGTGCATCTGTGTCTCCCACTAGGGTTGTCTTCCTAGATGACCAATCCTTGCTCCTACCTAGATGCTTTGGTACCTGCTCCACTATTTCCTAAATCCAGCATTTAGGAAAGGGCCAAGCTTCTCTTCCAGGGAAGACCAAAAGAATAGAAGTGACTGTCTTCTCCCTTTTTTATGCCTTCCCACTAAAGGCCAGCTTCCATGGCATAAAATTCCTAGTGAGCAGGCCTTTGGCATTTCTTAAAATCTTTTGGGAAAACAAATCTGAATGTCAAGGCATTATGATAGCGGTATTAGGTTCTTCATCCCCCCAAATCAAGATTCTCATTTCTGCTATTTGTTCTAAAGCTGGAAGTGTTGAAATCTAGAGTGGTAATCATAAAGAGTTCTGTGGCCTAGAAAGCGGACTGGATCACACAGTTTAACAAATGAGGGTGGGGATGTGGGGAGTCTATTCTGATCATAGCCCTTTATTGATCCTGTGTGAAGTCAGCTAGGGCTTACCCAATCGTCCAGCATCCTGCAGCTGAATCTTGAGCATTTCCATGGGACAGGTCACCACCACCTGGCACATTCCAGCTCCACATCCAGCTAGCATCTCCATCTTCAGATTCCGCTGCCCCCTGTGGAACCAGGAGTCAGGCTCTTCCAGTCACACACCAGCCCTGTGCCCACCTTGGCCCATCTCCTCTCCCCTGATGGTTGGGACTTCCTGTGGATGGTATTTAGCCCCGTCCCCATCAGCTGCCACTCACCCAGCGGGGTAACGATCACCTGACTTCAGACTTGGTCTCCTTAAAGACCTGAGACTAGATTTAAAACAGGCTGCTAGGGAGGCAGCACCTGCATAGAAGCTAAAACCGTAACAGTGAGACCCCCTATCATGGGTATTTGATTCTTCCTTGTCCCTTAAGCAAGACCACAGAGAGAATAGAAAGTATTTGGGGGCTGATTAAAACTCATCAGCTAGCTGATGAATATATGTGTGCATGAATGAATGTGAGCGTGTGTATATAGCCTGGCAATCTACTTCCAAAGATCAGCCAGCGAAAACACTATGGATTACAACAATCTGATCTGCAACTCATCATAGGGATGGCGCACGATCAGGCAGTGTTTCATCCATTATGCATGGGTCACCATGAGTCAGGCTGAGTCGACAGCAGCCAACAACAATGATGGCAGCCAACAACAACATATATATATTCTGTTATTTATAATAATACATACATAATAGAATAGGTATATTCTGTGCGTTCCATATGTTCTCTATATATCTATATACTTATATCTATGTCTACTTCTCTCTCTCTCTCTCTCTATATATATATATATAACTCTATATAGTAGGAGCCCTGGTGGCACAGTAGTTAAACTCTCAGCTGCTAACCAAAAGGTCAGCAGTTTGAACCCACCAGCTGCTCCATGGGAGAAAGATGTGGCAGTCTGCTTCTGCAAAGATTATAGCGTTGGAAACCCTGTGGGCAGTTCTCTTCTGTCCTATAGGGTCGCTATGAGTCGGAATTGACTCAATGGCAAAGGGGATTATCTCTCTATACAGAGAGGGAGAGAAAGAACGAACCTTGAAATTATACTAGCTCGTTCTCTCCCCTCCCTTTGCACCTGCTAAAACACACACTAACCCTCAGCCATGTGTATGTGTGCACATATTTATATACATGCACGCAGGGAAGTTGAGGCATAGATGCAGTCCTCCCCTTGCCCCTCCCCCCAGAAACCGTAGACACACCGTGAAGGGTCTCCATCCCAGCCCCCACCTGGCCCGTACCCATCTTCCATGAGCAGCTGCCGGAAGAAGTCATTGGCTGCCAGTTTGATGGCCTTTTCTGGAGTGACCAAGGTCAGGTTCACTGCAGCCCCTGGAAGTGAAAAACGAAAATGAGGCATTACTTCATTCATAGCAGAAGTAACAGCTCCAAGTCTGCCGCTCTCATAGACGGCCTGCTCTCAGTGCTAGTCAGGTGAATCTCTGGGGGCAAGGGGAGTCTCAGGGGGTCAAGGAGGGCACCTCTGGCCTATTTTATTGAAGCATAAATTTTCTTTTTATCCCTGCTTCGGTCCTCACTTCACCACATTTTCCTTTTTTTGCATTTGTTTTCTTTATGGGCTTATTAGTCCAGTTGCCAAGAAGTCATTTTATTTTTGTCCTTGCTGGTGCTGTCCACCTTCGATAATAAAGGAGCAGTCCCACTATTAAGGCCAATAATAAGCCCCTGCAGGACAGGGACAGTGTCTCAATTTCTCTGTGCTGCACTAGCCCAGCCCCACTGGCAGCTTTGTGGTTCCTGGAGGCTTTCGTTTTATTCTTCGGGGCAGTCAGCCTGTCAGCCATTTTCCAAGCATAATCATGGCTGTGCTGCCCTGGAATGGGGACACTGGACCCTGTTAGGGAAGAACCACCTCCTAACTCCTCCCTAAGGAACTCAAAGCCCTTTCCATTCTCAGTCCCTTCCAGCCCCTCCCTCTTCTCCTGCCATTAGTAGCTGAAGGCCTACAGTCCCCCCGAAAGAGGCAGAGGAGGGAGAAGGGAGAAGGGAGGCAGGAGGAAAGAAGAAAGAGGAAGACCGATTGGGGCTCACTTGCTTTTGTCATCACATAGTGAGGCAGTGCTGGTGCCAGGATTGGAACCCAGCCTCCGGCCTCTGTGAGGGGTGACCATAGTGTACTCCCTGGTGCCCCCTGAAGCCTCCCAGGAACCAGAACTACCTCTATCTTCACCAAAGAACAGGAGGGCTAGTGAAAAGCACCTGTACTCTAGGATCACCTAGCAGCCCCAGCCCCATCCCAGGAGTCCCCTGGGCAGAGAGAACACCGATTCCCAATGTTTTATAACCTCACAAGGGCTGACACCCCGGCATCCTACCCAAAGGCCTACCGGGGATGCCTGATAAGCCTACCTCTGTACATGCCCAGGAAGCCCTCTGCCCGGGCCGTCTTTATCAGACAATCTACCCTATGGAAAAAAAAGTTAGTGATGTACGGGGCGTGGGGGGGGGGGGGCTGCTCTGCCTGCCCCCTCCCCATCCCTAATCCTGCTGGGCACACCCCAGTTGAAGGCCTCCCCAATGCCCACACACCCTCATTCACACACTCCCTAAAGAAACTGTGGAAAGAGTGAAGCCCCATAGCCTCCTCTGGGAGTCCAGCTCCCCTTGGCCACCCAATGCCCTCACCAGTACCTACATTCCTTTGTAGATATCATTGCCATGCTGGTTTTGCAGTCGGGTCTTGGCCAAGTCGATGGGGAACACGCAAGTCACCCCCACGAGTCCTGCCACACCTCCATTGATGAGCTTTGCTGTGACACTGAGGCCGAGGGAGGAGGGAGGCACCAAGTGAGTGAGGGAAACACAGAGACAAGGGTACAGAGCTGCACATAGCTGGGGGGACACTGGGTGGGTGGTGGGGTGGGGGGAAGGGTAACAGAGAGAGGACAAATGGCGGGGAGCAGGAACAGAGCAGGGAAAGAGTAAGGATGGAGGCCCCCAGGACCTCAGCCCCACAGGTGACCAGAGACCCCTCTCCCCAGCTTCCTGCCTTACCCTCAGCAGTCCCTGGCCTACCTCCCACCTCCAGGCTCCAGTTCAGTGATGGGCTGGGGGCAGGGAGCTGGAGTGCCTGGCTCACCTGCTCCAGGAGAACTGCACTCACCAAGCCTGCAGCATCTTGCCCCAACCCAACAGGGAAGCGCTCAAGAAGCCAAGATGCTGCAGGGACTTCTAGGAAGGAGGCCCATAGTGCCAACTCTGCCCCCTGGGGCCCCACTGGGCACAGGAAGTCCTCAGCTCAGGCCTGGAACAGCCCCTTCACCAAAGCTCTCTGGCTTTTCCCCACCCTTGAAGCCGTTTGTGGAAGGGTTTTCAAACAAACCACAATTCTTATTTTGGGCTTAATGTCAGCCAGAACTGAGTTTGAACCCTGGCTGTGCCACTTACTAGCTGTCTGGGATAGGGACAGATTACTCAACAAGCCAAGTATGTATGGGCTTAATTGTGTTTACTTACTAATCCGTAGTGCACAGCTTCACCAGGGTTTCACCACACTAACACCACATCAAATAAGTGGTGAAACCCAGGTGAAGTTGTGCACTACGGATTAGTAAGTAAACACGATTAAGCCTGTGCGTACCTTTCTTACTGTAAACTGGTGCATACTGTGCTTACTGGTTAATCCGCCCTGGCTGTCTCCTTGAGCAAGTTACTGCCGCTTCTCTAATCCATCCTTTCCCCTCTGGAAAAGTGGCCTCAATGGGATTAAATATGTTAATGCACTCCATAAACGATAGCTATTATTGTTAATAATAGAAGAGCAGGTATTTCTGACAATCGGGGCTTCTAGTCAGCATGAGATAAAGAGATTATCTAATGCTAGCCAAAAGTAAAAAAAAAAAAAAACAAAAACACTTTACATAACGTGGGCTCCCTCATCTTGGTTAAGTATAGGATTTTCAGAAGACTGAAAATAGACGTAAAGCTTCCTCAGACTCCAGGGAACCTAGTAAAATCTTCTTATCTTTCAGGACAGAGGCAGACTGGGAGCAATGTATTTGGAGATAGATTACCTGGAAGTGATTAGAGTAGGTAATAGGTTTTCCCACACATGAAACTTAATAAGTAAGAAATTTCAGGACACACACACAAAGACTTAAAATTTGCAATCTGAGAAGATGCATTCCCAGCAATTACAAATATACATATTTTTCCATTTGGAGAAAATGGGCCGCCTCGCTTGCCCCACTGCAGGACTCAGTACTTCAGGAATCTGGAAGAAAAGCTGAGTGATGTGCTGTTGCCACAGCAACCCCAAACCCGGCCCAGAGAGGACAGGCTGTCCCAACCGACCAGCCGAGCTTACTTCAGATCCTGGTCGGACATTGTGCTGGGGCCACGGAGGGCTGATGGAGTCCAGGCTGTTCGCTGCTCAGAGGTGGTGGCTGTCAGGGCCGGCTGAGGGGGGAAGAAGCCGTGTCATCTCGACTCCAGCCTACTGTGGTGGAGTGGACAGAGCATGCGGGTTTTTGAGAGGAGACTGGCCTGGGCCACCTACTGGCTTTGAGATTCTGGCAAGTCACAGCCTCCCTGAGCTGCATTTTACTTTTCTATGGAGTGATCAGAACAACACCCACCTCAAACAATGAGAAACCACGTATGTCGATGAGTCAAAACATTACTAATGCGTTAATGCTGATAGGTTGCTTCTCTGCCTAGACTTTTGGGACTTCAGGGTTTGAGAATCAGAAGAAAGGGGAATGGGAGGGAAGGATAAGGGACACAAACTAAGGCTCCAGGAGAGGAATTTTGGGGGCATTTTGGAGGGGGAAGGAAGCTGGAGCAGCTGCAGCAAGGGAAGCTGATGGGATACGAAAGAGGGATTAAACATTTTTTGTGTGTGTGGTAAAATATATAACATAAAAATTTCCATCTTATATCATGTCTGGATTTGCTTCAAAATAATATGGAAGGGGGTAACATCGAATGAGGGTGAAGTGTACACAGCTTGATCAAGGTAAATGATGTCACTAAAATGTACACAAGAAAAAAAGACCTGTTGGTAATTGTAATGGCAAATGTAATTTTGAAACAACAGCAAAAACAATAAAAAAAATGTGCAGATATGTATATATGTACGTAGGCATACATGTGTATAGGTATGTATATGTGAGTACATATGTATGTGATATATGTATATGCATCTATGTTGCTGTGTGCACATATGATTCATATATATAAGAAAGTACATAGGAGGCACAGTTACGGATCCTTCCTACACATAACCAAACACCTTATGGGATTGGTTTTCTGGGTTTAAAGGATTAGAATCATAGTCTTCTGGAATATCTTCATCAATTGGCATAATATAGACCATAAAGTCATGTTCTACGTCTTAGTTTGGTGACTAGTGTCTGGGGTCTTAAAAGCTTGCAAGTGGCCATCTAAGATACAACTATTGGTCTCTACTCATCTGGAGCAAAAGAGGAAGAAGGAAACAAAAGACTCAAAGAAGAAACTAGTCTACAGGATAAAGAGTCTACACAAACCACAGCCTCATCTACCCTCAGACCAGAAGAACTAGATGGTGCCCAGCTACTAACCATTCTAATCAGGGCCACAATAGATGGATCCTGATAGAACGGGAGAAAAATGTGGAACAGAACCTCAAATTACAAAAAATGCCAAAACAAACAAACAAAAAACCCAGACTTACTGGACTGGTTTGGACTGGAAGACTCCCTGAGATACTCTTCAAACCTTGAACCAAAACTAACGCATGAGGTCACTTTGTAGCTAAATATCAAATTGGCACACAAAATAATGAATGTCACTGGTAAATACTGTGCTCCTTAAAAAAAATCACCTACATGAGATCCAACGGTCAACAATTACTTTAAAATGAGGAGAGAATGTAAGAGGGCAGGGAAACTAGATTAATGGAAATGGAACAACTAGAATGGAAATAGTAATAACGTTCACACATTGTGAAGAATGTAACCAATGTCACTGAACAATTTGTGTAGAAATTGTTGAATGGAAACCTAAACAGCTGTGTAAACTTTCACTGAAAACAAAATAAAATAATATTTAAAAAAAAATAAAAAAAAAATTTCCATCTTAACCACTTTTAAGTGTACAATTCAGTGGCACTGATTACATTCACAATGTTGTGCAGCCATCACCCCTGTTTCCAAAATGTTTTCATCACTCTCAAAATAGGGATTTTAAGAAGAGTTGCTATGGACTAGGAATTCCCCTCCCAATGTTCAAGACCTACAATAAAATACTTGAGTTGTTCTTTCATTACTTTCTGGCTCTTAAATTGTGTTGTCTGAACTTCATATGACTCTACAGAGAGACTAAGCTGCACTAAGTCTTTGAATTTATTTATAATTGTAATATATGGAAAGCACCGGAACAGTGCTCAGAAAATGGAAGCTACAATAATAATTATTTTTGCTTCTGAGGAGGGTCCAGGTTTAACCCAGAGAGGCAGGGTCAGCAACAGTTCTCCTGATGTTACAAAGTGGAGGCTGGTCTGAGCTATGAGAAGCCTCTTTTCTCCCAGCCCCCTTCAAGCTGCTTTAGGGCTCCCCTCTTCCTCTGTGCCTCACTGTTCCTGGAGGCTGCCAACAATTCTTTATTGTCTGCAGGTATTTTATTTTGGAGAGGGAAAAAAGACACAGAAAGAGAGCTCAGTCTTTCTCCAGGTGGTTTTACTAATCCATTCAAGGAAAAAAAAAAAATTACTGAGTGCCTGGCAGTGTTCTAAGTCTGGGGATATAGAAGTGAAACAAAAGACTAAAATCGCAGTTCTCAGGGACTACATTGTAGAGGAGACAGGCAATAAAGGAGATAAGCATATCCTCAGGGTATCAATAGTGATAAATGCTGTGAAGAAAAATATTCAGAAGGGAAGAAGGACAGGAAATGTCAGTGGGGTGGGATGGTTGGGACTTGACCAAGGAAGGACGCCTTGAAGTGACTTGTGAGGATCAAATGAAGTGAAGGAGTGAGCCATGCAGACATCTGGGGGAAGAACATTTGAGATAAAGCAAGCGCAAAGGCCCTGAGAGCAGAGTGAAACTCGTGAGCTGAAGAACAGCAAGGTGGCCAGCGAGGAGTGAACAAGGGTGAGTACTGAAACACAAAGTCATAAAGATGATGGGGTGGAGGCATGATCAGGTAAGGTCACGCAAGGCCTTTAGCTTTTACTCTGTAAAAAGAGAAGCAAATGGAGAGTTTTGAGCAGTGATAGGACCATTTTGACTGCTGTATTGAGAACAGACAACAGGAAGTCAAGATAGAAGCAGAAATACCAATTATTGCAATAATCTGGGCAAGAGGTGATGGCTGCTTGTACCTGGGTGGTGGCAGTTGGGGTGGTGAGAAGTGGTTAAATTATGGACATATGTTCAAGGTAGGGCCAACAGAATTTCCTGGTGGACCAGACTTGAGAGAGAAAAAACAATCAAGGGGACACCAAGGTTTTTGGTCTGAGAAACTGGAAGAATGGACTTGTAACATGGAGTCTGGACCTATAACCTGTACAGATCTGCTGGAGAAGCAGAAGTTGATCTGTAGACAGAAAGAGAAGTGAAGCAAGCACATCTGGAAGAGAAACAAAAGATGGAGACGTTCCTAATGTTGTTTAAATCCCTGGTTGCAGTTCATTCCTGTCCTTGGATTCTGAGACACTCCACTGTCCTGCTGGTAATTTGACATTATTGCTTCTCTTACTAGATTTGGTTCTGTTCCTTCCAACCAAAAGTCTTGATTAGCCCTTAAATCAGTAATGGAAGAAATTAGTAATGGAAGTGGGAATTTGCAAATTACAGATCTCAAAGTATGGAATCAGCTGAGACAAAGTAGGGTATGGGCCATGACAATTCCCCCATCCTGGGTTGGGACATTGGCAGTTCCTGTGCAGTATCATTTGTCATCTTTTGAGCCAGAGCAAAATGGTGGCAAAATGTCAGGAAATTAAAGAGTGTTGGCAGTTCTCTGATTTAATCAATTAATAATTATTATTAATCAACTAATAAGTTGTTATGAGAGAAAGTCACACTCTGATCGCAGGTAACTGCCTTAAAAATTGATACAAAAAAACAGGACATGTTGGGGGACTCGGGCAGACATGGCTGTGGCAGCATGCTGTCCGTTTTCCCATTCTTGCCTGTTCTGTAATATTCTTTGGACTTGGACAGACATGGCTCTAGCAGCATGCTTGTCTGTTTTCCCACTTTTGTCTGTTCTGTGATATTTCCTCGAACGCGGGCAGACATGGCTCTGGCAGCATGGTTGTCCATTTCCCACTTTTGCCTTTTTGAACATATGCCGAATAAAACTTTTTGCTTCACTAAAAATAAATAAATAAAGGACATGTTGGTAAATTTGTTCCAAATTTTTTGTTCAAAAATTTGTTTCTGTCTGAAGCCAATGAGTCAAAAGAATTGAGAAATTACATCTGCCCTAGCAGCCATATTTCACGCTATTTCTAGAGCTAACTTGCTATTTTATAAATTGTGGTTCCCTGACTATTGGAACAAGATATTTAAGAGAAGCCAGAGAAATTAGGGAGAGCCAATCCCAGGGCCACTCCATAGCACCTCCAATGAACAAGTGTGATAATGTCTCTACCATAAGTGTTGTGGATGTGTCTGCGTGGGTGGGTGGGTACATTTCAGAGCTCCCAGCCTCGTCGCCCCAGCTTTCAGAGATTTTGCCAAGCCACTGTAAATGCAAGCCCTGGCAGTTCCCTTTAACAGACTTAGGTATTCAGAGTATGACTTGACAAGACTTCTGGCACTAGAAAACGTATTAGTAAAGAGAGTCCCCAAAGAGGAAATTGATAGTCAGCCAGCTAAGATTTTAAAGGAGTCACAGCACCACAAAAAAACCAAACTTGGCGACAATGCCATAGGACTGAGTCCTGGTCATTCTACAAATATTTGTGGAGTGCCTACTGTGTGCTTATTGTTCTAGGCCACAGGGATACAGCTGGGAACAAAAACAAGGTCCCTGCCTTCACTGAGTTTACCTTCTACTGGTGCCAGCAGTAATAGGAAGACATTTAAAGAGCTGTATTTCACCCTTCAACCTCCTACTGGGAACTCATCCTCACTGTTCTCTCCATATAGGCCCTAAAAGATCCTGGACAAAGGAAATTCTTCCAGAAAACAGGCCCGAGGCAGCCATATTGCCCGGCCAACCAACTCACTAAACTGCCAAAGAACTTAGTAAACACACGGACAATCATTAAATTATCTGGTCCTATCACTTAAGGGGAGCCCTAGTGGCACAGCTGTTAAGAGCTCAGGCTGCTAACCAAAAGGTTGACAGTTTGCTTCTACCAGCAGCTCCCTGGAAACCCTATGGGGCAGTTCTACTCTGTCCTATAGGGTCGATATGATTTGGAATCAGCAACGAGTTATCACATAAGGAAGGAGCCCTGGTGGCACAATGGTTAAGCACTTGGCTGCTGACCGAAAGGTTGGCAGTTCAAACTCACCTAGTGGTTCTGCAGGAGAAAGACCTGGTGATCTGCTTCTGTAAAGATTACGGTCAAGAAAACCCTATGGAGCAGTTCTACTCTGTCACATGGGGTCATTTTGAGTCAAAAATCAACTAATCGGCACCCAACAACAACAATCATTTAAAGTGTGTTCTATGCCTCAGACTGTTGATCATTTGGATAGTACTTCCTTTCTAAATGGAATTACGAGGAGTCATATCTGGAACTCTGGGACCAAAGTAGAGACAAGATTGGATAAACAAAACAACTTAGATGGACTTGGATGACAGAGGCTCCATGTCATTGCCTCCAGATGCAGTATCTGGTCATGACATTGAATTATTTCACACTGGGAAGATAAGTGCATTTACAATTTTACATGTGATAATTGAACCATTAGGAGGAAGACATTTGATGTATGGAAAATAGCATGGGTTTGCATGTCCTTAGACATCAAAGGGTAAAATGTAGTAGACAACTATTGTGTCTCTTCATTACTCCATTTCCAGGAATTAACCCTCTCCCTTTCATTATTTTACCTGGCTGCAGTGGGAACTGCCATATTCCTAAAATGTGACTCCATGTCCCTGGCTAATGTTGATTGTCTAAGGATCGGCACCTGACTTAAGCTAGGTTATTCAATCCCTTCCACAGGAATTTTAAGAGAGTACCTAGCCTCTCTCAGAGTTTTTACCTGTCAGCAGTCATGTTTACTGCCATATGGTCTGGGAAACAAGAGAGATATTTGAGTAATATAAAATAAAGCAAACCCATAGAGATAAGAAAACTCTAGTTGTGTCTGAAACCCTGATTACACAGTGATCCACTTCATTCTGTTCTTGGGCACCAAAGGGGTAGCTCAGAACCCTTCTAATGAACTGACCTAGTGTCTTAAGATAGTTAGAGATAATTTCTGTAGCTCATTAACCGAAGAGTCCTTAACTAACAAACACATCAAAAAAACAAACAAAAAAAACCCCTCAAATTCCATTTAATGGCAATTGAGCTTAGACGATTAAGTGCTAAGAGTTCAGAGATGGGCAAGGTTGTTATGGGCTGGCTTGGAGAAGAAGGTAGAACTTGATGTGGGCCTTAAAGAATAAGGGAAAATTTAAAAGGAGAAGAAGACAGGGAGATCAGTCTGGATGTGAGCACTGTTTGAGCAGAGGGGAAGCCAAGCAAAGCAGGCTCGGGGAACAGGAAACCACCCTGTCTGGCACAAGTAGAACTGTGGGAAAGAAGGCTGCAAGGGTTGGTTAGGCAGGTCATGGGAAGACCTTGGTTGCCAGATACAGTATGTGCTCCTACAAATTAAGCAAATATTTTACTTGATCCTGTACACAGTGAGAAAACACTGAATACTTTCAAGTTGGAAACTACCATATTGAATGTGGATTGAGAACAATTATTCTTGAAGAATGGGCTGAGATGAGGGAAGGAAACTTCGGGTAAGAGGCCAGTTAGAAGGCATCAGGGTAAAGAAATGAGGCAGAGAGGGAAGGAATAGGGTAGTGGAAAGAGGATTAGGGTGCTGGTGGTGGGGGGCAAAAGGGTTAGCCGAGAGGGTGATTTTTAAAGGAAAAATGGGCCTGGACTTAAGGCTGAAAGAGAAGGACAAACAAAGGAGGTGGCGAAGGATGGTACTGGGCATGGCCTCAGAAGGATGCCCAGCAGTAAATGAGAGAAAGTCAGTGAGTCAAAGTACCGTCCTCTTATCACTGATCTTATCACACTTACTGAAGCATTCCAGGGGCTTCTCAGGCCTCCTCCCCATCCCACAGGGACTCCCCTTGTTTGAACACATCTGCTCTGTGACTCATCCTGTCTGCTTTATTAGGAGAGCTCATTTACAGATCTTAGGGAGTGATCAATTCTTTTTTTGTTAGTAATAATGAATGTTCCATTTCTTAGAATACTTACATACAAAAAAAATTCTAGAAAATTCTGGAAGCACAGAAACTTGTAGTTTGATTCTTAATAGATGGTTAATCATGATTCTATTTTGAACAAAGTCATGCAGAGACACAACCCTTTAGAGAAATGATTCTAGCTGGTGAGCTGCAGGCCAGCATTTTCTGAGCTCCTCAGATTACAATACTTTTTATTCCACCTATCTTAAAACATTCTATTCTCTGGACTTCTATGACTCCTGTGGCTCTCCCTAGTGGCTCCTTAGCTTCTACTGGTGCCCCTGGGTCATTGGCGCTGAGTCCTCCCCAAGGTCCTGGACTCGTTTCCCACTCATCCTGAGCGAGCCTGTCTTTTCCTGGCTTAGATACCTTCTACTTGCTGATGACTCCACAGTATCTTCAGCTGTCTTTCTCCCGAGACCCAGGATCATAATTTTAACTGCCTCCTGGACATTCCCACCTTAGCGGTCCACCCACACTCCACATCTAACACAACTTCTCTTGTTCCTCCTCTTGGTTCTCTAGCTCTGCGAATGGCACTGCCATCCATTCAGCGATCCAGGCCAATCTGAACACCATCCTTGATTCTCCCTCCTTGCCCCCGCAAAGTTGTCATGTTCTGTCAATTCTACTTCCTGAAGCCAGTGGCACTGAAAAGTGGCATGTGGTTTGGTACTGGTCTGTGATGAGTACAGAAATTGAGAGTAAATGTTTAGAAATTTTTATAGCAATTCGGCAGAGTATTTTGCTTGCAGAATCTATTAATAAAAAAAGTGGGCTTATAGTTTATCTTTTTTTAATTATATTTTTCCAGTAATTAATTTTTATTGTATTTTACGGAAGTATTGTTCCATACAAGGAGCCCTGGTGGCACAGTGGTTAAGTGCTCAGCTGCTAACTGAAAGATTCGTGGTTTGAAGCCACCAGCCGCTCTGTGGGAGAAAGATGTGGCACTTTGCTTCCGTAAAGATTTACAGCCTTGGAAACCCTATGGCAGTTCCACTCTGCCCTATAGGGTCACTATGAGCTGGAATTGACTTGATGGCAATAGGTTTTATTGTTCCATATGGACTGAGGGAAAAACTGAGTCCTCATCATAGTTGGTAAAGCACTGTCCTAAGTCTCTCTAGATGCCATCAATGGCTCCCCTTCCCGGCAGCCACTGCTAGACCGCACCAGCATCACCCATTGCCTGGAGCACCTGGCAGCTTCCTCACTTGGCTCCTGCCTCCAGCCTTTTCCCCTCACATCTATTCTGCACAACATGGCCAAGTGGGCTAACAGGCAAATCTGGGCCCCGTGTCCAGCCTGCTGTTTAAGCACTTCCCAAGGGCTTCACTAACTTCCCATTGCTCTAAGGAGTTTCCCAACTCCTTACCAGGATCTGCCCCCAATAGTTAACTTCTTCTCTAGTCACTCCTCCCCTCCCCCAGCCCACCATGCTGAACTTCTTTCACTTCTAGGAACACATTACAGCCTCTTGCGTCTAAGCCTTGTGTGTGCTGTCCCCTCCGCCTAGGACACTCTTTCCTCCTCTACACCTGATCGGTTATAAATTGTTCTTTGGGCTTTAGCTCAGATGTCACTTTCTCCCAAAAGGCTTTTTTGAACTCCTCAAACTTTGGCTAGGAGTCCTTGTCTGTGATTTAATACCCAGTTATAGCACTTACTATGTTGTATTACAACTGCTTGCTTACTGGCCTATAACCGCTGCCATTGAGCAGATTCTGACTCCTAGTGACCCTAGAGGACAGAGTAGAACTGCCCCACAGAGTTTCCAAGGAGCAGCTGGTAGATTCGAACTGCCTACCTTTTGGTTAGCAGCCTGAGCTCTTAACCAACACTGTCTTTTATCCCCATGGAAACTCTAAGTTACTTAAGGGGAAAGACACTCTGACAGCTGAATGCTGTAGCCTGGTGCAGAGGCATTCAATACGTATCACTGAATCCATGAACCATGAGGGTGACTACCTCCTTTACCTTTGCAGAGTCAGTCTTATCAGGAGAGAGACAGTTACACTCCTTTGTTACCCTCATTTCTTTAATTTGTGAGGAGCTGTGGGGTGGGGGTCAAGGCTCAGGGATGAGGACCGTCAGGGCCATCTGTCCACCTCCTCCTATCAGCAGAGCGAGCAGAAGTTCTCCCAGGGATAAGCCCCTCACACTAGTAGCCAAAAGCCAGTTCTTGACTCGGTGCCAAGGATATGACTTGCTTCCTGGCTTAGATGTTGCCTTGGATGCCCCAGAGTCAGGGAGAGGCCACCTCCTTCTGTCCACCCACTTCCTACTCGTACAGCAAATGAGATGGGAGACCCTTTTCCGCTGGCTGTGGGGAAGTGTTTACTGGGGTGAGATGCTGCTAGAAAGGGGGTCTTTTCCTACCACCTCTAAGCCTGATACAAACAAGACATACACTCACCTGCTTTCAGTTAAGAACCTTCTGCCTTTTCCAGACTCCAAGATACAGGCCAGATTACTTTGAACTGCAGGTGTTTGTTTATAATCCTGCACAGCCGGTGTTGAGTTTTTTCCCTGGATTTTGTTAGTATCCCTCCCTCCTCATCTCCACAGCAGCACGTTCACCTTGGGACAGCAGGGAGGAGTGGGCAGTCGCTAAACCCTCCTCCTCTGCTCTAGTTCCCCAGCCTCTCTTCCTCCTTGTGCTGAACCTTCCAACAGGTTGGGTTTGAATCAAACCCCAGAGGCTACTACACAGCCAAGCCCTACCTTCCCAGCTGGCAAGCAGGTGGCTGTTTACTTGGGTGTTGGTATGCCCAGGACAAAAGTTCAGGTTGGTTAAGATCTGACCGAGGCAGCTTGGGGAGTGAGTGGAGACTCACCAGTACTCAGAGGCCTAACCACCAAAGAGGACAAACAACTGAAAATCAATGCGGTGCAGACTGGGCAAAGAGCACTTATTGCCAGAAGCTAATGTGCTGCTCAGTTTCACACACTTTTATAATTGATAGTGACTGACTGATTCATTGATTCTATAATTTCAGTAAGAATATCTTTCTTAAGCTCTGAAAGGCAGGAACCAGCACTTCTTCATAGCATTTCCTGGCCTACAAGGCCCACCGTCTGCAGGAATTCATTTTCTGTTCGAGCACTTATTTGTCGGGGGCTAACATGCACTCGGAGCCCTAGTGGCACAGTGGTTAAGAGCCACGGCGGCTCATCAAAAGGTTGGCAGTTCGAGTCCACCAGCCACTCCTTGGAAACCCTATGGGGCAGTTCTACGCTGCCCTATATGGTCGTTCATTCAGAACCGACTTGACGGCAGTTGGTTTTCAATGGGTACCACGCACTCAGCTGGGGCGGGGTGGGGGGCCCATGCTGACTTGGCACATTCCCTGCCCTCAAGAATGTTACAATTGAGTTGTGAACCCATGGCTGCAGCTTGGAGAGCTGGGAAGGTTTCGGGAAGTAGCAATTGATTTGGGGTTTGAAGAAAGACTAAAATGTTGAAGAACTAGAACCAGAGGAGCAGAGATGTAAAACTGAAACCCAGCTTGCTCTTCAGTGGCAACAGAGGGCAGATTAAAGCTGGTCAGTCATATTGGATCCAGACAGTATAGGACCTTGTTGTCAGGCCAACCTAGTATTTGGGAAGAGATGAGGAACCAGATGAAATGGACTTTGGAATCAGAATCTCAGGTTCAAAGATCAGCACTCAACTTGTTAACGATCTCACAACCTATGAAATTTAGCGCTTTTCTTTCTCCCTCGACAGAAGATGGGATATCTACTTCATAGGACTGCTATGAGGAATCAGTAAGGGGCTAAAAGTGGGCTAAGGGGGAGGCTATTTTTGAACTGGCTTGAATCTGTTTTACTACTAGCTGTGTGACCTTAAACAAGTTACTTCTCTATGCCTGCTTCCTCATCTATGAGGCGGGACTCATACCTACTTGAACAGCACTTAGAACAGTGCCTGGATATAAAGGGTGTTCACTAAACGATCATTTTCTTTTTCCTTTTTCAGGCGGGCAATGGAAGGCTGATACAGGGTGCTGAGTAGGGGCTCAAAGGGTTCAGGTTTATGGCAGCAGCCAAGGGGTTTGGACAGGACCAGGGAGATGACAACCTAGGCGAGAGATACAATGAGCACAAGAGGGAAGAGACGTGAGCAGTTTCTGTGAAGAAGGGTTTGGCAAATGATTAAACAAGACAGGGACAGATACCAGGTTTGAAACATGGACTGACAGGAGAAAGATATATTATCACCCTAACTAGGAGCATTAGGAGTGGGTGAGAGGGGAGGATGATGAAGAAAAGTTGGACTGTTGACACAGAGTTTTTTTTAAAGTGGTAGCTGCAAAAGAGAGGAAGACAATGTGTAGAGGAAGGAGTGATAAGCAAAGAAGCTAAGAGGTTATATTTAAACGGATGGCCTTGAGGCAAGGGGTAGGTCAGCATTGCATGGGAATTACACTAATGGTTAAGAAAGGATTTTAAAAAAATAGGCAAGATGTAGGGAAATAGTCTGGAAATAAAATTAAAACCACCTCAGTAATAAAAAAAAAAAAAAAGTGGCAAAAAAATCACAAAACAGTGGCAGCAGGATGTCTAGGTGGCCATGTCTGAAACAGGAATTTGGACAGGGTGAACAGAATATGGCAAAGAAGTTTAGACTGAAAATGGAAATTTGAGACAACTGCACAGAATGACAAAGTTGCAGGTAAAAATGAAATCACCCAGACGGAGGAGCATAAAGGACTGCACCTTAGGAAATGCCTACTTCAGGGAAGCAAGAGAAGAAAGGTAAATATGGAAGACAAGAATATGAGACAGAGACAATTGGGAGAATGTGGCCTCGAGGCACCCATGAAGACCAGTTTCAAGAGGGGGCTGACCGTGTGAAATGCTACAAAGCCGAGAAATGTTATCTGGAAGACGCTTTAAGTTAGCAGTTCTCGAAAGGTAGAGAAGCCTCATTGCAGGAGCCTGGCAGTAGAGAGAGTTAAGTAAAAATTATGTTGTAAGGAGTTGGATAGTGATACATTGTAGTTGGGTGCCTTCGAGTCAGAGTCTCCATTCCAATTCATAGCAACCCCATGTGACAGAATAGAACTGCCCCATAAGGTTTTCTTGGCTGTCATCTTTAAGGGAGCAAATCATCACGTTTCTCCAGTGGAACTCCTGGTTGGGTTCAAACTGCCAATCTCTCAGTTACCAGCTTAGCGCTCAACCATCATGCCACCAGCACACCTTGGATGGCAGCATAAATATGCCCTATTTAGACAGTGGAAACTAAAGCAACATTTACAGGCAGAGAAGAATCCAACGAAAGGTAGAGAATCACTGATGGGATTTAGTCGTGAAGTAGATGGGAAAGGTTGGAATCCAAAGCACAGGTAAAAGAGTCAGCTTTAGCAAGAGTTACTGGCAGGAAAAAAAAAAAAGATGGTTTGGAAAACACATAATATTCTGAGGAATATGTCAGGTGGCCTCCCTCTTTAAAAAACAAGGTAAGATAATTAGCGTTGGAGAGCCTAGCAACTACCAGCACCTAGGAGATTGCTAGAAATGCGGAACTCAGGCCCCACCGGAGACCTACAGAACCAGGGAATCTGATTTTAGCAAGACTGCCCAGCTGATTCATACACATATTGAAGTTTGCAAGGCACTGGTTTGGACAGTGGTTTACAATACTGGCTGCATGATATAATTACCTGAGGAGCTTTAAAAAATCCCGCTGTCCAGGCCACACCCCAGACCAATTAACACAGAATCTCAGGGGGTGGGGCCCAGGTACCTGATATTCTTTAAGGGCCAGATAACCCCTAGTGGGCGGCCTAGATTGGTAACTTACTTTAAAGGCACTGGAAAGCCAAACTTGAGCTCACTAAAGTTTGCTGAATAAATAAATTGCAACAGCAGCTTTGGGAGATGTCACAGGGAGCACACAGAAGTTCGTTAAACAGCATCGAGGGCCTTGCATACGGTGGACAGCAAGACTCTAGAATAGGACTGGTCTCTTGGGTTTAGATTCTAAAAAACACCACAGTCCAGAGGATGGAACAGAGAAAGCTGAAACTGGGAATGAGATCTGAGGAGAAAGGTGGGAGAACACAAGCAGGGTGTGAAGGAGGGCAGGTCAGTGTGCCAGGGTGGACAGCCAGAGTGACACTGGCCCTCGGGTGGGGGTGGGGAGACAGCAATGAGAAAATTTCTCAATTTTGCAGCTATTCTTGTTCTGCTCTTCTTCCTCAGGCTTGGAATAGATGAACATCCATTACATTTACTCCATGTTAACCAGTGAACATGGGATGTATTTCCTACAGTTTATTAGAAGAATGTTATTTTATGTATCTGGTTTGAATAATTCATCCCAGATTAAGTGTGTATCTGTCCTGGTGGTGCGGTGGTTAAAGTGTGCGGCTGCTAACCAAAAGGTCAGCAGTTCAAACCCACCAGTTGCTCCGTGGGAGAAGTGTGGCAGTCTGCTTCTGTAAGTTACGGTCTTAGAAACCTGACGGGGCAGTTCTACCGTCCTACAGGGTCACTATGAGACAGAATCCACTCCATGGCGATAGGTTTAGTTTTTGCCTTAGGGCCTAAAAGGAGTCCCTGGGTGATGGTGCAAAAGGTTAATGTGCTCGGCTGCTAACCAAAAAGTGAACTTGGAGGTTCCAGACCATTCAGAGGCATCTTGGAAGAAATGCCTGGCAATTTACTTCAGAAAAATCAGCCACTGAAAGCCCCACACATGGGGTCACCGTGAATTGGAATGGACTGTATGGTAAGTGATTACTGGTTAGGGCCTATAAATGTCACAGGCCATTCCTATAGGTTTGTCTTCAAACTTTATAGCTTACAAGAACCACCAAGAGCGCTTGTTATTACAGATTGCTGGGCTCATACTCAGTTTGATTTAGTAGGTCTGGGCTGGGGCTTGAGAATTTGTATTTCTAACAAGTTCCTAGGTGATGCTTATCCTGCTGGTCTGGAGGCCACACTTTGAAAAACACCTATAGATCATGTGCTTTGGATTCCAACCTCTCCTAGCTACTTCCCTTAGGAGATAGAGAGACTTATAAAAGGTGGAGGGAAAGGCATGTCATCACCTCTCCAAACAAGTTCCAGAGGCTGCTGAATAGGAACGAGCTATGTAACTTCAGTCCCCAAACTCACTATATGAGTCCCTCAGGGCCTAAGCACTGAGGTCTGTCCAAATTAAGTGGGCCAAGAACACCAACACTCTACCTTCCTGCTATGATTGATTAAATTGCAGGGAGGGAATAAAAATAATCTTTCCTTAATTTACTAGTTACTTTGCAAATAGTAGCTTGGAAGTTCCTGGGAAACCAATCACACAGATTTCCTAGCTAAGCAGTGTACTCTATAGTATTTGATTACAGCCCACCTTATTCTCCTGTTTTTCCACATTTTTCCTTGTGAAGTCTTGAGCATAGGCAGCTATCTTTTCCCTTTTGTGTTCTTAGCGTTAGGCACATAGTGGGCATCTATTATTTACTGAAAACGTGACTTTGAGTCGCTCAATCTTCATCTCATAGGTCAGGCTGCTCTTGGATGCTATCTTTGCCTTCCTACAGCTGACTCAATTCCCTCCAAAGCTAAAACACTGGACACAACCCAAGGAACTGGCCCCGTTCCTTCTTAAAATTCTGCCCAGCTTTAGCTGGTGAGACACATGGCTACAACATTCCTGAATGAGTTTCAAATCCAGGATGTTAGCAGCATGTTGTGCTTTTCCAGACCTGAAGACTTCTAAAGGGCTCCTGAATTTATATGCATGTCATGGATGCAGAAGGGGGTTGGCATTTCAGCACACAACAGCCAAATCTGGGGATTTTCAGTTGCTTTCTTGGCTAGGATTGCAGTCCATCTTGTCCTGAAGCTTTTTTTGCTAAAATTGCTTAAGGAAACTGGAGGAGTAAGGCTTGGTAGCAGATATGGAACTAAAATAGATACACAGATGTTCCCTTTTAAAAACTTAAGGGAGAACCATAAGTCCAGGGAGACAAATCTATAGAGCCAATCTACAGAAAATCCAACGATGGGGAAGGGGACAGTGAAGGCAGTCCAAGTAACAAGCTGTAGCATGGACATGCAAAACTGGTCTCCCCTGTGGCTGAACTGGCCTGGCATCCAGCCATGGAAGGGAAAGGTCCAGTAGCGTTTCTTCCAATAGGCATCTCTTGCGTAATAGCAAATTTGGATTCTTTTCTCAATTCTGTTAATAGCACTCTCTGAGAATGTGGAGATCAGGGCAAAACTGAGCCCCTAAAAGGTTTATAAAATTAGGATGTCCTTCCTTCCGGTAAGGAGTCCCTGGGTAACGCAAACGGTTAAGGTGCTCAACTGCTAACTGAAAGGTTGGTAGTTTGAGCCTTCCCAGAGGTGCCTCAGAAGGCAGGCCTGGTTATGTATTACTTCCAAAGAGTCAGCCAGTGAAAATCCTATGGAGCACAGTTCTGTTCTCACACACACAAGGAGTTGCCATGGGTTGGAGTCAACTGGATGGAAACAAGTTATTTTCCTCCCAATAATAGGAACAGATTCAGAGACAAAAGAGGTTAATCTTCAACCAAGGAAGCATGTTAGGATATCTCTAAATGTCAAAACGGAAAGTTCATCAGGATTCTGAGACTAATCCACATTAACAATTTATGGCTTCTTTTCCCTAAATTGATTTATTTCTTTGGCAGGGGTGGGGAGGAGGTTCCAAGGAGGTTAATCTGGGAACATCCTAAAACTACACTCAGCTAACAGCTGGGTTTCTTTTAAAAGATAGGTTAAACCCTACCTTTAACTAAAATTCTAGCCTTTCGTGAGGAATTCATATTATAGCAGAAGAGTTCCAGTCAGAAAACTCAAGTTAGAAACAGACCAAAGTGCCCTGCCACCGTACCCTACCAGGACAAAAAGAAACAATGAGAGAATCAATTAAGAAAACCTGACCAGCACAGTAACGTCAAATCTGGGGTTTACTAATGATTTTTGCTTTAACGTTGATTTTTCTGTTTCAGAAATTATATGGAAATGAAACTTCTGAACTAGAAAATGCTATTGACATTATTTTATAGGAGAACTACTGAACAGTGACCAGAGATTTAAAAGTCAAAAGATGAAGTCTCCAAACATATATAATAATACTGACATCACACAATTGGAGGCCAAAACTAAAAGATCTGTCACTGCTTACAAAGTTACAAATCTGAGTGAACAACCGATTTAGAAACTGGTGGTACTATTTGTTGTGGGATTTTTACTGAATGAGATTATTTAAGGATACAACAGGCCACAAGTTTTGATGTCTTAGTTTAGACTATACCTAAGTGATGAGAATATGGCTAATTTCTACCTATTCTCCCCTGACCCCAATAAGAAAAGTCCTCCCTGGAACTGGAAATAAAAAATAAAATGGGCAGACAGAAAGGCACTAGCTTACTCAGGCTTGTAGTTCCCACTTGCAGCCACTTATAATTCAGAGCTGGCTCCAGACACTGCTCCCACTCCTCCCCGCTGGGTACACTTCTGGCCTCACAGGATTCTTGATGAAGCAGAGCTGATGAAGCGATGGCATCTTAGATGATGCCACTGTGGCCTCGTTCAAACCTTTGGCCTGATGAGCATTTGCCCAAGGATAAAAGTGACACATGGACACACACACCACACACACACGCCAGAACCTTGCTATTTTAAGAATGTACTTTATACAAAATAACCAGTTCATATGGAAATAAATCTACAGACCTCCAAGAATCAAAAAGCTTTTTAAAAAGTTCTTTTAAAAAATTATCCAGCACACAATATCAAACTAACTATTGAGGTAAGTGTCGCTCTCAGTGAAACAGGGAATCAGCAGACCACGACAAAATATACACAATATAAAAATAAATAGCATTCCCCTTTCCAGTACTGGCCAGGAAAGTTCACACAGCTTTTGCAGCAGGATCAAAGAATCCCTGACGCTGTGTGCCGCAGGCTGGTGGAGACAGACGTGGGCTCCCAGGAGCTGTGTGGAAGGCAGCAGTGAGGTACCCGAGCCCCAAAGCGGGGAGGAAGGGTCACACACAGCACACTGAACAGGGTTCAGCATTTCAATAACTTACTCAATATCCTAACCCCTGTTCCCCTCCACCCCACTCCTTTCAAAACCACATGCAGGACAATCAGCTGGTTAACAGTTAATTCTAAGAGGAGTTATGTCAGTGCCCTGGTGCAGAGTGAGAGAAAGAGACTAGGTAAAAAATTCCAGCCAAGCCCAGGAGACAGCCCTCCTAAATGTCTGTTTAGCAAAGGTCTACAGAACACAGAATAACAAAACACGCAGCCTGGAGATAAAGCTCGTATCATCACTTAATTTAAGAGATGGGATACAGCAATGTTCACCCAAGTTCTGTTTTCCCAAAACGAACACAAGGCAACACCCACTGGCCTAATAAGCCTGCATGGTTCAGAAAGGGCCCAACCCACTGAAAAAGGAAAAAGGGAGTTGCGACCAGTTTCTTTCATATTCTTAAGTTATTGGACAGTGATGGGGGTCCAGGAATAGAAGCCTCTGCACATACAGCCATGCTGCCAAGTATCCTTGCTGAATCTGCTGTCTAGAGGGCTATCTGCAGGGATACTTATCCCAGAACCCTGCAGGACTGCAGAGTACACAGCTCATTAACCTATAGAACTGGCTTCTGCAATAAGGGTCCGTGAAGAATCTGGTCAGGGGGTGAACCGAGAGACAGATGCAAAGGGGACACTAGAGACCCCTAAGCCTTTTACACTTCCCTGAAAGTATGTCAGGTTTCTGACACTATGTAACTGTCCTTGCTTTGGGACTGCTGGGCTAAGAAATCTTGTGAAATTTCAAATTAGGTCTCAAGAGTAAGTATATTATTTATAGATTTGAACTTCTACTAACAAAATAAAAATTGAAAAGTTCAACCAAGTAGGATCGATTAAATGCTTGCTGCTGACATCTGTAGTGACTGCAACACTGGGATTTTGTGTTTTGAACAGTATTTAGCATACTCCTTGACTCCTGGAGGAATTGCTATAAAAAGATGATAATAATAATGACATCAAATGGTTAGTCACAAGAAGCACTTTCAAGGTCTGAGGGCTGGGCGAGGGGTAGAAACTACACTTAAAGCTGAGGCTTGACTGAACTAAGGGACACAAACTATAGCTTTTAAGGTTTTCAATACAAAAGTAAAGATGAGCACGAAAGTTTGCCTTTTGAGAGCAGTCCAACCTGGACGCAGTGAGAATAAAACTGTTCATCGTAAGTTCATGTGTCACCAGAAGAACTAAGCCAACCTGATAAAGGACAGATGGAGTGGCTTAGTTTTATGTAAGAGGTGGGGCGGTAAAAGCTACACAAACAAGAATCTTGCATATTTTGTCCTTATTCTCCACATGCACCCATCGTAACACATTTTAGCCAATAGCTCCTGCTACTTTTTTTAATGAACAGATTCTAAGGGAGAAACAAAACAGAAACTTTCCCAAAGGCCTTACTTTTTATTTCTTTTGGGTCTTCTTTTTGGAAAAGGGGCACTGGTGGCACAGCGGTTAAGTATTCGACTGATAACAGAAAGGTCAGCAGTTCAAACCCACCAGCCACTCCATGAGAGAAAGATGTGGCAGTCTGCTTCCATAAAAATTTACAGCCTGGAAATCCTATGGGGCAGGCTCTACCCTGTCCTATAGGGTTGCTAGAGTCAGAATCGACGGCAGTGGGTGGGCTGGGGGAAAACAGTTTCGAACTTATTAGCAACTCTAATAAAGGTTAGCCATAAATGTTGAATCAAATAGGTGTGATGGTATTTTTAATTATCCATGGATCTTAACTATCCCCTTCTGGGGACCATTTCAAGCCAGCACACCAACAAGCGACAGTGACCTACAGTGTGAAATGTCCTTCTAGCCTGAGAGCAAACATTTTTAGGATACCCTTATACACTACTTCTAATTATAACATAGCACATAATCACCATTTCCCTAGTGGAGACGGTGGCAAATGCATCTGCATCTGCTTTAAGACATTGCATCTGCTTAAGACACTTGGAAAGAGAAGTGCTAGAGGAGGAAGAAGAGGTGAGAAAAAAAGAGATCCTGCATGGGGTAAGTGGTTTCCAGCAGCTCGTGATCCTGTGTTCCTGCAACCCTGTAGCTCCTGACAAACTTATAACAGGTCTGCACTTCAAAGACCAGTAAAAGCTCAGGACACACCAGACAAGGAGATGAAGCCTGATACTTGTAACATGCAATCAAATTCCCACAGGGGATGCAATGAGGCTGATAATTTTCCTGTTGCTCTTGTTCACAGTGTTATAATTTAATACAGTAGTTCAACTTCCTATTGCTCTTCCTTAGTCTATTCTGACCTCTCTAAACAGCAAGAAGAGAGATCAAGGATGACGGGAAGTTACTGATTTCTTCCTGTGTTGTTTGCAGCTTCTCTCTAGCAAAAAGTAATTGGGGAAGGGAGCTGGAAGAGCAAGGAGAAAGGGTTACCAGGAGCAGTATGTGTACCTGGCTACTCAAATACCATGGGCTCAGAAGAAAAGGGTACAAACGAGCCCAACTATTGCTTACAGTCCACACCTACCCCCCCACCCCCGGGTTATTCAGCATAAAGCACCCCCAACAGCTTTAGCACCATGGTTAGTTAGGGAGGAGTCAGAGGCCTCTCACTCAAACCAGCTTTAACACGAACACAGGGGCTGTCAGCGGCAGAATGTTCTGGGCCTGGACCAGGCCTAACCAGCCCCAAATGAGCCATAAAGACCAGCTGGTGCTGGTCTCCTCCCTGCTTTTGCACAAACACAGAAACAGAAGTAGTAACCTTTCAACCATATTAGCTTACACTACATCAAGAGCAGACTAAGATCTATCACAAATCTTCTGATCTGTTCTTCCTGAAGGGGTAACGCTGACCCTCTCCCAGACTAGATTATGGCAGTGGGTAGATACCTAAGAATTAGGATAAATGGAGAACATGGCCTCAAAACGTATTCCACTTGAAAACGTTTAAAATTAAAGTCCCTATTAGAGAAAAATTATTATTTTTGCACACTGCACCTCAGAGGCCTCTGTGTTCCCTATCCAACTCTCAACCCTGCCTGAGCCCTAAGCCATATCACCAGGTTAATAAGCAATCACTTCTTCATATGATTTCCATTACACTGGAGCTGGTGTCTTGGGTTCCATCTGTATAACGTGAACATCCCGCATTTTTTATTACTTTCCGAGCAACAGCATACATTAAGCAAACTTTGAACACAACAGTTCCACATTTCATCAAGGACTCTGGGATTGGAAGGAAAGGCTCTATTGGCCCCTCCACAATTCAATTTATAAGAAACTAGGACAGATTAATATTTTATGGAAGCATTTCTACTATCCCAAAAGCATGCTTAAAAATATGCTATTCTTTACAAAGAGCTGTAATTTCAGGACATTTTCCTTAGTTTTCTTTTCTTTGTGTGATATTCATGAATTTAAAATGTTCATGGGCCCTAACTTTGGTGGCATCTCAGCTAAAATCAAATACAGAATGCTAAACAAGGAGAACCCAGTGTATCCACTTCTAAAACTGTAATAAAGTAATTTAATACTGTAAATGTTTTTCCTATCACAGATACGACAAATGATTTCCAAGGATTTGTTCTTGACAGCTATTTTAAATCACCATGACTGACTTGACTATGATTCACTTAAAATGAATAAAAACTATATATACTGAAATATTCCTAAATTCAAACTGTAAATCTACAGAATACACTTTTTCCTATTAAAAAACTGTGCAATATCTTTATTGATACTAACATATATAAACCTGAGTAGTCACTTCCACAAAATGTGATTCATGCCAGAAAGCTTTATGTGAGGCTTTCTAGATCACAGTCCTGGCAGGTCCACCAGAAGAGGACAATTCATTTAATCTTCTAAAAAAAGTGTAACACTCCAGTGATCCCAATTCCTGATACTGGTTCACAACTATCTGGTAGGGCTGGTAGCAAAATCAGGACTAACAGGATTTAAAGGGGCACCATTTTCTCAAATCCAGGATTGGGGCCACCGGAGCGAGAGAGCAGCCTGTCTTCTGGGTTGAAGTTTCTGGTAGGCCATGGGAGAGCACTATGCCTCCGAACTGAGAAGCTAATGGTTAAGGGGACAGGTGTAACTGTACTCTCCTAGTCTGATGAGAAGGCCTTTAGCTCTTAAAAAACGGACAGTCACTAAGCAAAGTTAGTGATATATTACAAGATAAAACCTTTCCTACCCTCTTCTCCAGCTCCCAAAAAGTATTCAGTGTGACATGATTGTAAACAGTTAAAGATCACTCCAGTGCTGTGCACCCACCACAGTTGGGACACCCATTTCCTCCACATCCCCACCCACCCTTCCCACTTTATGTACAATACATTCACCACCAACAACAAAAAATTATTTTAAAAGGCAACAGGAAAATTCTGTAAACTGGACCCAGCTCCAAACACATTAATACCACGAGTAGTAAATTCTCTCTCCCTTCCCAAATATATACCTGAGTTTAGCTGCTCATGAAAGTTTAAAAACACCACTCCATTCTTAAGTATGCCCCCTTCCCCAAGTCTAAAATTATTTTCCCTGTACAAGAGTCTCAGGATTTGGAAAAGTCACCACTAATTCCACGTTCACTTGTTCTTCTTGACTGTCTACATCAGCTATGCAAGGGGACCCTGACCCAGGACCATTGCAGGCGGTGTGTTAATCATCTAAGGAGTGTGCTTCTAGGGCCCCCGTGAACAGCTCCAGCTCTGGGATGGCAGGAAGTGATGCACTGTGAGGGTGGGCATACAGGAACAGAGATGGGTGAGGATCGTTGCCCCAAATTCTCCATGTTCTAGACTTCACGTGCAGCTTTCCATTTCCTTGGGGGGTATTTCCTCCTTGGACTAGCTCTGAGAGAAAATAAAATAAAGTAAGACACAATTGTTAAAAAAAAAAAAAAAAAAAAACACCTCAGCAAATCAAAGAAAAAGCTGTACACGTTCCTGTACATCTTTGAAAATGGCTTTTTATTGTTGTAGTTTTTAAATTTTATTGTGGTTTTATATATATATATATATATATATATATAAAACCTAAAGTGTGCTATTTTAAACATTTTTAAGTGTACAATTCAGTGACGTTAATTACATTCACAATGTGGTGCAATTACCACCTCTATCTAGTTCAAAACCTTTTCATCACCCCAAAAAGGAAACCCCGTATCCGTTTCCATTTCCCTGGCAACCACTAATCTGTTTTCTGTCTCTATGACTTTATTTATTCTGGATATTTCATATAAACATAATCATACAAAATGTGACCTTTGCATGTGACTTCTTTCACCGAGCATAATGTTTTCTAGGTTCATTCACATTGTAGCAAGTGTTCTTCATTCCTTTTACAACTGAATAACATCCCACTGCATGCATGTGTTATATTTTGTTTATCCATTCATCTGTTGATGGATACTTGGCTTATTTACACCTTTTGGTTATTTTTAACAATGCTCCAACAAACACTGGTGTACAAGTATCTATTTGAGTTCTTGCTGTTTGGGCATATAACTAGGAGTGGAACTGCTGGGTCATATGGTAGTTCTATGTTTAACCTGCTTCACCATTTTACATTTCCACCAGCAATGAACAAAAATTCTACTTTTTCCACATCCTTGCCAACATTTGTTATTTTCCTTTTTTAAAATAATAACCGTCTTCATGGGTGTGAAGTGGTATCTCATTGTGGTTTTGATTTACATTTCCCTAATGGATAATGATGTTGAGCATCTTTTTAGGGCTTGATTTTGTTTTGTCAATCGTGATTTACTTCCAGAGGATGGGCTCTGAAGTCCTTGACCTCCCGATTCAAACCCCAGTCCCACCACTTAGTAGCTGTAAAACTTCCTGCATGTTAAGGAATAACAATGATGATGACAATTACATCATGTAGGGTTGAGGCAGTCATTAGATGAGACACTAGCACAGTGCTGGCACAGAACAGCACTCAAAGGTGGCTACTCTTTTTCTAAAACTTGACTGACTAGTCTCCTCCAAATGAAATAGGCAGAAAGAATAAAACAGACAAAGAATCATATCAAAGGAAATGTCAGTAGCCTGCTTGGGGGGGGGGGGGGGGGGGAGGAGGTTTAAATAGCCCCACAAAACCTAGTTTCCATATAAGAATAGGAAAAAGGAACATGTGGAAACAGCAGAGAAACTACTTCCAAGTCCTCTTCTCTTGCTTTTTCCCTGTCAAGCCAGCTGGGAGCACAGGGTCCCAGTGGCCCTTCATAACTGGTTGCCTGCAGGACATCAAAGTTCCTGTATTGACAGGACACATTAGAAGACTGTTTCAGAACAGCAATTTGGTCCTATACTTATTTCTGACCACCTGGAGTAACAAGGAGAACTCTAGTATTCTATAACGCTTACCTGATCCAGAGGAAGTGTTGGGGGCTTATGTGGTGGCAGCTCTTCCTTCGATGCTGCTGGTGCTGGGGTCTTTGGGAACGAGGACTGTGAGTGGACAGGATGCATCTGCATTCTATAACCATAAGCAAAGAATGGTTAAGAATTAATGAAGGTATATTAATTACTAAGAATAAAAAGATATTTTTACCAGGAAGATCTCAGGCAGATACTGCCTTAATTATCCAGGTGTTTAATATTGGGACAAACTGATATGCACTCCTGGTGTGATGCAATAAAA
Organism: Dugong dugon; assembly: GCA_030035585.1. NCBI lineage: Eukaryota > Metazoa > Chordata > Mammalia > Sirenia > Dugongidae > Dugong > Dugong dugon. The sequence goes on along the minus strand of CM057465.1, from coordinate 116,079,623 downwards.
ACGACATGACATCACCTACACAGTATTCCCGACAAAAGTGCTTAATCTGACTCGAGACAATGAAACAAATCTAGAACCTGGGACACCCTACATGAGAACCAGCCTGGACACTTTGAAAAACAAAGCAAAATAAAACAACAACAAAATAATGATAGAAGGATTGTAAATTAGACAGCCACAGCAACCAAATGTATAAATGTAGACCTTGATTGGACCTTGGATCATATAAAAGACATTCTGGGGACAACTAGGGAAATTTAAATATGGACTCTGTATTAGACACTATTAATGTTATTTTCCTTGGGCATGATAATGGTTTTGAGATTGTGTAGAAGGATGTCCTGAAGTATTTGGGGATGCAGATATAAAGCAAATATGGCTAAGTGTTAATAAACAAGGTGTTGGGAAGGGTGTGGTGGTGAGCCAACGGGGACTGCACATGGGAGGAACATGCTGGTTTTTAAGTTGGGTGGTACTGGCTTCATGATTAGGCTTTATAACTTCAATATAAGCAACTCCATCTAACCATCTTTTATGTATTATTAATTTGAAAACTTTCTGGATTGCAGATCACCTCATTGGGTCTCGAAAGGATCACTACAGAAGAGTTCTCATGGGGATAATACTTGACTTGTTCCAATTCTGGATAAACCTAATGTTTTTATTCAAAGATGGGAAGAGATGAGAGATATGGAGTTAACACTTTAATACCACACATGACCTCCTCTCCCTCCTCCTCCTCCAGAGTTTGAGAGAGATCTCTTTCATCATGGTCAGAGTATCAAAACTCTGCCTCTGCCAACAGCTCTCAAACTGTGGTTAAAAAGTTTCCAATATCAAAATCTAAACAGTCACTTAAATGCCAATTCCTTTTAATGAGGGAAAAAAAAATGGTCAAAGATAAAATCCGGCTTTAAGCCAAATTAATTTCCACCAAGTCTCCAATATCAATGATTCACATGCTTTTCTTGGCCTTAGACCACAGAAGTTTACCTTCATTCCTAAAGCCATTTTTCTTTTTAGAATTCACACTTTTTTTCAGAAACAAACAAAAACAATGTAATGCAACCTTACCCTGATGGTCTGTACATTTCCTGGAAAGGTCCCCTTATCCCACTTCCAGTGCTAATTTGTTCCATCATTACAGCTTGGAAGTGACCAATGCCTTCTTCCTGGCAGCGGTAGATGGGGCCTTCCTGAGGGAGGCCATTAGGTTGGGCAGCCACTGGATGGTGAGGTGGGTGGACAGCCACAGGGGAAGAATAAGCCCTGGGCTGGAAGTGACTGGCTGGCCGCTGAGGTGTATAAGGAGGCCCCGTTTGTAGCATCACACCACGGGGTGGGAAAGTAGATGAACCAAAACCCATCCCTGAACTCAGAGATGGAGGGGGAGTTCCATAAAGATATTCATTGGCTGACAATGAACTTTGTCGCTTGGTAGCTGCATTATGGTTGTCCAAGTCTAAAAACTCTTTGGGACTCTCTGGCCTCTCCATAGATTCATCCAGCTTCTCTTCCTCTGGATCAGGATTCTGCCCGTCAGTTGGGACAAGCTTAGTAGCCACTGCATCCATCTGGGCTGGGGAAGTTAAGGCAGCATTCAGCGTCTCACAGCCTTGTAGGCTAACCATGGCATTCTTATCTGAGAAGCTGGGCCTTGGTGGGGGAGGCTGAGCAAATGGGGGCCCAGTTGGGCTTCCCTGAGGATGGAAAGGTCTTTGCCAGTCAGAAAAGCCCTGTGGACATGTGTAAAAAGGAGTTCGCTGATAATGATGATAGGAAGGCTGAGGTGGTGGCTGGTAGGAATACCTCATTCCTTGGTGGGGGCGATATCGGGGAAAGATGCCAGAATGAGGGCTATTAGATTGAAAGCCCCTAGGGGTGAAATGCTGCGGATGTGATACTGAGGACTTCCCTCCCATCACAGGGCCCACACCTTGCAGGCCTGGACTGATGTGGTAATGTGCAGCTGAATTTGGATACTCCAGGCCTGGCATGTACAGGGGAGAAAACTGGCTTACAGGGCCTCCCATCAAATTGGGATCTGTGTTGGGAGGCGTAGTTGTGTTCTGTCCTGTACATGGCATAGTTTCCTGCAATGTTTTGCCTCTGGAGCAGAGTGGCTTTTCTGAACCGCTACCACCAAGATTCTTCCCGTCTGATCCACAAGGGGATGGTTCACCAATCACTCCATTTTCAGGTAAAGCCCCTCTCTCTGCCACAGTGGAGAGGTCTCTCATACATCCTTGGGTAGCCGGACTGCTGTAGCTGCTATCTGAGGGCCAGGTATTCTTCCCCTTGGTTGCTTTGCAGTTGTCTCCAGATTCTGAGGAGTCGCTTTTGAGCTCTGGGCCCTCTGTCTCCCCTTCTTGGGGTGAGCTCTGTCTGGTGCAGTCAGTCTGCAGAGGAGGTGCAGGGTGAGGTAGTTGTTTGAGGTACACCTCCTCTGAAGCACCAATGCTTGGTGGTTTCTCCTCAAGTGCAGCCAACGGCTCTGCTGCAAGAAAAATGGAGAACAAAATAAATTGGCAGCTGAAATGATAATACTTATGTAGGTGGTAATGAAAGCAACAAGCGGCCAGATGACGAATGGCAAGCTAGAAATTTTTAGAGTCCCTGAAAGGGGTCCTTTCACACTGCCTTTTTCACACTGCCTTTCATGGGCCTCTAAGCTACTCCTAAGGGCAGCCAAAGAATGGAGATCCTCTTGCCTCCCTCTTCCTGTGCTTTTCTAGTCAGACCAGTAAGAGGATGTGAGATACTTTATGACTTATGGACTCCAGGCAGATGTATGTGAAATATGGCAGGAAGCTACAGTGTCATTAGAATTGCTGGCTAGGCTGGGAAGCTCTGAAATTCACACAGTGAGGACCAGGGCCTCACTGACACCCAGGAAGGCCAGATCCCTGATTTCTGCTCCATCAGAATAGAAGCTCTACAGGAGTAGGGCCGTTCCCTACTCTTATTCTCAGTACTTGCACACAGTGGGGATGCAATATTTGTTGAATAAACATATTCATCTTGTTTGGATGGCTTGAAAACACCATGTCTACAGCATGAAACTAAAAAAGAAAATTCAATCAAATTAATATACTATATGCAAATTCTTAATCACAACCTCAGAATTCCTTATCTCACTATTGAATCAACCCATGAACATGGTCTTCTTAAAATATTTTCTAGAAGGACAGAGTGGTTTTCTAGGTGTGTTTCCAGATACGCCACACAGAGTTTATGGTATCATATTGAGGACAAAAGTAAGATTCATAATGACCTTTAAAGATCTATTAGGATCCCAGGCTACCTGTGAAGCTGGCTTTAAAGATCAAAGGTGTGAGTTGTTCAATGCAAATTAAAATCCATACTCTTCATTATTCAGTCAACATAAAACATGGCAACCAGCAAACTTATCCAAGGTTTCACTAATGGGACTCTTCTTTTAAAGCTTTGAAGTCCAGCCATCATTTGAAACCAGTACCAGAAAATTCTAGTAGTGCTGGTATTCACAAAGTAGGCCTTTCCCCAAAAGAAACATTGGAAGTAAATTTGAGTTCTAGTCCTACCATCAATTTTATGTGGAATCTTCATTATTTTATACATGTTCAGGCGTCTCCATTCTCCATCCATGTTAAGAAATTATATTCAATACACACTAGACATCTATCCTAGAAATAAGCTTTAATTTCACAAAGTATTCTTTTTGTCTCTCTCCTCCAGTTTCAAGTTTACCCTTAAATTGTATTTTTGCTTCAAGATTCACTAAATCTCACTACTCTTCATTCTTACTAAAGGCTGGTATGTATCCAAGGAACACAAGGATGGGAAGACTTAGGCTTTAAGTGAAAAACACTGAAAACTTATTTCATAATATTTTTCAAAGCAGTATGATGATGCAGTGGTTAAGAGCATGGATGCTAGATCTAGCCTGTCTGGGTTCAAATCTCAGCTTCACCACACTTACAAGCTGGGCGAATCATCTAATCTCTCAGTGCCTCAGTTTCTCCATCTGTAAAAACATGAATAAATAATAATAGCTATTTCCAAGGCTTCTTCTAAGGATTAAATGAATGTATGTAAAACTCTTGAAAAGGGTGCCTGGCACAGAGCACGCTACATCCATGTAGTGATCATCATTATTACCAGAAAACCTTTTGGATCTTTGGACCCAAGGCAGTAATAGGTTGGTCCAACCCTGAGAAGTTCAAGAAGAGGAGGCTGACATCAGTTTTAATTTGGTTTGATATTCTGTATAACAAAGTTACTTATGTGTTAACAGCTTAAAGAGCCAAAAGTCAGATAAAAGATGACAATGTCAATTACCTTGGTCATTCTCAGGCTCTTTTGTTTCACTGTTATCCTGTGTCCTCCCAGGGTTCCCCAAGGCAGGCTTGGGGGCTGATACACTTACTGATGCTGAGTGAGCTACCTGTGGAAAAGGGCCAGATAAATGGGGAGGAGTGGGCTGTCGGGGGTGGTAAGGCACACCTGGTGGGCAAACACGGGAGGAAAGCTGCTGCATGGCAATCATCTCTGGGCTGTCCATCATGGAGTCTCCTCCTTGGACTCCCCGCAGAGCCTGGGAAGGTGCTCCAAACAGAGAACCATGTGCTGTGGCTGGAGGCTGTAACCGATGTATAGCAGATTTACAGGGTGGGCGCAGATACCCTGATGAAGGAACTCCATGAGGTAGGAAGCTTGACTGTTCAGTCCACTGGTTTGGAGGGAGAGGTGGTCTAATCACTCGGGAATCCATCATATGACCAAGAGTGTGAGGCTGGTGAGAGGGTCCCGGCCCCATGGAGGGCTTCTCATCTGGCCCCAAGGGTCCTGGGTTTGTAGCACCATGGTTCCCATTCCAGACAGCAGAGTGCACTCGATTCAGGTACTTGTATGATCGGTACATGTGGCTTGGAGGAATTTCTGCGCTTTCAGGAAAGTCTGGGGGTCGGGCTGGAGCCCCACCATGCCTGGGAGGAATAAATCCTGGCTGGAATTGAGCTGGGGGATACATGTTTCCATCCTGACTGGGGCCACTCATCTGCCCAAGCTGCAAGGATCCAGGATGTGAGCCCATGTTAGAAAAGTGCGTCAGCCCCCCACACATGTGCTTCTCTTCAGGTGCTCCTAGCCTGGGTCCTCGGTGGTTGTTCATTCCAACTGGAGGCTAGAAGAAGAAAAGAGAAGAGAACAGAGTTCATCAGACTCACAGATTAAGCCAGGTCTTGTAATGTGCTTCACCTACAGGGACAGACTTTTCTGGATAGGAAATGGTGAATTAAATTTGACTCTTCCAGATAGGAAATGGTGAATTAAATTTAACATGGGAAGAGGTTGTATTTCTGAAACTTACCTCTGGGGTCCTCTGCACCTGCATTTTCTGAAAAGGCTGCTTACCTGCATGGCAAAGGGTTGATGCTGCTGAACAGGCTCTCCAGGATGTGGTTCTGGGACTCTAGAGGAACCATATAAAATGGCAGGATCTGATCCCTGAAGAGGGCCAAATGTTCCTGGTACTGCTGGCCTCTGGAGGCCATTAGGGAAAGCAAGAAGGAAACAGAGAGAGAAAGCACAGACATTAGGTAGAGAACTGGGACTTGCCTCAAGAGGAAAAGTACTGTTAAAATAACAGCAACACAGACCACTAACAACTTGGCATACAGTTCCAAGAAAGGGAAGATTGCTAGCACATGAGCTTGTCTAGACTAGGATTAGCCCGAGATCAAAGCAATTTCCATCCCTAGGAGACAAGATTAAATCAGTGTTTCTCAATCTCTTCTTCAGTATTGCCCCCTAAGGAGCCTTTCTGGAGTCCCTGCGTGGTCCAAATGGCTTGGTTGCTAACTGAAAGGTTTGAGTCCACCCAGAGGTGCCATGGAAAAAAGATCTGGTGAGCTACTTACAAAAACCAGCCACTGAAAACCCCATGGAGCACAGTTCTACTCTGAAACACACGGGATTGCTATGAGTCAGAACTGACTTGATGGCAATTGGTTTAGTTTTGGTTTTTAAGGAGCCTTTTTAGCCATTTTTATCCCAAATCGCCCCCCACCATGAAATTTTAACACCACAGAAAGACTGTATATAAGTTTGTGTAGTGTACATGTATCTGAGCTTGATACACAAAAGGAGTAAGATTTTGTTCACCCCCCCCCCGCCCCACCCCAAGAACCAATTTTTGTCCATGTTGAGAATGCACGGATCAAAGGATTAAGAGAAAGGAGGATTTAAAATAAATGAAGAAGAAAGGGCAGAGCGGGGAAAGAGAAAACATCCATATACAAAAAAACTATTTTGGAAGTGGAGCTAATAAAATAACCTTTACCTCCCTAAGAATTCACCACCTAGGGGAAACCACAACAGAATTTAGACTATTCCTTACCATCTGGTTTAAAAGAGGTGCCTGGTTGGGCACCCCACCGTAATGCAGGGAACGAGAAAAGCCTTGGCCGTTGGAAGCCCCCACCTCTTGGGGGGGCTGCATGGAACTGCTACTCTGATCGTCCCCAGAAGAGGAAGCACGACGGCGTGCAGGTGGCAGTGACTTCCCTCCATTCTCTACGGGCTGCTGTTTCCTGCCTAGCCCATCGGGTTCTCTGGAGCGGGTCCAAACATGGCTCCCACTACTTCGTCCAGCGCGACTCCGTTTCTTCTCCCGCTTTTCATCCTCTCTGATCCAAAATTCTTCATCTGTGTCTCCATCTTCGCCAGGAAAATGCTTCATCATCGCCCGATGGAAACACCTCTCTAAATTGTCAGACATCTTGGTATACTCTATAGTCACAGGAAGATACAAGGATTGGCCTCCATGTAGTTTTTATAGGCTACAAGACAACTGCCTTACTAATAATTGAGATAAGATGCTATTGGGGTAAACCTTGGGTTTAATTCAACTTGAGTGCATATTATATTCTAGGAGTATGGATACAAGACATGGTTTCTGTCCACAAGAAGCTCAAGGGGGTATGGCTATGACAATGACTCTAGGATTATTATCTCAAACCAGTAAAAATTTAATTATTTAAGGCATCAGCAACCTTCTACAAAATGATACATTTCTTTCAGCCTAAATCCCCAGATATTCCCTTACTGAACATTTCCCCTGAAAGTCTTCATAATTAAGTTAAAGGTAGAACACAATATACAGAGAAAACCCAAAGAGCTAAATTCCAGAAATATTAAATCCAGTGAGTGGATCTACTGAGTTCTCAGACTAAGACATTTTGAGTGAAAAATTCAGACACCCCCAGAACTATAAACTATACAAAAATTGTAAATAAACTTGTCTAAAATGTATTGTTTGCTTTTCAAACATTTCAAAAGCAGTGCACTGGTACACAGTGGGTGGGTAAGACAAATAATTATGATGGTGGAGAGCATCCCCATGAGTTTGAGAGGATAACACAAAGTTTCTAAGTTTGGCAGAATGCATAAATGAATCAGTTTCTGTATGTGGGAGCCATAATCACTTTATCAGAGTTCTATTCTGCCGATTTCTCAATATGGTTTGAGTCAGCTCCATGTAGGTTCAGCCTAGTCTCTGGGTAACCGTGTTATGGAGGCACAGTACAATCTAGGCCCAGACTGGTCTCTGGGATGATGAGAAATAACCTGAGACCGTAACTGCTAGCTGCCCTCTCTCCCAGTGTGGAATAGGAGAGAATTCCTGCCACATAGCATGTAAGTGGTCAAAACAGCCAATCCCACGGCTCTTAACATGCATTCTCTTTATAGTCCCAAACAAAGGCCTGAATCATTAGGATGTGTATTTCTAAAAGAGAAGACATTTTATTCTTGATTATAATGGCAGAGCAAATGTGCATCCAGAAAAAACCTCCTCCCCACTTACCACTGCTTTCCCCATTATATTTTCGACAATTCCTGAACATAGTCTTCATGTCATTTACAAATTCCTCCTTGGTACAGTATAAACCTCCATTCAGTTTCTTCTCCATACTTGAAATATCCATGGGGACCTAGAAAAGGCCATATAACTGTTTAATTACAATATACTGGAGAAAAACAAACAAACATCTCTTAGTCCCCATGAGGTTAAGGAATCATGCTGTTATGAGTTGCCCTAGAGCCTGATACACATCCAGCAGCAATGATTTTCAAGGAACAAATAGTTAAACAAAGCAAGATGAAGTAACAACAAAAACCAAGAAAGACATCTGTGGCACAATAGATACAATTAAAAAGATAGCCTCTACCTTAATAATCTGGTAATAGTTAGGGGCATAAGATTCATCCACAGGTTCCAAAAAAGGCCAGGAATCCTTGTGAGCCTTTACTACATCTAGAACTGAAAGACAAAGAGGACAGCTTACTTCACATATGCACACAGGAATACTTCTATCAGAAACACAACAGTTGAGAATGGGGACTGACCTTTATACATGGCAGTGAAATCATCATCCAACTCAAAGCTGTAAATTGTAAAACAAGAAATTAATAGTAACTCTGATCACCTTCTTTTCTTAGCTCTCTTAGTTTAATCATAGTCACACAGATGACTGAATCAAGATTTGAAATATTCCTAGTAGTTTTACTCAGACAGTCTGTAACACTGGTAATACTCCCTAAAAATATGAAGACAAGGGATTGCGTACCTTAGCAAAAATGGAATAATTTTTCTCATCTATAAAACGATGAGGTTGGCCTAGATCATCCAGAATTCAAACTATGATTTTAAAATGTTAGTTATTTAACAGTATATTCCTTCCCAGGTTTTATTTCACTCCAATGAATATTTTTATGATGTAAAGAATAAAAATCTAAACTATATAATAAAATACAATTTTTGCATATCACCATCACTTAATTGAAATTCATTTTGTGACGTAAAAAATTATCAGAACCAGAAGCTCATGAGCACTGAATATTTATTTAATTGCTTGCTTGTTTCTTGAATTTTTAATAAGTAGCAAAAAGGGACAAAGCACCTAGTTACTTCACAAGAAATAACTGAAAAACTCTAGTACATTGCTCTTCACACTTCCAAGAAGCAATTTTACATCGTAATATTGGGTCTGATTTCATTAAATTAAAGGGTTGGAGGAAGAAGGAGAGCTTTGTGAAAAATATCACTGTGCTCCTATACAGTGAGAGCAAGAATGTGAGAGAAAGGAGGAGAGGGACACAGTTGTGTATCTATGTGCATAGTTAAAAGCGTTGGTGTCAGCTGTAGGTTCAAGTCTCATGTCTGCCACTTGCTATGTTTTCCACACTTTAAAATGGTGATACCATTGCCTACTGCATAGGGTTGTTAAGGATTAAATGATAAACAAAAATGTGGAACACAATGCCTGAGTGCTAATAAATGTTACCAATTGCTAATGTTGTTATTATATACTCACAGGTCCTTAGTCTTTTTCTCTTCCCTCATGGGGGAACTGGGGTCCAGATGTGAAAGTTCTGGGGGGAGCTCTTTTCCTTGAGCCAGCAGCCATGCCCGTTCTTCCCTGAGCTTTCTCCTCTTAGCTCGTTCTACAATGAACACAAAACATTATGGTACAAAAGTTAAGTACCCTATAGATGGTTAGATGTTTATTAATTGTTTTAAGAGAAAGATGAAACAAATATCACTGAAGTACTGCCACGGAATTATTTTGCTCCTCCCTTTGCTACACTGTTTTTGGTAGTTAGAATGTCTCTGTAGATGGAATACTTTATGAAAAATATAAAGTAGTAGGACCCATTCCCCTTACTCATGCTGTTCTGAAATTGGATGGTGGGGTGGGGGTGGGGGAGAGAGGGCAAGTTAGAAGAAAACAGATAAAGAGAATTGGAAGAAAAAGGAAAAGGTATAAGGTTGAATAAGGATTATCTTTTCTCTGATTACCAGAGGCGTTTTCTTACCTTTCTCTTAAGAAAACTATGCCACTTTTTGAAGACCAGACTCTCAATCTAGACACATACCGCATTTTATACGCACGCTCAAGCTTTTGCATTTATAGTGGCATCCATGCACACCAATTGTCTTTGCTCCTCATCCCCACCACTGGTGGCAGGCCCCTACCAAGCCCTCAGAAGTGCCAAGTTTGCCTGGGAACGAGGGAAATTTGCCAACTGAAACTGGTAAAGGAGCTAGGAGGCAAAGACAATTTTTTTTCCGGCTCATAGAGATGACCATGTGAAATACACTTAGTGTTCCACTTCTAGCTCCACAGGGCATGACTGCCAGCAGAGAACAAGGTCAAGCGTAAAAAAAAGAGGAGAGGAGAGGAAATGAAGAAGCAAAATGATGTCAGACAGCAATAAACAAAGCTGGAAGGAAGAGAAGCCAGGACAGATTGTCTATTTTATTCTCAATTCTAATTTCTGTTCCCCAAGGGAGAGGCTCTATACCTGATCATGGCTATCACATGGTGTGCAAACAATTTTCCCTGTCAAGTTCCATTTGAATTATCTTCATTTACAAACTCAGAGTAATCTATATCTGCTTTAATGAGTCAAAGGTACTTTGATATCACTGACTTTTTTTAGTGGTTTTTTAAAAAAGAAAATGATTTCAAGTTTAAAGAAAATAAAAACAGAATGAATGAATACCACATGCACCTATCAAATGGTCAAATCTTATAATTCTACCTTATTTCCTTTAATATAGTATTTCATTATATGATTATACCACAGGCTAATAATCCATTTTCTAGTTGACTTCAATGTTTGAATTTTACTAACAATACAGTAATGGACCATTCATTTAACATGTCTTCTCATACATGTGTGAGTTCTCTAGGATGCAAACCTACAACAGAATTGCTAGATAGGAGACTATGTTTATAATAACTTTATCAGGCACTGTTCAAAGTGCTGTTCAAAGAAGTTTTATAAATGATTCTTCCAACAACGATTTCAATTACCTCACACTCACTTGGTATGATAAAATGTCAAAATTTTTGCCCAACTGATGGGTACGACATAGAATTTTCTTGGCTTCATTTGCATTTTTATGATTAGAGTAATACTGAAAATCTTTTAGTGTTTACTGGCCATTTAGTTTCTTTTTCTGTGAATTTCCTGTTACATACTTGGCCGCCTTTTCCATAGGTCGCTGGATTTCTTACCGATTTAGAGAAGTGCATTTTATAATCTGAATAATAACTCTTTGTTATGTGTTAAAATTATCTTCTTCCACTGTGGTTTCTCTCTTAACTTTGTTTATGGTGTTTCTATAATATGTAAGTTTTCAAAAATGTAGTCAGACAGATCAATCTGTCTTTTCATGGCCATAACACAGTTGTAGGTAGACTAAAGACTTAATTTTTCTGAAAAAATTGTTGAATATCTTCAAGATATTGTGAGAGGGAAGAACTTATTATATGAGAAGGGATATAATTTTTTCCTCTACAATAAGCAATCATCCTGACCTTACTCACTGAAAAACCCATCATCATCAGATTTTTACCTAGTGCTTTTTAGCAGCCATTGCTGATTAACCAGGGTTCCAAGAGCAATTAAGATGTAGAGAAAAATATACTATTTTCTCAATACTTCTAAGGATGTTATATACCTAGTATCTTTAAAAAAGTTAATTCATTGCATACAACATATGCTGCTTTAGGTCTGCAAACAGCAAACTACAACATGTAGGGCTGCTGCTTGCTTTTGTATATAAAAGTTTTAATGGAACACAGCCTGTATGGCCTCCAAGTCTACAATATTTACTGTCTGGATCTTTATAGAAAAACTCGGCTTACATCTGGCTTTAGGGCATTAGGGCTTAATTATCTACTGGAATCTCGGTTGAGAAAAGCTTTGTCTAGATCTGTTCTTTCATTACTTGTTACTCTATTATTCCTAATGCATTTATTGACCAGAATTATTGTTTTTGTCATTAATTATTTGAATATCCTGAAATAGTTTGTAATGAAAAATTTAAATGCTTGATTCTTTCCCTCTATTTTACCAGTTTTCAGAATAACAAGTTGTTGTCTTATTAACCTCCTAAGGTCACCAGTGATTTTTAAAAACTTTTATTATGAAGCCATGAGTTTTCAACTAATTTAATGTTTCTTAACCTATTGGGTGTTTTTTTAAATTTTTTTTTTTTTCTTGAAAACGCTGAAAGTGGAGGGGCGGAGCCAAGATGGCGGTGTAGTAAGACACTTCCTATAACCGTCTTAAAATAAAGACCTAGAAAAACAAGTGATATGATTATGTATGAATATCTAGGAGCCCTGAACAAGGCAAAGTTGAGGAATCGGACTGACTGGCAGGGTGAGAGGGAGACGGTTCGGAAGAAGCCAGCAGCACCAGAGCAGCAGTGGTGGGATGACAACTCTTCAGCCACGCCAGCAACTTCTCAGCTGCGCCAGGTCTGCAGTGAAGCAGGCAAACACCTGTGCGCGCGCTCAGAAAGCAATTTCCACATCGAGAGAAATCTGGCAGCAGAGATTCTACTTGGACATTCCGAACCGGTGAAAAGCAGCTCCCAAGTGGCTAAAGATAAGCACACGTGTGCGGTCTTTCGTGGGGATTTTAAAAAAAAAAAAAAAAAAAAAAAAGTCCGTTTGGGGAAAACCTCTCTCCCTTTTACCTCCTCCCTCTGCACTCTGCACCAAGAGTCCGCTGGGCTGCAAGCAGATCCCAAAAGGCGCTCTGACCCATTCTCCTGGCGTTAAAGAGGGAACAAATAAGCTACTGGTTCCCTTAAGCCAGGAACACAGGGTCGGCACAGGTCCTTTGCTACGCACAGGCATAAGGGGTCCGCAGACTCTGAGTGCGTTACACCCTTGTATAGACTTGTGGTGACCCATCTCAACAGCATTAGCCCTCACTACCACAGTACAACAGGGCAAACATCAACTATTTCAGCTGTGAAGTGGCAGATTTATGACCCTTGAAACAGCTCTGCCCCTTAAGTAGGCACTGTTATCGATCTGCAACAGAGGCTTGAGGACTGGTGGCGTCATGTAAACCTCCTAGTCACCTGTTACAGGAGTCAAAGAAAAAGTGGTGCCCTCGAGTCTTTACAGCCAACAGAGTGGGGTGTTCACAGTCCGGCTGCAAAACTCACCTACCTATTCACCCTAGAGAACAGGGACACGCTTTCCTTTCAGACTCTCAGGGTAAGCTGTCAGCCCCCTACCTGGCTCAGCACGTGATCCCCTACCACAGCCAGAGTCCAGTGCCTGCACCAATCACCCATGCCTCTACAGGACTGTAGGTAAGAGCCTGCAACACACACTTGGTGACTGACTGCCTGGTCACCTGAGCTGAACCCATACGGGAAAATTTAACGGACTCCTGTGCGCACATACTTAGTTACAGAACTAACTACCTGGTGACAGGATGTTAGAGCTTCAAAGGTGTCAATAATCAAACTAGCACACATGAGCAGCCTATTGGGGCATATCAAAACAAAACAAAACAAGAAGCTAGGACTCACTAAACAAATATAAAATAAAATTATAATAACTTATTGATGGCTTGGAGACAACAGTCAATATCAAATCACTTAAAGAGGCAGTGCATGATGGCTTCACCAAGCTTCCAAAATAAAGAATCAATAAACTCTCTGGAGGAAGAGAATTTCTTGGAATTACCAGAGGCAGAATACAAAAGATTGATATACAGAACTCTCCTAGAAATTAGAGGGGAAATTCTTCATAATGCAGAAACGGCCAGGGAACACACAGACAACGTAGTAGCTGAACATAAAAAAGTTATTCAAGAACATAATGACAAATTTAAGAGGCTTCAAGACTCCACAGAGAGATAGCAATGAGAAATCCAGAAGATTAACAATAAAATTTCAGAATTAGACAACTCAACAGAAAGTCACAGGAGCAGAATTGAGGCAGTAGAAGTTAGAATTAGTGACACTGAAGATAAAACTCTTGCTGCCAACTTATTTGAGGAAAAATCAGATAAAAGAATTAAAAAGAATGAAGAAACTCTAAGAGTCACGTGGGACTGGGACTCTATCAAGAGAAATAACCTACAAGTTATTGGAGTACTGGAACGGGGGGATAACAGAAAATACAGAGAAAATTGTTGAAGATTTATTGACAGAAAACTTCCCTGATATCATGAAAAATGAGAAGATATCTATCCAAGATGCTCATCGAAGCCCACAAAAGGCAGATCCCAAAAGAAAGTCACCAAGACATATTATAATGAAACTTACCAAAACCAGAGAAAAAGAATTTTAGAAGTGGCTAGGGATAAAAGAAAAGTCATCTACAAAGAAGAGTCAATTAGAATAAGCTCCGACTACTCAGCAGAAGCCATGCAGGCTAGAAGGCAATGGGATGATACATATAAAGCCTTGAAGGAAAATAACTGCCAGCCAAGAATTATATATCTAGCAAAAGTGTCTCTTAAATATGATGATGGCGAAATTAGGGCATTTCCAGATAAACAGACGTTCAGGGAATTTGCAAAAACCAAACCAAAAATACAAGAAATACTAAAGGGAGTCCTACAGTTAGATAATCACTAACACCAGCTACCAACACAAGACTAGAACAAAGGACAGAGCAACAAGGTATTGACTCAGATAGGGAAATCGAAAACACATCGAAGCTAAAACATTGAAAATAGGGAAAAAGATAGCAATACGTAAAAAAGGACAACATTAAAAAAGAGGGACTTGAAAAATGCAGACACTGATTTTTCATATGGAGGGGAAGTTAAGGTGATATAAAGTAATAAAAGACTGGTATAAACTTAGAAAAATAGGGGTAAATATTAAGGTAACCACAAAGGAATCTAACAATCCAACAAATCAAAATTAAAAAGTAGAAAAACAAAAAGACCCAGCAAGCACAAAATCTACAACAATGACAAAGATGGAAAAAAAAAAATACATAAAGAAAAACCACTCAGCAAACAAAATTAAGGGGAACAAAGAAACCATGAACAACACACAAAAAGAGATATCAGGATGACAGCACTAAACTCATACCTATCAATAATTACGCTGAATGTAAATGGACTTAATGTACCAAAAAAGAGACGGAGAGTGGCAGACTGGATAAATAAGCATGATCCATCTATATGCTGCCTAAAAGAGACGCACCTTAGACTTAAAAACACAAACAGGCTAAATCTAAAAGGATGGAAAAAAATATATCAAGCAAACAACACTAAAAAAAGAGCAGGAGTGGCAATATTAATCTCTGACAAAATAGACTTTAAAGTAAAATCCACCACAAAGGATAAGGAAGGGCACTATATAATGACTAAAGGATCAATACACCAGGAGGACATAACTGTAATAAATATTTACACACCCAACAACAGGGCTCCAAAATACATAAAACAAACAGCTCTGAAGAGAGACATAGACAGCTTCACACCACTTTCGGTGAAGGACAGAACATCCAGAAAGAAGTTCAACAAAGACATGGAAGAGCTAAATGCTACAATCAACCAACTTATCTTATAGACATTTAGCGAACACTCCACCCAACAGCAGCCAAGTATACTTTCTTTTCCAACGCACACCGAACATTCTCCAGAATAGACCGCATATTGGGCCATAAATCAAGCCTTAACAAAATCCAAAACACAGAAACATCACAAAGCATCTTTTCTGACCATAAAGCCATAAAAGTGGAAATCAACAACACAAAAAGCAAGGAAAAAAAAATCAAACACATGGAAACTGAACAACACCTTGCTCAAAAACTACTGGGTTAAAGAAGAAATTAAGGATGGAATAAAGAAATACATAGAATCAAACGAGAATGAAAACACATCCTACCAGAACCTTTGGGACACAGCAAAAGCAGTGCTCAGAGGTCAGTTTATAGCAAACGCACACATCCAAGAAGAAGAAAGGGTCATAATCAAAGCATGAACCCTACAACTGGAACAAGTACAAAGAGAGCAGCAAAAGAAGCCCACAGGCACCAGAAGGAAGGAAATAATAAGAATTAGAGCAGAACTAAATGAAATAGAGAATAGACAAAAATTCAGAGTTAACAATTCCAAAAGCTCGTTCGTTGAAAAGATCAACCAAATTGATAAACCATTGGCCAAACTGACAAAAGAAAAACAGGAGAGGAAGCAGATAACCCGTATAAGAAATAAGATGGGTGATATGACAACAGATCCAACTGAAATTAAAAGAATCCTAACAGATTACTATGAAAAATTGTACTCTGACAAATTTTAAAATCTAGAGGAAATGGACAAATTTCTAGAAACTCACTACCTACCTAAACTAACACAAACAGAGGTAGAACACCTAAATAAACCCATAACAAAAGAAGAGATTGAAAATGTTATTAAAAAACTCCCAACAAAAAAAAAACCCCTGGCCCGGATGGCTTCACTGGAGAATTCTACCAAACTTTCAGAGAAGAGTTAACACCGCTACTAAGAAAGGTATTTCAGGGCATAGAAAAGGATGGAATACTCCCAAACTCATTCTATGAAGCCAGCATAACCCTGATACCAAAACCAGGTAAAAACAACACACAAAAAAGAAAATTACAGACCAATATCCCTCATGAACATTGACGCAAAAATCCTCAACAAAATTCTAGCCAATAGAATTCAGCAACATATCAAAAAAATAATTCGTCATGATCAAGTGGGATTTATACCAGGTATGCAGGGATGGTTCAACATTAGAAAAACAATCAATGTAATCCAGCACATAAATAAAACAAAAGACAAGAACCACATGATCTTATCAATTGATGTAGAAAAGGCATTTGACAAAGTCCAACACCCATCATGATAAAAACTCTCAACAAAATAGGAATAGAAGGGAAAGTCCTTAATATAATTAAGGGCATTTATACTAAGCCAACAGCCAACATCATCCTAAATGGAGAGACTTTGAAAATATTCCCTTTGAGAACGGGAACTAGACAACGATGCCCTTTATCACCACTCTCATTCAACATTGTGCTGGAGGTCCTAGCCAGAGCAATTAGGTTAGAAAAAGAAATAAAGAGTATCCAATTGTAGGGAAGAAGTAAAAGTATCTCTATTTGCAGATGATACGATCTTATACACAGAAAACCCCAAAGAATCCATAAGAAAACTACTGGAACTAATAGAAGAAGATTTCAGCAAAGTTTCAGGATACAAGATAAACATAAAAAATCAATTGCATTCCTTTACACCAACAAAGAGAACTTCAAAGAGGAAATCACCAAATCAGTACCATTTACAATAGCCCCCAAGAAGATAAAATACTTAGGAATAAATCTAAGCAGAGATGTAAAAGATCTTTACAAAGAAAACTACAAGACACTACTGCAAGAAACTAAAAGAGAAGAGACCTGCATAAGTGGAAAAAATATACCTTGCTCATGGATAGGTAGACTCAACATAGTAAAAATGTCAATTCTACCCAAAGCAATCTGCAGATACAATGCAATCCCGATCCAAATTCCACCAGCATTTTTTAATGAGATGGAGAAACAAATCACCAACTTCATTTGGAAAGGGAAGAGGCCCCGAATAAATAAAGTATTACTCAAGAAGAACAAAGTGGGAGGCCTTACGTACGGTAGTCAAAATAGCCTGGTACTGGTACAGCAACAGATACATAGATCAACAGAACAGAGTTGAGACTCCAAATATAAGCTCATCCACCTATGAGCAGCTAATATTTGACAAAGGCCCAAAATCCATTAATTGGGGAAAAGACAGTCTCTTTAATAAACGGTGTTGGCATAACTGGATATCTATATGCAAAAAACTGAAACAAGACCCATACCTCACACCATGTATAAAAACTAACTCAAAATGGATCAAAGACTTAAATATAAAATTGAAAACAATAAAGATCGTGGAAGAAAAAATAAGGACAACGCTAGAAGCCCTGATACATGGCATAAAAACAATATGAACCATAAGTAACAATGCACAAGCTCCAGAAGACAGACTAGATAAATGGGAGCTCCTAAAAATCAAACACTTATACTCATCAAAAGACTTCACCAAAAAAGTCAAAAGACAACCTACAGACTGGGAAAAAATTTTTGGCTAGGACAAATCCGATCAGTGTCTAATTGCTAAAATCTACAAGATACTGCAAAACCTCAACAAGAAAAAGACAAATAACCCAATTAAAAAATGGGCAAAGGATATCAACAGGCACTTCGCCAAGGAAGATATTCAGGGGGCTAACAGACGCATGAAGAAATGCACACGATCATTAGCCATTAGAGAAATGCAGATCAAAACTATAATGAGATATCATCTCACCCCAACAAAGCTAGCATTAATCCAAAAAACACAAAATAATAAATGTTGGAGAGGTTGTGGAGAGACTGGAACACTTATACACTGTTGGTGGGAATGTAAAATGGTATAACCACTTTGGAAATCGATTTGGCACTTCCTTAAAAAGCTAGAAATAGAAGTACCATATGATCCAGCAATCCCGCTCCTTGGAATATATCCTAGAGAAACAAGAGCCGTCACACGAATAGATATATGCACACCCATGTTCACTGCAGCACTGTTCACAACAGCAAAAAGATGGAAGCAACCCAGGTGACCATCAACGGACGAATGGATGAACAAATTATGGTATATCCATATAATGGAATATTACACAACGATAAAGAACAACGATGAAGCTGTGAAACATCATATAACATGGTGGAAACTGGAACTTACTATGGTGAGTGAATTTAGTCAGTTACAGAAGAACAAATACTGTATAAGACCACTCTTATAAGAACTCAAGAAAAGGTTTAAATACAGAAGAAAACATTCTTTGATGGTTACGGGGGTGGGGAGGGAGGGTAAGGGTTATTCACTAAGTAGGTAAGAATCATCTTAGGTGAACGGAAGGACAGCACACACTACAGGGGAAGTCAGCACAACTGAACTAAACCAAAGCTAAGAAGTTTCCTGAATACAATCAAATACATTGAGAGACAGAGTAGCAGGGATAGGTGGTCTGGGGACGATGCTTTCAGGAGACATCTAGGTCAACTGGCATAACAAAGCTTATTAAGAAAATGTTTTGAACCCTACTTTGGTTGAGTGGTGTCTGGGGTCTTAAAAGCTTGCAAGTGGCCATCTAAGATGCATCAATTGGTCCCAACCACTTGGAGTAAAGGAGAACGAAGAACACCAAAGACACAAGGAAAGTATTAGCCCAAGAGACAGACAGGGCCACATAAACCAGAGACTTCATCAGCCTGAGACCAGAAGAACTAGACGGTGCCCGGCTACCACCAATGAACGACCTGACAGGGAACATAGCAGAGGGTCCCTGATGGAGCAGTAGAAGGATGGGGTGCAGAACTCAAATTCTAGTAAGAAGACCAGACCCAATGGTCTGACTGAGACTGGAGGCGCCCCGGAAAGCATGGCCCCTGGACGCTCTATCAGCCCAGAACTAAAACAATTTCCGAGGCCAACTCTTCAGACAGGGGTTGGACTGGACTATGGGACATAAAGTGATACTAGTGAAGAGTGTGCCTCTTAGTCAAGTAGATACAAGAGACCAAAAGGGCAGCTTCTGTCCAGAGGAGAGATGGGAAAGCAGAGAGTTAGGAGCTGGTTGAATGGTCATGGGGAATCGGGAGGAAAGGAGGAGCTGCTGTCGCAGAATGGGGTGAGCAATCAGGGTCTCATAACAATGTACGTAAAAAAAAATTTTGTATGGGAGACTAACTTGAAATGTAAACTTCATTTAAGTACAACAATTTAAAAAACAAAAAATTAAAAATAAATAAATAAAATGCTGAAAGTGTCTTATCTTAGGCCAGTGAGAGACCCTTCAGGTTGGCTTCGACATGTTTTTTGCTAAAACTTCTAGGAATCTTTCATGCTTCCTGTTACAAGACAGTCTAGGCTCATCTTTTTTCCTGCCCTTATACTGGAATCAGCCCCTTCTCCAGAGTCTTGCTTGGTTCCTTTTGATGGTAAAGTATATTTAGAGAATATCATCTGAATATTAGGAATGCTCACTGCTATACTTTTTTTTTAAAAAAAGTATTCGTATTGGTATTTGTATAATGATAGTGAATTCAGGTACTTGGCTGAATTCTTATTATAGCGATTTCTTGGAAGATGCTATACATTCTTTAAACTATTTGTATTCTTTGTGGAGAAAAAAAGATGGCATAGGACCAGGCAAATTTTTTGTTCTGTTATACATACGGTTGCCATGAGTCAGAGATGACTCAAAAGCAAATAACAACAGAGAATAAAATTCTACAATAATATATGCAAAAAAGAAGTAATGATAGAGGAAATCCTTGTTTTCCTCCTGACTTAAAAGGGAATACTTCTAATGCTTCTCCATTAAGTAGAATGTTTTAGGAAGCTTTACCTCGATGACATTGTCCAGTGTTAGGTTACTACAGTAAAACCTGCGAAAGCTGGAACATGTATAAGGCAGAAACCTGTCAGAGAAGGAAAACTAAAATATTTTCCACTAAAACGAATGACAGAAAAAAGGTAGAACTGCACTTTGTCAAAGGTGCCTCGAAAAACAAGACAGTCCGGTTGAGTTTTAGCTCTCACAGGTTTAACTGTATTATCCAATATTTTAATACTATACTGTTCTGTATACTCCCAAATCTGTAATTTTTTTTATTGTTTTCTACAGTCAATTTTTTTAAAAAATTGTACTTCAGGTGAAGGTTTACAGAACAAATAGTTTCTCATGAAACAGTAGTACACATATTGTTTTATGACACTGGTTAACAACCCCACGACATGTCAACCCTCTCCCTTCTTGACTTTTTTTTTTTGGTCAAAATATACATAGCCAAAGATACACCATTTCAAAAATTTCTACATGCACAGTTCAGTGACATTGACTATGCTCTTCCAATTGTGCTATTCTCACTTTAGATGTAGGTTTACAGAACAAAATAGTTTCTCATTAAATAGTACACGTTGCCCTATGACAATAGTTAACAACCCCACGACATGTCAACACTATCCTTACTCAACCTTGGGTTCCCTATCACCAGCTTTCCCGTCCCCTTCTGCCTTCTAGTCCCTGTCCCTCGACTGCTTGCCTCATTAGTCCCATTTGGTTTTATGGGGCTGTCCACACCCCGGCTGAATGGTGGACCTCGGAAATGACTTCACCACTGAGCTAAAAGGGTGTCTGGGGGCCATACTCTCGGGGTTTCTCCAGTCTCCTTTAGGCCAGTAAATCTGGTCTTTTTTTGTTAGTTAGAATTTTGTTCTACATGTTTCTCCAACTCTGTCCAGAACCCTCTGTTGTGGTCCTGGTCAGAGCGGTCAGTGGTGGTAGCCGGGCACCGTCTAGCTTGTACGGTCAATTTTTGAATAGACCTACCCACATGTTTACCAGTTTCTTTGTATACCCTGTCTTCTAGTATATTACTCCTCCCTTGTTGGTTTTAGTTCATTCTTCTTACAGTCTCTAGGTGGCGGAAATGGTCGGTGCTCAACTACTAACCTAAATAAAGATCGGTGGTAAAAACCCACCCAGTGGTACCATAAGAGAAAGGGCCTAGCTATCTGCCTCCATTAAGATTACAGCAAAGAAAAATCTATGGAGCAGTTCTACTCTATAACACACGGGGTCACCATGAGTTAAAATTCAACTCAACTCGATAGCAACTAACAACAAAGTACTCCTGTAGTAAGCAAATAGTGGCCCCCAAAGTTATGAAGTTCTAATTCTCTTAACATTTGGCTAAAAAATGCCATTGTTTCACTATCATGTTTGAATAATAGCTGGCTATAGAACTCTACGTTTCCTCTTAGCACCTGAAACCTATTGTTGTTCCTGAGAAATCGGCTATCAATATTACAGAACATCCTTCATAGGTAATCTGTTTTCCAAAGTGGTTGTTTAAAACATCTTTGTGTCGTATGTTCTGTAATATAGCATCGTATGTATATATGTCATTTTTATTTGTTTACTGACTTTATCATTTCTTCTTGTTTTGGAATCTGAGGAGTCAAGTCTTACATTAAAAAAAAAAATTACATTAAAAAAAAACCCTTAGTTAATATTATTTATTTAGGACCCCTGCTGATGCAGTGGTTAAAGCATTCAGATGCCAACCCAAAAGTCAGTAGTTCGAACCCACTAGCAGCTCCGTGGGAGAAAGATGCGGCAGTCTGCCTCCATAAAGATTTACAGCCTTGGAAATCCTATGGGGCAGTTCTACTCTGTCCTGTGGGGTCACTAATGAGTCAGAATTGATTTGATAGCAGTGGGCTTGGTTTTATTATTTATTTATGCTGGAATGTAAACTCCATGAAAGCAGTAATTTATTTTATTCATTGCTGTATTCCTAGAGCAATGCATGAGAGAGAATAGGTACTCCAAAAAAAAGGTATAATACAGGCATTATTCATCTTACGGTTACAGAATTAAGCCATAAAGTAAGTTTGGACCTGTCTGTATAAATTAAACATCATAATACAATAGTGTACCCATTAAATAAAGCACTCCAGTGAGTAATACCAAGAAACAAAAGTTGTAATTACTGTCTTTAATTTAAATCTAGTATTGGAAATAAAACATAGGCAAAACCTTAAAAGCAGGATATACTACATACTATGGTACAGGTTAAACTTGTTAGATTAAATACAGTAGGACTAAATGATCCAGGTAGGAGTGGGGTTAGGAAACCCAATAGAAAACAGAAGGTATTACTTAGAAATGGGAGGAAAAAGCACATAATCGAGCTATAAATACTGAAGTATTACATTGAAAAAGTCAAATTCGTAATTATGCTGTTTTACTTAGAAATAAAAAAGGCTCAACACATCTTATAAAAGAAAAGATGAACCTAGGTCAGCATTCAACCAAGCCAAATGATCTCTACCACATGATTTACAAGGTTCAGCCTACAAATACAACGGTTATCCAAGAACTCATCCTTTGTTTTGCAGCACTATAAACAAAAGAAAAATATCATTACGTTGACTGATTTTCTAATGCTGCATCATCCTTACATACCTGGTATGAATTTCACTTGGTGGGGGGTGTATTTATATATATTTATATATAATGCTGAATTCATATTCACAGCAGCATTATTTACAACAGCACAAAAGATGGAAACCTCAGTGCCCATCAACAAATGAATGGGTAAACAAGTTATGGTACATACACACAATGGAATACTACACAATGATAAAGAACAACGAGTCTGTGAAACATCTCACAACGTGAGGATGGATCTAGAGGGCATTATGCTGACTGAAATAAGTCAATCACAAAAGGACAAATACTCTAAGAGATCACTATCATAAAAACTCATGAAAAGGTTTACACACAGAAAGAAACAATCTTTGATGTATATGGGGGAAGGCAGGGAGGGAAAAACACTCACTAGACAATAGAAAAGTGGTAACTTTGGTAAAGGGTAAGGCAGTACATAGTACTGGGGAAGTCGGCATAACTTGACCAAGGTAAGGTCATGGAAGCTTCACAGACATATCCAAACCCCATGAGGGACTGAGTTACTGGGCTGAGGACAGGGGACCATGGTCTTGGGGGACATCTAGCTCAATTGGCATAACATAGTTTATAAAGAAAATGTTCTACATCCTACTTTGGTGAGTAGCATCTGGGATCTTAAAAGCTTGTGGGTAGTCATCTAAGATATAAGATACTCCACTGGTCCCACCCTGTCTGGAATCAGGGAGAATGAAGACAACCAAAGACACAAGGGAAAGATTAGTCCAAAGGCATAATGGACCAACTCACAGAGATCCTATGTACAACCGAATGAAACACTGCCTGGTCCTGTGCCATCCTCATGATCGTTGCTATGCTTCAGCCCGTTGTTGCAGCCACTGTGTCAATCCATCTCCTTGAGGGTCTTCCTGTTTTTTGCTGATCCTCTAGTTTACTAAGCATGATGTCCTTCTCCAGGGACTGGACTCTCCTGATAACATGTCCAAAGTATGTGAGATGAAGTCTCGTCATCCTTCCTTCTATGGAGCATTCTGACTATACTTCTTCCAAAGTAAGATTTGTTCATTCTTTTGGCAGTCCCTGGTATATTCAACATTCTTCCCCAACACCATAACTCAAAGGCCTTGGTCTTTCTTATTCGTTGTCCAGCTCTGACATGCACATGAGGTGGCTGAAAACACCATGGCTTGGGTCAGGCGTACCTTAGTCCTTAAAGTTGATACCTTTGCTTTTTAACACTTTAAAGAGGTCTTTTGCAGCAGATTTGCCCAATGCAGTGTGTTCTCTGACTTCTTGACTGCTGCTTCCATGGGTGTTGATTGTGGATCCAAGTAAAATGAAATCCTTGACAACTTTATCTTTTCTCTTTATCATGATGGTGCTTATCGGTCCAGCTGTGAGTAATTTTGTTTTATGTTGAGGTGTAAGATATACCAAAGGCTGTGGTCTTTGATCTTCATCAGTAAGCACTTCAAGTCCTCTTCACTTTCAGCAAGTAAGGTTTTGTCATCTCCATAACACAGGTTGTTAATGAGTCTGTCTCCAATCCTGATGCCCTGTTCTTCTTCATATAGTCCAGCTTCTTGGATTATTTGCTCAGTATACAGATTGAATAAACATGGTGAAAGGACACAACCCTGACGCACACCTTTCCTGAATTTAAACCATGCAGTGTCCCCTTGTTCTGTTTGAACAACTGCCTCTTGATCTTTGTACAGGTTCCTCATGACCACAATTAAGTTTTCTGGAATTCCCATTCTTTGCAATGTTATCCATAATTTGTTACGATCCACACAGTCGAATGCCTTTGCACAGACAATAAAACACAGGTAAACATCTTTCTTGTATTCTCTGCTTTCAGTCAGGGTCAATCTGATATCAGCAATGATATCCCTCATTCCACGTCCTCTTCTGAATTCAGCTTGAATTTCTGGCAACGTTTATTAACTTACTTCACTTCATCAGAGTGTTTTAGCTTAAGATTACCACTTACACACTACAAATTCTAAAATTAACATAACTGATCACAAAAACTGGTGTTAAATTCTTTCTTCACTACATTTTCCTCTCAAGAAATAAATCCTGTAAGTTTAAATGTAAAAAAAGAAAAATCTCATTCGACCAACACCTGAACTTGGGTCTAAGACAGGTACTTCACCCTAGTAATATTAACGTTAATATTTTAGATTTTTATAGTGTCATAACAACAAGAAGAAACTCTTAAGGCTTTTCTAAGGTATTCTCATTTGCATTCAAAATATTTCTGTGACACTGCTGTTTTTGTTCTTAGGTGCCACAGAGTTGGTTCTGATTCATAGTGACCTCATGTACAACAGAATGAAACATTGCCCGGTCCTATGCTATTCTCACAGTTGCTGCTATGTTTGAGCCCACTGTTGCAGCCACTGTGTTAATCCATTTCGCGTGGGTCTTCCTCTTTTTTGTGGATCCTCTACCTTACCAAGCATGATGCCCTTCTCCAAGGACTGGTCCCTCCTGGTAACATGTCCAAAGTACGTAAAGGATGACAAAATCTCGCCATCCTTGTGTCCAAGGGGTGCTCTGGCTGTGATTCCTCTAACACAGACTTGTTTGTTCTTGCAGTCCACGGTATATTCAATGTTCTCTGCCAACACCATCATTTTTAATTTTTTCCCATACAAAAATTTATACATACATTGTTATGTGACTCTAATTGCTCTCCCCATACTGTGACTGCACACTCCTCCTTTCCACCCGATTCCCCATGTCCATTCAACCAGCTCCTAACACTCTTTACCTTCCCATCTCACCTCCAGACAGAAGCTGCCTGTTTAGTCTCTTGTATCTACTTGAGCTAAGAGGCACACTCCTCACGAGTATCATTTTATGTCCCACAGTCCAGTCCAATCCCTGTCTGAAGAGTTGGCCTCGGAAATTGTTTTAGTTCAGGGCTGATAAGAGAATCCAGGGGCCATGCTTTCTGGGGTTCCTCCACTCTCACTCAGTCAGACCATAAAGTCTGGTCTTCTTACTAGAATTTGAGTTCTGCACCCCACCTTTCTCCTGCTCCATCTGGGACTCCCTGTTGTGTTCCCTGTCAGACAGGTCATTGGTGGTAGCCGGGCACCATCTAGTTCTTCTGGTCTCAGGCTGATGAAGTCTCTGGTTTATGTGGCCCTTCCTGTCTCTCGGGCTAATACTTTCCTTATGTCTTTGGTGTTCTTCATTCTCCTTTATTCCAGGTGGTTGGGACCAATTGATGAATCTTAGATGCCTGCTTGCAAGGTTTTAAGATCCCGGATGCCACTCACCAAAGTAGGATGCAGAACGTTTTCTTAATAAGCTTTGTTGTACCAATTGACCTAGATGTCCCCTGAAAGCATGGTCCCCAGAGTCCTACCCCTGCTACTTTGTCCCTCAAAGTGTTTGACTGTATTCAGGAAACTTTTTAGCTTTGGTTTAGTCCGGTTGTGGCCAACACCATAATTTAAAGGCATTAGTTCTTCTTCGGCCCTCCTTTTTCACTGTACAGTTTTCACATGCATATGAGGCAATTGAAAATACCACAGCTTGGGTCAGGCACACCTTAGTTCTCAAAGTGACATCTTTGCTTTTTAACACTTTAAAGAGGTCTTTTGCAGCAGATTTGCCCAGTGCAATAGATCGTTTGATGAAGGTCTCGAAAGCTTGACTCAATCCACATCATTAAGGTTGACTCTACTTTGTGGAGGCAGCTATTCCCCAGTTGTATTGTTGAGCGCCTTCTGATGTGAAGGGCTCATCTTCTGGCAATGTATCAGACAACATTCCATTTCTGTTCATAAGGTTTTCAATGTCCAATTCTTGTAGATCACCAAGTCCTTCATCCTAGTCTATCTTAGTCTGGAAGCTCCAATGAAACCGGACAAACATGGGTGACCCTGCCGGTATTTGAAACACCAGTGGCATTGCTTCCAGTATCACAGCAGCATGCAAGCCACCATAGTATGACAAACTGACAGACAAGTGGTGGTCTGTGAGATTAGCTGGCTTTGATACCTTACTACTTTTTTCTATTCTACAAGTGGGATATAGCAGACATCAGAGCAACAAGCAAGACTATAAGGCACAGCAAGAATGACAAATACAAGTGCTTTAGCAGGAATGCAGAGGCAACAAGACTGCTGGATACAGATAAACAAACATGCCAAAAAACAATTCACAAGATATTTAAATAGGCATTGCCAGAAATAGCTTAGATAAATGATGGGACTTAGCTTGATTCGGCTTTGGTCACAGGTGGGCTATCCCATCAACACACACACCACTCCGGACTACACAGGAAGCGCACATACCTTCCACTGCCTTGACCTTTTCCTCCAACTCCCGTTTCCTCTCTTCCTTTAGCATCTGTTCCTGCTCCTTCTTCTGCACAGCTAGAAGAATTTGACGTTCTTCTTCCTCTTCTTTGCGCTTTTGTTTTTCTATTCTGGTAAGCACAGGAGTTTCCTATGAGAAGCCAATAAGTGTATCAAGTCAATACCTATAATGCAAGACCAGTTCTTTGCTCTGAATAAAATTCTATTTATTAAATTTGGTCTAGTCAATAAATAATACTGGATAGACAAGGAATTGATAACGCAAATACACCTGATTTCATCATCTGTAAATATATATATATGGATGCACGGATATATGTAAACACACCAACATTGAGGAAATGATAAATCATTAGTCACTAGGGAAATACAAATGAAAACCACAATGAGATACCACTTCACACTCATGAAGACGACTACAACAAAAATAAAAGCAAAACAAACAAAAATATCAGATAATAACAAGTGCTGGTGAGGACATGGAAAAATTGGAATAAAATCCTGACACATGCTAAAACGTGAATGAACCTAGAAAACATTATTGCTAGGTGAAAGAAGCCACACACAAAGGTCACATATTGTATGAGTCGGTTTCTATGAGCTATCCAGAATAGGTAAAGCCATAGAGATGAAAAACAGATTAGTGATTGCCAAGGGCTGGGTAGAAGACTGAATGGGGAGTGACTGCTTAATGGATCAGAGTTTTCCTTTCAGATTAATGAAAACGTCTCAGAACTAGATAGAGGTGGGGTGATGGTTGTACAATACTGTGAACATACTAAACGTCACTGAATTGTATACTTTATAATGGTTAATTTTATACTGTGTGCACTTCATATTAATTAAAAAATGAAGTTTTCAAATTTAAAGAAAAATACATACACTGTAGAGATTTAAAACAGGGTAAAAGTTTTAGGTCCAATGATTTACATAATTATATAAGCTGTAGTCCTTAGGAGATAATCTAATGAAATAATATGGTGGATAGGAGAAGACAAAATGAGGCAGTTGAGATATACGTCATTCTTTTAGGTTTAATATTTGATAAAAGTGAAGTTTTAAAAACCATCCTTATCTAAGTATATTAAGGATGAAAGACAGTCACTAGGCAGAACACAAGACTCACAATTTCAAACACGTGTGTGACTTTGAAACCCGTAACTTTTAGACTTTTTTTCATTAGCCAAATAATAAGATTAGGCGTTTGGTGAGAGAAGCCACCATTATGCTTAAGATACAGAAAAGGTATGTAAGAGACTGCGAAAGAAATTCATAATTACTCAAAGATCAACTAGAATTTTCCCCCTTTTCAAAATGCAAACAACCTCAACATCAAGATTTCAGTTGGTGAATGGAAATGTGATTGCCTAAGAAACCCAACTCAAGAAAACTACCCCCTGAACTCTTCTTTGAACCAAAAAATTAGCTTATTTTAATTAGTAAAGAAGGTCTGCTTTGAACATTGTACTGTTTTTAAATTAATTTTATTTGTATTGTTGTTCAGAATATACACAGCAGAACATATACCAAACCAACAATTTCTACACATACAATTCAGTAACACTGATTATATTCTTCAAGTTGTACAACCATTCTCATCCTCCTTTTCTGTGTTGTTCTTCCCCCATTAACATAAACTCACTACACACTAAGTTTCCTATCTAATCTTTCACGTTGCAGTTCTCAATTTGATCCCATACAGATCTGAAAAGAGTACAATGTTCAAGGCAGGCATTCTTTACTAGTTAAGCTAAACTCCTGTTTAGTACACATGTTGTTTTATGACATTGGTTAACAACCCAACAACATGTCAACCCTCTCCCTTCTCAACTTCTTTTTTTTTTTTGGTGAAAATATATATAGCCAAAGATACACCATTTCAAAAATTTCTACATGCACAGTTCAGTGACATGGACTACGCTCTTCCAATTGTGCTGCTATTCCCACTTTAGATGAAGGTTTACAGAACAAAATAGTTTCTCACTTAACAGTTAGTACACATGTTGCCCTATGACAATGGTTAACAACCTCACAACACATCAACACTATCCTTACTCAACGCTGGGTTCCCTATTACCAGCTTTCCTGTCCCCTTCTGCCTTCTGGCCCTTGTCCCTGGACTGCTGTGCCTCATTAGTCCCATTTGGTTTCACGGGGTTGTCCACTCTGCAGGGGATATTTTTGGTTTAAAATTTCAAGAATATCTCATGGTGATCTCATGGGATTATTGAGGCTCCATGGCTCCAGAAAAGCCTGGATTCCATTAGAATTTGAAATTCTGTTCTGCATTTCCTTCCTTTTGATCAGGAGTCTTCTATAGAATCTTTAATCAAAATTTTCGTTAATGGTAGCCAGGCATGATTCAGTTCTTCTGGTCTCGTGGCAAAGGAGGTAGTTGTTCAAGGAGGCAATTAGCCACACATCCATTTCCTTCTCCTATGAACACTGTCCTCTTTTTAAAAAGTATCTATGTGAGATCAAATTGACAATAGCAACATGAAAAGCTGGATGGGAAGCTTAGGGGTCAGTGAATTTAAGATAATGTTGTGGGATAATGTGGAAAAGGATAGCAAGAATGGCGGCACAGCTTGAAGAATAAAAACAATGACACTGAATTGTACGTGCAGAAACTCTTGAAATGGAGTATCACTGGCTGTGTATACTTTCACTAAAAAAAAGTAAATGAAGAAAAACAGAACCATAACCATCGTAATTTATGAATAGCTTATATCACATACTTTCCATATAACTAGTTCTAAGCCACTGTTTAGTCTAGAACACTGAAGTTGTTCACTTTAATTTGTTCCATCAACCTGTGCTCTGATGTGAAAGCTAAAACTTTTTTTTATTGTTAATAAAGAGGTAATAACTGTTGCCTGCAATAAGAGAACATCTCTGTACGTTGAAGAGAGACAGAAAAATGAACTACGTGCAATCAGAGACAGTAAAATTCATGTTACTCGCAGAGAAAACGTGTAGTTCAATTACCCAAATTTAGGTAAAATTTAATCAGGAATGTGGAGCTTTTCTTAACAGATCTTTTTAGCAGGAAGAAGACTTAATCTTTTGTATCTTGCCTGGTTACCATCACCGACTGCAGTAGCAGGGCTCACAACAGAGAGTCCTGGACATAGCGGGAGGAAAATGTAGAACAAAATTCAAATTCTCAAAAAGAAAAAAAAAGACCAGGCTTGCTGGTCTGAAAGAGACTGGAGAAACCCTGAGATTATGTCCCCCGGTCACCCTTTTAACTCAGTACAGAAGTCACTGCTGAGGTTCACCCTTCAGCCAAAGATTAGAGAGGTGTATAGGGCCAACAATAACACATGTGACAGACATGCTTCATAGTTCAATGATGTATAGGAGACTAAAGGGTACACCAGCCCAAGAGCAAAGACAAGAAGGCAGGAAGGGACAGGAAAAATGGACAAATGGAAACAGGGAACCTGGGGTGGAGAAGGGGAGAGTGTTGACACATGGTGGGTTTGGCAACCAGTGTAACAATTTGTGTATTAATTGCTAAATGAGAAACTAGTTTGCACTGTAAACTCTCACAATTAAGAAAAAAAAATCTTCTGTATCAGATGAATCTTCAAACGCTTTACAGTGTGGAAGTTACCAGTGGTCTTGATATAAGGAGAAAAATAAGATAAATATATGCAGATTACTATTTACATGTTACCATTTGTCATGGATTGAATTATGCCCCCCAAAAATATCTGTCAACTTGACTGGGTCATGATTGCCAGTATTGTATGATTGTGTACCATTTTGTAATCTAATGTGATTTCCTTATGTGTTGTAAATTCAATCACTATGATTTAATAAAATGGATTAGTGGCGGTTATACTGATGAGGTATACAAGATTGGATACTATCTTAAGCCCATCTCTTTTGAGATATAAAACAGAGAAGCAAGCAGACACATGGGAACCTCATACCATCAAGAAAGCAGCGCTGGGAGCAGAGCGCGTCCTTCAGACCTGAGGTTCCGGCGCTGAGATGCTCCCAGACCGAGGGAAGACTAATGTATCACAAGGACCTTCCCTTCAGAGCCAACAGAGACAGAAAGCCTTCCCCTGGAGCTGATGCCCTGAATTTGGACTTGTAGCCTACTGGACTGTGAGAGAATAAACTTGTCTTTGTTAAAGCCATCCCACTTGTGGTATCTGTTACACACCACTAGATGACTAAGACACCATTAAACATCAAAATATTTTCTGGTGAAGATTTTACATTATTTTTTTAATGGTTCTTAAAACTAGATTCTCTTTTAATTCAAAATTTAGAGGTGGTCTTGCATAGACAGTATATCTTCTCAGTGTCATTGGTCATTCAAGTTTCTATGATCCTGACTTTAAAAGAGTTTGTATGTACAAGATAAAAATGTGGAATGAACAGGAAAGTGAAAATAGACAAAACCATTGCACACATAACACTGTGGACATAGTCTCACTAGACCAAGTCGAATTAAACAATGTTCTCTAAAATCTTCTTTACCCTATAAACACAGCAGGCAGTTGAGATATGATGGATGTTGTTTCTGAAAGGAGGATTTGGCAAGGACAATTCCTTGGCAGATTGCATATCTGGTCAATGCCTACTAAATGCCAGTCATACAACTTCTCTGCGTTCAAAGCTCGCCCTCCCTATCCCCCTCCCCAGTCCCCCAGGTCCTCACTCAAACAAACTTTCTGGCAACATGATCACCTGGGTGAGAAACTGTGATGAACTACTATTAACAAACCAAACGACCTTTGTTCCTTTTAGCTATGTAGTGACTCCAAACAGATACCATAAAGGTATCAACTGACTAACTGGTGGGGAGAGGGGAGATAGTGGTAAATTGAACCTTGTCAAAGAAATTATTTCACTTCTAGAAAATTTTAGCAGTTTAGACACAAATACAATGGAGAGGAAAACGTAAGTTATATATATAATAACGATAATGCATGTGTATTCTATCCCCACCCAAAGGACTTCAGGTCTAAACATGTTGTAAAATATATTTCCTTCAAATCAAGATAAGGGGATATTAAATAAAAGCAGCATTTTAATAAGGACTGAGGAAATGAAGGTTAACGACTTAGGAATATAAGTTTGATTCTGTAAACAAACATGGGAAGCATTTCATATATTAAGTGGAAGGGAGAAAAAAGGGAAAAAGAGCTAACTACATAAATCTTAAGAATATCTATATAATTCTATCTGCAACAAACAGGACAAAGATTTATTATTCTTAATATGTAAAGACATCTTACAAATCAATTAATAATATTCCTCTGCAGAACAAAAGGAACTACACAATATACAGAAGATTGATAAAGCACATCAACGATCAAACAAATAAAAATTAACTTTTCACATAAAAAATTATCAAGATGATAAAAAGTGTTATTAAGTGTGGTAAAATGAGCGCTATCAGTCTGCTGGGGTACAAGTCCTGTGGAAGACATACTGCATATATGTATCAAGAACATAAATAGAGTAATTATACTTCTGTGACTTTATCTTAAAAATAAGATACCCAGTCAATATATATCAATATATAAATCAAAACAAAAACTCAGTTGCTGTCAAGTGGATTTCAAACCATTGCAACCCCATGTGTTCCAGTGTAGAACTTCTCTCCATAGGGTTTTCAAAGCTGTGTGACCTTTCAGAAAACCAAACCCATAGCCGTTGAGTCGATTCCGACCTTAGGGACCCTATAAAACAGAGTAGAACTGCCCCATAGGGTTTCCAAGGCTGTAATCTTAATAGAAGCAGATTGCTACATCTTTCTCCCACAGAGTGGCTAGTGGGTTTGAACCACTGACTTTTCAGTCAGCAGCCAAGCGCTTTAACTACCGCACCACCAGGGCTGCTTGACCTTTATGAAGCAGACCCTAAACAGTAATTACACTTCTGTGACTTTATCTTAAAAATGAGATAAACCATAAAAAAATTCTTTAACTATGTTTAAATCAGTATTATTTTAAAATAGCAAAAAATTGTAAACAGACCAAATGTTTAACAGAATGGTTACATCAACTACATAATCATCATTATGTGGTCATTAAAAATAACGTTTCTGGTAAATACTTAAGTGATATATGAAAATGCTCACAACGTTACATACATGAAAAGCACAAGGTCACAAAATAACATTCAGTATAAGTTTTGTAATACGCATAGAAAAAAGGCCTGAAGCAAATATGTAAAAACGTAAAGAGTAACAATTCCTGAATTGTGGGATTATTATGACTTCTACAGCTTTCTATAGTCTCCAAGTTTTCTATAACAGCATTTGATTCTTTTGGATTGAGAACAGCCCCCTCCCCCAATAAACTGAAGAAATCAACTAGTATTACATGTTCCAAATGACTAATTTTTTATTAACTTTTTAATTCCTCCACTATGTCATTGGGGGTCTGGTGATGCAGTGGTTAAGAGGCAGGTTGCTAACCAAAACAGTGGCAGTTCAAATACAGCTGCTCCTTGGAAAACCTATGGGGCAGTTCTACTCTGTCCTA
This sequence comes from Dugong dugon, assembly GCA_030035585.1. Taxonomy (NCBI): domain Eukaryota; kingdom Metazoa; phylum Chordata; class Mammalia; order Sirenia; family Dugongidae; genus Dugong; species Dugong dugon. The sequence continues at coordinate 116,045,916 of CM057465.1, read as the reverse complement.
TAAGGTCGCTATGAGTCGGAATCGACTCGACAGCAACGGGTGTTTGGTTTTTTCTGCCATTATATATTCAGTGATCTCTGTTAAATTTTAAAAATTTAAAATATGTCAAAAGTGCAAAAAAGAACTTGTGGATTTTTAAGGTGAAGTATTAAAAATTGATTAAAAGAATTTAAGGCATTTTGATAACAATGAACAAGAATTTTAAAACTCAGGAAAACCGTAAATGTAAATGACTGTCACTCTATTAAACAGGCTCTATGTCATTAAAAAATATATAAAGATTATCTTGTATAGTTAGTTGATTTTTAAATACATTAGGATTTAAGCTAAGCACATAAAATATGATAAAATAATCTGAATTTACAGCATCTTAAAGAAACAAACTTAAGGCTCTGCTAAGTGAGTAAAATCTAGTAGAGAGAAGTAAGAAAGAGAGTCAACAACCTATTCTGGCCTTGGCTTGACTGCCTTTGCCCAATTGGGGTCCTATGCAAGTGGCCCACCTGTCTTAATTCTCCCTGTTCTCAGATCACTTTCTCTAGAATGTCTCCCACCTCAGTATTTTCCCGGCACTTGAAGACACCTGTTTAGCTGCAGACCTCTTTGTCTCACATTTCTTAAGCTCTTCACTCTTTCATCATAATGTGTTATAATTTTAGTAGGTTCACTGGATATAATTATCAACAATTATTATTTTATATAAACTGCATCACATACATCTAAAACAACAAAACTATGCTGTGCAGCAAGAATCTATGTTAAAATCCCCAGCTAACTCATAGCCCTACACCACCACAAGGTAAAGAAAGTATAAAGAAAGGACAGGACTATCTGAAGACACTTTTGGTAATGTTTTAACTATTAAAGAACAAGTACAGCCAAATAAACAAAAAGCAAAAAGCAAACAAAAATGATGAACAGTTTAAAAACAAATCTTACAGTCTTATGCTTCAATTTTTTTTTTCTTTAAAAGGGGTCAGTTGCTAATGGGGTAAGGACTGGTGTTTAAATGCTTTGTAGACAAGAAAGCAGCCTGCTAAAATCAAGGTGGGGATTTTAATGAGAAGCTAATTAGAAACACCATTTTGAAATCCTCTAAAGGATTATAAACAGAATCTAGTTTACACAGTGTCCATGACACCCCTTACACACACAACACCCCCCAAGGGTAGATTATCAGACTCACTGGCACCTTTACCAACTGTAGCAGCACACTTGAGACTGTACCACCACAAAGAGCTCCCTAGCAATGTCCAGAGTCTCTTGACTGAAATAACCACTACAGCCCTAATCCCAGACTTCAGACAGACAGTCTCTCTTCACTGCTATTTTCCCCAGGAGTCACAATTAAAAGAGTTTGTGAGGCGGTCAGACTGGACTCCTGGTTGACCAATACAGGTCGGAAACCCTGCCTGTAGGCTTTAAAAGCCTGAAGACTGTCTGCTGTTGTAACAAAAGCACAACTCATGTTACCACTAAAGTTTTCTCCATAATTTTTGGTATGATAACAGGTATTAAGAATCTTTATAAAACCCTGGTTACTTGTATCTAAGACTAAAGAGCAGAATTAAAAAAAAAAAAAAAAAAAAAAAAAACAACCAACAGCCAAGAATCACTAAAACAAGAACTGTTAGGGGTTGATGCTAAGCTTTTGCTTGCTATAATTTTGGTAAATACTGACTATGCAATCTGAAGTGGCATTTAGGACTTGGCCCAGGGCAAGAAAGAGAAAATAGGAAAAAGGGAGCTTTCAAGGAAGTGATAACTGACAAGGTAACAAGACAGCGGAGAGGATCAACTCTGGCTAGATACCAATTACCAAAGACCATTCCAAAATGAAAGACACTAGGGGGAATAAGTGACTGGAGAGACCAGAAGCCTGTCATTACAGAATTGCCAATCCAAAGGCAATTAAATGTTGGGCAATTTAATTCCTGGCAAAAAAACACCAATTTGGTGAAAAAAGATATAAATGTTAAACTATATTGTAGTAAATACGAATTTAAAAATCAGTGTTTCCCTTTTCAAGGCTCAAAGTAGAATATGTTTAGTTGACAAAATTTCTATAACATACCATCGTGTCACTTCAGTTTAAGAGTCATGAAAACATTATGTCAGGCAGTAAGAGGGCTCCACAAAGTAGCAGGTCAGCCAATGACAGGGTCTAAAGTAAAACTACAATTCCCTGGGTGATGCAAAAGGTTAACATGCTAAGGCTGCTAACTGAAAAGCTGGAGGTCTGAGTCTACTATATATTACAACATAATTCGACATCCCAGCCACATCTGAATATACACTGTTCTCTGACCACATTATATACTTCCCTGCCTCTGTGCTGTTGTTTAAGTTACTCCTGCAATGCGGAATACCCTCTGCCACAACTCCTCCACTCCCATTGTCCACTCATCAAAATCTCAGTCATGCTATTCAGCTCAGGTCAAACACAGCCCTGTTTGCCTCAATTCTCCCTTCTTTGCCCAGCTGTAATTCCTTCCATCTTCGCATTCATGAACTTCTATTATATACATTATCAGTTATAAAACAAAACAAAAACAAAACCCACTGCTGTCAAGTCGGTTCCAACTCATAGTGACCCTATAGGACAGAGGAGAACTGCCCTATATGGTTTTCAAGCCTATAATCTTTATGGAAGCAGACTGCCACATCTTTGTCCTGCAGAGTAGCTGGTGGGTTCAAATTACCATCCCTTTGATTAGCAGCTTAGTGCTTAACCACTGCACCACCAGGGCACCTTGTATCTACTATAGTACTTATAATGATCATCTATATTAGATTAAACACACAGGTATCTATCACCCCAGGAGACTGTAAAGATCTGTAAGACTTCATGTTTTATTTGGACTTCTATAATTCTTTCCTTTTTAGAAAGGTATTTATGTGTAAGAGTGCTCCATAAGGATTTGAGATAAATGATGTAAAGGTAAGAAGCAGGACTAAAATTAGTGTATCGAATGGAACAATTCTTTTTGAACACTTAAAACTCATTATCTCTACTCTCACGCTCACCTCATGCTTGACGGAATTGACAGACAGGTGGTCAGACATCCACCTGGGTTGTAACTCTGCCTCTGTGTGCTATGGATGCTTTCCCTATAGCTGGAAGTGAGGAAAAGATACATTAGGGGGTTCTCAGCTACTGCTACTGCTGCTATCAGCAGAAGAGCGAATGGATGGATGCCGTTAAGGTACCCAGGTGATAGCTTTACTTGAGATGGACGCCAAAGGTATCCTCAGGACAGTCAGTGAGAATGATTATTAAACTCCACAAGGTACCAAGCCAGCTGATTCTCTTTCTTTTTTTAAATAAAAAAGAACTTATAAGCAGACAACTAAGTGTCTTCGTTGGTAGTTTTTATTCACTGGCAAAAAGCTTCCTTAATGGTTTAAACATAAAAAAATAAGTTCTGGTCCAAATTATTAAGGGAAAGTCATGTTTGACCACCTTCAGCTGAAGGCAATGGATTTAAAAGGGTACTGCGAGCAGCTGGAGGTAAACCTCCCCTTTAAAAGCCGGATCAGTGATGATAAGTAGTGAGAAGTGAGAGCAGCCTCAAGGCTGGGAACCAAAGTAGGAGTGAGAAAAAGAAAAGATTAGTGTTCTGAGAAAACTGAAGTGGCTTGAAAGCGATTGCTGTAGGAAATTTCTCTTCAGAGGAGGAGTTTCAAGAGCTAACTAAAGCTTGGTAATTATTCTGGAGGCCAATATTTATTAGCACATCTAAGTTTTGGAGTTTTTGTGGATTGAGTCCCACAGGTTCACCACTGCAATCTACTATTAAGAGGCAGTAAGCAAGAGCCATGCAGCTAGAACAATGTTTAACTTTTGTGCTTTCAATATCAAAATATTTGGGTTTGGTTTTGATACTACTTAATGTAAAATCTTGAGACTCTGTGAAGTATCAATGAGGTAAGAAAGAGAGCAAAGGATGGATAAACCTCAGTGACAATAAGCGGTGGTTTATATTCTTAAAGCCACCACACAAAGCAATGGTGGTAGATTTAATGAGAGCGTACCTTTGGAAGGCTTTTCCGTATCTAAGATACAGAATTACTGGGTCCAAGTGCAAATGAAATCCCAATTATCAAAAGGTGTCATGAAACTAAGTAGCTTCACCCTAAAGCTACCCTAGCTGTTTCTTCAAATATGCCTATGAAAATCTCCTTTATAAGCTTCAAGACCCCAATAGGAAGATCTCTTCAACTTTAAATGAACATAAAAACTTACCATGGAACTGTCATCCAAAGGAACTGTACCAGTTTGCAATGTTGTTAGCAAGAGGCAAATATCAGCTTCACATCAACTTTGCAAAACTGGATAAAAGATTAATGAGGAAGGTGGTAGTCCTGACAAGGAGGGTAAACGTGTTTCCTTACATATTTTGTTATCATGTTGTGTGAACCATCTATACCCTAATCAGTTTATCTATTTAGGACCTAATGTTTATAAGCTGTCTAAATATTACTGTCTATAAGACTAGCTATAAATACTTTTAAAACCAGTTGCCACATAAATACTTTCACTAGTTTATTTTTTCCATTTATTTAAACTTCATCATAAAAGTCAAATTGTCAGAGCAGGCCTTACTTTCTGATTTTTTTATTATTTCAAAATTTAGAGGGCCATCATACCTCCAAAGATTTATCAAATGTGCTTAGCTCTCTTCTGACTTACATTTAGTTTGTCAAGAAATGTGGATTTAGTTTTCTATCAAGATATCTCATCAATTATCTGTCACCATAAACTATGGAAGGGAAGTGAGTGCCTATTGATTACTCAGTACTATGCTAGGTACACTAACATGGGTTCATTCTCTAATTCTCACAGAAACTTCAGTGAAGTGACAGCATTTCATTTTACTGATAAGAAAATAGAAATCAGAGAAATTAAGTAACTTATCCAAGAGATATCTAGAAAAGGGCAATGCCACAATTCACTTCCACTATACCACATTAACCCTTTGTATACTGCTTCCTTTACGTACTATATTTTAATATATCACAGAGTCTATCTGTGAGCATCACATTCTGTTCCACGGATCTATTTCAATTTTCACATCTGAATCATTGGCTTTTCATTAATAGAACAGAATCACTCTTGGCCTATGCAATTAGGATGGAAAGTGGTAGATTAACAGTCAGTTAAAAGCAAGGAATTTTTTAAAAAAGCCTCAAACATGTATTTTAATTTTAATGTATAAATGTAACTGCATTCACCAAACCTATGATGTAAGGCCAAGGTCCTTCCTTCCTTTGATTATGGTTTCACAGATGGGGGTTCTGTGATACTTTCACTTAAACCACCCTCCTTCAGCCTTCATCTGGTTTTCTAGTTTGTTTTTGCTTTTTTAAGCTAAATCAGAACTTAAGTACATTTGCAAAACAAATGCAGAAACTTTCTGGATTTTAATGTTTCCCCCTCACCTAATCTTTCAGTTGTTTTACGCTAATTTGACAGTACACTTTTTAAAAGCAACTCATCTTTACCGATTTTTTAAAAGACTTTCTATAGTAACTTTTTATGCTCATATTTTATTGGTTTCAAGACAACTAACTGTCCAATTACAATAATAAGTTTACGAACAGGTTTGTAAAAATGTTACAATTAACCGTTAATGAACACAGAACTCAACTGGTGGATGCCAAGTGCAAATATACCTAACATTTGATAAATCTGTACAGCCTTAAGCAAAATCATTCACTCTAACTGGTCTATTAAAGGAGCCCTGGTGGCGGAGAGGTTAAAAACTCGACTGCTAACCAAAAGGTCGGGAGTTCAAATTCACCAGTCATTCCTTGGAAACCCTATGGGGCAGAACCACTCTGTCCTATAGGGTCACTATGAGTTGGAGTCAACTTGAAGGCAAAGGGTTTTGGGGTCTATTATTACATGAAGGCCCACTGACAATGCTTTTAACATACTGAATTATCTGTTAATATACTGTAGGGCTAGTCACTTGATTGCTCCTATTTTACAATACTTCACATTCACCTGTTGTTTTAGACTAAAATTTGGCTAAGGTTACAAAAACTCTCAATTTATCTTGGTGAATATAGGCATCTAACTTCACTCTTTCCTTCCACAAGCAAATAGGTCTCACCATCTGCACAAGACTGTAAAAATGTGTATCTACTAATAGCATTGTAGCTTTTTTTCCCCTTATATACTATGCACAACTCAGTGGAACCCTGATGGCACAACGGTTAAGAGACTGGCTGCTAACCAAAAGGTCAGCAGTTCAAATCCACCATCCACTCCTTGGAAACCCTATGGAGCAGTTCTATTCTGTCCTATGGGGTCACTATGAGTTGGAATTGACTTGACAGCAATGGCTTTGGTTTTTTGGTTTGTTTATTTATGCACAACTCTAGTTAAGTTTATTCAAAATTTGCTTTGCTGCTGTTGTAATCGGTTTATTTTCAGTGGTTCTTAAATCTTAGTATGCATGAGAATCACCTGAAGAGCTTCTACAACTACAGATTATCAGATATCACCTTTAAAGACTCTAATGGAGGTAGTGGTAGAGTGGCAATTTTCATAAGCATGCCAGATGATACTGATGTAGCTACCGAGCATCATTACTGAATTCTAAAGAACAGACATTTAAAACAGATTTATAGTCTTCCAAGTTAAACATTCTAAAAATTTGCCACTTCTTTTTTTGTTATATTACACAGGTCGAGACTTCCAAAACAATACTACTAGCATTCCATTCTTAGGATTAACCTTGATGGGTTATGATGTATTATTCTTTTGGTGGAGAGACGGCTTTTATTTCCTACTGTTAAGAACTTAACATTTATATTACTGAATGAGGAGTGTGTGTGTTTAATTTTATTAGTACTAAGGATCTAAGAGATGTATGTCTGAAAGAACTGCGTAAGCTACCCACTTCTTTCTTCATTTTTGAAATTGCTTGGAGATCATCCTTTTCTTGAAGCTTCAGAAAATTTTACCTGTGAGTAAATCCAACTGGCTCTGGGGCTTCTGATGGGGATCCTTTTGTGAAAACACTTCTTCCCTATTATTGGTCTGCTGAGATTCCCTAGTGCACAATTTAGATTTCTCTTATTTTTGTAGTTAATTATCCATTTTCCACTGAGGTTATCAAATTTAGAGCATTACATTCTTTTAAAACTCTCAAATATATTGTTCCTCTTTTTGGTTTCTAATTTTCATGGCTCTTGAAAATTATATTTAAGGTTTATCTTAGTTTTTTCTTCTCTTGCAAAGAATCTATTTGATTTTTTTTATATCAATATCACCAGTTTCATGCTTATAAGGTTATTTATTACTTATCCCCACCTCCTAAAATCCTACACTGAATATTGTAGTAAAAATGCAAAAATTATAAATTAGTTGACTTGGCATACGATTTACAAATGATTTAATGTACCATCATTGGTCATAACAATAAAATCACGTAAAAGATCATGTAAAGTCATAAAACTTTCTCTTTACATCACAGTTACTTTAAGAAAATTAGATTACATATTTCAATTCCTGGAAAAAATTGTCACAGTGGGTTGCAGATCACAAAAACTATGAGCAATGATCGTCTTATATGGAATTAAGTATATTGACAGGGAAATGCAGATTCTCTTGATTATCCATGACAATCGAAGTTGTGACTATATTTATACGACTATTTATAAGCTTCTGCTATTAGAGAGAAAGGTGAGTTTCTGAAACTCTCCCTAAAGTATCAACCTGCTTAAAGGTTAGAAATATCATTGGACTCACAAAGAATTAAGAGGTATTACAACAATAATTTATAAATGCTTTCTCTTTAGATTTCATTGGAAGCTAGTCAAATTCTTCTGTATTAACATGATTAACAATCAGCAGTATTCACATTATTCCAATGAAATAAGCAAACTCACTGCATATTGAGTATTTCACCACAGATAAGACATTACAGTAGGTGCTACGTGGGCTAAAAAGATGAGTAAGACTTGGTCCCTAAGCTGAAGAAGCTTAAACAACTCACACTGAAATAAAGTAAGGCACAAGGAAACATGTAGAGAAGAAAATCCTATTACTGGGAGAAATGGAAAATTCCTAGAGGGAGTGACATTTAACTGAGGCCTTTGAGAGAGAAGTATTCAAATGAGCAAGGAGGTGGAGGGGGAAAGATGTTTGCAAATGCCATAAATAAGTATAAATTGATAAAAATATAGGGCACAATATTTATGAAACTACAAGTTGCCCTGTGAAGTTGGAGAAGAGGGCGCATGTGACTCAGGGAGAGCCAGGAACAGGGTTGGCACTGAAGCTATAAAGTATTTAATGTGAGACACAGACGGACCCATAAAGAGAAGATTTTCAAAAAATACATATATACAGGTATGGACAAGATGATATGAGACACTTCTGGGGGCTCAGGGACTACAGGCAGTCCTCTGGGTTGACATCTGTTCCTAACTGTGTCTGTAAGTCCAACTTGTAGGTAAGTCAGAACAGGCGCATATGGTTCTTATTTAGCATTACTCTGGCCTAGTCAATGATTTAAAAGCTGCACATGCACCAAGTATAGACGACTGTGAAGAAGAATCTGTTGCAACTGTTTCAAAGGGAGGGCAAATTTACATAACATTGAAGGGCAATGACCCGAGGACTGCCTGTATTTCCCGAGGACTGCCTGTATTTCCTAAGGGCTGCAGTAGGAGACCTGGTTGTACCATGGTTAAGAGTTTGGCTGCTAACCAAAAGCTCCAGTAGTTCCAATCCATCAGCTGCTCCTTGGAAACCCCATGGGACAGTTCTACTCTGTGCTATAGGTCTCCAAGAGTCAGAATCGACTCAACAGAAATGGGCTAGGTTTTTTTTTTTTTCTGGTAGTGGGAGAAGGAATGTTGGTTTCAGATTGTGGAAAGCCATTGTGCTTACTGGGGTTCATGAGCACTGAGAACTTCTTAAGGGTAGGGAGAACATTATATGACCAACTCACAGTGAAAGAGAGTGGGTGGCACAAAGTCCCATTTTAAGAGTCCAGCTGAGAGAGGAAGAAGGCCTGCACAAACTCCCAGGCAATGGGAACGTATTCAAAAGCTCTAATTAATAATCACACCTAACACTGAGGGGAGGAAGCACTGGTCAGTGTTTACATACCTTCTGGGCAATCATGTTGCAGATCTCGGGCAGGAAGTCCTCACTGAGGAGCTTGTAGAGTTGCCGTTCTCGCAGGGAGGTCCTCTCTCGAAAACTCTCAGTGACCTGTCTCCATTCTTCTTCCGTTTGGCACAGGAGCCACCAAGTGCCTTGGCCTGGCCCTTGGGACCCTAGAAAGAAAGGGACAGGTTCACTACCTTAGATTCTACTAGGACCTTTCTTCCTATTTATGCTGAATTTTACTTTCATCCAGGGTCATAACTAAAACCAGGGAGTCAGAAAAAGAGGAGGCCCATTAATTTTTTATTTTAAGGTTCAGAGTACAGTTTTAGTTTTCCTGCTACTGTTACTGTTTACAATTAAATGTTAAGAATCCCTAAAGGCAAATAGAAATGTAACTGTTGTGACCACCATAAGACAGAATTTTAGTACTCTGTTGTTAGCTGCTATCGAATCGATTCGGACTCAGGCGACCGCATGTTTTGAGAGCAGAACTACTCAGTGATTTCAAGGCTGTGACCTTTCTGAAGCAGATCAATAGGCCTGTCTTCCAAGGCTCCTTTGGTGGGTTCGAACCACCAACCTTCTGGCTAGTAGTCAAGCGCTTAACTGTTTGAGCAACGAAGGGGGGACTCCTTTTGGTGTCCTAACCAAAAACCAAACCTGTTGCCCTTGAGTCGATTCCAACTCACAGAGACCCTATACGACAGGGTAAAATTGCCCCATAGGGATTCCAAGACTGCAAATCTTTATATGGAAGCAGACTGCCACAGCTTTTTCTCATGGAGTGACTGGTGGGTTTGAACTGCCAACCTTTTGGTTAATAGCCAAGCTCTTAACCACTGTGCCACTAGGGCTCCTTTCAGTGCCCTAGAAATGCTTAAATGTATATACTTTTCTACACAAATGCTTTTTGAGCTTGCGCTTTTACAGAGCCTACCTTCTCTCATATAGGCTATAATGTTATAAATCTGTACTTCCTCCAAATTTATAAAACTGAAATCTAGGTAGGAAACCAGTATACTTCCTTACGCAGTAAAGCACTGGACATTAAAAAGACTGCTCTTGGAGAAACTACTCATTCCTTCAAAGTCTGAGTGTTTATTACACTGTGGCTAGGAATAGAGTACAAACATGAAAAGACCTAGTCTTGGTCTCAATTTGTCTACCAGATATGGAGAAATGGACACACAATCAGGTTTCGGGAAGAGAGAACTGAAGTGGAGTAAGAAGGCTTAATAGAAGACTACTGGAATAATCTTAACTTTGTATGACTCTGGAAAACAACAAAGTCATCATCATAATATAGATTAATCATGTTTACTTAATCTAAACTTAAACTCCAGCAAAGGTCATTACCATTTCTTGTCTGTGGCTCAGATGCCAAGGAGTTTTCTTCCTGCTTTTCACTGAAACACAGGAAAAAGAGGCATTGATTAAAACAAAGACATGTTCAAAATTGTTCTGTTTCCCCCAGAAGGTAAACCCAGTTAGCTTAATACAAGGATTGCATGTGCATGTCAAAGAGGCAAGGTTAAGAGAAGAAACTACTCTATGGAATCAACAAACACCAGAATGCAGAGGTGTCAGTATAGAGCAGAAGATATATTTATCCCCCCGGTAATGATATATAGGTACTCAACGTTAAACATTAACTTTAAAAACACTTTTTAGAAATCAAACAGATGAGTTAAGTGAATTGTTAACCCCCCCACTCAAAAAAAGTAGGAATTCCAATGTCCTCCCTGTTTCAGGGTTACACTGAAGACAAGGCATATTTAATTTAGCCTCATTTAAGTTAGAGGGATAGAACACGGGCTCTAAAGTCAGACTCCCTCTAACCAAGCTCTGCCACTCACCATGTAACCTTAGGGAAGTCCATTAACTTTCCTGTAAAATGGGTCTATTTGTAGAGCCTGCCTAACAATAGATGGGGGGGGGGGGGGGATTAAACCACAAAATGCGAAAGTGCTCAAAACAACAGTGTTAAAGTATTATCATCTGTGTCTCTGAAACCTACAGGACATTCTCTATGGACTTTTTTTTTTTTTTTTTTCAAGTATCTAAAGCAGTGCTCTCCAACAGAACTATCTGTGAGGATGGAGATATTCTTTATTTGTGCTGTCCAATAGGGTAACCACAGCCACATGTGGCTACTGAGCATTAGAAATGTGGCTAATGTGACTGAGAAACTGAATTTTAAATTTTAACTTAAAAAATATTTAAATTTAAATGTCATATATTTAAATGCCACATTGGATGCAGAGTCCTTAAGGATTAAAATCACCAGCAGAGGGTAGCACAAGTCCACATATGCTAGTTAAATGATTCTATATTCCCAACACTAAGACACTTCAATCGTTGGTATATAAATGGAAATGGAGATAGATATAAAACAGCTTTCTCAATATATAAGGGTTGCACCTCTAATAAAATCAAGAGGTAGATGGTCTGTGTATAGAACATAAATGATTATAAGACATTTCTCACAAGATCTGCTGAAACAGGCGGCTGCAATCTGCAGTCAACTTTCTGGAAAATTAAGTAAAACTGAGTTTTAAAAATCAAATTCTAACTGATTGATTCATAACCTCACGTCCTAGAAATGTTTCTCAGTGGTTAATAAGCAACAGTGAGATCTGGCCTAATTTAAGCATTAAGATAAGGAATTCTAAAATTTACAGGGAAAAAGTTGTTTGCCCCGTGTTATTAAAATTTTCAAGAATATGGCCTAATTTCCATAGGTTTATAATGATAAATCTGGCAGTGTAGGTCAGAGTCTAAAAACCGAGATGTATATGGTAGCACTTCCTAAAAGACAATGACAAAGAATATATAAAATGTTGTTAGCAGATGCAAAAAATGAAATTTCTCAAATATAACAGAATTTCTTTTTCCTTGCTATAATTAAATACAAAAATGTTTAAGATTTTACTGTTTCTTTTTAAAACAAAGCATGCTGGGGCATGCTTGCTACTAAAATCTGCTTAGTTGGAAAGAATTAACAAACTCAGATATGACCCACAATACTATTAAAATGCTCATATATGTCAACACAATTATAGAACTTGCTTCAACCTTCTGTAAAAAAACGTCCGGTACATCAAGTTTTAAAAGCACTTAATATGGATCACGCATAATTTTGCGTTCTTTACACTGTCACATGCACTGTCAATTTACTCCTCATTAGTATTAATTACACTGTCCAATAAACGACAATTAGTATCCCATTGTCGAAGACAATTTGCTAGAATTCACCCAGTTACGGCTTCCTGATTCCCCAGTGCACGCTCAGTAACTTCATGAGGACTGATCCAGGTTTCCATACTCCAAGCTCAATGCCCTCTCCATGACAGGAGAAAAAAGTAGGGATGATAAACAAGTGAAATCTAAGGTCTTGTCCAGCAAGAGGGTCTATGCCCACAGACTAACAAGATTTTCTTACCTCACTGTAATCTCCTCCTGTAGTTTTTTCCGTTTTGGAGGTCTTCCTCTTCTTTTTCCCGTTTTTCCAGGAACATTTGAGACATTTTTTTGTCCTTCGCTTTCCCTAATAAATAGCATAATAAACAGAAATGTTCGGGCATAGGACTGATGTGTTATATATGATTTTTAAATTAGTAATTACGGTATTTCTGGCCATGCGCTTACCAAAAAAAAAGGATTAAATGCAGCAGTCACAGGGAACCAAGGAAAACTGACATTTTGCAATATTATGATCTGAGTAAAACCTAACACCTTCCTAATAATGACCACTACTCCTAGAAGTAAGAAAATCTAAATAAAACAAGAGGTTAGTATCTTTCGGGGATGCTATGGAAAGGCGGCCCCTTCCTCATTCAGGAAACATTTAGGAAGGCTTATGCTTCAGGTATTTTTTTTAAGGTCCTTCTAGTGATGGCTCCTAAGGTTAATGAAGAAGATACTCAATTCTAGTAAGAAAAAAAGGCATTCTCAGTGACTGACTATGAAAGATGAAAACAGTAACGGTAAAATCAATGTACTGCTGACAAGCAGCCTGGCTGAATAGAATAGTCTGTGCTAAGGGTAGTGATGTTCTTCAGGAACCTCGTATAAAAAAATAGTATCTTTTACCACTGGTAGTAGAGGTTACAGATTAATTCCTTTTTATTTTTGTATTACTCTTTGCCACTTCTTTGCACACATGCAGTTACAGCAAATTCCTCCGTTAGGAAAAAATTTAAAAATGTGCTGAAGAATTCTGATGCAGTCACTCTTTTTTTTTTTTTTAAATTGTGCTTTAGGTGAAAGTTTACTGATGCATTTACTCTCATGGACATTTTTATAAAATAGCTATTGCAACCCTGCCCTTGAAGAATGTACCTGCTCAAAGAGATTTCTCCATTGGATTTTCCTTGTACGGGGTCCTCCTTGTACATTCGTGTTCCATAGAAATACCAATAGAGTGCCCCAGAATTATCTTCGCCCAGTGGTTCCACACGGAGACTATCTGCATCCAGACCCTCGGGAGAAGAAGAAGAAAAAGAGGGTTGGGGAAAGGGGAAACAAAATAAAACAGGAGAAAACTGTAACGAAGAGCAAAAAATTTATACTCTGACAAAACCAATGTTTAAAAATTTTCAATCAAGTCATAGGAAACAGAGAGAGAATGAGGAAGTGGTACTGTCTTTGAACAGGGTATGGAAATATTTAAAATGTTCCCCACTTCCACCACACTCCATTTCACCACAAAAAAAAGGAGGGGGGGAACCAAAAGAAATTTTGATGTACATTTTATATATTTGGTTTAGATTTGTTAAGATTTTATGTGTGCACCCATGAAAAGAAAGACAATTACAGTAGAGAAGATTAAGATGTTGTGAAAGCTTTGCCCCACGTGATCCTCTATTGTAGCTCCATCATAACCTACAGCAACCTCTTACTCCAGCTGGGCTCCAGAAATACAGCTCCCAATTTACCCCAGGGTCTGACCTGTATGCTGACTGCTATTCAAGTCCTTGAATTCTCAGCAAAGACTGTGCTAAATTATACAATGATTTTTATAACATGTCCGTGAGCAGGGCTGAACTGAGAAGTCATCAACACATTTAATCATTTCTGATTGAACAGGATTAGAAACTGACCTCCCTATGAGTGAAAAGCAATAACCCACAACCTCCCTCTGAGACAGACTTCTAAAATAGATAACAGCAACAGAAGAATAAGGGGGAGGGACAAGACAGCCACATTTCTCTTCTCCAACACCTTTTTGGATAATGTGTACGGGAGATGAACTTTATTAGCATATGAGAAGGTTTAAGGTCCTTGGAATTTTCAATGAATATTTCAACTATGTTCAATCACATTTAGACCTCAGAAATAGAAGACAATTCATAGGCTAATTTAGTTGCAGTTTGGTTGATAATAAAACCAAAAAACCAAACCCATTGCCACTGAGCAGATTCCAACTCACAGTGACCCTACAGGACAGAGTAGAACTGCCCCAGAGTTTCCAAGGAGTGCCTGGTGGTTTTCAACTGCCAACCTTTTGGCTAGCAGCCACTACGCCACCAGGGTTTCCTATTTGATAACAGAGAGAATTACAAAAAAACCAAAATCAAACCCACTGCTATTGAGTCAATTCTGACCCATAGCAACCCTGTAGCACAGAGTAGAACTGCCCCATAGGGTTTCCAAGGCTGTAAATCTTTAGGGGAGCAGACTGCCATATCTTTCTCCTGTGGAGCAGCTGGTGGGTTCGAATCACCGACCTTTTGGCTAGCCGCCAAGCGCTTTAACCACTGAGCCACCAGTGCTACTTTGGGAGAACAAACAGGAGCTTCCAGTTGTTCCTACATCAGCTCAGACTCAGAGCAAGTAAAAGAAAACAAAACCAAACTAGAAATTAAACCAAATAATATACAGCCATATAGATTCCCTTGGCTACAGTGGTCATGGTTTTGTATGCAGTATTATTGTCAATCAAGAGCCCCAAGATTAGTAACACACGCCAAACTCTGGCTTCTCCTATTATCCCCAGATTTTACATTCTGACCACATTCTCCATTGCTGACTTTTTTCCCTCTAGGGGAAGGGCTTGCCAGTTAAGCACCTTGAGAAGATCGAAGACATCATCTGCATCTAGCCGATAATCACAGAGGCGATGTAGTATCTCCACACGAGTGCGCAGAGGCAGCTCTTGGAAACTGGCTTCTCTCAGAGGGTTGGGTTTCCCTTCTTCAAGCTCCCAGCGGTAGTTGATGATGTCCTCTAGGTAGCTGTGGAACGTCTGAGGCCTAACCAGAGGACCCCAAACACAAAAGTACATTAATGTAAAATAGTGGATGGGTGGGGGAAGGGGAGAGAGAAGTGAAGGTTTGTCAGCTGTCGAATCTGAAATAGAAAAAGCAAGAAACGAGAAGCAGTAACATGAAGGCTCTGAAAGGCTTTCACTGAAGACTCATGTTGTCTTTTAATTGTCAAACCACAAAGAAGATCAGTATGTTAAAAGGATTTTTGACAAAATAGGTGGTTGTGCTTTAAACCATAAATAAATAGCACATTCTGGTATAACAGGAATTTTTAAATAATCCATGATCTATGCCGTGACACTGAGGTAACAGCCTTATCTTTGCTCATACAATTAAAGAAACTCTATGTAGTTCAGACAGATAAACAGTTCAAAATTAGGCCCATGACCTAAATGGCAAACAAAAAAGACACTCATTGTCTTGCTTAAATCATTTATACTTCAAGTTAAGATGCAAAGGTGCAAGACCTGTCCAGAACACAAGAGGCTACTCCAGTGCGAAACTATGATTTTATATTCAATTCTATGTAAACTTCAGACCACATTACAAAAAACTATATTCTAAAATTTGAAGAGTTTTTCTACAGAAAACATTCAAAGACAGCTTGATGGCCAACTTAGACATTTTGGGCTAGAGTTTTATCAGCAATCCTATAACAGCATTTTGATTAGTATCTAAATGTGCTTTACACGTAAGATAATAACATTTAATTGTTAGATGGTTATTCTGTATCTTAACTATTAAAGAATCTGAATATAATTTCACCTCATGCTTGATTAGAAATGTTTTTTTTTTCTCAGCAAATAAAGAGGTCTAAAGGAGTTATTTCTCAAATTATTGAAAAAGAGGGATGTACCCTGTTGACTTACAATCTATAGAAGTCACATTTATAGAAAAAAGCAAAGGAAATATTCATGGAAAAAATTAAAAGCAATTGAGAAATTAAAGATTTAGCTTTTTGAAATGAAGAAGAAAGAAAACCTTCTTTCCCTTACTGTCTCACTGGGGAAAAGGTGAATGTGTTAGCTTATCAAGATACAGCATAAGAGTTTTAAGTATTAAAAACTCCCACAAATTGATTTGACTGCAGTATTCACATTCAAAACATGAGCACTGGCATATTAATACTTGCTTAAACCTTAGTGGGCTTGGACTGGCTTCCCCTCTCCCCATTGCCTATAAATCTGGTGCTGCCCCTTCAGGAGTGAGGAGCAGGGCAAAGAGGAGTTCAAACTGGAGGTAAAAAGCCGACAGTGTGGCTACGGTGAATTTAAAAATAAAATGTCCTTTTCAAAAAGAAAAAAAAAAAAAAAAAGATTTCTAGTAGCCAGGAGGGTGAAGACGACAATCTCCCTTTGGTAACAAAACCCTTTATCTACCAAATGTGTTCCAGAATTTCTCATGTACGCCAAGTTCCTAAAACAACCCGGCCTGTTTCTCCTGCTGTGAAAGGAAATATTTAATCTGTGACATTGTGATTATTTCACTGGACTGGCAGCTTTGCTGAAGGATGCTGCAAAAGACACTCTGGGCCAGGATAGGGAGACCTCTCTTACTCAAACCTGAGGCAAAAGAAGCACACAAACAAAGCAGTCGAACAAACACTGCATGTGTAGAACAGTGTTGTTCTTTGTGCCTACAGTCTGTCTGAAAGCCTCTACTTGTCTCAAGAATTGCATCTTTGAGGTTCCTTTCCAATAGCCTTATTCTACTCAGTTTCAATTATGTCACTTTTGCCTGAAGATTTTTTAAGACATCTTCTTAACACCTTACCAAGAGATACTGGAGGGCTTACAATTCAAGATAATTCCATTTCCTTGCATATAATTATTTTCATATAAATCTGCATCCCTTTCTTTTCAACATCAGAAACTGAAGGGGAAAAAAAAAAAGGCTTCTGAAAGCAGGGATACTGGCTAAGGGCAATCTGAAATAAAAAGAAGGCTTCAGGAAAC
The DNA here is from genome assembly GCA_030035585.1 of Dugong dugon. NCBI lineage: Eukaryota > Metazoa > Chordata > Mammalia > Sirenia > Dugongidae > Dugong > Dugong dugon. The sequence continues at coordinate 116,028,559 of CM057465.1, read as the reverse complement.
TAAAAACCAGGTTAGTATTTTCTGGATAGTAGTTCTTAATCTTCTATAGGACATAAACTCCTTTAAGAATTTAAGATCAAAACCATATACTCTCTCACCCAGAAAAATGAGTGTATATACAATTTAGTGTGCAATTTTAATTTTGCTACTTAATGGAAGCAGAGTCTAGTGGCACTACGCTGCTAAACATCAATATGTATTTTTAAAATTTCTCAGACTTCAGTTCCAGAGTTCAGATTACCTGGAACATTCACTGGCTTATTCACCCATTCAGCTCAGGATGATTCTCTCTTAATGACTTTAAATACCTCCCATCTTACTGAAATAATTCTGAATTATAACGAAACTTTCATTAGAATATGGGTAACAAAAAAGATCAAACCTACTTAGAGGTAATGAGTACAACAAAGTCTACTTTCCTTCCTGCCTGGGAAAAAAATTCCAAATGCTCTTAAATTACCCATTTTCTCATTCATTTTCCATCCTACAAACAGCAGAAAAAGTCACTGGCTGTTATACATCAGTCATATACTTGAGCCAACCACCTTTCTGAACTCCCAGAGCCAAGCTAGTCATTTTTTAGAATCCCGGCAGAGAAATTCTCGGCTTGCTCCAGACAGAACACGCTTTCACTGGTGAGGCCTATGTTCACAAAGATGGCACAATCCGAGTAAAGTATTTTAACACAAGTCTCAGCTGGCTGGAGTGGTAGAACTCTCAACTATGTAGGAAACAAATTTTAATATCTGCAACCCGTTCTGGAAGATCAGCAGTAAAAAGAAGGCTCTTGAGTTCTTAAGGAATGTGTTAAAAGACAAGGAAGGACAACTATAGCCTACTTTCAGGGTAGCAGTAAAGGCATGACATCATGTTTAGCAACAGAATAAACGAAAGACAAAATTATGTTTTCCCATTTGCTACAGCTATTTGTGAAGCAAATGAAACACACAATACACATCGTTAAGCCACATTTAACGTGAGTACCAGATTCTGAAAATATTTTAGTTCCAATAAAGCAGTAAGTACAAGGCTCTATAAAAGCACCTGATAAAGTGTTTATTCCTGAAGAACATAAATTACTAGCTCTCTAGCTCTTCTCTAGGACTATGCATACGTGTGCGTGTGAGAGATATATACCCGAACCCATTGCCGTCCAGTCAATTCCAACTCATAGCAACCCTATAGGACACAGTAGAACTGCCCTATAGGGTTTCCCAGGAATGACTGGTGAATCTGAACTGCCAAAATTTTGGTTAGCAGCCTGAGCTATAACACCAGGGCTCCCTGGGACTATATAGTGGCTACCATACCCAATATATTTGAAAAACAACATGATGGCCAGGATAAGTAAAAAATCATGGCTATTTCAAATTAAAGGAAAATATGACAAAGTCAAAAATCAATATAAGATATATCTTTTAACAGATGAATATGTATATAACATAGATTTTACAAGTGTTTATGACTAATTATATTGGGTAACCTAGAAAACTAATAAAAATTAATCAAAATACAAAATAAAGAACTTTTTTTTTTTTTTTTAATAAAGAAGATGGGTGGAACCCTAAATACTGTTTGGGTGAGTGCAAAGTCTGAAGTGTCAAGTGTAAGGTATAAAGAGGAACGATGAATTCTGAATAGCCTCTGCTAATTTAAGGATGGCATGCTGTTCATCCTAGAACAACCACTAATTAATAATACAAATTTTTAAAAGAATAAAAAGTGAAGAAGCCAATGGATCAACTAAACTGAAATACTTAAAAAAAAAAACAAACTATTAAACCAAAAGAAAGCATTAAAGGAACAACAGAGGAACAAAAAGCAGAAAAAAGCGCAAGAAAATATGCTCATCGTTAGTCATTTGGGAAATGCAAATGAAAACCACAATGAGATATCACTTCACACCTACTAGGAAGGCTATAATTAAAAAAAGAGAGAGTGAGACAGAGACAATAACAATTGTTGATTACCTTGTGCAGAAATTAGAGCCCTCATATATTGCTGGTTGGAATGTAAAATAGTACAGCTACATTGGAAAAGCTTGGCAATTCCTAAAAAACTTAAACATTATATGACCTAGCTATTCTACTCCTAGGTATATACCCAAGAGAAAGGAAAACATACATGCACACAAAACCTCATACACAACTATTCAAAGAAGCATTGCTCATAATAACTAAAAAGTGGAAGCAATTCAAATATCTAATGACTGATGAATGCATAAATAAAATGTGGTATTTCCATACAATAGGCTATTACTCTGATAAAAATGAAATACTGATTTACGCTGTAACATGGATGAACCTTGAAAACATTATGCAAAGTGAAAGAAGACAGACACAAAAGGTCACATATTATATAATTCCATTCATATGAAATATCTAGAATAGGAAAATCCAGGGACAGAAAGTAGATTAGTGGCTGCCAGGGATTAGGGATTGGGAGAAATGAGGAGTGATTGCTAATGGGTAAAAGGTTTCTTTTAGGGATGATAAAAATGTTCTGGTATTAGATAGTGGTGATGGTTGCATGATTTTCAGACTATACTAAAAAACGCTGAATTTTATACTTTAAATGTAAATGGACTAAATATCCCCAATTAAAAGGCAAATATTCTCACAATGAGTAAAAAAAAAAAAAAAAAAAAAAAAAGGACTCAACTTTATGCTATCTGTAAAATGCAATTTAAGTATAAACATACTAACTAACAGTAAAAGGATAGAATAAGATGAAGAAGGAAAACTGTCTTTATTCACAAACTATGTAGAAGAAATCCTCAGCAATTTACAGTAAAACAAGAACTAAAAAGTGAACTTAGCATATTAGCGATGGCTATAATATTAAAAAAAAAAAAAAAAGGAAATAAGCGTTGGTGAGGATGTGGAGAAACTGGAATCCTCGTACATTGCTGGTGGGACTGTAAAATAGTGTGGCTGCTGTGTAAAAGTTTGGAGGTTCCACAAAAAGTTAAATATAGAATTGCCATATAACCTAGCAATTCCCCTCCTGGGTATATACCCAAAAGAATTTAAAACTGGTACTCCAACAAATACAAGTACATGCATGTTCAAAGCAGCACTATTCACAATAGCCGAAAGGTAGAAGCAACCAAATACCCAGTAACAGATGAATGGATAAACAAAATGTGGTATATCCATAAAACAGAATATTCAACCATAAAAAGGGATGAAGTACTGACACATGCTATAACGTAGATGAACCCTGAAAATATTATGATAAGTGAAGGAAGCCAGACACAAAATGCTGCATATTGTATGATTCCAGAATAGACAGATCCCTAAAGACAAAATGCAGATTAGTGGTTACCAGGGGCTAGGGGAATGGGGAAGAACTCCTTCACATGTATGAGGTTTCCTTTTAAGGTGATGAAAATGTTTAGGAACTAGATATAGATGGTGGTTATACAAAACTGTGAATGTACTAAATACCACTGAAATGTTCATTTTAAAATGATTAATTTTATTTAATGTGAATTTCACTTCAGAAAAAAAATTTTTTTTAAAGATTGCAAGAAATAAGGTCAATATACAAAACCAAGCATATTTATATTACCAGCAAGTAACAGCTGCAAAACACAAATTTTAAAAACAAGGATGTCCAATAGTTTTACACTGAAAATCACAAAATATAGCTGAAATTAAAGATAAATGTAGAAATACATACTATGCTCAGAATTAAAAGATTCAATATTGTTTAACATGTCCACTCCTCAGGAGGGTTTTTTTTTTTTTTTTTTTTTAAATTTAAACTGATTTAAAATTTACATGGAAATGCAAAGGAGCTAAAATAGCCCCTTCTCCTACAAATTTTGTTTTAAGAAGGACAAGGCTGGAGAACTACTACCCAATTTATTATTATTTTTTAATTGTACTTCAAATGAAGGTTTATAGAACAAATAGTTTCTCATCAAACAGTGAGTACACATATTGTTTTATAACAATGATTAACACCCACCCCCTGACATGTCAGCACTGTCCCCCTTCTCAACCTTGAATTCCCTATTACCAGCTTTCCTGTCCCTCCTGCCTTCTAGTCCTTGTCCCTGGACTGTTGTGCCCTATTAGTCTCATTTTGTTTCATGAGACTGTCTAACCTTTGGCTGAGCTAAAAAAGTGTCTGGGGGCCATACTCTTCGGGTTTCTCCAGGCTCTGCCAGGCCAGTAAGTCTGGTATTTTTTTTGTGAGTTAGAATTTTGTTATACATTTTCCTCCAGCTCTGTCCAGGACCCTCTGTTGTGATCCCTGTCAGAGAAGTCAGTGGTGGTAGCCAGGCACCATCTAGTTGTACTGGACTCAGTCTGGTGGAGGCCTTGACAGCTGTGGTCCATTAGTCCTTTGGACTTCTCTTTCCCTTGCATCTTGTTTTCTTCATTCTCCCTTGCTCCCGAAGGGGTAAGACTTAGTGGAGTATCTTAGATGGCTGCTCAGAGGCTTTTAAGACCCCAGATGCTATTCACCAAGGTAGAATGTAGAACATTTTCTATATAAACTGTTGTTATGCCAATTGAGCTAGATGTTCCCCGAGACTACTACCCAATTTAAAGACTAACTATGTTTTGCATTCAAGACAATCTGGTACTTGTACAGAGACATATAGATCAGTGAATACAACAGGGTAAAGAGTCCAGAAACCGACTGATACAAATATGGAAAAGTGAATTATGACAATGGGAAAATACTAATGTTTTCAACAAATAGTGCTGTAACAGGATATGTGTAAGGAATAATTGAACATTGACCTCCTGCCTTACACTATATATGCATACTAACTTAAAATGCATCATAATGCTAAATGTAAAAGGATAAAACTATAAAACTTCTGAAAGAAAACTTGATTAGGTACTGATTTCTTAGGCAGGAAACAAAATGTATGAAAATAGGAAAAAAGATGATAAACTGGCCTTCATCAAAACGAAAACTTTCCATTCTTCAAAACATATTTGTCAAACAAATAGAAAGGAAAGCTACAGACTGGAAAAAAGATTTACAACACATTATATATCTGACATAAAATTTATATCCAGAATATACAAAGAATTCTAACAACTCAATAAGAGGAAGGAAAAAAGACCCTCATTCTAAAAAATGCATAACGAATTTAAGCAGACATTTTGCAAAATAAGATATAGTAATGGGCAGTAAGCGCATGAATAAATGTTCAACCTAACTAATCATGGAAATGCAAACAGAAACCACAATGAGATGCCACTTTACGCACAACAGAATGTGCAAAATTAAAAACTGAATAAAACTTAAAAACTGCATGTCAGCAAAGATGTGAAACAACTGGACTGCTTGTATGTTGCTAGTGGGAAAGTAAATGTAACTGCTTTTAAAAATTGTTTGGCAGTTTCTTAAGTTAAACATACACACTACCATATAATCCAGCAATTCCCAAGAGAAATGAAAACATACGTCCACACAAAGATGTGCGTTCAAATGTTCATAAAAGCTATAGTCACAATAGCCAAAACCTGGAAGCAACCTAAAGTCCATAAACAAGTAAACAGACAAACTGTGGTATATTTTTACACTGGAATACTATTTAGCCTCATTAAAAAAGGGGGTGGGAGGGACTACTGACACCATGGAGCCCTGGTGGTGGTTAAGAGCTCAGCTGCTAACCAAAAGGTCAGCAGTTCAAATTCACCAGCCATTCCCTGGAAACCCTGTGGGGCAGTTTTACTCTGTCCTAAGGGTCACTGTGAGTCGGAATCGACTAAACAGCAACGGTACTAATACCACAGCCACAGCAGTATCGATGAGTATCCACATAAACATTATGCCGGACACAAGAGTACACACTGTATGATCCCATTCATACAAAATTCTAGAATAGGTATAACTAATCTATAGTGATAAAAATCAGATCAGTGATTTCTAATTGTTGTTTTTGTATGATTTCTAGTTGTGAATTTATTTTGGCATTTTGTTCCTGCATTATTTTCCTGAATTCTTCCATTTTTTTGTCTGTATTTTCCATGAATTTGTCTGCCTTTTCCACGAATTTCTCTTATTTTCTCCTCATTTTTGTCTGCTTTTTGCTTCAACTCTTGGATAGCTCTGAATATTAGAGACGTGAATTCCCTATCAGGTAGTTCTAGTGTGTTTTCTTCTACTGGAAAGTCATCTGGTATTTTACTTTGGATGCTTACTGGAACCATTTTGTCCTGTTTTTGTAAATGTTTTGATATTGTCTGCTGTCTTTGGGCTACTCAGTCATTATTTTCCTCATTTACTGATTGCAGATTTGTTTGTTTCGTCCTGTTTTTTTGTTTTATTTGGATATGTCTCAGCAGGTTGGCTTGTGTTCTTTGTTGTTTGCTCGTCTTTGGGCACGATACTTTTCACCTCCTTCTCCAACTGGCAGGGTCAGTCTCTTAGATATGGTACAGTAGGGCAGGTCTAGCTGAAGAGAAAGGAGTTGCTGGGATGAGTTGTTTGTGGCACTTACTACGGCCACCAGGGAGGGCTAGTAATCAGTTCAGGGCACGTTCCGGGAGGCCATGCCTGGGCTGCTTGGTGGTGTGATGTTCAGCGCACAGTGCAGGTAGGCAGGATGGAGGGGGAAGACTGTGATGTGTGGGGCTATGATGGGTATGGGACAGAGCAGAGAGGAACGGGAGCCAAAAACATACAAACAAACAAAAAAGAGTGCTAGGGGAGCTTGCTGTTGGAGTGGAGAGATGAGAGACTTTGAAACGGAGAAAAACAGAGAAGAAGAAAAAAAAAGAGAGAGAAGAAAAAAATGAGTAAATAAAAATTAGAAAGAAAGAAGAAAAACAATGTTCCCAGGGATCCCTCTGGGTGTAGCTACGAGGTCTGGGGAAGCTGCTTCCAGGCCATGAAGTACAGCCTGGCTAGAAGGAGTAGAGGTGTCACTCAACGCCAGTATTTGGGGATAGGAAGATAAGGAAAAGTATAGAGGCGAGAAACTGAGTAATGAGGAAACACAAAAAGGGAAAAAGAGGGAAAAGAACGCAAAAAAAAAAATAAAAAAACTAAGAAAGAAAGGGGGGGAAAAAAGCCCACCCCACCAAAAAGAATCAAGAAAAAAGAAATGCTCTCGGGGATCCCTCTGCACATCTCACAAACTTGGGGGGTAGGTCCCAAGCTGTGCAGTACTGCCCAGCTAGAACGGGCTCCCAGTTTGAGAAAAGAAAAAGAAAACAAACAAGCAAATAAACAATTGAAAACAAAACAAAACAAAAAAGCCCAGGGATCCCTGGTAGCACCAGCAGCACGAGCCAGGAAGCGGTTTCACATAAGCGGCGTTTCACAGCCTTTCAGGAAGCAGCAAAGATGGCGCAAAGACCCAGGTATTTGACAGAAAGGAGGAGAAGGTGGTAAGAGTTAAGGAAGAAATCTAAAGAAGCGGAAAAAAGCAACAGCAGCAGCCAACAAACGGCACTTAGGGAGCCAGCCAGTGTGGGCGGGTGGAATCTAAGAGACAACGGAGTGTAGGTGGTGCTTCCCAGCCAAAAGACTGGCGACAGGAAGCAGAGCAGGCCAAGTTGGGGTGAAGAAGGGCAGAGATTGGGAAAGCATGTATCGCTGGTTACCGGTTATTCTGTCTCCTGCTGGAAGCTCTGTGAAGCTGCTTTCTCGTACTCCCTGTTCGCTGATCTCTGATAGGAGTCCAAGATGGCAGATCCGTACTGGGTTAGCTGATAGGGGACCTCTGCATGTATCTCTCTTTGCTCTCTGTTCTGTCAGTTTCTTACTCCATTTGGTAGCTGGCTGAGTTCTTCATCTCTTCATTTGATGCACAGGGTTTCAGGATTGCCATTTTCTCTGTTTGGCTTAGTTTTTCGGATCTCTGCTGTGGAGTAATGACATGGTGCTTCTGCCTGTAGCACCATGTTGTGTGATTTTTTAAAGCTTTTTTTTTTTTTTACAGTCAAAATATATTAATCACGTATAAAATATAAAGACAATAGAGCACACAAAGGTATGAGTAACATGCCTAAGACTCCTGTTCCTTCAATTCTTTGCACTTCATCATACCTTAAAAGCAAGATGTTGTGGGAATTATTCATCTTCTAACTGGGTACATGACCTGATAAGTAACTTTAAGTTCTCTGAATCTTAGTTTCCTTTCCTATAAAATGGGGCTGTATTAATCGATGAGATGACCATCCACCATCTCTTCCTCTTCACCTCACAGGGAAACTAAGCAATGAAATAAACCCACATGAAAATATAATGATTGATGGAAAGAGGCTGCATCCAAGCTATTAACACTCCATTATTTTCAGTAAGTATATTTTTTTCTCTCAGTTATAGTGGAAACTAATGATATGTGAGAAATAAAATTAACTACAAACAAGTTGGCTGTAAGTATTTACCCAGACAAAAGGGCAAATTAAAACCTCTGTTTGATAATTCCTTTATATATGGCACTTATTAATACCACATGTGATTATAAAAAATCAATGAATTCGTTCTTGTTCAAAAGTATATCAAAATATACAGAATTTATGAAATATTGTTAAAAATTAAGCAAATGTGTTTAAAAGGAAACAATTATGTACATATCTTACCAATATTATTTAGTTTGTTCTAGAAGTTATGGTCATTTAATAAAGATATGTGTAGTAGGCAGCCTCTACGACGTCCCTGATTATCCACACTCCCTGATATTCACACCCTTGCATAATTCCTTCCCCTATAAAGAGGGTGGAACCTGACTTGTTTTTAACTAACAGAATATGGCAAATGAACATCACTCCCATGATTATACTGCATTATATAAAACTGCCTCCTATCAGCACAAAGGGCTGCCATGTTATATGCAATGTCCAGAGCTGACGAGGATTAAGGAAACAGATACTTTTGTGTAAGAATAAAATTGAACAACCTTTGAGGATGGTAGCCTGTCATATTATTTAAAAATCTTAAGTGAGCATTTCTTTTGTCTGATCTTCAGCCAATACACGAACAGAAATGAGCCAAGTATTTAACAGGAGATTCAAATATATAATCAATACAAATATGCCCAATAAACCCAAGAAGAGATACTGGACGGGGAAAGAATGATCAATGAAATGCAATTTTTTTGCATATCACATTGGTCACAATCAGAGATACCAAACCAATCAATTTTACCTTCATAACAGCCCTTAGATGTTTCCCATACAATACCATACCAGTTGCCATCAAGTTGACTCTAACTCATGGCGACCCCATGCACGTCAGAGTAGAATTGTATTCCATAGGGTTTTCAATGGCTGACTTTTTAGAAGTAGACTGCCAGGCCTTTCTTCTGAGGTGCCTCTGAGAGGACTTGAAACACCAACATTATGGTTAGCAGCTGAGCGTACTAACTGTTTGTACCACATAGGGGCTCAAGACGGTTTCTAGAAGCTACAAATTGGGATTTTAAATGTGAAATTTCACTTTTAGATGTTGGCAATAAATTTAATACTTAGCGGTCAAGACTACGGCTCAAACAAATCATATTTCAGAAGAATACCTGGCCCTCTACCTTGTAACCTCCAGGCTCCACTCTAGGTTATCAAACTGTTTTTGCTTCAGTGCCTGGGAGAAACCTCTCTTCCTACTTGCATTTTTTTGATGGGTTTATTTATTCATTCATTCACTACTCACATTCTCACTCATTTACTGGGACTGATAATATGCGGGCACTGGCCTAGGTCATGTAAAGGCTTGGTTCACAAATCATTCCTCACATCAGGTTTTATGCTCTGTTGACACGCTATACTTTTACTTCAGAGTGCTCATCACAGTAGTTTTTAAATTTATAATTGTATAATCATTGTTGTCATTATTAGCAGACATCCACTCCCAACCCAGCACAAGTCTATAAGCTCCATGATGGCTAGAAGAATGTGTTTGTCCCACCATCACCTACAGTCCAGCATACAGTTGGCAATGTCCAGGGTTGATGCGGCTCAGGAAAACAGACACCCTCATGAACTCACTCACTCATGGTTCATGGGTAAAACGTAACTAACTCTGTGATGGCAGCCTGGTAATTTGTCAAAAATCTTAAAGGATTTCACTTCCAGAAATTTGTACTGAAAAGATAATTCAACAGGTGTGTACACTTTTATATTCAAGACTATACACCATAGCGTGTTCACAATAATTAAAAGCTAGACACCATATTCCATCTATCACATTGAATCATTTGACAACTGCATTTAAGGAAAAGGTAGTTATAAGAAAAACAACTGTTATAATGGGAAAAAATGCAAGATATGAAGTTACATACACAGTATGACTACAAGTGCTTAAAAACTACAAACTCCCAAGTCTACATCCAAAAATAAAGCGGGAGACTATAAACTAAAAACTTAAATTATCATGTTTGTATAGTAAGATGATAGATGAGTCTTTCTTTCTAGTCTTCGTTTAGCAAAAACTTGGGTATTCTAGGAAATAAAGTCACTATATTAAGAGTGAGTCCAGGCGCAATAATTATCCCCTAATGAATAAAGACTCCCACCCTAAGAAAACGGCACTCAGTCAATCTTTCTTACCTCACAATTATAAGTTTCCCAGCCCTGACAGATACCTAAGAGTGGATTTATTAGAACAAAAATATCTGAAACGTCATCTTTGAATGTCTGAAAAATATAAATCATAACAATCTAAACCTCCACATGGCGTTGGGAGGGCCAAGAGACCGGGGAACCCATTTGTCTCAGCTTTTTGCAAATTTGCCCTATAGTTCCGATCTGCACAGAAATGTGGCAAGAAAAATATCAAGTTAGGGTTACAACAAGAGAAAAGGCCACGTCAGGGAGCCCCTTTGTCTAAATAGATAAAATTTTGCTCTAAATGGCTGCACATCTCAAAGGCCTGGAGAGCTAAGAGGAGAACTAGATGCTCTGAGTTAAAATCACACTACTGGTTATGTGAACAACAGAAGATATACAAGTGGCAGAGATGTTGTAAAATCTAGTTTTAATCTGTTATGTAACATTTTAGCAGTAAAGCAAATAAAAATCAGAAAGAAAGGCATCTATATTGAGAGGAAGAAATTCTACACTTGAATATGTTAGCTGTTGCATCCAAGAATACGTGACAGTATAGATTTGTGAGAGTGAAATAAACTCAAAGATTTTAATGGAATAAAAACTGAACTGCAGAAGGAGCCAAACGCAGGGCCTGGGGACCCACTTGTATATACTCAACCTATATAGTTACTTACTGGCTAGGAATCAGTTCTGGTTTGTTATAGGAGACATGAAACATCACAATGACTGGGTTAATTAGTTTCCGTTGCAAGAAATACTTAGTAAGAGCAGAATTACTCACGTGATATCTCTTCGTTGATAACAGCCCTGAAGCAGGCAGGCGATCAGGTCACTGATAAACTCCACGTCATCTCTGTGAAGAGCAGCTTCTAACTCCTGAGAAAGAGAGAGAGACTGAGATTGACAGATCAAACACAGACAGATTTCTTAAAAGCTACCTGCCACGCCCCTACCCCTCCAAAAGCCCCAAGTAACTTAATGGTCAGTGTAGCAGAACTGCTTGTCATGGATCAGTCCTGCCCTTCCTCCCAAAGCTGCTGCTAGAAGAGTAACTGGAGATCAGCTTTTTATTTTTCCCTGGGGTATATTTATCTTATTGCTCCTTATCAAGCCCCATTCCTATTATCTGCATACAAGAAGAAACATATATATCTTTTTCCAGAAATCAATGCTAGCTAAATTAACTTTCAAAGAGCTTAATTTATATAAATATGCTGTATTACTTTCTATTTTAATGGCAAGAAAGAATAAGGGAGCAATCATGTAATTGATTATCAAAGTATTCTTTATTTATTTAATGGAAACCCTGGTGACATAGTGGTTAAGAGCTAAAGCTGCTAACCAAAAGGTCGACAGTTCGAATCCACCAGGTGCTCCTTGGAAACCCTATGGGGCAGGTAAATCATCTGCAACAGCTTTAAAGAACCACTGTAAGTTAAACCAAACTGAATGGGTAGAAAGCAATGTGGCAATTTTTATTTGGGGGACACTACACCAATGTAAGGAGCCTTGGTGGAGCAGTGGTTAAAGAGAACTTGGCTGCTAACCGGAGGGTCAGCAGTTCGAACCCATCTGCCTCTTCAGGGGAGAAAGATGTAAAGATGTGGCAGTCTGCCTCTATAAAGATTTACAGCCTGGAAAACCCTATGGGGCAGTTCTACTCTGTCCTATAGGGTCTCTTAGTCGGAATTGGATCGATGGCAATGGCAACAAGGTTTCTTTTCTTTTTTTTAATTACAGCAATAGACTGATAATAGGAGGTTGCTAGAACTGAGATTAATCTTACATCATCTGGAGACAAGTGAGGTGATGCCTATGTTAACTGCCTAATCCTAGGTGAAATGGATTTGCCTTCCTTGGGGTTTACGGAGACAATGCCAAAGACTTAGCTCATCTCAGCACAGTATTCTAAACAAAGAGTAGCTAACAGAGGCCACTGGGACAAATTGTGGCAGTGGGTAATTTTAAGGGATCCTATTTCTCTTCTCAAACCCCCAAAATAAGCTAATATTTTCTGACATGATGGAATATGCTCTAGTCATCAATTCTTACATTACAGAAGTTTGCCGGCAGTTTCTTTCAACTAGGATGTTCTCTAGCTTCTGCATGCAAACTACTTCCAAGGGTCTGCTACAGTTATGGGTTGATCAGCTTATAACCAGATCTATAACCCACAGAAATATCAAACTTCTGTGGATCTTATTAATGGTTCTGAAAGCATGAAGTGCACGCATAAAATGTAATTTCTAATCTAAACACAAATTACATGATGGTGGTCGTGTGCCATCGTCGAATTATTAAGGTACCCGTTGCTGTTGAGTGGATTACGACTCATACTGACCTTACAGGACAAGGTAGAACCGCCAGATAGGGTTTCCAAGGAGCAGCTGGTGGATTCAAACTGCCGACCTTTTGGTTAGCAGCCGAGCGAGCTCTTAACCACTATGCCACCAAGGCTCCGAATTACATGGTACTGTGAACTCAAGTGGGTACAGAAAAAAGAATAGGGGGTACTAAAGTGCTTCAACTGTAAAAAAATAGAAAGGCTCTTTTGTAAATGATTCAAAAGTCCTAAGTCTGTAACTGTTTACTCAAAAAAACTTCACAAGACTACCCCACCCCCAAAAAAACTGCTAAGCTTACTAATTGGCATAAACAAACTACCTTTTCAACGGAAAAGGGAGGAATCTTATATTGCCTTAAAAGCCCAAGTTTGGAAATTCAATATTAAAAGATAGGTTCAAGCTTGCAAACATTTTGCTTGTTTGCTTGTCTTAAATACAAATTTGGGGGATTGTTAACACATCCACACCAGGGTTCCTATGCTTATATTAATTTATTAGTTCCTATGGGCAGAATTCTTTTCTACATTCTCGTTAGTGATTATCTAGAAAACAAATAAGAAACCCTACTAACCAGAGAAAACAGGATCTGAACTTTAATTCATTCATTCAACAAATATTTACCGGGCATCCACCCTGTGCAGTATAATATAGTACTTCCTAAGCACCAGGGAGCTTAGTCAGGAGCGATAAGAAGGTACCAAAAATAAAAACAAAATAATTAGCATTAGTAGGTACAGAAAAGGTGCTATGGGAGTTGAGAAGAAAAGGATTACTTCTGGCTGTGCAAAGCCTGAGAGATTTCATGAAGAACGTGGCACCTGAGATGAGAAAATTGTGACTGTGTGACAATGGGGGAATAGGCAGAGTATAACGAGGTGCAGGGAACAGCACAAGCAAAGGCACTGAGAGAATATTAAGCTCAGTTCAACTATTCTGCAGATTATGTGAAGGGGAGTAATGTGAGCTAAGATTGACAGATGATACTGAATACTGAGCTAATGAGTTTGGCCTTTCCTTGGATGACAATGGAGATCCACTACAGTTTATCTCTATAGAGAAGAGGAATGATGAGATTAATCTAGCTGTTGTGTCTAGGATGAATTCTAGTGGCAGAAGGTGGGAGGCAAGGTGATATTAGTGCAACGTACAGTTCAGGAGAAGGGTTCTGAAGGACATACTAATGAATGAGGGAAATAGCAATAGGACCGGAAAGACGTAGTCAAGATCCAGCAGAAGTAAATGAGGGGCAAGGCTCATATTTTAAGCTTGGTCTCTGAGCAAGACTCCAATGTAAACTGCAGTTACAGCAGAAACTAATAACCCTTGAAGCAAAAAGTCCCAGACCACCTTGTTTGACAGTAAGTCAGAATCATTGAGCTAGTGCTGGAAGGTAAATTACAGATCACATATTTCAACTCTCTCAATTTAAAGATAAGAAAACTAGGTCCAGAAAGGTTAACTGACTTCTCCAAGAACGCTCAGCAGCAGTGCCAGATGTCAAATCCAGGATACCCAGACCAGTGCTGTTTCCACAAACGAAGCTGCTTCCCGTTGGCTCATGTGTTCTCTATTCTAGAAAGGCCTGATGGTTATTTTTTAAAGTGTTTTTTTTTTTTTTTAAATTGTACTTCAGGTGAAGGTTTACAGAACAAATAGTTTCTCATTAAACAGTAGTACACATATTGTTTTATGACGTTGGCTAACAACCCCACTACATGTCAACCCTCTCCCTTCTCGACCTTTTTTTTTTTTTTTTTGCTGAAAACATACATAGCCAAAGATATACCATTTCAAAAATTTCTACATGCACAGTTCAGTGACATCGACTACGCTCTTCCGGTTGTGCTGCTATTCTCACTTTAGATGAAGGTTTACAGAACAAAATAGTTTCTCATTAAACAGTACACGTTGCCCTATGACAATGGTTAACAACCCCATGACACGTCAATACTGTCCTTACTCAACCCTGGGTTCCCTATCACCAGCTTTCCTGTCCCCTTTTGCCTTCTAGTACTTGTCCCTGGACTGCTGTGCCTCACTGGTCCCATTTTGTTTTATGGGGAGGTCAAATCCCCAGCTGAACGGTGAACCTCAGAAGTGACTTCACCAGTGAACTAAAAGGGTGTCTGGGGGCCATACTCTCGGAGTTTCTCCAGTCTCTTTTAGGCCAGTAAATCTGGTCTTTTTTTGTGTTAGAATTTTGTTCTACATCCTTCTCCAGCTCTGTCCAGAACCCTTTGTTGTGATCCCGGTCAGAGCGGCTTGATGGTTTTTAACAATTACAATAACCACCTCAATCACTTACCGCCTTTTCTCTAAGCCCTCACATATACCATTCTTTCTATGCAGAAATCCATTCCCTTCTCCCTTCTACAAAACCATACTGTAATCCTTTACATGAAAAACTGTATCCAAAGTCTACCTAGATGAAACCCAGTTTGCTGGTTCCTCCAGCAACTCCTTTTAGCACTACAGTATCATTACATATTGTTTAATATTTCTACTGGTTCGTGTGCTGTCTCCTTCCCTCACCAGTGTAAATTAGAAGCACAACGTGATTCTTGAAACAAGATGCTGAATTCTGCACTAATTGATATCTGCTGGTGTTTTTAAAAACCACCCTGGTGATGCAGTGGTTAAATGTTTGGCTGCTAAACGAGATGTCAGTGGTTTGAACCCACCAGCTGCTTGCTGGGAGAAAGATAAGGCCTTCTGCTTCCATAAAGATTTGCAGCCTTGGAAACCCTATGGGGCAGTTCTATTCTGTCTTATAGGGTCACTATGAGTCGGAATTGATTCGACGGCAACAGGGTGGGTGGATGGTAGTGGTGGGTGTTTTTAAAAGAAGGAGTACCAAATTAATCTATAATAAAAGCCACTTTTGAGGAGATAAGTGGAAAGGCTTCCCTCAGGTGAGGACTGCTAGAAACATGCCACAGAGAAATTCTACCACAATATTGAATTGAACCAGTTATGTTTCCTACCCTTGAGTTTGCTGCAGCATGGCAAGATTCACAGAAGCAAAGGGCTAAACGCGGCATCTATCTACTTAGAGGATCAATTTTATTCTATGGTAAATAATGAAAAACATTAATTTTATAAAACAATCATACTACGGAGCAGACTGCACAATCTATGAAATGTCTCTCCTATAGGAACAAGTTCAAGCTATACTGCTATTCCCCTTTTCTCCCACCTCCTGCCTCCCACGCACAGATCTTCTCTTCTGGCTTACGTTTAAAAAAAAAAACAAAAAAAAAATTGCTTAAGACAGTTCTAACTACATTTCCCTTCCTACCAGCATCACGTTCACCAGGGGCAGACTGGGTTTATCCACGTTCTAGTTATAATATTGTCCTCTCAGGAGGCAAAAATAAAATGTTTTCCGAACTGTGGCGACAAGTGTCACTGAATGCCCTCTCTGTTCCTGCAAAAACAACACATTCATATTAGTCATGTTCACCTCCTCTCCGTAAGCTGCTTATCAGAAAGGAACATTTCTGTATTCTTCTCTGTGATCCTACCTATGACATTAACATAGAACTTCACAAATAGTATGTGGTCAAATTAATTAAACAAAAATCTAGCACCTACTGTATGCCAGACACTGGGGATATAAGGGTTATTAATAAAGTCCTAGTACCTTTATGAACTCCTAGTTAGGAAGGAAAGAAAGGAGGGAGGGAAAAAGCAGGGAAGGAGAAAGGGGAGACAGACTAAAATGAAAGTGCAAAATGAGATTTTCTGGTTTTTTGAATTGTGCTTACTGGTGTCTCCCCAGCAACTAGAACCGTGCCTGATGCAGAAAGGCATTCAAATAGTTTCTTGACTGTAGGGACAGCAAAGAATTATGAGACAATGTGATAAATGCTTTAGTGCATACACAAAGTGACATGGGAAAACAGGAAAAGCTAGAGAAACTGAGGAAAGTGTAAAGGAAGGCTTTGCTAAGGAGGTAAGATTAGCACGTGGGGCTTAAAGAGAGAGAATCATACTAGGCAGAGTGAGAAAAAGTGTACGGAAGTTCACAGCATGTGTAGGGACTGCCAAGTACTCTCCCCAAAGTTGAGATGGTGATCAGAGAATGGCAGATGAGGATCGAAAGGCAAACTAAGTCCTTTCCATAAGAACCTTCTGTGAAAACCACACTGAAGAGTGGAGATTTTACTCCCATGTGCCATCAAGCATGAAGAAGGGACATGACCAGATCTCTGTCTCAAAAAAACAGTTCTGAGAGCAGAATGCAGAATGGCTGGGAAGGATGCTAAAAGCAGGGACCATGTGGGAGTCACAGTATCACCTGGAAGCTTGTTAGGAGCACAGCACCTAAGGCCCCACATAAAACATACTGAAACCAGAATCTGCATTTTAACAAGAGCGCCATGATTCATATGCACATTATAGTTTGGGAGGTGCTGGTCTGGAAAATAAAAGATCAGCCTGCAGTAAGGCAGCAGCTGTGGGAATAGAGAAGGAAAGAGTTGAGGATATGCAGAAGATGAATAAATGCTGGTTTAATGAACAAAAAACACAAGTATATTAATCAACAGAAGTGACAGGACATAGCCTCATAATGCCACAGACCTAAAATTGTCTCAAGTATATGAGGAAGTCTCAAATTAACTTAATTTCTGAAACAGGACTCTGAATTAAATCCTTACATTGTAACCCAGAACATACAAGGATAATCTCAGGAACAGCAAAAGCCCCTTGTTTATATAAAACCACTAGCACTAATATATGATCATAATTAAATCATGCAGACAAAGGTTAGTTGTCAAAATCTGTGGAGTTTACAGTTCATACCTCTAGCTCTGAAACTCATTAAAATGTACTGGAAGAATAAAATATAATCTAAATAAACTGAGAAACAATCTACTCTAAATACAAGATTAAATGTCACCAGTGGGAAGATTGGGTCATATCCTCCTTATAGAAGAATGTCATTTCTAGTATTAAGTCTATCTAGAAACTAGAAAGAATGTGAAGTCTTAATGAAATTTCTGGCTACAGTATGTTTCAAACAATATCAATTGCCAATATCTTTTGATCATTGCCCCCAAACCACCAGTAGAATTGCAGAGCTAAGCAGGAACTTTAATGACAAAATGAAAATCAAGACCTACATAGATTAAGAGTGACATGGTCAAAAGACATAAAATTATCCTTAAGCCTGTAAAAGATTCATAAGAATCATTCATCTTAAATATATGTCCAATAGGTGAATTAATTGATTTAGATAACAAATCTATAATTTTCACCAATGAATCCAAGGTAACTTTTCAATCTCTTATGTGAATTTTTTAAAAAAATACTCATGGGTACTAGGAGGCAAGGATGGAAGAAAAGCACATAGATGGATACTGACGATTTTCTAGTTTCTTTTTAGATACTATTTCCACAGATGATGACTATTTATAAATGAGTGAATAAACAGAAACATTCACAGACCAATGATGAGAATGCATCATGAACCAAGGTTATGATTAATAAAATCTATGAATCTGAGGTTTAAAAAAAGGAAGAAAGAAAACCAAAGTTGTTTCACTATATGTTTTCTGCCTGCCTCATTGATCAGGCTTCATTGTTGATTCAACCATAGTTTTCTAGACATTCTCAGCAAAAAATGATAATCCCTATCTTAATTTGAAAAAAATATTAAATGACCTTGTTCTTCTACCCAGCTGTAGTGGAAAGGTTAAGTAGGATTGGTAAAAACTTCTCTCCAGTGAACCTGAGTTTTGCTTTTTCCAGCAAATGGGGGAGGTTGTTACATAGAAGAGTAGGGTATCAAGGACGTTGAATCCCTTCCAAGGAGAACTGAGTAGGCTGGAATTGTCTCTCAAATGACATAAACACTGAGAGGAACTCAGTGTAATTTATAAATATAATCTAACTCCTCCTACCCTGCCCACCATTTTCCCCAATCTACCATCCTTGGAATATATTTTGTTGTTGTTAGTTGCCACTGAGTTGGCCCTGACTCATGACGACCTAATATGTAAAAGAACAAAATGTTGTCTGGTCTTGTGCCATCTTCATGATCACTGGTGTGTTTGAGTCCATTATTGCAGCTACTGTACCAATCCTTCTTACTAAGGGATTCCCTTGTTTACTTTACCAAATACAGTGTCCTTTTCCAACGACTGCACTTTCCTGATGATACGTCCAAAGGAAGCGAGTCAAAGTCCCACCATTCTCACTTCTAAGAAACATTCTGGTTGTATTTCTTCTAATATTGATTTGTTCGTTCTTTTGGCAGTCCATATATATTCAATATTCCTCACCAACATCACAGTTTGAACTGTCTTCCTTTCTCATTATCCAATTTTTGTATGCATAGTTACTAACTCACAAATCAGTAAGAAAATGGGTTGCAAAATGTAAAATTGCTTTTTAAATACAATTCTGTGTTATTATGTTTCATATAAGCAGAAACTACTTGGATAACCTGCCAAAAAATATGCATGTCCATGCTAACTTGTGAGGTGAGAAAGTTATCAGTGATACAATAAGATACCATCTCACCCCTGTTAAAATGGCACTGACTTAAAAAAATAAAAACAGAAAAGAACAAATGCTGGCGAGGATTTGGGGAGACTGGAACTCTTATCCACTGCTGGTGGGATTATAGAATGGTACAACCACTATGAAAACAGTATGGCACTTCCTCAAAAACCTATGATCCAGCAATCCCACTTCTAGGTATATACCCTAGAGATCTAATAGAAGAGACACGATCTATGTTCACTGTAGCACTATTCACAACAGCAAAAAGATGGAAATAATGTAAGTGCCCATCCACTGATGAATGGAAAACAAAATGTGGTACATACATAAACAATGAAATACTATGTAGTCATAAAGGATGACGAGTCCTCAAAATATAATGTTGATGAATCTGGAGGACATAATGCTGAGTGAAATAAGTCAGTCACAAAAGGACAAATACTGCATGATCTCACTTTTACAAAAAGACAAGAAGAGGTACATATACAGGAGCCAATGCTCATTGGTGGTTACCAGGGATGGGTAGGATAGGGGTATGGAAATCACTCTCTAGATAGTAGATACTTGTTATTTTTCGTGATAGGAAAGGGTAACACTGAATATGGGTGAAGTAAGCACAGCTTTGGAGTACTGGTGGCCCAGTGGTTAACAGCTTGGCTGCTAACCAAAAGGTCAGCAGTTCAAATCCACCAGCTACTTCTTGGAAACCCTATGGGCAGCTCTACTCTGTCCTATAGGATTAATATGAGTTGGAATCGACTCTATGGAAACACCAAGAAACACATTCACCAAGGTAAATGATGCCACTAATATGTACACAAGAAAAAAGGATATTTTGGTAAATGCTACAACACATATAATTTTGTAACAGCAACAACCAAAAAAAAATGTGTAGCTATGTATGTATGTACATGTGTGCATGCACATATATCACACATAAAATAAAGAACATAGGGAGACAGTTACAGATACTTCTTAAACATAACCAAACACCTTGCGAGACTGTTTTCTGGGTTTGAAGGCTCAGGACCATAGTCTCGTGGGACAACTTGGTCAATAGGCATAATATAGTTCATAAAGTTTATGTTCTACATCCTAGTTTGGTGAGTAGTGTCTGGGGTCTTAAAAGCTTGCGAGCAGCCAGCTAAGACACAACTACTAGTCCCTACTTGTCCAGAGCAAAACAGAAACAAGGAAACCCAAGATTCAAAGAAGAAAGTAGTCTACAGGACTATCTACACGAACCAAGGCCTCATCTGCCCGAGACCTGAAGAACTAGGTGGTGCACAGCTGCCACTACCATCGCTCTGATCAGGGCCACAATACATGGGTCCTGACAGAACTGGAGGAAAAATATGAACAGAACTCAAATTCTTAAAAAGTCCACATTTACTGGACTGACTGAGACTAGAGGACTCTCCAAGACTATCACCCTGAGATACTCTTCAAATCTTGAACTGAAACTATTCCCTGAGGTCTTCTTTTAGCTAAATAACAGACTGGCTCACAAAATAAAGAATATCACCAGTGAGTACTTTTTTTTATCTTCCTTATAATCATACTACGTGGAAAAAGAGCAAAGGCTAAAGAGATAGGAAGTGGTCTTTCTTAAATTCGTAGAAGGTGTCCAGACAACAGAAATTAAAATTCTTTCAGTATATGGCCTACCGTGTGTTTGTGAGTCAATAAATTATCTCCTAAGAACTATTTGAAACTGGAGTTATTCAAAGCTTTATTACTTAAGTTTCAACCCAGAGCTTAAAAGTCTTAGATTAAGGCAATAAGGAATACTCTTCTTAAAATCTCTACCCACTCTAGATCATATATTTTTTTTTTTTTTTTTTTTTTTGCTTTCTCTCCTTCCCCCTTTTGTATTTTCCTTTTCACTGTGAGCATTGAACTGTGAGCACAGAAATGTGAACTTTGCCAAGATGCTCTGGGACAGAAGGCGGGGGAGGGTGAACCAGTAGAAAAAGCTGCAAATCAGTATAGAGAAGGGAGACCTAGATACCACTGCTACTCCGCAGGTTCAGAGAGTAGCTGAAGGGAGTAACAGGATTTTCCTCCTCTACAGCTGGCTTCACAGCTCATTAGGGAAACATCTGTTTAACATTGCTCCACCTCCTCCACCCTCAAGACCAAATCCTTTTGAGTCTTGTGGCAGATGCTGCCGGGGAAAAGAACTCAGAACTGAGCAAGGAGAACCGCCCCAACCTCTGACAGGCAATGGGAGACAGCTGAAATAAGGTCTTTAGCATACTGCTTGGAAAAGGTTTATAATTCCCCCCTTTAAGAAGTCCTAAACCAAAGCCAAACCCATTGCTGTCGTATCGATTCCAACTCATAGTGACCCTATAAAACAGGGTAGAACTGCCCCATAGGGATTCCAAGGCTGTAATCTTTACAGAAGCAGATTGTCACATCTTTCTTCCGAGGAGCTGCAGGTAGGATCAAACCACTAACCTTTTTGGTTAGCAGCCGAGCACTGAATCACTACACCAGCAGGGCGTGCCTAGTAAACAAAGATAATTTCTAGACTGGAGACAGTCAAATGCAGTCAGAATATTATTAATACCTTTCATATACCATAACCACCCACTTAACAGCTTTTCTTAAATTATATTCCAGGTAGTTTAGGTTGTTTGACTCTCTCCTAATCCCTATGGAAATGTTCCTTAACCTTTTGCTAATGAAGGTTATAAGAGAGAAAAGATTTTATTTTTCTTCAACTTCCAAGTAAGGATTAAGACGACAGGTTTGCAGGACAGCCATTCAGTCACAATAATTCCTTTCAATTTACTTGAGGAAAAAAATGCCTAAAAGAAAAAAGAAAGACATGTTTGTTGTATCTATTTGAGGTTACAAATCTTTCCTAATTTGCACAAGGACCAACTGCAATGTTGTGTCTAGGTCAAAGATCGGGGTTTCTGTATAAGACCCAGAACTGCTCTTACACAAAGGAGATGCAAAGCAGGGCTTCTTGAAGGACTATCCCAGCTGCTATCCAAGAGAGAATGCCTGGAGTGTGGGTTTAGAATACAGGAAGAAATAAGCACACTGGCCTCCAGAAGGCATCCCTGACTTTGGCAGCTGATGCTTTCTAACTTGGTATAAATTAATTTAATCCCAAAGGCATGCCCCATGCCAATTTAGGCTGTAAGGTATAAATCAACTCGAGTGGGTATAATGGTAAGGGACCTGAAACCGGCTATATAACACTTTCAGCTGGCCAAGCTATTTATCCCAGGAGTCCCCAGTGACTAGCAGGTCTGCACTGCTGCTTTGCTGCAACCATACTATTTCCTCTTAACCCTCCCTGAACCAGCTGTGTCAATGGCTATGAAAAGCAGTAACCACCTTCTAAGACACTGGGTAACAGAAAGGAAACTGAAATAAATAGCTACCTCCTACCCTCAAATGTGGCTGCTACTCTAAAATATTAGGTTAACTAAAAATACAATTTTACCTCAACAGATCTGTAAATCTAGAAAAATATGGTTTTCTGAAAATATGTAAATCATCAAAATTGGCTCCAGACATAAGAAAGGCTCAGAAGTTTCATGGTTTTTTTCTCCCACAAGAACAGAAAATGCCCATAATATATAACCAATTCCTTAGCACTGAAAAGGTTGGAAATCTTTCGACTTGTTCTATGAAGCTATGATACTGGACAAGCATGGCCATGCAGAAAAGAAATCTGGAAAGGCAAGTTCACAGCAGACTGTATACATAGCCTAAGATACCAGGTCCAGTTGTGTGAACTACATTGCTTAGACCGAGGTTTTCACATTGGGGTAGGTGTGTTCCTCAGGCTCCACAGTGTGTGATCAGAATATAAGAAACCACAAAGTAAAAATGGCACAGTTTTGTAGAGACAGTTTTACTTTGACTGTTTGTTTTCACTGTTGTTTATTGCTGTTATTTGGAAAGACATATTTAACATTTACATGAATTTTAAAGATAATATAGGAGACTTCATCAGAAAATTATAGTGTTTGTAGCAACTTTAGACTGTAGCTCTAAGGCTCTTAGGTTATGCGGTTATTTTTATCATTCTCCGCCATGAGAAGCTCAATGCTGGATCAGTTGGAAAATGTTTTAGGTATTGGGGACCAACCAAAGACTTTTTAACAAGAAAAGAAAGACTAAACACACCTGGATTGTTAATCTGGATGTGGTCTGTAGGACACATTGTTGGGGAGACTGGAAAGGAGAAGATCCTTGATCCAGTCCAAGAAGAGATGATGGGAGCAATGGGGGTGGGGGTGGGGGAATGGAAAGGGAAAGGATGAGGTTAAAGGAGAGGACCTCAGAAGCAGGGTCAATAGGATTTTGCAACTGACTGTGTATGGAGAAAAAAAGACAAGGAAATTTTAAGCAACATGTTTCAAGTCTATTAAAAAAAAAAAAGATTATGATAATGTCTTTAACAGATAAAAAGAATAAGAAAGATAAAGATGAACAGGGGTTAGGTGGGTGATGGAGACCACAAAGGGTGGTTCTCGAGATTAAGGTTCTAGAAGTTTAAAGTGGGAAATAACCATGCAATGTTCTAGTCCAGCCGTTGATATCTGATCGAATCCTGATCTGTGCGAGAATGCACATACACAGAGAACTGTATATACATGAGGTCTGACTGATTACTTTTGTATGTGGCCTTTCCAGCCATGGTCTTGTAACCCCCACCCAGGTGACTGGGCAGGACTGTGTGATAAGGTAACTGTGGCCCACCAAGGGGACTGGTCAGTTTTGCCTTAAAATAGAGCCAATTCACAGAGCTGAGAGGAGAATCTTACCACAGCCAGGAGGCTGGTGCGTCCTTTGGACCTGGGATCCCTGTGCTGGGAGGCTCTTGGGACCAGGATAGACAGAGAAAAGAGAGTGAGCTGTAACCCAAAAGATGGTGACAAGTGGTGGCAGGAGAGACCCGGCGGCAGGAGATGGCTCGGTAGGTTTCCCAGCCCTTGAAGAGAGAAAGCTGAGTACCTTTGGGCAGAGACTGAGGGCCAGGAGAGGCATCTCTGCAAGCATGGCTGGAAAGAGGCTGTCCTGATATAAGAACTGTATCCTTAAGTGTTCCTGAGCCTAAACTGTAACCTGTTACTTCCCTAATAAATCCCATAATTTTGAGTATGGTCTGTGAGTTCTGTGTGGTCACTGCAATGAACTATCAAGCCCAGCAGAGAAGTAAAGAGTGCTGTGGGAGGGACAGGTGTCAGAGTTGGTAAAGATGATGGAGAGAGGAGGCGTGTCTGACCTCCCCCTCATAGGAATCAGCCTTGGGCTGTTGATCTTGGTTCTCCTCCCCCCTCGTGGGGTTGGAGGAGGTCAGACACCGCCCCCAAGCCATTTTCACAATACAACTTTGGGGTGTGTGTTGTACCCTTCTGAATGAATCCATTCAACCACAGCTCATCAAATTATAGCCATTTGACAGTGGGATGTCCAACAGGCCAATGGAAAGTCAGACCTGGCATCTATGTGCCAGGCTCTGTGTTACATGCTGGGGGTCCAAAGAGGCAAATGAGACTCCTACCCTTAAGTAGAGTAAGACCTAGAAGGGGAAACAGACAAAAAATAACAATAACTTCAATGTGATGGATACCAAAACAGAAGGATGATCAAACACTGCTGGAGATATTAGCAAAGGCTGAAAAATGAGCAGGAGTCAGCCAGTACACACACGGTACTTTGTAAAAAGTACATTACTTCTAAGAATGAACTGCTAAGAAATAAAAATGTAGTAACAACCTGTGCCTAAAACCCTGGTACTGCCCAGTGCCTCCACACAGGAAGTGGTCAGGTAATGTTCACTAAGAAAATCAAAAGTGATCAACCACGGGGAGCAAGCAGTCTAAAAAAATGTGTGATTCAAGATTTTTAGAGATGCCTGAAATCCAATCAAGACAAGAAATCTGTAACAGTAGAAAGAACTAGGAACAACCAGGGTGTGATCAGAAGCCCTGCTGGTGCAGCGATTAAAGGGCTTGGCTGCTGACCAAAAGGTTGGCAGTTCAAACCCACCAGCCGCTTTGCGAGAGAAAGATATGGCAGAATGCCTCTGTAAAAATTACGTTCTTGGAAACCCTATGGGGCAGTTTCTACTCTGTATATAGGGTCGCTATGAGTGGGAATCAACTTGACTGCAATGGGTTATCCAGCCCTGTCCTGGGGGAAGAAGAGACACTAATGATACTCTGCTGTGGGGCAGAAATATTTCATCAG
The DNA here is from genome assembly GCA_030035585.1 of Dugong dugon. Lineage (NCBI taxonomy): Eukaryota > Metazoa > Chordata > Mammalia > Sirenia > Dugongidae > Dugong > Dugong dugon. The sequence continues at coordinate 116,002,953 of CM057465.1, read as the reverse complement.
CTCTGGAAGAAATTATCCCCTCAAGAGTAATTCATTCTCTCCCGATTCCCTGCTTCCTGGTTAAGAAGTGGGTCTTGTAATTAGAAAGGTGGTGTATCGAATGGCAGGTGTGAATACACTGACCACAGAAAGTTACCTATACTATTATAAATAAACAAACTCCCATTCTGAGACTCTGGGCCTACTGATGGAGGTTTTGTAGGGTTTTGAACCTAAAAGGCTGAGGACCAGACCTGATAATCTCAAAGCAATCACAACAGAGAAAGATGCAGGTTAAACAGAAATAAGAGTACACAAATTGTGTTGAGAGAGGGACTATCTTGGAAGCACAACTGGCAAACAAAGAGGTATGATTTTGTTGGGGAAAGGCTAAGGAAGGCACAAGCACAAACGACACAATAGAAAGCTTGTACACGCTGGAGACCAAGTTCCAAATTCAATTCAATAAAATTTTTTGAGCATTCACTGGAGATGCAAACATTTTTCCTTTTGACTAAACGAACACACCAATACATGGACAAAGATCTCAACCTGATAAGATTTTTAAAGGTAGTATTTAAGAGTTTCTTTACCACTAATCCTTAGATCAAGATGCACTAAAACAATGCAGAATAAATGGAAATCATTAGCCCGTGTTTTCAAAAATCACACCATTTCACACTGTGCTGTACTTGACATAGGGAGGAGTTACTTTCATCGAAATTGCTAGTAGTTCAGCCATAACAGACCACACCTCTCAATTCCTTATGCCTTTATTTCTCCCAAATGCAAAATGGCAACTAAATCACTAATTTATATTTGTGTGACTTACCTGCCTCTCACAACCGTGTCAATGAAACACATTCTTTTACTCTCCAGTATCTTCATTTCCTTTAGGTCCCTTGGAAGAGCTCATATATCACTTATTTTCAATAAGATGCTTAAACAACAAAAAGGCATACTCCTCTTTCTACCCCCACCTCCACAGCAAAAACAAAAGCAAGTTCAAGTTTAAAAGGCTACTACCTTTCCCCCTTTCTGACAAAAAGAACCTAATCAAAAGCTTTCTTCTAGAAAACAGCTTTTTAGACCAAGTCAACAGAGCAAAGACAAAAAAACAAAAAAGACAAGTTTCATATTAGTTCATGGTCTAGAAAGATCATCCGAGTTTTGATCAATCCCCTTTCTGCTATCCCTAGAAGATCCTCTAGTTCAATTCTTCATTTTTTATCAAAATCATCAAGAATTAAGTAAACCAGTCTAGAAGGCGGAAGGATTAGTTTCAGCAGTATAGGCAACTCTGGATTTTCTGTAGTGAGCTCTAAGATTTGAGTCTACTATTCAAAATTTGAATGGGACCAAATTTTGGATCCACTTAGAAACCAGTATTATTTCCTTCAGGGTTTTTGGCTTAGAAACTTCCCGTGGTTTAAGATTTTAGGAGGCAGGACAAATCGTTGATTTTTCATGGTGCATTCAGTGTTGACTATTTTTGCTTACACTTACCCCTCCCCCTAGTGCTTCCAACACTGATTTCCTAATGCTATCTACTCTCTGATCTTGTAAAAGGGGAAAAATAATTAACTACAGTCTTGCTTTAATTACCCAAATGAATGAAAAGAAACAGCAGGAAAAAAATTGGTGAGATAAAAGTACTTCCTAAGTATAAATTCCAGGCTCTACCCTGCAAAGTTTCAGTTAGTAGTTCTGAAATGGGATCCCAGACTTACATTTTTAAAAAGTGCCCAGGGTTAGTCAGATTTTAGAAATGCTGCAAAAAGTAACCACTAGATCTCAGTCTTTGTCCCTTTGTTTCTTAGATATTCATCCCTCAAGAAGCATATCATCCTGTCTAAAGGGTTTAATTAATATCTACATGTATATTACTTAAATTTATTTATCAAGTTGAAGTAGACTGAACTATTGATCTCAATTTTTTACTGGTCTCCCCATAAGAGAATTATACTTCCTATCATCACTGACATCAGACTTGTCATTTTATCTTGCTTATGAAACTTGCCTTGGCCAGTGCAACATGAGTGGAAGTGATGTGTGCCACGTCTAAGTAGAAGCTTAAAAAGATTATCACATTGCTCAACTGTAGCTCTTTTCCCTTTACCCCAGATAGGAACTGTTCCTTCAGCCCTACATCCCAGAATGAAGACAAACAAGGAGCAGAGCCAATGGCTGATCTCCAACTGATTTAACATGGGCAAAAAATAAGTCTTTGCTGCCGCAAACCACTGAGCTTTTGGGACTACTTGTTACTGCAGCTGATAACTGAAACAGATCTTTTTACCTAGGAGACAACTGAACCATTTAGATGACATCTTTTCACTGGAAACTCAAAAGATAAAAATGGAATGATCTTTTCTTCACAGATTTTCTATAATAAAACCATTGTCTATTTCTCTGAGCTCACACCCTCAGTAATAGGTAATTCTACGTTAGAGAAACACATACTGGCATAGAGGACAGAGAAAAGGATGAATGTAAACAACAGCAACAAAAATCCTCACAAGGTTTTTTTTTTTTTTAAAGGTTCTTTTTTTCTTTTTTAATTTTATTTTGTTGTTATTGTTGAGACTATACATGCCAAAACATACACCAATTCAATCGTTCCTACATGTACAATTCAGTGACACTGATTAGATTCTTCGAGTTGTGCAATCATTCTCACCTTTTTCTGATTTGTTCCTCCCCCATTAATTCCCTGCTCCCTAAGTTTCCTATTTAATCTTTCGAGTTGCTGTTGTCACTTTGATACCATAGAGATAGTTCTTAAGAGAACGTAATGCTCAAGGCAGATAATTTTTACTAGTTAAACTAAAGTACTGCTTGATTTTAAGAAGACTTAAAGGGGTTAGTTTTGGTTTAAGTTTTAAAGATTATCTCAGGGCAATGGTTTCAGGGGTTCATCCAGCCCCCATGGCTCCAGAAAGTCTGGAGTCCATGTGAATCTGAAATTCTGTTCTCTATTTTCCCACTGTTGATCAGGATTCCTCTATAGAATCTTTGATCAAAATGTTCAGTAGCCAGGTACCATTCAGTTTTACTGATCTCATGGCAAAGGAGGCAGTTGTTCATGAAGGCAGTTATCCACACATTCCATATCCTATTCCTAACTCTCCTTCCTCTGTTGCTCCAGGCAAAAAGAGACCAAATGGAACTTATTATTGTAGGGAATTGACGGCTGCTTGCAAGCTTTTAAGACCCCAGGCACTATGCAGTGGACTAAGAGGTAGAACAGAAGCACTAAACATATTAGGCCAATTAACTGGGATATCCCATGAAATCATGACCCTAAACCTACAAACCAAGGAACCAAATCCCATGAGATAAATATACCTATCACACAACTTTTGCTAGTTCAACTTTTTATAGTTGTACAACTTACTGACAGCAATTACAATAATTGACTGTGTGACCCTACCGTTAATCAGGTTAATATTTCCATCAGTGTTAACCCCCCTTTGCTTCCTCCCTCCCACCCTTGGTCTCTGTACATTTGCCTTTTCTTGTCTTTTTATGTAAGTGAGGTCATACAATATTTGTCTTTTTGTGGCTGACTCACTTCACTCAGCATAATGTCTTCAAGCTCCATCTATATTGTAGCATGTATCAAGACTTTGTTTCTTCTACTGACTGTTAGGATTCCACTGTATGTATGCACCACATTTCGTATATCCATTGATCTGCTGATGGGCATTTAAGTTGTTTCCACTTTTTGGCCATTATGAATAGTGCTGCAATGAACAGTGATGTGAAAATCTCTGCTTTCAAGACTTTTGGGTCTATACCTAGGAGTGTAATTGCTAGATCATATGGTAGTTCTATTCATAGTTTCTTGAGGAACCACCACACTGTTTTCCCACAACAGGGGTACCATTTTGCATTCCCATTAGCAACAGATAAGGGTTCCAATTTCCCCACATCCTCTCCAACACTTGTTATTTTTATCTTTTTTTAAACTTTTAGCCATCCTAATGAGGAATCAAATCAACTACATGAAAGAGACAACGGAAAGATCAATATCATCAGTCAGAACACTGCCTGGGCCAACTGCGGGACAGACGATCAATTGCTCATATGCAAGTTCAAGTTGAAGCTGAAGAAAATTAGAACAAGTCCATGTGAGCCAAAGTATGACCTTGAGTATATCCCACCTGAATTCAGAGACCATTTCAAAAATAGATTTGATGTGTTGAATACTAATGACCGAAGCCCAGAGGAGTTGTGGAATGATGTCAAGGACATCATACATGAAGAAAGCAAGAGGTCATTAAAAAGAAAAGAAAGAAAGACCAAAATGGATGCACTCTGAAACTTGCTCTTGAACATCAAGTAACTAAAGAAAATGGAAGAAATGATGAAGTAAAACAGCTGAACAGAAGATTTGAAAGGGCAGCTGGAGAAAACAAAGTAAAGTATTACAATGACATGTGCAAAGACCTGGAGTTAGAAAACCAAAAGGGAAAAACATGCTTGGCATCTCTCAAGCTGAAAGAACTGAAGAAAAAAAATTCAAGCCTTGGGTTGCAATACTTAAGGATTCTAAAGAGAAGATATTAAATGACGTAGGAAGCATCAAAAGAAGATGGAAGGAATATTCAGAGTCACTATACCAAAAGAACTGGTCGATGTTTAACTATTTCAGGAGGTAGCGTACTATCAGGAACCAAAAGTACTGAAGCAAGAGGTCCAAGTTGCACTGAAGGTACTGGTGAAAACTCCAGGAATTGACAGAATACCAGCTGAGATGTTTCAACAAACGGATACAGCACTGGAAGTGCTCACTAGGCCAAGAAATTTGGAAGACTGCTACCTGGCCAACTGACTGGAAGAGATGCATATTTATGTCTGTTCCAAAGAAAGGTGATCCAACTGAATGCAGAAATTATTGAACAATATCCTCAATATTACATGCAAGTAAAATTTTGCTGAAGATTATTCAAAATTGACTGTAGCAGCACATCGATGCCAGAATTCAAGCCAGATTCAGAACAGGACTGGAACAAAGGATATCACTGCTGACGTCAGATGAATCATGGCGAAAGTAGAGAATACCAGAAAGATGTTTACCTGTTTTCTTAACTACGCAAAGGCATTTGATTGTGTGGATCATAACAAATTATGGATAACATTGTGAAGAATGGGAATCCCAGAACACTTAATTGTGCTCGTTAGGAACCTGTACATAGACCAAGAGGCAGTCTTTGGAACAGAACAAGGGGATACTGTGTGATTTAAGGTCAGGAAGGGTGTACTTCAGGGCTGTATCTTTTCACCATACTTACTCAATCTGTATGCTGTGCAAATAATCCAAGAAGCTGGACTGTATGAGGAAGAACATGGCATTAGAACTGGAGCAAGTCTCATTAACAACCTGTGTTATGCAGATGATACAACCTTGCTTACTGAAAGTGAAGAGGACTTCAATCACTTACTGATGAAGAGCAAAGACTACAGCCTTCAGTATGGATTACATCTCAACATGAAGAAAACAAAAATCCTCATAACTGGACCAATAAGCAACATCATGATAAACAGAGAAAAGACTGAAGTTGTCAAGGATTTCATTTTACTTAGATCCACAATCAACACCCATGGAAGGAGCAATCAAGAAATTAAACACATTGCATTGGGCAAATCTGCAGTAAAAGAGCTCTTTAAAGTGTTAAAAAGAACCTTGAAGACTAAGGTTCACCAGACCCAAGCCATGATGTTTTCAATCACCTCATACACATGTGAAAGCTAGACGATGAATAAGGAAGATGGAAGAAGAAATGATACCTTTGAACTGTGGTGTTGGTGAAGAATACTGACTATACCATGGGCTGCCAGAAGAATGAACAAATCTGTCTTGGAAGAAGTATAACCAGAATACTCTTTAGAAGCAAGGATGGCAAGACTACATCTCACATACTTTGGACATGTTTTAGGAGGGATCAGTCCCTGGAGAAGAACATCATGCTTGATAAAGTAGAGGGTCAGCAAAAAAAGAGGACAACCCTCAACAAGATGGACTGACACAGTGACTGCAACAATGGGCTCAAGCATAACAATTGTGAGGATGGCGCAGGACCGGGCAATGTTTTGTTCAATTGTACACAGGGTCACTATGAGTTAGAACTGACTCGATGGCACCGAAGAACAACATCCTATGAGAGTGAAATGGCCTCTCATTGTGGTTTTGATTTGCATCTCTCTGATGACTAATGACGTTGAACAATCTTTTCATGTGTTTGGTGGCCATTTGAACATTCTCTGGTGAAATGTCTATTAAAGCCCTTTGCCTATTTTACGACTGAGTTATTTGTCTTTTTGTTGTTAATCTATTGAAGTTATATATATATTTCAGCTATTAGATTCTTATTGGATATATGGTTTCCAAAGATATTCTCCCAGTCGGTAGCTTGTCTTTTTACTTTTTTGGTAAAGTTCTTTGATGAACATAAGTTTTTAACTTTTAAGAGGTCCCATTTATTTTGTCTTTTGCTGTTTGTGCTTTTATTATATTAAATAATTCATTATTAAAAGCTAGGCCTGACAGCACTGTCCCTGCATTTTCTTCTAAGATTTTTTGGTTTTAGTTTGTACATTTAGATCCTTAATCTATTTTGAATTTGTTTTTGTGTATGGTGTGAGTCATGGATCCTGTTTGATTTTTCTGCATGTGGAAATCCAGTTTTTCCAACACAATTTATTGAAGAGACTCTTTCCCCATTGAACAGACTTAGCACCCCTGTCAAAAATCAGCTGACCAAAGATGTGGGGTAAATTTCTGGACTCTCAATTCGATTCCATTGGTCTATGTCTCTATTATTATACCAGTACCAGGCTGTTTTGATTACTGTAGCTGTATAATATGTTTTAAAATCAGGAAGTGTGAGTCCTCCTACTTTGTTCTTCTCTTTCAACATTGCTATAGCTATTTGGGGCCTCTTGCCATTCTCCATAAAGTTGAGGATTGGTTTTCTCATTTCTGTAAAGAAAATTGCTGAACTTTTTACGGGATTGCATCGAACCTACAGACTGCTTTGGGTAGTATTGACATATTAACAATATTCAGTCTTCCAACCTAAGAACATGGAACATATTTAAATCTTCTTTAACATCTTTCAGTAGGCCCAGTGGCACAGTGATTAAGCACTCAGCTGCTAACCAAAAGGTCAGTGGTTCAAACCAACCAGCTGCTCCTAGAGAGAAAAACCCACTGCCATCGAGTCGATTCGGAATCATAGCGACCCTATAGGACACAGTAGAACTGCCCCATAGAGTTTCCAAGGAGCGCCTGGTGGATTTGAACTGCCAACCTTTCGGTTAGCAGAAACTAGGGAAGACGCACTAGCTTGAAACAACCTCAACCAATGCCCGTCTGAGATATTTAGAGGTCACTTGACTGAAACAATTTTAAAAGGAGGCAAAAAATACTTTACAATGATTCAGTAATTGCTCGGGGTGTGTGACATCAATTATAAGTGCTGTAAGTTGACATAAAAATCATTTTAAATAAAAATATATATAAGTGTTTATGTTTTAATGATCACGTATATACATACAGCTACAGAGGAGCCCCGGTGGCACAATGGTTAAGAGCTCAGCTACTATCCAAAAAGGTCAGCAGTTCAAATTCACCCGCTGCTCCTTGGAAAACCCACGGGGCAGTTCTACTCTGTCCTATAGGGAGATGAGGAGTCGGAATTGACTCAATGGCTATGGGTTTGGTTTTTCTTTTCTTTTTTCGATTTACAGAGCAACTAAGGCGCTCTGGTGGCACAGCAGTTAAGCACTTGGCTGCTAAGTTGGAAGGTTGGGAAGAAAGGCCTGGCGATTGCTCCCGTAAAGTTTATGGCCTAGAAAACACCCTGGGGTAGTTCTACTGTCACATGGGGTTGCAATGAGCTGAAAATCAACTCAATGGCACCTACCAACACAACATCACAACAAATGAAAAATCATTTCATTCCCCAAATGAACAGATACTTGTGACTGGAAACAAAATTTTCAGAAAACAGTATAAGCAAATTCAAAACTTTAAGATAGAAATGAGGTTGAAGTACTCTGGGAAACTGTACTTGAGTTCTTAAAAGTGGTGCTAGTGATGATAAACAGTTTCTTGAAATAGGAATGGCCCCATAAAACACAGTTATTTCTAAATTTAAAAATTCAGATGATTTTAAATGTTTACGTAAAAACCCCCAAAATAAATTCTAAAAACAGAAATTTAACTACTTCATTTCTATTACTAGTTTATATATACAAACTGACTTCCCAAAAAGTTTTACTGAGTCATCTCATTGGGAAGATGGGACACTGCCTTAATGTATAGTACAAGTAGCCCCTGACTTAGGACACGGTTCCGTTCAGACACAACTCTGTTGTAAGTTGGTTTTGACATTAAGTGAAGTACCCCTATAGACAAATAAAGATAGGATTTATAAAGATACTGAAAATAAAAGGCAATAATAATAAAAACTAAAAAAAAAAAAAACAATAGTGATACCACTACTACAGTCACTAAGCCGGGATTCAGTAGGACAGTTTGGTTTTTCGGTTGCTCTAGAGTTGTATGTTCATGGTCATTGCAACATAAACACTTATATATTCCTATCTGAAGTTATTTTTATAATGACATATAACACTTGTAATTGATGTCATACTCCCAGAGCAATTACTGAATCACCGTACTACATCATGCTCTTTTCACTTATCAAAAGGACTCATGCCTCTTACAAAAGAAGACCATGAAAGTCTGAAAAGGGGTAAAGGCATGGAGAAATGCATTTTACAACGAGTCCAATTCTTCTAAAATTTAGCCTAACAGATTTCATCATATTCTTTACCCAACTTCCAATCAGGCAAGAATCACTACCTATTCCCTATCCATCCCCTGCCTGATAACCCATTGCAACCAGTTATCACACTTATCATTCTAATTTATTGGGTCCCAACCCAGAAGGCATCTTTGTAATTAATCTCCTGATCTCTCCTCTCCATTTCTGTTTTCCCCTTCATCCTACCTTATCCTCCACCTTAAAATTATACTGTGTTTTCAGATCAAGTTGACTAGTGAAACAAATAATCTTTTATTTTCCAATTAGGTTTTATTAACACCTGTAACAGGAAATGTCAAGTTCATAGTAGGAAATAGTTGAAATGTACCAAGAAACATGAAGGTCACTGAATGTTGGGTCAAAGAGGCTGGAGTTGATGGATGAATTTGAAGCAAAGAACTTAGCTGGAAGGAGAGAGGAATAAGAAGATAACAGAAGTGTTTTACATAAAGGATAAAAGGAAAGGATGAAATCAAGAAACAAGGTAAGCAAGTAGTTGTGATAAAAATATTACATATATACACACACACATACATATTGTGTGTGTGTGTATATATATATATATATATATATATATATATATATATATATATATATATATATATATATTTGGCGATAATACCCCAGTGTTAGTAGGATATTTATATGTAGAAGACAGTCTCCAGGAAAGGCCAGGACATTTTAAAAAAAAAAAAAATCTGTTGAAAAGCACTGATTCATAATTCACATATTTTTATTCCTCAAAAACATACTGCATCTTACACAAAGAACACATACCTTCTATGTTTATTTCCCGCCAAGGCCCCCCACCCTGGTATTTTCGTAAGTGCACTACGCTAATTTTTTACAGCAACATGTTAAAAAAAAAAAAAAAAAGGCATAACGGCACTTATGAAAATCCCTTGCGGGGACAGGTCATGGCTGGCAAACAAGCGTAGAAGGTGCATGTCATTTGTGTAAAAATACAGTAATAAGAGGCCACTGCTGTGGGGACCAAAATGGTCATGAGAATCACTGCCTTCCACAAGACTGCTTGGGGCAAGAAGCAGTATTGGTTCACCATCAGCATTGGGGAGGGGGCCTTGCTATAATTCCGGGCCCATTCAGCCCCTACACCAAGCAGGCCAGCATGATCAACCAGACTACCCCCTACAACTACTCAGTGGCCCTCTGAGATGGTAGCAACATGCCCAACGTGGCCAGCCACCTCCTTGCACCCCCAAAGCCTGCAGAGCTCCAGCTCGGAGTGGCTGAAGAGACTGTAAGCACCTACCTCCACTGATGGGGAGGAGATCCTGCCTCTATGCCCCGCCCAGGTGAAAAACAGAGGAAAATACATATATCCAATGAGCATAAAATAAATGTCTGTAGCTCCCAATATAAGCCACGGTTAAAAGGAACGGCACAGTAAAGTTATCCTCTGACAAACCTCTACTCTTCAGGTATAAATAGCAGAGAGTTTATCAACTGCAATACATGGTCACTTCTCTGACAACTTAAGAACTAGGGAATTTGTTTTTCGTATTACTGATACGTTTTAAAACTCATTACTAGTCAAGAAATTTTACCAGTTGGCCTTAAGAGATGAAACTCGATTAATTATTTGCCTACAATTGATGAAACAATATTTCACTTATAGTGAAACTGTTCACCAAAAAAACTGAACCTTGGAGACAGTTAAAAACCTCACTGCAAATCTTGCTGCCAGTATTTGTATTGCAAACAAATTTTTCTCTTCATTATTGTAGTGTAATCAAGCAAAATGTGATAATCATTTCTCAGCCTACATCATACTGGACTTATAAGCAACATTTAAATTTAAGTTATTTCCTCCACCTTAAAACACTTTCTTCTCTGGACTTCCTCACTGGCTATTCCTTTTCAGACTTTTTTGCTGGTTTTTCCCCATTTCCCCTAAGTCTAAATGTTGGAGAATACCCGAGACTCAGTCTTTGATCCTCTTCTCTTCCCTTCTTTTGTCTCCACACCTCCACATGCCTTGATGCTTTAAATTACAATCTTTACGGTGAAAGACTTGTTGCTTATTTACACTTACACACCACATCTTACATTTCTAAAGTTTGCTTATCCAGTTGCATACCTGTACCTGACACTGCCACCTGAATGTCAAACAGGCATCTCACACTTAACATAAGTGAAACTAGACTTCTAATTTCACCTTCTCTAATCTGCTTCTGTTCTATCTGAGGAAATTGTATCTTCCAGTTGCTCTGGCATATCTGACTCCTCTCTTTTTCTCTCATTTCACAACCAATCCATTAACAAATCTTGTTGACTCTACCATCAAAATGGATCCAGAACTTAACCACTCTTCTCACCATCTTCTTAATTACGCATGGTCTAAGCTTCAATACTTAATAGCTTCCTAACTGAACTTCCTGCTTCTATCTTTGTGTCTGGTCTTATTAATAGCCAGTGGTCTTCAAAACTGAAGTCAGAACATGTCACTCCTTTGCTCAAACGCCTATTTCAGAATAAAATTCAAAATTTATACTATGGTCTTTAAGACCTTATCCTGTTACCATTCTCTTGCTGATACGCTTTAACATTTCCTACTATTCTCACCCTCCCTCAATCCCCTCTTAGGCCATATAATCCTCTTACCTGTTCCTCAAATATCCAAAGCAGCTCCAGCCTCAGGGCCTTTGTACTTACTCTTCCTCTGCCTGAAATATCCCTACTCCAAGTATCTACATGGCTTGCCCTCTCACTTCCTGCAGGTCCACATCACTCTCTAGTCCCTCCACCCAGTCTATTTTTCTAATTAACTTATGCATTTATTTTGTCTTCTACCAGTATCATATAAGCTCCTTGAGGAGCTTTGTCTGTTTTTTGTTTGTGGCTGTTTCCCAAAAATACTATCTGCCCACAGTGACTACTTGGTAAATATTTGTTGAAAGACGTTAACCAGCTTGAATAATTGAAGATTCTAAACTAAGACTACCTTCCAGTAAGAGAGGCCCTAAAATTCTAGCTATTATAACGGACAACAGTAAGTAAAAATATGAATAATAATGAGAAGCATATTGTGAAAATAAAGCATCTGAAACACTGACTACTCCAAAGTTAGTCTGAAGTCATTTAACAATTACCTAGATCTGTCAAAACTATTTTCTCCAAAAATTAAATCTGTTTAAGTATTCACTAATAAAGCAAATGCAGGTATTACTCTGAGGGAAAACTAATTTCACCTTTCCGTTATAGAGAAGCACTTCTTGGGTATGTTGTTGTTAGGTGCTGTTGAGTCACTTCCGACTCATAGCTACCCTATGTACAGCAGAATGAAACATTGCCCAGTCCTGTGCCATCCTCAAAATCGTTGTTATGCTTGAGCCCACTGTTGCTGCCACTGTGTCAATCCATCTCGTTGAGGGTCTTCTTCTTTTTCACTGACCCTCCACTTTACCAATCATGATGTCCTTCTCCAGGGACAAGTCCTTCCGGATAACACGTCCAAAGTATATGTGACGAAGTCTCACCATCCTTGTTTCTAAGGAGCATTCTGGCTGTACTTCTTCCAAGACAGATTTGTTCGTTCTTCTGGCAGTCCATGGTATATTCGATATACTTTGCCAATGTCTTAACTGAAAGGCCTCAATTCTTCTTTGGTCTTCCTTATTTGTTGTCCAGCTTTCTTTGGGTCTAAGCAGTGTTAAACAGTATTGGGATTTTAAGTAAGAGCTACATTTTAAGTATTCTTAAATCCATGTATTCCTTTCCGTTTTCGTTGCCACTGCTCTAATATGGACAGGTTTTGATAATCAATACTTCTCACCTGTACTTCCAAACTAGTCTCTCAGTTCCAATACAAATGAATTAACTACCAGATTAAACCTGCTAAAATTCAACTGTAATCATTTCACTTTTGTTTTAAAGGCTCCAAAGACTATCCAGAACTCACCAAATTGAGTACGCACTCCAACTCCTAAGCTTATCCTTCAAAGCACTCTCCAAATGACTTCAACCCACCTTTCAATATTCCCTCCCATTAAGATAAAGATACTTGTGGAGAACTCATCAACTGTGTGTTTCAGAAATAACAGGTACTTCCAACCTTTCTTTACATGTATTATTTGAATAAACGTCTTCCTTCACTTCCACTCAATTTCATCTCCAGGGACAAGCATGGCAAACATCTGGAAGGAAGCCTGATTTTCTGCATATTATGGTACAGTGCACAGAGGCCTGTGAGAAAGGCTGACCTGAGTTATAAGCCTGCCTGAGTCCCCAGGAGATTCCTTCTAATCAAAGACTGCTAATTGCTTTCACCTGGGAAATAGGTCTATTCATAATGAAAGCCCCCTAACTCTTATGACCAGGAGTTTTAGGAGAGGGAGTCTATCAAATGATTGTAAATTTTAAACAAGAGCCCTAACCCAAAACAGGAAATATGGATAGGGGTGGGGGTAAGGGAGGGTGCTGTATTTGTTTTTCTGCCTGAGGCACCCAGTACCTGAAAATGAAAAAGGGCTTAAAAAATACTGTCTCAACAAAGAGAGATTATTTACAAGAGGATCAAGGAAAAACTTTTTTTTTTTTTTTTAACTTATCTTTGTTTTTAGGAGATTGGTGGGAATCAAAACTATTACCAATAAGTGGTCCCGTACAAGAATGTGCTTTGGAGGAAAGAATAGACTCTGAACCAACAGAGGAAGAGACTAGAGGCTTTCCTCATCTAGGATTAACTAAGATCTTCTGCATAAACAGAAGATCTTCCTGCTTCTGCAGATAAATAACAAGGGCAGCCAATACAGTATAGTTACTGGCACTAAAACCAAACCCTGTCGCCATAGAGTTGATTCCGACTCACAGCGACACTATAGGGCAGACTGTAACTACCGCCTAGGGTTTCCAAGGAGTGGCTAGTAGATTCAAACTGCTAACCTTTTGGTTAGCAGCTGAGCTCTTAATCACTGCACCACCAGGGCTCCCCTAGTTACTGGCACTAGGGGGGTAAATCCCATCATGGTAATGAGTGATTCCCTGATGTTGAAAATTGTGGGGAGCAACCATAAGGATTTGATAGGCCAACAAGGAGAAGGCAGCCTTCCCCAAACAAGTCTCCAGGATGTGACAAAAAGCCTGTTACGACCAAGCCAAACTTGTCAACCATACCTTGCTAGTTTTTCTGAGGGTGAAGGCAGATAACAGGAGAAAAGACCCAGAAGATCAAAAAAGGATTTGATATCAAAGTGAGAGGTTTTTTCTTCTCCCCTAAACTGAAGTTCAGGTTTTTGAAAGAGAAATATGAGATGCGAAACATGGGGTGGGGTTATGTGGACAGTGTTTAAGATAATAAGAATGAAAGGTATGTGAGTAAAGACAAAGACTCTCCATAAAATCTAAGACTGTCCAAAACTGTCAGCCTGAAGCTTTAAATTAAAATGAGAGGTGGCAAGAGGACTGAACTGGACAAGGAGCTGAACCCCTGGAATCAAGACATCTGAGTTATTGGGGAATATATGAATTACGCATGAACATTCCTCAACGGTCCGGAATGAAGGAAGTTACTCAGAAGAGACTCCAAGTTAGACAAGTGTAAATGTCACAATGAGGGGCTACAGAGAACATTAGACTGTCTTCTGGGCTGGGGGAAGAAATAAATGAGTTGGTAGGAGGAAAAGGTGATGATCTCTGTAGCTTTGGAAACAAGTGGAGACTGTAGGCTAAAGGCAAAAGAAAGTACATGATCACTGCACTTTAGTTAATATTGTTTCCCACAGGAGTATGGGTTAACAATTCTGATACTGCTTTACATGTATACTACAATTGAACAATTAAATAAATAGATGGTGTATAGTGGGAGTCAAGTTTCTCACTGCTGGAGTAGGAGTTTACAGATAAGCAAGGGAAGGAGGCTAGAATGATTCATGCAGTAAATGGATTAGAGCTGGAGACATCAGTATGCCCTAACACGTAGCCTACTATTATAGGTACAGATTACGTATAGATATATTTAAGTGTATGTACATGAGTTAGAATACATACATGTATTTCCTTGTTCTGTAAGCTGAGAGGGCCTAGAAGCAAGACAGTCAGTAGCAAATAGCACACCTGACACCTAGATCTCGGTTTCTAATAGCATTATCCAATAAAAGGGACCAGGGTTCCTTGGAGAAATGGCTGGCTTCAGAACTGAGGCAGGAAATAGACAAGATGAACCAGAGCATAAAGTATTGCCAGAAAGTAAGAAAGTGCTCAAAAGCCCAAAATACAAAACAGACACACACACACATACCCCGCAACCAACAAACCAAACAACAACAAAAAAAATCCCACCATAATGGGAGTATGTCAAAGGAACACAAGAGCCAATAGAAAGAGACTGCAACAGCCAAAACTGGAACAATTTGAGCAATACAATAGAGAAGTACTGGATTATAAAATTATAAAAATACATGAAGTATAAAATAGATATCCAAGAATCCATACTAATGTAAGTTTTAAAAATAATAGACAAGTCAAATAAAAAGCTGTATTGCTAAGGCATATACTTTGTGGTCTATGGGGTGTAACACTGGAGAAGGAAACAACTCCCTTCCCACTTTAGTATGGAGATGTCTGAATGAGAAAAGATAAATGAGCAAGCAGAGCAGTGGTGGTAGGGTGAGGACATAGAGTATTGGAGAAATACCTAAGGAGCAGCTCTGGGCAAGGCGGGGGAATTTGACTATAGAATGCACACTGTCCCTACAGGCAAGAGCAACAAGGGGTAAAAGCAGGACTTCAAACTGGTTCTAACTTCCAACCACTCAGTCATGGCCGACAAAGCGAATTAGGAATATATCCAAATTTAAAATTTGGGTGAAGCAGCACAATAAATGGAACAGAAAAAACTGCAGATTGAAGCCCTGGAATGCGAGACTTGGAAGAGGCGTAGAGAGCCCTTTCAGGAGCCTGACGTGTGAGACTCGATTATTGCCAGAACTGTGGAGAACGACGCACATTCAAAGCATTGCTGTTGGTCGCCATTTTTGAGCCAGGCATGGTTGTTTCCAACTCTGCTGGTCCAGAGATTTGGTTGCTATGCAACGTGCAACTGCCCTTCTTTCCTAAGAGGGATTAAGTTTATAGCAGGTCTTCACCCACATTTAAAAAATTCTGGTCCGTTCAGGTTTCACTTCATTGGCTATGACTGAATGGCAGAACCGGTTCAAAGCCCTAGTGAACGAGGTGGTGATTAACAAATGAAACGTTCCAAAAACCTCCCTTGCATTAAACATGGGGATTATTAGTGGACTGGGTCCTAGTGTCAAGTTTTTTGTTTGTTAGGCGGTATTTGCTTATTATTTTATTTTAGTTATTTATGTCCTACAGTGTCCCCAGGGAAATATAACCTGGGAAACACCTGAATATCATACACTGGTCTAAATAAATGTGGCCCTTCATAAAAACAATTTAGAAAGTCATTTACATGCTTAGCTTAAGGGTGAGATGCTTCTAAAGAATTTGCTTCAAGAAAGAGATGCTTTAGGTTGCAAATTTGGAAAACTCACATGAGAACCTATGGACTTTCATGACATAAAGACTTTCACAAAGAGTGGAAGGTGCATAACGGATATCAGTCATAAGGAAGTTTGAGAGTTTGAAAAGTCACTCTCCAGAGGCAGCTATGAATTATTTTGACTTATTCTGCCTTTTTTCTCTTCCTCTACCCCTCCCTTCATTCTATATTTTGGTAGTATAAAATTTCAACTTAGCTCTGGATCCTTTCTCTAAAATATAAAACCTAGGATGACCCCTGGAGGTTCTTAGGATCTGAGTCATACTCCTCTGCTTTATACTATAAATGGCAATATCCAACAGAGCAGTCTCAGACAAAGAACTAAAATCAAAGTAATCTTTTAGAACACTGGGTGACATAATCGGTTAAGCAGTGGACTACTAACTGAAAGGCTGGCCATCTGAACCCACCTAAAAGCATTTCTGGAGAAAGCCCTGGCGATCTGCTTCTCAAAGGTGACAGCCCTGAAAACCCTATGGGGTTGCTATAAGTCAAATCCAGGCAATTGGTTTTGTTTTATATTACCCAGATTAGGAACAAGTTCCATTCCTAAATCTGTCTTTAGGTCGAATTTGTACAGAACCATTACGTATGGTTCATATCTTATGTCAGTTAGTCGAATCTTTGTCTTAGTATATAGTATACTTTTCAATGCATAAAAAACATTAAAGAAACACTTCCATATACACTAAAACATCTTTAACATAATACAGTAATAAT
Source organism: Dugong dugon (assembly GCA_030035585.1). NCBI lineage: Eukaryota > Metazoa > Chordata > Mammalia > Sirenia > Dugongidae > Dugong > Dugong dugon. The sequence goes on along the minus strand of CM057465.1, from coordinate 115,985,892 downwards.
AATGTTTTGATGTGTGTCACAAAGTAGCATCCACTTGTTATTGTGCACTAATGTATGTACCTCAAATTTTTAATAGGTCTTATGGGGACTGGGCCGTAACTACAGGTTGTTCGTAAATCGACGTTCGTAACCTGGGGACTGCCTGTATTCCATGGTTATTCTGCGTTATTTCTAGTTTTTGACTACTATAAATAAAACTATTTATACTCATGAATAGGTTTTGTGTGAACATAATTTTTCATTTCTCTGTGATAAATGCCCCCAAGAGTACAACTGCTGGGTCATATGGTAAATGCATGTTTAAATTTTTCTTAACAAATATACAGTGAGCACTTCTGTGCTAGGCACTTATCTAGGTGCTGGGGATACAGTGAAAGAAACCGACAAAAATCTGTGCCCTTGTGGAGATTATGAGCTTCTGTTTCAGTGAATATATCTGGCAAGAGGCAGGCTGCAGCTCAAAAAAAAAAAATGTAAAATCACCGAATGTGACAAATGAATAGAGATTATGAATGAATCACCCAAATATCACATAAGGAAATGAAGATGGACTAGAATCCGGGATCCAACTAGTTCAGAAAATACTATGTAGACAAAGAACAGAAGATCAGATTTTAAAGAGTAAATTCCATTTGAAATAACTTGACCAGATAGGGACCAAGTGGCGTTAAAAAAGATTAAAAACAAATACGTAGTATATGAAATTAGTTACAACACTCTTATTCCAGATCATGTAAGACAAGTATTTCTCACATTTTTGTTTTTTATAGGAAACAGTGTCACTTATACTTTCTTTTCCATATTCTGATAACAGTATGGGCCTCAGGTATAGAAAAGTAAAAAGTTATCTATATCACAATAGTATTTTTGTTAACAGTATTTATTCTAAGACAGAAAATTCTCTCAGTCCATGCCCATATTGCTGCTATGATAAACGAAGGCACTTTACCCCAAGGCCAAAGCAGAGCAAGATGGTGTTCTTTAGCAGAAAACAGTTCTTGGGAAGGTTGTTATTTTGTTTTAACAACAGAGGTGTCAGATAATTTCCTGAGGAAAAAAGAAATATTTCAATTACACTTTTTGATGCACAACAGCTTTCATATTTTCTGGAAATGTAAGAGAAAAATTTGTAGTTTTGACCAAAGCTTGTGGGATTCTTCCTTCTCCTATAAACAACCAGTGACTAACATGCCAACTTTAAGGGATCCTTGCAGATCAAAACTCTAAATCTACATTTTTGTAAGTTATTGACGAAAATGTATTCAAGTACTTAAAAAAAAAAAAAAAAAAAAAAAAGCAAATAGATTCCAACAAGTAAATGTTCTATACTGCCATGGTTCACCTCTTAAGAGAATGTCTGAGAGTGATTTATATTGAGAGTAATTTGAAAAAGAATAAGAGCAATCAGTACGGCCAGATAAAAGAGCGTATTATAAAACCATAATAAAAGTGTGACATACAAGTATCATACCGACGTTAGATGACGTGGAAAATCTAAAACAAACAAACTCAGTTATACATTTTAGAATAAAGGTGACATTTGTATCTGTGGTGAAACAGCAGACTATTCTATGTGCTGCAATAATTAAACATTTGGGGGGGAGGTTTTGATTTCTACCATATATCGTGGGGATTAAAGAGTTAAATATACTGAAACCTAAAAGAGCCAGAACTCCACATTTTAGTGGAAAATATTTTAGTTTTCCTTTTCTGAGGCTTCTGCTTTACACAGATTCCAGCTTTCCCAGGTTTTACTGTACTTAAAATGCAACTATAAAAACCAGAAGGAAAATACGGGTATCACATGCATCATAAGCGAATGCAGGGCAATGCACTAAAATTACAAGGTGACAGTAACAGCTCACCTGAATCAGTGGTGATGATTTTAAGCAACATCAGTGAGTATGTTTGTTTTTCTTCTGCCACATTTAACTTTGTAGTAGATCCAGACATACACAGAGTAGGAAGAATTGGATTTAACCAAGTGTCAGAAAAGGGGACAAAGGAGCTGTAAAAGAGAGATTCTTCACATGGCTTCACAGTTATCCTTGCCTCCTGGTACACAAGCCCTTGTGTAATCTCCTTGATTGTGGGTGGGACCTGTGACTTGCTTCTACCCAATAAAATACAACAAAGGTGCCATGATAACATTCACATCGTAGTACCTGTCTTGCTGAGAGACTCTCTACTCCCTTGCTAGCTTTGATGAATCAAGCAGCCATGCTCAGAGGCTCATGGAGCAATAAACTGAGGGTAGCCTGTGGCCAGCAGAAAGTGCCTTGGTCGTGCAGTGCTAAGCACTTAGCTGCTAACAGAAAAGGCAGTGGTTTGAACCCACCAGCCGCTCTGCAGGAGAAAGATGTGGCAGTCTGCTTCCAGAAAGATTTAAAGCCTTGGAAACCCTGTGGGTAAGTTTTGCTATGTCCTACAGGGTCACTATGAATCATAATCAACTTGATGGCTATGGGGTTTTTTTTGTTTTTTGGAGGGGGGTATGGCCAGCAGAAAGCTTGATGTCTTCAAATCTGAAACTTCAACAACTACGTGAGCTAGGAAGCAGATTTTTCGCACGTTTGGAGGTGAGATTGCAGCTTTGCAGAGGACCCAGCTAAGCTACGCACAACTCTGACCCACAGAAACAGTGAGGCAATAAATATGGATTGTTTTAAGTCACTCAGTTTGTGGTACTATTGTTATGTGTCAATAGATACTTCATATAGGTCATATGCAAAGAATTTTAATAATGAACCATGAAATCTAAAGTGAGTCAGGAGGGTAGAAGTACACAAGAAAGTTTAGGAGCAGAGAAAAACGAAGAGTCAATGTATAACTATATGCAAGTCTTTGGAAGATCAAGATTGCTGGAGTCAAGGTTCCAGGAGTAAGCTGGTAATGGTCAGAGTGGTACGCTTGAAATTAAAAGTTTGGAGGTTTTGCTGACCATGTTGGTAAACGACAAGGTCTAGGATCTTTTCCCATTGAGTCAGACACAGAAGATGTTAATATGTATTTGTACAGCCTGTTACAGATTGAATTGTGATCCTGAAAAATGTGTATCAACTTGGCTAGGCCATGATTCTCAGTATTGTGTGGTTGTCCACCATTTTGTGATCTGATGTGATTTTCCTATATGTTGTAAATCCTAACCTCTATGATGTTAGTGAGGCAGGAAAGAGGCAGTTATAATAATGAGGCAGGACTCAATCTACAGGATTAGGTTGTATTTTCAGTCAATCTCCTGAGATATAAAGGAGAGAAGTGAACAGAGAGGAAATGGACCTCATGCCATCAAGAAAGAAGTGGGAGGAGCGGAGCATGTCCTTTGGACCAGGGGTCCCTGTGCTGAGACACTCCTAGATTAGAAGGAGATTGATGACAAGGACCTTCCTTTAGAACTGACAGAGAGAAAGCCTTGCCCTCGGGCTGGTACCCTGAATTCAGACTTCTAGCCTCCTAGACTGTGAGAGAATAAATCTGTTTGTTAAAGCCATCCACTTGTGATATTTCTGTTACAGCATCACTAGATGACTAAGACAAGCCTTCTCACGGACTATAGGCCTGTTTTTTCCCAGCTGACTCAGGCCTGCCCATCTGAAAGGGAAGGTGATAAAGGGTCTGGGGATTGATTTCCCAGTTCACCTGTATATTCATGACATCCCACATGGTAAGCTCTGGCCTAGAGTATGAACATAAACTGGAGAAAGAAAAACAAGGAGCTGAGAGGTTAGAGTATTGGAAAAGTTATTTCTGTTGATACTGACATAACCAATATTTATAACCACAGTATTGTAGAGAGTAAGATATGAACTAAAATCTTCAAGTAATTAGGGGGAGTAACAGGAAGGTCTGTAGATGATTATAACAAGCAAAAGAAGCAAGCATGAAATTCAAAACTTGGGAATTTTAGGTGGAAGCTGGCAGAATGGTCTACAAGTGGCAGTAAGGAGCAAGTAGGACACAAACTCCATTTCCAGGCCTAGTAGTAAGAAGTCTGTGGGGAGAGAAAACAGCCACCACTGAGAGGGCTATAAGGGAAGGGGGTCCTCATGAGAGAACTAGGTTTAGAACAAAAAATTCAGGATAACATTCAACAGACTGACAACACAGGGATTTTGCTTATGACTGATGGTGAGTTGCAGAGGACATAGTGGAATGTTTCAGGATTTAGGCAGAATGTAAATCAATGCATGGTTCCTTCAGGGAGAAAACTGCTAATCAGAAAAATCACAGCTGAGCTAAACAGTGTCCTTAGTAACATAACTTAGGTTCTGGTGCAAGCTCCTTATCTTGTTGTAGTCAAGAAACAAACAATCTCGGACCAGCGGTGTTCCATGGACCATACTTTGAGTAGTTCTGGTTAAGGAGATGAGGGATGACCGAAGAGTCTTAAAGTGACTGACAGAAACAGGAATAAAGGGCACAAAGGAAATAGTTCAAACAGACCAACTCAATGGATGGCAAGGGTATGAGCGTTAGGGAGTGAGGAGGGGTGTAGGTCTTGCCAGTAACATGGTGGAGTTCTGGGAACTCTCATCACTCCTCCCAGTGGTATTACCATGGCAGGGAAAGGGGAAGGACTACTTAGCGTTCCTGGACCTTTAAATGCCAGTAGCACCATCTAGTTATTGTTAAAATGAAAAGTATGCCCACATATTTCTAAGTGTTCTGTTGAGAACCACTACCTTGTACCCTAGGGTTGTAGGTTCACCTATGTTGGCATTTAGGGTTAGATACCTGAGTGGGAAATTGTGAAAAATCAATGGAAAAGATCTCTCTTGCAATGGAGATATGATGTTACCACAAAATAATGAGGGTTGTATAGTTAGTAACAGTATATCTAATACTCTCCTAATTTTATTAAATATAAATGGAGAAAATGGGATTACAGATTACAATTTTCTTAAAATTTTTTATTTGGTATTTTCTAAAAATTTAAAAACTAATCATAAATTACTCTGTATCAGTTATCTATTCTGTGTAACACATTATTACAAAACTTAGTGGCTTAAAATAACCAACATTTATTATCCTCAGTTTCAGTGGCTCAGGAATTTGGGAGTAGTTTGGCATAGGCTGCTCTGGCTTGAGGTCTAGCATGAGATTATAGTCAGATGTTGGCCAGGATTTTGGTCATCTGAAGGCTTGAATGGGGCTGGAGGATCCACAATTCCCAGGTGGTGCACTCACATGGCTGGCAAGTTGATGCTGGCCTAAGTTCATTTTCACATGGGCTTCTCTATAGGGCTGCTTGAGCATCCTCATAGCATGGCAGCTGGCTTCTCTCACAGTGATTCAAGACTTAGACCAAGCGGAAGCCAAAATGTCATTCATGTCTACACTTCAGAAGTCACATACTATCATCTCTGCCAAACCCAAACCCACTGTCGTCAAGTTGATTCCAACTCATAGTAACCCTACAGGACAGAACAGAACTGCCTCACAGGGTTTCCAAGGCTGTAACTCTTTACAGAAGCTGACTGTCATATCCTTCATCCGTGGAGTGGACTGGTCAGTTCGAGTCGCCGACCTTTCGGTTAGCAGCCAAGTGCTTTAACCACTGTGCAAGCAGGGCCCCTTGTCATCTCTGCAGTATTCCATAAATCATATAGGTCAGCCTGATTCAAAGTGGGAGGGGACTACACAAGAGGATGAACACAAGGAAACAAGGATTACTGGGGGCCGTACTGGAGGCTGGGTATCACATACTCTGATAAGCAGAAGGTATTAAAAGCCACTGACAGTAAGCTTGTCTCTCAAATTGAGCAGCAACATTAAATTTTCTTGTCTGCTTACTCAAATCACAGCTTTGTTCTATTCAGATGCCTTCCTTAAAAGAATACCTTTTTTTTTTTAATTCCACAGATAAATGAAGAATTCAACACTCTTCTCTCAGTAGCTGACAGGAGTAGACAAAAAACATTAAGAGTATAAAAATTTCACAAAAATCCCTTGCTGACCAGGTTACCAGCACTATTACAAAGCAAGCTAAATGGAAACTATGAGTATAATTGAAATTCTTGTTTATCTAACAGTAAGAATAAAACAAAAAATTAACAGAACAAATGGTAGCATTTTCCTAGAATATAAATTTAAGTACAACATTTAATTATAAAAACTTGAGTCAGTGCTCCTAACACTAACCATGTATTACCCCAAATTAGAGAACTCCAGATGTAACTCTTATGTGAACTCAGCTCTTTTGAAATTCTGAACTATATAAATTTTTACCATAGGCCAAAAAACGTATCAAAATATAAAATTCATGTTAAGAAACAGTTTCTAAAATCATAATGTAATTCTTATGCCAGCTGTCTTGGTACCTTTTATGGCAAGGAGAATTTATGCTAATGCATCTATTTTATATACAATAATGAACTACTCTAGGGGAAAATGTCGGTAATACCGTATTAGCCAAACTGTAACGAAACATGCTCTCATAAATGGTACACACTTTCTGTAAGGTAAGTTGGCAACATTTATTAAATTTTCAAATGTACATACCACATGGACCCATGTTTATGGCCAGCATGAAATGACCTAAATGTACATCAGTAGGGATAAGATTATGGTATAGCCATATGATGCCAACAATGCAGTCATATGGTGGGGAGAACAAGATTTCTATTATTTACTCATTCAATAAACGTGTCCACTATGTTTCAGAGTAGGGGACAGATACGGTGATGAATGAGAAAGACCTCTCAGCTTTCACAGAGCCTGGTGTTAATGAGGAACACAGACAATAAACAAGTAAATTAAAAACTGTTTAGAAGACATTATGAGTGACTTCTCTATCTCACTCCCTCCCTAAGTGATCTCATCCTTTCTCATGGCTTTAAGAATCAGCTATATACTTTGAAGATTCCTAAAATTATCCTTCAACTAAACTCTATAGCCAATTTCCTATTCAACATCTATTAAACATTTAAACTTAAATGTTTGCAAAAAACTAAATGAAGATATATCATCTACCATACTGCAATGTCAGGGTTCTCTCTGACCCTGCTTGCTGTACCAATAGCATATTAACAGTCTAGGGAAACGAAGATCACCAACCTCTGACGCCAAACTGTATGGTAGATAACAAAATCCACTCCACAACACCAGCTGTAACATTTGGAAATCTCAGTTTTCCTTCCATGTTCAGTTCAGACCCCAGCTGTTCCATGCAGCCATTCTCCCTTTCATCTCCTACCACCCAGGGCTAGGTCAGCAGGTATAGGCTGCAAGCTCGGAAGTCCACATAACTGCCTCCGCTTCAGACCAGCGAGCCCCAAATTTGGGGTTTTCCTCTCCCCCCTCAGGGTACCAGCTGCAAGCCCAGGAGTCCACATGACTCCCTTCACCTCAGACTGCCATCATCCCAGCTCCTTTGGATCCGATAATTCGCTGGTACAGCTCACATAAACTCCAGGCAAAGAGCTATCTTTAATTGCAAGAGCAATGAATTGCTTTTACATGGCCTTTTTCACCACGGTCTTGTAACTTCCACACAATGACAACCCTAAGATACCCTTTGAACTTGGAAATGAAGCTACTCCTGGTCACTTTTCAGCCTGGTAATAGACTGGCTTATAAAATAAACAACATCACCCGGTGAGTAAAGTGCTCCATTAATCAACTGTATGAGACCAAATGGTCAACATTTACCCAAAAACAAAGAAGTCAAGGAGGGGAAAGGAAGTTAGATCGATGGAAACAGAACAAACAGGATGGAAATAATAAGAATGCTGACACATTGTGAAAACTGTAACCCATGTCACGGAACAACTTGTATAAAAATTATTAAATGGGAACCTAATTTGTTGTGTAAGCTTTCACCTAAAACATAATTTAAAAAAAGAGAGAGAGAGAGAGAAAACGGGATACAAACACATACGTTGAGGTTAGGGAGGGGTCTCAGCATGAAGATTCCATGTCCCCAGAGGGTGAGCAGATGTTCACTCTCACCACCCAGGAAGCTCCACTCAGCCTTTACTGGCCTCACCATGTGGCCATGATAGATTACATCATGCTTCCTGAGGCTTAGTCAGCCATCAGGTCCCCAGGTGGTTCCTCTTGGTATGTTTATAGCTTCCACTCATTGGTGTCAGGTAGCATCTAGCTAGCAGGAAACAGAACCAAAGGCCAAAACCATTTACTACAAAGGAGTCCCATACCTTGCACCCACAAATGTTCTTCCCTCCAGTCTTCTCTACCTCTGTAAATAGTACTTCTACCTCCATTATTCTAGCTGCTCAGGCCGAGAGCTTTGGTATCATCCTTAACTCGTTATCTCACATACCCCAAATTCATTCTGTCAGCAAATGCCACTAGCTCTACCTTCCAGAGATCAAGAGCCTAGAAAATTCTCACTCCCTCTACATCCATCACCCTTTTATCCCTCTTCTCCCTCTTAGACCTGAGGGTCTATTCCCCTCACATATAGAAGAGAGATCTTTTTAAAAGAATGCCATCACGCTCAGAAAAAAATTCAAACTTCTGTCACGGCTTAGAAGGCCCTAAATGACCTAGCTTCCCACAGTACCTGTTCTCAACTCCTACTATTCTCCTTGACTCACATCAGGCCCACTGGCCTCCCTATTAGTCCATTAACATGCCACACCTGCATTGGCCTCAGGGCTTTTATCCTTGTTCCTTCAATCTAGAACTCTCCATTATTTTCAGATGTTTGAACCACAAACTCTTTTTCTTCCCAGAATTATTCAAAAGATAGGTATGGAGTGCCACAGCTCATATACATAAAAGCAGGAACTCTGGTTCCCTGCGGCATCCTCAATGAATACTTTAAGGAAAAATCTGAGTAATGTGACAGTAACTGGAGAAATAAATCTGGCTACGATAATGTTTAATCCGAGACTTGAAGGATGTAAAGAAACCAGCCATATAAAAGGTATTAGAAAGAGCTTTCCAAGCAAAGGAAAAGCTCTGAGCTTTGGTGGACTAAGGAACTGAAAGGAGTACTGTGATGCTGGAGTGGAGAGAGCAAAGAACAGTCATAACATGAAGCAGGTAGGGGAGAGACCATACAGAGCCTTGTAAATCAAGGCAAGAAGTCTTATCTTCTTTTACAAGCCACAGGAAGCCAATGAATGGTTTTAAGCAGGAAAATGACAGCCTCTGGAAGCATTTATTACTCTAAGCTGCTGGTAGCCCAATGCCATTGGGTCGATCACGACTCATAGCGACCCTATAGGGCAGAGTAGAATTGCCCCATAGGGTTTCTAAGGAGTGGCTGGTGGACTCGAACTGCTGGTCTTTCTTTTTTTTTTTTTTTTTTTTAACTGACTGACGTTTACTGAATATACAATTTGCAAATCGGGGTAACATTTCGACTAGGGAGTCAAGAAGGTTCCAAAGGTGAAAAGAACTTCCAAAAATTCTTATACCCCACCCCATCTTATAGACATTGCCACGGAAAAGAGCAGGAACCTGTGGGAAAAAAACAACTCACAGCAACCCTGTAGGACACAGTAGAACTGTCCCATAGGGTATCTCCAAGGAACAGCTGGTGGATTCAAACTGCTGACCTTTTGGTTGGCAGCCTGAGCTCTTAATCACTGTGCCACGAGAGTTTATATGATACCAATTTATCCTAAAACACAGCTTCTAGTCCGATCCTGGAGTTTCCGTTTCTTGAAACTGACTGCACATAGATAATTCTTCAGAAGATTCGAATGCCGAAGGCAAACGGCCTTTACTAAGCTGCTTACTAGGCTACTGTCTGACTTAAAGGCGATTTTAAGTCGCCAGTCTGCTCAAGGCTAAAGGTTCAAAAAGACACCTTCAGGGCAATGGCCTGGGTGGGTCGCCCCCCCATCCCCCAACTCCAGGGACCATAGAAATCTGGATTCCAGGAGAATTAAAAACTGCTTCTCAGGTTATCACTACGCTTATACTTTATTTTTTTTTCCCTTAAACTTTCAGATTTCCATTGGATAGGCTGCATTTTATCCTGTGGTTTAAAAAGTTATATATTCTATTTTTTTCTTATAGTGATTTTCCTTAACCCTATTCACGTAGATGTCAAAGAGAGAAACTGATAGTAGATATCTTGCTTTTATTTGAGGGTTTTCTTACCCACAAATCTTCCTGATTTTGTATTATTTCTATTTTTCTAGGTGTGCCCAGCCCAGGCAAATGGCTTGATAGCTCTTTTTTTTAAAATGTGCTTTCGATAAAGGTTTACAAAGCAAATTAATTTCTCATTAAACAATTAATACACATATTGTTTTGTGACACTGGTTGCCAACCCCATGACGAGTCAACACTCTCCCTTCTTGACCTTGGGTTCCCCATTGCCAGCTCTTCTGATCCCTTCTGCCTTCTCATCCTTGTCCCTGGGTTTGTATGCCCATTTAGTCTCATGTTGTTTTATGGGTCTTTCTAACCTTTGGCTGAAGGCTGAAGGATAAACCTGAGGAGTGACTTCACTACTGAGTTAAAAGCGTGTCCAGAGGCCATAGTCTCGGGGTTTCTCCAGTCTGTCTCAAACTGCCAACCTTTTGGTTAGTAGCTGAGCTCTTAACCACTGCGCCACCAAGGCTGAATGGACTGGAGGTGACAAAGAAAAGAAGCAGGGAGACAAGTTAGAGGAGAACTATAGTAATCCAGATATGAGATGATGGGGGTTTGGACTAGAGTGGTAACACGGATACAGACAGAAATGGATAGATTAAAGATCTATGCTGAGAGCAGAACTAACAATTGCTGATGGGTGGGAAAGTGCAAGGCAAAGTAAAAAAGCAGGAAGACAAGAAGGCTTGTAGGTTTTTGGCTTAGGCAAAAACTCAGTGAATGATGATGCCACTTATAATGATGGGCAAAACTAGATTAAGGGTCAGGAAAATCAAACTGACACAGAATAATTTACTATGTATTATTAAACAGAAAGATAGAAATACATCCCCACACAGGTGATGGTTATTATATATGTTCAGATCATTTTTTGAAAAATACATAAGAACAGTGGTTGACGGGTAGATCTCTTTTTCACTGCACAGGCTTTTTACTGTTTCAAACTGCTGTTTAAAAAAAAAATCAAAATAATGTATCACTTTTTTCCATTAAAAACTAATTTTAAACTGATCTTTAAATGATAAAAAATTAACTCGTTTACACCATCCTTTTCCTTTAAAGAATCTAAATTGGCATATAAATTTTAAATTCCATGTCAGAAAACAATAGGGATAAAAATAGGCAAATTCAAAGAATCCCGCTTCCTATTGTTCTCACAGGTACTAAGGGTACCATCAGTTCAGTCCATTCATTTACCTAGCATGGTGTTGAGTATGCAGTGCGGACTTAAGACATGATCCTTGTCCTCAAAGAATTATGTCTAATAAGAACATGGCTATGTAAATAAACAAATGAAGTACCATCTGAGAGTAGTGTGGATCTAGATCGGAGGTGGGTAACATTGCAATCAGGGATCTTATCATACCACGACAATTTCAAAGATGTGAAAGTCTTAAAAAAGGAAAAAATTGGAAAAACATTAGGAAATAAGAATTGGTTACCAATTAGATGTGTGGAACTAAGAATAAGGGAGTACTAAGGAAAACTCCTAAGACTCTGTCTTAACTAGATGGATAGTAGTGCCAGTTACTAAGACAGGGAAGCCAAGTTTGGAAGTCAGGAAAGATAGGCTCACTGCTGAGCATGCAGAATTTGAAATGTCTGAATTATATACAAGCGAGGGTGTCCAGTAAGTAAAGGGTATAGAGTGCGGGAGTTGGAGTTTATTTTCAAACCACGGTCTTTTGCTCATGGTTTACCACCCTGGCCAGAAAAGAGAAATAAAAAACCAAACTCACTGCTGTCTAATCAATTCCTACTCACGGCAATACCACACTACGTTACCGAGCAGAACTGCTCCATAGGGCTTACTTTACAAAAGCAGATCACCAGGCCTTTAGATTAGGAGTCAAGTGCAAAACCATTTGCAACACCCAGGAACCTTGAAAAGGATGACCGACAGTGTGTTTAAGAAAGAGGCCTCTAGGAAGCAAGGAAGAAAGGAATGATTAGTGATGAAGTGATGATTTGGTAATCAAGAGTCAAAGGTCCCAGAAAAGACAGTTTCTGCAGACTCATGCTGGAGAAAGACAGCGATGGATGGGACAGGAGAAAAAGAGTAGGGTTATTTACTGGCAAAGTGTAAATATTACACTGTTAATAATAAGTTTAATGCCCTCTTACTGAAAACCTACTGTGTGCAAGGCAGTGTTTCAGGGCTTTACATATACTATTTCATTTAACCCTCAGCAGCATTATGAGGTAGTTATTACTATTAACCATTTTTAGAGATTTAAAAATGAAGATTCATCTGGGAAAATCAAAGTTTCACAGCAAGAAAATGGAAGAGTCTACTGCTGTTTGACTTCAAAGTTACCTTCCATTATACTACTTCCTTCCATGCCGCAGATACAATAAATAAATTACATTTATAAAAATCAAATTTACTAATATAACAATTATGGCAAAACAAAACTGAAAATTATACTGGCTAGTTATAAACTAATCTGATTTTTCACGTTAGCGTGCTTAAGTGTTTCTTTTTGCCAAAAGCAGTCATGTCTAATCAGTTTTTAAGAGTATTACACATGTCATTTTCTTGTCTTTTGAGCTGATTACATATAATAAAAGCATAACTGATTAATGGTTTATCTGATGTGAAAAGGAAGTTTCAATCAAAATATAGATGTTCGTGAACAGTCTATTCATCTCCCAAGTTAACCAAATGTCTATTTGTAGTTTTTCCCTGAATATAGAATAATATAAATCCATTCTCTAAATTCTCTAAAAATTAAAACAGTTATGCAGAAAGCTCTCAAAGCACTAAGATAGAACGTTCTGTGATGACAGATATGTATCTGTTCTTTATCTGCACCATCCAGTACAGCAGCCACTAACCACATACAGCTATTGAACACGTGAAAATACAGTTACTGCAACCGGGGAGCTAAAACTTTCATTTTATTCAATATTAAGAAATGTAAATTTAAACAGTCAAATGTGGCTAAGGGCTACTAAAATTGGACAGTGCAGCTCTAGAACAATGGTTCTCAACCTAGGCTGCACAATAAAACCACCTGAGAAAACTCATACCCCAATGACTAGACCAAAACCTATACTGCAAACACACACACACACCCACCCCCCAGGCATCACATTTTTATAAACTCTTGGGTGATTTTAAAATGCCGTCAAAGTTGAAAAGCACTGCTCTAGAACAGTGCTTCTCATAGAAATCACCTGGGGAATTTCTCAAAGTGCAAATTTGTATTCATTTAGGTCTGGAGTGAAGCATTTCTAACAAGCTCCCAGGTGATGCTGACTGCTGTTGATGCAAGGAGCCTTTGAGTAATAACAAGGCTTTAGAACCAACTTAAGTGGTATAATATGTAATTCTAAATGAAATGAAAACCTGTAGTTCTTAAACCTAAAGTACAGCCCTTTCCTAATACATGACATCTAAGCCTTACAACTTAATACTGAGTATTATGAAATTCTTAAAGACTCAGTTGTTAATATGTAGTATTTAAAACATAAAAATAACACAGTAAACACAAAAATTTCACCTCTTTGAGATATTAAAGATTAAATCACTTCAAGAAGAAATTATCATATATTCTTTTCATCTTAAAAAGGATACTTGGTGTTTTCTGTTTTTGTTTTTTTTTAAATTGTAGCTGTTGGGTTACTATCTGCATCATCTTTCTAGGAAAGTATTGCTACTATTCTGGCATAATACATAATTAAAACAGCAAATTCAAGTACCCTCTCACTGGAAGCTTTCACTAACCCTTTGATTTTGTGAAGTAGGAAAACATCTCTTTCTGGTTAAGCCCTAGCTTACCCTGACTAGTTCTTTCAGGGAGCAGCTTTAGGCAGGGTTTAGCTTGATGTGAAGAGAACACTATTACCTTTTCATTTCATATAACTTCCCCTTTGGGAAAGCTTATGATGATGATGGTGGAAGTTCAAAGCTATTTTTAGGTACTACCTACTAGCCTCGTAGCCCTGGTGGCATAGCGGTTAAAGAGCTCCGCTGCTAACCAAAAGGTCAGCAGTCCTAATCCATCAGGCGCTCCTTGGAAACTTTATGGGGCAGTTCTACCCTGTCCTATAGGGTCGCTATGAGTCGGAATCAACTTGATGGCAATGGGTTTTTGGTTTTATCAGCCTCATAGCAACCCTACAGGACAGAGCAGAACTGCTACCTAGGGTTTCCAAGGCTATATATAGTTACAGAAGCTGACTACTACAGCTTCCTCCTGTAGAGTGGGAGGTAGGTTTGAACCACCCACCCTTCTTTTAGCAGCTACTCACTACAGGGTCATTAGGAGATAGAATCGACTCAAGGGCAGTGGGTTTCGGACCTACCAGCCTGACACCTGAAAGAGTTGCCTGTTCATGTTATCAACTGGTACTTCAGACGCCAGCTGAGATATTAACACACTCTGTTAGCCAGCAACAACTTAACTGTCTGCAGTCAACTATGGAAGTAGACTGTGAAGAGAAACCACAAGGGCCTGGAGGAGAGTGACAAGAAAGGACTAGACAGGACACAGCTCTGTGGGAGACCATCTAACCAAAGGTAGGGGTGCACCATCAGTTCTTCTAAGAGCACTAGCTGAGTGTATATGCTTGTACCTGCAAATATCTGGGAGATGGTTCTAAAGCCTAAAGGGCTTAACAAATCTCTCAGCGGATCAAAAGAAAATCAGGTGGGCTATCCAAACAATCTTACTCTTCAAGTCATCAAATTCTACTTATTTACTGTATGGCTTTATCACTTTTATCCTCTTTTGTCCCACATTTTAGAATGTGTTCCTAGCGTGAATCTTTGTGTCTCTACCAACTTTTATGAATATTCTCCTGAACTCAACTTCTCAGCCAAGAGCCTATTTCAGGGGTCACAAACCTAAATGCCTCCAGGAATCTGGCAAGAAACCTAAAAAAGTGAAGTAGGCTAAGCCAAGAAGAAGACTGGCAGGAGTGGGGGAGTCAACCAGAGAGGAACGTCTCCTCTATAGAGGACAGAGGTGCAAAAGACAGAACGCTGAGAGAGGACTGTCTTTGCTGCTAAAAGTGAGAACTTAAGCAGCTAGGCTAGGACTCCAAGTGTGCTTCTGAAATGTCTCTTTACCTACGCCATTTTTTTTTTTCTCCCCTCTTCTGGGTCAGAATGTGATCTTGTCTCCTGCCTGTTGGTCCCTTTTCTGCCATCATCTGCCCGTAGCTCCCAAAGAGTTTCTACATGAACCACGTTTTTTAAAGGGACTTTGCCCTTTTTTCCTTTCTGAGTCTTCCAAGATTAATGTCAAAGATAATGAAACCATTTAAAATATGATTACAATTACTAACAAGTTACAGGCAAGTAGAATTTTAATAGAGGAATTACTCTGTGGAACATTACACCAAGTGGTAAAATTAAACCTGTAAGACTAACCTAAAAGTACAGCAGTTCTAACTTGATGCCCCACTTTCTACCTGCTTTGTTCTTCCATGTATTACAGATATAAGCATTTATGGAATGGCTGAATGAGAGGTTTGGTTTTGTTTGTTTTTTAAGAAAACAAGCTAGAGAGTCAGAAGAGAAGCTCAGTGGCAGACAGTACAAAGAAACATACACTACCAGCAAGACTGGACAGAAATGGAATGAAGCCCAATTAAGGAATGGAAAAGAAACTGTTTAAATAAGGAGAAAGGGGTTTTTTCAAGATGAAGTTAAATGAAAAAAAAAAAAGAAGAAAACACAAACACCTGTGCAAAATATCAGCAAAGTCTCATTAACAGGTATGACTCATTCAGTCATTAAAAACAAATTTTAATAATTCTACGGAATCATGTGAATTACTGTTATTATCTAGTACTTTTTTAAATGTACTGTTTATAACTTCCATAAATGAATCCACACTGGAAAGTATGAATTATAGCACATGGTGATACAGGTGACTATCACATGATATTTAAACATGTTATATAAAGTTACTATAATTCCATCAGTATAGTGCTGGACTAAGAAGAAGATCAATTTAACAGACACATATGTATTTAATGTCTTCACAGTGGCATTTCAAATCAATTTCAAACCAGAGGCAGGGGTGCACCATCAGTCCTTATAAGACCACTAGCAGAGTATATAAGATCCCAGGGTGGCACAAATGCTTTGTGTTTGGCTACTAACCGAAAGGTTGGTGGTTCGAATCCACCCAGCAGCGTCATGAAGAAAGGCATGGTGATCTAATTCCATAAGATTGCTGTTGTTGCTGGTCGCAGTCAAGTCAATTTCAACTGATGGTGACCCCATGTGTGCAGAGCAGAACTGCTCCACAGGTTTTAAAAGCTGTGACCTTTCGGAAGCAGAAGACCAGGCCTGTCTTCTGAGGCACCTCTGGGTTAAGTTTGCACTGCCAACCTTTTGGTTAGCAGTAAAGCGCTTAACTATTTGTACCACCAAAGCCACTGAAACCCCTATTAAGGTAGTGCAGTTCTACTCTGAAGTACATGGGGGTTGCCATGAGTCAAAATCAAGTTGAGGTGGCTGTTTGGTTTTTTTAGTGTGCGTGTGTATATGCAAATCTGGAAGGTAGTTCTGAATGCTAAAGGGTTTAACCAATCTCTTAATGGATCAAAACAGAAGCAGACAGATGAAATAGCAAACAATCTTACTTTTTAGTCATCAAATTATACTTCTTTACAGTATGGCTGCATCACTTTTATTCTCTATTGTCCCACACTTCAGAATGTGGTTCCTAGGCTGAATCTTTGTGTGTCTATCAATTATTATAATCTGTACTCAACTTGTCAGTCAAGAGAAAAGATCAATCAAGAAATGGTTCTGGCATAATTGGTTAACTGTATCTCAAGCCACACTCTAGAACAAAATCCTTATTTGTTAATAAAAATAATTAAAATCATAAAAACTTCAATATTGAAATGAAAAAGGCCTTTCTAAGCATTCCATTGAAAGAAAAATTGAGAAATCTGCCATATTTATCTACATATAATTATGCATCTGAGCATTAAAATAAGACAACAACAAAATTCATAAATAAAATGTAAAGGCAAATAACCAGTCAGTTAAACACTACAATATAGGACAAAGGGGTGTTTTATATAGGACAAAGGGGTGTTTTATATTCCCTAATACATGTGTATGTGTATTTTATATATATATATATATATATATATATATATATATATATATATACACACACACACACGGATTGAATAGCGTCCCTCCAAAATATGTCAACATGACTAGGCCATAATTCCCAGTATTATGTGGTTGTACTTCACTTTGTGATATGACATAATTTTCCCATGTGTTGTAAATTCTAATCTGCCTGTAGTTAATGAGGAAAGATTAGGTTATGTTAAAGAGAATCAGGGTGGGTTACAACACCCTTAACTCAAGTGACAGCCCTGATGCTATGTAAGGGGAGTTTCCCTGGGGTGTAGCCTGTATCACCTTTTATCTTACAAGAGATAAAAGGAGAAAGAAGGGAGCAGAGAGAGAAAGAAGAGCTGAGAGTAGACCCTGGAGCGTGTCCTTTGGACCTCAGGTCTTTGCACTGAGAAACTCCTAGACCAGGGGAAGATTAATGACAAGGACCTTCTCCCAGAGCCGACAGAGAGAGAGAGCCTTCCCTTGGACTGGCACCCTGAATTCAGATTTCTAGCCTCCTAAACTGACAGAGTAAACTTGTTTGTTATAGCTATCCACTTGCAATTTAAAATTAAAAAAATTACTGCCTCTCATCACAAGTATTGAAGCCCTGGCGACGCAGTGGTTAAGAGCTCGGGGGCTAACCAAAAGGTAGGCAATTTGAATCCACCAACCGCTCCTTGGAAACCCTATGGGTTAATTCTACCTTGTCCTGTAGGGTTGATATGAGTCGGAATCATCTCAACGGCAACGGGTTTGGTTTGGGTTTTATCACAAGTGTTTAAAAAAAAAAAAAAAGTACTATTTTTGCCTATTAAACTGGCATGATAACAGCAGCTCATATTACTGATAGGTTCTGTGAGTTTGGTCAAGTCACATCTCCCTCTCTGGTTTATAATTCTGTTACAGTCCCAAGACCACATCATTTAATCCATCACACCACCTTTTTTAAAGAGCTCATAATAAAACATAAACGTGTTAAATTAATCAATGTTTTAGAGGAATATTTCTGAATGTAATGTCTGTGGGCCTGAATCATATTGCTTAGGATGCTTATTAAAAATACAAGTTGACAAGTCTCCTACTGGATCAAAATTTCTCAGATGAGGCCCAGAGATATGCGTTTTTTAACAAGCTTTTCTGGTCATGGTTCTCATGTAAACAGTGTTAAAGGGGACCAAATTCTAAATTTTACATGTAACATTTCTCTACTATAATGTAGATTAGAATGTAGAATAACCCCCAAACCCCTGTTTTGGAGTTATATTTCTAATTGCCCTTTCCTCCTTGCATCTTCTTCTGAATTCAAAATATGTACAGCCTTCAATAATGCAATTAACTTCCTGATAAGTGTTTAATTCTAGGGAGATGTTCACTGAAAACAAGATCAAACAGGCCTGCCATTCCCTTTTTCCCTGATTTGAGTTTAGAGCATCTAAACTGTCTTTCCTTTTGAGAGACAAAACTGTACGACAGAGCATGGATTGGTGCGATTTCCTTATGGCCTGATGTGACCATCTTCTAGAACAAATTCTTATACCTGAATATATTCTATAAAAATTCTTACCTCAAGCTGAGCTATGTCAAGCTCATCTCTGTAAAGTTTTGTTTCATAAAGCTTTTTAGCCAAACCATTATTTATCATCTATACTAACCTTAAGGAGCCATGGTGGTGTAGTGGTTAAGCACCTGGCTGCTGACTGAAAGGTCAGCAGTTTGAAACCACCATCCACTCACTCCAAGAGAGAAAAATGTGACACTCTGCTTTCATAAAGGTTACAGCTTTGGAAACCCCATGAGGCAGTTCTACTCTGTCCTATAAAGTCGGTACAGGTAGGAATCGACTTGATGGCAACAGGTTTGGTTTTGTGGTTGGTATCCTAATCTTGTTTCTAAGTAAAATTCTTCAACCTAGAAATAGATAACCTATTTAGATGGAAAAATAACCCATTCATCAATGTGGGACTGAGATATCTAGCTAGTTTATTATCCTCTGGCAATATCCTCAAAAAGGACATTCACTTGTTCAAAGAAAAGTGGTCAGAGTAAGACACAGGGAAACCATTAAACCCCTGGTGAATCTCCCCAGGCAATTTTTTAAAAGAAAGTTTTCATCAAGTTTGAATTAATGATGCATTATTTTATACAAATACTGGTAATTGGTTTAAAATAGTCATACTACATCACAAACATAATTTACGAAAGAGGCCCTATATATATTATCTAAGTACACTATACTTATGACTTCTGTCTATTCCTCATTTTTCTGTCACAGGAAAGGTCACACCAGTTGCCTTTACACACTCCAACAATAATCAATAGCTGCTGCCTCAGCACATACCATTTTAATGTGTTAATCCTCTCAATAACTATGGGTTTAGAAACATAATCATAAACAGAGATATATGCTACTAATTTTCCGGACACTAAGTTAATAAATAAATGTGCCGGAAAACACAGGGTAAGCCTCCCATGATTGTATAATTTACATCTTCTATCTCTAGAAATGAATGTTCAAGCAATAACAGACGCCATGGCTAGCCTTGGCCTCTCAGTCCCAGACTAAGATGGGAGTAGGGGGACTGGGTCAAGATAAGGGGATATTGTCCAAGTTTTACTCCTAACAAATATATTGAGAGATAACAGGAATAAAAATTTTCCTTTTCTTACAACTCTTTGTTATGTAATCTTCCGCCTCATTTCTGGACAAGGAAAGCTATATTCTCTATCAGAACAGATACAAGATGCGTATCAATAGAGAGGCCCTAGGGAGTCAAGAGTAAAGGATTAGACAGTATGCCATATAGCGAGAATTTTTCAGTCAACAAGGCAAAGAGGACAAGTAATCAGAGATGTAAAATACAGGCAAGTATATTTTATGACATCAAATTTAGGAGCTAGGAAGATCTTTGACAAATCAGTGAAGTTTTTAAAGCCTGAGTGACTGTTTTAGTTTTCTTTTTTAAAAAAAAGCTGAAAGTGAATACATACATATTTTTTTTTTTAATCAGAAAGTGAATATATATATATATTAGGTGCCATCACGTCGGTTCCGACTCATAGCGACCCTACGTACAACAGAACGAAACGCTGCTTGCTTCTGCACCACCTCACAATGATTATGCTTGTGCTCATTGTTGCAGCCACTGTGTCAATCCATCTCATTGAGGGTCTTCCTCTTTTTTGCTGACCCTCTACTTTACAAAGCATGATGTCCTTCTCCAAGGACAGGTACCTCTTGATAACACGTCCCATGTATGTGAGTTGAAGTCTCGCTTCTAAAAACCTAGTTCTTCCAAGGCAGATTTCTTTGTTTTTCTGGCAGCCCATGGTTTATTCAGTATTTTCTGCCTCCTTAAAAAGCTAGAAATAGAAATACCATACAATCCAGCAATCCCACTACTAAGAATATACCCTAGAGAAATAAGAGCCATCGTACGAACAGACATATGCACACCCATGTTCACTGCAGCACTATTCACAACAGCAAAAAATGGAAACAGCCTAAGTGCCCATCAACAGATGAATGGATAAACAAACTATGGTACATGTGCACAATGGAAGACTATGCAATGATAAAGAACAATGATGAATCTGCGAAACATCTCACAAATGTATGAATCTGGAGGGCATTATGCCGAGTGACAAGTCAATTACAAAAAGTCAAATACTGTATAAAGACCACTATTATAAGAACCTAAGAAAAGGTTTACACACAGAAAAAAGCATTCTTTGATGGTTACGAGGGTGGGGAGGGGAAATCACTAACTAGATAGTAGAAAGTATCAACTTTGGTGAAGTGAAAGACAACACAACATAGGGCAAGTTGGCACAGCTTTATCAAGGCAAAGTCATAAAAGTTTCCTAGACACATCGAAACACCTTGAGGGACTGAGTTACTGGGCTTGGGGGCTGGTAGATCAACTGGCATAACATAGTTCATAAAGAAACCGTTCTATCCTACTTTGGTGAGTTGTGTCTGGGGTCTTAAAAGCTTCCAAGTAAGGGACCTGGTCTTCTTTGAACATTAGTGTATGCACAGTGCCTAGAAAGTTTCTGGGACATAAAAAGGAATCTGTAAATGCTTGTTGAATAACTGAAGAGCTCCACAGCAGTAGAAAGCCACTGGAAATTTTTGATTGTGAAGTGACATGATGAAACTGTCCTGGAACAATTGTTCAGGCAGTGGGTTTTAGGATGAATTGTATGAGAAACAGATCTGGAGTAAGAAGAACAATTAGGAATTCCTGTAGTAACTTAAATGTAAGTGATACTACAGTACCACTGAATGGTGGCTGCCTACCACCACCATCTACGCTGACAGAATCACAATAGAAGATTCTGGACAGAGACTGGAGAAAAACGTAGAACAAAATTCTAACTCACAAAAACACACCAGACTTAAATTCTGACTTACAAAAAAAGACGAGAGAAGAGAAACCCCGAGAGTATGGACTCCAGACACCTTTTTAACTCAGTACTGAACTCACTCCTAAGGTTCACCTTTCAGCCAAAGATTAGACAAACCCATAAAACAAACAATAATACATGTAGCTCAACCACGTATACAAAATTAAATGGGCACACCAGCCCAGGGGCAAGGACAAGAAGGCAGGAAGGGGCAAGAAAGCTAGATGAACAGAAATGGGGAACCAACCCAAGGTTGAGAAGGGGAGAGTGTTGACATGTCGCAGGGTTGCCAACCAATGTCACAAACAATATGTATTAATTTTTTAATGAGAAACCAATTTGCTCTGTAAACCTTCATCTAAAGCACAATTAAAAAAAACACATAAATAAAATTTTTAAAAAAGCTTGCAAGTAGCCATCTAAGATACAACTATTGGTCCTATCCTGTCCAGAGCAAAGGAAAATGAAGAAAACTGTCATGGATTGAATTGTGTCCCCCAAAAATATGCATATCAATCTGGCTAGGCCGTCATTCCCAGAATTGTGTGACTGTCCACCATTTTTTCATCCTATATGATTTTCCTATGTGTTGTAAAGCCTGCCTCTATGATGTTAATGAGGGGGGACAGGCGGCAGTTATGTTAATGAGGCAGGACTCAATCTATAAGATTGGATTGTGTTTTGAACCAATTTCTTTTGGGATATAAAAGAGAACCCATGTTCACTGCAGCACTGTTCACGATAGCAAAAAGATGGAAACAACCTAGATGTCCACAGGGACAAATGGATAAGTTATGGTATATTCACACAATGGGATACTACACAACAATAATGAACAATGATGAATCCGTGAAACATAACATGAAGGAATCTGGAAGGCATTATGCCGAGTGAATTTAGTCAGTCACGAAAGGACAAATATTGTATAAGACCACTATTATAAGAACTCAAGAATATGTTTAAACACAGAAGAAAACATTCTTTGATGGTTACGAGGGTGGGAAGGGAGGGAGAGGGGTTTTCACTAACTAGAAAGTAGACCATTACCTTAGGTGAAGGGAAGGACAACACACACTACAGGGGAAGTCAGCATAACTGGACTAAACCAAAGCTAAGAAGTTTCCTGAATATAACCAAACACTTCAAGGGACAGAGTAGCAAGGGCAGGGGTCCGGGAACCATGGTTTCAGGGGACATCTAGGTCAACTGGCATAACAAAGTTTATTAAGAAAATGTTCTGCATCCCACTTTGGTGAGTGGCGTCTGGAGTCTTAAAAGCTAGCAAGCAGCCATCTAAGATGCATCAATTGGTCCCAACCACCTGGAGTAAAGAAGAACACCAAAGACACAAGGAAAGTATTAGCTCAAGAGACAGAAAAGGCCACATAAACCAGAGACTTCATCAGCCTGAGACCAGAAGAACCAGATGGTGCCTGGCTACCACCAATGACTGCCCTGACAGGGAACACAACAGAGAGTCCTTGATGGAGCAGGAGAAAAGTGGGGTGCAGAACTCAAATTCTAGTAAAAAGACCAGACTTAATGGTTTGACTGAGACTGGAGGGACCCTGGAAGACATAGCCCCCGGACTCTCTGTTAGCCCAAAACTAAAACCATTCCCGAGGCCAACTCTTTAGACAAAGATTAGTCTGGACTATGAGACATATGTATGATATTCATGAAAAGTGCTTCTTAGCTCAAGTAGATACATGAGACTAAATGGGCAGCTCCTGTCCAGAGGCAAGATGAGAAGGCAGAGAGGGTCAGGAGCTGGTTGAATGGACATGGGAAATCTGGGGTGGAAAGGAGGAGTCTGCTGTCACAGTATAGGGAGGACAGCTGGGGTCACATAACAATGTATGTACAAATTTCTGTATGGGAGACTAACTTGAATTGTAAACTTTCACTTAAAGCACAATAAAAAAAGGAGAGAGAGAAGCGAGCAGAGAGACTGGGGGAACTTATACCACCAAGAAAGTATCATCAAGAGCAGAGTGCATCCTTTGGACTTGGGGTTCCAGTGTGGAGAAACTCCTAGTCCAGGGGAAAATTGATGAGAAGGGGCTTCCTCCAGAGCTGACAGAGAAAGCCTTCCCCTGGAGCTGACACCCTGAATTTGAACTTCTAGCCTACTAAACTATGAGAGAATAAATTTCTCTTTGTCAAAGCCATCCACTTTGGTATTTGTTACAGCAGCACTAGATAACCAAGACAAAAACCAAAGACCCAAGGAAAATATTAGCCCAAAGGACTAAAGGACTACATGAACCAGAGGCTCCACCAGCCTGAGCCCAGCACAACTAGATGGTGCCAGGCTACCACCACTGACTGCTCTGACAAGGATCACAACAGAGAGTCCCAGACATCAAGAAAAAAATGTAGAACAAAATTCAAATTCACAAAAAAAAACTAGACATACTGGTATGACAGTGACTGAAGGAACCCCCAAAACTATGGCCACTGGACACTCTGCTAACTCAGAACTGAAACCACTCCTGAAACCCACTTTTCAGCCAAAGATTAGACAGGCCTATAAAACAAACAATAACACACGTGAGGAACATGCTTCTTAGTTCAATTAAATACACAAGACCAAATGGGCAACACTTGCCCAAAAGTAAGATGAGAAGGCAGGAGGGACAGGAACCGGACAAATGGACACAGGGAATCTGGAGTGAAAAGGGGAGAGTGCTGTCAAATCGTGGGGATTGCAACCAATGTCACAAAACAACATGTGTATAAATTTTTTAACAAGAAACTAACTTGAGCTGTAAACTTTTACCTAAAGCATAATAAAATTAAACAAATTTTACAAAATCATATTAAGCCAGTAAAAAAATATTTTCAATCTAAAGCATCTGATGAAGAGGGGAAACATATTCTCCACTAAGCCTAATGATTTCTAATACTATACAAACAACTTTTGATCCTGGGCTTAATTTGCCTACAATAACCACAAGACAGCCGACCTCAGGTTGGAACAAACTCATTTTAGAATTCAGGCAATACACGTTATCTGGGCCATTTCTGTTGTTACTTTGCTTCCAAGCATAACTTTACAACGTACCATGAGATCAGTGCTTGTTTTATTCAGTTTAGCAAAGAAATATTTTTAAAGCCCACAATATAATGCATAATCCTTTCAATTTGTCTGTTCATTTCATACTAAAATATTGGGGGGAAAATGTTCCAGGGTCACAGGAAGAATTCTTGTAACTCTCATTACATCACAGTCTCATTTCTATTACCCCGCAAAATAAACTTTGTCCCTTTAACCTATTAAATACCTATAGTAAGCAACACCCATATTTCAAATTCACGGTCAAGGAACACTGGTTAATATTCATACTACATCCTTAGGTCTAACTGCATTTTTCCTTTTATCTTTTTAGACACTTTGGGAAACTTGCATAATTCCTCGTAAAAAACAGCAATATTTACTTTGTACTTTAATGTACGAGAAACTTTAAAATCTTTTTTTATCCCTATACTATTTAGACTGAGAGTGAACAGTGCGACGTCAGGAGAAAGGATGCCTTGGTAAGTTAAAACATATCCGAAAAGGAGATGTCTTATAAAAGCAAGAATTTCCATTTGCCAAATCTGTCTATAATAATCTGTCATTTGGAAAAGGGAGGTAATAACGAAGGAAAAACAGAAAAAGGGCAGACAAGGAAACAAGGAATAACAGCTTTAAAAAAAAAAATCTATTTCCATTTTCTCAGTAACTGGGTAGAGATTTAGGGGGAAAAAAATAGTAATGAAAAAACAAGTCTTACGATCACATATCCAGAAAGTGTATGTGTTTGGTGATTACAGTTCCAATAAACTAGAATTTAAAATAAAAAGGTTGAAGTAGGAGCACGTAGATAAAAGGCAGCCCCTTTAACATTTGCTCCTGGAGTCCAGCAACTCTCAGCAGTTGGCTGGAGACTAAGCTGGACGATCCTGTGGAGCTCCAACAAAGGGGCGAAACAAACTCGAATCCCCAGGGCCCCCCTCCAGACAACTCATGAAACAACTTGATAAATGATTGCTCTGTCAGGGGACGAAGAGATGGAGACGTCTGGGAGCAGAGGGGGAATGTATCTAATTTAGGCGGCCAAGGGGGAAGGGGGAAAGAAGAGGGAGGCAATGGCAGAACGGGAGCAAGACCACCTTGTAATACATTCAACCAGAGAACCCAGAAGCAAACACCACAAAACTCAACAGTATCTCTAAGAATTAAAATCAGAGTATAACAAGTGATTTCTCAGTCTATTTCCTCCCATTTCCCCGTGATCCTGAGGGGTAGCGGGGTAGAGTTTTCACCCTCTGTAACCCGTTCTCTAGCCTCAAGTCCAAGCTTAAGAAAGCACTGCTCTCATGTTACTTCATTCATTTAGGGATGACAGGAAATACAAATCCCACTTCCCCCACCTCCAGCCCAGGTTGCTTATTCAGAATGGAAAGCAAGAAGCACAAGAGCCCAAAAAGCTTAGCTCAATTCAAGGAAACATTAATTACCCTGAAACGAAAACAGGAATTGTTCACATCTGGGGCTCAACACTTCAAATTCCCCTCCCTCCCCTCCTCTTGAGTGTGTGCACCAGCTATTTATACAACCTCTTTCCTGGCCGAGGAATATTGGTCCCATAGGACTTCTCTGTTTGGGGAAAACTCACTGGTGACAAACTCAGTCAACACTACACAGGCATTTCAAAAGTAGGCACAAAGGGCATCTCGATTTAAGGAAAGAGTTGTCAGAATTGATAGTGGTACAAATATCAGTTTTTCAAACTCAGTTACCCAAGGAGTAATTAACTAATTCAAAAGGAACATTCTTGTGGCTTAAGCATGTGATGAAAGACCATTAAGCAAGTTTACTAAAATACATGTCAAAGGCAGGAACAATCAAACAGCATGTAAAGAATTCTTAATTGATCCAAGTCTTTCTTACATCACTCTAATTTTCTATCTGATGCACTAGACACAGGTAATGTTGTTGCTATAATCAAAATAACTAAGGTTTGTTTTATTTTGTGTAAAACTTTACTTAAAGGCTGAATTCAGCCTTGACTGTAATTAAACATAATTAAAATAACAGCAAATTGTACACCATAAAAGTGAAGAATTTACCTTTTCTGATGCCCAGCATCCTTGAAGGATTACTGGTATTCTATAGCCCCAAATTTAATTTATTACATAGTGTATTTCCAAACATCTGATATATTAATTAACGATCAGAAAGGCAGTGAATAGTCTAAGTGGACAAGACAGCCATGAGAAAAATCACCATTCAACTGGGTTGAATTGGACTGACCTGCTCCTATTCGTTTATTCTCACCCCCCACCCCCACCAGTTTAGGAGTAAAAGGAGATCTAGTAAATCTATTTCAGGCAAAATGTATCCATGCCCTCTCCAGACTTTGCACCGGATTAGACAAACGTGGATATCTTGTGACCATCTCACTTGCTCATTTCCCAGAAACCTGCCTTCTCAGCATACATAGCACTGAAGTGGTCTTAACCAAAAAAATCAAACCAAAACCATTGCTCCAGTCCACTCTGATTCATCGTAACCCTGTAAAACAGAGTAGAACTGCCTCACAGGGTTTCCAAGGCTATAAACACTTATGAAAGCAGACTGCCACATCTCTCTCCTGTGAAGCGGCTGGTAGGTTCGAAATGCTAACCTTTGAGCTAGGGGCTGAACACTTAACCACTGCACCACCGGGGCTCGAAGTGGTCTTCAAACCAAACCAAACCTGTTGCTACTGAGTTGACTCAGACTCATAGCGACCTTATGGGACAGAGTAGAACTGCTCCATCGTGTTTCCAAGGCTGAAATCTTTACGGAAGCAGGCTGCCACATCTTTCTCCCTTGGAGCAGCTGGTTTGGTTTGAACCGCAGACTTTTTGGTTAGCAACCAAGCATTTAACCACTGTGCCACCACCAGGGCTCTGGCTTCCTAAATCTAGAGATGGAAAAAAGAGTCACTACAATGTGAATCTCACTTTGAGACAAGCTAATTCTAGCCAACTATTCACAAAAGCGTGGTCTTGCAATCATACAACCCTGTCTCCAAATTCTACCTTGCTTTCGAAGCTTGCTGACAAGGTCTAGGTCTTATAAATAAGTAAATTCCTATTCATGGGTTTTCTGCCCATGAAATTCAAAGTTTCACATAAAATAAGAGATTGTGAACTGGTAGCATGCAGAAATGTTTTGGTCTATAGTTTTATTTTTATTGTTTTTAATTAATTGTTCAATGTTAAAAAATATCTAGGAGAATATATATAAAAATCTGCATTAGCTTACTTCTCTTGAAAAATTAAGAGTATCTAGAGCACAGTTCTTCAGGACAAGAGTCAAACGGAGCTATCTCTTTTTAGACTGGACGTGTACCCTCCAGTTCATCTACTGCACATCGGGACCACCCCATCCCCTCTTAGACTGGACACGTACCCTCCACTTTACCAACTGTACATCAGGCACACTAACTCATTAAGTTAACTGTCTGGCCCTGCAGAGTTCTGAGTTTTTTACATCCTGTTCTACAACTTCAACAAGTGGCTATCCAGCCTGTACTTGGCAATGCCCAGTAAGTGTTTTTTCCAAGTTAAACATTCCCTCCTCTTCAAGTTCACCTTAACATGACATTATCCTTTCTCCTGTAGTATCCAGGATTAAGACTATATTCTAGGTATTTTCTGACCAGGTAAGACAACAGGACTAATATTTGTCTTTATTCTGAATAGGTAAAGGTGTCCCATCTCCCTAAAGAGCTACAAAAGAAACCAGTAAAGAATATATATATATAAACAGAACATAAGGAAGCCAGAAAGGCCAGAAAACAGCTGCAACTTAGCTAGGAAAATAAAAAAAGAGTTCTAATGCATGGTTGGTAGTATTTATTTCTAGGCTGCTAGAAAAGGAATGGCAGGCAATAGCCTAATGGTTAATGTCCACAAAGCAAAGTTAGTCCAGTGTTTGCCCCAGAAAAAATTTCTATTGCTACCATTTAAGGCAGTGTTTCCCAAAGCACGGTCCTTTACATTACCTGCATCAGAATTTCCTGAACCCAATCCCAAATCATACTCTCTGGAATGGGGCTACAGAAGATGCATTTTAAACAAGCTTGCTAGTGGTGCTAAATCATATTCAAGTTTGACAAATAAATACTAGAGATGCCTAGTAGGTAAGGTCAAGATTTAGGACTTAGCCATAGTTCTCTTCCCTCTCTCACAAGCAGACTCACGTGACCTTTCCCCTGGGTTCTTACCTCGAATATATCTCCTCCACTAAAACAATAACCAAAAAAAAACCAAACTCGTTGCCACTGCGTCAATTCCAACTCATAGTCACCCTATAGGACAGAGCAGAACTGCCCCATAGAGTTTCCAAGGAGCACCTGGTGGATTCGAACTGCCGATCTTTTGGTTAGCAGCTGTAGCTCTTAACTACTACGCCACCAGCGTTTCCAGCACTACACTGCAGTATTTTAAACACTACAGAACAAGGTTTGACTAAATGATCTCTGTCGTTGATGAGTGTAGTCGAGTAAGTTCCAACTCACAGTGACCCTATGTACAATAGAATAAAACACTACCCGGTCCTGCACCATCCTTATTATAACTGTTGCTATGTTTAAGCACACTGCTGCAGCCACTGTGTCAATCCATCTGGTTCAGGGTCTTCCTCTTTTTTGCTGACCCTCTACTTTACCAAGTACGTATGATTTCCTTCTCCAGGGACTGGTCCCTCCTGATAATGTGTCCAAAGTACGAGTGACAAAGTCTCACCATCTTCCTTTCTAAGGAGCACTGTGGCTGTACTTCCAAGGCAGATTGTTTGTTCTTCTTGCAGTCCATGGCATATTCAATACTTTTCACCAACACCATAATTCAAAGGCATCAATTCTTTTTTGGGCTTTCTTATTCGTTGCCCAGCCTTCCCATGCGTATGAAGTGATTGAAAATCCGACGGGTTGGCTCAGGCGCACTTTAGTTCTCAAGGTGACATCTTTTTAACACTTTAAAGAGGTCTCTTGCAGCAGATTTGCCTGATGGAATACATCACTTGATTTCTTGACTGCTGCTTCAATGGGTGTTGATTGTGGATCCAAGTAAAATGAAATCCTTGACAACTTCAGTATTTTCTCTTTAACATCACGTTGCTTATTGGTCCAGTTGAGAGGATTTTCGTTTTATGTTGAGGTTTAATCCATACTGAAGGCTGTATGTAGTCTTTGATCTTCAACAGTAAGCACTACAGGTCCTCTTCACTTTCATTAAGCAAGGTTGTGTCATCTGTATATCGCCGGTGTTAATGAGTCTTCCTCCAATTCTGATGTCCCATTCTTCTTCATATAATCCAGTTTCTCGAATAATTTGCTCAACAAACAGACTGAGTTCAAGTATGGTGAAAGGATATAACCCGGACGCACATCTTTCTTGATTTTAAGCCACGCAGTATCCCCTTGTTCTGTATGAACGGCTGCCTCTTGATCTATGTACAGGTTTCTCATGAGCACAATTAAGTGTTCTGGAATTCCCATTCTTCACAATGTTACCCATAATTTGTTATGATCCACACAATTCAATGCCTTTGCATAGTCAATAAAACAAAGATCTTTAATGATCTAATATTCTAACATCTGTTTTATACAGTAGACCAGTGTTTCTCTATCCATTTTTCATTATCACCCCCTCTAAGGAGCCTTTTCAGAATTTTTTTCCTAATTGTCCCCACCTCCTATGAACTTTCAGTATCACAGATATTTATATATATTATGTATGCATGTGTATGTGTATATGTGTGTGTGTGTGTGTGTGTGTGTATATATGTGTGTGTATATATATATATATATATATATATACACATATGATAAATAACTAATTTTTTTCCACCTCCCAAGAACCAATTTTTGCCCCCTTAGGGGCAATTCATCTCCATTAAGAATACATTGAATAGTGTTTGGCTATTCACAATAACAATGGAAGGAATGCTTAATAACAGTATATTTTAACTTCCTTAACCAAATCGACACATGGTCTGAATTGACTTGTGTTACTGACAAAGTTTAAAAATACTTTCATCGGGTTTATACATAAACTTTCTCCAATGTAGATATTATACTAACAGCATTACTAATATAAAATGTTTCTAAAAATTTTTCAGACACGGCAATCCTAAACTTTGATGCACATAATGACTTTAACCAGTAAGCGCTATCACTCCTACCAGTTCAAACAATTAACCCTCTAGTTTGCAAATGTCAGTGTAGTAGTTAAGTAATCAGAAGTACCAGGAGAAATACCATGCCTAGTGTGTCACACTTATGGAGATCACTAAAGCATCTGACCATCATCTCCCCTGATACGTAAAAGTCTATGGAAGCTAAATTCAAAAAGACAGATAACAAATGTTGGCAAGGATACAGAGAGACTGAAACTCTCATACAATGCTGTTAGGAATGTAAAATGATGCAGACAGTTTGGAAAAGTCTATAAGTTCCCCAAACAGTTAAACACAGAATACCATATGACCCAGCAATTCCATTCCTAGGTATATACCCAAGAAAGATGAAAACGTATGTCTATACAAAAAGCTGTACATGAATGTTTGTGGCACCTTTATACACAAATAGACAAAATGTAGAAATAACCCAAATATCAACTGATAAACAGATGAACAGAATTTGGTACATCCATACAATGGAATATCTTTCAGCAATATAAAGGAATGAAGCACTGATACATGGGGCAAGATGGATGGATTTCAAAAACATAGTAAGCGAAAGAAACCAGTCACAAAAGTCCACATATTCTATGCTTCTACTTATATGAAATATCCAAAGTAAGTAATTCTATATAAACAGAAATTTGGGGGTATAAGGAGTGACCGCTAAAGGGTTCACAGTTTCTTTCAGAGGTAATGAAAATTGATTGTGGTGATAGCTGCACAATTCTGTGAATATACTAAAAGTCATCGAATTGTACACTTTAAATGAGTGAATTGTATGGTTTGTGATTTTATCTCAAAAAGTCACCTCTCCCTCAAAAAAAAGTCTATGAAGAAATACAACAAACACCAGGAAATGCGTTTACTCTTACAACAAGGTTTTAGTCTGAGTTTTATTTTCTTTCCAATTTAAGTAATGCTCCAATGATACCATTCGAGATAGAAATTTAGTTTTTTAATGCTCACGTTTTAGTTTACTAAATTCAGGTCAAACCGTGTTATACAAAAGCAAAGTACTGATGGGAGTTATTAAAGATCTATATTCATATAATTTTATGCTGTGGCTCAAGACGGAATGGACTACCTTTAGAGATAAGAAGTTCAAGCAAAGGCTAGGATATTTTGGAGGGTTTCTAGACAATAAACTTACTGAGAACAGGAAATGTGTCTATAGAATAATTTGTTTCAGGCACCACACTTGATGCTTTACATATATATTATTTATAATCGTCCCCAAAACCCTGCAAGTTAGGTATTATTATCTTCATCTGAACTGGCTCAAAACCAAACATTTCCAAGAGTAGATGAGTTGAATTAATTAGTCTAAACTTCAGTCTCCTAATCTGTGAGGGGAAAAAATTAACAATCCTACTTATTTTATAGAGTTGTTGTAAGAACTAAATGAAATAAGGTATATAAGCATCTGACATTTAACAGATGCTCAAATTTTGGTCTCTTTTACCCCAGCTTCAGCAGAAACAATGCAACATTCTAGGCGCTAGCAAACTGTATATGCATGATCACAGTTAAGATCAATTCTCAAAGATCTTCAATACTGTCACGTTCACCAGGTTTCTCTTTAAGTTGTAAGCACTTAATCATGCAGAATGAGCCAACTATGGAGCTGGAGCATTCACAAACAGAGCTTAGTGTTATGATCATATAAAACTAACAGAGTTAATCTGGCACATATTTAATGATGTATGTTGTCACAATTATGCTAAATAATAATTAAACAAATAGTAGGCAGTGACTGACTGTAACTACTATGACTTACGCAACCAAAGCACTGTTTCCAGGGTCATTTGAGAGCCAAGCCACGAGCTGTTTTGAAAACCAGCAGATGACACTGCAGCCACAAACCAAAGGGACGATGCAAGCACGCTCTTCTCCCCAAGAGATGTTTTCGAAGAACCTTTGGCTATGTGTTGAGAAACAAGACAGGCTGTGAGAAACAAGACAGGCTGTACACAAGTACAACCTAGGCTTCAGGGTGGAATACTTCTTTCCCCAGCATTAAAATCTGACGGGGCAGCCTAGCCCAAAGAGAAAGGTGGTAGGAGTTGAAAGGTAATCAATCAATCACAGGCCTAGAGACAGGAACTCTGGGGCATGTTTTGGGAAGCTGGAGGTAGAGAGGGTTAGCGGTAATTAACTGTGTGAACTACAAAGGGCTGGCAGAACATCTTGGAGAATTTGGGGCAGAGTAAGAATGCCAAATAGAAGGATGGCCAAAGAAGATGTGGGAAGAAAAGCAGGGACAGGGTGCTGAAAGGCAAGACTACTTCTGTAGTTCTAATCTGTGCACTAACAATGTTTATCAGGAACTCACATACACCATTTAGCTAAACAAATGTGAGCGCAGATTATGTGCATTGATCATATAGCACCACACTGGGAAGTCTAATCAGTTTAATAGGCCCGACCTATGAAATGCAGATAAAACGGCAAGAAATATAGCATTATTTTCAAAGCTTAGAATCACTGCATACAGTACTAGGTACATCAAAGCTGTAATTATACAACTAATAAAAAGAAAAATTGTCTATCATCAGCCCTACGGTTTAAAAAAAAAAAAACAAGAATGTGAAACGGGCAATCTCAAGACACTGTAGTGCATAGCCATTTGGCAATATTCCCCCAGTCATAACAAAACTTTGTCCTAAGCACTCTACCTGCCCTAAGGCTCGGGTAAGTGGTAGTGGCTGCTTATTCTCTCACTGGCCATATGCCACACGGCCAGGAGGGTAGATGGACTCCCTTTCTTGCTACTCTCTAACGATGAACGAAAACACTTTTTGAGACTCATCTGATCCAGCTCTACTTCTCTGCTTCTCCCTGTTATTCAGGAACCTCCCAATCATTACTTTGTAATTGTGGTCTCCTTGTCTCCCTACCATCAACCTAAATGGTTTCAAAATTCTTACCTACTCCTCATCCAACACTGTATTATTTCTTTTTTGTCTTCAATAAGTCATGTCCACCAAACTGGAGCACCCCACTGCCATAACCATACTCTCTATTACCCCATAATTCAGAGATGCTCTATTTGTGAGATCTTAATATGCCTCACTCTCAAATCCTTACCTTCTAACCTTTTATCCTGTTAAGTCACTCTTGTATCCAAAATACCTACTCTGGCTATACTGGGATCTCTAGTCCTTGTAACTATTTTCTCTCTATCCAAAAGTTTCCATCATCTATTAATTCTACTATATATTTACTGACTGCCTTTTTTGTCTAAGTCACTGTCCATCTCCCCCTAACCATCCTCACCTCCTCCTATCCCCCACCATCATCAATCATTTCAGTCCCATTCTCCCTGTAATTCCGGGAGACAATAATTCTCCACCACTCCCAATCCTTCTTTTACACCCCTCTGCAAAATTTCAAACTTGATTAACAATTACTCTATCTGTGTTCTCATATGCAGTCATCTGGGCACTAGAAAATAAAAATGAAAAACAACACACTCACACACCTATACTGGTATCACTACAAACTCACTATCTCCACCATCAAAGCAAGGCTCCACAACCCTTCTCCCATTCACCTAGTGGGCATTCCAAACATCTGTTTATTTACCTCTCTTAAATGTATTATCCCATCAAATCTATTTCCCTATCATTCTCAGATGACTCTACTTCCTTCTCACACCTACCCCCCTACTCACCCCCCCCACACACACCCCACACGCCTACTAGACATCTCCACTTCAAACATATTTTTCTCTAGAGAATCAACTCAGTATTTTGAAAACTGGTAAACAAAGAAGGAAAATGATACATAAATATCTTGCCTTACCTATACAAACTGTATCTCAGGATAATCCAGTGTTTGGATAAGAAGTTTCTCTTCATAAAGGTATTCAAGTGAATGACAGAATTAAAGTATTACCACTGAGCAACCTCGAATGAAATAACAGATCTAGGCAATGATCATCAATGGCTACTAACATCTCAAAGAGAAACAACCAGGCATACATTATGTGTGCCTCCTAATGGAAGTAACACCACCAACTATTATGAATTCTTGGAAAAATCTGAACCTGATCAAATCTACTTACTGATTTATAAGACATACAGGAGATACAGAAACATGTAAAATGACTCCATGTGGATGAAAATCAGCAAAATGCAAACTGGGCAACTCTACAGAAAAAGAGAAACCCAGTTTCTCCAACAAACAAATTATAGAATAAAAATGATTCAAAAGATAGAACCATTTACAATGTGTAATTGCTTACGTGGATGCTGATTCAAATAAACTGTATAAAATTAAATTATGAGAACTGGGGAAATTTGATGGTAGTAAGGAATTTTTTTTTATTTTCTATGTGTGATAATGTACTGTGATTTTGTGCATGTGTGTTTTTAAGTCATTGTCTTTTGGAAAGACAAACTGATACATTTATGGATGAAATGACATATCTGAGATTTGCTTCAAATAATTTGAGTGGGGGAAAATAGATGAAACAAGATTAACCTTCAGTGGATACTGCTGAAGCTATGTGATGGGTGCCTGGGGTTTTTATTTACTAACCTCTCAATTTGGTATATGGTGGGAAAAAAATTCCTCCCAATCTCAGTTACCCAAAACACAATCCTTGGAAGTAGCATAGAATTCTTTCTCCCTTGCTCCCACTTTGACTGCAGGACTACAGAACTATCTCTTTTGCTTTTGCTTTAACATCTCTCTTACAGTTCCCTATTCTTTGTCCCCACCACCAAGTCATCGCCACCTCTCATTTATTTATTATGTTAACCTCCTAAATGGTCTCACTTTCCCAAGTCTGGACCCCTCCAATTTCCCCCTAGCCTAAATAACAATAGTCAAAATTGCCACCATCTAGAATGCTTTTTCCTCTTACGTCC
The DNA here is from genome assembly GCA_030035585.1 of Dugong dugon. Classification (NCBI taxonomy): domain Eukaryota; kingdom Metazoa; phylum Chordata; class Mammalia; order Sirenia; family Dugongidae; genus Dugong; species Dugong dugon. The sequence goes on along the minus strand of CM057465.1, from coordinate 115,950,203 downwards.
ACCCCCACCTCCCCTAGTTAACTCCTACTTGCCTCTTTAAAACTTAGCTCAAGCTCTGCTGCCCTGGGAGAGCCTTTCTTGATCCCAAGTCTGATTTAGATGTATTCGCCCTGTGTGCCCATGTATCCTCTGCATACTATTCCTATCAGAGTCTATACTGCGCATCACTGATGTAATTATCTTTATCTTATTTGATTTTCTATTCTCAGCAACTAAAACCTGATATGCTACAGGCTCTCAATGAATATATACTAAAGGCAGAAAAGTTACAGAGTACAAAAATTAATTGGACTAAACGGATACCATACAGAAGGCAGCGATACAGCTCTAGAACACAGCTGTTCTCATACCAAGAATCACGGTGCTGCTACAAAGTCAGTCTTGGTCACATATATGAGAGCAAGTTCCCCTTAATCAAAACTATATGCAATTTATTATCTCTAAAGAGCACACCACACCACATCTGGATTCTGAAAGAAGAAGCAACAGCATTCATCTCTCTAAACATAAACAAAATGGGAGCAGGGAGAAAATAAATGCATGAGAAGTTATTAGCATTTTTTAAAAGGCAAGTAACCACATACTTAAACACAAAATCCAAGCTTCAAGAATAGGATACCACAGAGAAACAAGCCTGAATTCTGGCTACTAGATTATGCCATTCTGAAAAGCAAGGACCATGCCTTTGACCCCTTCTCCTGTCTAGAACAATACCTAGTACAGAGCAAGCAGTAAACAAAAAGGTCCTTAAACTAATGTCTAGGGCTAATACATAGCTTTAAAAATAACTTTTGAGAATCAGAGCTAAAATACCCTAGAGGTTGGCATAAAAGTACAACTGACCCAAACCAACTGATCAACTTTAAGATCAAAATAAGCGCATAATACCACTTTACAACTGACCATTTTTCTGGAAGGTCACGGTTGTGTTCTCAAAGTTCATTTCATCCTTCAGAATATTCTGACATTATAATATTAAAATATTTTCAAGATGTGTTTACATGGCAGAATTGCAAGGGCTATAAGGTTCTGAATAGAAGATGAAGGGTAACAGAAAACAAAAACAGAACAACAGAAAGTGTTAAGGTGGAAAAGGAAAAAACATTATGCATACCAGGTTTGAAAAATGTGATAAACGCAAGTTAACATGATATAAAAAATTTAAAAGTGGTAAAATTTAAACAAGATGAGGAGAAAATCCCTTAATTAGAATGTTGAGATACATGGTTTATCATGCCATATCATAACCTCATTTATTTACAGCTCAACTGAGCATCACAAAGACCAAACAATCCTTAAACTATCAAATTTCTATGTAATTCTAACTAATACCAGTTATTTGGTTTCATGGTCCACAACTGATTAGAAATAGTATATTAGAAGGGGGAAAGCACACAATGACCCTAGTGAAAAGCAGTTAGCTATCTGACATGAAGTGTAGAGCCAGAAACCCTCTTTATAAAAAGCAAGCATCAAGAACCTCGAGTCTAAATGTGGAGCTACTAAAGTTATGGGCGGAGACACAGAGACATACATAGTTCAACAGAACTAAAATGAGTCACTATCTTACAACGCAGTACAGTGCAGAAATAGGCAGGCATAAGATGCATGGTTATCGGGACTAGATAAAATATATCCCATATATTATGTTAGGCTGGGAAAGGCATAAAAGAATACATACTGCATGATTCCATTTTTGTTCTAGGACAGGCAAACATAATCTACAGTTACAGAAATTAGATCAGTGATTGCCTGGGCCAGGGTGTGTTGGGGGGGGGTGGGGGACAGGGAGTATTTGACTGCAAAGGGCATAAGGGAAATTTCTAGGGAAATGGAAATGACCTATATTTTATTTGGGCTGGTAGTTACACAAATGTATACAGATGTCAAAACTCAATGGCAGAGTTAAAATCTGTGCACTTTATTGTATGTAAATTATACCTCAATAAAGTTGATTCATTTTTTTTTAAAGGCTGGGAAATATAATACACTTTATCAAGATTTCTTCTCAAAATGGGTGAATTAAAAGTTTAGGCCCTAAAGTGGTAAACTGTTTATTATATAGAAATCTTGGCTATCCAGAAGCTCTGTTTCTAAAGAAATTCCAGAAGGACATTTTATTGTTTTAGCCTAAAAACAGGTGAAGCGATATAATACTTTCCATCCTAACATTTTTTTTCCTTCGTTTTTGCAAGACTTGTCAAAATCTGATTAGAGATTCATTAACAATATTATTTTCGTTAACTATAACTAAATTGCTATAAAAAATTTTCCTTCCTTGAACTAAAAGTAATTATTTTCATATGCTCTCTAAGAAGCAGCTACAGTACAGAAAATTTCCAATTTTATGAAGTAAAACAGAACTATCAAGAGGTGACTCTCAAAGCAAACAATCCAGTTAGGCCTACATTTATCTAAATTCTATTTCTACTGAAATACATACAACAGAAACCTGTCACTGCATGCAATAAAGATAATCAAAATATGTCTGTTCCTCAAGAAGCAGCAAGAGTTAAACACCCACCAAACTGCTAGCTATGTGATAAAGCTCTTTTAAATTCTTAAAAGATAAAAAATGCTCCCCCTGTGAGAGAACATACCTGACAAAAATGTCAATGTGACATACATTATCAAGAGCCTTTAAAAAGATGTATACCACCTTTGACAGTTTTAAGAATTTATGAAAATTTCTTTAAATAATCATAAATGTATACATTTGATGTGCATTGCTATTTTATTTATTAAAAAAAAAAACCAGTGAACAACCTAAGAGCCCAAATAGGAGGAATTATTAGATAAATCATGGTCCATCCATAGTAAGACCAAGATTTGAACCCAGGCAGCCTGGATTTGGAGCTCAAGCTCTTAACTAACATATATAAAATATCTTGGCTCTACCCATTTTATCATTCAGAGCATTAGTAAGTAGACAGGAATTTACCAATATTTGAGAGCTGGGCAAAGAAATATTAAAAAAAAGCCAGAACAATAAATGTCTAGGAAAAGAAAATAAGTTAAAGGGACATACATTCCATCTTCTTAACTCACAAAACAAAAAATTATAAATTCAAGGTAGGATGGCGAGACTACGCCTTACATACTTTGGACATGTCAGGAGGATCAGTCCCTGGAGAAGGACATCATGCTTGGTAAAGTACAGGATCACTGAGGAAGAGGAAGACCCTCAATGAGCTGGACTGACATAGTGGCTGACACCATGGGCTCAAACATAGTAACGACTGCGTGCATGGCGCAGGACCAGACAGTGTTTCGTTCTGTGGCGCATAGGGTCACTATGAGTTGGAACCGACTTGATGGCACCTAACAACAACAACAATCATTTTGAAGTAGTAATAAATATATTATTACTCTCCTTTTCTTTGTGTCTCTAGCTTACCTTTTGACTCTATACATGCCAAAAGATTTTAAATGAAATCAATCGCTATTTAAGGAGCCTTATTCAAAGGTTCTCTTTAAATTATTTCAGGAAGCAGAGCACTAACTCCTCAGCACAAACTGCTAGCTTTATAATCTCACTTCAATCCCTCCAACACAGAAATAAGAAAGGCTTGAAGCATTAAAAGCAATCCTAAAAAAACAATTTCTTTCCAGAAATCATCAGTATACTAGGAAACCTGGACCTCTGGATATAATGGCGGTACCTCAAATCTCTAGTGAACCCCCCAAAAAAATTAAAAGGAAGAAGAAAGTTTGCTCCCAGTGAATGCTGGGGAGGGAGGGAAGGGCGGGGGAGGGAGGGATGTGCTACCTGAAATCTTACCACCATCAAGAAAGGCCTAAGGTAAAAACTAGAATAACTGTTAATCCACCATGGTCTAGACTGCCTGTGCCAGGTTCTTGGATTTTCCAGACTGTTGGAGACTACTGTATGTTACCCTAAGACATTTATCTCCATTTTACCCTACGTGCGGTGTATATAGGTCTCTTGGTGGCAAAAATGATTTGCGCTTGACTACTAACTGAAAGGTTGGTGGTTCAAACTCATCCAGCAACTCCACAAAAGAAAGGCAGGGCATCTGCTTCCATAACGATTACAGCCAAGAAAACCCTATGGAGCTCAGTTCTACTCTGTAACACATGGGGTCGCCATGAGTCAGAATCAACTTGAAGGAAATAGATTTAGTTTTTGGGTTTTGCGGTGTATATACTGATTTACTTTTGGGGTTTTATGGTGTCTATATGTTCTGTGAAAGGTATCAATAATTTAAGCGAACTATAATAAAACGGTATGCTCGGGTACTACTTACTGAAAATATACCTGACTAAATTATCTTATGGAGCTCTGGTGATGCAGTGGTTAAGAGCTACGGCTGCTAACCAAAAGGGCAGCAGTTCAACGAAGTGTGTGCCTCTTAGTTCAGACAGATACAGGAGACCAAATGGGTGGCTCCTGTCTGGAGGTAGGATGAGAAGGCAGGAAGGGACAGGAGCAGGTTGGATGGACACAGAAAACCTGGGGTGGAAAGGGGGAGTGTGCTGTCACATTATAGGGATTGCAACTAGTGTCACATAACAATATGTGTATAAATTTTTGTATGAGAGAAATTAACTTGAACTGTAAACTTTCACCTAAAGAACAATTTAAAAAAAAAAAAAGAAAAGGTCAGCAGTTCAAACCCACAAGCCACTCCTTGGAAAACCTATGGGGCAGTTCTACTCTGTCCTACAGGGTTGTTATGCATTGGAATCAACAGCAATGAGTTCAGTTTTATATATATATATATAAATTAGTATCAGGCAATGTAGATGACCTATACAGAAATTCTAAATGATCATGTTTCTGTTTTAACTTGTTCAAGTCACTTTATTAATGTCATTCTCTGGTGGCATTAGTAAGGTTAACCCATTACCACATTACTACGCCTTTGCTAGTGCTTGAGGTCATCAAAAATTATATGAGAAATAAGTCAAAATAATTTGAGATCATCTCAACTGAATACAGTAGTTGACTGAAACTGCATCACATAAAATGGCAAATACATCAAGAATGGTAAGCTATACTCTCCTATTCTGTAAAGATGTACCATAATTTCTTACTATGACTAGCAAGCAGAACAGCCCTAATATGTTCAACTATGTTATAGTTAGTTGTTGTTAGGTGCCGCTGAGTCAGTTCTGACTCACAGCGACCCCGTGCACAACAGAAAACACTGCCTAGTCCTGCGCCATCCCCAAAACTGTTGCTATGTTTGAGCTCACTGTCACAGGCACTGTGTCAAATCTATCTTGTTAAGTTGTCTTTCTCTTTTTCATTGACCTTCTACCAAGCATGATGTCCTTTTCTCCAGGGACTGGTCCCTCCTGATAATATGCACATGAGATGAAGTTTCACTATCCTTGCTTAAGGAGTATTCTGGCTACAGTTCTTCCAAGACAGATTTATTTGTTCTTCTGGCAGCCCATGGTATATTCAATATTCTTCACCAACACTATAATTCAAAGGTGTCAACAGTTCTTTAGTCTTCCTTATTCACTGTCCATCTTTCACAAGCTATGAGGCAACTGAAAATACCATGGCTTGGGTCAGGTGCACTGTCATGGTTTGAATTATGTCCCCCAAAAAATGTGTGTATCAATTTGGCTGGGCCAGGATTCCCAGAATTGTGTGGTTGGCCTCCATTTTGTGATTGTAATTTTATGTTGAAGAGGATTAGGGTGGGACTGTAACACCACCTTTATCCGGGTGACATCCCTGATCCAATGTAAAGGGAGTTTCCCTGGGGTATGGGCTGCACCAACTTTTATCTCTCAAGAAATAAAAGTGAAGCAAGCAGAGAGTGGGGGGACCTCATACCATCAAGAAAGCAGTGCCAGGAGCAGAGCGGGTACTTTGAACTGGGGTCCCTGCACAGAGAAGCTCCTAGTCCAGGGGAACACTGATAAGAAGGCCAAGAGAGACAGAAGGCCTTCCCCTGGAGCTGGCACCTTGAATTTGGACTTTTAGCCTACTTTACTGTAAGGAAATAAATTTCTCTTTGTTAAAGCCATCCACTTGTGGTATTTCTGTTGTAGCAGCACTAGATGACCAAGACATGCACCTTAGTTCTCAAAGTGACATCTTTGCTTTTTAACACTTTAAAGAGGTCTTTTGCAGCAGATTTTCCCAGTGCAATACGTTGTTTGATTTCTTGACTGCTACTTCCATGGCAGTTGATTGTGTGGATCCAAGTAAAATGAAATCCTTGACAACTTCAATATTTTTTCCATTTATCATGATGGCAATATCCAACTATACCAATCTATAAAATATATTACAATAAAAATCTTCGTGTGCCCAGTGGTTAACACATTAAGATTTTCTGGAACACAAAATGCTTAATTTTCAGACTTTTACTATACTTGGTTATACAGTTTACAAGAATTCTGATGTATCTGGCCACTTAATTATAATGTCATTTCAACTGCAACCCCAGATATTTCACACATGGTAGTAAATGATAATACTATTGAACACTAGTACATTTGGGGGAAAAGACAAGATAATCTGGCTCTTCTTTAATCGTGTACAAACATTTTACCTTCCCTTCTCTCTAGTTCATGGTGACAAAGAGTGGTTTCAAATACTGTACACTACTTTGTTTTGTACGCTGGGTTCTTTTATACAGAATTATTTCTCAAGATGAATTAAATCTTTTTGAGTGTCCTAAATTTCACAATACCATGAAATAACTGGAGAAACCTTGGGGTTTTGCAAAAATCGGTATTGTAAATTACTACCCTGGAATCATCTAGAAAATGTTGTTTATCCATGGATATTCTCTGGAGGAACATATAAAATATGAAAGAAAGTCTGGGCCATGTTATACTGCCAGTGCTCTAACAACTGATACCCAAAATATAAGTTATGTAGGAACTTCCACCTGAATTACTCTATAAGTTGCAAAATTCTTCATCAGAAATACATAGCTGAAAGCAGCTCACCTAATGTTCTCACTTTAGTAACACACTGAATGAAAACACTGGGTCAAAAGTGCAGAATGCCAAATCAAGAAGAGAAGGAAACAATACAAAAGTCAATAACTTAGACTAAAGGCCAAGTGTCCTATTAATATGTACCAACGAAGTTTCAACAGTAAAAAGAAACAAACTGCTCATTTATTTATTCTGTCATTCAAATACTTAAGTATCCATGCTAAGCACTGTAGGCACCAATATATAACAGCTTCTAAGTGAATTAAGTAACCATTCACTTTACACACATTCCTACTCCCCAAATAAGACACCATTTTTAAAAAATGCTTTTAAACATTGCATATAGGCAATTCTCACTTTATAAACCACACCTCAGGAACAAATCATTGGTTGCATATAGATGCCTTAAACATGTAAGCACATCCCAATAGGTGCCTCACTAAGAAAGGCTAAGGTTAAATTATATGCAGACCCTGGCAAGTATATAACTATAATATACTCCAACCCACATCTCACTCCAACTCTCCACCCCTACCACTTTTCTTCCATCCTATAGAGCATGTGATCCACAGGTCTGAACAATGCTAAAAGAGTAAGCAAGCTAAGCAGCTGTAAGTGAGCTTGATTAAATAGGACAATGCCACCCAAGACAGACCAATACCTTAAGGACATGCTTAAGAACAATAAGCAACCAAAATAGACATGATGGCCTCAATAGTCTGACTCTAGATCTTCAAGGGTATTTGCCTGAAAATAAAGCAATCTTGCGAAGGAACAAGTCATACCCTCTGCTGCTGCAGGTACACAATTTACCCTGTTTTCCTTCACTCTTTATCTTCCAAGGTCAGAAATATAAACCTGTTTTATTTGTTCTCCAACTTGTCGTCCTCACAAAAATAATTTTCTGACTCTGATCCCTTCACAGGAAGTCGTCCTCAAACCACCACAGATACCCCTCATCTAAAACCAGCCTCACAACTGACTGCAAGTGATCTGCAAAAGGTACATTTGCAACACTGTCAAAGGAAGGTTTGTGGGTCGCAAGAGAGGGTGGAGGTTGTGGACAGACACTCTCTACCTCAGACCAGTTTTAAAGAGGGGCATCAGACATTTCCTGAAGAAAATCGTAACCGTGGTTAATCAAAAGTCAGACTGCAGCCTATCTGCAAAAAGAGGACATTAACCTCAAAGACAGAACGCAAGTGCACAAATAGACTGGCTGTACTCAGAATACCAAGAGAAAGGGGGAGCAACTCTGGATGCTACCTCCTGGGGAGGTGGCTGTGGTTCCATCTCCCCTTTGTCTCCATACAAAGACCCAATACACCACTAATGCAGACTCAAATCAAGTTTAGCTTCAAGGATTACTTCAAAGAGCCTTTATGCGCAGATTGAGGGACTTCCAGATACAAACTTGGCCAACCTCAAGAAGTCCTGATTTACCTTATCCTAGTCTCTGGAAAAGGGATTCTGTACCTTTTACTCTTACCCCACAGCAACACCCCTCCCCCCGCATCGGCTACTTCTGTTATAGGTAGGAGGGCATTGAAATAGTCCTCATCTCCCTCCCACAATGTGAAAAGCAGCCAAGCATACAGAAATTTGAACTGGGAGCCAAAGGCCTCTTTAGTCCTAAGAATAGGAGCTAAGCCATGCCCAGGCCTGCCTTAGGTCCAAGCAATGAACAAAGTAACAAAAGTACCTGAAGAGTATGGGTGCTGGGCAGGAAATTAAAACGGAATGGGAAGCTAGAAACAAGAAATGAACAGTACCCGTAAGAAAGTAATGGTGACCATTTATTAGCATATTTTGGAGAAAACATATTGAATAAATAGAAATAACACTTTCCCAATCATTTCTAGCTATAATATATACATTATACACAGAATTGCAGTCACAGCTATAGATCATCATTTATCTGACACACTGAAAAAATGAGACAACTTATTAGAATATTAGCCACGACAACCAAAGATATCACTTTAAAAAATAAGAACTGGTACGTAACCAGCCACAGAAATTCCACTATAAAGTTTTATCTAAAGAAATAGTCATGTACACTTACAAAAGATGTCATCTCAGCACTAACTTACATAAGACTGGGGAAAACCTAGATGTCCAATACAGAGGACTGGCTAAATAAATGATTGCATAACAGTATCTTCATTATTATAATGACAATGCAGATCTGCATATTAACATGAAAAATGTTTGTGATATTTCTTTTAAAAGGCCACAAAACATTATATCATATGTTATAATGACTCCACCTATGTAAAAAGTATGTATTGCTACATATATAGAGAGAGACACCAATACAGGCTCAAGAAAGACCAAGTGATATGTAATTAATTATAAATATTTTATTTTCTCCTTTTTGTTTCTCTCCGTTTCCTAAAGTTGCTACAATAAATTTTTCCAAGAAAAGGTATTTTTAATTGACATTTACTTAAAATTTTTTAAATAAAAAGAGGAATCAGGGTAATAAGGGCCTGCATTACCAGATAAATGGAAAGATAAACCATATATTAAGACCTACTTAATCCAAGTCTAAGAACCCTGGTGGCACAGTGGTTAAAAAGTTCGGCTGCTAACTAAAACGTTGGCCGTTCAAACCTACCAGCCGCTGCACAGGAGAAAGATGTGGCAGTTTGCTTCCATAAAGATTTACAGCCTTGGAAACCCTATGGGGCAGTTCTACCCTGTCTTATAGGGAAGCTGGGAGTCAGAATCAGCATGATGGCAGTGGGTTTGGGTTTGGGCTTAATCCAAGTCTAGGAGCCCTGGTGGCACAGTGGTTAAAGTCCTCAGCTTCTAACCAAAAGGTTGGCAGTTGGAACCCACTAGCCACTCTGTGGGAGAAAGATGTGGCAGTCTGATTCTGTAAGGATTTACAGCCTTGGAAACTCTGTGGGGCAGTTCTAACCCTGTCCTATAGGGTCACTATGAGTCAGAATCGACTCAAGGGCAATGGGATTCGTTTTTGTTTTTAATCCAAGTCTTTAGTTCTTCGCATCTTGTCTCTAAGACTAACATTTCCAAGCCTATTTGCTCCAACCTGACAATTACTTTCCATGAAATCCGGCTTCACATCCTATGTCCCATTACATCACATTCTTGCACTCAGGGGAGGCCCAGATGGGTCTTCACACTGGATTGGACACCAGGAACTGATGGACTCCTTCCAAAGAGCTAAACCACCATCTGCAGCCTTCTGTTAATACTCTCTCCATCTCATCTGTCCCATTCCCAATTCTTTTTATATGCCCATTGCAGGTGTCTCGTCTCATAAGGTAGGTAGAAATATAATATTAAATTAAATTAATCCTCAAATAAAGCAATGCCTTCACATTTTCTCTCAGTCCAAAAATATTACTCTCTGCCTAGTGCTAAAGGCTATGGAACGTAGTAAAAAAAATATAATACATAGTCCCTGATTACAAAGAACTTAAGAGTCCAACTGGGAAGACAGAACTCATAAATATGAAACAATGAAAAAATGATTAAGTCTTAGGCTGCCTACTACCAACTTCTAGGCTTGGCTCTCCCGATTCTAATCCCAATTCAACCCCCTACCTTACTGTATGACCTTGGGAAATAGTCTCATCTGTAAAACCATGAGTTAGACCTAAATGATCTCTAACATCCTTTTCAGCTCTTACTTTCTGTAGTTCTATAAACAATAGATCAAGGAAAGGGACGATAAATGTGGTCTTACAGAATGTGTTACAAATTACCTATGAGCAGACAACAAGGAAAAACCAAACCAAGTAAAATCCAGCAAGGAAAAAAAAAATCTCCAATCAATAAGAAGCTTGTTCTTATTACACAGCAGGGTGATCAGAAACTAAATGAAAGAAAATTATACTCTTCTCCTTGCATTGGAAAAATGCTGAAGTGGGTTATTATGTAAACAAAACCACAGTCAGTAGAGGAACATAGAAAATAAAAATATGAGATTGAATACTTACTGAATGTCTGTATGTTGTGAAGCTCCTTAACAGTCACAGCTAAGAACAGAAAAATGCATAGAACAGTCCCTGATTTTAGGAAGGTTAGTTCATTCATTCAGTAAATACCTATTGAGCAACTACTACGTACAAGGACAACTCTAGGTACTGAGGATACAGAAATGAACAGAATAGACAAGATCCCTGCTCTGATGGGGCTCACATTCCTACAGGGAAAACAGACAAAATAAACGAAAAAGATAACTCCAGAATAAGAATACAAAAAAGAGTGATAGGATAGAGTAACTGAGTTGGGAAGAGAGGCAGGTGCATTACTTTAAACTGTGTGATCATGAACAAGAGAATGTTGGTAACTGTTGAAGCTGGGTGATAGGAAGTCATTGTATTATCCTCTCTAAAATACAGACAGGCAGACAGATATGATGACAAGTGAAGGTTTCATTCATTGAGGCAAGACCTGAACACCAGGAAAAAAATAGGCTATGCTCTCTCATGCCTTCCAGATAAAGTAACAGTAGGTGGAAAGGCCCTAAGGAGTTCAGAGCCTTAAAAAAAAAAAAAGAAAGCTGATGTGGCTAGGGCATGAGCTAGGGAGAGAACGGTACAGGTAATGACCAGGAAAGCAGAAAGATACTAGATTTCGTAGTGGCCCTAGTGAGCAATGGTAAGTAAGTTAGAATTTACTCTAAATGCAAGGGAAAACCATTGGAGGGTTTAAACAAAAATAAGAATATAGTAATACACTTTTTTTTCTTTAATTACAAGGTAATGCAAGTTAGGTGCTAAATTTGAAAAACAAAACCAAACTCCTTGCCGACAAGTTGATTCCGACTCATAGTGACCCTACAGGACAGAGTAGAACTGCCCCATAGGATTTCCAAGGGGCGCCTGGTAGACTCAAACTGCCGATCTTTTGGTTAGCAGCTGTAGCTCTTAACCACTATGCCACCAGGGTAGTGATATCCCAAAATATACTTATGTTTAGTTATGGGATGAATTTAATATTTTAGAGGCAGCTTTACCTTAATTTTTTTTTTAATCAGCTGTTACTAAAATTAGTTTGTAATTTCCAAGCACACCAATCAAAGCACCCCAATTCAGTACCTGAAAAGGTGACCCAGAAGCATCCTGAGTTAGAAATAAGAGTAGAATTTAAAAGTCTGTTATAGATGTCTAAAACATTATTCTCAAACAAAATGTGGGCTGGAATTTCAGATAGATGTAGAGAAGACTTTAAAAATCTAATTTAAAGAAGAGTGGCATTCTGACTACTGTGACAGCTGTCACATAAATAAAAGAGGAAATTGAGACTTAGGACAGATGAATGACTTGCCTAAATCACAAAGCTAGTAAGAGAAAGAACAAGGAAACCGGGACATTAGGTCCCCTCTGACTCTCCACCCAGTGTACCCTCCAGAGCACCACAAGAAAGCAAGCATAAAAATAATTTAAACACAGAATTACCATATGGCTCAGTGATTCCACTCTGAGGTATATACACAAAAGACTTGAAAGCAGGGACAGATACTTGGACACCAGTGTTCACTGCAGCATTATTCACAATAGCCAAAAGATCAAAGCAACAAGTATCCATGAACAGATGACTGGATAAACAAAATGTGGTATACCCATACAATGGAATATTATTTAGCCATAAAGAGAAATGAAGTTCTGATACATGCTATGTCATGAATGAACCTTCAAAACATCATGCTAAGGGAAATAAGTCAGATACAAAAGGACAAACATTGTATGATCCCAGTTATATTATCTAGAAGAGGTAAACGCACAGGGACAAAAGTTTATTACTGGTTACCAGGGGCTTGGAGGAGAGTACAACGGGAGTTATTGCTTAAGGGATATGGAGGTTCTGTTTGGGGTGATGAAAACTTTTGGAAAGACAGTGGTTATGGATGCACAACATGGTGAATGTAATTAATGGCACTGACATGTATGCTTAAAATGGCAAAAATTTTATTATATATATTTTACCACAATAATTTTTTAACAATAATAATTCCGAGTTGATCACCAACAGCTGTCAAAACTACACAAGGCACTCAAGGTTGAGTTTTAGAGATCTGTGTTCTAACCAAAACTCAAAACAAGTTGACTTTAGACCAGGATTTCTCAAACTAAGCACTACTGACAAATTGGGCCAAATAGCTGTTTTTGTTGTGAGGAGCTATCCTATGCATTGTAGGATGTTTAGGAGCATTGCTTGATTCTACTATGTAACAGTATCACCTCCCTCTAGCTGTGACAACCAAAAATGTCTCCAGACACTGTTAATGTCCTCAGAGGGGTAAAAATCACATCTTGTTAAGAACCAGTGCTACACTAAGGGCCTAGTTAGACACTCTGTATACCTCAGTTTCCTCAACTATCAGTTTCCCCTTCTATAAAATAAGAGGCTGGAAAAGAGGTCATCTTATTCAAGATCTCTTCCAACTTTAAAATTCTAGGCCATATTTTGTTCATCACCTACGATTTATAAACAATTCAACCTTCTCTTTCACTCACCTTACTGTGTCTCACCAGAATGTTGCAAGAATATGGTGAAATAATCAAGGAAATACTTTTACACTGAAGTCTCAAAGACTGTAAAATTGGTGATGAAGAGGGTTCACTTTAGACTCCTATCCAAAAGGAGTGGTGGTTATAAAAAGCCTTTCCATTAAGACTCTAAGAATACCATTAAAGGAATACTCAAATTGTCAAAGGATTAGTTTCTGAACCTGTATTTTTTATTTGTTTATTTGTACTTAATATGCCTCTTAAATAAGGTACTTCCCTTGAGAATAACTGAAACATCTGCTGCTTTATCTCACCAGTTTTTAAGAAGTATTTTAGGCTCCTCTCCATTTTCACATGAGTACCCTAGGCATGCAGGGCAGTAAAGGGTTAATTTAATTAGTTCTGTGTATGCTCAAAGAATTACAAGCAACTTCATTTAATTATTAAGTAGCCAATCGGGTAATCTCTGTGGCTGATTAGTGCACTAATGAAATAATGTCTTCCAGTTCAAAGCTGTCATTCCAATCAGGAGACAACTCTTCAGCTGGAAGAAAGAGCTGGCAGGATTTCCAAAGACTCACGCTATGCATTTGGGGAGAGGGAAACGAATCCATTTCATATTTCATCCCTTCTGTACTGAATGATTTTAAAGTTTCTAAATTGACATTTATAGAACACTGCAGCCAACAATAGCAGAATACACATTCTTTTCAAGTGCCTATGGAACATTTACCAAGATACACACCACATTCTGGGCCATAAAACAAGCCTTAATAAATTTAAAGGACTCAAGTCATACAAAGTATGTTGTACGACCAAAATGGAATTAAAACTGGAAATCAGAACACTCCCTGGAAAAATTCCAAATATCTGGAAACTAAATAACCCATGGGCCAAGGAAGAACTCAAAAGTGAAATGAGAATGTATATTGAAATTAATGAAAATAAAAACACAATATAGCAAAATTCAGGGGATGCTGAAAAAGCAGTCCTTAGGGAGAAATTTATAGCATTAAACATGTATTAGAAAAGAAGAAAAGATTCAATGACCTCATTTTCTACCATAACAAAAAAACAAGAAAAAGAGTAAATTAAATCCCAAAGTAGCAAAAATGAAATAATAAAGGTCAGAATGGAAATCAATGAAATAGAAAAGAAAAAAACAAAACAGGAAAAATCTATAAAACCAAAAACTAGATCTTGCATACGATTAATAAAATTGATAACTTCTAGCCAGACTATTCAGGAAAACAAGATATAAATTACCAATATTAGGAATGAGATAACATCATTACATATATAAAAAATAATAAGGGTCTATTATAAACAACTTTATGCCAATAAACTAAAAAACTTAGGATTGCACAAATTCCTTGAAAGACTCACACTACAGAAGCTCACTCAAGAGGAAATAGACAACCTGAATGGCCCTGTATCAATGAAAAACCTTACCACAAAGGAAACTCCAGGCCCAGATGGTTTCACTGGTGAATTTTACCAAACATTTAAGAAAGAAATAATATTCATTCTACTCAAAATTGACCAGAAAAATAAAAGAGGAAGAAATACCTCCCAACTCATTCTATGAGGCCAGCAATTACCCTGATTCCGAAACCAAAGACAGACAAGAAAAATACATACCATATCCTTCGTGAACAGAGATGCTAAAATTCTAACAAAAATCAAATGTAATAAAATATAAAAAGGATAATACATTTATCACGTTTTTGCCATATCTGTTGAGATGATGGTATGGTTTTTCTGTTTTAACATGATAAATGACATTAATTGATTCAAAATGTTAAATCATTCTTGCATTCTTACTGGAACAAACCATACTTGGTCATGATGTATTATCCTTTTTTATAAGTGGGTAAAAGATGTAGCTAGTACACCAAAAAAGATATATGAATGCCTAATAAACACATTAAAAGGTGCTCAACATCATTAGCCACCAAAAAAAAAAAAAAAAAAAAACCCCACTGCCTTCAAGTTGATTCCAACGCACAGCAACCCTACAGGACAGAGCAGAACTGCCCCATAACGTTTCCAAGGAGCAGCTGGTGGATTTGAACTGCCGACCTTTTGGTTAGCAGCCGGTCTTCTTAACCACTGCACCACCATTAGCAATTAGGGAGATGCTAATCAAAACCATAAAGAAAAACCATTTCACACCCACTAAAAAAACCATTTGCTATGGAGTCAGTTCTGACGTATGGCAGCCCCATATGTCAGAGTAGAAGTGTGCTCTTTAGAGCTTTCAACGGCTGATTTTTCAAAAGCAGGCCTTTCTTCCAAGGGTAAACTCAAACCACCAACCTTTGAGTTAGCATTCAAGCAAATAACAGTTTTTGCACCACCCAGAAACTCCAATGTTAGTTAGTTGCCACTAAGTTCTCCTCGACCCACGTATCTTTTCCTCAATCACTTAACCTGAATTTTGGCATGAAAATTGAGTGTAATCCTAGAGACCACTTTGAAATTACATTCAAGGTGGAAAGGTTTGAATTTTCCATCACTGAGGAGTTAATTATTTTAAAGAAAGATGTCAGTAAAACACAAATAATACAGTTTATCTATTATCTCAGTAACACTAAAATGTGTTTTAGGCACTGTCCCTGTAGTTGCAGAGAAGTACCCACTGAAATCATCACTGCCATCTGAAAGTTTAAAGGAAACCTCAAAAGCTCAGACAATGGGGGAGGCAAATTCAAATTTCAGAATTTTTTTTTAATGTAATAGTTTTAGAGTTTAAAGCAATATAAAATATATCCAACTATGATATACAGATTTAAAATGTTAACTTGACAATTACAGTAAGCCTAATGATTGATGAAAAAAATATATCATATGAGCATCAGCATACTAGGGTTAACTGAGGGGCCCAATTTTTTGTTTTTAATTGTGCTTCAGGTGAGAGTTTACAGCTCAAATTAATTTCTCATACAAAAATTTATACACACATTGTTGTGTGACAACAGTTGCAATCCCTATGTGACAGCACACTCCCTTTCTACCCTGAGTTTCCCGTGTCCATCCAACCAGCTCCTGTCACTTCCTGCCTTCTCATCCTGCCTCCAAACAGGAGACACCCATTTGGTCTTGTGTATCTGCCTGAACTAAGAAGTACACACTTCACCAGTGTTATTTTAAGTTTTATAGTCCAGTCTAATCTTGTCTGAAGACTGGGCTTCGGGAATGCTTTTAGTTCTGGGTTAACAGAGCGTCCGGCGGCCATGGCTTTGGGGGTTCCTCCAGTCTCAGTCAGACCATTCAGTCTGGTCTTTTTACGTGAATTTCAGTTCTGCTCCAAACTTTTCTCCTGATCAGTCAGGGACTCTCTGTCAGGGCAGTTATTTGTAGAAGCCGGGCACCATCTAGATCTTCTGGTCTCAGGGCTGATGGAGTCTCTGGTTTACGTGGCCCTTTTGTCTCTTGGGCTAATATTTTCCTGTGTCTTTGGATTCTTCATTCCCCTTTGCCCCAAGTGGGTTGGGACCAACTGATGCATCTTAGATGGCCGCTCACTAGCTTTTAAGACTCCAGATGCCACTCACCAAAGTGGGATGCAGAACATTTTGTTAATACGAAGGACCTAAAATTTGAAGAAACACTGAAAGAATGTATTTCTTGAATTTCAAGATTTCTAGACAAATTTCCTCTTAAACACTAAAAATTCAGAAAGGATGGAACTATAATAAAATTTTTGCTTTAGTAAAATCCAGAATCTTCCACTCATGATATACTCATTCCTGAGTGTATTTATGGTGTTCCTCCTACCCAAAACGACCTAGCCAAAATTACCATTTACTCCCTCCATCAATCCAAACTAAACATCTGTCAGTAGAAGACCTCAGACTTCGAACTAAATGTTAGAGCTAAAAAATGGGAATTTAGCTCATGGTCCAGATGGGAAACCTGAGGTCCTGAGAAGGAAAGAGACCTGCCAAGTCCCAAAGCTAAAACTTGGAGTTAGAGCCAGGATCTGATGGTGTTCCACCTCCCAAGTCTTTTACTGCATATCATGAATGAGACTTCTGAGTTTTCCACCCCTGCTGAACTTGACCAGCCCCAATATCCTAGCCCAATGCTTCTCACACTTCAATGTGCACAAGACTCACACCAAGGAATCTTGCTAAAATGTAGATTCTAATTTAGTAAATCTAGGATGAGGCCTGAGAGTACGCATTTCCAAAAAGCTCCCAGATGATGCTGAAGTTGCTGGTCTGAAGACCACAAATGGAATAGAAAGGTCCTATAAGTATCTGATTCAGTCTTATCTAATTTAAGCTTATTACTAACTGTAATATTTATGACTCTCAAATCTGTATTTAACATCTCCCCAAGCCTCAGTGTTCTGATTAAAAAAAAGTGTTCTGTGAGGACCAAATGAGATAACTTATATATTAATTCACAATTCTTGGCATACGAATGTTTGCTGAGCAGATAATCCAAGAAGCTGACTATATGAAGAAGAACACAGCATCAGGGTCGGAGGAAGACTCATTAACAACCTATGATATGTACATGACACAACCTTGCTTGCTGAAAGTGAAGAGGACTTAAAGCACTTACTGATGAAGATCAAAGACTACAGCCTTCTGTATAGATTACACCTCAACATAAAGAAAACAAAGATCCTTACAACTGGACCAATAGGTAACATCATGATAAACAGAGAAAGTATTAAAATTGTCAAGGATTTCATTTTACTTGGATCCACAATCAATACCCATGGACGCAGCAGTTAAGAATTATCTAACGACATATTGCAATGGGCAAATTTGCTGCAGAAGACCTCTTTAAAATGTTAAAAAGCAAAGATGTTACTTTGAGGACTAAGGTGCACCTGACCAAGTCATGGTATTTTCAGTGGCCTCATATGCATATGAAAGCTGGACAATGAATAAGGAAGACCGAAGAACTGATGCCTCTGAATTATAGTACTGGAGAAGAATACTGAATAACACTATGGACTGCCAGAAGAACGAACAAATCTGTCTTGGAAGAAGTACAGCCAGAATGCTCATTATAAGCAAGGATGACAAGACTTCATCTCACATACTTTGGACATGTTATCAGGAGGGACTAGTCCCTGGAGAAGGACATCATGCTTGGTAGATGGTCAGCGACAAAGAGGAAGGCCCTCAACAAGATAGAATGACACAGTGGCTCCAACACTGGTCTCAAACATAGCAACGATTACAAGGATGGTGCAGGACTGGGCAGCATTTCATTACATGTGGGGTCGCTATGAGTCATAACCAACTCAACAGCATTTAACATAAACATGAATTTTTGGTGAACAGAAATTACTAACCTGAATATTTTTTATCAGCTGGCACTATTGTGGTTATTTTACATGTTTTAAAGCATTTCATTCTCACATCAACTCAATGGATAGGTACTATTATTCCCATATTATCCTCCATATGATGTGTGTAAAAGCAGTTAAGTAACTTGTCCAGTGCCACACAGATAGGACGTTACTTAACTGCTTTTAAACAACAAACCCAGTTTGGTCCAGAATCGGCATTTTTAACCATCACTCCTCTCAATAAATGTTAACTATTATTTTCCTCCAGGCACGAACTCTATCCTCAACTTCAAATCCCCATTCACAACTCTCTACTGTATATCTCTACCTAATTGTCCCATATAAACCTCAAATTCAACATGTCTCATACTTAATACCTTTACTCCAGACCCAATCCTCTTTCAATTTTTGTCATCTCAATAAAGATTAACAGTATCTAGGCAGTCACTACACTAGTCATTCTTCAACTTTGTCCAACGCAATACTCCCTCTCTATATAACAAATATTTTGTAAACTCCCTTTTACTATTCTGAAATGAAATTCATAGATGATAAAATCTTCCTACATTCATATAAGGAAACCCTGATGGTGTAGTGGTTAACAGCTACAGCTGCTAACCAAAAGGTTGGCAGTTTGAATCCACCAGGTGCTCCTTGCAAACTCTATGGGGCAGCTCTACTCTGTCCCACAGGGTCGCTATGAGTCAGAATCAACTGAACGGCAACAAGTTTGGTTTTACATTCATATATTTAAAAATAATCAATATACTGCCAAACTGTAGTCAAAAGGAGACATAAAATGAAAATAATATATAATAAAATATATTTCAAAATGTAAATACTTAAGACACTAGAAGACATAATAGTCAGATGCCTGCTCCTACATGTAAAAGCTAAAGGTACAAAGGCAGACCGACTGACACAGGTGTTGTATAAGCAATTCAAATATGGTGATAAAAAGGATGGTATTTAAATAAAACTAAATACAGTCTTTCCCTGATTCACATGACAATTGCATTTCTAAAAATTCTGGTATCTATTAAAACACTGCAAAAATTACTTTGTATTTATATGCAAAACAGTTTGGATTTAGGTTCAAATACGTTATTTTTTCACCTACATGGAAGTTATTTAAGATGGGGGTGAATTCTTCATTGTTAGGACTGCCTGTACACTGTGCATTACATCTAGCATACCTGCCTTACCCACTAAATGCCAGCAGTGCCTTCAAATCACTGTTACCAAAACTACCCCCACAAATTCCCAGAACACCCCCCCCCCCGGAGATGACAGGGTCCTGTGGACGGAATTATGCTAAACTATCTGTCCCTTACAAGCCATTGTCCACCATGTCCATCTAAGTCTCGCTCTTTTTTTCATATCCATCCTCTCATTCAATCTCTCTTATCCTTTCCTGGGTTCAAGTCTTTCATCTCTCATCTGGACTACTATAATAGCCTTATAACTTGTCTCACTGGTTCCTATTTGCTCTTTCTACACTAACAGCTAAGTGTACTTTCTACCCTACAAAGATCATTTATTCATTCAATCAACAAATATTTATTGCACACAGATTATGTACTAGACACCAGGCCTGTTCTAAGCCACTAGATCGTATCACTCTCCCCTGATCAAACTGCAACAGCTCCTCGCCTACAGCAATTTCCAAACACTTCTGTTTTATATATTGAGTTTCTGCATAAAATTTCCTTTTCACAAAGTGATTCACAGCTTAAGAAGAAATTTAAAAACTTCAACCTTCAAGATAAAATCTAAATTAATCAGTCTTCATTATATCTAGCCCTCACCTCACCATCCAAACGAACGCAAAAATTATCGAACAATATCATAAACACCACACGCAACAAAAATTTTGCTGAAGATCACTCAAAAGTGGCTGCAGCAGTTCACTGACAGGGAACTGCCAGAAATTCAAGTCAGATTCAGAAGATGACATGGAATGAAGGTAATCACTGATGTCAGATGGATCCTAGCTGAACGGAGAGAATGCCAGAAAAATGTTTATGTGTTTTATTGACTATGCAAAGGCATTTGACTGTGTGGATCATAACAAACTACGGATAACATTGCAAAGAATGGGAATTCCAGAACACTTAAATGTGTCCATGCAGAACCTGTAAATAGACCAAGAGGCAGTCATTTGAATAAAACAAGGGGATACTGCATAGTTTAAAATCAGGAAAGGCATCTATCAGGGTTGTATCCTTTCACCATACTTATTCAATCTGTATGCTGAGCAAATAATCTGAGAAGCTGGACTATATGAAGAAAAATGAGGTATCAGGATTGGAGGCAGACTCATTAACAACCTGCAGTATGCAGTTGACACAACCTTGCTTGCTGAAAGTGAAGAGGACTTGAAGCATCCACTGACAAAAGATCAAAGACTACAATCTTCAGTAAGGATTACACCTCAACATAAAACAGAAATCCTCACAACTGGACCAATAAGCAATATCATGATAAATGGAGAAAATATTGAAGTTGTCAAGGATTTCATTTTACTTGGATCCACAATCAACACTCATGGAAGCAGCAGTCAAGAAATCAAAAGATGCATTGCATTGAGCAAACCTGCTGCAAAAGACCCCTTTCAAAGCGCTGAAAAGCAAAGATGTTACTTTGAGGACTAAGATGCACCCGACCCAAGTCATGGTATTTTCAGTAGCCTCATACTCATATGAAAGCTGGATAATGAATAACGAAGACTGAAGAACTGATGCCTTTGAATTATAGTACTTGAGAAGAATATTGAATACACCACAGACTGCCAAAATAAGGAACAAATCTGTCTTGGAACAAGTACAGCCAAAATGCTCCTTAGAAGCAAGGATGGTGAGACTTCATCTCACATAATCTGGACATGTTATCAGGAGTGATCAGTCCCTGGAGGACATCATGCTTGGTAAAGCAGAGGGCCAGCGAAAAGACGACGACCCTAAATGAGATGGATTGACACAGTGGCTGCAACAATGGGCACAAGCATAAAAATGATTATGAGGATGGCACAGGACTCGCTATGAGTCAGAACCAACTCAATGGCACCTAACACCACCACCACCTCACTACTAACATAGGCTCATCTCGCTATTCCACCAACCTTCCAAATATGCTCCTGCAATACCTGCTATTCCCTACTATCTCTGGCATACACATGAGCACACATAAACACGTGAGCACATAAACACACATGCATTCTTCCATGTTTCCACATAGGTTGTTTCTTCTGCCAGTGACCACCACCACCACCACCACCCCCGGCCAACCCACTTGTCAATTCATACCCAGCCTTCCAGGCTTTATTTAAGCTGTGAAGCCTCCCCCAACTTTCCCCTAGACAGACTTAGATGTTTCTTCCAATGCAGTCTGCACACACTTCCACTGAAATAAACATCTTATGATAATACAACTGTACCACAACAAACAATAGTCTGTTTGCACATCTGTCTCCCTTTTAAACTTCATAGTTTATGAGGAATGGCCATATTTTTCATCTCCCTTTCTTTGGCAATCAACAGTGTACAAAGCTATCCTCTCGGGTCATTTCACTGAGAAGACAAACCTACTAGTATCACTCAAGCAAAAATGTGAATCTGTTCAACCAAGTAATCAAAATTAGCATCCCAACAGTAAGCAACATGAAATGATGTAATTTATAATGGGATACATAAGTATCCAACAGCACTTATAAAGTAGTCTCACTGAATATGTTAACTTGAACCTAAACACGAGCAAACAGTAAAATCCAAAACATGGAACATTCTATAAAACTGGCCAGGACTGTTCAAAACAGCAATAAAAACACAAAAAGGCAGGGGGACTATTCTAGTTCCAAAGAGACTAAATATAAATAATACGTAAATGCAAAGCATGAAAACTTGATCAGTTCCTCAGTCAAAAACAAACCAACCACTACAGCTATAATGATGGACACAGAGACCAATGGAATAGAACTGAAAGTCCAGAAATAAACCCGTACACGTATGGTCAATTGATTTTCAACAAGGGTGCCAACTCTTCAATGGGGAAATAATTGTCTCTTTAATAAATGGTGCTTGGACAACTGGATTTCCATGTGCAAAGGAATGAGGCTGAACCCTATACCTCCCCACCATACATGAAAATTAACTCAAATGCATCAAGGACCTAAATGTTTAAGAACTAGAACATAAAACTCTTAGAACATAGGGGTAATGCTTCAGGACTTAGTATTTAACAATAAATTCTTAGGTATGACTCTGAGAGCATGAAGCAGGGGCAACAAAAGACAAAACAGATAAATAGGACTTCGTCAAAATTCAAAACTTTTGTTCATCAGAAAACTTAATAAACAAAGTAAAGAGACAGCCTACAGATTGGGAGAAAATTATCAGGAACCAGAATGTATAAAAAACTTCTACAACTCAACAACAAAAAGACAAAAAACCCAAACTAAAAATGGGCGAAGGACTTGAATAGACATTTCACCAAAGAAGAAACAGAAATGGCCGACAAGCACATGAAAAGATGCTCAGCAAATCAAAACCACAATGAGATACCACTTCATACCCACTAGGATGGCTAACATAAAAAAAAAATTTTTTTTTAAAAGGCAAGAAATGTTGGCAAGGATGTGGAAAAACTGGAACCCTTATCCATTGCTGGCGGGAATGCAAAATGGTACAACCACTGTGGAAAACAGTTTGGAGGTTCCTCAAAGAGTTAAATATAGAACTTCCATATGACCGAGCAATTGTACTCCTAGGCATATACCCAAGAGGCTTGAAAGCAGTGACACAGAATACCCATCAACGGATAAATGGATAAACAAAATATGGTGTGTGCACGTGTGTGTGTGTAGTGGAATATTACTTAGCCATAAAGAGAAATGAAGTTCTCAAACATAGTACAGCATGAAAGAACCTTGACAACATCATGCTGAGTGAACTAAGTAAATTACACAAGGGCAAATGTTCTAAGATCTCACTCACAAAAAATATCTAGAATAGGCAAAGGTATATAAGACCAAAGTTTATCACTGGTTACTAGGGGTAGGAGGGAGAGGGGAAGAGGGAGTCATCGTTTAGGAAGCGCTGAGTTTCTGTTTAAGGTGATAAAAAATTTGGCAACTTTTATTTGCAATGGTTGCATAATATGATTAATGTAACTGGTATGTCACTAAATTGTACACATGAAAAACATTTAATTAGCAAATGTTGTTATACATGTATGTCTTAAATATATGT
The DNA here is from genome assembly GCA_030035585.1 of Dugong dugon. Taxonomy (NCBI): domain Eukaryota; kingdom Metazoa; phylum Chordata; class Mammalia; order Sirenia; family Dugongidae; genus Dugong; species Dugong dugon. The sequence goes on along the minus strand of CM057465.1, from coordinate 115,926,219 downwards.
ATTTTTTAAAAAGTTAAACACAGAATTACTATATGATCCAGCAATTCCACTCCTAAGTATATACCCAAAAAGACCTGAAAGCAGAAACATAAACGGATACTTATACAGCATATTTAGTGAAGCACTATCTGCAGCAGCAAAAAGGTGGAAACAACCTAAAAGTCCACCGACAAATAAATGGATAAACAAAATGTGGTACATATACACAATGAAATATTATTCAGCCATAAAGAGAAATGAAGTCCTGATAACATGCCACAACATGGATGAACCCTGAAAACATTATAATGAGTGAAATAAGTCAGTCACAAAAGGACAAATATTATATGATCGCACTTATATGAAATACACACAACAGGCAAATGTATATAGATCAAAATTTATCAGTGTTACTCAGGTGGGAGGGAGGGGAAAAGAGGGAGTCACTGCTTAGGGGACACTGAGCTTCCGCGAAAGGTGACAGAAATTTTTGGAAACAGTGATAGTTGCAAAACAGGATGGATATAATTAATGGCACTGAAATGTACATGCAAAAGATGTTGAAATGGCATGTTCTACTACACACGTGCGTGCACGCGCACGCGCGCACACACACACACACACACACACACAGTTGCTGTCAAGTTGATTCTGACTCATGGCAACCCCATATGTATCAAACTAAAACTGTTCCTAGGGTTTTCAATGGCTGTGATTTTTCAGAAGTAAATTGCTGGGCCTTTCTTTCAAGACACCTCTGGGGGGATTCAAACTGTCAACCTTTCAGTTAGTCTCTGAAAGTTGTTTAATTAACTGTTTGTGTCGTGTGTGTGTGTGTGTGTGTGTGTATGTATACATACATACACATATGTGCAGGAGCCCTGGTGGTGCAGCGGTTAAGAGCTTGGCTGCTAACCAAAAAGTAGGCAGTTGGAATCCACCAGCCGCTCCTTGGAAACCCTATGGGCAGTTCTTTTCTGTCCTATAGGGTCACTATGAGTGGGAACTAACTTGACAGCAATGGGTATATGCATGTATCTATGTGTGTGTGTACACTCACCACAACTTAAAAAATTTTTGTGACGAGGGGAAATCTGAATATGGACTCATATTAGACAGTATTATGAAATTATTTTTAATTTTCCTTAGGAGTGTTAATGGTATTGTGGCTATACAGGAGTATGGTCTTAGTTGTAAGTGACACTTATTAAAGAGTGACTCATCATAACGTATGCATGATTAAAAGTGTTAATATTTGTGTGTTTATATACAAATGTGTGTAAATACATATGGACAGAGATAAGTGTGGTAAAATGGTACCCACAGGGTTTCCAAGGCTGTCAATCTTTACAGAAGCAGACTGCCACATCTTTCTCCTAAAGAACAGCTGGTGGGTTTGAATCGCAAGCCTTTTGGTTCTCAGCTGAGTGCTTCACCACTGCACTACCAGGGCTCCTCATTAGTCATTAGGTAAGTGGAAATTGAAGCTACAATAAGATAACACTACACACTTACTTTTGTTGTTAATGGCCACAGAGTAGGCTCTGACCCATGGCCATGTTATGAATAACAAAAAAATGCTGCCCGGTCCTGGGCCACCTTCGTGAACATTGGTATGTTTGAGTCTATTGTTTTGGCTATTGTGTCAATAATCTCATTGAGGATTGCTCTCATTTTGCTGACTCTCTATCAACCACGATACCCTTTTGTAGCAACTGATCTTTTCCGATGGTATGTCCAAAGCAAGTGAGCTGAAGTCTCACCGCCCTTGCTTCTAAGGAGCATTTTGGTTGTATTTCTTCTTCTGACAGTCCTCAGTATATTCGATATTCTTCAACAATGCCACAGTGGGAATATATTAATTCTTCTTCTGTCTTCCTTTTTGCATTGTCCAGCTTTCCCATGCATATCAGGCGACTGAAAATACCATGGCTTGGGTCAGGTGCACCTTAGTCATCAAAATGACATCTTCGCTTTTTTAAAACTTTAAAGAGGTCTTTCGCAGATTTGTCCAATGCAACATGCCATTTGATTTCTTGATTGCTGTTTTCCATGGATGCTCACTGTCGAACCAAGTAGAATGAAATCACTGACAACCTCAATTTCTTCTTCATTTATATCATGATGTAGTTTTATCAGTCCAGTTGTAAAAATTTTCATTTTCTTCACTTTCAGGTGTAATCCACACTGAAAGTTGTAGTTTTGACTTTCATTAGTGTTCAGCGTGTCAAATCTATTCTTGAGATGGTCTCTAAATTATTGGTGGGAATGCAAAAAAATCACCAAACTGTTTTCCAACATTAAATATACATTTACCATATGACTCAGCAATCCTATTCCTAGGCATTCACACAAACATCTGTATGAGAATCTTTAAGCAGCTTTACTCATGATCACCAAAAACTGGAAACAATTCAAACTTTCTTCCACTGTTGAACAGATAAACTGTTTTGTCCCTACAATGGAGTATTATTTGGCAATAAAAAGGAACGAAGTGCTGATACATCCAACAATATGGATGAATCTCAAATGCATCATGCCATGTGAAAGATGCCGGACTCAGACTACATGCTATATGATTCTATTTATAAGACACAGACAAAATTATAAGGATAAAAAATAAGCAGTCAACAAGGGCTGGGGAAGGGGTTAACTACAAAGGGGCATGAGGAAAGTTTCTTGGGTGATGGAGCTGTTCTATACCTTGATTATGGAAGTGGTGGTCATACAACTATGAAAAGTCATAGGAATGTATGCTGTTGAGTTGAGCGTGTTGCTGTGTGCTGCTGAGTCGATTCCAACTAAAGCAATCCATTAGGACAGAGAAGAACTGCCCCATAGGATTTCCTAGGCTGAAGTCTTTACAGGAGCATATCGCCAGGTCTTTTCTCCCACGGAGCTGCTGACCTTTCAGTTACCACAAGAACACTTCACTGTTGTGCAACAGGGCTTCTCAGAATGTATACTAAAAGGGGGAAATTTTAATGTATATAAATCACACCTCAATTTAAAAAAAACAATTTTTTAAAAAACAATTTGGCAGTTTCTTATAAAGTTGAATATATACTTACATATAACTCGGCAATCCCACCACTAGGTATTTAACTAGCAGAATTGAAAACATGTCCACACAAAGACTTATACGTGAATATACTCAGCACCTTCATTCATAATTGCCAAAAACTGGAAACTATACAAATGCCCATCAGTAGGACTCTGGAAACAACCCAAATGTCCATCAGTAGGAAAATGGGTAAACCAATCCTGGTATAGCCACACAAAGAAATACTATTTAGCAATAAAAAAGAACAAAGCACTGGTACACACAATATGGCTGCATCTTAAAATCATCATCTGAGTGAAAGAAGCCAGGCACAAAAGAATGAACGCTGTATATTTCTATTTAGATGAACTTCTAGAAAAGGCAAACTAACCTACAGTGACAAAAGTAGATCAGTGATTGCCTGAGGCCCAGGGGAACCGAGGGTAGGTTGAGTGCCAAGAGGCAAAAGGAAAATTTTTCGGATAATAAAAATATTCTAAATCTTGATTGAAGTGGGAGTGGTTACAAGGGTAAATGCACTTGTCAAAACTCATCAAATTATATACTTTAATAGGGTGCGCTTTATTGTATTTAAATTGCAGTTCAATAAAAATTTTTCTAAATTACATTTAGTCTGTTGTTGAGAATATACATAGCAAAAAACACACTAATTCAACAGTTTATACATGTACAATTTAGTAACACTAATTACATTCTTCAAGCTGTGCAACCATTCTCACCCTCCTTTTCTGAGTTGTTCTTCCTTTATTATCATAAACTCACTGCTCCCTAAGATTCCTGTCTAATCTTTCGAGATGCTGTTGTCAATTTGTTCCCATACAGATAGTTCTCAAGGTAGACCTTTTTTTTACTAGTTAAGATAAACTATTGTTTGGTTTTAAGATGACTTCAGGGGATATTTTTGGTTAAGGGTTTAAAGATTCTCTCAGCAATAGTTTCAGGAGTTTTTCTACTTCTGCAAAGAAGGCTGTTGGAATTTTGATTGAGATTGTGTTGAATCTATAGATCGCTGTGGGTAGTACTGACATCTTAACAATATTACGTCGTCCAATCCATGAACATAGAACATCTTTCCAGTTAAGTCTTCTTTAATCTCTTTCAGCAGTTTTATAGTATTCATCATATCAGTCCGTCATGTCTCTGGTTAGATTTATTCCTAGGTATTTTATTCTCTTGAGAAGTCCTGGTGGTACAATGGTTAAGAGCGCAACTACTAACCAAAAGGTTGGCAGTTCAAATCCACCAGCCACTCCTTGGAAACCCCATGGGGCAGCAGTTCTACTCTGTCCTATAGGGTAAGCTGAGTCGGAATCGACTTGACAGCAACGGGTTTGGGATTTTTTTTTTTTTTGGTATTTTATTCTCTTAGATGCTACCATAAATTGAATTGTTTCCCTAATTTCTCTTTCAGATTTCTCATTGCTGGTGTACAGAAACCCACCTGATTTTTGTTTGTTGACCTTGTACCCTTCAATTTTGCTAAATACCTCTATTAGCTCTAGAAGTTTTCTTGTGGACTCTTTGGGATTTTCTATATATAGGATCATATCATCCATGACTAGAGATAATTTTACTTTTTCTTTTCCAGTCGGAATACCTTTTATTTCTTTTTCTTGTCTTATTGCTCAGGCTAGGACTTCTATACAACACTGAACAGAAGTGGTGAGAGTGGGCACCCTTTGTTCCTGATTTCAAGGGGAAAGCTCTCAATCTTCTTCCAATAAGTATAATGTTGGCTGTTTGTTTTTTCATATATACCCTGAATCATATTAAGGAATTTCGCTTTTATTCCAATTTTCTTTAGGATTTTCATCAAGAAAGGATGTTGGATTTTATCAAATGCTTTCTCTGCATCTATACAGATGATCACGTAGCTCTTTTCCTTTGTTTTATTGATGTGGTGTGGGGGCGCTGGTCATGCAGTGGTTAAGAGTTCATGCTGTTTGAACTCTCCGTTGGCAATCTGAATCCACCAGCCACTCCCTGGAAACTCCACGGGGCAGTTCGACTCTGTCCTATAGGGTCACTATGAGTTGGAATCGATTCGATAGCAACAGGTTTGGGTTTTTGTTTTACTGGTGTGGTGTATTACATTGACTGGTTTTCTAATGCTGAACAACCCCTGCATTCCTCAAATAAATCCCACTTGGTCATGGTATATGACTCTTTTAATATGCTGTTGGATTCTGTTCACTAGCATTTTGTTGAGGATTTCTGCATCTATATTCATAAGAGATACTAGCCTGCAGTTTTCTTTTCTTGAGGTGTCTTTGTCTGGTTTGGGTATCAGGGTTACATTTGCTTCATAGAATGAATTAGGGAGAATTCCTTTCTCTATCCTCTGGAATAGTTTAAACAGTACTGGTGTCAATTCTTCTCTAAATGTTTGGCAGAACTTCCCAGTGAAGTCATCTCGCCCAGGACTTTTTTTGTTGCAAGGTTTTTTCATCACTGATTCGATCTTTTCACTTGTTCTGGGTCTATTGAGACTTTCTATTTCCTCTTGAGGCAGTTTGGGCAGGTTGAGTGCTTCTAAGAATTTGTCCATTTTATTTAGGTTATCCAGTTTTTTGCCACACGTTGTTCACAATATTTTGTCATAATTCTCTTTACTTCTATCGAATCAGTTGTAAATGTCCCTACTTTCATTTTTTATTTTGTTTTTTTGTGTTTTTTCCTTGTCAGTCTAGCTAAAGGTTGTCAATTTTAATAAAATAAATTTTTAAAAGCAATTTGTCAGTGAAGAATCTGAAAAATGAATTAAGAAAATTCCATTCGTGATAGTATCAACAAAAAAATACTTAGAAATAAATTTGATCACACAAATGCAAAACTTCTACTCAGAAAGTACAAAACATTATTGAAAAAAATTAAAGAATATCTAATAAAACAAAAAACTCACATTCACAGAAAATCTTAACATTGTTAAACAGCAATCACCCTCAAACTGACCTACAGATTTAAAACAGGCCATACCAAAATCCCAGCTGACTCCTTTGTGGACACTGACAAAGTGACTCTAAAATTCCTATGGAATTGCAAGGGATCCAATCCAGAAAGTTAAGACAATCCTGAAACTGAAGAACAATGCAGGAGAACCAACACTTCCCAATTTTAAAACTCACTACAAAGCAAGTGTAACCAAGACAATGTGGTATTAGCACAAGGATGGAACATATAGATCAATGGAATAGAAATGAGAGTTCAGAAATACATTCATACATCCATAGTCAATGATTTCTGACAAGGGTGCCAAGACCAGTCAGGGGGGAAAGAATAGTCTTTTCAACAAATGGTGCTGAGGCAACTGGATAGATAGATACATGCAAAAGAATGTAGTTGTATCCCTACCTCATGCCGTATGAAAAAGTTAACTCCAAATGGATCAAAGACCTAAATTTAAGACCTACAACTCTAAAACTGTTAGAAGAAAACACAGGAGTAAATCTTCATGACTATGGGTTTTGCAAATTATTCTTAGATGAGCAATAAAAGTAGATAAATTGGACTTCATCAAAATTAAAAACATTTGTGCTTCAATGAACACCATTAAGAGTGAAAAGACAACACATAGAATGGGGGAAAATATCTGCAAACCATATATCTGATACAGGAATCGACTCGATGGCAACGGGTTTTTTCTTTTTTCATGTAGAATATATAAAGAACTCTTACAACTCAATAAAAGGCAATAAAGAGGCAAATAATCCAATTCAAAAATTGAGAAATGGCTCTGAACAAACATTTCTCCAAGATATATAAATGGCTAATAATCACACGAAAAGATGCTGGACAGCATTAGTCTTCAGAGAAATGTAAATTAAAACCCTATTGAGATACCACTTCACACCCACTGGTATGACTAGTATCAAAGAGTCAGAAAGTAACAACTGCTGAGAGGACATGGAGAAGTCAGAAATCTCACACACTGATGGGACTGTAAAATGGTGCAGCCACTTTGAAAAAATCTAGCAGCTCCTCAAAAGGTTAAACAGAGTTATGATATGACCCAGCAATTCCACTGTAAGAAGTCCCTGGGTTACCAACATTTGACTTAAGTTCAACACGCAGTCACGAACCAAACCCCTTAAAGCCTAGTGTATTAAAAATTCAAGGTATATATACAATGGTTCGTAATTACAAACGAGCGAGTGCTACTTTGCGATGTGCATCAAAACGTTACTACCATATTATTATGTTAAAGATGCTTTAGTGTATCTGGAAGTTTTTTGTTTTTTTTTTTATTTTTATGCATAGAAAGGTACACTATATACTAAGACAAACATTTGACTAACATTAGATACGAACCATACCTAACTGTTCTTATATACAAACGAGACTTAAAGACAAACTTAGGAACGAAACTTGTTTGTAATTCTGGGACTGCCTGTACTATGTATATACCCAAGAGAACTGAAAATATATGTCTGTCCACACAAAAACTTGTACACAAATGTTCATATCAGCATTATTTATAATAACCAAAAGGTGGAAACAATCCAAATTCCATTGGAGAAAAATACAGATAAACAAAATGTGGTATACCTATATTATAGAATATTATTTGGTCATAAAAATATTAAGTACTGATACATGCTACAACATGGATGAACCTTGAAAATATTATTCTAAATGCAAGAAACCAATCCCAAAGCCTACATATGATTCCACTTATATAAAATGTCCAGATTAATGGTTACGTAGGGCTTGGAGGTTAGGAGAAAAGGGAAAATGACTGTTAATGGGTATGAGGGGTTGTTTTTTGGTGGGGGGAGGGACTGATAAAAATGTTCTAAAATTGATTGTGGTAACAGCTAAGTAACTAAAAAATCATTAAATTGTATGTACACTTTAAGCGGGTGGATTGTGTGGTAGATGAATTATATCTTATTAAATAACCCGTTGCCAACAAGTCGATTCTGACTCATAGAGAGGCCCTATTCGACAGGGTAGAACTGCCCCAGAGGATTTTCAAGGAGTGGCTGGTGGATTCGAACTGCTGTACTCTTGGTTAGCAGCCAAGCTCGTTCTTAACCATTGCACCACCAGGGCTCCATATCTCAATAAAGACATTAAAAAAGCAATTTTTATTCAGTAATTCACATAAGCATAATATGTTGACATTTTGCATAATACTCTGATTTCAAAATAAGCAAAAATATAGATCATATAAACTTCTATGTTTATTATTTAATTCCTTCCCCCAAATGATTCTGTTATAACATCCATATTATTATCCTCATAATTCAAAATCTAAAATGAGAAAAATAATCAGTAATAATAACTACCACTTGTTAAAATCTACTTGTGCCAGGCCCTCATACACACCAGCTCACTTGAATCTCGTAATCTCTGGAATAAGACATGAAATCAATTTTGCAAATGAAAAAACTGAGGCTCAGAGAGATTAAGCAGCTTGTCCAGACCTTGAGCAAAGCCTGGACTGGAGCCCATTTTCTGTCCAACTCCAGAGCCTGTGTCGTGCCAATAAACACTCTCTTTTTTTTGTTAACACCTCACAATATACTTAAATGTACACATTTACTTAAAATTTAAGTTGTTTTTCTAATTTTTCCCTCTGACTAGAATAAATGGGTTGGCTTCAAATTGCTTAAAAACTATTGTTCTAACAACCAAACACAATGTGCGCACCTAGATGGAGGTGTGGGGTAGCATCTATAGAAGACCTTGTGGGAAAAACTGAAGACATCTGAAGACAGACCGTTTTTAAGACACTATTACAGAATTAGAAATAGTGGTTAAGAGCTATGGCTGCTAACCAAAAGGTCAGCGGTTAGAATCCACCAGGAACTCCCTGGAAACTCTATGGGGCAGTTCTACTCTGTCCTATAGGGTTGCTGTGAGTCAGAATTGACACAATGGCAACAGGTTTATCATAGAATTGGAGTCCTGATGGTACAGTGGCTAACAGCTCAGCTAATAACCAAAGGGCCGGCAGTTTGAATCCACCAGTCACTGTTAATTTTCTTAAAAGTCAGCATGATATTAATGTTATGCTGGCAACAGTTCTTAGGGAAGTACATGCCAAAAGTGTTTAGGGATAAAGTATCATCACATTGCCAACATACTTTCAAATGTTTTAGCAAAAAAAGAAAACATGAAGCAAATGTGGCAAAATGATAACAATTGGTGAATCTGAAGTAAAGGTTATACTTGGGCTCATCTTTCAACTTTACTGTATGTTTGAAATTTTTCAAAAGTGTTCATCCACTTTACATGAATTTTCCAAGTTAAAAATATCAAAAACATTTTATAAATTATATTCTAATAAGATACTACAAATAACAGTTTTGAATAAAACATTTAAAATAAAATCTATGAATAAAAACTGTGAATGCCAACTGATAAATATAAAAGCAACAATAGAATGTGAAAGTAACTGCTTCGCAGCCATGATACAACAACTGATTCCTGCAAAGAATCACCCACGGATTTCAAAACGAATGAATGTAAGTCTGATGAAAATCAGGATATTTACATAATATCTCCCCACAATATACTTATTAATTATAATGGGAAAAACTCTAACTTTAGAAAGATCTGATAGATACCACCTTCACAAAATGATCAAAGTTAATAATTAACAACAAGCACCATCACTATCACCAGTAATGGGACTGATCGACATCAAGTAACTCCCGATACGATGCGCTGAGAATACAACACTTCTTTAGTACTCCTGCCAAAAATATGACAAATCCAAACTGAGGGACCATGTACAAAATAACTGGCTTGTACTCTTCAAAAATGTCAAGGTCATCAAAGATAAAGAGGAAGAAAACGGTTACAGATTAAGAGACTATAGAGACCTATCAATTAAATGCAATGCAGGATCCTAGATTAAAAATCTACACTATAACAATAGCTTATAAAATATATAAAAACAATTTATAAAGAATAAATAATTTACAACAGCAACTCGGAAGGTTAGATGAGAAGCTTACGTGCAGTGAATTTATCTTAATGGTGGTAAAATAATATGAAAAAGGACAGCAAGAAAGGTTGCAGAACATGAATGTAGTCAATGTAAATGAATTGCCCGTGTAGAAATTGTTCAACTGGTGTATGTTTTGCTGTGTATATTTTCACCAAAAAAATTTAATTAAAATAGAATATATATAAATTACAGACATATTAATATCATTGTGTCAAATATTATTGACAATATTTGATACTATTATCTACTGATTTTATTCAGTATTAATTTTCTGATTTTGATCATTATATTGTGATTTTAAGAGAATGTCAACAATGAAATGCTAAGAGGTGAAACGGTATCATGCTGCAACTTACTCTCCGTGTAGGGAAAGAATAACGATACACACAGATGGGGAGATGGAGGAGAACAGGTGAGGGAGAGGAAGGACAGGTAAAGATAAAGCAAATGGTTTAAAATTTAACATTTGAGAGTTCACGAATACTTTATGTACTAGTCTTGCAACTTTTCTAAGTTTGACATCAAAAATTTAAAAAAAATTAAAGTTCTGGTCAGGTTATAGTAAAGTAGGGAAATAACAAAAGTAATTTAATCTTAAAAGATATTGACGTATTCTCCACATAAATCAAGTATTTACAAAAAAAAAAACTGAATTTCTCTGACTTCTTGAATGTCATCATTTCCTGACTCAGTGCTCTTTATAGTTTTGCTTCAGCTCTTCAAAGGCTCCTTTTTAAATGCCTCAGAAATAGCTAATTTAGCCTCACCTACCTACCACTAAATATCTGCAGTCAATTTTTCTCTCTCACAAACGCTGCCATTCAATTTATTTATCAATTATTTTTTGTATACCTGAAAAAGCATCAGCACTTTACCACTGCAGCCAAATATTTATTAATCACGTGAGTTATTTTCCAGTGGAAATTGTTTAAAAGGACTGAAGTCAGGCTGTCTGTGCTATGCTATCTGCTAAGTGTGATCTTGGGCAAACTGATTCACCTGTTTGGTTTCCTCATCAACTGAGTGGGATAAAGGTGATGCCTACGTCATGGGAGAATTAAAAGGAACGGATGAGCTGATGTATGAGGAACACTTGAAGCAGTGCCTGGAGCACAATGGGCACCAAATTAATGTTAGCTTTTATCACAAAATATAAGACAAACTGACTATAAAGAAAACTCAAAATCTAAAGCCTCAAATATAAACGACAATAACAGAAGTTTAATGACTGAAAAAAAAAACTAGTCCTTTCTTGGAAAAAAGAATCTTTCTGCTCATGGTTGCTGTTACAGTAAAACATTTAAAATAACCAAACTGCTCCATAAAGGATAGGTTAAATAAAGTATAACATCTCTATTCAATGAATGCTCTGCAACTATTAAAATCATAACATATTATCATGAACGGGCATTCTATGTCATGTAACTCTGCAAACTGAATAAAGCAGGATTTAGAAGAATATGTAGAAGTATGATCCCAGTTTATAAAATATTTACATGCATAAATATGCACATGGGGAAATGAGTGTTTATTCAGCTCTTTGCGGGGCAAGGCATGCAGACTCCCTCAGATGCCTGGGGGTTCCTGCAGGATACACACCAGTGGGCTGGAGTTGGGGCCTTCCCATTAATTCCTCTAATGCTACGTGTCTCTCAGTTTCAGCTCACTCATATGCAAGATTTTGGCTTGCATCATACTTTCTCATATGACATTTTAGCTTCTTTTCCAAACTAACTCGATAATCCTCGTATTTCCTAAGTTACACTACCAAGAAAGGGAATTTGATTGACCCAGTTCATCTCTCCTTGCAAGATGTGTTATAAATTACTGGCCAGGCTATAGATTTAGTTGACCCTGGGAAGGGGGGAGGGGTGGGCAGCGTTGCCAGATAACCTCTGAAATTTGTGTAAAAGCCAATGAGGAGATGAAACAAGCAAACAAACAGGAAAGTCATCCTATTGAGTTGTAACTTCCCCTTGCGTAGGGAACCTGTTACTAAACAGAACATACAACATCAATACTTGAATGTCTTATTTATACACAAAATCCCATTAAAAAGGATCACAGAGTCCCATTAAGTAGTACCTTCAAGATGATCTCATGCATCATTAAATACTTAACAGAGAGAAACTAAAAACTGAAGTACTATTCCAAACAATCAATAGTTCAGCAAAAGCAAATATAAAATTCCAATGAGGAAAAGGGTACATTTCTGTTTCTGGACTTTTATTTTACTAAACCAGAAGCTCAAACACTGAGCATCTGACAAGCCTAGGGAGGGGTAACCACCCCCAAAGATTAGAGAAGGACAGGACAGAGAAGAGGATCCCTGGTATAAAACATGGATACCTACTGAGGCCCATGGAACAGAATTTGGAAACAGGATAGTTGCTCTTAGAAATGCTGCCCTACAATTAATCTCTTGAGTACATCACCAAAATGGTAACCATCTAGGAGCTGGGATTAATTTAATTTTTCCTTTTAACAATATTATATAAAATTCTTAAAAAATAAGTAAAACTCTCTTTCACACCATTCTCTTAAACTTCCTCCAAGGCTCTCTTCCTCTCTCCCTCGAGGACAGCACAGTTTCAAGTCTTAGCCTCTGCCTTCTTCCTCTTTCATCACTGTGACTCAAAAAGCCTTCTCAGAAATCCTCTTTGAGCCCTTCAAATCACCAACTCAATGGCTGTTTTCAATTATAATTTTCCTGTACTTCTCTACATCATTCAGCAACACAGACTTTGGAGCTGAGATTTCCATTATCTGGGTGCCTAATGACATCTGTCACTGAGCTCCCATACCTGCCAAGGACCACCTTCCTCCAGATTACATGTTAAAGGATAGTCTGCAGTGTTTTCTTAAGCCACTATTAGCACAGCATTCTGTTACCTGTAGCCAAAAACAACCCAACTGATGAAACTGTCTTTTGCGCTCCAACTTTGTTGGTCATCTAGTCTTACTCATTCTTCCCTCAATGACAAACGTGACAAATACCCTTTCCTATTACCACTACCTTCAACATTTCACACCCATTCCAATCCAACACTTAAACTAGTCTTTCTTCCTCCACTTTGTTCTACCTCAGCTACCAATACCAGATTTAACCTAAAAAGCTTAGTACACAGGAAATTCTTAACTCTCAAACTTTGTTTCTCCACTGCCTGAAGAAAAGTCATTAACGCTAGTGAATCTGGCATTCAAGGTGCGCCACAATGCAGCCCCCTACTATCGCACAACCTTTTTTTTTAATCAGTTCCCTATAAAAAAAGAACTCTCTGATCTAGCTAGCCATATTGATTTAAAAAACCCAAAACCAAACCTGTTGTGGCTGAGTCCATTCCAACTCACAGCGACCCTACAGGACACAGTAGAACTGCCCATAGGGTTTCCAAGGAGCAGAGGATGGATTCGAACTGCTGACCTTCTGGTTAGCAGCTGAGCTCTTAACCACGGCGCCACCAGGGCTCCCCATATTGACTTACTCCTTATGAACTCACAAGCCTGCCTTCTCCAGGAAGCATCTCACTCATGATCACTGTCTCCCTCTGAACCTCTCTATCACTCATTTGGAACACAACACAGGTTACAGTATATCATTGCCCTTAAAAAAAAAAAAAAAATTAGATCCTAATTCTCCAGGGCAGCAAGAAAAACAGCAACCCTGCCACATACATCTGCAACCTACGTTAGTAATGACGACAGTAACAAACAGATGAAGGCTGATTGGGATTTGAGATTTTTCCCTTTTATGTTTAAATTCTACTTTCACTTTAAAAAGCTGCCTATGAGAAAAATCCTAATGCATTCATTGCCAATGAATATAGGATCCATCACTGAAAGTAATGAAAATCTACTGTTAGGAGAACATAGGTATCCACAACATAATTACAGCATTCCCTCCCAACCCCCAACATCCTGTAGAAAGGGCTGGGTGCCTGATTTAAAGACACAAAGGAAAATGGGGAAAATGGTCTTTTATAGACAGAATGTAAGGGCAAAAATTAGCAAGTTGTGTAAGATACTAAGCTAAATTAATAGCAGTCTACGGGTGAAAAAATCCGAAATTAAATCCCTTAATTATGGCAACAGGTGAAATTTTTCTTTAAATCACCTTTTTTCTTTAAATCACCTTTCACTTGTCCCCTGAACAAAGAACTCCAGGACACTGATTATAAAAATTGTCCCCCATACCTAAAAGACTCTGCAAACACAACCTTTCAGGGAGAGAGGAGAAACACAATGGGAACAGAGGAGAGAAAGGATTTGCTAAAGAAGTAGATCTGTTAATTTAACACATTTTCTGTCAAGCAAATCAACTGTCCTTAGTGCCATTGTTGCTTAAACAATGAACACTCAGGGAAGGGGTGTTCATTAAAAGGAACTAGCCAGGAGAAAAAACACTCTTGCAGTCAACAAAACTGCTTAACAGCATGCTTAATTTTAAGAATTTACTCCATTCTTAGGAATTATCAATTGGAAATGATTTAAAAGTTCAAAATTTTAAAAAATGAAGTGGTTAATGTAATCGTGGCCTCATCACTTCCTCAACTTTCACTTACTTTTTGGAAGTTACGAGTAAGGGAGGGGGACAGAGGGTACACACACAGCTTGTTATGACAACTATTCACACATTTAATTCAGGTGGCCACATGCCTCCGTGACATATTGCCAAGTCAGGCAGTTACTCTAGTAAACCCACCCTAGGGAAAAAGTAGACCTGAATCAGATCCTGAAGAGTCAGGCTGCAGAGTCTAAGCTAAACGATGACCATTATGATGTAAACTCACAAGAACATTACATCATTTAAACCAGCCAAACAGCTTTCATAAAGGTCACGTGAGGTCCAGGATTTTAAACAGCAGAATGAAACCCTATCTCCCATATATTTTTACAAAAACCACATTACACTTTAAATGGGCATGTGGATGATGAAGTTCAAAACAGAACACATTAGGAGAATTATTCTGAATGTTCCTTTGCCATCTGAATAGGAGAAAACTGCTTTGCCTGCAAAAGTGACTGACTTCACACCAACTTATTTACACAAATTCTGGGATTCAACACCCTGATGCAGCCCAGAAATCCTACCCCTCCTCCACCACTGCCCAGAACAAACCCTAGGACATCAGCAGAGAAGCACAACAATGGAGTTAGGAGAGAAAAAAAAGTGTGGTCAAACTTCAGTTCCCAGCCAAAAGAGATAAAGAACAAAAAAATAAGGCCCTTGGGTGTCTCTGTGGGGACCAAATACTCCAAGATGAAAAAGATGAACTTTGAGATGAATACTTTCAGTGAAAGACATCCTCAGAAGCCACAGATAAGTGATAACATTTCCTTGAATTTCTATAGCATCTTTTTTCCAAGAAGCTCAAAGCCCTTTACTGTGCCCTATTACTGCCTAAGTCACCATCACAATACAATTTTTTCCCCAACCAAAATGAAAATCTATTTGAATCCATAAAATATTCTACCATGCTTGCCTAAGAACAAAATCAAGTGGGAGAAATCATAAACACGTATATATATATATCTGTAGATATATATATATATTTAGAGCAGCCTCAAGAAAGGCTCCAGATCAGTGTGTTTTAAATTGAAAATTCTGGTGGAATATGCACTTTTACACAACTTGGTATGTGTGTATGCCCCAATATCCCGAATGTGTACACACACATACACCCCTTCAACTTAGGTCCCATTGAACTTTTGACCTGGTCATGGTTAACCACCACCCCCTCCACAGTCCACCACTTCGAAATGCTCAAGAGATTTGTCAAGAAGAGCCTTGTGCCCTGACAGGCAATGGCAGCCGCTGAAGCCAGCCTGAGGCTGCAGCACAACACCCCTCCTCCCACAACAGCACCAGGCCCTGCCTGAGAGAGGCCTTTCTTTACATGGAGGGCTTTCTTTATCAGACCCAGTCAGCTTTACAACTGCCTCCCTACTACCCCAAACCACCCTTCTTTCCTTAAGGGACTCTCCAGGAAAGAAAAAAAGGAAGGAAAAAAAAATGCATCTGTTTCCCAGGTTTCTGACATGTGCAACTGCTGATGACACGCACATCTGGGAGCAAATTTAACTTCCCTCCATTTCAATAAACAAAAATATAAGTTTGCATTTATGAGGGAAAAAAAATCACTGTCAAGAAGAAAAAAAACACCTACCTCATATACAGAGTACTCTCTATACAGTGACCCACACTGAGAAGGCTTCCCTATTAACATCCTAAAGCTGTGATTCTCAAGGTGATGTGATTTGCCCCCACAAGCCATTTGGCAATATCTGGAGACGTTTTTATTTGTCATGACCGGGGCGTTACTGGTACCTACAGGGTAGAGGCCAGGGATGCTGCTAAATATCCCACAATGCACATGACAGCTCCTCATAACAAGGAATTATCTGGACCCAAATGTCAACAGTGCTGAGGTTGAGAAACCCTGAGTTAAAGGAACCAACCCACGGGATCCTGAGCTCAGTTATTATTACCCAGTCATTCTTTTCTGAAGCGCAGGAACTACTGAAAAAAAAGACTTATCCCAAATCGTCCAGTATAAATTTACTACTATTTGTTAGAAGTTAATGTAAAGAAGGTATAATAAAAGCAGCCAATGAAATATGAAAATATGGGGGAAGGGCAAAGTAGCTATCTGAAAAGGTCACAGTCTCAAATGAAAGGCAAACCACAAGTTAGAAGCTGTAACTGGATTTTATTAAGTTCTAGGTATGAATGATGTTAAACATAAATGAGGAAACAAAAGAAGAGAAAATAACATGATCCAAGACCTTCATCCTCCAGAATTCCTAAAAATATGAGATCTTAGTTCAGTTTGAGAACCCTGGAGATTATCTGAGCCTCTAAAGCTACTTTCAAAGCAGCTTCTTGACAGATAAGATTTCCACAGAAAGAGAAATAAATTCATCTAATCCGCAAACTTACCAAGTGTGGATTTGCAGCTTTCACTTGGTACAAAATTAATTTGTAAGACATGGATCCTAACAGAGCTCACAACCTTGATCCTAACTGACTTTCTAAATCAGTTAATAACGTTATGCATGCTAAGAAACAATCTTAGAATCACAGAACTTTAGACCTAGGAAAATGTAGGGCTCTTCTAGTCTAAAATTCCCATTTCTGTAAAATGGGGCATCTGAACCCCAAAGTGATCCACCTAAAATCACAAACCAAAACAAAACCCAAACCTGTTGCTCTTGAATGATTCCGACTCATAGCGACCATATAAGACAGAGCAGTACTGCCCCATAGGGCTTCTAAAGAGCAGCTGGTGGATTTGAACTGTGGACCTTTTGGTTAGCAGCTGAGCTCTTACGAAGGCGGTGGGCCCATAATCCAGGTTTCTATCTGCTTTTTCCCATTTGAAAATAAGATCAGTCAAATCAACTAGATCTAAAACCCGCTGGTTGCAAGTTGTGCAGCTCTGTCCCCACCCTGCATTTTTACCTAAGCCAAGCACCCTTTATTTACACTCTGGCAGTGCTCATCACTCTGGACCCCCAACACACCACATAGATCCAGTGCCAAGCCTCTCTTGATCAAAGGGCAGTTAGTTGTACCAAATGCTGCCAAGTTGTATTTTAGGCTTTCCTAACTGTGTTCCAGAAAATTAAGCAAGACCAAACTTAACTTCCGTTGTAAAGCAAGCCAGATGCTAACATAGGCCGTCCTTCACCTTGGTCCTCCCTGTGCCTCCTGTTATTTCGTTTTCTCTTTGACAGATTATATACTTATTTACTGCCTGTCTCCTCCCACTAAAAGGAGCAGGGATTTTTGTATTATGTTCACAGCTGTATCCCCAGGCACCTAGTACATTGCCTAGCACACAGTAAGTTATCAATGAATATTTGCTGATAGAAAAGAATATGTGAATTTGTCACTGCAGAAGTTTTAAAAATGGATCTTTTGTACCCCAGGTTACTAAGAATCAAAGAACTCAAGAGTTGCAGTATGGAATCTCAGCCATTATTAACAGGACTAGCCCCTCATTTTACTGATAATAAAAACTGAAGTAGAGAAACAGCATGATGTGGTAGCAGTAGCACAGAATTTGGTTAAAGAACCTAAATCCAGGTGAGGGCGTCCTCTCTTCCACCACCATTCCCCAAACTAACCTCTATAAACTTCCAATTTCCTTATCTGTAAAATGAGAATAACATCTACCTCATGATGATGGTTAAGGGTACAATGAGATAACATTTTGAAATGTACAGAGTGCTAGACAAAAATCATTTATTCTTAGGTTATTTTCACCTGCCCAAGGTCACAGAGCTAGTTAGTGGCACAATTAGAACTAGAATCCAAGTTTCCTAAATCCTAGTCCAGTGCATCTTGTATCACAAAACTAAGCTTTTAGTTATAATCAACTTATTCTTACATCTAGTTCAATGCCTCTTAACTTTTGGTCAGGGGCTACCTTCAGAATTTCATGAAAGCGATAGGCCCTTTCCTCCAGCAAAGCACACATATGTATGCCAACCCCAAATTCCCAGCCTACCCATGGGTCCAGGGTTAGGAGTACTTATATGGCTGACATACTAGTAAGTCTCTCTCGGCAATTTTTGTTACTTATTTTTATGTTTAATAATTCTTGCCTTGATGCGCTTGATTAAAGGTTTAGATCCAAGGAAGCACCAAAGGTAGAATTCAGGAACCTGAATTAGAGATACTGCCCCCGATCACTGCTCTGATTTCGTGGCAGACTTCACCCACGTATAACTACAACTGGTAGGGAGACGCATGGAAGAGGAAAGAATTCATTACTCAAAGGCAGGTCAAGCTTAGGAAGAAAGCAGACAGTACAATCATTATTTTGATCATGCTGCTACTATACAGACCATTCAAATAATTGTTTTGAATCACTACTTTCAAATAGCCACCTAGAGGCAGCAAAGTCTCTTCACTAGAGAAAACATGCCCAAAATGTTCATGACGGGATTTCTCCCACAACACACATCATGATTAACAAACCCCCCATCCCTGCAAAGCCAAACCCATTGCCATCCAGTCTATTCCAACTGATAGCAATCCCACAGGACAGAGAACTGCCCCATAGGGTTTACCAAGGACCAGCTGGTGGATTTGAACTGCTGACCTTTTGGTTAGTAGCCAAACTCTTAACCACTGCGCCACACCAGGGCCCCTGATTAATCCCAGGCCAGATTATTGAAAATCATTCTATTCTTCCTTACCTTTATTTGGCAAAGTGACACACTATATTCACTGAGGGGGAAAAAAAAAAAAAAAAAAAAACGCTAGGAAAAAAGCAAGTACATCTCTGGGCAGGTCAATCAGCCATTCTTCATTTCTTAAATCAGGACAAGATTTAGCCAAGGAGCCCTGGTGGCATGACGGTTAAGCACTCAGCTACGAACCAAAAGATCTGCGGTTTGAACCCACCCAGGGGCTGCGTGGGAGAAAAGACCTGGCAATCTGCTCCTGCAAAGATTTAAAGCCTAGCAAACCCTATGGGGCAGAGTTCTACTCTGTCCTATAGGGTCCCTATGAGTTGGAATTGACTAGATGGCACAACACAACAACCCACTGGAATGTTAATTACATAATACCTGCTTTAAATTAACTGCTATATAAATACTGGTTCTGAAATATTAACAAATAATCTGAGGTAATGCCAGTTACAAGCTTCTTTAGTAAATCCCCAGCTCCTAGTTAAGCCCACAGTAGGTGTTTACTGACACAGAATATTGAATTCAGTGTAGTTAATCTATTGTTGTCCACCTATACTTCAATCTCCTCATCGGAAAAATAAAAACACCACCTAACCTACCACACAAATACACTGTCAGTATATTTAGGAATTTCTAAATCTGTTAACAGTTAACAGGTTTTTATCCGTAAGTGGTGGGATACAATGTTAACAGTTAACAGCTTTCATCCCTGAGTGGTTGGATTATAAACCCCAAAACCAAACCCACTGCATCTGAGTCAATTCCAACTCACTGTGGCCCTATAGGACAGAGTAGAACTGCCCCACAGGGTGTCTAAGACTGTAATCTTTAAGGAAGCTGACTACCACATCTTTCTCCAGAGGAGCGGCTGGTAGGTTCAAATGGCTGACCTTTAGATTATCAACCGAGTGTTTAACCACGATGCCACCAAAGCTCCTTGGTGGGATTATAGATGACTTTAATTCTTTAACTATATTTTGCTATAATTCTCAAGTTTTATATAACGCTCATGCATTAATTTTGTAACCAGAAATTTTGAACAACTTAAATAATGCACTGTCTATACATTCACAGATTTTTTTTCCATTCACATTTTTGTTCTGATGATTACAGAACCAATCTTTGAGGGTCAGCTAGAGAGCAACATACAAATCCTCAAACATATTCTAAAACCGAGGATCAAGTATGTTGACTCTTCCATAGAAATCCTGTATTTCAAGGTTAACAGAGTCAAAGATTTTTTTTTTTTTTACATATAAAAATATCCACGCTTTGAGGACCAGTTCTCTAAGTGGGAGGTCCTGACCTCTTGCAAAATTGCAGCATGGATCCTCCCAGCCCTTCACCTATCTGAGAGATTGCTTCACTTTAGATAAACGGAAGCCAAGCCCTTGAGGACTCTGCTTCCTAAATTTTCTACAAATCCACAGGTTCAGCCTGGTGGTCAAGGATAAAATGAAATCTTTTCCACAGCTGAAAACTAAAAAAGCTGATATATCCAGCTTCTACCATTTGATATTATCCATCATTTCTATCTTTTAGGGTTGCAGTAAAATAAGTTTGTAGAGTCTTTTCACCTGGCCTAACAGGTACAACCCTGCATTATAACTGTTTTTTTTCTTTTTTCCTTTTTATAAGGGTCTTCCACTGCATCATAAAGTCTAACCAAGGGACTGTTTCACAGCCTGTCAGAACAATAAACTATTGGATTTAAAAAAAAAAAATTCATTTCACCTAAGCAAATAAAAATGAATTTATTTATTTATACATGGAGAATCAAAACTAATAGTGTTTTCAGTGAGTTCTGCACTATCACTGAGTCAAATTTGTTAGAGGTCTAGAAAAGGAATAAATTTTTACTTTTTTGGTAACTACTGAAAACCTTACATTAAAATTTACATTAACCATATTAAAACACAGCTAACATGAGCCGTGTTATATAAGAACTGCAGAAGGAAAAAGTCACTATCACTTGTAATCCACCTTACTGAACATCTACAAACAAGACAGGTATGAGTAGTTCTTAAAATATGTATATACTGGATCCTAAATATTCATTCGTGTTGCAGGTATTTCAAACAGCATACAGTTTAATAAAAAAAAGTGTCACTTCCATGAAACACTAGAATCAAAAGAGAAAGACAGTCATTTCAAATGGTCCTGCTTACTCACCATGTAACTACAACGATTTTTCATTTCTGTTATACATACAAATCTTTGATCAGCTTACGTTTCCTTTAGGAATCAAGACAGCTAATACCTAGAAACCACAAGTTTATTTCTTAAAGCCAGAAGATGAGTTATTTACAGATTACTCTAGGTCGCTGTAATGATTTAACGCAAAATTAGTTACCTCTATTTTTCAATCAACAAAATGGGAATATGCATATGAATTTTGAGAGGTGAGTTTTTCCATAGTATTTGTAGAACGGGTCTTAAACTCCAAATATGTAATTCCAGCATCATCTCAACTTTATTATCTTGCAAGAAAAAGTGCTAGAGGGCAAGTTTACCAGCACCCAAAATGGCATTGTCACAAGCCTCAACACCTCCCACAACAGCCACCATTTTGAGCAGCAGGTTATAACTAACCCAGTCACAATTTTATACCAACTAAAAGAAAACACAGGACATGAGAATAACTGTTAAACATCTCTTTCCCAAATCTTCAATTTCTGTGGCCCTATTTCTCTTGGTCAGTTATGTCAATATAAACATTTGTCTAGAGTATTTTCCAGTAAGTCTTACAAATATTTTTATTAAAAACTATGCTTGTTACATTCACTTTCAAACTTTGAAAACAAATGCTGTGGTGCTTCGTAAAATGTCTAAGTTATTAAGTCCTCCTTAAAAAAACATATGGGGAAGCCTACGATTTAATCACATTGTTTTACTCAGCTTAAGGTACTAAGAATAGCTAAAACACATTGAGTGGCCCTAGTTTATCAGTCTACAGTCCTCTTCATTCTCCAATCACACCCCCTTTTGATCTTTTTATTTTTCCGATTTCATTAACTCTGCAACAAGAGCAAGTTCCCACACTTCATTCATATAAGATGCAAATAATATTTCAGCAAACACGACTAAATCTAAAAATAAAGGTAAGGCAAAAATCTTAGGAGTAAAATCAATCAGAAAATGGCAGAAAGTAACCTACGTAGTGGGGGTGGAGGGGGGAACAACAACGATTTCCTCCTCCAAAAGAATGATTATTAATTTGATTACTCCTTCGGTGAACCCATTGGCAGAATTGAAAGAAAAACTGACCAACAAATAGTTTCCATTTACCTTGGTCCAAAAGCAAAAAAGGTGATCAAGTCACTACATATATCGCCATTAGGGAGAAAGCAATTCAACCTGCCAACCAATCAAATATTTCACATCCCTACAAATAATAAAAATAAAGAAGGATGCAGGCTGGTTGGGGCCAGTAGTTTGTTTTAGCCATCATGAGCATTCCGTATCTCGCACTCCCGCCACCATCCCTGCTACTAGGACCCCCTGATTTTAGTTCAATTATCACAAA
The DNA here is from genome assembly GCA_030035585.1 of Dugong dugon. Lineage (NCBI taxonomy): Eukaryota > Metazoa > Chordata > Mammalia > Sirenia > Dugongidae > Dugong > Dugong dugon. The sequence continues at coordinate 115,903,488 of CM057465.1, read as the reverse complement.
GCCTTGGGTTTGAAACCACCTTCGGCCTGGCTAGAAAAGCCATCCCTTTCCTCCACGCTCGCCCGGAGGGATAATGGTGGCGAAATCAGCTCAAAGAGCTCCCCAAATAAAGAAGGCAGTATTCCGAGAGGAAAGGGGCTGAAAAAGAATAACGGAGTCCCAAACTTTCCCTCCGCAGCCGCGAAGCCCAGAGCAACGGCTCAACGCCGGAGCGGCTCCTCCGAGCAGAGCGCGCCCCCCGGCCCAGGCCATCATCTCCGCCAGCCCAAACTTAACCCAAACCGTCCCCCGAGAGTTGCGGATCTCCGGGAGTCTGCAAAGTGCGACTCCCCCCTCAACGAGCCCGCCGAAGTGGGAGAGTCTCTCCCCAGCACAACAGACCCCTCCCCCAACCAGCGCCCGCCTCCCAGTCTGCGGTCCGAGTTAATCCACCGCCGGCGCCCCCCACCCCCTACCCCCCTCGACCGCCTGCACCCAGTCCCCGCCCGGAGCAGCTGGCTCGTAGCTTCAATGGCACCGGGAAAGGAGCGCGCGCGCGCACGCACTCACTCACCACACACTGAGCCTCTCCTTCCAGAGGAACTCCCGGGAGAGCCGCCCCCCATTCCCACTCCCACAAAAGCAGAGACTCTCCCTCCTCCTTTCCGCTACTCCCTTCGCTTTCTCCTAGAAACCGCGGATGAGCACGGTAGCCGCCGGAGAAAGTCCCAAACCCGGACACCCGCACTTGGCGTCCTTTGCAAAGCCGGGAGAGACCCGCCAGCCCTCCGCACCTCCGCACCTCGCGCCCCCCACCTCTTACCCCTTCTACCGGCTCCCGACTACAGGCAAAAGTCTCTCGCTCCCCAGTTCCCTCCTTCAGGATATTCCCGGGACTCCCCCAGCGGAGTAGAGGGAGAAAGGGGCGCAGCGTGCGCCGCCTCGCCCGCTTCTCGCGGCACTCACCTCGATCTCGAAGTCGGGCAGGCGGAACGCGGTACGAAAGAGCGAGCAGAAGTGCGCGATGGCCGGGACTTCCCACCAGGAGCGGAGCTCACCCAGCCCAGCCGCGCCGCCCTCCTCCGGGCACATCTCCCAGGCGCGGCGGTTGCGGCGGCCCCGAGCTCGAAGCGCGCCTCGGCGGCCCCACGCTGCCCGCTCGGCTCGGACTCCCGCCGCGGCGAAGCGCCTCAGCTACTCGGGCGGGGGTGGTGGTGGTGGTGGTGGTGGTGGCGGCGGCGGCGGCGGTGGTGGCGGCGGCGGCGGCTGCTGCTCCCGCTGCTGCCGCCGCTCGGCGTGTGCATTAGATGAGGGCGGGCGACCCAGGCGGGGGGCGTCGGCTCGAGGGCCCGAGTTACTGAGCCGGCTGCTGCTCCGGCTGCCGGCGGGGTCCGCGCGCTAACCCCATCCTGCTACTGCGGCTACGGCCGCCCCCAGTCCCATACAATATAATCATCTCACCGCTGGGGAAAACAGATGGGGCTGGGGTGGGGGGGAGACGGCTGGGGGAGGGGTCCGAACAGAGGGTCTGGGGGAGGGGCCGCACACGAGGAGGGGGCGGGGCTGTCCCTCACCACAACAACAACCCCCGCCCCCACTTTCCACCCCCAGCTTGGACAGCTGCATTGAACTAGAAGGGGGAAAGGCGGGAGGACTAAGCACCCCAAAAAAGAGGGAGAGTGGGACTTGAAGGGAGCAACGTGCACCTCCGCAAACTACTATGAGATATACTCCGCTTTCCAGGTTGTTGGAACTGAAGAATTCAGTGACTTTTACGTGGGAACATAATAAGGGTCTCTCCCACCCCCCACTTGGCCTTAGTGGTCGCGTCCTTTTAAAGGGCCCGCTGGGTGGTGCTTTCGGTAGGGGCTAAATCCAGAAACACGCACGTGTGGGAGTTCGGTTATTATTGATGCTGATGGTAGTATAGGGGAACGAGTGGGATGTCCACCTCAGAAATATGAGTCCTAGAGAAATTAAGTGGTTTCCACCTGTTCTTTAACGCTTTTATTCCCTCCAAGAATGGTGCTTCAATGAGATCTAAAGTCACTCTTTCTCCAAGGGAGGAAGGTGGTGGGGCTGGTTAAGCTGGAACTAAGTAGGATGGAGGCTGGAGTGCAGCGGGAAGGGTGGGGTAGGGGGAGGCACCAATCAGCAGCCATGCGGGAAGAAGGATTTACCCACCCCACCCCACCCCCACAGGGAATGGACACGTGTGACCGCCCTAGAGAAGACGGGCTTGGAGCACTGCAACTGCCCTTGCGGTAGAAAAACTGCCTGGAAGAGTGCGCACAATGTGGTTAGAAAGCTTGGGGGATGGGAAAAGTGCGATCGGGAGTCAGGGGAGTGTGTTCTGGCGGGGGTAGAGACTTGCACGCCTAGGCTAAGGGAATGTGATTAGGAGAAGGATGTTGAGGCGTGGGCTATGGAAATGTTAAATACTGTGGCACGTTAGAATTATATTAAGCCTGAGAGGGGAAAAAAAAATCACCTCCAAAACAAACTAGAAGTTTTGAAAAACTACGTTGAATGCCCAGATATTTGTCCGCACATTGGTCTTTGCAATTATTTAGAACTACATTCTACTCAAGCCTCAAAGGGCCTTAGCTGGGTTCTGCAGTCTTGCTCTCAGGAAACGCTGCCCTGACACTTCCCAAAATTAGTCATATACGTATTGAGTGACGGGCACGAAAACAAAGTGCATGGTGATTAAATCAAAGATCCTCTTCTACCTATGAGCAGTATACAATCTGGAGGAAATGGCAAACAATGATGAACGAATTTATTATATGATTTTGGAGTGGGCTGTCTGGATAATTCTCCTCTACCCCTCTCTCACTTTATTCTGATCATGTTAATAACCTGTTGTAGTTTTTATAAGGCAGCACCGAAAAACATAAATTCTTAAACTGTATACTCGTGTATCTTTCGTGAATCAGCTAATCTCAAAATACTTCTAGCATTGCTCTGTCTCTCTGCAGCATAGAAACAGCCCAAGAGTTCTACTCTTTCATCGTCAAATTCTACCATGTTTTAATCTTTGACAAAAATGAGCACATATATAAATGTTCCCAGAAAGCAAAGACTACATTTTTGTGTGTTTTTAAAGCACAGCTACACTATAGATATTCCATTAATAGATGAGATGTGAAAAGGGTGACAGGCCACTGTGGGATTAACCTGAATTAGATGTTTTCTGAACTTTTTTCTCCTGTCTTTCTTCATTTCCTCACTGTTCAATTTCACTTTCCACACTTTTTCCTCTCCTTATTTTAAAAGTATTACTGTTTTTCTTCACATTTTTTTCTAATCCATTATATCGTGACTGTTCTTTCCCCACCTTTTTCCTGATTCTTTATCTGTCTTCTCATTCTTGCCTTTATCTTTTATCGTCGTTTAACCTCTTTACCTGGCCTCACAATTGTCCCTACTAGCCCGGCTAGTAATAACAGTGCCTAGAATGTTAATACCAGGAAGCAAAGGGTGAGAAGAAGATTTGGCTACTCGTTAATTACTCTTGTACATTTGAATGCCAGTTACAAACTTCTTCCCTCCAGCCGCCACCTCAAAGTGGAGGCTACTCTATTGTTTTTCCCCCCTCCACCCCAAGCCAAGTCCTGTAAATCAACAAGGCTGTCCTAGAACTCGAGATGCCCCCTAGTGGTGGTTAGAGATTGGTCTCCTAGTCTCTTTCTCAGCACCTTTCTGTCCCTTCTGCATGACCAGCATTCTGTGCTGCCATTTTCTTGAAGGTCCCCACCCAATGCTCATATGAACCTGCACGTCATCTTTACACCTGTTTAATTCTGTCATTCTCTAACCTTGGTCCACTCTCCGCAATGTTTTGCTTGGCTCCTCCCTATCTATCCCTGTGATCTTACTCCTCTCTATCCACCACTCCGTTCCACTCCATCCCCAGCTCAGCCTTCACCCTGAGTCTGAAATCAGTCCTTAGCACCAGGAGCTAAGGAGTCTAATATATCTTGAGTCTGACCATAAATTTGAACTCTAAATCCCCCGACTTTTGGCTCTAGTTAGAACCTTCCATTTAGACCTCCACTGACTGTCTCCCATTTGGACTCCTGTTGGAACTGATACCCTGAATCACTGACCCTGCTTTGAACATTTGTTTGTTATATTTCTGCCCCAGAAATATAATGAACTTAAACTCTCAGATCTATTTTTTCTGGACTCATTTCCAGCCTTATCTCCTAGAATCTAGATTAAGGACCTCTGTAACCAGTTAGCCAGTGCCATCAAGTCAATTCTGACTCATGGTGACCCCGTGTATGTCACAGTAGAACTGTGCTCCATAGGGTTTTCAATGGCTGATTTTTCAGAAGTAGATTGCTAGGACTTTCTTCCGAGGCACCTCTGGGTGGGCTGGAACCTCTAACCTTTGGATTAGCAGCCAAGCATGTTAACCATTTGCACTACCCAGGGACTCTGAAGAGGGCTATATGCCAGACTAATTTAAATTTTTAGAAATTGTAGAAAGGAAATCTTTGTTCTTTCTTAGAAAAGACTATTAATCACCTTATACCTCACCTGTGAGAGGAAGGTCTTTTAGTAAATGATTCCTGAGTTCTATGGTTTTCATCTTTAAAATACAACCAGATTAACTGCCATGAGATTTAAATTCAGTCATGTCGAACACTTGCTCAAAATTCAATTTCTCTCCCTTGCACTAGAGAGAAAGTCCCAACTTCTGTAATTTTTTTCTTTTACTTTTTTTTTTTATATTGTGCTTTAGATGGAGGTTTATAGAGCAAATTAGTTTCTCATTAAACAATGCACATATTGTTTTGTGGCGTTGGTTGCCAACCCCACGACATGTCAACACTCTGCTTCTTGAACTTGGGTTCTCCATTACCAGCTTTCCTGTCCCCTCCTGCCTTCTTGTCCTTGTCCCTGAGTGAGTGTGCCCATCTAGTCTTGTTTTGTTTTATGGGCCTGTCTAATCTTTCGCTGAAGAGTGAACCTCAGGAGTGACTTCAGTACTGAGTTAAAAGGGTGTCCGGGGGCCATACTCTCAGGGTGCTGTAGATTCTTATTTAAGACTTGCCACAATTTGGTTTCAACTTGCCTTTCCAGTCTTATCTGCTACACCCACCCTCACCCCTGTCCCACCAAAGACTCCTTTCCTCCTGCCATATTGATTCACTTACACAACGCCATCTCCTTGCCTCCTCCCTTCTGATCATTCAGTTGACTTATAACTCAACCTCTCTGATCACCACACACTCAAAACTCACTTCCTTTGTAAAACCAAAAAAACCAAACCCATTGCTGTAGAGGTGATTTCAACTCATAGTGACCTTATAGGACAGAGTAGAACTGCCCCATAGGGATTCCAAGGCTGTAACTATTTACAGATGCAGACTGCCACATGTATTCTTCAGAGGAATGGCTGGTGGGTTTGAACTGCCAACCTTTGGATTAGCAGCCAAGCACTTAACCACTGTGCCACCAGGGCTCCTGTCCTTTATAAAGCTTTCCTAAACCATCCTGGCTTTAAAGGTGTCTCTCCTGGTACTCACACAAGAAATTACAGTTTGTGTGATTTGTTTAACAAGAACTTCCTTGGGTCATCTTTCTAGTATTTATTTTGGAGTGTTACTTAAATCTTTTACTGTAATTAAGGTTGTCCCTCTCTTCCCAGCCAGATTAGACTCTTTTTGGGGGGATTATTAATTATCAGTTTGATTGTATAATGATAATGTAAGTGATGACATAAAACCATAAGAAATTCAGAACTTCTTTAAATGCCTGGATGTGTGGGTTTGCTTATTTTCCTTCATTCCTTCTTCTGCCTTTCTGCTTTCTCCCTCATGAGATTCAGTTCACTCTCCAGGCTTATAAGTCATGTCTGTGTGGGTCCAACTTCTCAGTACATGTCTTTAATCTGGCCTTTCTCCTCAGCTCCACTGTCATTTCCCCAGCTGCCACTTGGATGTTTCCTTATCACCTCAAACTCAACATGTTAAAAGGCAGGGGGGGAATCCCCAGCTCAGCCCTTTTCTCTCCAACTCATACCCCCTTGCTGACTTCTTCATTCTTGCAACAGAACAATTATATTCCCAGACTTCTGGGCTCACCTGTTAGTCTTTCCCTCTTCTCCTGGCTAATAATCACAGTCTTATTCGTTCTTCCTTCATGATGTTTCTTGTATCCCCTTTCCTTTCGATAACCCCTATATCTTAGTCATCTAGTGCTGCTCTAACAGAAATATCACAAGTGGATGGCTTTAACAAAGAGAAGTTTATTCTCTCACAGTCCAGTAGGCTACAAGTCCAAATTCAGGGTGTCAACTTGTCTTAGTCATCTAGTGCTGCCATAACAGAAATACCACAAGTGGATGGTTTTAACGAAGAGAAGTTTATTTCCTCACAGTCAAGTAGGCTAAAAGTCCAAATTCAGGGCGGCAGCTCCAGGGGAAGGCTTTTTCTCTCTGTTAGCCTTCTTCTCTTCAGTGTTCTCCGAGACTAGGAGCTTGTCTGCACAGGGACCCCAGTCCAAAGGATGTGCTCTGCTCCTGGCACTGCTTTCTTGGTGGTATGAGGTCCCCCTGTCTCACTGCTCACTTCTGTCATTTGTATTTCAAGAGATTGCCTCAGGACACAATCCAGTCTTGTAGATCAGGTCCTGCCTTACTAACACAACTGGCACCCATCCTTCCTCATTAACATCATAGAGGCAGGCTTACAACATACAGGAAAATCACACAGTACCAGGAATCATGGCCTAGCCAAACTGATACACACATTTTTGGGGGGACATAATGCAAACCATGACACAGCTCCAGGAGAGTGCTTTCTATGTTGGCTCTGGAGGAAGGTCCGTGTCATCAATCTTCCCTTGGTCTGGGAGCTTCTCTGCACAGGAACCTCAGGTCCAAAGGATGCACTCTGCTCCTGGCACTCCTTTCTTGGTGGTATGAGGTTCCCATGTCTCTCTGCTCACTTCTCTCTTTTATATCTCAAAAGAGATTGTCTAAAGACACTAATCTTGTAGACCTCATCAATATAACTGCCGCTAATCCATTTTATTACATCATAGTGACGGCATTTATAACACATAGGGAAATCACGTCAGATGATAAAATGGTAGAGAATCATACAATACTGGGAAGCATGACCCAGCCAAGTTGACAGATATTTTGGGGGGACACCATTCAATCCATGGCACCCTGTCTCCATCCTAACCTAAGTTCTTTACATCTCACTATTTTATAAGTCTCCTAACCAGTTTCTTTCCTCTAGTTTCTCCTCCATCTACTCTGTCTTGCCCAGTATAGTCAGACTTACCTTCTTCAAACTGTGCATCAGTTTTAAGAAGTTGAATTTAATTTAAATAATATATTTTCTTAAACTCAGTATATCCAAAACAGTATCATTTCAACATGTAATCAATATAAAAAATATTGAGCTATTTTACATTCCTTTTTCTTTTTCCATGCTAAGTTTTGAACCTTGTGTATATTTTACACTTACGGTGCATCTGAATTAGGACTAGCCATGTTTCATTACTCAGTTGCCCCATGTGGCTACTGGCTACTGTTTGCACAGGGTAGGTCTACAGGAACCAAAATGATCAATCTCACTCTGCTCCTCTAAACCATTGGTTCTTGGCCTTTCCAAACTCTGTTGTTTTGTAAGCTCCTGTTGAGTTGGTCCCCGACTCGTGGAGACCCCATGCACAATGGGATGAAGTTCTGCCCGGTCCTGCACCATCCCCATGATTAGTTTTGGATTGCACCATTGTGACCCACAGGGTTTTCATTGGCTAATTTTCAGAAGTAGATCATCAAGCCTTTCTTCTTAGTCTGTCCTGGTCTGGAAGCTTTAGTGATTTCCCTGGTCCAACATGATAATCTCTCCTTCCCTTCCAAAGTTCTTTTGGGACAGTGGTGGTTCAGTGGTAGAATTCTTGCCTTCTATGCAGGAGGCCGAGCTTCAATTTCCAGCCAACGTACTTCAAGCACAGCCACCACCCACCTGTCAGTGTGTTACTATGATGCTGAACAGGTTTCAGTGGTGGTTCAGACTAAGGAGCTTCCAGAGTAAGACCGACTAGGAAGAAAGACCCAGCAATCTACTTCTTTCAAAACTTGTTGCTGGAGAGTTGATCTCGTACTCTTAGCGACCCTGTAGGACAGCAGAGAACTGCCCCATAGGGTTTCCAAGGCTGTAATCTTTACAGAAGCAGAATGCTACATCTTTCTCTCTCAGAATGGCTGGTGGATTCAAACCATTGACCTTTTGGTTAGCAGCCAAGTGCTTAACCACTGCACCACCAGGGCTCCTTTGAACTACCTAATCCTCCCCCATTTTATCTCTTTTATGAATGCTTACTTTCCCTAACTAAGTTGTAGCTCTTCCACGGGGACTTCTTTATTTCTGTCTTCCTTCTGTCCCCTGTAGCAGTCTGCAAATAATTGGTCATAAATAAATGTTTGTGGAATAAATGTGTTGTATATTTACTAATCTTTAACATTCACAGAAAACCAGATTATAATTTTTGAAGTGTCAACGTTCTTGCTGTTAATATGTAATGTAGTTAGCCACCTAATTTTAAGATTACTTTCAAGACTTTATAATCTTGATTTTCTATTTCCACTTCATTGCTCCACTTTACAGTGATTTCCATAATTTTGAAATTATTTTCCCCCATCCTGATTTTTCCATCGTATCACGTTTCTTAGCCGTTTTGGTTTCTCTTTTCATAATATCAAGTTCTGTATGCCTCTTTGTTTTATGTGGCACTGAGCTAAGCAGTGTACAAATAAAATTGCACAAGTACACGTTTATCATTCCCGGTTTAAGGCCAGCAACACTGCCCTGGGATATAGGGCACATATGGGCAGTGAATGAGCAAAAGCCAAGTCAGATAAATTTTCCCTTTTTGTGTCCCTGATGCTACCATTGCTTATCTTTATGCTTCCATTCTCTCCCAGCAGCCTTCCAGCTTCTGTCCCAACTCTCTTTCCCAGCTGCCATGGAACCTGTGGGTCCAACACCTTTATCTACCGTAGGAACCTTATCAGTTTGGAATATTCTACAAAGAATATTTGATAACTGATGCATGGAGGATGCAAAAGGATAGATAAGCCATTGATTGGGGAATAAAGTGATAGAGAAAACAGGAGATAACTTATTGAGAGAAAACATGCCAGAAAGTTAAACAAAACAAAACAAAAATGAGTTGGAGGAAGTATCCAAAGTCACTGTAAGGATTCTCTGTGAACTGAGAACTGGGCCAGAAATTTTTTGGCTCTGTATGCTGTGTAAATGTCCCTCCATTTCCAGAGACTTACCTTAGCATTTCTCCGCCTAATTACTCTCCCTAAAGCCCAGATGGAAGTGGAAATATGCCCAAAGTAACATGGCTCTCTTTTCTACCTGTTTACACCTTTCCTCAGAGCTCCATAGGACGGAGACTTTCATTACTGTGAATTGTGGTGATTGTAAACCACCTTCTTCTGCCACCGCACTTAATAACAGCTGCCTGAGACCAGGGCTACGTGAGCAGCTCTCTTTATTTTTGCCCTTAAGACTGGTGATTTCTTATTGCCATGAAACTGAAGTGTCAGGCTTGGAACCCTCCTGACCCTGACTGAGAAAGGCACCTGGCAGTCTCAGAGGTCCAGCCCCAAGGAGGGAGGCTGCTGCTCTCCGGAGTTTGGTTCTTGCTGCTCTGGCTTAAACCAGCTTGAACCAGAGCTGGGGGCTGCATCCTAACTAATACTGTTTTAACACCACATGTGGCCATAAAGGAGATAATTACAGGTGTTAGTTAGCTCAGTACTTAAAAAGTAAGTATAAAAAGGGGGCTGAGGGAGTCCTTTCTACCATGGGACCCCTCTTTGATTCAAGACTAAGATCCTCACCAGATTTTATTGCCTCTTAAAGAGCTGTCCTTCAATTCTATTCTAAAAAGTGTATCTAAGAATCCGCTCTCTTACTGCCCCTGGGGTTGCTTAGTCCACGTTTATGCTGCTCCATTCCAAAATTCCTCTCTGAATTCCTAGAGTGTCCAGCTCAGGCCTATCTTATTGTGGCATCCCCCCTTGTTCTTGACACCAGGTCAAATAGCTTTGTAGCATCTCAATTCTCAGTGCCATTCAGAAGCTGGTGAATCTTAATGAGTTCTTCTCTTAATCTCTTTTCAAAGGGGCTACAATCCTTAATTTCTGTAACTTTCTTTTTAATTATTCTAGCTCCTTGTGTCATTCCTTTGGCCTTAAACCATCCCTACTCAGTTTAAAGGTCACATTATTTTGGTTGACAAAGTGCCTGGAGTTGTATACATCTGGCCTCAAACTCCTTAACTAGGCCTGAGTTGTCTCTCCAATTTATGTTGTTCCATTCAACATAAATTTAGGTAGAAAATTCAGTGTCTGATCTCAAGGAGCTTCCAAGGCAGTTGGTACAATAGTGTTAAAGTTATAAAGAGGTGTTAGAAATAATCTAATCCAATTGGCTCCTTTTAGAGAGGAGCTCAGAGAAGAAAATAGTGTGAGCTGGAGTATTTTAGGGAGGCTTCCTGAGGAAGGTGGGCCTTGAATTGGTGAGAAATACAGTTGGCTATCTTCATGCAGAGCTTCAAAACTTGAATAAAATTTTATTAAATTCAAAACCAATTAAGTTAGAAGCAATTTTTTAGCTTCAAGTGATATTTAGTGGAGAAAACAATATGGTATAAAAGCAAGAACAGTGTTCTAGGATTTAAAAGACCTGGGATTCTAGTTTTAGCTTTACTGCCTAGCAACTGTATGAACTTGGTTACTCACTGTGTTTTCTCAAATATCAAATAATAAAAACAACATACAGTCCCACCTCATTTACCTCCATGGTTGCTATGTGAAGCAAACGAGAATTATTTAAACTATAAACTCTTAATACACATATAAAATACTATTAATTTTGAAACCTATTTTTAATTTAAAAATGATATCTTTTCTTCAAATACATAAACTTTTCAGTTTATCTGCGCAGGTCCTGAGTGAGCTATTTTCTGTATTGGTTTATTTGCTCTTTGTATATTTTGAATGGCGGTGGAAAGGCCTATAAAATATATATTGCATTTGAACAAATTTAATCTTTTTGAGGGCAAGAGCTGTGTCTTTCCTGGATCTTTCATTATGCACCAAGTACCTAGGTATTGTTTTATTGATTTGATTGTAAAATATCAATTATGGCTGAGAAGTTGGGCACCAAAAATTAAATAAACGGAGGGGTATTTCATAATAGCAGTAAAATCTCCAACCAATAGAATATGCCATAGCCTATTCATTTAATTTCTACAGGATATTTTGGAGAACCTGTAACGGAACCCTGGTGGCGCAGTGGCTAAGAGCTCGGCTGCTAACCAAAAGGTGGGCAGTTTGAATCCACCAGCAGCTCCTTGAAAACCCTATGGGGCAGTTCTACTCTGTCCTGTGGGGGCACGATGAGTTGGAATTGACTTGATGGAAAATAAAAGTGTGAAATGTGTTTCAGTTGCCATCACTTTAAAACCTCAATTGGTGTCTCAGTCATCTAGTGCTGCTCCAATAGAAATACTGCAAGTGGATGGTTTTAACAAAGAGAAGTTTGTTCTCTCACAGTCCAGTAGGCTACAAGTCCAAATTCAGGGCATCAGCTCCAGGGGAACACTTTCTCTCTTGGCTCTGGAGGAAAGTCCATGTCATCAGTCTTCCTTTGGTCTGGGAGCTTCTCTGCGCAGGAACCTCTGGTCCAAAGGACGCGCTCTGCTCCCAGCACTGCTTTCTTGGTGGTATGAGGTTCCCATGTGTCTCTGCTCGCTTCTCTCTTTTATATCTCAAAAGAGATTGCATTAAGACACTGATCTTATCAACCTCATCAGTATAACCTCATCACAGTGATAGAATTTATAACACATAAGGAGATCACATATAATCTCATCATAAGGGTAGAGTTTACAACACATAAGGAAATCACATCAGATAACACAATCATACAATACTGGGAATCATGACCTAGCCAAGGTACTACACACATTTTTGGGGGGATACAATTCAATCCATGGCAATTGGTGTGCTCTTGATTTCTTGATCTGAGTATATTTTTTGAAGAGGAGCATGGAAATTACCTTCTCTTGCTTATTATCTTTATTTTTTAACTTAGAATAAGGAGTAAACGTTTGTATACACTAAAGCCATTTTCAACAATTACAGTAAACACTGTTTATTTTATTATAATACAAGGTCAGACTATTATCTTATTTAACCTACACTCATTCTTTTACCCAAAAAATGAAAAATTTCCTATTTTTCATGAATAAACATATGAGATTAACTTTATGTTTTCTAATATGATTGATCCAGTCAAACATTCAATAAATATTTATTGAGCAGCTACTATGTTCTAAGCACTATTGTGAGAGTTGAGGACATAGAAATTCCTATGAATTCATATCTATTATTTTTATGGTTTAATTTCTTTTGATGTTAATCAAACATCCCCTCCTACCACCTCCTACTTCATTCAACAACAACAACTGAAACAGCCTGACCAAGGGGTTGTTGTCTTTGTGTAGCTGAAAATCTAAGAGGAATGGGAACTTTAGGGGAAGAGAACTGTTTGTGAAAATGGAAAATTATGGGAGCACTCTGTGATAACTACAGTTATTATTGTATAGAATTGGATATGATCAATCTGTTAGGTTTAATTATGCTGAAGAACAAAACATTCCTGGTAAAAACAGACAGTCCAAAAGATAATTTTTAGTTCTGTTGTCCTAGACCATCAATATTGATGGCCTCCAAAAACATTTTGACCTAATGGCACATCCCTACCAGACTAAACAATAGTAGTTAGCAAGCTTCTTAATTAATTGTAGGAAAGACAAATCTCTAGTCACAATGCTTACTGCTAAGTTTTCAAACTCAAAAAATATCTCTAATAGTTCTGGATCCCAGATTAGTTCCCCAGACTTTAAAGGCACTTTTGATGTGCCCATTTGAAACCCAGCTTCCAACCAGACTTTTTAGCTAAAGACTGGATGGTGACCTGTGCAAAATAATGGATGTCATCAATGGATTTGCTGGGATACAAGTGTCTGTGCTGCAATACCCATAATACATGGTACAGAGTAGCATCTCTTATTGGCAATTCTGAATGAGGCCAAAATGGAAGGGATGATAGAACTGCCCAAAGCCAGTAGAGGGGCACTGGTGGGATCAGTAATGATTGGTCAGTAGTGGAAGAATGAAAGGTTCTATATAAATGGAAAAGTATTATTCTGACGCTGGCTGAAGCACAGCAGCTGGGCAAGTGAAAAAGGTCTGCATATAAAATGTGAGAAGAATGTAGAACAAACTTCACATTCCTAAAAAAAAAAAAGCCAGACTTACTGACTAAGGATCTCCTGAGACTATCACCCTGAGATAACCTTTAAACTTGGAACTGAACCCACTCCCAGAGGTCACCTTTCAGCCAAATAATAGATTGGCTCATAAAATAAACAATATCACCCATGAGCACTGCACTCCTTTATAATAGTCATTTGTATAAGACCAAATGGTCAATATTTACCATGAAGCAAAGATGAGAAGATAAAGGGAGGCAGAGAAGATAGATTAATGGAAACAGAACAACCAGAATGGAAATAATGAGAATGCTGACACACTGTGAAAAATGTAGCCAATGTCACTGAACAATATGTATAAAACCAAAAAACCAAACCTGTTGCTGTCAGGTTGATTCCAACCCATAGCAACCCTATAGGACAGAGTAGAACAGCTCCTTCGGTTTCCAAGCAGCAGCTGGTAGATTCAAACTGATGACCTTTTGGTTAACAGCTGTAGCTCTTAACCATTGTGCCACCAGGGCTCCAACAATAAGTATAGAAATTGTTAAATGGGAGCCGAATTTGCTGTGTAAACTTTCACCAAAAATACAATAAAGGAAAAAAAGGCCTGCATGACTGCTATGTGATTTTTGCCCTCTCATCATGAAAGCAAGTAGTTAGTATCTATAGGTCTCCCATTCTAGTGTTCTTTTTTTCATGTTTAAGAGTTCTTTAATTCTAACAATTAGAAAGAAACCTTATGCTAATTGTTTACCTGGCTCTTCACCTAAAATCTGGGGCATTGTCATAAGCGAGCCTCAGCCTACAGGTTATAGTCACATAAGCATTAAGTGGGCAGCTGCTCTGTGTTGTGCTGCTTTTAAGTAGCTATGGGAACTATCAAAATGATACTGTAGGATACTAGATTAATTTCTTCCTTGTTGACATTCCAATCCAGTAGACTCAGTTTGAGATGAAAGGATGATTCCCAACTGCTGTTAACTCGGTCTTATCTGTGTTCCTTCAGCTCTTTCGTCATTATCGTCTAAAATAAAGATTCTGCCTGGATTGCTAGTGATGAGCCAAGGAAAAGGGAATCAGATAAGCTGTGGATGGGTGTAGAGTATAAATGAGCTTCTAGGTATGTTCATGTGTAATAGGGATAGACTATGAAAAAAAAAAGTGGAAAGAAAAAAAATGGTGTGCATTAAATCTTTGAAGTTAATGTGCTAGTAAGATAATAATGACCACTGTGCATAGAGTGGTTAGCAAGACGGAGCAATTAAGAGAGTGAAAGTTAGAAGTACATCATAGTTCCATTGTCCAGAGATGCCTTAAAGGTCATCTGGGTCAACCCCCCCACCCACTGATGAAAGTCTTCTATGACATCTCTGAGGCTATGTCAGCCTTTACTTGATCACTTTCCATTTACAGAGTGAGGAGTCACTATATCATGAGCCAGACTGTTGTATTTGTGATCAATTCTAATTATTCAAAGAGTCTTCTTTTACAGTGAAGAGGTATCTGCCTCTCTGTAAATTTTATTCAATGATCCTTAATTTAAGAGCAAGGTAAGAATTCATTACTTCCTTTTCCACCTAATAGCCCCTTGAAGACTGTAGTCATTGCACTTGAAGATTGCTGTCTTCTCCAGATAAATACTCCCTGTTCATATGTTCAATATTCATTCACTCCATTTACTCACAGCAGGACTCAGGTCTGTATTGCTCTTTATTGTATTTCTAGCACCTAGAGCAGTGCCTTGAATACAGTAAGCAGTAAGTAAACCAAAACAAGGCAAACACATAAATCATTCGTTGAAGGCCTTTTCTGTGCCATGCGTGGTATTTGGCTCTAGATTTAAATTTTCAAAGTTCAATAAACCAGGGTCGATGTGCTTAGGCAGTTAAACTCTAGAAGAGAAGGCAAACAAATATATCAAGGATTACAATTATAAATGTGGACACAATGTGCTACGGGAGGATAGAGGAGGAATATCTAAATTAACCTAGGACACCAGAGAATGCTTCCTGGACAAGGAGATGCTTCACTGGAGTGTGAAGGACATAGAATCAGCTGGATGGAGAAGGAGAAGCAAAAAGGCACAGAGGTTTAAAATAGACAAGTGGTTCAGAATGGCTGAAGTGAAGCACTTTTGTTGGTTGTGGTAGAAGGTAGAGACATAAGCTGGAGCCAGATCATGAAGGGCCTTTAGTGCTAAGTTCAGAGTTGAAGCTTTATGCTAAATCATTTGGGGGAAGCCATTAAAAGATTGTAAGCAAAAGAATGATATAAACTGATTTTTTTTTTTTAGCTTTAGAAGAATTGGTCTGCCGAATTATGGAGAATGACTTGAAGAAACGAAGAAATAGACTGAAGTTAGAAAATAGACTGAGGTCAGAATTGCTGTTATTGTTAGGTGCTGTGGAGTCGGTTCTGACTCATAGCGACCCTACGCACAACAGAACAAAACACTGCCTGGTCGGTCCTGTGCCACCTGCAGTAATTCAGGCCAGAAGCAGTGAGATCCTAACCTAGGGCAATAGCAGGGGATGAAGAAATGGAGTAAGGATGATTTTGTGGAGTTAGACTTTATAGACTTTGGTGACTGATGTAGGCAGTGTGTGAGAAGTGGGTGTGCTAGAAGACTTGGGTGACTGGGCAAGTGATCATATCACTACCTGGAATGAGGAATACTATTTTTGAGAGAAAGTTGATGCAAGCAGATTTACCTATATTGTCCTTGAGGTACTTGTGGACATTCAAGAGTAAACATCCAGTAGGCAGCTGGATACACAAGACCAGCAGAGAGGTCTTGGTAGAGATACAGCTGAGGGCGCCATCAGTAGAGTAAAAGGTTGTGGATATGGCTGCCCCAGGGAGGGCATGCAAAGGGAGAAGGCCAGGGGGCTAAGAACAGAGCTGTGGTTCTTCCCTACTCCTTCCTCACATGATGCGTGTTTAAGACTTCTTACAGTCCTATTGAAACTCTTTGTCAAGGTTCTTATTGAGACTTTACATGAAAAACCCAAAAGTGCACAGTAGAGTAGTGCTGCTTCCTTTGATCAGATAAGCGCGTTTATATTACGACAACCAAGTCAGCATTCGCTTTTTGGCAGTTTGATCACACTGTTGTTTCATATTAGGCTAATACCGAAAGCCAAACCAAACCCATTGCCATCGAGTCAATTTCGACTCATAGCCACCTTATACCTAATGAACAACCCAAATCCCTAAGTTCTAAAATAAACTGTCAGGCCAAGGGCTCCCCCAAGTACTTTTATGTAATGGATTTTTTTGAACCTGGTTACACAATTTTACATTTACCTACTAGAAGGTGACCTTCCCAACCTGTGTAAAACAGGACTTTACTGTGGTCCAAATAAAGGTATCACACGTAATCACATTACTATCATGTTGAGAATGTCAAGAAGTTTCAGAAAAACATTGTAAAATAGGACCTAGAGGATATAAACCATAACTAACAACACACAAACTCCAGAAGTTAAGCTAGATGACTGGCATCTTCTAAAAATGAAACACTTACGCTCATCAAAAGACTTCATCAAAGGAGTAAAAAGAGAACCTACAGACTGGGAAAAAAATTTTGATCATGACAAATCTGAGAAAAGTCTAATCTCTAAAATCTACAGGAAAATCCAATACCTCTACAAAAAAAAAGACAAATAATCCAATTAAAAAATTGCAAAGAAAATGAACGGACACTTCACCAAAGAAGACATTCAAGTGGCTAACAGACAGACACATGAGGAAATGCTTGTGATCACTAGCCATTAGAGAAATGCAAATCAAAACCACAATGAGATACCATCTCACCCCGGCATTACTGGCACAAATCAAAAAAAACAGAAAACAACAAATGTTGGAGAAGCTTCAGGGAGATTGAAACTCCTGCACTGCTGATAAGAATGCAAACTGACACAACCATTTTGGAAAACGATACGGTGCTTCCTTAGAAAGCTAGAAACAGAAATACTATATGATACAGCAATTCCACTCCTAAGAATATATCCTAGAGAAGTAAGAATAGACATATGCACACCCATGTTCATTGCAGCATTATTCACAATAGCGAAAAGATGGAAACAACTTAGATGCCCATCAACAGGTGAATGGATAAATTATGGTACATATACACAATGGAGTACTACGCAATGATAAAGAACAATGATGAATGTGTGAAGCATCTCACAATGTGGATGAATATGGAGGGTATTATGCTGAGTGAAATAAGTCAATCACAAAAGGACAAATATTGTACGAGACCACTACTATAAAAACTCATGAAAAAGTTTACACACAAAAACAAACAATCTTCGACAGTTATGAGGAGGGGAGGGGTGGGGATGAAAAAACACTAAATAGACAATAGATAAGTGGTAACTTTGGTGAAGGGTAAGACAGTATACAATACTGGGGAAGCCAGTATTTTGAAAATTAAAAGAAAAAAATTAAAGAGAAGATAGGACCTAGAGGAAGAAGGTAATGAGATTAGGTTGCATTGTTGTTGCTGGAGAAAAATCATGTTAAGTGTGCTAATTGGCTCTGCCAAAAATAATTAGATTTTTCAGTCTCACCTGGGTCCCCTTGTTGCTTAGAATTTTTTCCTGTGTACCTAGTTAACACACCACAGCTGTTCGAAACCGTACTGCTCCTGTTCTCTTCATGGTCCCAGGCTAACTAACCCTGGTCTAACCTCCTCTCTCTCATTCTCAACAGATACCCTCACCTACTCCTGAGAGAGGCATCGGTGATCATCTTACTGGACTTCTTCCCCCTCCCCCAAGTCTTAGATTTTGTTCATATGTCCTTCTATTCCTCCTTTCCTCTGTAAGTGCTAGCCCCAACTATGCTTCTGAGCCCATCCTTCTCACCATCTTTAACGGATGAATCTGATCCTATTCCTTTATCTGAGACCTTGGGACCAAACCAAAAACCAAACTCATTGCCTTCGAGTCAACTCAAACTCATAGTGACCCTATAGGACAGAGTAGAACTGCCCCATAGAGTTTCCAAGGAGCGTCTGGTGGATTCAAACTACCAGCCTTTTGGTTAGCAGCCTAGCTCTTAACCACTTTGCCACTAGGGCTCCACGACCTTGGGAAGGAGACCTCAATTACAGAAAATAACATTCAGAAGAAAGAGGGAAATGGATCAAAATGTTAATAGTGTATTTTCCCCCCTGGGAACTGTTGTGTGATTTTTAAACAAACAAATAACTGTGATCCTTTTTAATTGTAAAAGTAATACATGATAGTATGTAAATTACATCCCAATAAAGCTGTTAAAAAATACGTGGTCCCAGCTGCACCATTTACAGTCTTTCTTGTCTTGGATTAGTTCCTTAATATCTCTCTACCTCAATTTGTTCATCTGTAAAATGGGTAAAGTAATATTTACTTTATAATTTGGTTATGAGGATTAAATGAGTGAAGTATTCCTGGTACATGGCTAAAAAAAAGTAATGATTTATTGTTAAGGAAATGCAATGAAAATATGCTGAGTCTCTCTACTGATGTTTCCCCACCCAGCCACCTTCTCTCTACTTTCATACATTTTCTAAACAGTCTATTATGATTATGTGTTATCTTTATAAGAAAAAAGAAAATAAACCTAACTTTTAATCGAAAAAATACATACTAATTGTGGAAAATTTAGAAATAACTAAGCAAAAAGAAAGCAAAATCACCTCTAATTCTGCCATCAGAGATAACCGCTGTTAATGTTATTATTTTTTTAATTTTATTGTGTTTTGGGTGAAAGTTTACAGCTCAAATTAGTTTTTCGGTCAAAAATTTTATACACAAATTATTTTGAGGCATTATTTGCAATCTCCACAATGTGTCAGCACTCTCCCCCTTTGCCTTTTCACCCTCAGTTCTCAATGTCCTTTCATCTAGTTTTCCTGTCCCTTACTGCCTTCTCATCTTTGTTTTTTTTAATTGTACTTCAGGTGAAGGCTTACAGAACAAATAGTTTCTCATGAAACAGTAGTACACATATTGTTTTGACATTGGTTAACAACCCCACAACATGTCAACCCTCTAACTTCTCAACCTTTTTTTTTTTTTTTTGGTGAAAATACGCATAGCCAAAGAAACACTATTTCAAAAATTTCTACATGCACAGATCAGTGACATTGACTACGCTCTTCCAATTGTGCTGCTATTCTACTTAAGATGAAGGCTTACAGAACAAAATAGATTCTCATTTAACAGTTACTAGACATGTTGCCCTATGACAATGGTTAACAATCTCACAACACATCAACAGTATCATTACTCAACCTTGGGTTCCCTATCACCAGCATCCTTGTCCCCTTCTGTCTTCTGGCCCTTGTCACTGGACTACTGTACCTCATTAGTCCCATTTGGATTTACGGGGCTGTCCACTCCTAGACTGAACGGTGAACCTTGGAGATAACTTCACCACTGAGCTAAAAGAGTGTCTGGGGGCCATACTTTCGGGGTTTCTCCAGTCTCCTTTAGGCCAGTAAATCTGGTCTTTTTTTTGTGAGTTAGAATTATGTTCTACATCCTTCTCTAGCTCTGTCCAGAACCCTCTGTTGTGATCCTGGTCAGAGCAGTCAGTGGTGGTAGGCGGGCACCATCTAGCTGTACTGGACTCAGCCCGGTGGAGGCCTTGGTAGCTGTGGACCCTTAGTCCTTCGGACTAATCTTTTCCTTGTATCCTGTTCTCTACATTCTCCCTTGCTCCCAAAGGGATGAGACCAGTGGAGTATCTTAGTTGGCCGCTCACAGGCTTTTAAGACCCCAGACACTACTCATCAAGGTAGAATGTAGAACATTGTCTTTATAAACTGTTATGCCAATTGAGCTAGATGTTCCCCAAGACCATGGTCCCCACAGCCCTCCGCCCAGCAATTCAGTTCCTCAGGGAGTTTGGATGTGTCTATGGGGCTTCCATGACCTTTCCGTGTACAAGTTGTGCTCGTTTCCCCTGTATTGTGTACTGTCTCACCATTCACCCAAGATACCACTTATCTATTGCCTATTTAGTATTTCTCCTCCACCCCTCCCATCCCTGGTAACCAGCAAAGATTGTTACATTTTGTGTGTGAACTTTTTCATGGGTTTTTACAATAGAGGTCTCATACAATATTTGTCCTTTTGTGATTGACTTATTTCACTCAGCATAATGTCCTCCAGTTTCATCCATGTTATGAGATGGTTCACAGATTCATTGTTGTTCTTTCTCGTTACATAGTACTCCATTGTGTGTATGTACCATAGTTTGTTTATCCATTCATATGTTGATAGGCATCTAGGTTTTTCCATCTTTTTGCTATTGTGAACAGTGCTGTCATGAACATAGGTGTGCATATGTCTATTTGAGTGATGACTCTTACTTCTCTAGGATATATTCCTAGGAGTAGGATTGCTGGATCGAATGGTATGTCTATTTCTAGCTTTCTGAGGAAGCACCATATCATTTTCCAAAATGGTTGTATCGTTTTGCATTCCCACCAGCAGTGCATAAGAGTACCCATCTCCCTGCAGCCCCTCCAACATTTCTTATTTCCAGTGTTTTTGATTTGTGCCAGTAATGCCAGGGTGAGATGGTATCTCATTGTGGTTTTAATTTGCATTTCTCTAATGGCTAGTGATTGCGAGCATTTCCTCATGTGTCTGTTAGCCATTTGAATGTCTTCTTTGGTGAAGTGTCTGTTCATTTCCTTTGCCCATTTTTTAACAGGATTAATTGTCTTTTTGTTGTAGAGGTGTTGGATTTTCTTGTAGATTATGGAGATTAGACCTCTGTCTGATTTATACTGTCCAAAAAATTTTTCCCAGTCTCTAGGTTCTCTTTTTACTCTTTTGGTGAAGTCTTTTGAAGAGCATAGGTGTTTGATTTTTGGAAGATCCCAGTTATCTAGCTTATCTATTGGGGTTTGTGCATTGATGGTTATGGTTTGTATCCTGTTAATGACATGTATTAAGGCCTGTAGTGTTGGTCCTATTTTTTCTTTTATGAACTTTATTGTTTTAGGCATTATATTCAGGTCTTCGATCCATTTTGAAGTAGTTTTTGTATACGGCATGAGGTATGGGTCCTGTTTCATTTTTTTGCAGATGGATATCCAGTTTTGCCAGAACCATTTGTTAAAAAGACTGTCTTTTCCCCATTTGATGGACTTTGGGCCCTTGTCGAAGATCAGGTGACCGTAGGTGGATGGAGTTACATCTGGGTTCTCAATTCTGTTCCATTGGTCAATGTATCTGTCATTGTACCAGTACCAGGCTGTTTTGACTACTGTAGCTGTATAGTAGGTTCTGAAGTCAGGTAGTGTGAGTCCTCCAACTTTATTCTTCTTCTTCAGTAGTGCTTTACTTATTCGGGGGGCTTCTTCCCTTTCCATATAAAGTTAATGATTAGTTTTTCCATCTCTTTGAAGAACGTTGTTGGTATTTGGATCGGGATTGCGTTGTATTTGTAAATTGCTTTGTGTAGAATTGTCATTTTCACAATGTTGAGTCTGCCTGTCCATGAGCATGGTATGTTTTTCCATTTATGTAGATCCCTTTGGATTTCATGCAGTAGTGTTTTGTAGTTTTCTTTGTACAGGTCTTTTACATCCCTGGTCAGATTTATCCCTAAGTATTTTATCTTTTTAGGGACTATTGAAAATGGTATTGTTTTCCTGATTTCCTTTTCATCGTTCTCCTTATTGGTGTACAGGAATCCAACTGATTTTTGAACGTTTATCTTGTATCCTGCTACTCTGCTGAATCTTTCTATTAGTTCCAGCAGATTTCTCGTAGAGTCTTTAGGGTTTTCTGTGTATAGTATCATATCATCTGCAAACAGGGACAGTTTAACTTCTTCATTACCAATTTGGATGCCCTTTATTTCTTTTTCTTGCCTTCTTGCTCTGCTAGAACTTCCAGCACAATGTTAAATAGGAGTGGTGATAAAGAGCATCCTTGTCTTGTTCCTGTTTTCAAGGGGAATGTTTTCAGCCTCTCTCCACTAAGAATGATGTTGGCCATTGGTTTTGCATAGATGCCCTTTATTATGTTGAGAAATTTCCCTTCTATACCTATTTTATTGAGAGTTTTTTTTTATCAGGAATGGGTGTTGGACTTCGTCAAATGCCTCTTCTGCATTGGTTGAGATGATCATGTGATTCTTTTCTTTCCTTTCCTTTTATTTATGTGGTGGATTACATTGATTGATTTTCTAATGTTGAACCATCCTTGCATACCTGGTATGAATCCTACTTGGTTGTGGTGTATTATTTCATCTTTGTTTTTGGGCAGGTATTACCCCTTTGGTCTCATATACTTGATTGAACTAAGAAGCGTGTTCCTCACATGTGTTATTGTTTGTTTTATAGTCCTGTCTAATCTTTGGCTGAAAGGTAGACTTTGGGAGTGGCTTCAGTTCTGAGTTAGCAGGGTGTCCAGGGGCCATAGTCTCAGGGGTCCTCCAGTCACTGTCAGACCAGTAAATCTGGTCTTTTTTTTGTGAATTTGAATTTTTGTTCTACATTTTTCTCTCACTCTGCCCAAAACCCTCTATTATGGGCTCTGTCAGAGGGCTCGGTGGTGGTAACTGGGTACCGTCTAGTTCTTCTGGGCTCAGGCTGGTGGAGGCTGTGGTTCATGTGATCCGTTAGTCCTTTGGCCTAATATTTTCCTTGTGTTTTTGGTTTTCTTCAATCTCTTTTGTTCCAAACTTGCTGGGATCAATAGATGTATCTTAGATGGCCGCTTAAAAGCTTTTTTTTAAGACCCCAGACGCTTAGCATGTTATTTTTTTCTAGGCTTTTTCTACATAAATACAATTTTGTGTCTTGCTTTTCCCCCCAATGTTCTAATATGAGCATTTTTCTGGATAATGTAAAATTTTTTCCCTTTATACATTTTTGTATTTTTAAAGTCTTCCATAATGATCACGTGTTATTTTTTAAGTAACATTCATTTTTCCAATCACAAAATTAATATATCCTCAATGTATGGAAAATAAAAGCATAACGTTAAAAAGAAAAGCTGTCTGTAATACCATTACCTAGAGATTGCTATTGTTACATTTTTGTATTTGTCTTTCTAAGCTGGTTTCTCATGTATAACTTTTTTTTCTGATTCACACATTTAATGCATTACAACCAACAGCTGTACTATATATTCTTTTAAGTACACATTGGAAATTTAACAACATAAACTATGACTAGGTCATAAAGCAAGTCTCAAAACTTCAAATTATTGAAATCATACAGAGTATACTCTTTGACCATAGTGGAATTAAGCTAGAAATCATCAACAGAACGATAACTAGAAAATCCCTGAAATGTTTGGAAAATAAGCATACAATTTTAAATAATCCATCTCAAGTATAAAACCCATCGCCATCAAGTCGACTCCGACTCACAGCGACCCTTAGGACAGAGTAGAACTGCCCCATAGGATTTCCAAGGAGCAGCTGGTGTATTCAAACTGCTGACCTTTTGGTTAGCAGCCAAGGTCTTAACCACTGTGCCTCTAGGGCTCCATCTCATGTACAGCTTTTTAATTGGAAGAAAAAAAATCTCCTGCACTCCAACTGCTCCTCCTCTGTTCCCCTTCCACCCTTCTGCCTCTCTTATCTGTGTACCTGGAATTGTGTCCCAACTGGTTTCTTTGCCTACAGGCTATTCTTTGGAGGCCATCCTTCACAGTTTTTTAAAACGTGTTGGCTGACTCCCATTGCCTACAGGATAAAGTCGAAACTCTTTAGCTCTGTTTGCAAGATTCTCTACAAGCTGATCCCCGGTCTAGCCCTGTTTCCCACCTTTACCTTCTCCAACACAAACATAGCCCTGACACCTACTCTTCTCTTACCACAATGCACACTTGCGTGCCTCTGATCACTGAGATGCTTGTTTTTCATGCTTGATGAAACTGTATTCATCCTTCAAGAGTCATCTCGAAAGTCACCTCTTTGTGACGCCTCCCTAATACTCATGCCACTGTGCACATCTCTAGAAGAGTTCTTATTTTATTGTACGGTTGTGCTGTGTGCATGTTGGTCTTCCCGGAAACACTGTGAATCCCCCAAGTCCAGTCTCATGTTATAATCTGTGCACCTCTAATGCCTAGATGGTGCCTTATACATAACATCTTTTTAGTTGAATGGATAAAGGAGTGCCTCGGTATATGCTCGTCTTCTATTCAGCTAATTTACCAGTTACTGTACACTCGATTCTGACTCATGGTGACTCCAAGTGTTCAGAGTAGAACTGTGCATAGGGTTTTCAATGGCCGTGACCTTTTCGAAGTAAATCACCGGGACTTCCTCTGAGGCACCTCTGGGTGGATTTGAACCACCTGTCTTTTGGTTAGTAGCCAAGCACTTAACCATTTGCACCACCCAGGGTTCCACACAACTAATTAGTCAACTGATATTTCTAAAGTATCTACTACGTGTTCATCATATTCAACTGTGGAGTCTTCAAAGGACTGTAAGTTTATTTTTATGTAATACAACAAAGGTTTGTGTGTGCGTGTGTGTGTGTGCATGCGTGCGTGCCTAGTATTTGCTGTGAGAATACCAAAGAAGTAAAAGACATGATTTCTAATATCAAGAGACTTTCAATCTATATAGGGATATACAACTTGGTTGCATGAAACAAATATAAATGATACAAGCAAATTCCTATGAAATGCAAAGACTTGTAATAGAAAAATGGCATAGTGTAATGGAAATGACAGTAGGCTAAGAGTCTTGGTTTTTTTCCCCTGTTCTACCACTTACTACCTATATAACCTTGGATGGGTCACTTAGTTATTTCCCCGAACCTATTTTCTCATTTGGTAAAATGAATGTTTTGATTTCATTAATTTCTATGGTTCTTTCCAGCTCTTCGATTTTATAACTGAGTAGTATGGGATGCCGAAAAAGGGAGGAATTATTGTGGTTTAGAGCTGTTGAAGGAAAGCTCATGGTGAAATCTGAGCTGAACTTGAACTATGGGTGAAATCTGGGTAGCCAGAGAAGAGGCGGAAAGGCATTTCAGATATGGGGAACAACATAAACAAAGGGACAGGCAGAGACAGGACTAAGCAGGCAAGCCTGTGGGGTAAAAGAGGCAAGGCTATCTATGGTGGAGAATGTTTGTTAGGGAGGATTGGGAAACCAGCTTGGGTAGGTTGCCTAGGGCCAGGAAGGACTTAAGAGAGACACGCTAGAATCAGTGAAGCTATTTTAGGATACTTGCAAAAGGCAGAAAAGAGGTAAGGAGGGCCAAGATTAGCTTCACAGCAGAGGGAAGGCAAAGCAGTGGTTGAAGAGAAGTTTTAAAGATAGCATCAACAACTGGCGATGCTATGCAGTCTGAAGGAAAGAGATGAGTCAAAGACACCTCCTAAGATTTAAACCAGAAAAAGTGAATAAACTGGGTTCCAACCCAGGTTCCAGTACCTGCAGCAGAGAGGATGGGATGCCACAGCCATCTCATCTATCCATCTACTCTGGTATTTAAGGTTGAGGGCTGCTGTAGATCTTCTACACACCAAATGCCTGAGGACCTTTGCTAAGAACAACTTAGACTCACTTTTTGTTTTTTAATAAGAATTTTTAGTGCGTTCTGAAGTCCTTTGAGCTCCTCATTATATATTTTGAAACGTCCAAATTTTATCTTAATCAAGGAAGTCAGACAATTTTGTCCAGTCCCCTAAGAAATTAAAAAGTATATTAACAGGACTTCTGGGCAACATGACGCTATGGGCAGAAGCACCACGCCGTCCCTCCACAGTAAAGATCAGAAAAACTAAGTGAAACAGAGTCACACGTCAATCCTGAAACCTTCAACATCAAATGAAGAGATAAAGAACTCAGCCAAGCACCGAATGGAATAAGAAACTGACCGAGAACAGAGCTCGAGAAGAGATACATGCGGAGGTCCCCTATCAGCTACCGCAGCATGGATCCGCCATCTTGGACTCCTGTTGGAGATCAGCAAACAGGAGGTACAAGAAAGCGATTCACGGAGCTTCCAGCAGGAGACAGAACAACCGGTAACCCACGATATAGGCTTTCCCACCCCCCACCCTTCTTCACCCCAACTTAGCCTCCTCTGCTTCCTGCAGCCACAGTCTATTGGCAGGGAAGCACGAGCTTCCCCCCAGTGCTGCTTGGATTCCACCCGCCTGCACTGGCCAGCTCCCTGAGTACCATTTGTTGGCAGCTGGTGTTGCTTTTTTCTGCTTCTTTAGATTTCCTCCTTACCTCTCACCACCTCCCCCTCCTTTCTTTCAAGTACCTAGCTCCGTGGACCATCTTTGCTTCTTCCTGAAAGGCTGCAAAACACCGCTTCACTGTGAAATTGCTTCCTTGCCCCTTCAACCACACTGGTGGGACCCCCGGGGCTTTTTTATTTATTTGTTTGTTTGGTCTGATTTGTTCTGTTTTGATTTGTTTGTTTGTTTTCTTTTTCTTTTCTCAGCTTGGGAGCCCCTTCTAGCCAGGCATTACCAAGTGGCTTGAAAGCTAGTCCCACACTCTGCATGGATGCACAGGGACATCCCTATGGTCGTTTCTTTTTTCCTGTTTTTTGTTTCTTTTTGCTTTTTTTTTTTATTTCTTTGTTTAGTTCTCTTGTCTGTCTTATTCCCTTTTTGTCTTTCTTCATTTCCAGTTTCTCAATTTATTCATTTTTTTCTTTACCCTTTTTCTTTTTTTTTATTTTTGTTTTTCCCCATTTCTCAGTCTCTCATCTCTCCACTCCAATAGCAAGCTCCCTTAGCACTCTTTTTTGTTTGTGTGTATGTTTTTGGCTCCTGTTCCTCTCTCCTCTCTCTCTTCTTGCCCATACCCATCTTAGCTCCACACATCACAATCTACCCCATCCTTCCTACCTACCTGTACCGTGTGCTGAACATCACACTCCCAAGCAACACAGGAACCTGCCCTGCACTGATTCCCAGTCCACACTGTCAGCCCTGCTACGTGCCACAAAAAACCTATCCCAGCAACTCTCCTTCAGCTGGGCCTGCCCTGCTGTACCATACCTGACTGACTGACACTGCCCATTGGAGAAGGCGGTGAAAAGTATTGCACCCACAGAAGAGCAAACAACAAAGAACACACAGACCACCTGCTCATACATAACCAAATAAAACAAAAAAGCAGGATGAAACAAATACATCTACAATCAGTAAATGAGGAAAATAACCACTGAAAGCCCCTAAGACAGCAGACAATATCAAAACATTTACAAAAACAGGACAGGATGGTTCCAGTAGTAATCCAAAATAAAACACCAGATGACCTTCCAGTAGAAGAAAAGGCACTAGACCTAACTGACAGGGAATTCAAATCTCTAATGTTCAGAATTATCCAAGAGTTGCAGCAAAAAACAGACAAAAATGAGGAAAAAATAGACAAATTCATGGAAAATGCAGACAAAATAATGGAAGAATTCAAGAAAATAATACAGGAACAAAATTCTAAAATAAATTCACAACTAGAAATCATACAAAAACAACAATTAGAAATCCAAAAGATAAAAACCAAGATTTCAGCAATGGACGGTGTCATAGAAGTGCTGAGGAGCAAGTTTGAAATGATGGAAGATAGAATCAGTGAAATTGAAGACAAACACTTGGCTACAACTCTGAGGAAAAATCAGGAAAAAGAACGAAGAAAAATGAAGAAATCCTGAGAATTATGTGGGATACAATCAAAAGCAAAAATCTTCAAGTGACTGGAGTTCCAGAACGAGGGAGAAAACAGAAAACACAGAGAGGATCATCGAAGAATTGCTGACAGAAGACTTCCCCAATATCATAAAAGATGAAAAGCTGACCATCCAAGAGGCTCAACGAACCCCATATAGGATAGACCCCAAAAGAAAATCACCGAAGCATATCATAATCACATTCGCTAAAACCAAAGACAAACAAAAAATCCTGACAGCAGCTCAAGAAAAACAAAAAGTCACATACAGAGGAGAAACAATAAAACTAAGCTCAGATTATTCGGCAGAAACCATGCAGGCAAGAAGGCAATGGGATGACATATGTAAAACCTTGAAAGAAAAAATTGCCAACCAAGAATAATATATCCTGCAAAACTCTTATTCAAATATGATGGTGAAATTAGGACATTTCCAGATAAACAGAAATTAAGGGACTATGTAAAAACCAAACCAAACTTACGAGACTTATTAAAGGAAGTCCTTCGATCTGAGAACAAACAGTATCAGACCACAGGCTGAATATAGAAGACAGGATTGTACTAGCCAGATACCAACCTAGGAAATGAACTCTTAAGGACTACTCAAAACCAAAAGAATTACAAAAGGGAACCAGAGAGGTTAATCTGTAAATGACAACAACATCAGAACAATAAAAGAGGGAATAAACAGTGTAGGTATAGAACCTTCTAATGGAGAGGAAGTCAAGCGATACCAAGTAATAATAGACTGATTCAAATCTAGGAAGATAAGGGGAAATTTCAAGGTAACCAGAAAGAAAGTTAACAAACCTACTCATCAAAATAAAGAAGAAAAGCATAAAGTCTCAGTAAAAACAAAACCTACAAAAACAAAAGAAATGAAAAAAAAAAAAATCCACAAACAAAAGGAACTCAGCACAGGAGAGTAAGAAGAACAAAGAAAACATCAGCACCACAAAAAAAAAGCGCTACAAAATGCAATCCCACTCCTAGGAATATATCCTAGAGAAATAAGATCCGTCACACTAATAGACATATGCATACCCATATTCATTGAAGCACTGTTCACAATAGCAAAAAGATGGAAACAACCTAGATGCCCATCAACAGATGAATGGATAAACAAACTATGATACATACACACAATGGAGTATTATACAAAGATGAAGAACAGTGATGAATCTGTGAAGCATCTCAAAACATGGATGAAAATGGAGGACATTATGCTGAGTGAAATAAGTCAATCACAAAAGGACAAATATTGTATGAGACCTCTATTGTAAAAACCCATGAAAATGTTCACACACAAAATGTAACAATCTTTGTTGGTTATGAGGGTTGGGAGGGGTGGGGGGGAACTAAATAGATAAGTGGTAACTTTGGTGAAGGGTAAGACAGTACACATTACTGGGGAAGCCAGCACAACTTGTAAAAGGAAAGGTCATGGAAGCTCCATAGACACTTCCAAACTCCCTGAGGGACTGAATTGCTGGGCAGAGGGCTGTGGGGACCATGGTCTCTGGGAACATCTAGCTCAATTGGCATAACACAGTTTATAAAGACAATGTTCTACCTTCTACCTTGGTGAGTAGTGTCTGGGGTCTTAAAAGCCTGTGAGCGGCCATCTAAGATACTCCACTGGTCTCACCCCTTCGGGAGCAAGGGAGAATGAAGAGAACAGGATACAAGGAAAAGATTAGTCCAAAGGACTAATGGACCATAGCTACCACCGCCTCCACCAGACTGAGTCAAGTACAGCTAGATGGTACCTGGCTCTGACTCTTCTGACCGGGATCACAATAGAGGGTCCTGGACAGACCTGGAAAAGGATGTAGAACAGAATTCTAACTCACAAAAAAAAAAAAAAGACCAGATTTACTGGCCTGACAGACTAGAGAAACCCTGAGAGTATGGCCCCCGGACACTCTTTTAGCTCAGTGGTGAAGTTACTCCTGAAGTTCACCGTTCAGCTTGGGATTAGACAGCCTCATAAAACAAAACAGGACTAATGAGGCACAGCTGTCCAGGGACAAGGACTAGAAGGCAGGAGGGGACAGGAAAGGTGGTGATAGGGAACCCAAGGTTGAAAAGGGATAGTGTTGACATCTAATGGGGTTGTTAACCATTGTTACAGGGCAATATGTGTACTGTTCAATGAGAAACTATTTGTTCTGGAAACCTTCATCTAAGGTACAAAAAAAAAAAGAATTATCTATGTGAGATCAAACTGACAACAGCAACTCAAAAGTTTTGATGGGAAGCCTAGGGAACAGTAAGTTGAAGATAATGGTGATGGAATAATTTGGAAAAGGATAGTGAAAACAGCACAACTGGAAGAATGTAATCAATGTCACTGAATTGTACATGTAGAAACTTTTGAAATGTGTAACTTTGGCTACGGATGTTTTCACCAAAAAAAAAGTCCTCAAGATCGAGAAGGGAGAGTGTTGACATGTTGTGGGGTTGTTAACCAATGTGGTAAAACAATATGTGTATTGACTGTTTAATGAGAAACTATTTGTTCTGTAAACCTTCATCTAAAGAACAATAAAAAATAAGACCACAACGGGCACCCTAATCCCAAACCCCCCCACCCTAAAAAAAGAAGAATATTAACAGCGGCGGGTGAGAAAGAGGAATGGGGATGTATTGCTTAAGTGACATTGAGTTTCTGTTAACGATGATGAAAAAATTTGGAAATAGCGGTTATAGTTGCATAACATGGTGAATGTAATTAATGTCACTGGATTATACATGTAAAAATGGTTGAAATGTCAAAAATGTTTTGTTATACATATTTTATCACTGTTTTACAAAGTATATTAAATTGTTGGTATCCAAATTTGTAGAGCTGGAAAATTATGAACACTGGTTTTTTATGTATACTGGTATTGTTAAAATGCCATTCTACTCCAGACTTTCTGGAGCCATGGAGGCTGGACGAACCCCTGAAACTATTGCCCTGAGATGATCTTTAAACCTTAAACCAAAACTATCCCCCGAAGTCTTCTTAAAACAAGCAATATTTTAATTTAACTAGTAAGAAATGTCTGCCTTGAGCACTATACTCTTAGGAACTATCTATATAGGGTAAAATTGATAATAGCAATTCAAAAGATTAGATAGAAACCCTAGGGGGCAGTGAGTTTATGTCAATGGAGGAGAAACAACTCAGAAAAGGAGGATAAGAATGGTTATACAACTCAAAGAATGTGATCAATGTCACTGAACTGAATGTGTAGAAACTGTTGAATTGGTGAATTTTTTTGCTGTGTATATTCTCAACAACAACAACAAAATAAATTTAAAAAATTTTTTTAAATTGCCCTTCTAAACATTGGTTGCCTAAGGAAGGGGATCTGGGTTGTTAGCAGACAGAAATGGAAGGAAGACTTATTTATTCCAAATAAAATACTTGAAATAAAAAGTCTAAACTTTTAAAACATACTAAAGGGAAATACTTTTGTTGCTTTCTTACAAGTATTAATTAAAATGTGTTCAGTCTTCAACTAATACTCATGTGTCAAAAATTATGCTATGATGCTGTAAGCAGTAAAAAACAAAGATAAAGTCCCTATCTTCAGGAAACGTACATTCTAGGGGAGGAGAAACTGAACTAATCAAACAAGTATATTGTAATTTTCTTTGTCATAGTCCCAGCAGGATACAGAAGGCACACTCAGATGGAATTCAGAGTAGAATTTAATGAAGTACTTTTTACAGAGGGGTGGGCAAGGCTAAGGAAACCAACGAAGAATGCTGAGGCACTCGGGAACTAGCAATGGCAGGAAGCCATTACCACCCTAGACCTGAAGGTGCAAGGAATGGAAACAGTGTTAATGGAGCCCCAGAGAGAGGTAGAGCCAGGGAGGGGGGACCTCCTGCTAGAACACTAGTCATAGAAGAACGTAGCCAGTATTAGAGCTAAAGTACCAAAAAACGGAGAGGGTAGACTAAGAAACATCCCCATCCGTTTCTCTTCCCACCTTCTGATGTCTTGTGCTGCGAAGTGGCCAAACTCAATCAGCTGGTAAAGGAACCCAAGTAATGAAGATTTTAGGATTAGCCTCTTGAATCAACGTTCAACCATTTCAGGAGGTACCATATGATCAAGAACTGATAATATTGAAGGAAGAAGTCCAAGCTACACTGAAGGCACTGGCAAAAAGCAAGCTTCCAGGAATTGGCAGAATACCAACTGAGATATTTTAACAAACAGATACAACACTGGAAGTGCTCACTCATCTATACCAAGAAATTTGGGAGACAGCTACCTGGCTAGCCCACTGGGAGAGATCCATATTTGTGCCCATTCCAAAGAAAGGTGACCCAACAGAATACAGAAATTATTGATCAATACCATTAATATCACACGCAAGTAAAATTTTGCTGAAGATAATTCAAAAACAGTTGGAGACAGAATCAAAAGAGGACGTAGAACCAGGGATATCTTTACTGATGTCAGATGGATCTTGGCTAAAAGCAGAGAATACCAGAAAGATGTTTACCTGTGTTTTATTGGCTCTGTAAAGGCATTCAACTGTGTGGATCATAACAAATTATGGATAACATTACCAAGAATGGGAATTCCAGAACGCTTAATTGTTCTCATGAGAAACCTGCACACAGACCAAGAAGGCAGTCGTTCGAACAGAACAAGGGGATACTGCGTGGTTTAAAATCAGGAAAGGTGTGTGTCAGGGTTGTATCCTTTCACTATACTTATTCAATCTGTATGCTGAGCAAATCATCCAAGAAGCTGGACTTTATGAAGAAGAATCAGGCATCAGGATTAGAGGGAGACGCATTAACAAATTGCTGACCAACACCTACAGCATGCTGCTGCCCTTGGTGTAGGAAGTAGCCTGAAGGGCAACCTCTCCGTCTGGGCTGCCCACTTCCTTCCAGGATCCTGCTGACTACACAGTTGCTAAGCCAGGAGGTGGCAGGTGGTGTAGTTTCACCTGGACACACACTAATTTTGGAGTATGGTGAAGCACAGGAAGCTTCTGAAGCCTCCAGTTTCAAAAAGCAAAATCTACCTGCTAACCTTTAAAAGCTTATATTTAGCACAGTTAAACCACTCATTAACAACCTGCGATATGCACATAACAAACCCTTACTTGCTGAGAGCAAGGAGGACCTGAAGCACTTACTGACGAAGATGGAAGACTACAGCCTTCAGTATGGATTACACCTCAACATAATGAAAACAAAAATCTTCCCAACTGGACCAATAAGCAACATCATGATAAATGGAGAAAATATTGACGTTGTCAAGGACTTCGTTTTACTTGGATCCACAATCAACGCCCATGAAAGCAGCAGTCAAAAAATCAAATGACACATTCTGTTGGGCAAATCTGCTGCAAAAGACTTCTTTAAAGTGTTGAAAAGCAAAGATGTCAATTTGAGGACTAAGGTGCATCTCCCCCAAACCATGACATTTTCAATTGCCTAATATGCATGTGAAAGCTGGACAATGAATAAGGAAGACAGAAGAAGAATTGATGCATTTGAATTATGGTGTTGGTGAAGAATATTGAATATGCCATGGACTGCCAGAAGAACAAACAAATCTGCCTTGGCAGAAATACAGCCAGAATACTCCTTAGAAGCGAGGATGGAGAGACTTCATCTTACATGCTCTGGACATGTTATCAGGAGGGACCAGTCCCTGGAGAGGACATCATGCTTGGTAAGGTAGAGGATCAGCAGAAAAAAGGAAGACTCTGATGAAACAGTGGCTGCAACAATGAGCTGACACATAGCAACGATTGTGAGGATGGCACAGGACATGGCAGTGTTTCGTTCTGTTCTTTATAGGGTCTCTATGAGTCAGAACTGACTTGAAGGGACCTAACAACAACAACAGCTCTTGGGGTCACCTAACAAGATGGAGAAAGGTCAGAGAATAGATGGAGAGGGGAAAACAGAATAACCAGCTCAACAATGTACTATTCTATGATAGATGTATACCAAAAACCAGTTGCCATTGTGTTGTTTCCAACTCCTGGCAATTTTACATGTTTCAGAGTAGAACTGTGCTTTGTAGGGTTTTCCATATCTGTGATCTTTTGGAAGTAGATTGCCAGGCCTTTCTTCCAAGGTGCCTCTGGATGGATTTGAATTGCCAAACTTGCTAGTTAGTAGCTGAGCTTCTGTTTGTGCCACCCAAAGCCTCCTTATGATAGATAATATGTTGTTGTTGTTGGGTGCCATCCAGTCGATTCTGAGTCATAGCAACCTCATAAGACAGAGTAGAATGGCCCCATAGGATTTTCTTGACTGTAATCTTTATGGAAGCAGATATCCAGTCTTTTCTCCCACAGAGCCACTGAGTGGGATAATAGATGTATAGGGGACAGAGAAGCAGGAGAGGTAGGGCTCAGAGATCCTACCAGAAAGAGATTGGGTATTCCAGATGTAGAAATTAGGCACAGAGCTAGAAACATGTGCCAATCAGCTGTCAGGGGAGTTTCCTCGGGGGTGTGGCCTGCATCCTATACATATATATATATATATATATATATATATATATATATATATATATATATATATATATATATATACATATATATATATATATATACACATATATATATGGACATTCTGGCAAACCTTGTTTATTTGCTCTGGATCCTGCATCCAACTCGTCATCCTCTGACCTCTGGTTCTTGGGACTTGAGCCAGCAGCCATCATATTGCCTGACAATCTTGGGATTCATTGGCCTCTGCAACTATATGAGTCAGGAGAAGCCTCCAGCCTGATGCCAGACCCATGGACTTGGGACTTGCCAGCCTCTACAACCATGTGAGCCATTTCCTTGTGATAAATCTCCCTATGTGTGTGTGTATTTATATATGTATATACGAGTGTATATATATATATATATATATATATATATATATATATATATATGTATGTATGTATGTATATATGTATGTATATACACACTTCACTGGTTTTGCTTTTCTAGAGAACCCAGCCTAAGACAGAGACAATTAGCAGCCTTTGCCAGAGGAGAGGGTAAATGCATAGTGATTCTAAACAGAATGCCTTGCCTGAGATGGCAAACAGTTGTAAATAAGTTAGGAATTGTTCTTAATAAAAACAGTTTTCTGTTCACAAGACAACAAGGCATTGTGGGAAAGTCCAAGAGTTGGCAAAGTAGGAAACGTGAGTTTTAGTTCACCATTTGTTATTTACTAAGTGTGGGGACCTTAAGCAAACCACATCACTTTTTGGGCTTCAGCTTCCTCATCTGTAAAATAGAGGGTTGAACTAATATTTGCTTCAAATTTTCTTTTTCCATGTATGCTGGAAAATTGTTTTCTGTATGTTGGTACTTAGACTAGAAGAGGCTGTAAAATAATAGGATTGTAGTTAGTTTAGAGTGAAGGACCTTACTTGCTTTGTTAATTTAATCAATTTAAACAATGTCGTTGTTGTTGTTGTTAGGCGCCGTCAAGTCGGTTCTGACCTATAGTGACCCTAAGTACAACAGAACGAAACACTGCCCTGTCCTGCACCATCCTCATGATTGTTATGTTTGAACCCATTGTTGCAACCACTGTGTCAATCCATCTTGTTGAGAGTCTTCCTCTTTTTCCCTGACCTTCTATTTACCAAGCATGATGTCCTTCTCCAGGGACTGGTCCCTCCTGATAACATGTCCAAAGTGTGTGAGACAAAGTCTCACCATCCTTGCTTCTGTGGAGCATTCTGGCTATACTTCTCCCAAGACAGATTTATTACTTCTCTTGACAGTCTATGGTGTAGTCAGTATTCTTCACCAACACCGTAATTCAAAGGCGTCAATTTTTCTTTGATCTTCCTTGTTCATTGCTCAGCTTTCACATGCATATGAGGTGATTGAAAACACTATGGCTTGGGTCAGGTGCACCTTAGTCTTTAAAGTGGCATCATCTTTGCTTTTTAATACTTTAAAGAGGTCCTTTGCAGCAGATTTGCCCAACGCAGTGTGTCATTTCATTTCTTGACTGCTGCTTCCATGGGTGTTAATTGTGGATCCTAGTAAAATGAAATCCTTGACAACTTCAATCTTTTCTCCATTTATCATGATGTTGCTTATTGGTCCAGTTGTTACGATTTTTGTTTTATGTTGAGGTGTAATCCATACTGAAGGCTGTAGTCTTAAATCTTCATCAGTAAGTGCTTCAAGTCCTCTTCACTTTCAGCAAGCAAGGTTGTGTCATCTGCATAACGCAGGTTGTTAATGAGTCTTCCTTCAATTCTAATGCCGACTTCTTC
The DNA here is from genome assembly GCA_030035585.1 of Dugong dugon. Classification (NCBI taxonomy): domain Eukaryota; kingdom Metazoa; phylum Chordata; class Mammalia; order Sirenia; family Dugongidae; genus Dugong; species Dugong dugon. Next base: position 115,867,223 of record CM057465.1, on the reverse strand, counting down.
TTCATATAACCCAGCTTCTCAGATTATTTGCTCAGCATACAGATTGAATATGTATGGTGAAAGGATATAACCCTGACGCACACCTTTCCTGACTTTAAACCACACAGCATCCCCTTGTTCTGTTTGAACAACTGCCTCTTGATCTATGTACAGGTTCTTCGTGAGCACAATTAAGTGTTCTGGAATTCCCATTCTTTGTAACATTATCCATAATTTGTTATGATCCACGCAATCAAATGCCTTTGCATAGTCAATAAAACACAGGTGAACATCTTTCTTGTATTCCTTGCTTTCAGCTAGGATCCGTCTGACATCAGCAATGATATCCCTGGTTCCACATCCTCTTCTGAATCCAGCTTGAATTTCTGGCAGTTCCTTGACGATGTACTGTTGCAACTGCTTTTGAATGATCTTTAGCAAAATTTTACTTGCGTGTGATGGTGCAGTGGTTAAGATCTACGGCTGCTAACCAGTTGCTCCTTGGAAACCCTGTGGGGCAGTTCTACTCTGTCCTACAGGATTGTTATGATGGCAATGAGTTTGGGTTTTTGGTGATATTAATGGCATTGTTCAATAATTTCCACATTCGGTTGGATCACTTTTCCTTGGAATAGTCATAAATATGGATCTCTTCCAGTCAGTTGGCCAGGCAACTGTCTTCCAAATTACTTAGCAGAGATGAGCGAGCACTTCCAACACTGTATCAGTTTTGTTGAAACATCTCAATTGTTATCCCGTCAGTTCCTGGAGCCTTGTTTTTGGCCAGTGTCTTCAGTGCAGCTTGGTTTTCTTCCTTTAGTACCATTGGTTCTTGATCATATGCTACCTCCTAAAATGACTGAACATCAACCAATTCTTTTCGGTACACTGACTCTGTGTATTCCTTCCAGCCTCTTTTGATGCCTCCCACATTGTTTAGTATTTTGCACATAGAATCCTTCAATACTGCAACTTGAGGCTTGAATTTTTTTCTTCAGTTCTTTCAACTTGAGAAATGCTGAATGCATTCTTCCCTTTTGGTTTTCTAACTCCAGCTCTTTGTATATGTCATTATAATACTTTATTTTGTCTTCTTGAGCTGCCCTTTGAAATCTGCTGTTTAGCTCTTTTACTTCATCATTTCTTCTATTTGCTTTAGCTGCTCGATGTTCAAGAGCAAGTTTCAGAGTCTTTTCTCACATCCATTTTGGTCTTTTTTTTCTTTCCTGTCTTTTTAATGACCTCTTGCTTTCTTCATATGTGATGTCATTCCACAACTCATCTGGTCTTCAGTCATTAGTGTTCAATGCATCAAATCTATTCTTGAGATGGTCTCTAAATTCAGCTGGGATATACTCAAGGTCATATGTTACCTCTTGTGGACTTGTTCTAATTTTCTTCAGCTTCAACTTGAACTAACTTGTATATGAGTAATTGATGGTCTGTTCCACAGTTGGCCCCTGGCCTTGTCCTGACTGATGATATCGAACTTTTCCATTGTCTCTTTCCACAGACGTAGTTGATTTGATTCCTGTGTATTCCATCCAACAAGGTCCACGTGTATAGTTTCCATTTATGTTGTTGAAAAAGGTATTTGCAACGAAGAAGTCATTGGTCTTGCAAAATTCTATCATGTGATCTCCAGCATCGTTTCTATCACCGATGCCATACTTTCTAACTACCTGTCCTTCTTCTTTGTTTCCAACTTTCGCATTCCAATCACTAGTAATTATTAATGCATCCTGATTTCATGTTTGATCAATTTCAGACTGCAGAAGTTGGTAAAAATCTGTAATTTCTTCATCTTTGGCCTAGTGGTTGGTGTATAAATTTAAATAACAGTCGTATTAACTGGTCTTCTTTGTAGGTGTATGGGTATTTTCCTATTACTATCAGCATTGTACTTCAGGATAGATCTTGAAATATTCTTTTTGATGATAAATGCAAAGCCATTCCTCTTCAAGTTGTCATTCCCAGCATAGTAGACCATATGATTGTCTGATTCGAAATGGCCAATATCAGTCCATCTCAGCTCACTAATGCCTAGGATATCAATGTTTATGCATTCCATTTTTGACAATTTCTAATTTTCCAAGATTCATACTTCGTACATTCCATGATCCAATTATTAATGGTTGTTTGCAGCTGTTTCTTCATTTTGAGTAGTGCCATATCAGCAAATGAAAGTCTCACCTGAGGGGCTCGTCTTCTGGCACTATATCAGACAATGTTCTGCTGCTATTCATAAGGTTTTCACTGGCTAATTTTTTCAAAAGTAGACCGCCAGGTCCTTCTTCCTAATCTGTCTTTGTCTGGAAGCTCAGCTGAAACTCGTCCACCATGGGTGACCCTGCTGGTATTTAAATACCGGTGGCATAGCTTCCAGCATCACAGCAACACACAAGCCCCTATAGCACGATAAACTGACAGACTCGTGGGGTTTTAGACTATACAGTTTCAGAAAATAATTCTGGTTTTTCCTCGGTTCTCTGCTGTTCTGAAAGATCTTCAAACATACTTGGAACATTCTATTTGTAATATTTTGGGAATGCACATACATACCCAAGTGAAAGTGTGTATGCATGTATTTGCAAAATATCACTAATGGAATATTTTGAAAATTATATTGAATTTTTCAAAATGGTATTGAAAGACAGACACTACATTAATACTTTAATAAAAGTCCCTTCTTAGAAATGAATTAACTGTATTTAAAAAAAAAAAAAGATTTGTAAGTGTATCTGTTAGGTATTATTTCTTGTTCAAACTGGATTCCTTTTATTTACAGCCAGAGTTTACCTGAGGCAAACTTTCAAAGTAGGTAAATATATTTCTGGTACATATCACTGTTTTAGGTTCTTTTAAATGTCTTCTTTGTTCCTCTTTCCTATCCTCCAAGCAACCAATAACCTTAAGTTCTGTTTTCCTCCAGGTGAGAGAGATAGTATATTACAAAGTAATTCATACCATGGTGATAGGAACTTCATTATCAACCCATTTGCACTTTGAAAGTGTAGCTCCTTGAAAGGACAATGTTTAACCCTCAAAATGAATTTTTTACCATAGATTTCAGGCTTCTTGACACCTGGGGATAGGAGAATTTTTTTTGGGGGGGGCAAGGAGGGTGGGTAGGGAAGTGCTGTTATCCCTCAAACCCCACGGTTCTGGTCACCCTCAGTTACCCCAGCATTTTAGAGACTTTTGGCCTAGATTTGGAAATAGCTTTACTATTTTAGATTGCATGTATCAATGGTGTTTAATAGAATATACAAATCTTTTTGTACATATACTTTGCATATTATTGTTTCCATGTTTCAACTATAATATCTGAAAGAGTGAAATAAATCATGAAAACGGAAGATCAGTCCATCAGAGATCAATTCTCTTTTCTGAAGGAGCAAAGCAATTCTAAGAATAGACAAATCTAAGAATAGATTACATTGACAAATTTCTGAGATATAGAGGATAGGTAAGTATCTTTATATGCATAAAATATATATAAAATAATCAATATTCATAAACAGAGAATAAGGAGTATATAGAAGGAAGGTAAGCTCGATATTTGGTACAAGGGAAATGCAATTTAAATAGAGATTTCCCAGCCTTATTGCATAAATCAGGAAGATGCTAAAAAATGGAAGGAGATTCTACTTAAAAGCAGGGAAAACTTCGTTAGGGAGGAAAGGAAAGCAGGAAATGGTCATACATTATGTAGCTCTTTGTTGACCAGCTCAGAAGAGGCCAGCCATAGAAGACACAAAAGCAGAACATGGCCCTCTGCTGGGAAATCAGCTGCCCAGGACAGCCAGACCTCAGGCCGACTTTGGCAGCAGCTGTGTATTTGTTGTGCTAGTAATTAACGTCAATGAAACTGGGAACTGGGTCACAATGGAAGAAAGAGGTGCTCCTTCTCTCTCCCCACAATTCCTTTTTCCTCCAGCTTTACCCTGTACCCCTTAGTAAAGACATCAGAAAGGGGAAGGCTAGATTTCCATTTCAACTGATTTTCTGTTCCTATGGGACTAAAAACCACAGGCTGAAACCTGGCTTTCTGGTCCCTGCGAGAAGAGCTACCAGGCATGAGAAAATACACAGCAGTGAACTTTAAGAATCAGGCTCCACCAGAATCAGAACAGAGCTGAAAATATTGTCAAGAGCTTGGGCATGTCCTTCAGTGAAAAAAGTTAGGGCTGTCAGACCATATTAGTTTCCTATGGCTGCCATAAAAAAGTACCACAATTGTAGAACAAAAAATCAAATCACAAAAAAGACCAGACTTACTGGTCTGACAGAGACTGAAGGAACCCCTGAAACTGTGGCCCTAAGACACTCTTCTGAACTGGGACTGAAGCCATTCCCAGAGACCACCTTTCAGCCAAACCATCAAATAAGCAAAAACACACGAGAAGAACATGTCCCTTAGAACAATCAATTAAAAGAGATCAAAAGGGCAACATTTGCCCAAAAGCAAAGATGAGAAGGCAGAAAGGGAGAGACAGTCAGGACTAAAGGAAACGGGGAAACTAGAGCGGAAATGAGGAGAGTGCTCACACATTGTGGGGAATGAAGCAAATGTCATGGAACCCTTTATGTACAAACTATCGAATGGGAAACTGATTTGCTCTGCAAACTTTCATCTAACACACAATGAAAAATTAAGAAAAAAAACCCCACCAAGTGGGTGGCTTTAAACAACAGAAATTTATTATCTTACAGTTCTTAGGGCTAGAGGTCTGAATTCAGGGTATTGGCAGAGCCAAGTTCTCTCCAAAGGCTGTCGGGGAAGAAGATCCTTTCTGGTGTCTCTCAGTTTCTGGTACCTCCAGGTGTTCCTTGGTATGTAGACGCATTTTCAGATGGTAGCCCTTTGTGTCTATTTGTCTCTCTGTGTCTCTTCGCTTCTTCTATAGGACACCATTCAGATAGGATTAGGACCTGACCCACTCCAGTACAACCTCATATTAACTGACAACATCTTCAATGACCTTATTCCCAAAAGAGATCACATTCACAGGAACCAGAGGTTAGGACTTCAGTAGACATTTTTGGGGGATACCATTTAATCCATAACACAGACCTAGAACAATTTGATTCAGTTCAGTTCAATTCTCCTCAAAAAATATTTATTAAGCCCTTACTATGTGCTAGGAACTGTGTTAAGCTTAAGGAACACAGGCTGAATCAAATACAGACACTGTCCCCTAACAACTTAGAGACTCATGGAGAAAACAGATGCAAAATTCAAATTTACTGTAAAGTGTTCCTGGTACTAAGACAAGTGGAGGGCATGATGTGATCCCAATAAATGAGCCAGAGCCTGGTAAATAAAAGCATTTTGCTAAGGAAAGAGTGTGCCACCAGCTCCGCAAAGTTGCACATCGTTTGAAAACATAGGATCTTTCCATCCCAGAGTGGTTTTCGTGGTTATAGAAACAAGCACTTTTGAACCTCCCTGAATTCACAGACCTCTACCTGAGCTCCCTGCAGTCACTGACTCTCCTATACGGAGCTTATAGAAACATATTTTCCAGGTAATTGAGATTCTATCACTGTGGAATATAAACACTTTGTTAAATAACTGTTCTGGAATAGGCATTCTTTGAGTTGTTGGTGACAAGTGGTAGGCTTAGGGTGGTTTATACTAGAGAGGCGCAGGGGGGCTGAGAGTCAAACGTGTAGGCTCAGGAGCCAGCCTTGCCTGCGTTGAAACTTGGCTCCACCATTTCCTTACTAGCCGTGTAACTTGGGGCAACATAATCTCTACGTGCTTCAAGTTTCTCATCTGGAAAATGGAAACAGCAGCAGCACCTATCTTGCAGGGTTTTGTGAAGATTATATGGGTTACTACCAGAAAAAAGGGTGGCGCAACAGTCAAGTGCTAGGCTGCGAACTGAAAAGTTGGCGGTTCAAACCCACCCAGCAGCTCCGCAGGAGAGAGAACTGGTGATCTGCTCTGGTAAAGATTACAACCAAGAAAACCCTATGGTCAGTTCTACTGCATCACATGAGATTGCTTGGAGTCAAAATTGACTTGACGGCACTTTAACAACATGAAAAACACCGAAAGCAATGCTTAGCACATAATGAGCTTTCATGAAATTGTAGTTCTTGTTCTTATTACTGGTATACTTGGTGGTGGGAAGCTTGTTTACACAGTGGGCGAAGAGGAGGAAAATATATGGTCATCATCTTGGTGACTTTGCCCCTACTTTAATGAGGTTAAAGGGTAATAATGGACTCTGCTGCAGCACGTGTCATTAAACAACAAAAACAAATGAACAAAAAAACTCCTGTATCTTAAGACCCACCGTGAAAGAGAGGAAGAGAGCTAATTCTTTAGTGAATGCCTCCTATGTGTTGCATATGTTGAAAATATGATTAGTTCCATTTTACGTAGGAAGAAATTAAGGTTTAGACAGGTTAAATACTTTTTCCAAGAGTACAACGGAATAGGCAAACCATAGAGTCAGAAAGTAGATTAGTGGTTGCCTAGGCTGAGGAGAGGGAAGCAGTGCCAGTGACTGAGGGGAAGGGGAATTGACTGCTAATGGGTATAGGGTTTCTTTTTGGAATGATGAAAACATTCTAAAATTGGCTATAGTGATAGGAACACAATTCTGTGAATATATGAAAAACTATTGAATTTACATTTTCAATGGGCGAATTGTACGGTATGTGAATTATATCTTAACAAAGCTGTTAAAAAAAAAAAAAAGAGTACAGTGCCAGGAAGCATTAAAGGCTGGATTCAGCCCCGGCCAGGAGGATGACTTCAAGGCCTTACTCTTTTCATACATCACGCTATTGTTCACACAGAGCATGGAGCATGGACATTCTCTTCACGTATGACACTATGCAGAAAAAAAAAAAAAATCCCTCGACCCTAGAGATAGGGAAGTAAAGGAAGATAGTTTGGTGGCTAAGGAAATGAAACGGATGAGCCATCAGTCCCTCTTTGTTCATGCTTTTCTCAGAAACAGCTAGGAGACTGGGCCCCACCCCAATCCCACCTCTGTAAGAGGGAACACCCTATACATTGTAAAGGCAGGTTCTCTGGGAGGGCCCTTAGAAAACAGGAAATGTGCGTGGTAAGTGAGTTAGCTATTGTAAGCTCAGAAACCTGTATGTTGTCTGTTGACTGTTATTTTTGAGTTTCTCTTGTTTATTTTCCTTTCGTGCCTTAATTTTTAGAAATGTTCCTTTGGCAAATTCTCGCTAGTCTCCAACTGTGTTAAGGAGAGAAAGGAAGAAGACTTGGTGTTTTTCCACACTTGGGCCAGAGGGAAATGAGGAGGAGACTTGCTGTCACTGGCTCAAGGCCTAGCAGACAACCGAGGCAACCAGGATCACCACAATCCGGACCTAGCCAGCACAGCCCCTCAGGTGTCCCAATTAAGAGAAGTTTGCAGTACACTGGGGACGCTTCTGTGACCTCACCACAGTGCCTGGCTCCCACAGTGGGCCTCTGTGAAGCAGGAGGAGATCCAAAGATTGCTCCACTGATCACATGGGAGACACATCAGATGGTGGCAATCATAGTTACATTGGCAAATTCATTCCCTTAGCGTAGGAGAATGAAGCAGAGTCCAGTTGTAGTCAATTTATTTGATGAAGGATATGAAACTCGAAAGTTAGTATCATGTTAAAACCAGAACTAACAGTATATTGGCACTTTAAATGCAATTTATTTAGCAATTTATTTCGTTTGTACTTTGCCTCTTTTGAAAACAGAACAAAACAAAATAGGTGGCTTACAGCAGACGTGTTATTGAAAAAGTTGTTTAAGTCAATCATATTGTAAACATTTCAGAAAAACAGAAGTGAAAATGTAAAAAAAAAAAATGCAATGAATTGTTTTGATGAGAACAACTGTCACTTAAAATTTTTTTCTTTACATTTATCTACTTTCCAATTATTGACAATAAACATAGATAACTTTTACTTTTAACAAAAAAAACACAAACCCATTGCTGTCAAGTTGATTCCAACTCATAGCAAACCCATAGGGTTTCCAAGTCTGCTACATCTTTCTTCCACGGAACCACTGGTGGTTTCGAACAGCCTACCTTTTAGTTAGCAGTCGATCACTTTAACCACATCGCCACCAGGGCTCCTTTACTTTTAATAGGGAATATTATTTTAAAATTTAAATAATTAAAGGAATACCTCCTTTATTTTTTTAAAAATTTTCTACTTTTCAAAAATTTTTATGCCAACATATTATTTTTATAATAAAATATTTTTAATTACCCCAAACTTAAGTGTTTTATAAATCTGAATTTTCAAATATGGGTTAGGGGTTACACATATATTAGTTATCCCTGTATATTACCTGGTTATCTCTGTATATCCTTAATATTCCAAGCTGACACCATCTTAAGTACCAGCCAGATGTTTGACCAGTGAAGCTTGCTTGACCATCTTTTTTAGGCTAGGGACAAATCAAGACTGTCTGCCCTTTGGCTTTTCAATTCAGCCATAGGGAAGCCTGAATCAGTATAATAATTATAAATAACAATTTATATAAATATAAATAATCAATAGCTATAAATAGCACAGCCTTCTCACTTCTGGAGAAGCCCTACTGTGCCCACCAAAGCTGTCTTCGATTATTTTACCATACATGCCAAGCAGGTTTATCTGCTGCTTCTGTTGCTCAGTGTTACAGAATATTGCTTAAAGTCAAGCATCTGTGAACAACCCACTCTGCTCATCCTTTTGTTTATCACTCAGCAATTGTTCATGTGTATTCCTGTTAGTTATCCTCTCAATGTCTTGCTCAGTGAATGAAATTGCAAAATACCTTGCTCCTGTGTGGGCAAACCAGCTGTGTTCTTGAACCTTTCTTGTTGATCTTGTCTTGTTTGTTGAGTAAGTATGACTCAAGAAAGAAGTTGATGAAACTGTTAAGGAAATTAGATATGAAGTCTAATGGGGAAGGCAGAAATCACACAAACATAAACGTAATGTTGGTTTCCTTATCTCCGTCTGAAATCATATGTAAGCTATGGTGATGCCGTAGCTCCCTGAAAGGCAACATGGTCCTTCTTCAGAATATTTTCTACTTTGATTATTGGTGCATTATTGGGCCTTGATTAAATTGGAGGACTTTTTCTACTAGATCTGAATTGCTTGCTTAACAATGTCCTTGGTGTTTGTTTAGGTAATAATACATTCAAATATGCAAATCTTAAGTGCAACTTTCAGTAAGTTTTGACAAATGCGAACATGCCTGGTAACCCAAACTTCTATAAGATATAACATTACCATCATCTTAGAAAGTTCCCTCATGTCCTTCCCAGTCAACCTGAACCCCCACCCTCTCAGAAGCAATTCTGATTTTTTTCTCTATAGGTTAAGTTTTGCCTGTTCTAGAATTTCATATAAGTGGACTCATACTGTACGTATTCTTTATGTAAGGCTTCTTTCATTCAGCAAAATGTTTTTGAAATTCATCTATGTTTTTACATATTCCTTTTTATTGCTGAATAGTTATTCCATTGTTTGACTATACCACAGTTGATATATCCATTCTCCTGTTTATGGATACCACCTAGGTTGTTTCCATTTTCGTCCATTATGAATAAAACTGCTATGATGTCTTGGAGAAGGAGATCATGCCTGGTAAAGAGGAGGGTCAGTGAAAAAGAGGAAGACCCTCAATGAGATGGATTGACACAGTGGCTGCAACAATGGGCTTAAGCATAATGACGATTGTGAGAAGGGTTCAGGACCAGGCAGTGTTTCATTCTGTTGTACATAGGGTCACTATGAGTCGGAACCAACTCGATGGCACCTAACAACAGCGTGAACATTCTTATACAAGTCTTCGTGTGGGCATGTGCTTTCTTTTTTCTTGAGTAATAGGATTATAGAGATGTATGTTTTGTTTCATAAGAAACTGTTAAAGCTTTTTCCAAAGTAGTTGTACCACTTTACACTCCCACCAATGATATATGAGAGTTCCAGTTGCTCCATACCCTTACCAACATTTAGTGTTGTCAGTCTTTTTAATTTTAGCTATTCTGTGGCGTATGTAGTGGTATTGCTTTGTGCTTTAAATGTGCATTTCTCTGATGACTGATGACTCTGAACATCTTTTCATGTGTTTATTTTCCTTTCATATCTTTCTTTGTGACCTGTCCCTTCAAATTTTTTGTCTAGTTTTGAATTGGGTTGTTTGTTTTTATTGAGTGGTAAGCATTCTTTATATGTACTGGATACACTCCTTTGTCAGATATATAGTTTTTAACTATATATAGTTTTTAACTTTATATTCTGAAATAATTTCAGACTTACAGATTTACCAAGAAGTTGCAAAAATTGTACCAAGAATTCCTGTTTAGTCTTCATCCATATTTTCTAAATGTTAACATTTTACCCTACTTGTTTTATCATGTATTCTTTCTATACATACATACGTATATGAGTATATGTATATGTCTGTGTGTGTGTATATGTATATATATATATAGAGAGAGAGAATTTTTCTGATATGTTTGAGAGTAAATCGCAGCCATGAAGACTTTTTACATCTAAATTCTTCAGTGTTTATTTTCGTTAATAAAAAGTAATTCTCTTACATAACCACAGTACAATGATCAAAATCAGGAAATTAACACTGATATGTTACTTTTATCTAAACTTTGGATCTTAATCAAATTTTGGCAATTGTCCCACTGATATCCTTTATCTAGCCCAATATCCAATTTGGGATCACATATTGCATTCAGTTTTTATGTCTCTTTAGTTTCTTGTATCCAGAACAATTTCTGAGTATTGTTTTGTCTTTTATAATCTTGACAATTTTGAAAAGTACAGGCCAGTTATTTTATAGAATTTCCCTCATTTTGGGGTTTGCCTCATGTTTCCTCATTATTAGATTCAGGTCATGCATTTTTAGGCAGGAAATACTGCAGAAGGTAGATTGGGTCCTTCTCAGGGCCTCCTTTCAGGAAGGTACTTAATGTCAGTTTGCCCTATTACTGGGATGTTAATTTTAATCACTTGATTAAGGTAGAATCTGCCAGGTTTCTTTACTATAAAGCTATTATTTTTCCCTTTGTAACTAATAAATATCTATTAGATACATGTTTTGCAGATATTTTTTCTCTTTCTGTGGCTTGTGTATTCTCTTAACAGTATCGTTTGATGAGTAGAAGTTTTGATGAAGTCTAATTTATCAAATTTTTTATGATCGTTTATTTTCGTGCCCTCTCTAAGAAATATTTGACTACCCTCAAGTCGTGAAGATATTCTCCTATTGTTCTGTTTTCTTTGTTTTTTTTTTTTCTAGAAGCTTTATAATTTTGGCTTTTACTCTTAGTTCTCTAATCCATCTAAAATTAGTCTTTGAAAATGGTGTGAGGTGGGGAGGGGGGTCAATGTGTTTTTTTTCCCCCACATAGATATCTACTTGTTCCAGCACCATTTGTTGAAAAGACTTTCCTTTCCCGATTGGATTACATTGGCACATTTGTTGAAAATCAAATGACTACAAATGTAAGTCTACTTTTGAGCTATTATCTTTAATTGATCTATTTATTTATCCTTATGTCTAGGCCCCATTTTTCCATTAATTGTACAACCTTGATCAAAAACATAACTTCTCTGGGCCTCAGTTTCTCCATTTACACAATGAATTATTGTACTTACTTGATTTGTGAGACTGTTTATAAAATTTCGTATCCTTACATGTAAAATTCTATGATTCTTTGCCCTTAGCACAGCACCGTTCTATTTGTACCAATCATTTTTAGTATTGATTCTGTAGCTTGCTAGTTTTGAAAGGCGTTATTATATTATTGGGAAGATCTGTCCAAATTCCCTCTCATTTCCATAACCCCAATGTCTTATTTCTGCCTTATCCTTTCAGAAAAGTAGTTTCCATTGTTTAATGTTGACTTGAACTAGTAACAGACCTTGCTGTGTCCAGTGGTTTCTCTGGTGGGAATGTCTTGTAAACAGAGAAACCTGCCTTAAGTTAGGACCAGCTATGACAATTGAGTGTTCTGTAAATAGGGTAACCATATACTTGATCATCCAAACCAGGACACTTTTGAGATTGAAAAAGGTCATTATTTACAACTAAGCCAGGATAACATGTATAAAATAGGACTGCCTTAGGCTGTATGGTAATCCTGTCGGAAAGCCCCTTAGAACTCAACCAAAGTTATTCATTCAACAGCTATTTTTCAAATGCTTGCTAAGTGCCAAGCACTATATTAGGTGCTGGAGATTCTAAGACAAATAAACCATAATTCCTACCCTTAGGAGCTTTTAGTATAGCTGAGGAAGCAGACAATTACATTAAAGTACTATAGTTCCATGATAGATATTTGCACAGGGATCCTTGTGAGGGAGGCAGGAAATGAAGGGTCCTTGACTGAGTTTTCAAGAACAAAGTGTTAGTCAAAGAGTTATTGCGGGGTGGCAGAGGGTATATTGAGAAGGCTTTCAGGTACCAGATGAGCAGTTGGGATACTGAAAATAACAGTACTAACAACAAGAAGTTAGATTTGCATAGCCCTTTAGAAAGATGTCAAGAATTAAGATATTTGCATGGAAGAAAATAGAGAGCACCACCTATAAGCAGCAATGTCCACAAAGCCAGAAGAAATAAGAACACCAACCCATAAAAGAGATGAGCATTCAGATCCTCATACAATTTTCACAGAGGCCAATCAACAGCTGCTCCCCAGGGCTCTATTCTCCTCCCACTTCTCTTTTTCCATTCCTCCCCCACCCCATGACCTCATCCACACCCAGGACTTCAAAGGACAGTTACTTGCTGATGCCTCTTAAACATGTATGCTGGCCCTGTGCTTTCTTTTGAGCTGCAGGTCTGATTAGTCACCTGATCATTGATGAGCTCAACCTGGAACTTAACAGGTCAATTAACATCTCCCCACCCCCATCTGTTCTCCTGTGTTCTTCATTTACCCCAGATGATCTCTCTGTCCATCCATTGCTTACACATCAGAAACCTAGAAATCATTCTATATATGTCCTTCTTAGCTCCATTTCCTGCTGATTCTACCTTCCTTTCTATTACATGAACCACTCCCGTCCCCTCCATTCTCACCCTGCCTTGGCTATGACTCTTGTCACTTCCAGCCTGAATTACTGCTAACTCTTGCTTGTCACCTATCTGGCTTCCACCCAATCCATTCTCCATCCTGCACCAACTTAAGTTTCTAAAATGCACATCTAAGCACTTCACTCTCTTGCTTAAACCTTTCCGTGACTCCCTACAGCCCTCAGGATAAAGATCAAATTCCTTAGCTTAGCACCTAAGGCCCTCGTCCTCTATCTCTCTGGCCTCCTCCACACTCCCCACTTTCAGGCTTTCACTAGAGTAGCCATTCAAAATCACTCCTTCCTCAAAAGTCTGAAGTTGTTTCACACATCCATGCCTTTGCATCTGCAAAGTTCCCTTTGCTTTCTTACCCCATCCTCCCTTTTTGAATCAGCCTTCAGAATCTAGCTCAGGAAAAGCTTTCCCTAACCTTCAGAAGCCCTTCAAAAGCCGCTTCACTAAGTTTCAAGAACATAATTTTCCATACAATATTTGGATGTCTGTCTCTCCTAGACCAGGGTTTCTCAATTTTGGCATGATTGACATTTTGAGCCAGATACTACTTTGCTGTTGGGAGCTGCTGTGTGTATTGCAGGATATTTAGCAGCATCCCTGGCTTCTACTCACTTGATGCCAATAGCACCCCCTCTTCCCATGTTTTGACAATTAAAAATGTCTCCAGACATTGCCAAATATTCCCTGGAGAGGGGAGCAAAATTGCCCCCAGTTGAGAACCATTGCCCTAGACTATGATCTCCTTTGAGGCAGAGACCGTGTCTTATCTGATTCTTATTCCTAGTACATCCCAAGGTGCTTAAGAGGCAGTAGATATTCAGTAAGAGTTTAAGCAATGAATGAAAGAAAGAAGAAATGAATGTTCATTACTGGTACAAAAAAAAGAAAACGAAAAATAAAAAACCCGTTGCTGTCGAGTTGATTCCAACTCATAGTGACCCTATAGGACAGAGTAGAACTGCCCCAAAGAATTTCCAAGGAGAAGCTGGTGGATTCGAACTGCTGACCTTTTGATTAGTAGCCATAGCTCTCAACCACTGCACCACCAGGGCTGCATTCATTGCTGGTAGAACAGCTAAATGGTACAACCCCAAAGGAAAGCAATGTCTATGAAATTTCCAAATGAATGCAAACTTTGATCCAGCAATTCTTCTAGGATTTCCTTCTACAGCTATACTCACACATGCAAAGATGAATGTTCCATGTTATTTATTGAAACACTGTTTTACTGGCAAAAGACTGGAAGCCTAATTGTCCATGCATGGGACACTCTAAGTCAATCACAGCCCTTCATACAATGGAACACCATGCAACTGTAAAATACAATGAGAAACACACCATATACTGATATGGAAAGACCTCCAAGATGCATTATAAAATTTTAAAAAGCAAAATGTCAAATCGTGTATATAGTATGTTACCATTTGCATAAAAAGGCAGGAGCTGGGGGAGGGATAAACCAAACCAAACAGTTGCCATCAAGTCAATTCTGACTCATAGCTACCCTACAGGACACAGTAGAACTATTCCAAAGGTTTTCCAAGGAGTGGCTGGTGGATTCAAACTGCTGACCTTTCGGTTAGCAGCCATAGCTCTTAACCACTGTACCACCAGAACTCCAAAACTGGGAGATAACTATAGTTGTGCTTATTTGTACATGCATATGGTAACTCAGGAAGGATACATAAGATATGAATAATAGCAGCTGTGTGTGTAGGGGGTGAGGGTAGGAAGTGGGCAGTGGGAAGGCAAGAGGTGGGAAGATTTTTCCTTCTGTACCAATTTATACTTTCTGATATTTTAAATCTTATAAATGTTTTGTTGTTGTGTGCCAGATAAGCCAAAAAACCCGTTGTCATCGAGTCGATTCTGACTCAAAGCAACCCTATAGGATAGAGTAGAACTGCCCCACAGGGTTTCCAAGGAGCAGTTGGTGGATTCAGACTGCCGACATTTTGGTTTGCAGACAAAGACAAGCTCCTAATCACTGTGCCGCCAGGGCTCCATGTGCCATGGAGTCCACTTGAAATGATTGTTTTTACAAGAAAGGCAGAAAATTGTAAAGGAATTTACATTTAATAAAGTGTACAAAATTCTAACTAATCATTGGTTAATTTGATAGGTGAAATTTCATTATGATAATTATTGTGACAAAGAAGAGTTCTATGTTAAAATATAATAAAGCCTTTTCTAAATCCATGTTCACTCATGTCACATGTAAAAATACTGGGTTTATCTAGTTCTGATCAAGTCTCTTAAGAAAGGTTCTGTGCAACAAATACTTTATTTGGTCCAATGTAATGTTCAGTAGTTACTATTCCTCTTCTCATTCCTTTAGTGTTTACTAGGTGCAAAGTAAGGTAGTAGATATTTTGAGGGATATGAAATCAACAAGACACACTCCCTGTGCTTAAACAGTTTATAACCTAGTCGGAGTGTACATATCCCCATGTCTCCATCCTTCACTTTGCTTGAGCCTTTGCTCAAATGTCACCTCATACTCTGATGCCCCCTTTCTAAAATAGCTCCATTATCTCTTCATTCTCCACTTCTTTAAACTTATTTATTTTTCTTTATATCACTTATCACCACCTGACAATTACATATTTATTTGATTATTGTTATTAATGGATTTGTTAAGAAGAAATGAGTAGCTGTGTCATTCCGGATTGTAGAGGATGGTGAAATCAATACACATGGTCAAATGAGAGAAAGACATGTGGACTTGAAGGCGCTGAGATCATATAGATGAGTTTGAGGTAGGGAAGGCTAAAGAGTTGTCATAATGAAGTACAAATCAAAGGTCTCGTGTATGTTTTACATTGACTAGAAATAATCTTTAAGTAGCTAATGGAGGGGTAGGTGGAGTCTGCCCAACAAACCAAATATATGTATATCTAAATTCTGCACAAAGATAAATGAATAGAATAAAAAATTCAAGCCAAAGCACTTGATTACCAGTGACCCTGACCTAAATTTACTCAAAACCTCAATAGCCCTCAAACGTCTTCGTAGTTTTGGGATTTAATACTCTATTATCTCAATAAATAAGAAGTAGAACTTTTAGATCTACTTAAACTCCGTTTAAATTCTCCTGATTATAATATCCCTTTCCCCACCTTTCTTTGGCCTTAGCTAAAGAGAAAAGCTCAAGCTTTCATTAAATTACTCTGACCTTTCATTAAAGGATCACTCAGTGGACAGTCGGGGGTTTGGCTTGTGTTCTTTTCCAGCCACCTGAATGGCAGGTTGAATGGGTTTAATGGATCTAAGATGATGAGAGAGAAGGCCGGTGACTAATGCATTTAGCCACCTTGTTTCCAGAACAATCACATAAGTGAAAACCTTCTTGTCATGCTTGATCAACTTTGTTAAAGAGAGCTGGGCAGGTATAAAAGTCCAGTGCAGAGAATGTTTTTATACGGACACGGTACTGTGAAATCAGAGCCTCATTTGAGAATATCCCTGCAGGGTCTCGGTTCCTGGTAATGACCTGTCATCAACATTGGCGCTTTTGACCACCCCCTCCCTGAAACTCCTTTATGCCTTTATTTCAGTGACCCAACCCTGTACTACTACTTTAGAAACAGATTAGTCTGAGGGTTAAGAACATGGCACTGGAATCAGATTGCCTGTGTTTGATACTGGGCACTGAGCCTTACTGTGTGAGTTTGGGCAAGTTGCTTAACCTCTCTGACTCTCAATTTTTTCAAGTAATAGTATATAACTCATTAAGGTTTTTTTTAAAAAAATATATATTTTATTGTATTTTAGGTGAAAGTTTAGATAGCAAATTAGTTTCCCATTTAACAATTTTTAAACAAATTGTTCCATGACAATGCGTCAACATTCGCATTATTTCCATTCTGTTTGTTCTGTTTCCGTTAATCTAGCTTCCCTGCCCCTCTTTAGCTTCTCATCTTTGTTTTAGGGTAAATGTTCACCGTTTGGTCTCATATAGTTGATTATTTAAAGAAGCACAGTATTCATGGGTGATGTTGTTTATTTTATAAGCCAGTCTATCGTTTGGCTGAAAGGTGACCACCAGGAGTATCTTTAGTTCCAAGTTCAAAGGGAAACTTAGAGCGATAGTCTTGAGGGTTCCTCTAGTCTCTATCAGTCCAGTAAGTCTGACCTTTTCTAGGAATTTGAGTTTTGTTCTACATTTTTCTCCCTTTCTATCCAGGACCTTCTACTGTATCCCTGACTGGAATGGTTGGTATTGGCAGCCGGGCATCATCTAGTTTTTCTGGTCTCAGGCTAGATGAGGCTGTGGTTCATGTGGGCTATTAGTCCTGTGGACTAGTTTCTTCTTTGAGTCTTTGGTTTCCTTCATTCTCTTTTGTTTGCAGATGAGTAGAGATCAATAGCTGTATCTTGGATGGCCACTCGGAAGCTTTAAGACCCCAGACCCGGCAGTTCCGGTTAGGCGGCAGAGTTTGTTTACGTTGCTCACAGATCTAGAGGCTACCTTCCCCAGATCAGGCTCCAAGATGGGGAAATCCTTTGCCAACTTCATGTGCAAGAAGGGCTTTCATCCTGCCTCCAAATCTAATATCAAAAAAGTATGGATGACAGAACAGAAAATATCATATGATAAGAAGAAACAGGAAGAATTAATGCAACAGTATCCTAAAGAACATATGATAACAGATTGCTTATGAGAGATGACTGTGTAAAGAATGGCCTTAATTTCATGTAGGATGCCCTGCCAGGAGCTAAAAAAGAAAACAGAGAGAAAGAAGTAATAGAAGGTGAGACTGAATACAAATTTGAACGGCAGAAAGGAGCCCAAGGAGAAGAATATGCCAGAAATGACATGAATATCAGAGATCAGCCCTTTGGTATTCAGGTTTGAAATGTGAAGTGCATTAAATGTTACAAATGGGGCCATGTCACTGCAGATCGAGAATGTCCTTTGTTTGGTCTTCCTGGAATCAATGCAAGTTCGGTTTCTACTGATGGCTCAGGTAGGCATTAGACATGATTTATTTGTTCGTTTTGGAACTTATGTCAAGGATGAATAAGGAAAGATAAAATAATATCTTTCTTTAATCTCTCTGGATGGTCTTTTGTTTTGTTATGTTATGTTTTATTTTTGTTTTTTTGGGCTAAGGCACATTTCCAAAATTTGATGGTAAATGAGAAAATCTGATCATATATTCTGAATCTGAAATGTCATGTAATAAAATTAAATTTACTTTTTATAAAAAAATAATAATAATAAGAGAGAGACCTCAGACACTGCTCTCACCAAACTAGGGTGTAGAACGTTATCATTATGAACTATGTTATGCCAATTGACTGAGTTGTCTCACAAGACTATGGACTTAGACCTTCAAACCCAGTAAACCAATCCAGCGAGATGTTTGGTTATGTTTAGGAAGTATCCGTAACTGTGTCCCCTATGTGGTTTATTTATATACATATGAATATATATGCAGCACACATAAATGTATATACATATGCCTACAGATACCTATACATGCACACTTATTAGGGTTATTTTTCCCTTAAATATTTTTATTGTGGTAAAATATATATAATAAAACATTTGCTAATTTGACAATTTTTGCGTATACAATTCAGTAACACTGATTATGTTCATCATGTCGTGCAACCATCACCGCTGTTCTTTTCCAGATTATTCCACCACCATTAACAGAAACTTAGTGCCCTCTAAGCAATGACTCTCCTTTCTCCCCTCCCTCTCATCCCTGGTAACCACTGATAAACTTTGGTCTGTATATATTTGCCTATTTCATCTAAGAGAGATCCTACAATATTTATCCTATTTGACTGACTTCTTTCATTCAGCATAATGCTTTCAAGGTTCATCCATATTGTAGTATGTATCAAGACTTCATTACTCTTTATGGCTGATCAAAGACTACAGCCTTCAGTATGGAGTGCACCTCAAGATAAAGAAAACAAAAATCCTCACAATTGGACCAATAAACAACATCGTGATAAATGGAGAAAAGGTTGAAGTTGTCAAGGATTTCGTTTTACTTGGATCCACAATCAACTCCCATGGAAGCAGCAATCAAGAAATTAAATGACGTAATGCATTGGGCAAATCTGCTGCAAAAGACCTCTTCAAAGTGTTAAAAAGCAAAGCTGTTACTTTGAAGACTAAGGTGAGCCTGACCCAAGTCATAGTATTTTCAGTCACCTCATAGGCATGCAAAAGCTTGACAATAAATAAGGAAAACTGAAGAAGAATTGATGCATTTAAATTATGGTGTTGGTGAAGAATATGTTGAATATACCTTGGGCTGCCAGCATAGTGGTTAAGAGCTCGGCTGCTAACCGAGAAGTCGGTGCTTCGAATCCACCAGCCGCTCTTTGGAAACCGTATGGGGCAGTTTTACTCTGTCCTATAGGGTCGCTATGACTCAGAATCGACTCAGTGGCAATGGGTTTGGTTTGGGTTTTTACGGACTGCCAGAAGAACAAACAAATCTATCTTGAAAGAAGTACAGCCAGAATGCTCCATGAAAGAGAGATGGCAAGACTTTGTCTCCCTTACTTTGAACATGTTATCAGGAGGGACCAGTCTCTGGAGAAGGACATCATGCTTGGTAAAGCAGAGGGTCAGCAAAAAAGAGGAAGACCCTCAAGGAGATGGATTGACACAGTGGCTGCGACAATGGGCTCAAATATAGCAGTAACAGTGAGGATGGCACAGGATCAGGCAGTTTTCATTCTGTTGTACATGAGGTTGATACGAATCTGAATGGACTCGATGGCACTTAACAAAACAACAGTATTTTTGTATGTATAGACCACATTTTGTTTATCCATTCATCTGTTGATGGACATTTCGGTTGTTTCCACCTTTTGGCTATTGTGAATGGTGGTGCAACAAACATCGGAGCACAGATTTCTCTTTGCATCCCTGTTTTCAGTTCTTTTCAGTATACACCTAAGATTGGGATTGCTGGGTCATATGGTAGTTCTATGTTTAACTTTTTGAAAAACCGCCAAAGTATTTCCACGGCAGCTGTACCATTTTGCGTTCCCACCAGCAATGAATGAGGGTTCCAATTTCTCTACAACCTCACCAACACCTGTTGTTTTCCGTGGTTTTTTTTTATCATAGCCATTCTAGTGGGGGTGAGGTAGTACCTCACTGTGGTTTTAATTTGCATCTCCCTAATATTGTGAGAATTAAATTAATTAACACATGTAAAACACTTAGAATAGTGCTGGGAACATAAGTGGTTAATAGACATTAAGTGCATTTTATCTTCGAATTCTCTTTCTCAGTCTCCCTGTCTGCCCCTTTTTCCAGTTCCCTGAATATTACCCCAAAGTTGCCTATTAATCTTCTTTCCTTTCTTTTGGATATACAATTCTTCCCACAGTTCCATTTGTCATTTGTTTGGGAAAGATCAGACACTCTAAAGCTGATTCTAATTTTCCTCCTTGAGCTCCAGCCATGTTTTAGTGCCTACCAGGTACTTATCTGGTTGTTCTGACAGCACCAAAATGAACACACCTAGATCCCAACTCATCATCTCAGGAAAACACATTTCTTTGGTGACTCCCCAGACATCCATGTCTAAATACTTGACAAATCTTTTGTAATCTTTTGCTTATCTATATTCTTCTTCCCATTTTCATAGCTACCCCCTAATTTCAGCTTTCCTCACCTCATGCTGGAAACTCTGGTGGCATAGTGGTTAAGATCTATGGCTGCTAACCAAAAGGTCAGCAATTTGAATCCACCAGGTGCTCCTTGGAAACTCTATGGAGCAGTTCTACTCTGTCCTATAGGGTTGCTATGAGTTGGAATCGACTTGATGGCAACAGGTTTGGTGCTTTGTTTTTTTTTTTTTCACCTCGTGCCTGGCCTATTCCAATTGCTTCTAGTCTCTCCTACACATCAATTAATCACAAATTATACCGTAAATGTTATGTCATTCTCCTTCTTGGAAATCTTTGGGACCTCCCCCTCATCTATCATAAAAAATCCAAACTCTTTAGCTTAGCATTTAAGGCTTTCTTGGCTCTGGCTCCCAACTCTTTCCTCCCCCCTATTTCTCTGCACAGACGTTATGCTCTAACCACCTTGAATTCTTCAATCTCTGTGTTTTTGCTCACATCAAACAAAAAAAAAAGAAAGAAAGAAAACTAGTGGTCATCAAGTTGATTCTGACTCAAAGTGATCCTATGAGACAGAGTGGAACTGTCCCATAGGGTTTCCAAGGAGCGGCTTGTGGATTCAAACTGCCGACCTTTTGGTTGGCAGTCGAGCTCTTAACCACTGCACCACCCGACTTAAAATGGCTCTTTACCCAACTCCAGCCACTCATCCTTCAAAGCCCATGTATGTGCCACTTCTTCCAAAGACCTTTCCTGACTTCTCGCTCTCCTTAAGCAATTTTAGACTTTCTATCATTTTTATTGTGCTTATCACATTCTGCCTTTTATTGTAATTATTTGTTTCCATGGCTTGGCTCTCCTTATAGATTGTAAAGTGTTTGTGAGCAGGGATCCTATTCTGTATATATCTTTGCATCAGACTTACCTTATTCAATACCTTTCATATACGGTAGTAGATTCTTAATAAATGTGAATGAATTAATGAAATCAGAGTAGAGCCCATATCTGTGTGTAATACTTACAAAAGATTTGGTGGCAACAACTGCAGCCACCAAGTCATAACCTAAACCAGAAAGTACACTTTAGAGAATAATTACATTTCCTTGGCTCATTAAACTTGGGAAGTGGCTTCAGTGATGTGGTCATTTTTCTGCTAAGCCCCAAACCCAGCCCATCAGTTCATGAAGAGTCAACATGTGGAAATGTTTATCAGCCACTAAGCACCAACTTAGACTGAGTGGTTTTGCTGTCACCAACAACCAATCAATCAGAGTATTACTTCTTCATACTCTGAGCCCAGAAACTCTTACAGGAATTACGAGAGACGTTAAAAAAAAGTTTAAGATGTCATCATCGTATGAATGCTTTTGCTCTGATTATGAGACCAAATCAGTGTACCTGAAATTATTTACAATAAATAAGGCTAACGTGTATAGTATGAATACTAAGCATCATAGAAACTTAGGAAAAGGAAAGATAATAAAAAAATAATAATAGGTGCCGTTTGCAAGCCTAGTATTCACAAGCCTGTTATCATTATTTTATACCATTCCCTACCCATATCTTATGAGCTAAGCATTAACTCATTCTACAAATGCAGAAACCAACGTTAAGAAGTTAGGTAATTTGCCCAAGGTCATATAACTAGTAAATGCTGCTGTTTACCAACTGGGTTTCAGATTCAGGTTCTATTGTGTCCATCAGGGCTCAGCCTTCAGAAGCCCACTTTTGAAACTTTTAATTAGCCTTCTGCACAAAACCTCAATAGTTTTTTTCCTTCTTAAGCAATAGAATCCAAACTTCTATGTGTGGCATTCAAGACCCTCCACAAAACATACTGTCTTTAAAAACTGGTAAACGTATATATAAATAAATGTGGATGTGTGTATCGTGGGGAAAAAAAAATCAAAATCTGGGCCTAGAATTTCATGATTTCATTATTGGGGTGGGGCAGGAAATGATGTAAAAGTACACTAATGAGCTTAAATTTTTCCAGGGACAGCTATAGACAGAGTAAATCTAGATACTGATAGGAAGATATCTGTGGGAAAATTTAAAATAATTTGGAATAGATCATGAGGGCAGCTTCTGTGGTGCTGGCAATATTTCATTTCTCAACATAAGAATTTTAGTCTTTGTTTGCTTTCCATTCTTTTTTCTAGTTGTGTTATATTTTTGTACATGTGGTATGTCATAATAAAATATTAAAAAAAAAAAAAAAGACCCTCCGCAATGTGTCTCCAGTAACCTATCCTTCAAGCCTGGTGTACAAGTACTTCCCACTCTATACCCTGGTCGAAAGGGACATCTCGGACTCAGCATCTTTTGATAAATTCCAGTGTTTAGGCCTTGTGTCTTAATCAAAACTCTTGGTTGTAAGTAACTAAGCACACACAAACAAGCCAAAAAAGGGGAAAGTTATAGGGATATGAAGGAATCCCATAAAACCCATAGGCAGAACATCTGGTCAGGCTTTGCAAGGTTTAGAACCTAGGCCTGGGAAACATGGGGAGGCATGACTGCTGCCTTCCTAGGGTGGCTCTCCCTGTGACCAGATGGCCTCTTCTCTGCTCCTCTGAGCATTCATTTTATTCCTCATCTCCCCTGCATGCTGGGCAGCTGGTAGCAGGTTACTGCCCTACATTCCTCAGCTGTAGAGGTAGAGAATAACCAGCCATCTATGAGCCCCATGGCACAAGAAAGAAAATATGATTGGCAACTTGGGTGAAGTGACATCTATGGCCAAGGAAGGCAAGGTCTCATAGCACAAACATGGCTGTTGCAACCCTTCCTTATGTGCATTGCCTGGGGGGAGTGGGGGGTGGTACATTTCTTGAACAAAGACAGCTAAAGATTGATCAGACGGAATGGATCTACTGTACTCTACCTTACCAACCTGTCCTAGTTATCTAGTGCTGCTTTAACAGAAATACCACAAGTGGATGGCTTTAACAAAGAGGAATTTATTTCCTCACAGTCTAGTAGGCTAGAAGTCCAAATTCAGGGTGTCAGCTTCAGGGGAAGGCTTCTGTCTCTGTCAGCTCTGGAGGAAGGTCCTTCTCATCAATCTTCCCCTGGACTAGGAGCTTCTCTAAATAGGACCCCCAGGCCCAAAGGAAGCGCTGTGCTCCTGGCACTGCTTTCTTGGTGGTATAAGGTCCGGATTCTCTGTTTGTTTCCCTTTCTTTTTATGTCTCGTAAGATAAAAGGTGGTGCAGGCCACACCCCAGGGAAACTCCCTTTACATTGGATCAGGGATGTGACCCTAGTAAGGATGTTACAATCCCATCCTAATCCTGTCTAACATAAAATTACAGTCACAAAATGGAGGACAACTACACAATACTGGGAATCATGGCCCAGTCAAATTGATACACACATTTTTTGGGGGACATAATTCAATCCATGACACCATCCTATCCTGGAAAAATCCTGACTCTCCCTCCAATCCCGGTTCAAACGCTACTTCCTTCTTTTTTTTATCCCCTTTAGAGAGACTTAAGCTCTGTATTTTGTCTAGCTTTTTGACCTCCATATCACACTTCCTTGCACATAACAGTTGCTCAATAAATACGGGTTGAAGTGAGTTGAGGTAGAATGGTAGAAGAAGCCTTTGTGAAAGGTGGGATCTGGCCTGAGCTTTAAAGTAGGGATGTGACTTTCATCAATGGAGGGGGTGTCGGGGAGAATATTGAGCCTGGGGAAATAATGAGCAAGGGTCCATGAATGAAAGAGCTGTGAAGAGACCCTCCAGAATGGAGACTGGTGTGGGCCCTGGGGATCATGGAGGAGGAGGCTAAGGCTTATGAGAAACCTTGAAAGGGGACCCGCAGAGGAATTAAGCTTAATGCCACAGGGAACTGGGAGGCAGCTTAAGAACAGAAAAATGCTTTGGTGAAAGAGGAAGGTGATAAATTAAGATTAACCTGGCAGTACATATGCAAAGCTGAATATAGAGGAGAAGGCAATGCTGAGGGTGGCAGAACCAACTTGAGGCCAAGGACAGTTGGAAGACTGTGTCAGAGATTCAGCCGTGAGCAAGTGAGAGCCAGACCAAGGGAGTGTCCCTGGCTGAATGAATGGGAAGAAAAAATCCTAAGAGATTTCAAAGAAATAAATGGTAGAACTGGGTCTCTCATATTTACTGCTACAGTTGTTGTTATGTTGTTGTTAGTGCAGTTGAGTCGGTTCCAATTCGTAGCAACCCTGTGTATGACAGAACAAAACACTGCCTGGTCCTGCACCATCCTCACAATAATTTCTATGTTTGAGCCCATTGTTGCAGCCACTGTGTCAGTCCGTCTCATTGAGGGTCTTCCTCTTTTTTGGTGACCCTCTATTTTACCAAGTATGATGTCCTTTTCCAGGGTCTGGTCCTTCCTGATAACATGTCCAATGTATGTGAGACAGTGAATATTAGGCCTAGACTTAACCTATACTCTGCTGGTATTTGAAATAACTGGTGGCATAGCTTCCAGCATCATAGCAACATGCAAGCCATACAGTACAGCAAACTGACAGACGAGTGGTGGGTCTGGTTATAGCTACTGCGTTTTCTTAGGGCTCTTGACTGAGCCACCATGACTGAACACAGGGAATCTACATCGAGCTCTATCACATGCTTACAACATAACTGTGCATGAGACACATGCCGTAAGCCCCTCCCTTTTCCCATCAGCTTTTGTCACTGGAACATGGAGATATGGAGGTGTGTGAGGTGCTTGGAGCAGAACACTAATGGGGGGGTTTAACCAGTTCTACTAACCATGGGTATCATGGGGCTCTGTGGAAGGCAGGTGCAGAGTAGGGGTCAGGCACAGGGATAAGAAAGAAGGTGAAAACAGAGCAGGAATGGTGGGGTGTTGCAGAGGCTGCAGAGATCCTCAAGGGAAGAGCTGCTGGTTATGGTCTGAAGAGTTACAATTTGAGCGTATGTTCAAAAGGGTGTGTGAGCAAGGCCAATATACTGTATACATTTAAGTCAGAGATTGCAAACTGGTGGCCAGAGAGCTGGATATTTGCCCAGATGTGCTTTCTTTAAAATTTTTAATAGTCTTTATTTAACAAACACAAGTAGTACTTGTTGTTAACTCATTTTATCCTGTTGAAGTTGGTACTACTAATAACCTCATTTAACAGATGAGAAGACTTAGGCGCAGAGAAGTTAAGTAACTTGCCCAAGGAACGTAGCTAGTAAGTGAAAAAGCCAGGATTTGAACCCGAGAAATCTGCTTCAAATCTGTCTTCTTAATCACCATGCCTACTTCTCATTCATGGCTACAATTCTTCTAATCCATTATTAAACTTCAAAAATTAGGGCATTGTGCACACCAATCCAGATTTTTTGGCTTCTCTGAAAAAAATTGAGAAATCTGGCAACACTGCACCTGCCTTCTCTACATGGAACTGTGGGTCAGCTACCCCATTCAATGGGACATGCACTTCGTCCCCATCCAGCCCAGAACCTCGCTTATTTCATCATCTGCCTGGCCCCTGTAGAAACTTGTGTTTTCTATCCCAGGTCTGAGCTGTTAAATCCATACTGTTACGCATGATGAAGCCAGAGTTCCTCTTAATTCTATAAATATATGTAAATCTTACCAAGTGTGGGACCCTTGGCTGAGCATCATGTGGTAATTAAAAGACAAATCACAAATGCTCACTGCCCTCGATTTACCTGTCCAGTAATATGTTACTAAATAAATTATGAAAGGACAAGGTTAGAAGTAGAAACAAATGCTGTTGAAACCCTGGGAGGGAGTGTTTAAATCTGTGAGGGCTTCATGGAGGATAGATGGTGATGGAAGATCAGGAGGAGGAAAGCAAAGTCAACGAAGTCAAGGAGGAGGGAAAGTCCAATACTTGGAGAATTGTGAGCCACCTGGTTTGCTTGACACACGGGTAGGGTGAATAAAGGTTCCGATTTACTGGGGATGGGTCCAGTCCTGGTATCCCCTTCTACTTTTTCATTTTATTTTTTTAATTTTTAAAAATTTTATTGTGGTGGAAATATACACAGCAAAACATACACCATCTCAGTTTCTACATGTACAATTCAGTAACGTTGAGTACATTCTTCAAGTTGTACAGTCATTCTCGCTATGCTTTTCCAAATCACTCCACCACCATTTACATAAATTCAATGGCCCCTAAACAAAAACACCCCCTCCTCCCCTCTTTCCACCCCTGGTACCCACTGAAATAATCTTTGGTTTCTATTTCATGTAAGTGAGATCGTACAGTATTTTTCCTTTCACAAACTCACTTATTTTGCTCAGCATGATGTTTTCAGGGTTCATCCATGTTGTGGCATACATCAGGACTTGGTGGCTTTATGGCTGATAGTATTTCATTGTGTATATATACCCTTTTGCTCTTAAAAGTGTACTAGTTTTGATGATAAATTATACGGTCAGCTTACACATAGGGCTTATTTTTATATTAAGTAAATATTATCCTGGCCAAATCAAGAAAATCTATGTCCCAGTACTGAATAAATTTAAAAGGCCCATGCCACAAAATATGTCTACATTTTCACAGGAAGAACAAATGAATAAACAAACACGATAAATGTTACATTAACACCTACAGAATGAAAGGTACAACAACTCACAAAATGGAGTGAGATAAGGAAGATGCAAGAAAGAGAACGGGAAGAAAAACGGAAAGTGACTGGTGTTACCATTTAGGCCATTGCTCGGTTACAAAATGGTGTTCCCCTGTCTACTATCCCTTCCGCTGGAGTCCAGGCACCTGAAACGCTATCCCTAACCTGAGAACAGTCTTCATAAAATGGTCAGGCCAGCTCTGCAAGGACAAGACGAAAAGCAAGTAGGTGAATTACCTCACGTTTCTGGGCCTCCAATCCTTTATCCATAAGAGGGACAAAAGCAATGTGATGTCACTTCCGGGATTAGCTTTTAACCCTGCCTGACATCCTGAGTGCAAACTAATGAGACCTTACCCAGAATCACCACTCAGGCCATGCCTGGATTCTGGGCCCTTAGAAACTGTGAGATAATAAATACTTGCTGTTTTAGGCAGCTAAATTTTGGGTGATTTGTTACGTGGTAAGAGATAACTGACACATCCCATGAACAGACAAGACTGACAAGAACGTGATTTAATGGGGGTAAGGTTGTGGGAAGTCTCTGTTAGGTCTCTATCAGTGCACTTCCATTCTAAATGTTAGGACACGTGAGAAAGTAAACAGGCTTGTAGCTGATAACTGGTGGACCCAGGATTCAACCAAGGCAGTCTGATCCCAGACGTAAAGCCCTGGGCTGGTGAACTTGTATTAACGTGGGTTTGGTCGTCCTGTTGGCTGTTTACAAAGTAAAGAAGCTGGGAAATACACCCTGAGAAATTAGGATGGGCTTTATTCATCAGCCAACTTGGGGCACCTTAGTTTTTTGCTTGTTGGTTTGTTTGTTTGTTTACTGTGGTAAGTATATATACAACAAAACATTCGCCATTTCAACAGTTTTACATGCACAGTTTCAAGACATTGATTACATTCACCATGTTGTACAACCGTCGCCACTATCCATTTCCATATTTTTTCATTACCCTTAACAGATGCTCAGCCCCCTCTAAGCAATGACTCTCCCTTTCCCCCTTTCTCTCACTCCTGGTAACCACTAATAAACTTTGGTCTCTAACCATTTGTAGGGCTCCTTACTTTCGTAAGGCTGTATCCCATTGCAGTCGAGTTGATTTTGACTCATAGCAACCGTATAGGACAGAATAGAACTGCCCCATAAGGCTCCCAGTGCCGTAAATCTTTGTGGAAGCAGACTGCCACATCTTTCTCCCGCAGGGTGGCCGGTAGCTTCAAACCGATGACCTTTCGGTTAGCAGCTGAGCACTGAAACACCATGCCACCAGGGCTCCCTATAAGGCTGGATAAACCCGTTGCGTCGAGTTGATTCCGACTGTGTAGGATACCAAAATTATTTTCAGTGCCAGCTTCTGGAACACCACAGAGAAGGTGTTGGAAAAACACCAGTTTTATTCTCCAGCTAAGTTGTCTGATATATTTTCCAGATCAACAGACAAGGACAATTTATCTCAAGCCAGCTTCCTATGCTGTGGTGGTGAGTTTGGTGGTTCCTTTGCTGTTAAGGTAACTCTTAAAAGGGAGCAATGGAATTGCCACTTAATCCTTGGTTGAAATTGATCTTTGATTTGAAATGAAAACAACCTAAAATGCAAACAAATATTATACCCACAGGATCAGATAACTTCCTGGTCCTTTTTATTTTTTCTTTCCTTACACACTAGAATGTTCACAGAGAAAATTAACTACTTAGTTCTTCTTAACACACAAATCTCTCTGCCCTTTCTAATTAAAACTTTGAGCTTCCTAATAACAGGCCCCTAGGTTAAAGTGTCCAGATTATTAACCAGAGGCAGAAACCAGTCAACTATTAGATGCTGTCTTGTTTCTCTTTCAGATATTTGGCCTTTGAAGATGATACTGTACTGTTATCTGAACAAACAAAAAAAAATTTTTTTAAGTAATTAACCTAGTTTCAAAGAGATGATCAAATGCTAGGAGTGGGCAAAAGATCAACCTAACAGTGAAAGAAACTTGATCAGAGTAAAGGGAACTTCCTCTCTGCCTCATTCTCCCAGCTGCTTCTGTTCTCTGAAAGTGCCCGTCAGCGCTCATCTGCAGGGCAGTTCTGGGAGGGCAGATGAGCCACGGTCTTGAAAGCTGGGATTCAAGTCAGGTATTGGAAAGGCCTCAAGTAACCAGAATGTACTGTTGTCTCCCAGATGGTGTAGTAAGGGCTTTCCTTTGAATTGAATTTAATAAACCTATAAAATAATTTAATAATAAAAAATATTAAGCTTGGTTTAAATCAGCTTAGAGTTTTGGAGACTTGGTTAACCATGACATCATAAGATTTTTAGAATTTAAACTGACTGTCATGGTTTGAATTATGTCCCCCAAAATTGTGTGTATCGATTTGGCTGGGCCATGATTCCCAGAACTGTGTGGTTGGCCTCCATTTTGTGATTGTAGTTTTATGTTAAACAGGATTACCCAGGTCACATCCCTGATCCAATGTAAAGGGAGTTTCCTTGGGCTGTGGCCTACACCACCTTTTATCTCTCAAGAGATAAAAGGAAAGGGAAGCAAGCAGAGAGTTGGGGACCTCATACCACCAAGAAAGCAGTGCCAGGAGCAGAGCGCATCCTTTGGACCCGAGGTTCCTGCGCAGAGAAGCTCCTAGTCCGGAGAAACACTGATGAGAAGGCCGAGAAAGAGAAAGCCTTCCCTGGGGCTGACGCCCTGAATTTGGACTTTTAGCCTACTTTACTGTGAAGAAATAAATTTCTGTTTGTTAAAGCCATCCCCTTGTGGTATTTCTGTTGTAGCAGCACTAGATGACTAAGACACTGACCTAAGGTATCTAGTTCAATCCCTCCATTTTATAGAAATAGTACAAAGAAAAGTGAAATGGCTTGCTAAAATGTCACACAGCAAATCAGGGAAAGGACTTGAAGTCCTCCTAAGGCAGTTCAGTTTTCTTGGCTAAATCACTACTTTCTAGCTATGTTCCAAGCTCTTCAGCAAACTGAATCTTCCTTTCCTGACCCTCAGTAACTAAGGCATAACCACCAGCTGATGTCTAATTGATTCCGATGCATGGTGACTACATGCGTCCCAGGGTGGTGCAAACAGTTAACGCACTCGTCTGCTAATCGAAAGGTTGGAGGTTCAAGCCCACCCAGAGGCACTTCGAAAGAAACGCCTGGCAATTTACTTCTGAAAAATCAGCCATTGAAAACCCTATGGAGACAGTTCTACTCTGACACACATGGGGTTGCCAACTAAGGCTTGGAAAATGGGTAAGATTTCTTCTGTTATGCAGATTAGCATTTTTTAACTTGCTAGAATAGAAGCAGGAAGGAGTAAGAGAACTGAAAGTAGAGAGATTATCTGCTTCAAGTTAGTTAAATTCACAGTTACCAACAAGGTATTGTGACTCCTGCAGTCACCAAACGCAGTTATAACACATTTTGTACTCTGATCTTTGTAGCTTGGCACAAAATGTAGGGGAAATGACTCAGTTCCTTAAAATCCCCCCAGTTTTGTTCCAGTAGACATCTGATTATGTACTAGTGCAAGGCACAGTTTTAGACACTGCAGAGGTTACAAAGATGAAAAGACCCAGGCCTTGTCCTCAAGGGTCTTTCAGTTTAGTTGTAGGGACAGTCCCGTTAGTGACTTACTCTACTAAAAAAGCAGATGACTGTTAGTGCCAAGCAGAGAGAAAATCCATGTGGCTGAAGAAACCCAGAGGAAGAGGAGATTCAGGCTCACTCCTGGGAGAGCAGTTGGTATTTGCTGGGCCTCAAAGAATCAGTAGGCTCTAGACAGACAGCAGCAGCCGAAGGATCAGCACGAGCAAAGCCGCAGAAGCACAAACATGCCAGAGAGTTAGCAAATGCGTTTCCAATGCCCCATAAGGATAATCAGGACAGTTGATTGCCACGGCCCTTACCAAATAACTAAGGGCACTCTTGTCCTGCTCTGACATGAGAAGATGGACAGATGGAAATGGGGCAAAGCCAGAGCAACCGAGCTTTCACGTGAACCCAGAGGTCATACATTGATCATGAAATCACAACCAAGCTTACATGTAACTTCCAGAGAGATTCACAGTGTTCCGTGTCAAAGTAAAAGAGACAAAAGTAACCTAATTCACCTATGATAAAATGCCCCTCCCCTTTCCCTACACTTCAGAAAGAGGAAAAATGTGAGGAAAGTCCCTTAAACCAGTGCTTCCCGAAATTTTCCACGACAATATATCTACTTGAAGTGTGTTGGCTTGCTTGCTCTCAGACTCATTCCCTCCCGTCTTCTGTCTTCTGCTCTGCTCTTAACGGTTGTTGTCGTTAGCTGCCCTGAAGTCAGCGTTTCAGTCAGCCCCTGATTCATGGCAACCCCATGTATAACGGGATCAGATCATTGTGATCCATAGGGATTTCACTGGCTGATTTTTTTGGGAAGTAGATCACCAGGCATTTCTTCCTAGACGCCTCTTTGAACTACCAATCTTTCAGTTAGTAACCAAGTGCTTAACCATTTGTGCCCACCTGGGGACTGCAACTGTACCACTCGGATTCTTTTAATTCAGAAATTTAGAAAATCAACAGAATGGTGTGTTGAACCCATACTATGAAATTAACTATATTTCCTTTTTTGGGAAAATAACCAAATTGAAAATCATGTATAGTCATAAAGACAGTGTACAGCTAATATTAGCTTTTCATTGGGGTATTAATTAAACTCTTAACCAGGGATGACTAGGGCTAGGTTTCTGACAGTCAGTGTTTGCTTGCACAGTCAAAGTGGCCACCCCCTTCTTCCTTTTTCATTTTGTGCTGGCCACAACCCATACTGATTTTGTCTCTTCTCAAAATTAATTGCAGAGATACAATTGTGGGTTTTAGGCCTCCATCAGTTATTTTTCTATTTCTAGCTGTTTCTGTTTCTAATTTTTATTGTAGAAAGGCTAGATAATTCTCTAATGCAGACATTTTTATGAAGCTGTGGAGAGCAAGGGGTCTTACAGACCACCCACCTTTAGGGAGAGTCTTTTCATATCACATAGGAGCTTCCTCTCCCTTGCCTCCTCATATCCCACAAATGTTAAATGCTGTGTTCTTGCAACAAAGTGGCTCTGCTATTTCACTGCTTTTTTGTCCTATGCGTTAAGGAGGAGTCAGGTGGGTGCCACTCGACTCATCAGCTCTGATTCTTTCCCTGGATGTGGGCTGCTGAGGCAAGTATGCTTTGAGTGTCAAGGCTTGAATTACATGCCCTGCCTCTGTCCGACTTCATATTCTACTTTTACTTGTCCTTTGTATTTTTAAATCAAGCTGGATAAAGTAAAATATATGGATTTCAAGTTTTAACCCAAAACAAGGTAGGGGAAAGAGGAGAAAGGAGCTAGCATTTATTAAGCATGAAAACCATGCTAGGCGCATTATTTATGTTGCCTTTATGTAATGGTCTCAACAATGCTAGGAGATGTTACCTCCATTTGACAGCTGAACACCTGAGGAGGTCCAGGAAGATATCAGGCAGTTGAGGAGCAGAGCCGGCTCTAGAATCAGAGTGGTCTGACTGAGAGCACTTATCTACTTATTATACCGCAACGCAAAGCCAAGTCTGAATCCATATTATTGTTTCTGCTTTCTGATTGGGCATAAAGAGGTTAGGTACCATCGCCAAGGACTCAGAGCTGGTAAGTGGCAGTGAACTGGAAAAAAATGAAGTCTTTTGATTCCCAGCTTGCCGTCATTCTCTAAAACGCAGTTCATCCTCTATGATTACAGCTCCTTGCTAGTTTTCTGAGTGAAAATAAAGTCAGATGGTCTCTGTCTCCTAATTGTTAGATGCCAGGATGGCACGTATTGTCATAATTCAGAGACATTTCATTTTCTGTTTTTTCAGTTGTTTTTACATGGTTGACTAGCATATCACAGACCAACATTTATACAAATATTTCCAGGAAGTAATTGCGCAGTATCTGGCTATTGACATGATATTCCCCAACTTCCCTCTGCTCTTTCCAATTGTCTTATGTCTATCTGGGGAACAGGTTAAATAATTAGCATGTTCATTTGTGTAATTCCTTATACTCTCCAATATAACACTCAAGATGAAGCAAGTATTTTACCTTTTCCCAGCTAAGGGAATGCACTACCTCTGAAACCGAACGAATTCAGTTTCCCAATGATAACATCATACCATGTGTTAAGGATTGAACTGTGTCCCTCCAAAATACGTGTTGAAATCCTAACTTTATACTGGTGGACGTAATTCTATTTGCAGATAGGGTTTTATTTGTTATGTTAATGAGGGCATAGCTGGGTGTGTCTTAAACCTAGTCACTGCTAAGTGATATAAGGAGCAGTGTAGACACAGAGGCAAGCGAGTAGACACGGGGAAGACAGACACTATCTGAGGCCGACAGAGGCAGATGAGTCTACAAGACTAGAATTGCTGGCTACTAGAAGGTGAAATAGACAAAGGAGGACCTCTCCCTATAGTCAGTGCCCTGAATTTGGGCTTCTAGCCTCCAGAATTGTGAGAAAATACATTTCTGTCTTTAAAACTACCTACTTGTGGTATTTCTGTTATAGCAGCACTAACAAACTAAGACATCATAGTTTGAAGCAGGAAGAATATTCTTGTATGGTATCGTCATTCTAATAGTATGTTATTTACGTCATCACCCGTGTGTTTTTGTTGAAGCAGGGTGAGTAAAATATTCAAAATTCAGTCCCTCTATAGTAGGAAAAGAGCTGACAAACACCTACAGCATGCTGCTGCCCTCGGTGTTAGAACTGGCCTGAAAAGCAGCCTCTCTGTCTGGGCTGAGAGGCAAGGTGGCCCACTTCTTTCCAGGATCCCGCTGACTACATGGCTGCTAAGCCAGGAGGTGGCAGGTGGTATAGTTTCACCTGGACACACACTGACTTTGGAGTATGGTGAAGCACAGGCAGCTGCCAATGCTTTCTGTTTCAAAAAACAAAACCTAGCAGCTAAACCTTAAAAAGCTTATATTTAGCATAGTTAAAAAGGGGAATGTTAATACCAATAATAATAAAACAATGGCACAAAAAGAGAAAAATACATATATTTGACTTTTGTATCTTTTTCTTTTTTTTTGCAAAACTGAGATTAAAATTTCGTGTGTTTCTGGATTCTTTGGTTACAAGCAACAGAAATGGATTCTGGCTAATTTAAGAGAGGGTTGGGGAGAGGAGAGGATGTTGAAAGGATAGTTCACTAAATCAAAGGAAGACTTAAACTACAGGTACTCCTCGACTTACTACGGCGTTCCGTTCTGATGACACCATCAGAAGTTGGTCCTGACGTAAGGCACACACCTAATTTTTTTTTTTTTTTTAGTTTTCATTATTATTGTCTTTTATTACCAGTATCTTTATAAATCCAATCTTTATTTGTCTTTGGGGGTTGGAAACATTATATATAAGCTTACAGATACATCTTAATATGCATACTGTCTTAGTTATCTAGTGCTTCTTTAAGAGAAATGCTATAACAAGTGGATGGCTTTAACAAAGAGAAATTTATTCTCTCACAATTTAGGAGTCTAGAAGTCTGAATTTAGGGTGCCAGCTCCAGGGAAAGCTTTCTCTCTCTGTCGGCTCTAGTGGAAGGTCTTTGTCATCAATCTTCCCCAGTCAAGGATTTTCTCAGCTCAGGGAACGCAGGTCCAAAGGACAGGCTATTCTCCTGGCTTTTGTTTCTTGGTGGTATGAGGTCCCCATGTCTCTCTGCTCTCTTCTCTCTTTTATATCTCAAAAGAGATTGGTTTAAAGCACAGTCTAATCTTGTAGATTGAGTCCTGCCTTATTAACATAACTGCCGCTAATCCCACCTCATTAACATCATAGAGATAGGATTTACAACACATAAGAAAATCACATCAGATGACAAAATGGTGGACAATCACACTATACTGCGAATCATGGCCCAGCCAATTTGACACACATTTTGGGGGGACACGATTCAATCCATGACACATATATACTTAAAACAATACACAGATCATAAAAATTTACTCCAACGATGACGAAGAGTTGGACGACATTGGCATTTCATCCGTTGCAGTAATAACTTCACTTGTGGAAGATTCTAGATCATCTGGGTTATCCCTGGGAATGGGGATGGCGTTTCTAGTCAGAAAATTAGTGAGAGTTATCTATATGGTTCTTTTTTTCTTCTTCTTCATATATTTCACAGTAATGTCTCACTGCTTTCTGAATCTGCGTATCGACTTTAGCAAAGCAATCAGCATTTGGGTCCATGTTTTCAAGCAACTGAAGCCCCTGATTTAACTTAGAAAACCAAATCTATATGGCAGTGTTTTCAACAGTAAATCATAAAATTGAACATCTGTATGTGAAAATCTGAGAATGATAACATCAGTAAATTAGGAACTGCAACATTGTATGTAGTACCTATTACTAACGGTAAGATGTACAACAAAAAAAAAGGACGGTCGTAAGTGCAGTTTATCGAAACTCAAATACATCGTAAGTAGGGTTCTAGACTTTGGAAGAACAGGTTTCCCGGCACTTGGGTGGATCTTAGGCTCTGACTCCAGCTGCCTTCCTCCCTTCTATTCCTGCTCAATATTTAAATTCCACGGAGAGAGAGTCTGATTGGCTTGGGATGGTCAAGTGCCCATCCTCATAGCAGAGTGGGGAAGGCCCCTGAGATTGACAGCCCCACCAGAATTAGATGAAATAGGGGAAGTAGAGTGAAGCAGTTCCCCAAAAGAAATGATGCTGGGCATATCAAAAGAAAAAGAGAAACCCAGATGTCCACCACTGTGAGTAAATACAGTAGTGAGGGTGAGGGGGTGGCGGAGACAATCGCACCAGAGGAAGCCTGAGAACAATCTCACAGCTGCATGTCATTTGTAACTGAACTTCCAAGGTGATGGAACAAACAGCCTCATCACTTTGTGGTGACTCTGCAGGTCCCAAGAAGAAAGACAAGAACTATCTTTGCTTCTGTCCTCTGAGGAGGAAGTCTGGCTCAGTGATTCTTGAGGTTATGGCTCTGCCTCTGGCTGGGTGTAGGATCAAAGTGACTGTGGAAGGGAGGTAAAGACAAGGAGAGTGAGTATTTCAGAAAAGACAGACACCTGCTGGGCACCCCTGCTTCATCCAGCCTCTGAGAGGCACCAAAGGAACTAGGGCGGGGGGCCCAGATGTCCTCTTTGATATGAACCTGAAAGCTGTCCAATATGGTAGCCACACGCTACTCAGTCTGGGTAGTCCAAGTTAAGATGTGCTGTGAG
The DNA here is from genome assembly GCA_030035585.1 of Dugong dugon. Classification (NCBI taxonomy): domain Eukaryota; kingdom Metazoa; phylum Chordata; class Mammalia; order Sirenia; family Dugongidae; genus Dugong; species Dugong dugon. The sequence continues at coordinate 115,830,677 of CM057465.1, read as the reverse complement.
TATAAAATGCACACTGAATTTTAAAGGCTTACAATAAAAAAAGAAGATAAAATATCTTATTAATAATTTTTTATTATTTATTACATGTTGAAATGATACTATTTTGGCTATATTGGATTTGAAACAACATTATTGAAATTAATTTCATTAAGTTTTTTTTAACTTTAAAATTTTTTAATTTATTTTTTTTAATGTGGCTACCAGAAAATTTAAGATTCCATTTGTGGCTCACATTATATTTCTATTGGACAGTACTGCACTCTAATATTCTGCTTTTGCTTAGTATTGTAGGTTGGTTTTTCATTCATCTTTGTAATCCTCTTAACACGTCATAGCAGGGCCTTGCACAGAGCAAATGCTCAATAAATATTTGTTGGGTGAATTAAGAAATTATTAAATTTATTCAAAGGGCTGTTTATGCTACATTTAGAGTTCGTCACTGGAGAGGTGATAATTAATAAACCACATGTTGTTGTTGTTGGGTGCTGTTGAGTTCATTTCGACTCACGTCAACACTGTGTGATGGAGTAGAACTGCCCCATAGAACTTTCTAGGTTGTAATCTTTACAGGAGCAGATCGCCAGGTCTTTGCCCTTCGGAGCTCCTGGGTGGGTTTGAACTGCCTATCTTTTGGTAAGCAGCCAGGCGCTTAACTGGTGTGCCACCAGGGCATCCTAGTAAGCCATATAGTCAGTACTTATCCTTTGCTTGTTCAATGTTCTATACAAGTATGAAGATTAAACCTTTCTCTAAAGATCAAAAGGTCGGCAGTTCAAATCCACAAGCCACTCCTTGGAAACCCTATGGGGCAGTTCTACTCTGTCGTATAGGGCTGCTACGAGTCAGAATCGACTCCACAACAACGCTGGCTTTGTTTTTGTTTTTGTTCTTTTTCCCTGAAGATCAAGGCTAGTACACTTACACTGTGAGATTGGCAGTCTTCTGTGGCCCTTTTTTGATTGTCCTAAACTTACTCTGCTTCAACAAGAAGACAATCCCTTCAGGTGTAGAGTGTTTAGCAAAAGTGTGTGTTGTGTGTCAAATAAATGCTTTTTTTTATGGAAACTAAGACGTCTCTGTAAACTACGTTATTAAATTATTAGGGTAGCTGGGGCTGTTTTCAAAGCACACTGAGGCCCAGGGACATTGATTCATTCAGTGAGCAGCCCAAGGCCGCATAGTCAGTTAGGGCTAGAAGTGGACTCCCAGACTCTTAACTGGATAATCTTCAACTTCACAAAGAACAGAGGGGTGGTTAAGCGGGAGTCCCTCAGCTTTCCTCTCCACCATATCTCTGATAACTATGTCTTCATCTACTTTTTTTGCCTGGCTCAGAGGAAGAAGGGGTGTCCTCATTCCTTTCCAGGGCTAATCTTACTGTCTGTGCCCCAAGCCCACCCCTGTCACCCATCTGGGACCTTGTGCCAACAATATTTCCTGCCTATAATGTTTCATGCCTTCTCTCCACGCCTTTTCCACTGTCCTATCAATGGAGCCCTGGTGGCACAGTAGTTAAGAGCTACAGCTGCTAACCAAAAGGCTGGCAGTTTGACTCCACCAGCCACTCCTTGGAAACCCCATGGGGCAGTTCTGCTCTGTCCTATAGGGTTGCTATGAGTCGGAATCCACTTAATGGCAACAGGTTATCAGTATGCCCAAGACTCGCTGACCCTAAAAATCAGTACCCTTGCCTTGGTCCGGTGACCCTTCCTGCCTCTGTTCCCTTGCTCTCTCCCCTGTTCATGTTCATCCCTCCCACTCCCTCTCTGCAAGCAGGATCCACCCCTACTCTGCATGTTCTCGTTTCTCTCTCATTCTCTCTTGGTGTGACCGACCCTTAAGCCTCTAGCTTCAGCTTGCCTCTTTCCTGACACTGATTTCCAACTTCTTATTAGTCTTACTTGGATATGCCACAGAGACCTAAAGCTTAACATGTCTAAAACAGAACTCAGAGAGTTCTCCTTCAGACCTATGGCCCTTCATCTGTACCCCCGATTTCATTTATTCATGGGCTCTAGATTATATCCCTTCATTTCTTTTTTTCATTCTCACATTTACTCCCTCCTCCCTCAGCTCCTTTTCTGCTGGCACCTGTTATTTTCTTTCCTCTCTTCCAGAATCCATTTATTTATTCCACACTTAATACACTTAGTGGCAAGCATTGTGCTGGGCTCTGAAGATATCGTGGAGAACAAGGCAGACACATCCCCTACCCTCATAAACCCTATTGTCTGATAGAGGATACAGACAAGGCAACAGGCGATTTCATAAAGGGTGACAAGTGCTTTGATGGGGAAGTGCAGAGCACTAGGAGAACTTAGGGTGTATCTAAGTGTCTCTAGGGAGATTAGAGAAGGCAATAGGAATACAGTAACCTGAGACCTGAAGGAATTGGAGGAGTTAAGAATGGTGCTGGGTGTATATGAAGGACCAAAGGAGAAAGAGAGAGCAGGACATGTATTTGGTGAACTAAAGTTATTCACTAGGACTGGAGCTTAGAGCTGCAGGTGAGGAGTGAGCCTGAGAGGTAAGCTAGCCAGAACACAGAAGGCCTTGTCAGTCAAGTTAAAGAGTTTGGACATCAATCAGAGAACAATGGTGAATACTGGAAGGGTTTGGGGCAGAGGAGAGATATGATGGGATTTGTATATTAGAAAGGACTCTCTGGTCTCCCCTCCGTGTGGCAAACAGCATGGAGAGAAGCAAGACTAGAGATGGGCTTCCACTTATGAGGTTGTTGCTTTAATCTGGGGAAGAGGTGATGGTGTCTGGAACTAGGTTAAGCAACACATATTCATTCATTTATTTCTAATCTCAGTCGGCTTTCTTGAGCGCATACTAAGTTGCAGGCACTGGAGGAGATACCAAGATGACTAAGTCTATTTCTGCACCAAGGAAGCTCATTGTCTAATGAGAAAGATAAATTATTAGTCAAGTAAATAAAGGATTACAGTGCAGTGTGAGAGGTGCTATAATATAATAGAGGTGAGAACAAATGACCACAGGAATCCAAGCTGGGGCAACACTGACCTTCTAGGACTGTCTTCTCAGATGGTCTTCTAGGATGTAGTTTCCCATGGAGAATCCCACTTCTCACTTCCTTTCCTTCCAAACAGGTGAACTTTGCCTCTTACCTCTGGAACAGGGCATTCTTGCATCTCTCAGATCTAGAGATGTAAAAGCAAAACCTGGTTGAAATGCGGCATTTATTTCCCTTATTCCTGGGAGGCTGGTTATGTAAGGCCCAGGAGCCGAGCTTGCCACTCAGTGACAAGGCCACATATGAGACTTTGCAATTAACCTGCTCCACAGATACTGTGCCATGAAGCCAGTAGTCCTGAGTCTAGAACCTCCCCATCCTGGCCCAGCAGGAATTTGTTCAAAAGAGTTTTAGTCCCAAAAGATTTGTTAATTCATGTTTTAGTGTGATCATTTTCTCTCCTTTGTCCAGCTAATTCCTATGCTTTATTCAAAACCATGTTCAAGTTTTCCTCCACTGGTTCTCCCCTTTTGGCATATAAGCATGCCTAAGTCTTCACTAGGGGCCCTGGTGATGCAGTGGTTAAGTGCTTGGCTGCTAATCAAAAGGTCGGTGGTTCAAACCCACCAGCCACTCCATGTGAGAAAGATGTGAAAGCCTGCTTCCATAAAGATTTACCACCTTGGAAACCCTATGAGGCTGTTCTACCCTGTCCTGTAGGGTAGCTATGAATCCGAATTGACTCAACGGCAACAAAAGTATTTACCATCCTCCTAACAACCCTTTCTGTGAACCTACATCACTCACGAACTACTGTCTCTTCTCCAAGTACCTAGGACACATAGTAGGTACTCAATAAATATTCCCTGAGTGAGCAAAGGAACTGATGAATCTATCAATCCATTTCCCCAGATCATTCCAGTCCTCAGAGAGCTCTGTCTCTTACGAATTCTGTCTTAATCATCTGGTGCTGCCATAACAGAAATGCCACTAGTGGATGGCTTTAACAAAGAGAAATTTATTTCCTCACAGTCAAAGTAGGCTAAAAGTCCAAATTCAGGGCATCAGCTCCAGGGGAAGGCTTCTCTCTCTGTCGGCCTTCTTCTCTTCAGTGTTCTCCCAGACTAGGAACTTCTTGGCGCAGGGACCCCGATCCAAAGGACGCGCTCTGCTCCCGGCACTGCTTTCTTGATGGTATGAGGTCCCCCTGTCTCACTGCTCACTTCTGTCTTTTACATCTCAAGAGATTGCCTCAGGACACAATCCAGTCTCACAGATCAGGTCCTGCCTTACCAACACAACTGCCACCCATCCTCCCTCATTAACATCATAGAGGCAGGATTTACAATTTATAGGAAAACCTCAGAATACCAGGAATCATGGCCCGGCCAAATTGATACACACATTTTTTGGGGGACATAATTCAAACCATGACAATTTCCCACAGCATTCCTTCCTTTCATGTGGATGTTAATCTCAGCTCTGATATTTGAATGTTGCTTCAATAATTCAAAGATATGGTTTTGCTTAACAACAGTTACTCTACACACACACACCTTTTATGGCATATCTTCCATGCAACTGCCATAGGTATCTTTCAAAAATGCAAATCTGATACCGTTACCGCCTTGCTTAAAATCTTGCATGATTTCTTATCATCCAAGATATAAACCTAAGAGTCCCTAGCACAGCATACAAGTCATCAAAATAGGTTCCCTGCCAACCTTTCTGGTCTTATTTTCTGCCTCTGTTTCTACAAGATAGGGCATTTCCAAAATATACTGTGCTCCTGCCTTGAATGCTCCCCTTGAAAGTTCTCACCATCACTGTGTCCAAATGACCAAGTCTTGTTCACCATCCGGCATTCTACCTCAAAATACATCCTCAAAGAGCCTTTCCTTGATGTTCTTGCCCCTAGTGGTGACATCTCCTTTAGGCTCCCTGGGTTCTTAGTGAAAGTGTTCACTTTTAGACTCATAACACTGTATTGTTACTGTTTACCTATCTTTCTCTACTAAATAGTAAGCTCTTTGAGGGCAGGGGCTGTGTCTTTCAAACCCCAGAACTTAGTTCTTGCCTGGTTGGAGATGCTTATGAGTGCTTAATGAATAATAGGATCTGGGAATCGATACCTTCGGTGGGGAGTTCAGGTGTGCTCCTGGGTTCTAGAACTGAGGCGCAAAGCCATCATATAATCAATGTCTGTCTTCACTTTTCAATGTCCTGCTTGATCTTTTTTATCTCCTCTTAATCTCTCTACCTTCCTGCCCTGTTGCTCCTCCTTTATCCAAAATCTCTGCTTGCAAATCGCCTGACAAGTGACTCATATAAAGTAGTGACAAAAATGTAAGGTACAGAGTTGAATTTGCATTTCAGTAAATGCAAATGGAATGGAACACATAAAAATGGATATCCTAGGCATTAGTGAGCTGAAATGGACTGGTATTGACCATTTTGAATCGGACATTCATATGTTCTGCTATGCCAGGAATGACAAACTGAAGAGGAATGACATTGCATTCATTGTCAAAAAGAACATTTCAAGATCTATCCTGACACGCAACAATGTCAAACCAAAACCAAACTCGTTGCCATCGTATCGATTCCAACTCATAGCAACCCTGTAGGCAGAGTAGAATTGCCCCACAGGGTTTCCAAGGAGCAATTGGTGGATTCAAACTGCCGACCATTTGGTTAGCAGCCGACCTCTTAACCACTTGGACCCCAGGGCTCCACAACACTGTCAGTGATAGGATAATATCCACATGCCTACAAGGAAGACCAGTTAACAGGATTATTATTCAAATTTACGCACCAATTACTAATGCCAAAGATGAAGAAATTGAAGGTTTTTACCAACTTCTGTGGTCTGAAATTGATCAAACATACAATCAAGATGCATTGACAATTACTGGTGATTGGAATTTGAAAGCTGGAAACAAAGAAGAAAGATCAGTAGTTGGAAAATATGACCTCGGTAATAGAAATGACCCTGGAGATCACATGATAGAATTTTCAAGACAAATGACTTATTCATTGCAAATACCTTTTTTCAACAATGTAAATGGCAACTAAACACGTGGGAATCAAATTGACTACATCTGTGGAAAGAGACAATGGAGAAGCTTGATATCATTAGTCAGAACAAGGCCAGGGGCCGACTGCGCAACAGACCATCAATTGCTCATATGCAAGTTCAAGTTGAAGCTGAAGAAAATTAAAACAAGTCCATGAGAGCCAAAGTATGATCTTGAGTGTATCCCACTTGAATTTAGAGACCATCTCAAGAACAGATTTGACACACTGAACACTTATGACCGAAGACCAGACAAGTTGTAAGATGACATCAAGGGCATCATACATGAAGAAAGCAAAAGGTCATTAAAAAGACTGGTAAGAAAGAAAAGACTAAAACGGATGTCAGAAGAGACTCTGAAACTTGCTCTTTAATGTTGAGGAGCTAAACCCTCGACATTGATGATGAAGAAATGAAGAAGTAAAAAGCTGAACAGGAGATTTTAAAGAGCAGCTCAAGAAGACAAAGTAAAGTATTATAATGAAAAGTGCAAAGACCTGGAGTTAGAAAACCAAAAGGGAAGAACATGTTCGGCGTTTCTCAAGCTGAAAAAACTGAAGAAAAAATTTAAGCCTTGAGTTTCAATAGTGAAGGATTCTATGGGCAAAATATTGAAAGACGCAGGAAGCATCAAAAGAAGATGGAAGGAATACACAGAGTCACTGTACCAAAAAGAACTGGTCAACGTTCCACCATTTCAGGAGGTGGCATATGATCAAGAATCCTTGGTACTGAAGGAAGAAATCCCAGCTGCACTGAAGGCATTGGTGAAAAACCAAGGCACCAGGAATCGACAGAATCAACAAATGGAAACAATGCTGGCAGCGCTCCCTCATCTATGCCAAGAAATTTGAAAGACAGCTACCTGGCCAATCGATTGGAAGAGATCCATATTTATGCCCATTCCAAAGAAAGGTGACTCAACAGAATGCGAAAACTGTCAAACAATATCATTAATATCACACACAAGTAAAATTTTGCTGAAGATAATTCAAAAACAGTTGCAGCAGTACATCGACAATGAACTGCCAAAATTCAAGCTAGATTCAGAAGAGGACGTGGAACAAGGGATATCATTGTTGATATCAGATGGATCTTGGCTGAAAGCGGAGAACACCAAAAAGATGTTTACCTGTGTCTTATTGACTATGCAAAGGCATTTGACTGTGTGGATCATAACAAACTACGGATAACATTGCAAAGAATGGGAATTCCAGAACACTTAATTGTGCTCATGAAGAACCTGTACGTAGACCAAGAGGCAGTCATTTGAATAGAACAAGGGGATGCTGCATAGTTTAAAACCAGCAAGGCATGTATCAGGGTTGTATCCTTTCACCGTACTTATTCAATCTGTATGCTGAGCAAATAATCTCAGAAGCTCAACTATATGAAGAAGAATGGCATCAAGATTGGAGGAAGACTCATTAACAACCTCTGATATGCAAATGACACAACCTTGCTTGCTGAAAGTGAAGACAGCTTGAAGCACTTACTGAAGAAGATCAAAGACTATAGCCTTCAGTACGGATTACACCTCAACATAAAGAAAACAGAAATCCTCACAACTGGACCAATAAGCAACATCATGATAAACGGAGAAAATATTAAATTTGTCAAGGATTTCATTTTACTTGGATCTACAGACAACTGCCATGGAAGCAGCAGTTAAGAAATCAAATGATGTATTGCATGCATTGGGAAAATCTGCTATAAAAGTCCCCTTTAAAGTATTAAAAAGCAAAGATGTCACTTTGAGGACTACGGTAAGCCTGACCCAAGCCATAACATTTTCAATCAGCTCATATACATGTGAAAACTGGACAATGAATAAGGAAGACCGAAAAAGAATTGATGCCTTTGAATTATGGTGTTGGCAAAGAATATTGAATATACCATGGACTGCCAGCAGAATGAACAAATCTGTCTTGAAAGAAGTACAGCCAGAGTGCTCCTTAGAAATGAGGATGGTGAGTCTTTGTCTCACGTACTTTGGACATGTTTTCAGGAGGGACCAGTACCCGGAGAAGGATATTATGCATGGTAAAGTATGGGGTCAACAAAAAAGAGGAAGACCCTCAGTGAGATGGATTGACACAGTGACTGCAACAACGGGCTCAAAATACAACAATTGTGAGGATGGCACAGGACCGGGCAGTGTTTCATTCTGTTGTACAAAGGGTTGCTATGAGCTGGCACCGACTTGACAGCACCTAACAATGAGGACAATGTTTCTTATTTGTTATTTCATTGCGTTCTTAGAAAAATCTTCTGTAGCTGGAAAATAAGCCTTCCCTTTCCCTTCCGGCAGACAGAAGCCATGGAGAAGGAAGTTTCTTGACTAAGAATTTAAGGAAGTCTTGCAGGAGCCATAGTCTCTAAGCTTCTTTTGGTCCAACTAAGGGAGACATATGTGGGATGTGAGCCCCAGCAAGGGGCCTCTTTCTTGTTACCAGAACGTCTGAAGAGGAGCGATTTGAAAAGGGGCAAGGAGCTTAGAGGAATGAAGGAAAAGAACTAAGCCTTTCTCTGAATGATCACGTGGGTGGGCTGGTCTGAGGAGAGATGTGCCTTGAGAATGATGAGACAGTTAAACTGTAGGGTTTAGACTAAACTGCCTCTGTGAAGGGCTTGTCCTCGATGTTGTAAGAGTATGTGTCTGGTGCAGCAGTTACCTGCTGGACAGTGGAGAGAAATGCCCATACTCACACTGAAAGCAAGATTGGGAAGGGGTCCCTGACTCAGAGACTCACGCTTACACTGGACCTCGATGCACATTTAGAGCCCAGAACAAGCCCCCCTGATGGCTCTGCAGGACTCGAGGGTTGAGTCCCTGGTCGTTCAGTCCACACAATGCCAGCTTGTACTGTGGAGGAAGGGAGGATGGATGGATCACACCTCTGGCTAGGGGTGGGATTTCCTGCAAGGTGGGATGGAAGAGAGTTTCTCAAGATGGGGATAGGGAGGTGGAGTACACAGCACTTTGGCAAGGAGGAGCAATCCTCAGGGTAGAGAGTCAGATAAGACTGGGAGTGTGTACATGAGGGGCCCCTCTGCCTATGAGAGATCTAACTTCTTAGGTGTGTTTTCCCTGGGCTCCGACAAAGTCCAATTTTGTACATAATCTGCTATTTTCTTTTTCTCGCCTACAACAGAATTTCCTTTAGTTGCTTCAACCCTTGAATAAAAATGCTTTGATGCCCACATTTAGCCATGTGTGGTGGGAAACAAGGAGGCAGGAGGAGCCACAGCCTATGGAGAGGACTGTATCTGGGAGCTCTACATGGTGGTCAACAAAGATGATGGGGCTAAGGGGACAGAACAGAGAGCAACGAAAAGAGTTTGCCTTACCAAGGGGTAGCTTCTTTTTCTTTTTTTAATTTTTTTAAAATTCTACTTTAGATGAAGGTTTACAGAACAAATAGTTTCTCTTTAAACAGTACACATATTGTTTTATGACAATGGTTAACAACCCCATGCTATGTCAACACCATCCCTTCTCAAACTTGGGTTCTCTATTACCAGCTTTCCTGTCCCCTCCTGCCTTCTAGTCCTTGTCCTTGGACTGTTGTGTCCCATTAGTCTCATTTTGTCCTATGGATCTGTCTAATCTTTGGTTGAATGATGACCCTCAGGAGTGACTTCATTACTGAGCTAGAAGGGTGTCAGGGGACCGTACTCTCGGGGTTTCTCCAGCCTGTCAGGTCAGTAAGTCTGGTCTTTATTTATTTTTTTAAATTTTTTTATTGTACTATAGATGAAGGTTTACAGAACAAATAGTTTCTCATTAAACAGTCAGTACACATATTGTTTTATCACACTGGTTAACAACCCCATGACATGTCAACACTCTCCTTTCTCGACCTTGAGGAACTTTTTTTGGGTGAAAATATACATAGCCAAAGTTACACCATTTCAAAAGTTTCTACATGTACAATTCAGTGACACTGATTACATTCTTCCAGTTGTGCTGCTATTCTCACTATCCTCTTCCAAATTATTCTATCACCATTATCTTCAACTCACTATCCCCTAGGCTTCCCATCAAACCTTTCAAGTTGCTGTTGTCAATTTGATCTTACATAGATAATTCTTTTTTTTTTTTTTGCACCTTAGATGAAGGTTTACAGAACAAATAGTTTCTCATTAAACAGTTGGTACACATATTGCCTTATGACAATGGTTAACAATGTCATGACATGTCAACACTGTCCCTTCTCAACCTTGGGTTCCCTATCACCAGCTTTCCAGCCCCTCCTGCCTTCTAGTCCTTGTCCCTGGACTGCAGTGCCTCATTAGTCCTGTTTTGTTTTACGAGGCTGCCTAATCCCCGGCTGAACGGTGAACTTCGGGAGAGGCTTCACCGCTGAGCTAAAATGGTGTCCGGGGGCCACACTCGGGGTTTCTTCAGTCAGGCCAGTAAATGTGGTCTTATTTTGTGAGTTAGAATTCTGTTCTACATCCTTTTCCAGCTCTGTCTAGGACCCTCTATTGTGATCCCAGACAGAACAGTCAGTGGTGGTTGCTGGGCACCATCTAACTGTACTTGACTCAGTCTGGTGGAGGCGGTGGTAGCTGTGGTCCATTAGTCCTTTGGACTAATCTTTTCCTTGTATCTTGTTCTCTTCATTCTCCCTTGCTCCCGAAGGGGTGAGACCAGTGGAGTATCTTAGATGGCTGCTCAAAGGCTTTTAAGACCCCAGACACTACTCACCAAGGTAGAATGTAGAACATTGTCTTTATAAACTGTTACACCAGTTGAGCTAGATGTTCCCCGAGACCATGGTCCCCACAGCCCTCTGCCCAGCAATTCAGTCCCTCAGGGAGTTTGGAAGTGTTTATGGAGCTTCCATGACCTTTCCTTGTACAAGTTGTGCTGGCTTCCCCAGTAATGTGTACTGTTTTACCCTTCACCAAAGTTATCACTTATCTGTTTAGTTCCCCCCCACCCCTCATATCCCTCATAACCAACAAAGATTGTTTCTTTTTGTGTGTGAACTTCTACATGAGTTATACAGTAGAGGTCTCACACAAATTTGTCCTTTTGTGATTGACTTATTTCACTCAGCATAATGTCCTCATGTTTTGTTCCTCTTACTGTCTTGTGCTGAGTTCCTTTTGTTTGTGGAATTGTTTTCATTTCTTTTGTTTTTGTAGGTTTTGTTTTTACTGAGACTTTATGTTTTTCTTCTTTATTTTGATGAGTAGGTTTGTTAACTTTCTTTGTGGTTACCTTGAAATTTACCCTTATCTTCCTAGATTTGAATCAGTCTATTATTACTTAGTATTGCTTGACTTTCTTTCCATTAGAAGGTTCTATATCTACACTGTTTATTCCCTCTTTTATTGTTCTGATGTTGTTGTCATTTACAGATTAACCTCTCTGGTTGCCTTCTGTAATTCTTTTGGTTTTGCATAGTCCTTAAGAGTTCATTTTCTAGGTTGGTATCTGGCTAGTACTATCCTGTGTCCTTTATTCAGCCTGTGGTCTGATACTGTTTGTTCTCAGATCAAAGGACTTCCTTTAATAAGTCTCGTAAGTTTGGTTTGGTTTTTACATAGTCGCTTAGTTTCTGTTTATCTGGAAATGACCTAATTTCACCATCATATCTGAACGAGAGTTTTGCAGGATATATTATTCTTGGCTGGCAATTTTTTTCTTTCAAGGTTTTATGTATGTCATCCCATTGCCTTCTTGCCTGCATGGTTTCTGCTGAATAATTTGTGCTTAGTCTTATTGTTTCTCCTGTGTACGTGACTTTTTGTTTTTCTCGAGCTGCTCTCAGGATTTTTTGTTTGTCTTTGGTTTTAGCGAATGTGATTATGATATGCCTTGGTGATTTTCTTTTGGGGTCTATCCTATATGGGGTTCGTTGAGCTTCTTGGATGGTCAGATTTTCATCTTTCATGATATTGGGGAAGTCTTCTGTCAGCAGTTCATCAATGATCCTCTCTGTGTCTTCTGTTTCTCCCCCTGTTCTGGAACTCTGATCACTCGCAAATTTTTGCTTTTGATTGTATCCCACGTAATTCTCAGGGTCTCTTCATTTTTCTTTGTTCTTTCTTCTGATATTTCCTCAGAGTTGTATCCAAGTGTTTGTCTTCAGTTCTGCTGATCCTGTCGTCCACCGTTTCAAATCTGCTCCTCAGCCCTTCTATGACACTTTCCATTTCTGAAATCTTGTTGTTTATCTTTTGGATTTCCAATTGTTGTTTTCGTATAATTTCTAGTTGCGAATTTATTTTGGCATTTTGTTCCTGCATCATTTTCCTGAATTCTTCCTTTTTCTGGTCTGTATTTTCCATGAATTTGTCTGCCTTTCCCATGAATTTGTCTGCCTTTTCCATGAATTTGTCTATTTTTTCCTCAATTTTGTCTGCTTTTTGCTTCAACTCTTGGATAATTCTGAGTATTAGAGATTTGAAATCCCTATCAGGTAGTTCTAGTGCCTTTTCTTCTACTGGAAGGTCATCTGGTGTTTTATTTTGGATGCCTACTGGAACCATCCTGTCCTGTTTTTGTAAATGCTTTGATATTGTCTGCTGTCTTTGGGGCATTCAGCAGTTATTTTTCTAATTTATTGATTGCAGATTTGTTTGTTTCATCTTTTTTTTTTGTTTTAATTTGGCTATGTCTGAGCAGGTGGGCTGTGTGCTCTTTGTTGTTGGCTCATCTGTGGGCATGATACTTTTTGCCTCCTTCTCCAATTGGCAGGGTCAGTTGCTCAGATATGGTACATCAGCGCAGGTCTAGCTGAAGAGGAGTTGCTGGGGTGGGTTGTCTGTGGCACTCACTGCAGCCACCAGGGCGGGGCAGTAATCAGTGCAGGGCAGGTCCCCGTAGGCCGTGCCTGTGCTACTTGGTGATGCAATGTTAAGCGCACCGTGCAGGTAGGCAGGATGGAGGGGGGAGATTGTGTTGTGTGGAGCTAAGATGGGTATGGGAAAGAGGAGAGAGGAATAGGAGCCAAAAACATACAAACAAAGAAAAAGAGTGCTAGGGGAGCTTGCAGTTGGAGTGGAGAGATGAGAGACTATGAAATGGAGAAAAACAAAAAGGGGAAGAGGAAGAAGAAAAAGAAAAGAATGAATAAATAAAAATTAGAAAAAAAAAGAACAGCAAAGCTCCCAAGGATCGCACCAGTGCAGCTACGAGGTCTGGGGAATTTGTTCCCAGGTGTTGAAGTACAGCCTGGCTAGGAGGTGTAGAGGTATTCAGTGCCAGGCATCCAGGAGACAGGAAGAGAAGGAAGGTATAGAGAGACGAGAAACTGAGTAATGAAGAAAGACAAAAGGGAAAAAGAGGGAAAAGGAAACAAAACAAATTAAAAAAAAAAAAAGAACAAGAAAACCCCCTCAAAAAACCGGAAAAAAAAAAAAAAAACCTAAGAAAGAAATGTCCTCCTAGATACCTCTGCACATCTGCACAAGCTGAGGGGGTAGGTCCCAAGCCATGCAGCACCGCCCGGCCAGAACGGGCTCCCAATTCGAGAAAAGAAAAAGGAAACAAACAAACAATTGAAAACAAACAAAAAACAAAACCCTGGGATCCTTCCAGTGTGGCAGCACAGACCGGGAAGCAGTTCCACACTTGAATGGATCTCCACAGCCCCTCAGGAAGAAGCAAAGATGGCACATGGAGTCAGGTATTTGAGCAAAAGAAGAGGGAGGTGGTGAGAGTTAAGGAAGAAATCAAAAGAAGTGGAAAAAAGCAACACCAGCAGCCAACAAATGGCACTCAGGGAGTCGGCCATTGCGGGTGGGTGGAATCCAAGCAGCGGGTGCTTCCCAGTCAAGAGGCTGTGGCCTCAGGAGGCAGAGGAGGCTGAGTGGGGTTGAAGAAGGGTGGGGAGTGGGAAAACGTATATCGCTGTTTACCGGTGTTCTGTCTCCTACTGGAAGCTCCGTGAAGCTGCTTTCTCATACCGCCTATTTGCTGGTCTCTGATGGGAGTCCAAGATGTCTGGTCTTTTTTTTTGTAGTAAGAATTTTGTTCTACCTTTTTTCCCAGCTCTATCTGGGCCCCTCTGTTGTGATCCCTGTCAGAGCAGTCAGTGGTGGCAGCCGGGCACCATCTAGTTGTACTTGACTCAGTCTGGTGGAGCCATGGTAGTTGTGGTCCATTAGTCCTTTGGACTAATCTTTCCCTTGTATCTTGTTTTCTTCATTCTCCCCAAGCAGCAGCTTCTAAGTGGATAACTCAGGAGGAGCCTAGGAGAAAACTTCTGCTTACCCACCAGATGATGTCAGTTACCATCAAGTCAATTCCAACTCATGAAGACCCCATGTGTGTCAGTGTAGAACTGTGCTCCATAGGGTGTTTAACGGCTGATTTTTCAGAAGGAGATCACCAGGCCTTTCTTCCGAGGTACCTCTGGGTGGACTCAAACCTTCAACATTTCAGTTTGTCGCCGACTGCCTCAACCGTTTGCACCACCCGGTGATTCCTACCAGATGATAGAGTGGTGCATTCAAACTATGATTCACAGCCCAGTGGCTGGTGATGAAATCTATTTAGTGGGTTTCATTCAGCATTTTTTTAGAAAATGAGATGGAAAATAAATGAATAGACTAGAATTAGAAAATATCTGACTACAGGGCTCTAATAAGTGTAAGTACTGTTTAATAAAACTTTTATTTCAGTTATATGTATGAGTGTGTGTGCTGAATTCATAATGTAAAACATATATCTTACTGTTAGTTGGGATAAAAAAACATTTGAAAGCCACTGTGCTAAAGGAAGCTGGCCTTGAAAGGGGGTGGGCATGGAGGCAGGTTCTTGGACTACCTGTACAAGTTAGGCAAGACAGGTATTATAGGCTCCATTTTATAGTTGAGAAACTGAGAAGTTAAAAAGAAAACTAACATTTCTTGAGCACCTGCCATGTTCCAAGCATTGTGCCAAGTACTTCTACATGCATTATTTCTTCTGCTTCTCAAGGTAACTCTGAGGCTGGAGGAGGTATCCCCATGTTTACAGCAGAGGAAGATATCGAGTGAGTGATTTGGCCAAGGTCTCAAAAGTCTCAAAGCTTCCTGGTGGAGGAGTCTGGTTTCCTGACTCTTAGCTTGGTGTTCTTTGCTGCTCAAGGAAAATCCTTTTCAAAAAGGGTATGAATGCAGTACAGTAAGTCCCCAGGTTACGGATGGTGGATTTACGGACAACTTGTACTTGCCCTTTAGTGTTATATAAATATGCCCTTACTTTGAAACGATTGAACCAACCCCTACTTGCAACAAATTCTTCACTTAACTGTGTGTGCAGCTTTTAAATCATTGAAAAGGATGGAGCCTTTTCCTGCACTAAAGTAAAGCTAAGTAAGAACTGTATACATGTCTTCTGCCTTACCTGCAAATTTGACTTAAAGATAAACTCAGGAACGGGCCTCATTCGTAACCCGAGGACTGCCTGTATTGAATACAGATGAATGAATCTCTAATGGTTAAATTTTAGGCATCAGTGGAGGGAGGCATACAAGCCTAGCTCCTCAAATCACACATCAAAGGCTCCAACAAACTCTTAGAAGTAAAACTCGCCCTGCATGGCTGGTTTGTGTGGGAGACAATTCATGGACCCTTTTTAGGCTGAACAGAAAGTACTGGGAGCGTTAAAACTGAGAGGAAGTGTTTTCAGTGAAGTCACCTCGAAGTAGAGAACAAAAGAACCGCCCTTAAAGGGTATCCTTACCCATAAATTTTTCTCAAATGGTGAGCACGTGTTTACTGGGAACCGATTATGTGGCTGCTACTGTGATAATGTATGTGGGGGAGTTAAAAGAAATATAAACTCTGGACATTCAAGAAGTTTACTATACATGTGTGTATATATGGAGCCCTGGTAGCACAAATGGTTAAGCACTTGACTGCTAACCGAAAGGTTGGCAGTTTGAACCCACCTAGAGGCTCCACAGGAGAAAGACTTGGCGATCTTCTTCCATAAAGATTACAACCAAGAAAATCTATGGGGCAGTTCTACTGTCACATGGGGTCACTAAAATCAACTTGACGGCACCTAACAACAGCAACTATATGTATATATATATATATATATATATATATATAAATATATATATATATATATATATATATATATATATATATATATAAAACACCTTGACACACACACCCCTACACACACATGCATGACCATGGAAGGGTATTTAGCAGGACACAGGAGAGAAATGGAGAGAAAATTGAAGTGGCAAACAGAGTTAGGCTGAAGGTGTAACGGCTGGGATGTTTCATGGGGCAGATCTGTAATGCTGGAGAAAAGGGCTGCAAATTGTCATGGGGTTTTCAAACTGACAACATTTCATCTGTTTGTGGTTAGCGAGTGTAATTTAGGTTTTCCACATCTAGTATCTGTGATAAGACTAGGAAACTCTCTCTGGGAAAACTTACTGGTTTAGTGATAGCAGCAAAGAGGGTCATTAAATGAGTTTATTTATCTGAGAAATACCGTGATTTATGAGATATCAAGGAAGCAGGGTCTCCTGGTAATGTTAGGAGCCTGGGAGTGTTGACTTGTAGTTTTCTTGACCAGCTCTGTCCTTGACATATAGTGTGACCTTAAGACCTTCATCCTACCTCATTCCCTTCATTTCCTGCTACTGCCCTGGCAGCTCACTCATCTCTTTCAAGCAGGCCTGCTCACAACCTCTTGTGTGCACAGACATCTCCTGGGGCTCAGCCTTCACCCACACGACCTGCAGCCCGCGCCTCCCTTGCAACACACACTTAAAGCAGTCCTGCTCTCTTTCTGGAAGTGAGCTTGTGTCCTGTCTTTCAGAGAGACTAAGCGGGAGGAAATTGTAGATGCTCACCTCTCATATAATGCAGTCTCGTACGTAGGGTATCTCAGTGTTCTTTATTTTATTGCTCCCTATCTATGCCTCAAGGAGCCCTGGTGGTGGAGTGGTTAAAGCATTCAACTGCTAACGGAAAGGTTGACTGTTCGAACTTACCAGCCACTCCGAGGGAGAAAGATGTGGCAGTCTGTTTTCGTAAAGATTTACAGCCTTGGAAACCCTATGAGGCTGTTCTACTTTGTCCTGCAGGGTTGCTATGAGTAGGAATCGACTCGACAGCAGTGGATTTGGTTTATTTATGCCTCTGGCTGTATCCCACCATGTTTTATCCAGATTGGATTGCAGCTCTACAAAAGCTGGAGCAGGCTTCTTTTCTATCCTGTACCCACAACCCATACAAATGCCCTGCATAATAAAAATCAGTTGGATTATTAATGAAATTTATTGCCCATTTTGTAAAGTGGTGACCACAGTTGCCTACCAAGCAATTTTAGATCATTAGGGGGAAAGAGTCATATAAAAGTCAAGTATTAACTTACAAAACACTTTCCCTTAGACAAAATCCATAAATACTTTGCCTTTTGTGGTTTTCTGCATCATGTGAAGAAACTTCAAGATAGTTTATACGGAACCATGAACGCAATACAATCATACAGTTCTGGGCAACCGCTGCACCTAAACCTGATATGGTGATTTTGTTTTCAAAATGAAAATAACTTTTTTTTTTTCTGATTCCAATAAATAGTATTGAATTTGATTAAAGTTAGTAAAAGTTTTTTCCTAAAAAAGAAACAAGTTTTCTTTGTGTTCCGTAGCCTGTTTTGAGTGTTGTTTTATGAGATGCACTATCCAAATGATATACTTTATATTTCTCTCCACTTATTTTTTCTACCTGGTTTCAGCATTTTTAAATACATTTGTACATACTCTGTTCTTTAGTAATAATAACTGCCATTTGTTAAAAATTGTGTGCCATGCATTTCACATTTATTGGCTCATTGAATCTTCTCAATAACCCAGGGGGGTAGTTGTTTCTGGGTGGGATATTTGTATCCTATGTGAATTCTTAATCAGGTGACTAATATGATCTGCTCTGTGATGTCAGGGAGCCTCCTTCCCCTGATGCCAGGGCTTGTGCAATGGACTCAAGAGCAAAAGGTCATGGTGGCAGCAACAGATAGCATGTATGGTTTCCACAACCTGAACTTCTAGCTAAGGCTGACCTGACCTTCACCAGTTATGAGCCCAATCTGCAGCCTCCAACTCTAGGCTTCTGTTACGATT
Organism: Dugong dugon; assembly: GCA_030035585.1. NCBI lineage: Eukaryota > Metazoa > Chordata > Mammalia > Sirenia > Dugongidae > Dugong > Dugong dugon. Next base: position 115,812,529 of record CM057465.1, on the reverse strand, counting down.
CTACTCACTGGGGAGACCAGTCAGCTACCCAGTGGCAGGTTTATTATGTTAGACTTCTTCCATCATGAAAAGGGTGAATCTATTTGTCCTCCCTGGAACAGACACTTGTTCTGGATTTATGTTTGCTCTCCCTGATTCTGCCAAAACGAAATCATGAGGTTAATGAACGTGTTGAACATCACCAAGGCATCCCGCGAGCATTCCTCTACAATGAAAGAAATAGATAGTTGACTCCTGTCATGAGATTCAATGGTCTTATCATGTACCCCATTACTCAGAAGTCTTATAAAATGGTGGCATGGCATGAGCTGCCAAAGACAGTTACAAGATTTTTAGAGATTAAAGTGCTATCTTGCAGGATGTAGTATATGCTATCAACCAGTGACCCATATGTGGTTTGGTCCTTCCCATAGCCAAAATACACAAAGCTAAGAACCGGGAACTGGAAGTGGGCAAGATTATACCCAAAGACCCATTCACAAAATTTTTTGCTTCCTGTCCCTGTGAATCTGTTCTCTCCCGGTTTAGAGGTTTTAGTACTCAAGATAGGAATACTTCCCTCCAGGAGATATATTGAAATGAAAGCTAATATATTAGCTTCCTGGTATTTTGTCTCCAAGGGGGACTTAAAGTGTTGTCTGGGACCACTGATCCCAATTATCAAGGAGAAGTAGGGTTGCTGCTAGACAATATAGATAAGAAGGAGTATGGATCCTGAAGCTCCTCCTAGGAAATATTAAGTATAGGAAGAAGGCTGCATGTGGCTATTGGACAATTAAAGGGCGGGCTATTGTCAATGGACTTTGGTCATTGCTTTGGTCGCCCACTCCCAAACCCCCATGCTGTTTGGGAGCTTTTCCAATCAAAAGAGTCCTGGTGAGAGAAAGGACCCTGTCTTCTACACTGGAAGGCTGAAAAACCCAGGCATTCCTTCTTCCCCAGGGGGTGGAGTGGGTGGGGTAGGGATGTGGGTAGAGGTGGGAGGATAGGGAATGGGCAAATTGGGACTGCCTACCCAAGCCTTTGAATCTGGAGTCAGTGCCACAGAGATGTAGACAAGTTTAGAGACAAAGCGAGGATATGGAGTTAAGTGTCCCCTAGAGGCAATGCCTACAGGGATTTATCAGTCAGACTCTTCCAGAAGTGAGTCCTGGTCAGTGCTCTTGGGTGCCGGGACGGCGTTGGTTTTTGCCCATTTTCCAAGTCTGGGTCTCTAGTCCTCCTGGAGATCACCTTTCCTGCTTAAGCTAGACTTAGTTGGTTCTGTTGTCTTTAGCCAACAGCTCTGACTGGTACAAAGGGCAAGCAAGCGCAAACATGAATACACTTTTTGTAATGTGATTCAGACTGCACATGCCTTTTTCCTCGCTTACAAAGAAGTATGGTTTTTGTTTTTGTTTTTTAACTTGAGTCTTATATAGACAGGGATGGTAGGAGCATCCATTCCAGAAATTTCTTCAGAACCAGTGAAAAGAGCAATAGTATAAACCCAATAAAAATAAGCGTTAAAGTAAAGAAGCAAAACATTAAGGCATCATGTAGAAATCTTTTCAATAACAAACAATTGAAGGTTAACATGTCGACACTACACCTTGCTTATAAACGAAGGTTGAAGTCTAAAATACCTCAAAACAAAGCAGAAATAACAAAGCAAAAAGTAAAGCAAGAATTTGTAGCCTAAGAACTGCACTGAATCCAGTTCTTAGATTTTACTCAATGGAAACTGGCACCAAATCTTTTTTAAAGATTCTTTGAAAGAAGATTCTTTTGTCTTTTTTTCCTTCTCCCAACTCCTGCGTCCTTCTCCTTCCCTTCATCTCAATCTTCTTTTCTCTCCATTTGTACTGTTGACATGCAAATGTTTTTCTACTTTCTTCTGCCTCTTCTCTTTTCCAAGCAAGATACTGCAATGTCTAGCTAATGGATTTTGGTAATACTCATCACATTTGTGCGTGTGTGTGTTTACAAGCACTTGTAAGTGCATATTTCCTGAAGAAGTGTTCTTTACTATACCTGACGTTCATTGGGTGGAGAGGAGTTGAAAATCTGCCCTTCCCGAACAAAGTTGACTCTCTTTGGAACCATGTGGACATGACTGCTAAATAAATAGTTCTGTATCTTCTTCCTAGAAATAGTTCATGCATTGGATTGTAACCTCTGTGTGCTCAGAAGAGAAAAGCACTATGAAATACAAAGTGGGTGGTGGAAATGCTAACATCACGTGTGTTTGAAGACACTGTTTCCTTGGAGCTGATGAGCAAGGGTAGATGCAGGGAGGACAGATGATGACAAAGAAGTGGAGAGAAAAGAAGACTGCGGTGAGGGAAAGGAGGAGAAAGAAAGGGGAGACAAAGGAGATGCGAGAAGAAAACAAGAAAGAAAGAAAGGAAACTTCTCCCAACAACTTTCAATGGAAAAAGAAGCTGTTTAGAGAGACTGGCTTCTGGAGGAGTTGTGATTTAATTTAGGGCTCAGGGGAACCAGGAGGTCAGCTGGGGAAAATGCTCGAGTGTAAAGAGCATCCATTCCAGAAACTTCTTCAGAACCAGTGAAAAGAGCAAGGGAAGGTAGCCTTGCTAAAGAGATGCTAAGTAAAATCCAGGGGAGAAAAAGAACACCAGACAACTTCCCCTGGCTTCTGAGAGGGCAGTTTTAGCCTGGACCCTAAAGGTTACACATTTCAACATGAAAGGAGTGGGTCTATAACTGCCCCGGAGCAGAGTGAGCAAAGCAGAATAAGGTAGGGATGGAAAGTTTAAAAAAAGGCTGATCATTGTGTTATGCTAAATCCAACTAATAATAAACGCGTCCATAATGACAATAATGGCTTATTGAAAAGAATGCTGTAGAATTTGTAAACTGTTTTCAATTACATATTCTTATTTAATCTTCACACAATTTCTACCAGGTCAGTATTACTACCCTTATTTTATAGTTCAGGAAACTGAGGCCCAGAGGCTTTGAGACTTGTCCAAGTTCTCCTAGCTCATAATGGACAGGTGGCTGCATTCTGTCCACCATGCCACACTGACTCTCCAGCACATGGAGATTGTGCCTTAGAGGTTTCTCACGTGAATAAACTGAATAAGATTTCTCTCATCTTAAAGCAAGAACCACAGAATGGGGCACTTGAGAGAAACAAAGGAGAAAGGCTTTTGTCCCCACTGTCGCCAAGTCCAGGGTGTTTGAAGGGAAATCTTTAATCCGGGCAATGTTGACAGAGTGCGTTTCTGTGATGGTTTCCTCACTTTCGGTTTCCTTTAATTCCTACAGATCAGATAAATCCTAGAGTTTACTCTTTGCAAAAGAGGAATATGAAGGAGACATTTTTTTCTTTTTTAAAAATTGTGGTAAAAATATATATATGACAAAACATTTACCAATTCAACCATTTTTTACATGTACAATTTCATGGCATTGATTATGTTCATCATATTGTGCAACCTTTACCGCTATACGTTTCCAAATCATTCTACCACCATTAACAGAAACTCAGTGCCCTCTAAGCAATGACTCCCTCTTTCCTCCTCGCTCTCACCCCTGGTGAACACTAATAAACTTCAGTCTGTATATGTTTGCCTATTTCATATAAGTAGGATCATCCAGTATTTGTTCTTTCATGACTGACTTATCTCAGCATAATGCTTTCAGGGTTCGTTCATGTTGCAACATGTATCAGGATTTCATTTCTCTATATGGTTGAGTAATACTCCTTTGTATGTATATACCACATTTTTTTTTTATCCATTCATCTGTTGATGAACATTTAGGTTGTTTCTACTGCAGTGCGATTAATTACTTTTGTGTGTGGCCTTTCTAGCCATAGTCTTGGAACTCTCACCCAGGTGACTGTATGATAGGGTAATAGTGGCCTACCAAGGGGATTGGTCAGTTTTGCCTTAAAAGAGAGCCAATTCCAGTGCAAGGAAGATCCCACCACCACCATGGAAGAACAGCCAGGAGCTCGTGCTGAGAGGCTCCTGGGACTAGGATACAGAGCGCGAGCTGTAACCCTGCAGACGGTGAGAAGCAGTGGCAGGAGAGACCTGGCAGCAGAAGACGGCACGGTGGGCTTCCCAGCCAAGAGAGAGAGAAAGCCGAGCGCCTTTGGACAGACACTGAGGGCCAAAGAGAGGCGTGTCTGTGAGCACAGCTGGGAAGGGGCTATCCTGAAGAAAGAACTGTATCTTGAGTGTTCCTGAGCCTAAATTGTAACTGTTACTTCCCTAATAAACCCCATAATTGTGAGTATGGTCTGTGAGTACTGTGTGGCCATTGCAATGAATTATCAAACCCAGCAGAGTGCTGCGGGAGGGACAGTTGGCGTCAGAATTAGTAAAAATGGTGGAGAAAGGAGGCTTGTCTGGCTTCCACCTCACAGGAGTCAGCCTTGAACTGTTGATCTTGGTTCTTCTTCCCCCTTATGGGGTTGGAAGAGGTCAGGCACTGCCCCATGCTGGTTTTATACCACTTTTTGGCTATTGTGAATAGTGCTACAATGAACATTGGTGTACAGTTTTCTGTTTGAGTTCCTGTTTTCAGCTCTTTGGGTATATACCTAGGAGTGGAATTGCTGGGTCATATGGTAGTTCCGTGTGTAACTTTTTGAGGAACTGCCAAATTGTTTTCCACAGCAACTGTTCCATTTTGCATTCCCACCAGCGATGGATGAGATTAAGAAGGCGTTTTGAAAGTTTACTGAAACTTTTCCTTAACATAGAAAATTTAGTGGTTTTGCCATATTTTTCTTAATTGATTTCTTAAGTCTTGAGGGCTTAAATCCCACCCCTCCTTATTTCTGACTAAGTGTTTCTTGCATATCTCTGCAAATATAATGTGTACTTATAATTTTATCCCATCAGAACCCATCAGGAACTTACTGGGCTTCATTTTAAAGCACTTCAACAAATATATTATCTCAGTTACTTCTTACCACAACTCTGGGAGGTGGTTATTATGTTCCCATTATAAGGTCAAAAAACTGAGGCTCAAAGAGGAAAAGTTACTTGCCCAAAATCACATAGCTATATGGGTTGAGCTGGGACCTGAGACCAAATCTTAAGTCTCCAAATTCATGAAATTAAAGTGCGCATTTAGAAAGGCACCTCAGTGGATAGGTTAAAAAGGGAAAGGTTGAGGAGAAAGAAAGAGCCTTTGCTTTGCTTTAGTGATGTTTTTACTCTATGCCATTTTCAGGGCTGATAACCTAGAGTAGGGGTAGGGATGGGAAAAAAAAAAGAGTATACTATTAAAAGAAATCTTCAGAAAAATTACAAATGCATTTTGATTTATTTAAATTATTCAAAAGGCATGGTCTTTGTTTTAAATTAATATTTTCCCAAAGGATATTTTAAATCCAGTTCGATATTATCAGTCAAATCTTTAAAAACTGATAAAAGTACCTGATTTATTTTCTAAAACGAAACAACGTAATTACACCTAGCTGTCAGTTCAAGAAAGCAATGGAAATAATTTAAGTGTTTTCTGAAACTATTAAAGCAGAATGTCACATATTCTCTGACTGGAATTGTCAAATAGAAAATAAATTAGTTGAGGTCGGAGACGTGGCTTTAGCCGTTTGCGCTTAACAGGTGCTTATTAACTGTTTTATTCCATAGAATTTCCCTGGTTTGTACTTTTCGACAAGGCAAGAGAGAGGAATGTTAAGGCCTTTGGAGTTACAAAAGCTACTGCACTCAAGTCTGCTCTGTGTTTTGCAAAAGGATACATCAATTTAGGGATAAAATGTGGGATTTAAGTTACTGTGCAATACAGCGCTTCACACAGAAATTCCTATTTTGAGTATGGATTTCAGTTCACAATTATACAGCAACTCTAAGAAAGTAGGTTTTGTGTGCTGCTTTTGTTTATTTGTTTGCGGGTGCGTTTAAATATTCTTTATTTGGGGAGATGGCAGCCAGAGAGGTTGCTGAAATTCTCACTTACTAGCGAGATAAACATCAGTCATTGTCGCCAGGCATGGTCTAGATGGTGTGACAGATTTTGTGAAGGGCAGACCTCATTGGAGTTCAGCTTTAAACAAAGTGAGGGGGATTCATCGTGTCAAGGATATTTTTAATTGGCTGTCTGCATTATGCAGACTCATTAGATAATTGCCAACCTTCTACTTCACTTTGTGTTGTACAGACCTGGCTATAGAAGCTGGCGTTTAGAAAAGAGATTAGTAAGAGGAGAGGCTGTTGGCCTAGAGACCACAAGGGGAGAAAGCTCCAGGCACGGGCAGGGGAGGGGAGCAAAATATGGAGGTAGGAGTGGGAGTAGCGAAGAAAAAGAACTGGTAAATAGCAAGCCTTCAGCTAGGGAGGGAAAAAGGCTGTCAGAGGAGGAGAGAGCACTGGAGGGACTCAGGCCGAAGGTGACATTGGAAATGCCCTTGGAAATCAAGGTCCAGCGGACAAGCATGGGAAATGGAAACTTACATGGACAAACAAAATCTGAAGAGACAAGAGAGAGTTTCAACAGAAATATAGTCATAGAGAGCAGCCTACCGGGGGAGAGGAGGCTGGAGGGGTTGAGGTAAGAGATGACTCACGTCCTAGCAAGTTGTTTACCCAAAGGGCTCCTGAGAACATGGAGCGCTGTGGTGGGAAAGGAGAGGAGCTAACTCCCACTGTGGGAGGGAGGCACAGGCTGGCGGATTCCCACCCTGAAATGGCGAGCCTGGCGGACCAGAGACAGAAAGGAAGGTTTCAGAAGAAACAGAGGGAAATGACTCATCACCACATCACACCAGGATGACAGTCAGGACAGGGGGTGGGAGCTGGGGGTTGGGGAGGGAGGCTAAGTTCATCTCAGTGTGAGGGGCCCCAGCCCAGGAGCAAATGGGCCATGATTCCAAAGATAATACTTAAATAAAAGAAGAAAAAAAAAAAAAAACAGCGTTAGCAGTGGCGGATTCCTCCTCTCCCTGTGCTGAAGAAGCTTTTCTAAAAAAGAAACATATCTGAAATCCAGCTCATCTTAAGTTCACCTTATAAAGAAGCCACCCAGTGTGTACCAGTTACCAGTTGCCATGGAGGTGATTCCGACTCATGGCGACCCCACGTGTGTCAGAGTAGAACTGTGCTCCGCAGGGTTTTCAATGGCTGTTTTTTCAGCAGTATATTGCCAGGTCTTTCTTCCAAGGTGTCTCTGGGTTAGCTCAAACCTCCAAACTTTTGGTTAATAGCCAAGTGTGTTAACCATTTGCACCACCCAGGGATTCCACCCAATGTGTAATAGCAAGATTAAAAAAAAGGGGGGGCAGCCCAAAATATCCACCAATAGGGAAATAATTAAATAAATCATGACGAACAGATTAAATTCTATGAAGCTGTTAGAGCCCTGATGGTGCAGTAGTTAAGAACTCGGCTGCTAAACAAAAGGTTGCCAGTTCAAATCCACCAGCTGCTCCTTGGAAACCCTATGAGGCAGCTCTACTCTGTCCTATAGGGTCGCTATGAGTCGGAATCGACTTGACGGCAATGGTTTTTTTTTGTTTGTTTGTTTGTTTTTTTAATGAAGCATTAAAAACAAAAGAGATAAGCACATATACTGAAGGATAAACTATTAGGTTAAAAAAATAGAACAGTATGATTCTGCTCGTGGAGTTAAAGGATATATGTATGCATGTATGTCTGAGTGAGTCAGCACATAAGAAACGCACACCAAGCTGTTGGCAGTGGTAATGGAGTTGGGCAAGAGAGTAAAAGTGTAGGGGGAGGGGGGCTTCTATATTTTATTCCGAAAACTTTTATTGCTTACGTGTTTAAAAAAAGAAAAGTCACCAAAAAGTATGATAAAACTGACATGGAAGGAGAGACAACAAAAATAGGAGCCAAACTCTAGATTTGCAAGATCATCTACAGGAAGGGCCTGAGGGAGTCCCAGAAGTGTCTGTGGGAATAATAGGGAAAGGGAAGTGTCAGGGCTGAGGCTGGGAAGGGACCAGGTGTCTGCTCTGAGAGGCGCTTCTTCTCATGGAGTGGGCTGTTGTTGTTGTTAGGTGCCGTCAAGTCAGTTCCACCTCATAGCAACCCTGTGTACAGCATAACGAAATACTGCCCGGTCCTGCGCCATCCTCACAATTGTTGCTATGTTTGGAGTGGGTAGAAACTAGAAATAACATGTTGCAACTGATAATAACTATATGTTGGATCTTGTCTGGAGATCTCAAGACACTTTTAAGGCACACATTGCCCCTCAGCCTTCAGAGACAGGCTGATGGCATCATCCACAGTGAAATTAAGGGCTGTTGGTCAGACTACATGATGAATCATTAGAACGACCAGAATTAGAACTCAGTTAGCGCCTGCCTGGGTTCTGAAACACGTTGCCTCATACTGTCTTAGAGCTTTTAATTCTGAAAGCCACCTGGAAGACTATCTAGCCCTGGCTAATTTCTGCTCATCTCAGCTTAAATGTCATTTCCTCAGAGAGGCCTTCCCTGACCCCTCCCCTCAACCTCATTTACTTTGCTCCTGCTGTTGCTCATTCTCATTGAACCTTGACCTTTTTCATCAAAACACGTAGCACCATTTGTCATTATATCTTTATTTGGGTTATCTATGTGTTATAGGTTCAATTGTGTCTCCCAAAAAGATATGTGCGAGTCCTAACCCCCAGCACCTGTGAATGTCACCTTATTTGGAAATAGGATGTTTGTAGATGTAATTAGTGGGGTTAAGATGAGGTCATCAGGGTGGGCCCTAATCTCTTTTTGACTGGTGTCTTTATAAGAAGAGAAGAGAACGGGAGAGCAGAAAGTCATGTGAAGACAGGCAGACACAGAGGGAAGATGGCCCTGTGAAGACAGGCAGAGATTAGAAGTATGCTGCCAAAAGCCAAGGAATGCCTGGGTCTACCAGAAGCTAGGAGAGAGACAAAGCTCTTCCCCTAGAGCACGGCCCTACTGAAACTCAAAATTCGGGCTTTTAGACTCCAGAACTGTGAGAGAATAAATTTCTGGTGTTTTAAGCCACTCAGTCTGTGGTACTCTGTTAGGGCAGTCATAAGATACCATGTTTAAGGTTTGCACCTCCACCAGAGTGTAAGCACCAGCACGTGAGCAGGGACCTGCCTTGTCCAGTTTACCACTGTACCCCCCAACACCAAGCACGGAGTAGCTGCCCAGCCAATATTTGTGGAATGAATAAATGCTGAAGCCAGTCCAGTCTTCACTGTGATGACCTTTATCTCAACCCTGGCATTTTACACCTGGTGTTAGGTAGGTGGGGCTGCCAGAAGACTCTTTTGGAATGTGTTGGTGGGACAAAACCCTGCGCTTCCTAGCAAATCAGCAGGTGAACGCTTGAACCCACAGCCTGGCCCTGTGGTATGTGTGATTCAGTCCCCTAGCCTGGTATTTAGCAGTTTGGTGAGACAAACGCCTGTCCACACCCAATGCCAGGCCAGGCGCTGACTGCTGCAAGTCTGGGTGGTTGGAAGTGGCACAGGGCAGGCCCCAAGGGGAGGGAGGGATGCAGGTGACTGCATCCCTCAGCCACGTGGCCTTGCCAGGCTCAGGGGAGCCAGAGGATGAGCCAGAGGGAACCAGAGGTGTTGCCAAGGGGGTGAATGTTACCCTTCCTCTCTCCACCCCACCCAGTAGCAGCACCCACCTACCTGCCACGAGCACCTCTGTCCTGTGGAAATCTCTCTCAGAGGCCAAGGGGAAAGTTTTCAGCTTTTACCAGTTACCTTGCAGGAAGGTGTCCCAAATCATTGTTATAGTGTGTGATTCGGCTGAGCTACTGGGGCTGAGGAGCTCCCACCCCCTAAATAAGGGGAAACAAAGCCAGGGAGCAGATGTTTGCCCCCAAGCTCCTCAGGGTGGAGGCGGCATCTCCCACTGCTTCCTCTGTGTGGGAGTCAGCCAGAGGAAGGTGATGCCTCCCAGTGGGTGGAAGGAGGGGCGGGTAGGGGGCACAGTCTAAGGATGGAGGAGGGGGCACAGCCTAAGAGGGTGCTCCAGATGGTGGTGAGAGAAAAACGCCTGTGTCAGAACTGTGAGTCCTGGTTCTGTTTCAGTAGCACTTTCCTCCCACCCTTGCCCTCTCCTCAGTTATGCTCCACAGCATCCTTGTCAACATAGACTCCTGAGGGTGGGAAGAACCGGAAGTTCAGCTGGCTTCCTCAGCACACAGTCCCTCCAACACCTTCCCTCACCTCTAGCCCCCCTCTCTCACCTGGATGTGCTTTACCTGAGCCTCCTTTACTTGACCTGACTGATTTACTGACAACTTCAAGGGTTAGGAACTTTGTATATTAAGCCCACAACTGCCTCCCTGTAACTTTGACCCTCTGTTCAAGTTTTGCTTTCTGCAGCCATGTGAGGTTCTGCCTGACAGCCTTTCCAACATCCTGACTTCACTTATCTCAGGTCAAAGCAGAAAGTGATGAAGACAGAGACCTTCAGGATTGAGGATTCCAAGGTTTTTTATGCTTCTGGCTGCTCAGCCAGGAAATGTCCTTGGTTTTATGTATTTCAAATGAGAAACATCTTGCCAGCCAAGTAAGTTTAAGAGTACCATGACCAAGAGTGTCCCGACATCAACAGACAGGCTATTTTGGGGGACAGGGGTGTGGGATTCCTTCGGTGGACCAAGAGGAGCTGCAGATTCGTTTGGGGACCTTGAGGCACATAGACCCAGGCTTGATCTCTAGGCCTGGGCAAATGGACTACTGCCCTCCTCTGGATAGAATTGGAAGTACCCCATTCTCAACAGCCACCCATCTCTGCTGTGGGACATTTTTATTTTTAATTTGTGGAAAGGGGAGCACTTTTCTAAGTTACTTATGAAACATCAAATCACAGCACTGTTGGGCACCCAAGAATCCAGAATCACTTTTGTCTTCCTACAGGTGAGGGAAATGAGATCACTTCTCAAGAAATGTATATTTTCTCAGAAAATATTGACACAATAAGAGCAGAAAGGCATACAACCAGAAACCAGGAAAGTTTGAACCGAATAACACCAGGACTTTAAGGTCAGTGGATGCGTGTTCCATGGGGACAAGGGACAAACACTCCAGACAGAGCCATTCTTGGATGACATTCTGTTTCTAAGCCATTGCAGTCCCCTCTTGGAGGGTGATGATCTGTCCCAGCAGTGTGGCTGCTGAGATTCTGGTTGCCCTCCTCCCTCTAGGCTGGTGTCATTCCTACATTTCCAGGCTGTGAAGCAGTCCCAGGCTTACCAGACCCTGGCATCTACTATACCCCGATTGCATATTCTGTTCTGTGACTTACTAGCTATTACCTAGTAGCCTGATGCCTCAACAGATAATTTAATGATTAAGTGAAATAATGTAAGAGTGCCCACTACATAGTGGGAGCTCATTAATTTTAGTTCCCCCTTTCTAAACTTTTCCTCATCCTTTTAAAAAGAAATGGGGGTGGGGGAATCAATAATGCAACTTCCTCACTGGCTCAGAGGCAAAGCCCCCTAACTCATGTCCTGACATTGATAATAATGGCTGCTTCTTACTGAGTGTTTGCCTGCATTGGATATAAGGATATATGTAGATTATCTCAGTCTCTCAAGAGGTAGCCATTACTATCCCCATTTTTGCCGCTAAGGGCAACTGAGGCTCAGAAAAGTTAGATAGCCTTTCCAAGGTCACAGAATTAGTAAATGGTAGAATTAGACCTTAGACTCCCACCAGTCTAATGTAAACCCCATGCTATTAACCGCTAAACAATGCTACTTCCCTCTCTAACATCACAGCAGCAGAAAGCTCCAAAATGGGTGAAGTATTCTGTGAAGGGTGATGGGAAAATTTGGAAATAAATAGTGGTGATGGTTACACAGCATGATGAACGTAATTAATGTCACCGAATTGTACATGCAAAATACGTTGACATGGCAAATGTTTATATATACATATATATATATGCTGTTAGGTGCCGTCAAGTCAATTCCCGCTCATGGCAACCCCATGTGACAGAGTAGAACTGCCCCATAGGGTTTTCTTAGCTGTAATCTTTATAGGAGCAGATGGTCAGGTCTTTCTCCCGCAGAGCTGAAGAGCTGAGGGGGTGGGTTCGAACCACCAACCTTTCTGTTCACAGCCCAGCGCTTAGCCGTTGCGCCTCTAGGGCTCCTGTATATCTATGTTGGAGGCTAGACATCATCAATGTCCTCATTTTATATTTTATATATATATATATATATATATATACACACATATATATATCTTTTCCACGATTTAAAAACTGGGTGAAGTACACACAATTTTCTAGCAAGCAAACTCATTCCTATGTTTAACCTCAGAAAGAGCCCTGGTGCTGTCTTTCTGGGGAGGTTCAGCCTGCCTCACATATGACCAAGGCAATCGAGGGTGAAGGTCAGGGGCTGGCTGAAAACTGGGAGGTGGCCTCAGACTGTGTCTTTAGCTGTGATTATGTCAGGGTCGGGGCTGAAATATTGTCTAAGTACTAACTGAGGGTTCAAGCTCTTCCCGAGGAAAGGGTGGGGGCAGGGGTGGTGAAGCTGGTTAATTGAGATGGGAGGATGGGGGTGGGCAGGGACTTTCAAGCTTTCCGATCCTGAGCTGTTCCCGTAAACAAGTGAAACCCTCAGCTCCCTGGAGGGCCTAGGGAGCAAATGAGCGCATCTCGGCCTCCTTCTCTGCAGCTGTTCGCTGGAGGATGCAGCCTGCCATCTCCAGCAGTCCTTCTCCATGGCCTTCCCCAACCCCCAGCTCAAGCCTCAGGAAGTGGAGCTGCTCAGAGTCTCTCCTCCAGTCTCACCTCCTGCTGAGAGTGTCCTCTGCTGGAGCATTTCCTGGCCTAATTAAGCTGGGTAATGAGTAGCTAAGAGGGAGAGGATAAAAGCCCCAGGCGGCTTAGAGCTGGGACAGTTTATGACAGGGGCGTCTGCAGCTGGTGACATTCTTAGGAAAGTTATTTCTCATAATCCTGGGAAGTTGCATGTTGTTTCCACAGCAGAGTGAGCCCCAAAGGTAAGCAAGCTCAGGGACTACTGTGTCTTAAGAGGCCCTGCGCTGAAGTCCTAAGAAATAATAGGTGCGGTGGTGCTGTCCCTATGGGGAAGGGACTGATCCGAGCTGGAGAGCAGTCACAAGCTACCCAGGCTAATGCCCTTAGCTTAGTCTGAGGCTGGGGTGTCCTTGGTGACCACGTGTGAGTCCCCAGGGCTTGGGTTTTATGTTTCATTGAATAATAAGACTGCACACAGCGGGCGGTTTCCTAAAACTGTGTCCAGCCCTGAAGAAGGAAATCAGCTAGGCACACTGATCCCAACTCCTCAATTCTCTTCTAAGGGTGCTAAAAACTGTGTTCTGGAAAGTATCAGGTGCCCCAGCAGCCAGGAATGGTGTGTGTGTGTTGGGGGTGGGGGTAGTACTGGCTCTCTGGCAGGGGCCCTGGGGAGAGGGGAAGGCTGACACCTGGACACCAGGGCTTACCCTTTCAGAGACACCAGAGAGCCAAATGTTGGCTATTACCACCCTCCTCCCACTCCTCTGCCTCAGGAACTCAAAACCCATCCCAACTTGGCAGCCACAGCCTCTGTACCAACCCTCCGTTTGCTTTTGCACCTGTGTGTCTGTGTTTTGGTTTTTTAAATCACTTTGCACTAATTCATTCTTTGGCTAAGGAACTGCTGTGGTGTGTGGGGAAGAGCTCTGAGTGGGGGCCCGGGTTTTGAAGCCCGGCCCATCACTGACTGAGTCCCTGAGTGAAGAAGCCTGGGTGGCGCAAGCAGTTTGTGATTGGCTGCTAATCTAAAGGTTGGCGGTTCGAACCCACACGGTGGCTCCATGGAAGAAAGCCCTGGTGATCTGCTTCCGTGAAGATTATAGCCAAGAGAACCCTATGGAGCAGTTTTACTCTGTAACACCTGGCGTTGCCATGAGTCAGGGGCCAACTTGATGGTAACTGAGTCTCTGAGCGGACTTGGGAAGATCTAGCCACCATTTCCCACCGATAAAATGGGCACTGATGATGTCTAGCCTCCAATATGTTAGTAACCCATGATTTCCACTTGTCTGTGTGGTTAAGTGCTTGGCTGCTTACCGAAAGGTTGGCGGTTCAAACCCACCCACCACTCCATGGAAGAAAGATGTGGCAGTTTTCTTCTGTAAAGATTTACAGCCTTGGAAACCCTATGGGACAGTTCTACTCCGTCCTACAGTGTCACTATCGGTCGGAATCGACTCAATGGCAACTTTTTTTTTTATGAGTAGTGGGAAAGGCCAAAATTAAGCCACATTTCCCAGGTCTTCCAAATTAGGATACCCAATGTACACTTTTACACCGAGGAACTATTTTCCCCCGATTATCCTGTAAAGCAGAACTATCTAGATCCAACCAAAAGCCATATCCGTTGCTGTCAATTCCGACTCATAACAACCCTATAGGACAGAGTAGAACTGCCCCATAAGGGTTCCAAGGAATGGCAGCCGGATTCAAACTGCCAACCTTTTGGTTACCAGCCTGAGCTCTTAACCACTGTGCCACCAGGGCTCCTATCTATATCCAGTGAATGTTTATTATTGATCATGAAAGTACCTAGCCTCCTATACTCCTATGTTCATTATTTTGATCTTTTCTGATTTTATAAACAGAACCTGTTTCCAGGCCCTGTCCTCAGACCCTTGTTTCCTCCATGATGCTCTTGGCGGCTAGAGCCCAGAGAGGCAGAGAGATTGTCATGGTTTCTCCTTTCTAATCATTTCTCCTCTCCCCTTCCCTCTTTGGAAACCCTGGTGGCGTAGCAGTTAAAAGTTCGGCTGCTAACCAAAAGGTCGGCAGTTAGAATCCACCAGGCACTCCCTGGAAACCCTATAGGGCAGTTCTGCTCTGTCCTATCAACTCGATGACAACAGGTTTGGTTTGTTTTTTTTCCTTCACTCTTTCCCCTCTGCTGTTCTCATAATCCTCTCTGTCCTCTTGGCCTTCTGCTTCCCTTTCTAAACCAGATCACCAATAATCCGGTGTTTCCCATTTTTCCCTCTGCTGCTATAGAGCCAGCGGAAGGAGACCTGGTGGCCAGATGCCTGACCAGAGATGATGTGTTTGAGCTGCCCCCTCTCTGCAAGGACTGCCAGCACTGTCAGCATTCCGGGGAGGAGGTCCCTGGAGCCACTGCCTGCAGTTCGGACTCGGAAGGATTCTACCAAGAAGCAAGGGAGCAGGGCCTGGCAGCTTCAGCTCCCTCATCCTGCCCACCCTCCAGCTGAGCAGCTGGTTCCAGAAGCCCTTGGCATCACCCTGCAGCAGCTGGGCAGGCCAGGGGAGCCAAGTCACTCTGAACGTGTAATCCTGGTTAAAAGGAGAAAAGGGGAAGGATTTTGTAATTTCCCAGGACACAGAAAACTGAAACCTAATATCCTTGTCAAGGGAGCTCTTTCATTGAGAGAGGAGGGAAGAGAAAGGGGAGACAGAGAAAGACAAAGAATGAAGGAGGAAGGAAGGAAGGTGTATGAGAGGCCGTTCGGGATCCGAGGGGTCACAGGAAGCCCTGAGCACAGGTACGATGCGAGTACTCCGTGTGTTGTACTCCTGTGTCGTCTGCCCCTTCCTTGGCCTGACACTGACACCCGGGAAGAGCCAAGAGAAACAGGACTCGAAGTGGGGAGAGCAGTGGCTTTTAGAGGCCTGCCTGCCATCCTCACCTAGGCTCTGCAGGAGCCTTAGTCCCTTTTCTAGAAGGCAGGAGCTCCTCCTTCCCATCCCTGCCTTTTTGTGATAAAAGGGCAGGACGATGTTGGTGAGAAAAATGTGCTCAAAGGCCTTCAACACCGGCCAGTAAGAAGCAGCTCTTTCCTTTTTCATTCAGCAAACAGACCCTGACTGGGTGAATGAAAGAGCTGCCTTCCTGCATGGTCAGCTGTGTGGTCAGAGAGGAAAACAACTCCAGCCCAATTCTGGAAGAGTTAGGGTTGCTCATCTTGGTTCAGTTGCAAGGAGGACCGCAGGCATTTACTAGATATTTGGGGAGGCTGCTTTCTGGGGGACACAGGTACATATGACAAAGTATCCATCCTTGAAATATACTTTGCCATCTGGTGGGGGCAACAAGGCTTTCAGCCAAAGCAATTAGTGAACAATATGCAAAGAAGTCCAATAAACAGCCAAGCGTGTGATGCAGTCAGTTGTCTGATAGGTCCATCCGGGTGTGATTTATGGAGGTGAAATAGTCCCCAGTGTCACTCTCTGGAGCAGCAACTATTTGTTTGGCTCCTCCTGTGTGCCAGTCACTGGTCTAGGTGCTGGGGATACTGCAGTGAATGACTGCCCTGGCGGAGCTTACCTAAAGGGGCCGGACTTCATTCTCACTTATGGTTTGTTTATCTACACACCACCTGTTTGTAATAGATGGCACAGGTACCATAAATCCAAAATCTGGATGAAAAGTTGAGGTCCAGGTTGTAACGGAAGCTGGGGCAAGAGAATAATGACACCAGAAAAATCTCAACTCAGGGAAGCGCTGCAAGAACTGAAAGTAAAAAATTGCCTCTGAGCTGCCTGGTGGTCATGTCAAAAAGGGAAATAGTATGTCTAATAAACAGGAGGAGTACATGGGTGGTACAGATGGCTAATGCATTCACTGGAGGTTTGAGTCTACCCAGAGGTGCCTCGAAAGAAAGGCCTGGTGATCTACTTCTGAAAAATCAGCCATTGAAAAGCCTATGGAGCAGTTCTACTCTGACACACATGGGGCACCATGAGTTGGAATCAACTCCATGGTAACTGGTAGGGTATATAATAAAAAGGAAGCATTTCTTGCACGGGTCCCTTTCAGGAACTATCCCTCAGGCTACCTCTTACCCACTATCCCATACATACTTGGCCTTGCTCAAGTGCACTCAGTTCTGTAGAAGCACTGAGCTTTGGGCTCTTTTGCACATGCCCCTCCCCCTCAATGCCCTGCCTCCTTACCCTGGGTAGATACTATTGGCCATCCTTCAGGATTCAGCACAGGCATTACACTCTCCCTGTCCTGAGATGCCTGTCCTGACCATGTGGTCAAGGCCAGATGCCTTGCGTGTGTGTTTGTCCCTTGTACCTGCCTCTGTCACAACTCTCTCAAGGCACTGTAGTTGTGAGCTACACTGCAGGAGCCCTGTCCCTCATCTCTGTTCCCAGGACCTAGCACAGTGCCTGGTACAGGTAGCCAGTGAATACTTGCTGCTAACAACCATTCTGCACTTAAATTATGAGTCAAGAACCGTGCTAATTGTATTATCTCATTTAAACTTTACAACAATCCTATGTCGTAGGTAGTATTATTAATGCTCATTTTGCAGATGAAGAAACTGAGATGAAGTGACTTGCCCAAGGCCCATCGTCATTGTTGGAGCCAGCCTTCAAACTTAGGTCTGCCTGACTTCAAAGTCATTGGCAAGAAAGACATTTTTCATTTATGGTCTCTTACTAGAATAATTTTTATCTCTTTAATGAGATTGTGAGGCCTTGAAGAAAAAGGGGAGGGCCTTCTTTCTATCTCCCACAGTGGCAAACAATGCTTTGCATATAGTAGGACCTTGTGAACTATTTCTCAGCAACAATAGTTCTTAACAAAGGGAGGTGGAGAATTATACTTGGGGCTTGCAGTGCAGTAAGCTCTTACGATGCTCTAATTACCCAGTTGGTTTAATCACATATGTGGTGTTCACAGGTCTTAGAACGGAAAGTTAGAAGACACCTTAGTGCTCATCTTGTCCGACCCCCACGTTTTATAGCCAAAGGAATAGTCACCAAGATTAAATGGCTTGTCTAAGGTCACACAGCTCATTAGTGACAGAGTGAGAGTAGGAACAGATCTGACTCCTACCAACCTGAATGATTTTTCCATTTTAATTCCAAAATCCATTGAATTCTGTGAACCGGGAGGCCAAGAAGGTGAGACCAAGTGCAGAAGTGAGGAACTTTCACCAAGGCAGTGCTTCTGGGGTAAGAGTCAGGGTGGGCACTGGCCCTGGGCTCTCCTGTCAGCTTGTTCTACAGCACGCATAGCTTCCCTCTCTGCCCTCCTGCATCCACCATATTTGTTGGAGAAGCCACTCATCACCTTCTCTACTACCACATCTTCCTTCTCAGGGGCTGTAGAGACTTTCTCTCATCTAAAAAGAGCTATTGGTGAATAGCCATCCTCTAACATGCTGTGCCTCCTAGACAGGAACATTGATTCAGATCCTTAAAGGGAGGTGTGTGCTCCTAGCTCAACTGTGGTTCTCAACCAGAGATGACTTTGGCTCCCAGAGGACATTTGGCGGTGTCTATCACAACTAGAGGAGGGGGCGCTACTGGCATCAAGTGGGTAGAAGCCAGAGAGGCTGCTAAACATCTACAAAGCACAGGACAGTCCCTCACAACAAAGAATTATCTGGTTTGAAACATCAATGGTGCCAAGGAGAAGATTCCCCGCTCAACAGGTAGAAGGGAAGAATTCCTGTCCATCAACTTCCTCCTGGAAGAGAGACTCTCACCTGTTTCCCTGTGCCCCCCCTCCCCCCTCCCCACCATTTAGCGGGTCTACATGTGCTCCTCATCTGAGCCACATGCCACATTGGGTTTAGTACCCTTTGCTCCTGCCACTTCCACTGTGCATTTGTTCTTTCCTTTTTATCTCCCAAAGGACACACACACACAAAGGAAATGATTTTATGGAGCACCAAGTGGGGCCTGGTAGGATGCTCTACATTTTAAGTATATGTTACATTAACGTTGCCTTGTCACTAACTTCACCTGAAAAGAAAAGAATAATTTGGAGGGTAGGTGTTCTTTCCGTTTTACCAATGAGAAAACTGAGGCTCAGAGAGGTTAAGTAAGTTGACCAAGGTCACACAGCCATTAACTGTTTCAAACCCAGTACTGAGCTGTCCAGTCCAGCGCTCCTGCTCCTATTCACGCAAAATAGCATCAGAGTACCCAGACTGCTAGGAAACAGTCGGCCAATGAAAGCCAGATCTGTTCTTCTCAGACTTCAACTGCATTACCTGCCTTGTCCGTGAAACATTAAAGATAGGGTTCCAAGGAAATATGGAAGCCTGGGGGTAAAGACGGGGACTGGTACACTCTCTTCCTGGTTATAGTGTCTTACCCAAGCTTCTCAGAACTTAGGTGAGTTCTCCACCACACATCTTATCACACACATCTCTCCTCCCTGGGACGAGGCACTCTGGGTTTCTCTTCTGTCTCCCGTCACTGACCTGGGCCTTCAGAAATGCCTACCATTGGCACTGGGGACTTATTAAGCAGCACCAACTCAGGGCTTCTGACTTCCAAAACCAGAGTCTGTTGTGACAACCTTTAATTTGTTAATAAGAGTATGTGGTGTGCGTACGTTGTGTGTGTAAGCGAGTGCACTGCTCCAAGGGAGACCTTCACTCTGGGTTTAAACTGGGCCTTGGCCTCCTGGCCTCTCTCCATCCCAGGATCTGCCTCCTCTGCAGTCAGAAATGGGAGTTAGGCCCCTCCTGGCTTCTTCTCCTCAGATTAACCCCTTCCTTCCAGGTTTTCTGTGCCTGGCAGAGAAGCTCTGGGCCAAGTGGCCAGACACTCGTTGGCTCCAGGGCTGGCGGAAGCCATAAACCTGCTTTCCTTGGGGACTCCCGAGCTCCATGTCTTACTTTCAGAAAGCACAACTGTTTTGTTTGAAATGGCTCTGGGAGGAGAGAGAGCCCAGGGCTCTGTACACATGTTCCTCATTTGCCATTGGTGGGGAGCAGGGGGCGAGCATGGCTGCAGTGGGGGGGTGCTGGGGAGTCATGCACAGGAGGGGAGAGAGCAGGCTGCAGCTGCTGCTGCTGGGAAGTTTGGCTTCAGGGAGGAATGGAGGGAGAGAGTACAAGGAAGAAGGGGTGGGACTTGGGGACAGGGGCGGTGTCATGGGGGAGGAGGGAGCAGGTGGTGACTTGTTTATCTGCTCAGCTGTTTTGTGTCCTGGAGCCTGAGAGAGAGACAGAAGCAGCTGGGAGGAGAAAAAGCAACGCGGCCAGGGGCCCTATTGGTTCTTGTGCCTTAGCCACAGGTTCTGAAACCAAAGCAAAACCACCAGAGAGTGATTCATGTGGGGATAGCCCTCCCTCCTCCTACCCAGAAGGGTTTCTTTTGGGCCCATATGCTAGTTTCTGCCGCGCAAACACCCTAGCAATGCCTGCCTCGCCTGGGTGCAATGGTGCTGATTGGGTAGGCCTCCCTGCTGGGTTGATACTGGCACAAACTCACATAAATATTCCTGGGCCTCAGTCTCGTGTACTCCCGTATGTGAAATGGCACAATCCTTGGGGGCCAAACCAGCTAGCTCCTAGCTTTGGTATCAGCCTGGACCAAACCAATGACGTTGTCCCTTGTGGAAACAGGGTAGCACCCCATCCTCCCCACCTCCTCCACAGTGCCTCCCTCCACTGCAGCTCAATTTGGATTTCCCTCTCTAACAGCCCACAACCCTTGTAGGGTTCCTTACTGGCCCTCTTCATGCCCCAGCACCCGTGTCTATGTCTCATTTACATGCTAAATTGTTCGGCCGCAAAGCTGCCTGATGTCTTATGACCAGGTTGATAAATATACCAGCCCAGGTGTATAAAGCTCTCAGCACATGAGAATCTGGAAAGCAGTTATGCTTTAATTACAGTGTAATTTCAAGAGTCTGGTTGTTTTACCTCCTTGGCTCTTTCTCCATCTTATTATTTTCTTCTTCTTGTTTGTTTAAGTGAGAACATTTGCAGAACTTCCGCAGCCTATGCCCTCTCTCCCTCCCCCGGAGGAGGAGGTGGCAAGTCTGCGTTGCCAAAGGACTTTTTCTGCCTCTCTGTGTGCACAAAGCCGGGGCATCTCTATTGACAATGGGTCTGTTTCTTTGGCACTGAGCCTAGCGGTTAGGGCAGGGTAAGAAATGCAGATGCCTTTTGCACAAGTCTGCAGTGCAGTCGGTGGCCTCTTTGCACCTCTAAGCATCCAGGAGAAAGAAAAAAACTCAGAAAAACCACAAGTCCCGGGTTACTGCTCTCTAAACACTGTGTCCCTCTGAACTTCATGGTGCCTGGAGGATGGGAAAGACGGGAGGAGGGAATGCTGTGGGGTCAGAGGAATAGTGGGGAACAATTCAGTATGTGTGTTGTCCGCACTGGGGTTGACTTAGCAGAGGGTTGTATCCTGGGGACAGGCTGGGTGGAGAAGTGGAAAGAGCAAAGAAGTGGGAGTCAGAAAGCTTAGCTTCTAGTATCTGCTTCGCTACTAACAAGGCCACCTATGGACCCGACCCTTCCCCTCTCTGGGCCTTCCTGTGTAAAATGCAGGATTGGAAGCTCTGATCTCAGGCTCCTTTCTAAGGACCCTGACAGAGTCTCTTGCTTTTAGAATGCTAATTTCTTCGTCTATAGCCCATTTCCTTCTCCAGGGACCAGGTAGCCCAATAAAATCATCCTTTAATGGTGGTTGGTAACACAGCCAGCTCAAATTACTGTCTTTTCCTGAACCCAGATGCTACTGGCTGAAGCTCCAGTTAAAACTTTCTTTAAGGGGAAGCTTGACTAGTTTCCCTCTTGCAGTCAGGGGTTGCAAAGGGCAGAAGCGTCAGGATACCATCTTGTTGAACATTTCTTGTGCAGGAGTCTATGGGGTCAATGGCCCCTCCACCAGTCCTCTTACACCACCTAAACCTTGTCCCTCCCAGGGAAGTTTCCTGAGCTCCACTTTACATAAGGTCAGCACTCTTGGGCTTCAGATTTAGTCCATTCAGTTTACCAAATTATTTTTGAGCCCTTACTCAGTGCCTGACGTTCCTGGACCCAGGGAATACTGAAAACAAATCTGATGCTAGCAGATTTGATTGGCCTATTGATGAGCCAGGAAACCCTGGTGGTGTAGTGGTTAAGTGCTACGGCTGCTAACCAAAAGGTCAGAAGTTCGAATCCACCAAGCGCTCCTTGGAAACTCTATGGGGCAGTTCTACTCTGCCCTGTAGGGTTGCTATGAGTCAGAATCAATTTGACCGCAATGGGTATTGATGAGCTAAAACATACATATGAAACCATTAGAAAACCTGTCACTCATCTCCCATTTCTTCCTCCCACCTTAAAGAATATGGAAAAATAAATCATTAAGTTGACTGATAAATGTATTTCAAAGGCAATAGTGTACTTTCTTTCTTATGTTTAAGAAAGTTGGCCATGAGGAATTTATATGAGTGGATTCCATAACTGTATTTACAATCATAACGATAATGATACCAGGTATTTTTATTGAGTGCCTGCCATGTCCCAGGCATTTTGGCAGCTGTTTTTCATACATACTTTATTTAATTCTTACCTTTTATAAGGAAGATACTATTAAAATCTTTATTTTTAGATGAGGAAACTTACGCTCAAAGATCAACTGATTTTTGGTGGAGCCAATTTTCAAACCTATGTCTATTTAACTCATAAGGAGCCTTGGTGGTACCAGGGCTAACCCCTGGTTAAGGGCTCAGCTGCTAAGCAAAAGGTCGGCAGTTCAAACCCGCTAACCACTCTGTGGGAGAAAGATGTGGCAGTCTGCTTCCACAAAGATTTACAGCCTTGGAAACCCTATGGGGGCAGTTCTACTCTGTCCCACAATGTCGCTATGAGTCGGAATCGACTTCACAGCAATGGATTTTCTATTTAACTCCAAGGCCAGGCTGCAGTTCTCATTCTAAGGACATTTCAGGTGACCTTGGCTGACGTGGATGAGCCTTGATCCCTCAGTTGCGTGGTATTTATCTCACTATGTGTGATGGAGTCCAATGTCCAAAGACCTAGTTCCCCGCAGTCCTCACTTCAGCCATTTGCACCACGTTATATGAGAAAATCTGGCACCAAAGAATTTGGTTGCTGAACTCCTTGCGATCCAGTTTTGGAGGACTTTGTCCACCTTGATTCTCTCTGCTGCTGGCCATTGGCCTAACCTGGTGACCCTCTTCCTCCCAGTGATGTCAATACAGGGCTGCCTGGTCAGTCAAGTGGGGTTGACTATTGTAGTCTCATTTAATTAAATTTTTTAAATTGTTGTGTCAATACCAAAGCTTCTTTACGTTCTGTTGTTAAGTAAATACCTTTCAAACTTCAAAAACAAAAAAAAGTTTGTATACCTATTGCATGTGCAAGATCCTGTGGTAGCAACGGGTTTTTTTGTTGTTTTTTTTTTTCAAGGTGAAAAAATACTAAATTTTATTTATTTTTTGTTGTTGTTTTTTGTTTTAACAGCTTTATTGAGATATAATTGACATACAATAAATTGTACACATTGAAAGTATATAATTTGCTAAATGTTGACATATGTATACACCCATGAAACTGTTACCACAGTGGAGATAATGAACATATACGTTACCCTCAAAGTGTCCTTGTGCCCCTTTGTAAGTCCTCTCTCCTGCGCCTGCTCACTCCTCTCTCCTCTTGTCCTTAGGAAAACACTAATATGCTTTCTGTCACTGGAGATTAGTTTGCATTTTCTAGAATTTTATTTAAATAGAAGCATATAGTATGTTCTCTCTCTCTCTCTCTTTTTTTTTTTTCTTCTTTTTCTTATTGTACTGTAGATTCTCTGTTTCCTTTTTTTATTGCGCTTTAGGTGAAAGTTTACAGCTCCAGTTAATTTCTCATTAAAAATTTATACACATGTTGTTTTGTGACATTGGTTGCAATCCCAAAATGTTACAGCAGACTCCCCCTTTCCATCCCAGGCCCCCTGTTTCCATTCATCCAATTCTGTCCCTTCCTGCCTTCTCATTCTGCTTTTGGATGGGAGCTGCCCATTTGGTCTCACATATTTGACTGAATGAAGAAGCACGTTCCTCACGCGTGTTATTGTGTGTTATTGCCTGTGTAATCTTTGTCTGAAAAGTGGGCTTCAGGAGTGGTTTCAGTTCTGGGTTAGAGCATCTGGGGACCGTAGTTTCAGGGATTCCTCCAGTCTCTGTCAGACCATTAAGTCTGGTCTTTTTACGTGAATGTGAATGCAATGGGGGTTTTGATGGGAAGATAACCAAGCCTGGTGTGGGTCCTCTCCTTAAGAAGCTTACAGTTTTCAAAAACATTCTTCAATCTGTATTTCTGGTCCACTTATTTTTCCATATGAATAATGCAATTCTTTCTGTCAGGTTCCATACAGTTGTTCACTGGTGTCTTATGGAAATTGTACTAAGACTATTAATTAACTTGGGGAAGATTGACCTCATTTTGCATTTTTATAGCTAGCAATGATTTCTAGTCTTATAAATGGTTCTAACTCCAAGACCCAGGCTTGCTTCTTATCATCTTACTCTGTTATTAATTCTGTTCCTCTTCTCACTAAGGGGACATTGGTGGTTCAATGATAGAATTCTCTCCTTCCACGCGGGAGGCCCAGGTTCAATTCCTGGCCAAGGTAGTCACCACCCATCTGTCATTGGAGGCTTGTGTGTTGCTATGATGCTGAACAAGTTTCAGCAGAGCTTCCAGACTAAGATGGACTAGGAAGAAAGGCCTCGTGATCTTCTTCTGGAAATCAAGCAATGAAAACCCTATGGATCACATGGTGTGATGGTTAAGATTGTGTGTCACCTTGGCCGGGCCATGATTCTCAGTGGTTTGGCAGTCGCATAATGTTGTGATCACTTCCTGGCTGTGAGTAGCCAATCAGTTGAAAGGGAGTTTCCTGGGGCATGTGGCCTACACTGAATATAAGCAGATCTTCTGGCAAGGCTGGGCGCTTTATTTAGCTCATTCTGAATTCTGTAACTGGCTCCTGTTCATCTGACCTCTGGTTCTTGGGACTTGAGCTAGCAGCTTACCTGCAGTCTTGCCAGCCGATCTTGGAATTCATTGATCTTCACATCCTGTGAGCATAAGCCCCTGCTCTCTAACCTGCTGATCTTGGGTTTGCCAGCTCCTGTGGCTACGTGAATCAGGAGAAGCCGCTATCCTGCCCCATGGACTTGGGATGTTCCAGTCTTTACAACCATGTGAGCCATTTCCTTGACATAAATCTCTCTTTCTCTATATATTTATATGCTTCACTGGTTTTCCTTCTTTAGAGAACCCAGCCTAAGACACATGGTCTGACACACAACTGATCATGGGGATGGTATAGGCCTGGGCAGCATTTTGTTCCACTGTGCATGGGGTCGCCATGAGTTGGGGGCTGACTGAAGGCAGCTAATAACAACCTTTTCATTAGGAGAGATGTCCAAGGGGGGGCTTGTGCTTTTCAGTAGCGGATCTGTCTCTCCCAGGGGCTGCCACTATGGGAGAAACATTTGTCTTCAACTCTAAGATACCAGTTAGAAATCCCACCTTGGTTGTCTAGCCCCAGAACCAGTGCTTCCTGCTTTGATTCTAGAGGGCTCTTTCTAAGCTCATTCAACCCTCAGTGGGTCCAGGCTGTAATAGCAGGGAGGGCCAACAGCTGGGCAGGACATGAAGAGAGGGAACCAGGTGGGCAAAACTTGACCAATGGAGAGGCCTTGGCTTCAAGTCCCCATCCTATAGTTATTTTCATTTAGTTTGAAGACTTTTTTACTACGAAAAGTTTCAAACATAAGAAAAGTAGAAAGAACAGTACAAAGAATATCCATATAACCACCACCCAGATTCAACAATGATTAATATTTTGCCATATTTGTGTCTATCTGCCAATCACCTATCTTTATATAGCTATTGTTGAATCATTTTAAAATCAATTACAAACATAGTAACTTTTCTCCTTCAAACACATCCCCCAAAAGTAAGGATATCATCCTGCATAATCGCAATACCATTGTTACACCTAACAAAATTAAAATAATTAGTTATTTTCATTTAATAATAAGGTCATATTCAAGTTTCTCCCTTTGTGTCCAAATATCTTTTATAGGTGGTGTGTTTAATCCAGAATCCAATCAATGGTTACAATTGCATTTTGTTGTTATTCCTGTTATATCTATTTTAATCTAAAACAATCTTCCTCCTTATTTTTTTGAAATGAAATGTTCTGACAACTTTTATTTGTTTTATTTATTTTTATTGTACTTTAGATGAAGGTTTACAGAACAAACTAGTTTCTCTTTAATAGTACACATATAGCTTTTTGATATTGGTTAACAACCCCACGACATGTCAACACTGTCCCTTCTCAACATTGGGTTCCCTGTTACCAGTTTTCCTGTCCCCTCCTGGCTTCTAGTCCTTGTCCCTAGGCTGTTGTGCCCCATTAGTCTCATTTTGTTTTATGGGGCTGTCTAATCTTTGGCTGGAGGGTGACCCTCGGAAGCGACTTCATTACTGAGCTAAAAAGGTGTCCGGGGGTCATACTCTCAGGGTTTCTCCAGTCTCTGTCAGGCCAGTAAGTCTGGTCTTTTTTTGTGTGAGTTCGAATTTTGTTCTACATTTTTCTCTAGTTCTATCCTGGACCCTCTGTTGTGATCCCGGTCAGAGAAGTCAGTGGTGGTAGCTGGCACCATCTAGTTGTACTGGACTCAGTCTGGTGGAGGCTGTAGTAGATGTGGCCCATTAGTCCTTTGGATTAATCTTTCCCTTGTGTCTTTAGTTTTCTTCATTCTCCCTAGCTCCTGAAAGGGTGAGACCAGTGGAGTATCTTAGATGGCCACTCACAGGCTTTTAAGACCCTAGACACTGCTCACCAAAGTAGAATGTAGAACATTTTCTTTATAAACTATGTTATGCCAGTTGATCCTTTCTCCTTTTGTAATGATTTTGACTTTCAAAGAGACAGGTCAGTTTCTTGTAGAATGTCCCATATTCTGAATTTGTCTGTTTCCTTGTTGTGTTATTTAACTTGTTCCTTTATCTTATATTTCCTGAAAGCTCAAAGTTAGATCTAAAACACTGGATTAGATTTTGATGAGAACTTTTTGGCAAGAACATATCCAAGGTATTGCCTCTGGTTCTATTTGTCATTGGGGAGACCTGTTTACCAGATGGAGGGTTGATTGGGCCTCTACTCCATGGTGGGGAATAAGCAAGAACCTGGGCAAGGAGGGGCATTGGGACTTCCTATGCAGGTCACTATAACAAATCTCAGAATGTATGCCAAGGCAAAAGGGGCTTACTTCTCAAAGAGGGGACTTAGAGGGGGTTAGGCTTAGGATTCTGGTGCAAGAGACTCATTGCCAGAATGTAATGGTCTAGGGAGCTCTGAGCCGCAGCTCAGTCCTGCTCCTCACCAGGAAAGTCACTTGAATTCCCTGAGCCTTGGTTTCCTTGTCTGCAAAGGGGCGCTATAGTTAACCTACTTTATAGGGTTGTTTTAGCGATCAGCACTAGGGCACGAAAACCCTAGCACATGGTAGATGCTCAACAGATGGAAGCCAATGCTACTGAGTGAAGCTTTGGGCACAGGGAAGAACCAATGGACAGTGCCTGGGCTGCCCTCTTATCATTCCAACAACAGGGTGGCCAAATGCTATTCCTTCAGATTCTGGAGTGAGGAGAGGCTTGAAGCAGCGGTAACTTTCCTGACATAAGGGGTTATTCTCTAATTAAAACAAGACTGTGGGTAGAGGCTGGCAGCAGACAAAGCCATTTCATAGATCTTCAGAGCTGGCCACCAGTTTGTGGTTACACAGGGCGACCGTCTTTGCCTGTTTGTTAATTTATTCCAGAATTGTTGGTGGAGGCACATCGGCTGTGGCAAACTCTGTGCATTTGCTGTTTGTTTTCTTAGTTAACCAAGGCCTTTAGTAATACAGTTTTTAGGACATATCATCTGCACATAAAATCTGGAGTTAAGATGAAAAAAACAGCTCATCCGTTGAGAGTTAAAAACAAATAAACATCAACTTTAAATGGTCTAATGTAACTTTGTAGATGAGAAACCCACCCCCAAAATACGGTTAACAAATTACAACAAAACTTGATCGACAAAGAGTCCCTGGCTTCAAGTCCTCATCTTATAGTTATTTTCATTGCGTTTTTAAATAGATAGATAGAACAAATATGGCAAAATATTAATCTCTGTTGATCAAAATATAGTCTCTCACCGAGAAAATGATGGAAACTAGGGAAGCATCCTAGCGCTGGCAACAGGACTCAGGATTAGAATATAACCCTGTAGTCAGGCTGCTTCTGGTTTCAAATAACAGCATGCGTGACTAAAAGTGGCTTAAACAATAAGGACATTTCTTATCTCGCATAACAAGAAACCCAGAAGGGATGTTTGGGTGGTTTGGCAGCTCAACAATGTCAAGGCTCTGTTACAGCTCCTCTGTGATTCACTTGGCTTTCCGCTCATGGTCACAAGGTAGCTGCTATAATGCCAAGTGTTACACACTATTGTCACAATAAACAAAGATGGCAAAAAGAATCAAAGTCTTTCCCCAAAGCCCCCAGCCAATGTCAATGTCTCCTTATGTCTCTTTGACCAGAAGTGAGTTATCGGCACACTCCTAGGCCAATCACTGTCAAAAGAAGCCGGGGATTCCCAGCTTGCGTTAGACCAATCACACTTTATTCTCTAGGGCTGGGTCCACCTCTCCTTAAAATATTGCCACCCTGAACAAAATAATAAGGATCAGAGGAGGAATTGGGTGGACAACCAGCAATGTCTACTGTAGTAACTAAGGAGAGTTATCCTCTAACCAGTTCTATGGAGAACTCCCTGGGGAGAGGTGTATCTGCACTGATTCCAGCAAAGGTAAGCCAGAAAGGATGATTCGAGAAAAAGCCACCTTCATGTCCAGGGAGAGGTTGATTCCAAAGAGACAGCAAGGAAAAACAAACCTTAAGCTTTCCTCTGCCACATCTGTATAAACCCTCATGATGAAGCTTCAAAACAAAACTTGCGGCTTTGTTTTCAGAGAAGGTTGTGCAAGTAACAAGAGTAGCTCCTTTTTGGTGAGGACCAAGAGTAAACTTTGCAGCAACAAAGCTGCCATCTGCCAAGAACCAAGGGACCAGGTGTCTGGGGCTGGAGGGAAAACATTTGGGGTGGCAGTTCTGGGGATTCCTCTTAGGCTCCTTACCGATGTCACGTAAGGAGTTGGGGAGAACGTGTTTTGTCTGAAAGGGGCGGCCACTAATTTTGCCTTGCGGGAAGGTGGGCTCAATTTTGCCCAATCTTCTGATTTTCCAAGAGAAGTTGAAAATTTAAATATTTACGTGAAATTGTCTCATTTTTAAATGTTAGCAAATGAAAAAAGAAAAAATTTTAGTATCAGTATGGTGGGCCAAACACAACATCTGTGGGTTGTGTTTGGCCTGCAGGTAAGTGGGCCTGAGGGATCGGATTGGGATGATGAAGATGTTCTAAAACTGATTTAAGGTAATGGTTGCACAACCTGGTAAATTTATTAAAAATCATTGAATTGTACACTTGAAATGGTTGACTTCTATAAAGTTGTGAAAAATAAAAATCTGGCCTGTAAGCTGTAGATTCACAGCCTGTGGATTGGAATATAATTCCTAAGGCCTCTGTAGTCCTGAAAAGCCCTGGTTTTGGTTTATAAAAGCACCAATCTCAATGGTAGCTGGGAATTGACAACATTAGCCCACAGGGAGTGAGTATAGGATGTTGTTGTTTTTGTTGCTGTTCTTAGGTGCCATCGAGTCAGTTCTGACTCATAGCAACCCTATAGGACAGAGGAGAACTGCATCATAAGGTTTCCAAGGAGCAGCTGGTGGATTTGAACTGTCGACCTTTTGGTTAGTAGCAAAGCTCTTAACCACTGGGCCACCAGGGCTCCTGAGTATAGGATAGTGATTCATACCTGGACTGTGAAGCCGCCTGAGTTCAAATTCTACCTCTCCCAATGACCAGCTATGTGACCGTGGGCACATTACCTCCCAAGGCTAGTCAGCCTTTCTGAGCCTTAGTTTTCTTATGGAGCCGTGGTGGCACAGTGGTTAAGTGTCGGCAATTTGAATCCACCAGCCACTCCTTAGAAACCCTATGGGGCAGCTCTGCTTTTTCTTATAGGGTTGCTATGAGTAGGAACTGACTCAATGGCAATGGGTTTGGTTTTGGGTTTGGACTCTGAGGATGATAATAATAATACCTAGAAGATTAAATTAAATAATATATGTGAAGGACCCGGTGCAATGTAAGTCCTCAAGTAATAATATGATTATCATTAGGAGTTCTTGCCACAAAGCACATCTCTCCATGGGTCTCTCCTTTTCCTTCCTAGAAGACAGGAGTTAAACCCAGGTCCACGGCTATTGAGTGAGGTGACAGAAAATACCATTAGCTAGTACTCTCATAACAAGGTACCTGTGGAAGGAGAGCTCTCCCTGCCACACCTCAGGGATATACCAAAAAATAACCCAAACCAAACCAGTTGCCTTGAGTTGAGTCTGCCTTGTGGTGACCCCATCTGTGTCAGGGTAGAATTGTGCTCCCTAGGAGCATCAACGGCTGATTTTTCAGTAGTAGATCACCAGGCCTTTCTTCCAAGGCACCTCTGGGTGGACTTGAACCTCCAACCTTTCAGTTAGTAGCCAAAGGCTTAACCGTTTGTGTCACCCAGGGCTCCTCAGGGGTACACATGGCTCAGCAACCTCCAAGCCACACTTTCAGTGCAAAGAGATTTAGATCGGGGCTTCTCAAGGCTTCTAGCAAACCAAAGTAGGGTCTTACAGATTTGATTTAGACTTCTTTTTCTGAGGAATTCAGGGAGGCTTGACTAGCATCCTTTTGTTAATGTTGTTAAAGCCAGATTCATGCTGAATCAAAGCTTTTGATGAACTGCTAGTGTTCTTTGAAAGTCACACACCAGAGACACAGGGAAAGTTAAATGAGGGTGCTGTGACCCTAAAGCCTCATAAACACAGTTAGTTTTTTTTTTCCATCAGTCTCTAGGAATGACCTTTGTCAAACTGTACATCGGCTGGGGCCAGCTGGACCTCAGGGATTCCCAGGTCTGGAGAAGCTTGCGCTCTCCTGTCTCCATCTGTTTGATTTTGAGCTACTAATCCATACTCATCCAGCAGTTCCAGGGGAGAAAGACCTGGCAATCAGCTTTTGTAAAGATTATAGCCCAGAAAACCTTATGGGACAGTTCTATGCTGTCACACGGAGTTGCTATGGATCAGAATTGACTCGACGGCACCTAGCAACAACCACACAACAACAATCTACACCCCATCCCAACAAATGTTGCTCCGAAACAGGTATGGGATGCTCATTTACTTTCTCACTGAAAGGGAATCCTAGCTTACCTGTTTCAGACAGGTTTTAAAGACTCTCACAACACATCCCTTGAAATGCAGGCACTCTAGCCTTCACAAGGACTGGGCCATTGCCCTAGGGAGTCATGTGCATAGAGGAGAAGGAGGCCTCACCCAGAGGAGCCCACAGCACACCTGGGAAACCTAGGTAGGGCTGCAGCTTTCCCCAGGTGACACATGCTGCTTGTGAGCTGTGAGCAAAAACAGAGAGGCCTTTCAGAGTGGTGGGGTGGGGCTGAGGAGAGGTGGGGAGGATCTGCCTACACTCACAGGACGCTTAGGCCTCTGGTCTGACAGGGGGTCCTAAGGATGTAGGGAAAGAGACATGTGCCAAGCCAGACAACCTGTTCTAGTCCTTTGTTCCCTGTGATCTCTGTTCTCTCCAATTCTGTAGGCCCCTCTTCTTCCTCCCCCTCCCCTGCCTGCCCACATCCTGTCGACTGACTGATGCCCATATAGTCAATAAGTAGCCACAGGCCTCCCAAACAACCAAAGGCATTATTACCAGTAACTGAGAGCTCCCAGAGGGCTGCTGAGGGGCTTGGGGTGAGGTGGGGATGGGGTGCAGGTGCGAGCTCACTGGCCCAGTCCCGTTGAAATGGCCTGGTCAGGTTTGGCAGTAGAGGTTGGGGTGTGGAGTCCCTCTTCTCACCCACCCACAGGGGTGAGAAAACTTTGGTTCACAGTTGGAGTTAGGTGGGACTACGGTGAGCAGAGCAAGATCCAGAGTGTTCTTGTGATTTTAGAAACTTGAAATGAAACTCTAGAGATCTCAAGTCATCCATGTGATTGACGCTTTCTGACCGGGGTTTACTGTTAAGAACAGAAAAATCTGTAGCATGAACAACGGCTCCGAATAACGAATGCCTCAGTGTGAGTGATTTAGCTGTGGTGGATTCACTCCCTCATTGATCCTGCTCATTCTGAATTCCAACAGCAATTGAAGTCTGTACTACACAATTGAAAACTTGGTTATAGATTGCCTGGTATAGTTCTTGTTGTTTCAGATGAGTTTGTCTTGCCTCCCCAGCAAGAATTACAAGCTCCTGGAGGAATGGGGCCAACTACGTCTTATACTTCTTTAACCTTGAACACCACTCAATAAACATTTCTTGATTACATCAGACAGCAATGGCATTGCAGTGGGGGCCGTTGCCTCTCAGCCTTTATGGCTTTAACTTCACACTGTTTGGCACAGAGAGATGCTCAATAAATGGCTGTGGCAAGAAGGAGTGGTT
This sequence comes from Dugong dugon, assembly GCA_030035585.1. Classification (NCBI taxonomy): domain Eukaryota; kingdom Metazoa; phylum Chordata; class Mammalia; order Sirenia; family Dugongidae; genus Dugong; species Dugong dugon. The sequence continues at coordinate 115,780,157 of CM057465.1, read as the reverse complement.
TTTCCCAACAACAAAGGGCAAGACAGAACTTTCCGAAATTTTGCAGGGAGTGCTTAAATCTAAACTTGTGCTGCTGATTCTAACGAATTTCTCCCTTCTCTTCCACAATCACTTTGTTCAACTAGCGAAATGGATTGGCATTGTTATTTCTTACTCAGACAGAGAGGTTGAGACTTACAGAAGGGAAGTATCATCTATCACAGGTTAAGTGTGCAAGCTTTCTGGAAATCCCCCTTGTCATGTGTCCATATATGTGGGAGTTCCCAAAGGGGTACCACAATCCATCTTGTAGTCCAGCTGGGTCTTGGGTTCACACCTGTTAATGCTCCCTAAAAACAAACAAAAAAAAAAAGGTCTCTGCTCCATCAAGAACTCTTCCCCTGGATCCTGGCCTCTCTGCACCTTTCTCCGCTCTGACTGTCACAGTTCTGTCCCCATGCTGGTGCTAGTGCGTATGTGAGATGTGTCACATTGTATCACAAAGAAGTCCAGGGTCAAGCTGTATTGTGATTAAGGTGACTCCTAAGAACATTCTCCCAGGGCTCAGTTTTCTTTGTACAGGTGGAGGGCACCAGGCAGTCCCTTCCATGTGCTGTCTAGTTTCAGCTGTTACTACCATCAGGGTAGAGCAGGGTAGGGCAGACTTATGCAGCCAGGCCAGGAGGTAAGGACAGACAGAAGCCAAGCTCCTAGGCACCAGCCAAGAAGCTCTGTGTAGGAGTGGGCATATGGAGATGTTAGTCTGAACAGCTCAACCGGAAAGACAAGTGAGATATCAACGGACAGAGGACCAGAAGGCCTGGTGGAGTGGAGGCCTGGTCAGGCCATTTGGACAATTGCCTGTGTGTTTAGGAGATCCAACACCAGTGTATTAAATTGGGAAACCTTGGCCCAAGGAGCAGTAAGTGCATAGGTAGACTCCCCGCCACAATTGAACCCCTAGAGTTCTTTCTCAGATCTCTGTCAGGTTCTGTTCCCCCTTTTCTCCCCTGAGCCCCTAGAAAAGCTGCTTTCCTATTTCCCTAGGTCATTTGTGAGTCATACTTTGCCAAGCTCTGCCCAACCACACAAGATCTGGAATGGCCACACAAACTCCTTGCAGGTTTTAAAAAACATCGTGCAGTCAGTAATGGCAGGCACTTCTTGGTTTACTTCTGTTTGCCTTGTGTTCTAGAGTTGTGTTTTGTAGGTAGAGCTTTTATTGACAGCACTTCTGAGGGTGGTATGGACGGCCACACTACACAGTGACCCTGCAGTGTGCTATTGAGGCTCTGTCAGCTGATGTGGTCTGATAGCCGACCCTCCGTGAAAGGGAAGCCTGCCACTTCCCTTCATTACCCGCCAAGTTTGCCTAACCTCGCAAGGTACACTTTTGCTATTTGTTCGCTTATCCATCACTGCAAAGTTTCTGTTGTTACCTTAAGCCCTTGAGACATAGTGGCTACTTGGAGATCTTCTAGGACAAAATCTAGGACACTCCCTACCTTCTGAAATCCTGTACTCTCTCTCTCTACTAGCTCCATCACTCATCCCAGCCATTTAAAGGACTATGGTATTAAACGGGCTAGGACATAGATGGGTTCTCAAACTTAAGTATGCATCAGAATCACCTGGGGGGCCTGCTAAAGCGTGGGCTGCTGGACACTATCCTTAGGTGTCTGGAAAGGGTCTGATATTTTGCATGTCAAGTTTAAGGAGCCCTAGTGGTGCAGTGGTTAAAAGCTATGGCGAGCTACGGCTGCTAACCAAAAGGTCGACAGTTCGAGTCCACCAGCCACTTCTTGGAAACCCTATGGGGCAGTTCTACTCTGTCCTAGAAGGTCACCATGAGTGGGAATTGACTCAACGGCAATGGGTTTAACAAGTTTAAAGGAGGCTGGTGGCACAGTGGTTAAAGCGATCTGCCACTAACCAAAAGGTCAGCAGTTCGAAACCACCAGCGGCTCTGCAGCAGAGAGATTGGGCAGTCTGCTTCCTTAGAGATTTACAGCCTTGGAAAACCTATAGGGTCATTATGAGTCAGAATTGGTTTTTTTGGGGGAACAAGTTGAAAGGCGATGCTGATGATTGTGGTCCAGAGTGACCCATACTTTGAGAAACACTGGACTAGGCTAATAGTAGCATTTCTTTGAGTGTGTGTACCTAAACATTTGCTTTTACTATGCTTTCATAAACACGCTCTTGAGACTGTTGAGGAGAGCCTGGATGGAATGAGAGACAGCAGTTGATAAAATATAACCAAGAGTGGATCTTTGGTCCTAGTTTGCCCTAAAATGTGGGTAGGACTGGGCCTGATTTTTCACGGGCCTACTCTCAGCTCATGCTCTAAATTTCATTCAAGGAGCCAAAACCTCTATGAAGAAATAAAAACTATAAAACAGGAAGAGATTTTCTGAGCACTAAAAATTAAAATAAAACACACAGAATAGTGTATTAGTTTCCTATTAATTCTGTAACAAATTACCATTAACCTAGTGACTGAAAACAACACAGATTTATTATCTCAGTCCCTGTAGGTCAGAGTCCAGGTGGGTTTGGCTGAGACCTCTGCTTAAGGTCTCACAAGGCTGATACCAAGATGTCTGCAGGGCTGTGATCCTTACTGGAAGCTCTGGGAAAGAATCCACTTCCAAGAAGTGGCTAGTGGACTCGAACTGTCAACCTTTTGGTTAGCAGCGGTAGCTCACCATAGCTTTTAACCACCGCACCACTAGGACTCCTTAAACTTGTTAGACATGCAAATTGTCAGACCCTTTCCAGACGCCTAAGGATACTGCCCAGCAGCCCACGCTTTAGCAGGCCCCCCAGGTGATTCTGATGCATACTTAAGTTTGAGAACCCATCTATGTCCTAGCCCATTTAATATCATAGTCCTTTAAATGGCTGGGATGAGTGATGGAGCTAGTAGAGAGAGACAGTACAGGATTTCACTCCCAGCTCATTCAGGTTGTTGACTGATTTAAGTTCCCTCTGGCTGAAAGACTGAGGCCCTTGTTTCCTTGCTGGCTGTCAGCCGAGGGGTGGTCTTTGCTCCTAGAAGTTCTTGGATTCTTTCTCACACTTTCTATGCGGCCCCTCCAGCAACAGCAGGTTGAGTCCCTCTCATGCTTCATGTCTCTCTGCCTTCTCCTTCCATCCAAGCTGTCTGGCTGCAGCCACAGAAAGCTTCTCTTCTTTTAAGGGCTCATGTAATAAGATTAGACCTTCCTGAATAATGTGGGATAATCTCCCCCATTTTAAGGTCCATGACCTTGATTATAGCCGCAAAGTCCCCTTTGCCATTATCTTAGTTATGCAGGGCTGCTAAAACAGAAATATCACAAGAGGATAGCTTTAGCAAACAGAAGTTTATTCTCTCACAGTCTAGGAGGTTAGAAGTCCAAATTCAGGGCACCAGCTCCAGAGGAAGGCTTTCTCTTTCTGTTGGCTCTGTAGGAAGGTCCTTGTCATCAATCTTCCCCTGATCTAGGAACCTCTTATTGCAGGGACCCCAGGTCCAAAGGATGTGCTCTCCAGCTGGTACTACTTTCTGGTGGTATGAGGTCCCCCTGTCTCTCTTCTCTCTTTTATATCTCAAAAGAGATTGGGTTAAGACACAACTTAATTTTGTAGATTGAATCCTGCCTCATTAACATTACTGCCGCTAATCCCATCTCATTAACATCATAGAGATTGCATTTACAACACATAGGAAAATCACATCAGATGATACATGGTGGGCAATCACACAATACTGGGAATCCGTAGCCTAGCCAGGTTGACAGATACTTTTGGGGAACACAATTCAATCCATGACAACCATATAAAGCAACACATTCACAGGGTCCAAGAATTAGGATGTAGACATCTTTGTGGAGACATTCTACCTACCATAGCTAACTAATATAGTTGAAAAAAAGTCAGAATAATATAAAAATGTTTATGGTGGAAAGTCTTATGCCCATTCCTTTTCCTTTCTACCTGATTCTTCACCCATCCTACCAGCTAAACACTTTTATTAGTTTCTCACATATCCTTCCAGGGTTTCTTTTCGCAAACATAAATAATGATGAATGTATTCTTCTCTCTTCCCCTTTCTTACATATAAGGTAGTATACTTGACCTACTTTCTGTATCTTGCTTTTTTCTTTTTAACTTAATGTATTTTGGAGATTATTTTGCCTATTGTACCTAGAGAAAGAAGTCCCTCATCAGGTTTACAAAGCATAGTACTCCATGAATGTAGGTACGATAATTTACTTAACCTGTTTCTTACTAATGGACTTTTGGGTTGTTTTCAATATTTTGCCACCCAAACAACAGTTGTCAATAAGTAACCTTGCACTGACATCATTTCTTACGTGTGGGTACTGATTATTTTATTTTAATGCCTCCAAAACTAGCAACAAGCTGGCATGGTGACAGTCTCATACAGGCACCTGGGTTGTCCACAGGCAGTTGAGTAGCTCAGGAAATGGAGGCTTTAACCCGAGTTTGTCAATCTGAAGCATTGCTGAATGTGAAGATAGACTCAACTCTTCCAAAACCAACTTCTTAGCTTTTCTATAGCCTCTGACCACACTGTATTTCCACTGGGCTGCTATACTGCCCACCTACAGGAGGGCTGTTAACCTCGAGTCGATGTGAATGGTGCCCCATGAGGCTGTGCCGCTAGAAAGTTGTGTGAACTGCCACCCTGTCCTCATCCCACTTGGTCCACCATGATACTCTGACTAGAACATATTTCCACTTCAGGTCCTGAATCATTATTCCCTTCAGGCCTTCTAGTTGGTTTTTAATGCTCTTACCTAGAAGGGTTACTTCCTTTGACCCTTTTGGAGATCATACATTGTTCCTTCATATTTTCTCTGAGTTTTCTTCAGCTGTCTGAAGAATATTCATGAGCTGAATCTTAAGACTGATTTCTTCCCTTCTTCACCTAAAATAGCAAGCTCAGCTTACAGTAGGTCTTGGGCTCCTGAGGCACATACCGTCGGCCTCTTGTCCAAAGCCAGTGTCCTACTCCTGTGAGCAGAAGTCTTGTGTCCCTTCCTATTTTAAAGCTGGTTCACCTTTGTTCTGTAAAGGCCTCAGCTCCTTTATGAGACAGAAATGACTAAAGTCTCCTAAACAGCTCTTCAGGGGGCCTGCTCTGACAGTTTCTTCAGATTCTGTCTGGTGACTACCAGCGTGGAATCCCCCAGCAGTCCCCTCCTTATACTTCTGCAAATGACTCCCAGTGGGAAGTCACTGAACATTCAAGTTCAGTCAGTCTTCCACGCCTGGGTGGTGGAGGGCTCAGGGGCTGGGGAAAAGCAAGCTGAGAAACAAAGGCAGGGCCTGAAACCGTGGGAAGATCAGAAAAAGATAATCAGGGAGATGGATGCAAATCTATTTTAAAGGTTATCAGAGATCATTTCCTTGTATTCTTTCAGTGTGTTGGATGGGGTCTGGTTTCTAGATGGAAGTGAATATGGACTCTCACCTCTCTGCATCACATAATATTCTTCACCCAATTTCCTTCAGCCTCTCCAGCCTTCTTTCAGTTCCTTGGGCTTTCCACCTCAGGACATTTGCACATGTTTTCCCCTTGGCCTGGAATGCTGCTTATCCCTCTGGCTAACTTATATCCATCCTGAAGATCTCAGTTTGAATGTCACTTCCTCCGAGAAACTGTCCTGTACAACCCTGTTCTAGGTTGAGGCTCTCTCTTAGGCTCTCTTGTAATACCCTGTTCTTACTCTTCTGTGCCCTAAATTATTTTATTTTCATACCCTAAATGTGACTATTTTCATATATATCATGAAATGATCATTTATTTACTTTCTGTCTCTCACAATAGACTATAAATTTCATGAGGGCAAGGACCATTTCCCTATTACCCTGTACACTGCCTGGCATATATCAAGATCTCAATAAATATTTGGTGAATGAATGAGTAGAGGGAAAAGAGGCAAAGAATCAATAATTCCTTCATAAGCGAGCACTTAATAATGGCAGACATGCAGATATCAAAATGAGATTCAACATAGTCCCTCCAAGAAGGAAATCCGTACTCTAGCACATTCTTGGAGAGAAGAGTTGCAATATTGAGCATGAGAAGTGCTGGAGGAGAGGAAGCCCAGAAGACGAATTAGCATCATTTGCTTTTAGCTCCTTCATTCAGTTTCTGCCCTATTTTGTCCCAGACGACCTTTGTCACCTGCAGTTACTGACCCCAGAAATCCTGTTCTCTTTCTGCAGTGAGGGCTTGCCCCTAGAACTTTTAATCAACTCTCCCGGGTTCTTTCGTCCTCTTTAGGTTTTTTTTTCTTCTCCGCACTGGTTGTTGTTTCTTTATAATGCACAAGAGCCCACCCAGGTTAGTCCCCTTCCCTCCAGCTTGCGTCCTCAGTCAGCTCATCACCCTGACAATAACTGCATTTAAAGATTCATTACTGTCATTTGCATGTAAAAGGTGATCCTTTTGGTCCCTGGGTGATCTGTTTCTAGTATTACAACTTTAAACATATTTAACACCCCTGCATTTACATTTTAACACGGATATCACCAGGGTCCAGGTTTGGGAGTGGAGTCACCCCAAGTCTCGCCATTCACTTTGGGGGCGGAGAAATGTGACCTGGTAGGTTGCCCTGGCATACTTATGGAACAATTCCTCACGCAGATGGATGTTCTTGGTTGATTGGGGGTGGTAAGGGGCAGGACATGTGGGCACATACAGCTCCCAAGCCCTGATCTTGAGCCCCTGAGGAGGGAACCTAACCTAGTCACCAGCCTGACTGAGAGGCTGGGGAATATTAGGGGGTCTCTGGCCAGTCTTGAAAGTAGGTCATAATTGCAGAAATATATTCTATGCCCTATTAGGGGATGGTTTTTAATCCAGAGATGGGCCCTGTTCCTCCATGGTGACAATTACTTGAACTTCTTCTGGTCTCTGGTATAATTTAGTCTTAGCTGGAAACTTCCTGGTGTGTCACCTCCAGCTGTCCTCAGGTTTTTTTCCTCCTGTGGATCCCAGTTTCTCTCTGTAAAATGGGGCCTGCTTTCTGTACCAAAAACCCATTGCCGTTGCGTCGATTCCAACTCATAGTGACCCTATAGGACAGAGTAGAACTGCCTGGTAGGGTTTCCAAGGAGCTGCTGGTGGATTCTAACTGCCAACCTTTTGGTTAGCAGCTAAGCTCTTAACCACTGCACCACTAGGCCCAGGAGCTAATAGCCAATTCTCATTAGCACTTGGAGAGGGCATGGGCCTCAGAGGACAGATGTGCACACCATACATCACAGGCTAGGCCCATGGCTCAGTGCCTGTCCTGTCTGATGCCTCAGCCTCAGGGAAGCTACGGTCATGGAGGCTCTTTCACCTCTGTGCTCTGGGAGCTAAGGAATCAAGACTTGTCCTATAAAGTGCAGTGCCAAGCTGGAACCACAGTTTGGAGAGATTCCATGGGGTTGGTGGTGAAAGCACAGGGATTCTAAGGAGATGAGTAGAGATTATGTTGGAGGGAGGATGACAGATTATGTTGGAGGGCTTCTCTCTGGGTCTCCTCCTCCTATCCATTCTCTGCAGCACAAAACCATCAGACACCTTTTAAATATGGCTTGAAATAAACATTTAAACTTGGAACTCTGTTTGGCTTGCCTTTGCTGACCCCTATCCCAGTAAAACCATCACTGGTGTGGGGAGAGGCATAAGCATCCCAATGGGCCCAGCAGGCAGGCTGAGGAAAGTACATATTCCTGGTATTCTCTCCTCCTAAGCCTCCTTCTGCCTTCCTCTGGATGTTTCTCAGGGCCAAATCCTGGCTCCTAATGAAGCAGTTGCCAACTCCCCTCACTGACTCCCAAAGAATTGGAACCTTTTAACGTGTGTAGATAATGTCTTGTTATTTAATTTTCTCATGTGGATGTATCTGTAACCTGAAGTGCAGTGGTTTTTTAGCCCTGGCTGCACATAAGAATCATTAGGAAGGCTTTTTAAAATTACCACTGCCCAAACCCCAAGCCCAGGGGTGCTGATTTAATTGGTCTGAGGTGAGGCTTTGACATCTGTGTCTTTTACAGTTTCCCAGAGGATTCTATTGTGCAATGAGGTTGAGAGATTTCAGGGCTGGGACCGTGTGTTATTTTCCTTCCACCGGCGTTCAGCATTCAGTAGAGCTTTCTTAAGTCTAAACTCCCTGGGTAGAGCAAACAGTTTCTGTGCTTGGTTACCAACCAAAATGTTGGAGGTTCGAGTCTACCCAGCAGCACCTTAGAAGAAAGCCCTGGCAATCTACTTCCCAAAAAGCAGCCACTGAAAACACTGTGGAGCACAGTCCAGACCATGAGCTGGAGTGGACTCGAAGGCAACTCGTTCATTGTTGGTTGGATATAGACTGAAGTATTGATCAAAAGGTCCATTGGAAAGCAAGTGGCCTGAGGACTTAAGTTGGCTTTTGCCCCTGAGGCAAATAGAAGTGTAAGAAAATGACGATGGTGATGGGTGGCATGTGATGGGGAGTTGGCCAGCTTGTTTAGTCAGTGGAGCTTGTTCATACCATGATGCACTGAGGAAGGGAGCATAATGTAAATGCTGCCTCCTGACTTCTTCTCTACACCCGGCTTCTGACTCATGGTGACTCCATGCACAGCATGATTTTATTTTCAGAAGTAGTCTTTCTTCCTAGTCTGTCTTAGTCTGGAAACCTGTTCAGCATCACAACAACATGCAAGCCTCCACTGACAGATGGGTGGCGGCTGCACACGAGGGGTATTGGCCGGGAATCAAACCCAGGTCTCTTACACAGAAGGTGATAATTCTACCACCGAACCACCACTGCCTTCTTTCTCCCCCTAGGAGGCATTAAGCAAAGCCCAGGTTTGGTGTAGTGGTCCTGGTTCAGCCACTTATTATGTTATTTGGATCCAGTTTATCCTCTGAACTTGAGTTTCCTTGTCAAATGTGCTGAAGTGCTTCATATGTTACTGTGAGGATTTCAGGAGATAGTTTGCGTAACATGCCCAGTCCACAGTAAAGACTCAGAGAATGTCAACTATCGCTGTGTTTTCACCTGGTCTCACCCCTTGGTAGCTGCAGAGCTGACTGTAGGCTGGTTATTGAACCCTGGGGGTCTCAGTTTCCTTATTTTATTCAATAGGGACAGTAATAGCTACTTCACAGAGCGGTAAGTTAATATAGTAGGGAAAAGGCAGGGTAGAAAAGAGGCACTCAAGAAGCGTTTGTTCCTGGGCTCCTCTTCCTCCCCTTATCTCTGTGTCATTTCTCTCTAGCTCCTCTAACCTCCTCCACCTCCTCTTTCTCCTTCCTCAGACTCCTCCCTTGATTCTCCTGAATTGTCATAGATTTGGAGGCTCTGGATAGAGCTTTTGATTTAAAGAGGAGTTAGAGAGATGTGGAACAGGGATAAGGAAATGCACTTTAGGGATAAAGGACCTGCTTAAGTCAGTAACAAAGACCTGTCAAAGAGGAGTTCTTGAGTCCCCTTTTCCTGATGAAGCCTAAAAGAGGTTAGGTAAACCATGTGACTTGTTCCATTCATTTATTCATTCACTAAATGAATATTGGTGGCGTAGTTATTATGTGAGGAGCCCTGGTGGCACAGTGGTTAAGTGCTCGGCTACTAATCAAAAGGTTGGTTGTTTGAACCCACTAGCTACTTTGCAGAAGAAAGATGTGGCAGTCAGCTTCTGTAGATTTACAGCCTTGGAAACCCTATGGGGCAGTTTTACTCTGTCCGTTGTGTGGTGAGCAGGAAGGCTAGTGAGGTGCCATGGGGAACTGGAAGGGTTTTTAGGAGGGAAGTTATGCAGTCTGATTTGCTTTACTAAGGTCTCTCCAGCAGAGTGGAGAAAATCCTAGAGGAGGTTGTGGCTTTACAGGGCAGACAAAATGGAATCGGTGGTGTAGCCAGGTATCAGTCAGCTGGACATTTAGAAGGTTTTCAGAGAAAGCTGGCTCTTTCCCTCTCCAGGGGCTTGAGGAGAGCTCTCCTGAAGGATAACAGCAACCATCAGACCAGGAGGTGTGGGCCGTCCTACTGTGGCCCTGTTAACAGACGGAATTAAAGTGCTTCACCCCCTGTGTCTGAAATAGAGATGTTGGCCAAAATGTGCATGACCACACTACAGGCCATTTTTTGTCTTTGAGTTCAGAACCCACTTTGAACAGTGGAAAGACACACGTGTTGGCGTGATTGATGATGAAGCCCTGGACTAGCTAGAGGAAAGGACCAAAATACCAAGTATGACAGCTGTGATAAGGAAAAAGTTGTCCTGTGGGGAGGAAAAAAATGAGAAAAAAAATAAGAATGGAACAAAGAAAGTTATGGAGAATGCAAAGGCAAATACTGGTGCTTGCAAAAACTGTGTTGGAAACTGGAAACAAAAAGATGGGACGCAAGGTGTCTCTGCTTGATCCCTAGAGATACTTCAGTGTTTCACTGAAAATGGATAAAAAACTAAACACAAACAAGAGCATCCAGTCTAGGCTTATCGATATGCCCTTGACATCTTTTATTGCCTTAAAGCCTGCTACACGTGACTGCGCATGTTGAGCACTGCACAATACTAGGGGCAATCACTTACATTACCAACATTATAGGCTCATCTATATATTATAAGGACCCCTGGTAGCACAGCGGTTGAGAGCTTGGCTGCTAACCAGAAGTCAGCAGTTCGAATCCACCAGCTGCTCCTTGGAAACCCTATGGTGCAGTTCTACTGTTCTGTACTGTAGGGTCACTATGAGTTGGAATTGACTTGGCAGCAATGAGTTTGGTTTTGGGTTTGGATTTACTGTAACATTTTTTCATCAGACGGCACACAAAGATGCCATACAGGTGAGTAACTGTGCTGACCACCCTGCAAACCACCCTGGTCTCATTTACCTTTCCCCCATTACACCAGGTTGAGAAGACAAAAAATGTCCATTTCCTGCAACAGATACTCAGAATTCCCTTTCTTGCCATTCTTTCATTCATTCTTGCATGCTTGTAGCAGATGTTTCTTGGGCACCTACTCTGAGCCAGGCACTGAATAGACCCAGAGGACACAGATGTGAACAACAGTTGGTGCCTGTCCTCAAACAGCTTTCAGTCTAATATGGAGACATATATTACACAAACCATCATAGAAATATATAAATACGCAATTACAAATTGGGATATTTGCTATGAAAGAAAAGAAAGGGATACTTTGAAAAGTGAAACCAAAACCAAACCCATTGCTATTGAGTTGATTCTGACTCACAGAGATCCTATAGGACAGAGTAGTGAAACAGAGGGTCTCAATTTACATTGGCAGGGATGGGCATCGAAAACTTCCTTGAGGAAACATTTACACTGGGGCCTGAAGGATGAACAGGATTTGGCCATGTAAATGTGGGAAGGAACATGCCAGCACAGGGAATTACACTGAAAATTCTTAGAAGTAAAAGGGCTCATGACATTTTAGATACTAAAAGAAGATTGGTCAATGGTCAAAACGGGGCAGGTGGAAGAGAGGGTGGAGGGATGGTCCCAAGGCCAGATAAGGCACGATGGCCTGCAGGCCAAGAGAAAGAGCTTGGATTTTATTCTCAGTGTAGTGGGTAGGGTTTGAAATGTTTTCAGCAGAAGGGACATGATGAGATTGGTGTTTTTAGATCTGCTGAGTGGAAAATAAATTGAAAGGGGACAAAAGTGGAAGCTATTAAATTAGAGTAGGTGAGAGATAATGGGGCCTGACGTTGGGGCTGCAATTGTGGAAATGGAGAGAAGTGGGTAGATTGAAGATACAAACATATTGGGAGGAGAATAGGCAGGGCTTGGTGACAGTCTAGTATGCGAGGTATGGAAGAGAACAGCTAACTCCTCATCTATAGTGGGAGTCAGGTTTCTGGCACATGAAGGTGACACCGAGAAGGGGAAAATTGGAAGAGGATCAGGTTTTGTGAGGAGGAAGGGTCAAAAGTTCAGTATCAGCTGAGTTGAGTTTGAGATCTCAAAGTTTGCTCAGTTTCTCTGTCACAGCATCCAGAAAGACATGAGCTTAAGGGCTTCTCCCTCACTAGGTATCACTTTGCATGTTTGTGTCCCTACAAAAAGGACAATAAAAACAAATATTTATTGAGCACCCACTATGTGCTAGCACTGTGCAAGATACTGGAAATTCAGCTGGGAACAAAATAGCATGGAAGACAGTAGAAAAGAGAGGTGGGGAGCATAGCCCCTGAAGTCCATCTACATGAGTTAAAGCATTTTACTGAATCTGGAACTGCACTTCTGCATTTGTAAAATGGAAGGATCATTTACCTCACAGAGCCGTCTTAGGACTGCATGAGACAATGCTGAGATTCGTGTTTTTAGATCTGCTAAGTGGAAAGTACTTTAGCATAGTGCCTGGTACGCACTCAGAAAAAGCAAACCAGTTACTGTGGAGTCTATTCCGACTCACGGCGACTCAATGTGTTTCAGAATAGAACTGGCTTCCATAGGGTCTTCAATGGCTGTGACCTTTCAGAAATAGATGGTCAGGCCTTTTTTCCACGGTGCCTCTGGATGGATTCGAACCCCCAACCTTTTGGTTAGTAGTTGAGTGCAAAATATTTGTGCCACCCAGGGACTGGGTGCCTGGTAATCTGTTGCTGTTGAGTTGATTCCAATTTAATAGCGATCCTATATAAATGTTAACAATTTTTGACCAGATATTTAATAAATGTTATGACCTAATCGGGAAGATAGACACTGAACAAATTAATTTCATCAGTGATGAGTTTTATCTCTGACTTTTCATTTTCAGAGTTGGCCTTTTAGAATCATAAACTGATTACTCCGCAAGAATTCTCCACTCTGGTTAGTGATAGTCTGTTGGGCTCTGCTGGGGTGGAACATCTTCAGTTTGCGTATGACACTATTGATTTCTCTATTCTGCTCCAAGGTCACTTAACTGGCAAACCTACCAGCCTGAAAAATAGGAAAAAGGCACTCTAATTAGGGCCATGCACTCATGCTCATGGTTTAGAGTCAAAGAGTTCCACAAGGATCAACCCCCAACCCCCACAACCAACAATTTCATGCTCTTCAGAGACAGTGCCTTTCAAGTGTTTTAGTTGAATCTTAGTTATCTCCCTCCATATCCTTAATAAGTGTTTATGTTGCTGCTTTTTTTTAAAATCTTTTCCATCTTAGGCATTAGTCCCTGGCTTCCAGCTGCAGAGGATGAAGCTTTAGCTCTCTCTCAGCTCTGCCCTCCACCCCTACCACACACATACACATTTTCTATCGCTCCATCATCCCCACATATTTATGTCATAATTTTGTTAGCTCTATATTCAGTGTTCATATTTGTATAACTATGTAGATACCACCAAGCTATGGAATTTACTGTGATAACTTTTCTACACAACTCTTTGTATTCCATGGAATTAATACTTGTCATATTTTTATTTTGACTTCATTTTTCTATGTCTTTTTTGCTTATTCATCCTCAAGCTTTCACTTGGTTGTGTGAAACTCTTATCAGTACAGTCGAACACATCATGATCCTACCAATTTCATCTTGAAAGATTCTCTCCCACTGGCTTTTTTGCCAGCTCCAACTAGTCAAGGACTATTGCCCTTAGGCCTGCTGCATAGCTCTGGTATTGGGATGTTTCTTTCATCATCAAGTTGGAAATTTCTTCTTCCTCTCTCTTATGTTGGCTCCTCTGCTTCCTAAAACCAGTAACGAGTTGTCAAGTTGATTTTGACTCATGGTGATCTCATGTGTGTCAGAGTAGAACTGTGCTCCATAGGGTTTTCAATGGCTGATTTTTCAGAAGTAAATGGCCAGGGCTTTCTTCCAAGGTGCCTCTGGGTGGACTTGTGCCTCCCAACTTTTGGTTAGCAGCCAAACATGTTAACCATTTGCGCTACCGAAAGACTTCTTGTTTCCTAGATCCCCTGATTTCCTTTTTCCTGAGTTACTCTCTTGCTTTGGATTTCAGGTTGTTCACTTTGTCCCTAGTGTTTTGAAATTTGTCACTTTGTCCCTAGTGTTTTGAAACAAGACCATGTTGGGTCCTGTTGTGGTCAGTTTTCATCCACTTTGCTGGGCTCGCCGGGTGCCCTTTCAATCTAGAGTTTCATGGCTTTCATTTCTAAGCTATTTTCTTGAATTACATCTTTGATGATTTTCTCCATTCTGCTTTCTCTTTCTGGAACACTGAGTTTTCATTTACTGGATTTCTTGAACGGTTTATCCTTTTTTTTTACTCTCTTTCCTTTAATTATCATTGTCTTTTTGTTCTACTTTGTGGAAGATATCCTTAACTTTACCATTCAACTCTTTTATAGTTGTTTTTTTTTTTTAACTTTCTTATTTTTATTTCCAACAGGTTTTTTTTTCATTCTATAACTATTCCTCTTTTATAACGTCTTGTTTTTTTTTCCTGGGGGAAATATCTCATCTTTCTTTTCTTTTCTTTTATTGTTGTAGTTTAAATAAAGTTTACTTTTCAAGTTAGTCTCCCATACAAAAATTTATGCATACATTGTTATGTGACCCTAATTGCCCTCCCCATACTGCGACAGCACACTCCTTCTTTCCACCCCTGATTCCCCATGTCCATTCAACCAGCTCCTAACCTTCTCTGTCTTCCCATCTCACCTTGGGACAGAAGCTGCCCGTTTGGTCTCATGTATCTACTTGAGCTAAGAGGCACACTCCTCACGAGTATCACTTTATGTCCCACAGTCCTCCAATCCCTGTCTGAAGAGTTGGCCTTGGAAATTGTTTTAGTTCTGGGGTGATAAAGAATCCACGGGCCATGCTTTCCGGGGTTCCTCTAGTCTCAGTCAGACCATTAAGTCTGGTCTTCTTACTAGAATTTGAGTTCTGCACCCCACCTTTCTGGTGCTCCATCAGGGACTCTCTGTTCTGATCCCTGTCAGGGCAGTCATTGAAATATCTTATTTTTTCTGGGGGTGTTAGTGTTAGATGGCATTTTCTTCTCCCTCTTTCTTTCTTGCAAGATAACTTTTTTTTTTCCCTAAGTAACAGTGGCTTTCCTCAAATGTAGTGAGTCTTGGCTATCTGCTTATATTTAAAAGTGGGGTACTAAAATGATACAATAAGCTCTGTGTGCATGGAGGAAAGAAGTTACTGGCTGTGAGTTTTGCTATACAGTGATCCAGTATATTCCTATCCGTATCATTAGGTCTTTTCACTGGGGCTGGTTAAAGCCCCAGAGAAGGCTTTTCCCTTTACTTGCCTGTAGGTATAAGTTGGTTGCTGATGTTTGGGAGTCTAGCAGAGAAAGAAGGCTTAGGGAATTCGTTGTTCAATTTGCAAAATTTCAGTAATCCCTTCATGTTTAGTATACTACCCTCATCTTTAACTAGGCCAGAGTCTCTCTGTTTTACATTCCCCTGAAAACAAATCTGCAGTGAAAGAGAATGTCTGTGACTCTAGTTATTATTATTATTTTTTAAAGACTTTCCAAGCATCCCTCCTGTTTTGGACCCACCTTCACCCATATGTCCAGAGGTATCCAAGGTATCATCAGCCTGAGACCAAAAGAACTAGGTGGTGCCTGGCTACCACCAATGACTGCCTTGACATGGAACACAACAGAGAGTCCCAGACGGAGTGGGAGAAAAGTGCAGAGCAGAACTCAAATTCATGTAAACAGACCACACTTAATGGTCTGATAGAGACTGGAGAAACCTTGAAACTATGGCCCTCAGCAACTCTGTTAACCAGAACTAAAGCCATTCCCAAAGCCCACTCCTCAGACAAAGATTAGACTGGACTACAAGACAAAATAATACTCGTGAAGAGCGTACTTCTTAGTTGAATCAGAGACTAAATGGGTGTCTCTTGTTCAGAGACAGGATGAGAAGGCAAGAAGGCGCAGGAACAGGTTGAATGGACAGAAGAAACCCAGGGTGGAAAGGTGGAGTGTGCTGTCATATCGTAGGGATTGTAACTAATGTCACATAACAATATGTGTATAAATTTTTGTATGAGAAATTAACTTGAGCTGTGAACTTTCACCTAAAGCACAATTAAAACACACACACACACACACACACACACACACACACACACACACAGGCTCCTGGTATCTGTAAAATCCTTGTACACCTGCTAATGTCTATTCCTATGTCTCATCTTTGCTAATTGTGCTGTGCTCTCCTGTGGGAGTTGAGCTGCTCCAGACCAGTGGGTCCCCAGCACTTTGAAGACCTTTTGTTTCCTTGCTGCCAGGGAAGGCAGTTTGATAGAACCTGCCTGGGTTCAAGTCCGTGCCCTACTCATTACCAGCTGTGTGACCTTGGGCAAGTTACCTAACCTCAATGCATTCATTTGCCAAGTGGTGATAGCAATAGAGGCTACTTTATAAGATTTCTGTAAATATTAAATGAGTAAATAGATGTGATTCTCAATAAACCAACCCAAACCAAACCCCCGTTACCATCGAGTCGATTCCAACTCATAGTGACCCTATAGGACAGAGTAGAACTGCCCCATAGGGTTTCCAAGGAGCGCCTGGTGGATTTGAACTGCCGACCTTTTGGTTAGCAGTTGTAGCTCTTAACCACTCCACTACCAGGGTTTCCTAATTCTCAATAAGCTTTAGCAATTATTATTTCCATTTTCTTAACTGCTGGGGCTAGAGAACCTTACTTACTTATATAAAAATGGTGTATCAAGCACTTTAAACTTTAAACCATAGGGAACTCTCCCTTGACTATCGCGATAGCACACAATTCATGTTTTGGTGGGAAGAAAGAGATGTTTTAATGAAACTGACTGAAATATTTGCATGCACATAGACCATCTCTAACTTTGAAAACTCCTGTCTCCAACTCTGGGGTCATAACCCACTTGCCTCTTTAGGCTTTTCTTCTAAAAGTTTTGTAGTCATTGAAAAGATGCTTTGGTCCTCATTTTCTGCCCTGTAGATTTTCAGATTATAAGCAAAATCAGTCCACAGTTATTTCTGCTGACAGTCGTCTTCAATAAAGCGTAAAAAGGAGAGCCTTGTTTCCCATTTTATGATGACTAGAGAGCCTTGTTTCCCATTTTACGGTGCCTGCACTTGGCAGAATATTCTTCCAGAATGGCCTCACAATTTTATACCCCATTGCCTGCTGTCGTCAGATGTCACACCTTTTCTGTTAGACAATGTTGAATAACACCTGAAAGAGGCTGACTCCCTTTGGGGGTGGCTCCAGACATGAAAGGCCCCCATGGGGATGGTTCCACCACAAAAGGCGAAGAGGTTGGCTCTGGATTGAGCTGCCTCTGCTTCAGGGGCATCGCACACCTCCTGTCAGCTCCTTCTGGGTCTGATCCCTGCTCCCATTCATTGTCTCTGATCGTGCGACCAAGTACGTACGCCCAGCATTCCCCTCTTTGTTTCTGCCTCAAGATCTAAGCTTGAAAAGGTTCTGCCCAACTTGGTAAGTCCAGGTCAGAGCCCACTGCCACCAGCTGGCTCACCACGCTCCTTGGCCAAGTCATGAGCTGTAATCCCTTTGACTGTGAAAATTAGCTCCTACTCTAATCAAAGCATTTAGAAAGAAAAGCTTTATCTTTAGTTCTGATCTGGCATTTGAAAAAAAACTTCAGATGGTTTATTTTCAAAATAGGTGATTTGCTTTCTTACCATTCTGCTTGAATCGTCAGCTTTGTTTTTCTTTAGTATTTGTATGTTTCTTTTGATTCCTCTGACTTCTTAGAAGTTAAATCATTTTGATCTTTGGCACATTCTTGATGGGGGAATTCTTAATTCCTTTATATTTTCACTTCTGAATTTCTTCTTTACTAAATGGATGACTCTTTATGTTTTTGGGAAGATGGCAACAAGGAGCCCAGAAGCTCCAGAGGTCTAGGTACTGAAGAACTGGAAGTGCTGTGGGGTTTGTGAGTCAATTTGGGGGTAGAAGTCTGTGAGAGTGGGCCTGGGAAGGAGTGGGGTGCAGATCAAGTATATAGACCATGTGTGTCATAGACGTTACTGGTACAGTTTCATGTTTCTTAATTAGGTTGACTGGGATGATGTATCACAATAGTCACTTCCAATAATTGTTATTAGTTGCCACTGAGTCAGCTCCAACTCATGGTGATCTTACGTGTAACAGAACAAAACGTTGCCTGATCCTGGGCTGTCTTCATGATCATTGGTATGTTTGAGTCCATTGTTTCAGCTCTTGTGTCAGTCCATCTTGTTTTCATTTGCCCTCTACTTTACCAAACATGAAGTCTTTTTCCAGCAGCTGGTCTTTCCTGATGCTGTGTCCAAAGTAAGTGAGTCAATAATTGTAATACCTAATATTTATTGAGAACTTACTGTACACCGGACATTTTGCATGCATTCATTTAATTCTCATAATGACTCTGTGTGGTAGGCACTTTTATGATCTCCATTTTCAGATCAAGAAACCGAAGAGAGTGTAAGTAACATGGCCACGGCCCCACAGCTGGCCAGGGTGCAAAGCTAGATCTGTCTCCAGCACCAGTTCTCTTCAACACTCTGATTTGTTCCTGGCCATCAGTGCTTTGTCCACTTACTTCCTCTTAGAGCCATTGTTCTTCTTGTTGGTCTCCCCCACATCCCACTCTTGCCTCTTTCCTCTCCTGGTACTGCCCTGTCCCCACATGGCTGTGTTTTCTCCTTAAATCGTTTACATTTTATCATATCCACATTTTACCCTCTGTCCAATGGGTTGCCCCACAATCCACAATCATATTTTGAGGACAGAAACACTTTCCAAAGTTCTTGATTAGATTTTGGAGTACCTATTTGTGGTGCTTATTGTCCAAAACTGTGTTCTGGACCTTACAAAGACACAACACATACAAACACACACATAAATCTACCTGTGCATATACACATACACCCTTATGCACAAACACACATAAACTCATTCACACACATACACCCATACAAACACACACAAACGTGCATAAATCCTTCCCATACAAACACATATGCACACACACAAGCACACGCATAACCCACCTACAAACGCATGCACAAACACACATGAACTTACATATATACAAACATGTACATATACACACATGCATAAACCCACAAACACACAAATAAACCTATATGCACATACACAATCACATACAACCACACACATAACACACACACAAACATACAACATAAACCTTCATACACATAAATACATAAACACACGTACACATACAAACACACCCATAATTCCCCACAGACACACAAATAAACACATGCGCACACACAAACATGCTAATAAACACACACACCACACACACTTGCTGCCTAGGCCCTGTCAGACCCCCTCTTCTTCCCTGCCTCCCTGTGCAGTGTGAGGCTGGAGTGAAGTGAAACCTACCCTGACAGGAAGTGAAACAGGATGGTGAACTTTTCTGGTGCTTCTGACACAGCTGCTGGGGGGACTAAGCAAACAGTCTATAGTTTCTGGAGCTGCTCTGAGGTAACTGGGATCCCCTGGGGTGGGGGTCTGAACAGCCGCTGGCCATGAAGGTGTGGGTGGAGGGCTGGGCTTGTGAGCTGACAGCTGGGAGGTTGGGGCGTTGGGCTTTGTTTACTTGTCAATGCCCGCCCTCTCCCCCACCATAACTGGGTTTGTGATTCTCAGTCAGGGGGAAGAATGTAGGTTTTCTCCACAACAGACTTCTGAAAATGGTTGCAGGCCCAAGGACTTTTACTGAAGTCACAGATGCACGTGGTCTGTTTCCTTGTTCTTGGTCTAGAAACACTATTTTTACAGAACTTTCATACACCCTCTTTTATAAGTAAAATAAAAATTCATGGAGACAGAGAGAACATGAGGTAGGTAGAACGATCAATGTTGATATAGATTATTTTTCCTTGTGTTTCACTGGCCTAGTCCTGACCAATATTAGATAAACTTTTATCTGGCAGGTCAGGAAAAGTCCCCAGATGTTGTGCCACATAATCCGGGACCAGTAATCCTCTCATTTCCTTTTCTCCTATTTTGGAGTCCTTCTTGGGAAGGATGGTGTTGGAAATTCCTGAACTTGGTGGCCTTAGCTATTATCACTAGGGAGAGAGGAATAAGGGACTGGGTTTGGTGAGTGGAAGACACAGCATGGGGTGGGTGGGGTGGTGACGTGGATGTCATTGTCTTCTTTCTCTAGTGATTTCAAATGAGGGCAAATGCTTACTTGACTGTAGTCTGAGGAGAAGTACAAAGACTCTCTGATTCTGGAAGTATAGCCCTTAACGTAACTGTGATACTGGAATAAATAGTCATCTAGTTCTTCCTAAAATTCCCTCTTGGCATTTAATTTACCATAGAATAATTGAATGCCAGAACTGGAAGAAACCTTGCATATAATCTAGACAAGTGATTACCAAACTCTTATTTGTTATCATATCCCTGTACCTCTATTTACTTAATATTTTTCTTTAAATTAACTTGCTTTAAAATTTTTTATTCAACTTAAATAACACCAAAAAAAAAAAAAAACAAAAAACAACCGTTGCCATTGAGTCAATTCCAACTCCTAGTGATCCTATAGGACAGAGTAGGACTGCCCCATAGGGTTTCCAAGGTGCAGCTGGTGGATTTGAACTGCTGAACTTTTGGTTGGCAGCCAGCCTCTTAACCACTGTGCTACCAGGGCTCCTAAATAACAATAGTCATGATATAATGGGTTTGATGTGCTAATACACATTTTAAAAACTACAGTTATCAAAGTGATTCATAGTCATTTGTGAATCACCTAAAATCATATTATATATTACTGATGATACACACATCACACTTTGAGAAACACGGATATAGTCCAATTCATCCTTTTTATAGGAAGGATGAATTGGACTATATATGAAGAAATCCATATACACTAAGTAATTTGCGCAAGGGCTCACAGTTAAAGACTGATACTAATTTGGGACTATTCCTGAAGTCTCTTAATTTACAGTCTTCATTCTTTCTAATACACCATATCATTCTTGTTCAGGTGCATATAATTCCAAGTATTCAGAAACAATTCTTAAATGTAATTAAAATACAGAACCCATGTAAAGTACTTAACATACTACCTGGTAAAAGAGAACTCTTAATAAATTCAAGGTTTTTTTTTTTTTTTTTTCCTTCATTCATTAAATCTCTGCTCACTGTCAGCCTGGACTAGCTGCTCTCTGGAAGCGTTTAGAATATTTTTTAATGCCAATGTTATGAAATATCAAGACAATGTATCTTGGCATGGCTATTAATAATCCATTGTGCTATGCTAGGTACTCAACAAGTCTTTTCAACTTTGAGACTCAGGTCTTTAGTTCTGGGATAATTTCTTGTGTTATTTATTTGATTATTTCCTCCCATCTATTTCTTCTTCTTTCTTTTCCTTCTGAAATGTCTAATTTGGGTGTTGGATTTGCTGGACCAATCATCCTCTCATTTTATATTCTCTTACTTTTTAAGTGTTTTCTTCAACTACATCTTTTAATAATTCTATGTAAATTTTTAGACTTCAGCTTTCATATTTTTAATTTCTAAGAACTCTCTTATTTTCTATTCATTTTTTACAAACTTCTGTTTCTGTTTTATGGACACAATATTTTTATTTTTTAATTTTTCTAAGGGTATTAATTGTACTTCTTTTGAATTTTTCTTTTATTTCTTGCATTGTCATTTTCTTCCTGGTTCCTTCTCTTTGTGTATTTTAGTTTGGTCTGTGTCTCTCTCTTTTGTGTTAGAGACTTTCCTCAGATGTCTTGTGAACCATTGTTCTCTGGATGTATTTAAAAGTGAAACACTAAAAATCTGATTGCAATTTCTTTCTCTTTGTATGAGCAAAGCTCGCTGACCGAAAACCGTCACTATAAGGAGACCTCATATGTGGGACTCTTCTACATTTCTATACTTGCAGTTCTTTTCTCTGTGGTCTCAGAGAAAAATCCTTCAATATCCTGCCTGCTGGTAATCTGAGAACCGGGTGGGAGAAGGGAAGTGAGAGTTCCACCGTTAAATGTGTAAAATTTTCACTTACCCATTCTCCCCCTCCCCTTTTTTTTAAGCCCTATTGAGTCTCAATCTGATCAATTTCCTCTTCCAGGCATCCCAATGTTGGCGGGTGGCCCATCTGGGCAGCCAGCCCTGCTCTCCCTCCTTTTGGCTGTGGTGTTGCCTTTTTTCTGCTTAGCCATATCCATAGATGAGGCACGGAATGAGCTGATAAAGAGAGAGAAGATGATGCGACTTGGTGGGCAACTGGTGCTGAAGAAAGAAGAAGAAGAGGCCAATGGAAAGCTCATGACCCTCAAAAAGGCTGAGATAACCAAGGCCATGAAGACCCAGATGTTCCCACCTAGCATGCACTTTTTCCGGGCCAAGAAACTCATTGAGAAAAGTGAGGTGTTCCATATCCTGAAGAAGATGCCAAAAGGTAGAGGTTTGGAGAGGGGCAGTTTGGGGGCCTTGGGAAGGTTATGGGGAAACTTGGAGCTGCTTATTGGAAGTCTGTGCTCCTTATTATTCTAAATAAGGACAGTATCTGGAGAAATACTCAGCAGAGTAGCTGAGAACACCACTTAGCAACCCTGCTCCATTTTCCTCTCTGGGAAACTAGGAAGGAGCGTTTGATGGTAGCGGCAGGTTCACACTGGAAACCAAAAATCTTGCTTCTGAGGAGACTCAGCTTCAGAGAGACAGTAGCAGGGGCAGGGGAGCGGGAGGCAGGGGATGTTACTGGGCTTCTCCGACAAAGCTGGAAAAGTATCTGGCCACAAGACGGTGTCCAAGGCCTGTAGAACATTATTATTCCTTTCACATCTTTCCTCTCACCCCATTCTCCTATTGCTATTCCAGGGGTTCAGTTACCAAATAGGTTACAATATGATACGGTATCATGGGGTAGTATAAACAAATTTCCATGAATAGTAAAATAATTATAATCTCATACATGTAAATAGCAGTTTGCAGCTTACTTTTCTACACCTCGTTTTATTTAAATGTCATAAATAGAGATTAAAACAAAAATAACTCCAAGGTTGATAAAGTAGATCCTATCATTCCCAGTTGATGGGGAAAGTAAGGCCTAGAGAGGGTGATGCACCAGCCTCACACACCTGGGACACCTGCCGCAGGCTCAGTGTCAGGGCCAGGAGCCGGGTGGAGCAAGAAGAGCAAAGGGTCAAAACTGGCAGAGGTCTGAACAGTCAGCATGGGGCCCCAAATGGCAAAGCTTGCAGGTCAGAAGGTCCACAAGTACTGGCCTGCAGCAGAGAGTGGAAAGTGAGCAAGTGGGTGGGGGGCTGGGGAGCAGAGTAAGAGGACCAACAGCAACTGCACAAGCAGGGCCTGGGTGCCTGCAACTCAGTCTTATTAACATCCCTTCATCCAGCGTTGGATAGAGAGGCCTCGTTTAAAGACTTGGGCTCTGAACGGAGAGCTAGAAGCTGATGAAGAAACGAGTTGAACTCCAGTCTTCTGATTCCACACCTGATACTCTCCTCAACACACTCATGGTTTCTGACTAATGACCGAGGAAGACAAGAAAGCCCCATTCTTTGCTACAGCAAAGAAGACAGTGGCCATACTGGCGAGACAAAGGCAAGAACTAGATCAGGTCTTGGAGCTAGAGTAAGAAGGGCATATTATGTTTTTCTCCAGAGGAACTTGGCCAGATAAAAATACTTATGTCTTCCACTTCTTGTCCATTGGCACCGTCCTCACAAGCTTCTAACCCTGGAATCTGGGCTTCACCTCCTTTGCTTCCCTCACTTTCTTCTTCCCTTTCCAGGGGCTGCCTTACACCTCCATGACTTCGGCATCGTGGATGTGGACTGGCTGGTGAAAAATGTCACCTACAGGCCCCACTGCCATGTCTGTTTCACTCCAAATGGGACTTTGCACTTCAAATTTGCCCACCCAACTCCTCCCGCCCCCAAGCAGGAAGACTGTTCAAAGTGGATTTTGCTGCAGCAGTATAGAAAAGAGCTAAAGAACATAACTGAGTTTGACAACAGGTGAGTGGCGGTCTGGAAAACAGGCATTGCACACTTGTCATAGGTAACATGCAGTGTGCAGGAGTGTGTCACTTGGTACAAACTCTTACGCAAAAATTTGGCCTAAAAAAAAAAAATTAGGAGGCATTTTCTTCTTAACTTTACAGACGGATATTTTGCTTCACAAAAGCATTTCTTTCCATAGTAAGTTCCTGGTGCATTTAAATATCTGATTTGATCAGCAACACTATTGTTGCATAAAATGAGATTTGTCTTGATGTTCAATGAGGCCAGAAAAAAGAAAATGCTCAGCTCCGGGGATGATGACAATTCAGCTGGTAGATGAAACAGTTTAAAAACATGATAAGGCAACTTAACAAATTTTTATAGTAATATTATAGGTAATATTATAAGTAGTAATATTATAATACATACTATAATAATATAAAGAAGTAATTATAATAATAGCATTGTTACTTGTATAGGAATATTATAGTAATGTTCAAAGTACCAATTATTCTTCATAGAACTTTATGAAATAAGAAGCGTGAAGCTCAGCATGGTTAAGTAAGTAGTCCAAGGCTGCACAGCTCATAAATGGCAAATATGAGATGTAAACCTGGGTCATATGACTCCACATCCAGAATTATTGCCACCATATCACCTAAAGAAGGTCACTGAGTGGCTCAAATGGTTTGCTTTTAACTACTAACCTAAAGATTGGTGGGTCAAACCTACCCAGTGGTACCAAGAAAGGCCTGGCAATCTCCTTCCGTAAAGAATACAACCAAGAGAACCCTATGGGGCAATTCTACTCTGTAACACTTCAGATTGTCAGAATCAACTCAATGGCAATGGGCTTGTTTTTTTTTTTTTTTTTTTTTTTTATCACCCAAAGAGAGCTTGGTCTCAATGTAAGCACTGTGGCGTCAGATGGGCTAAGCAAATGGAAGGAGAACAGGACAGCCTGGCTGGGTGAGCCTCCCTCCTGAGCTGCCTCCTGGGGCATACAGAGCCGGCAGCCAGCTACCTGGTCATGGGATGGAGGCCTTGGGCTGGAGAGCCAAGGATAGTCCCCTTTGCCTCCTCTTTATCACCCTCACTATGACACGTCCTGGTTTGCTTCTGGGTAGAAGAAGCCAGGCATGTAGAAACCCGACAGGTGGCTGTGTGCAGTGGCCTGAAGCATGCTCCTTCACATACACACACCCCCCTTTTTGTCCTGGACAGCCTGCAGAAGACTTTCACTCTGGTGACCGAGAACCCTGAGGTGACTTATGTAGACCAAAACGTTGTTTGGACAAAGTTTGAAACCATCTTCTTGACAATCTCTGGCCTTGTCCATTACGCGCCAGTGTTCAAAGACTATATTTTCCGTGGCCTGGAGGAGTTCTACATGGACAATGTGATCTACCTGGAGCTCAGAGCCAGGCTGCCTCCGGTGAGCCCACCTCTCTCTCCTCTCCTCTCCATTGCTCCTCTGCTCTGTACTTGACTTTCAGATCTCGCCTTGCTGGTCTTCAGAGAGTCCACTCTAGTGCTGGTGTGAGGACTGAACGCTCATGAATTCATTCCTCAGGTCACTGGTACAAGGGGACCCCAAAATGGACTGGGCTGGCCTAAGAAAAACTGTGGCCATAACCCTCACTGCCCTTCTCCCTTCCCCGGGATGCACAGTGCCCCCTGGGTGCTCGGGGTTCCCTGGCCTCAGACCTTGGCCTGGGTGCCGGGACCTTCTTAACCTGTTTCCTTTCACATCCCTGAGTCCCTTAGGACAATGCTCTTGGTAAGGGGACAGCGGATGAATCTGGTCACGGATCTAGTTCCAAGTGATGGTGGGGTGGGTGAGCTCCTGAGGGGTCCTTTCTGTGGAGCACGGTTGCATTTTATCTAGGGTCTTCTACGGGCAGTCCATGAATGGCGATGTGTTTGGTTGGGTTTTCTATGGGTAATGCTGTAATCACAGAAGCTGTCAGAAATGGAATTGGGGCAGGGTTAATGTGTAAAAAGAGGTTTCACACTAGTACACTGGTTTTTAAAGGTATCAAAGGATAGAGAAGATAGTAGAGAGCCTATTCTCCCCTCGTCTCCCATATGCCCACAACTGGTGGCTTCTAGCAGAGCTCAGAGCTTGGTTGTTGGGATCTGGCAGTGCTAGCTGGGGCATCTGAGAGGAGGGCAAGAGCCTGGTGACTCCCCACTTCCCTTTTTCCCAGCCTGGGGCCCCTCTCTCTCTACCAGAGTCTGCTCAGCATCAAGGCCCTGGAGGCTCCCTGCAGGAAGACTTCCCCTGGCTCTTCCTGCCCTTTGAGTACTACCAACTCTCATTGCTGTTTCCTGTCTGTTCCACCACAGAAGTTTCCTCACTGATTTTCCTTCAAACCATTCTACATCCAACCTTGTCTTTCATCTCCCTGAAATATACTTCTTTGTGATTCCCAAGTGTTGATGGACTAAAGTTCAAATTCTTTGGCATGTAAGGAGAGTCACTCACAACACAGGGTATATTCACCACCCCAACCTTATTTTTCAATCTTTCTCTCTTTCTCCCTCCCCACCCCCTTCTCTCTCTTTTCATGTACTCATCAAACACTTGCAAGCTCCTACTCTGTGTCAGGCCCTGTGCTAGGTGCTGGGTGAACAAAGGCGTATAGGACAGAATCCATGTCCAACCCTTTCTCAGCGGGAGACCAATAGGTAAAGAAATGAATGTAACCAATATTCTTATAGCTGTTAAAGAACAATTTATGGGGTGTGGTGAGAATACAAAGAAGAAAGTGGCTGGTGTTACCTTTTGGAGAATCTGATGAAACCCTTTTCCCAGAAAAGAAAAAAAATACTACAAAAAATTTCCTGTTTAAGACAGTGTTTCTCACACTTACCCACATGCATCTGTAAATGTTAAACAAACATTTCAGGAAACAATGCAATGTAAAATGACTCTGATATTTTGCATTCTTTTTTTTTTTTTTTTAATGCTGGTTAGGACCCCCTAAATTGATTTCACTTCTCCCAGATTGATTTGAGGCACGGGTGGTTTAGTGTTAGAATTTTCACCTTCCATGAGGGAAACCCGGGTTCGATTCCTGACCAATGCACCTCATGCGTAGTCACCACCTGTCTGTCAGTGGAATCTTGTGTGTTGCTATGATGCTGAACAGGTTTCAGTGGAGCTTCCAGGCTAAGACAGACTAGGAAGAAAGGCCTGACAATCTACTTCTGAAAATCAACCGGTGAAAACCCTGTGGATCACAACAGTATGATCCCATTGTGCTTGGGGTCGCCATGAGTTGGAGGAAGACTCAATGGCAGCTAACAGCAACAACATTCCCAGACTGCTATAAATGATTCACAGACTCCCTAATGAAACATACACCTGCCCCCCCAAGACCAAACCCAAGCTCACTGCCATCTAGTCAGTTCTGACTCACAGAGGCCCTATACCAAACCTAAACCAAACCCATTGCCCTTGAGTCGATCCTCCCTCATAGCGACCCTGTAGGACAGGGTACAACTGCCCCATGGGGTTTCCAAGGAGCAGCAGGTGGGTTTGAACTGTTGATCTTTTGGTTAGCAGCTAAGCTTTTAACCACTGTGCCACTGGGCTCTAGAGGCCCTATAAACCTGTTGCCGTTGAGTTGATTCTGACTTATAGCAACCCAATAGAGTAAAACTGCCCCATAGGGCTCCCAAGGCTGTACATTTTTATGGAAGCAGACTGCCACATCTTTCTCCAGTGGAGCGGCTGGTGGGTTCGAACCACTGGCTTTTCTGTTAGCAGTCGAGCACTTTAACCCTGTGCCACCAGGGCCCGCACCTGCCCCAAGAACCAGTTATTCCAGTTTGTGGGTCAGAGCTCCTTCTCCCTTCACAGGAGACAAAGCTTCCTGAAGTTTCACCTCTCTCTTTTCTTTGCATACTGGACTGACCCACCTTTTTCCTTAGATATGTTGATACCTCAGTAAGGTTATCATCAGGCAGTGCCCTGGATCCAATCTCCCAGGAGACTTTGGATATCTCCACTTGGATCTGTTGTTTGACAATTTAGCTATCAGGGTACAGACTTATATTCCTTTTTCTGAGTTCTTGAGAGGTGGAAGTGGGGCTGACATTTGCTCCCCAGTAGAGTTTTCATCAGTTTTGTGAGCAGAGTAGATAAGACCTAGGTACAAATAATTATGGATCAGGGCATTCAGTGATAAATGATAAAGAGACCAATCCTTTTTAAAGAAGAGAGAGGGTCTGCTCCACCTTCTGAAGAGAACAGGATTCTTGAAAGAGATGAGCTGGCACAATTTACTCCCATGTATTTGGCCTGGAAAACCCTTCTCTCTCCACCCATGGACCTGCCTCATCTAACCCCCGGCCTCCTCTCTGGGCCCAGTTAAGCCCCGATTCCTTAGTGTGTCAGGTCAGCCCTCCTTTACCACCTTCCTGAGGCTGTGGCATTCAGTATTCCCCTCCTTTGTCTTCCTTAGTGTTTCTCTCCATGTTTCTCTCTTATGTTATTTACGTCATAACATATAAGCACTGATTTCCCAACTAGATTGTGAGTTATTTCAGACTGGCACCAGCTCTTATATTTTCTAATATCCTCAGCAGGCACCAGCAGTGAAATCACACTTGTTGATGGTAGTTCTCAAACTTTGGGGTACATAGGAGTACTGTTGGAGGTGCTGTTTCAAGTTTCTGCTTTTGGACCCAGACCTCCCAGAATCCTGATTCTGAGTGAGGCTCTAGGGTAGGGTCAGGAAACAGCAAAGTTAACTACCCCCAGGTGGTTTGATGCAGATGGATGACCCAGACTACACTTTAAGAAAGGGCCTAATTCACTTTGACCTTTACAAAGCACTTTGCCTGCAAGGCATTTGAGACTAAGTCACAACCACCCTGTCTTAGAGAAGATATTAATTAATTTCCCAAATGTGGAAATTGAGGCTCACTAAGGTCACACTGGTAGTAACAGATGACCAGATAGAGGCCAGGATTCCTAAGTCCAGTGCTTTTCCCATTGCGTTGGGCTTTCTGAGCTTCAGGGCAGCTACCTTCATCTCAAAAGAAGCTCTCAGGGAGGGCATCCGGCTTCATTTTTTTTTGTTACTTCCCGAGGGGAAATGACATTCCCTAGGATGAGCTGAGTAGATGCTTTACCTAGAATGGGCCCCCCCGGCAGGCGAGTAGCTTCCCATTGGACAAATCCTGGCAATGTCTTCAGTGTGGGTGCTGAGAGCAATCCCTTAATCTTGTAGAACCTCAGGCTCTTGGAGGTTGATAAGAAGAGGGAGGGAAAAAGTTGCTGAGATGCTTTGGGTCTTGGCTGGTTCTGTGACTTTCATCTTGAGCCTGGTGGGGATGTATCTGAGGAAGTTACTGAGAAAATGGATTGGAGAGAAAGGCTGGAGCAATGCTTTCCTGTTGCATCGATTCCCCTTTTCTGCAGTAGGTATTTTCTCCTTACTGAGCCTGACATGGCAAGACTAGGGCTCCAGGGTAGGTAACCTGAGGACACTGCCCAGCTCCTGTCCTCTCTCCCCACGTTACACCCCCCATCCCACCCCAGCCAGCCTTCCTAGAAGGTAGAGGACTGCTGAGATTTCTGATTCCGGTGGAGGTTGAGGGGGATGGGAGTGACCATTTGTTCTGGCCTGACCCTTGAACAAAGGCTTCTTGCAATGGAGAGTCTGTGCCTTAATGCCCCCCATTAGCCAGAGTAGGGGGAGCCATCAACACATTAACAACTAAAAACAGTCTTCACTGGAATTCTTTTGCTGAGCCGCATTACCTCCCCCTTCTTGGCTGTGGGGCTAATTCAGAGCCTGGGGATGATGTTGATGGACTATCCTGGCTGCTCAGCCTCCTATTGTGTTACTAATGCTCTATAACAAAGGCTACTAGCCTATAGCAACAGTTGCTAGGCGGGTCTTATATCCTGGGCTCCAGCCCCTTCCCCCACTGCCCGAAACTGAGGCCCAGACTGGGTCCAGGCAAGTCTTTGGTGTGGGGCTCTTAGGAGACCCTAAAGGATTAGCAAGAGCAGACTGCCCTGCTGGCACTTACTGATGGGAGATCTTAGGAGACAGACATGTAGGTGGGAAAGGGAACCTTGATGGTCGTTGCCAGACATTTTTGGTGGATACAGTCACTTGTGTGACAAGCGCTCCTATTGCCCTCCTCCCCAACCCCCATGCTTTTTCCTGGATTCTTAGCAGACTTTTTTTTTTTTTTTAAATTGTTGCTGAAGTGACCACTGTTTTGTGTTCTTGGTGTTACTCTGCAAGAATACTGACTGTTGAGGCTAGGGCCCCTGTCAACTTCTTCTCTTTATAGTAGCACTTATTCTACTCTATTGTAATTGTGCTGTTTACTTGTCTATTGAATCTGCAAAAATGGTAGCTCTTGACCCTGGCTATATGTGATAATCATCTGGGGAGTTGAAAAACACCAGGTTCTACCCTAGAGATTCTGATTTCATTGCTCTGGGGTGGGGCCCAGCACCATCCAGGTCCCTGTGATTCTAGCGTACAGCTGGTGCTGTCTAGACTAGAGTATGGAATTGGTGAGGGCAGTGGCCACACTCAGAGAGGGAGGCACCTCAGGGTAAGCATCATGCTAACACTTGGCAGATGTCCAGCCCCTTCCAAATACGGAGTGGGGCTGAGTTCCTTAGCTTTTTAAAGCCTCCAAATCCTCATCTGTGAAATGATATCGACCTAATAGAACAGTTTGAGGATTAAATGAGATGATGGATGTGGAGCTCTGGCCATATGCCATGCACATTGTAGAAGCTCAATGCTTGCAGAATGAATGATGCTCTAGCAGTGAAAGTCAATTGCATTAAACCAAGAAAAAACCAAACCAGTTGCTATTGAGTCAATTTCTACTCATGGCGACTTCATGTGTTACAGAGTAGAACTGCGTTCCGCAGGGTTTTCAAGGCTGTGAACTTTCAGGAGCAGACCACCAGGCTTTTCTTTTGAGGCATCTCTGGGTGGGTTTAAACCACCAACCTTCAGGTTAGTAGTTGAGCTCTTAATGGTTTGTACCACCCAGGGATTCCATTAAATGCGTTGGGAATCAGAAATTTTGAGTTCTAGTTTATGGTTTGATTCAAGCTAATAGAGTGACTTTGAGCAGCTCTCTCCTCCCAAATTTCCCTAATGTTCTTTCCAGCTTCAAAATTTTATCATTCCCTGATATAGTAGACAATAAAAGTTTGAAGCGTTTATCAGTTTATGTAAATAGTGGGTAGTTTGAATAACTTCCCCACAAATTTAGAGTTTCTCAGTTAAACTATAGTTAAAATTTGAGATAATCTAAGTCGAGTTCCATGTGCTTTTAATTCAAGATTTATCACATGGATAGAGCAGCTTTTTGTATCACTTACCTGTGCTTACAAATTATTAAATTCTGAATTATTAACTCATCTTCCTAAGACAACTGTAGGTTCTAAGTTGCTTTTTTGAGACCTAGTGATAGATGTGTAATAATAATAATTATTAATATTAAGAGTTATCATTTCTAAGTGCTTTGCAAATACTAACTCATTTGATCATTGCAACAGTCCTATGAGGTATGATTGATTTGAGACAGATTGGGATCTCCAATCTGAATTGAGAAGGCTCCCCAGACCCCCCACATCAGCTGAGAACCTTCTCTAACCCTGGGTTCATTAGCAGTGTCTAACCACACTAAGCTGTGAGGCTGTGTGGAGTTGCAGGTCTCCCCCAACCCCAGAAGGAGGTCTCCCACTCCTTCAAATGGGGTGGTGTTGAGCATTCAGATCCTGTCCTAGGTGCTTCTGTCCAGCCTGCAGTTACTTTGCAAGAAGCCAGAGCTGCAGGAACACAGGGCACAGGCAGCCTGGCGTTGATTTACTGGGGGCACCAGTAGACTAGGAAACCACTCTGAATGCAGCTTTAGCATCTGCAGCCCCAGGAGCCAGATTCCAACTTCATGGCGCTCCATGCTATGGGAACTAGCAGTGGGGTTTGAACCCTGGAAATCAGGGGTCCCAGCCTTCTCTAGAGATAAGCATTAGATTGACAGGATTGATGACTTGGAACCACTGCCATATGCAAGCTCCTATCATGCCTCTGGTTACATCATTTGCATATCTCTGGCAGGGATTAATCTGACAGGGATCTCCTTTTAGGCAGAATTATCATTTGTTGATTTTTTTTTCTTTTGCTTCTTTCTTTTCTCCAAGCACCACTCGCACAAACATCCATCCATTCATCCATTTCCTAAAATATGCCTCGTACTTTTACCACTCCACATGAAAAGCAGTCTTCTTAAATTAATGTTTATTTATGGAGTGCCTATTCTGGTGCAAGAGGAGGGGAAACGGGGAGATAAAAACTACTGGACCCTACCCTCAAGGAACTCATAATCCCGTTGGGGTATCTGGGCAGGTGACTCAATAGTGATAACAGCACTAACGACTATTTCTCTCTACTGCAAACCGCTGGGCAATGCCAAGACTATTTCAAATAGCAATTCTGGGTTGAGTTAAAACCTTGGTTCTCAATCTTTTGGGCCCCAGGACCCCTTTACATTCTTAAAATTTTTGAGGACACCAAAGAGCTTTTGTTTACGTGGATTTTATCTACTGATGTGTACTGTACTAGAAAGTAAAACAGACACTTTCAAAACACAAGGTACACAAGCACACAATCCATTAACTGCGAGAGCAATGACTTCACCGCATACCATGCAGCTTCTGGAAAATTCTACTGTACACTCGTGAGAGAATGAGAGTGAAAAGATGAAATAGCATCTTAAAATTATGAAGAGCTGTGATTTTGTAGGCCTCCTGAACAAGTCTAGGAGACCCACAGGAGTCGTTGGATCATACTTTGAGAACTGTTGGGCTAAAGTACATAGGCCTCTTTCAGCATCGAGGATTTGACAGTTCTAACAGCGTGCCTGGAAGTCCGCTGAAGAGAAGGTTGAATCCCTGGATCAGTGACAGGAAAAACTTGTTTTAAAAATTCTTGGTAAATAAACATAATAATGGGCAATACCAGATACCCAGGTAACAGTACCTATGGTTCTCCCCACGGAAGGTGCTGGCAGCCTTAATGGTCAGTAATGCTGTGCGTGTCTACCCCAGGCCAAGCAATCAGGGAAGCTTCCCCTGACAACGGGGAGCCCAGGGTCTGCTGGGGGTTCGGTTGCCTTGTGGGGGAGTGTGTAAAAACGTCAAGCTTTGTGGGGCAGCAGCAGAGGAAACCAAAGACCAAAGACCAGTAGGCCCAAGGAGGGGCTGGAAGTAGCTGTCCACTCACCTCACTTTCCCCAACCCAGGCAGCACAGCAGAGCCCCTGGGAGATCAAAGAGCAAAAGGCTGCTGCATGGGCCTGGGGAGAGGTGAAGAGCTGAGGAGACACCCAGAGTGCAAAGGGCAGCCCTGGTGGTGGTGGCCGTGGTACATACAATGGCGAAGCCAGGATGAAAGTGGGAGAGTGGTGAGAGGCATAAAGATAACCCCCCAAGAAAACTCTATGGAGAGCAGTTCTACTCTGACACACTTGGGGTCACCATGAGCCAGAATCAACTTGACAGAGTGGGTGGGGTTTTTTTTGTTTTTTTTTTTTAACCTTGTGCCACAGGCACTGTTCTAGGTGCAGGAGCCCAGTAATGAACAAGACAGGCAAAAATCCCTGCCTCACGGCATCAAAGTGTGTTATCCCAGAGCAGGTAGGACTTCCAATAAAGCAGCAAAGAAAATGTCAGAGGCCGTAAAAGACATCGAACAAGGAAAGCACAAAGTCCACCTGGTTTTAGAGAATATTGGCAGTTAGGAATGACGTTCTTCTCTGCCCACTTCTGATGTCTGTTTTCAACCATGTTTTCCTCCCAGGTGTACGAACTGAACGGGGAGACTCATGACCAAAAGTGGTGTGTGAAGACTTATAAGGAAGTGGCTGAGGCATTTGCAAAGGATCATCCTGAGTTTGTTGGACTCAAGCTCATTTATTCGGATCACAGGTGAGACAGTCTGGCTGAAGCTACAAGAGTTGGGCGTATTGGATGTGGGCATATGCCAGGCTGGGAAGGGAGAGGAGAGGAGACAGAGGGGTGGACCGGAGGCTGCAGGCTGGGAGTCAGGCAACTTTATGCCAGGCAGCCATGGGCTCAGCGTGTGCATTTGTGTGTGAGCCCACAAACTGGGGATGTGTGTCCCTGACATCACCTCTAGTTTGGGTCTCCACAACCAAGTGGAAACGAAGAACTGTGGCAATATTCCAGATAATTCTAGGCTGTGACCCCACATGGGCCTGGAAGACTCACCTACAGATATGTTGTTTTTGCCTGGATTTTTGGCTAATTGGCCCATTTCTTTGTTTTGATTTGCCATTGGGTTCTGCCAAATGTCACCATGTGCTGTGTGTGGCTGTGGGCAAGGCCCTGATAGGTGAGGGGACCCTGGGTACAGCTGGCTTAGCCTCATGTGTGAAGACCTCACAGCCGATATGCGTGTGACCAGGGGGTGTGACGAAGGAACTGACCAGGCAAGCGCAGAAAGCTTTACTGACCTTCCTTTCCTTCCTATCTTACCAAATGAAGAGCTCTCTCCCCATGTCAAAGAGTAGCAGACTAAGGCCTATGACCTGTACATGTCCAGGAACACGGAAGTAGCAGCCAATGAGGTCACTCCAGTCAGGGCAGGGGAGGGGCACGGCAGGAGTGGGCAGAACTTCCATTCACTCAGCCCTCCCATGCAGCTGGGAGTTCCTGGGTGGTGAAAATTGTTAAGCGCTCAACTACTAACCAAAGGGTCAGCGTTTCAAACCCACCCAAAGGCACCTTGGAAGACTAGGCCTGGCGATCTGCTTCCAAAAGGTCACAGCACTGAAAAACCTATGGAGCACAGTTCACCCTGCACACCTGTGGTTGCCATGAGTCAGAACTGAATCAACAGCAGTGCTTTTTTGGTTTGGTTTGGTTTTCCCATGGGGCTGGCTCTGCAGCAGACTTCCCAGGAGCCCCCTGGCTCTCCCCAAATCCCCTCCCCTCCTTGTAGGGATCGGGGAGGCTGCAGGAGTGAGACCCTGCACTAGTGCACTCACCAGCCCAGGATGGAACATGCAGGATGGCGTCTAGCTGGTTCTACTCAGAGGCTCCCTGGCGCCGCCTGCCCCTTCCCAGGGCCAGGGGCAGGGGAATGTGAGGGTGTGAGGCCAAGCTCTTTGGATAAATGGTCCCTATGCTCCCTTAGGGCTCTGGAGGAGAAGGGGTGGGTGGGGGCTAGGGAGCAGGACAAACTAAGTCCCCACGGAATTGAACAGAGACCTTTGTCATGTCACAGAGTCGTGCCAAACATTTGTCTTTTTGTGCTTTTGCTGTTACACTGCTAGCCTCGTCCCTATCCTGGACTTGAAGGGAGAGAGGGGTGTTAAAGGGAAGTAAGACAGCATGGTTATATGGTTCTGTAGGGCCCAGGACCCTGGGACCATTGCTTAACCCAGGCATTGCTGATTGAACCAGCAAAAGAGGATGTATGGTTACTGGATCCTGCTGATCCATCAGGAACTTGAGTGACCTGTGGCATTTCACAGGTGTCCAGTGAACAGGGTCCATGTCTAGGACCCAGGGACCCTCTTAGGGAGGCAGGGCAAGTTTTGGACAAGGCCACTTTGCTTCATCCAAATGTAGACAAATTGCCCCCATGGGCCCCCTTACCCTGCCTGCTTCTCAGAGACAATAGGTCCCTCTGGAGCCACCTGGGGTTCTCGATAGGGATGGATTTGGGAGAAATATCTCACAGGTGGAGCCATTTAAAGGGATCACCATAGCCTGGGGGGACGGGACCATGTGGGCAGTGGTACTGAGGGTTTGGGAAATGGTTGCTGCACCCTTGGACTGGACAAGACCAGCCCCAAGAAGAAACAACTCCACAGCTTAAGTAACTCGAGTCACACCATCTCTGTGCTTCTCTCTCTCAGATCCAAGGATGCATCTCTTATCAAAATATCCGTCAAAACAGCCATGGAGCTTCGAACCAATTTCCCCACAACCGTGGCAGGGTTTGACCTGGTAACCTGGGGTCATTTGCCCCCAACTCCATGCACAGAAAGGGCCAGGCAGGCAACTCCTCATGAAGGAACCACGCTTGGTGCTGCACATGTGGAAACCCTCTGGAGAGGCTCAGGGCTGACCATCTCTAGGAGCCTGCAGGGCGTGGCAGCCACGGGAGAAGGGAGGGCAGAAAGGGCTGGACAGCTGAAAAGGGAAGTTCCAGAGTAAGGAAGAAATTCAGGAAGTTTGGACAATAATTAAGGGCTAGTTCCCTGTTCCCCTGCATTCTGTCCCTTTTCCTACCCCAAATTGCACGCCTATGTCTGACTCTTAAAATCATACCCACACATCCCCTACTCCCCACCAGCACACAGAGGGAGTCCGGTCAGGAAGTAGAGCCTGAGATGGTGCTAGCCCCGATGGGAAATTTGTTCCCTCCCACTTCTTGGTCCCATTTCCTTCTTATCTTAAAAAAATTTCTTTTTCTTAGTATGGTAAAATACATACAACATAAACTTTGTTGTTTTAAGCGTTTTAAGTGTACAATCCAGTAGCATTAATTATATTCACAATGTTGTACAGCCACTACCACCATCTATTTCCAAAACTTTTTATCACCCCAAACAGAAACTCATTAAACAGTAACTCCCTCCCCACCTATTTTTAAGCTGCACACCCATAGCTGTTGCTGCTGCCCACCTCGGCCAGGCCCTAATAGACAGGCCAGGCTCTCCAGCTGACAGCTCCTTACTCTAATTAATTAATTCACCTAATTAAGAAGTCTAAATTAATTTAGACTCTCTAAAAGGCAGCCTTGACTCCCTCTTAGGTAATCTGTACATTTTAGCTGAGACTGTATGTAAGCTTTTGCCTTCTGACCAACCAGAGCTCAAAGGAGTGGACCTAGGGAATTGTTTTAGTTTGGGCTCAGGTTGTCCTCCTGGGATCCTTGTGAGTGCTCAAAGGATATGGTGTCTCGAGAAAAGGGGCAGAAGGTCCCCCCATCTCATCTCCTCTGTGTGCAGCACTGACAAAAGCTGTAGTGGATTTTAGAACTTAGAGGGAGTGCTCCTTGTGCAGGACTTCTGAAACAGCCCGTCCAAGTACATCTAATGGACAAGTACTCAGCGACAATGGGGGGTCCACTTGCAAGCTCTAAGCTCCTTTCAATTCTACACTCCGTTCTACTCCATTGAGTATCCATGTTTGTTTTATGATAAAAATGTGTCATTCCCCCACACACTTTTCTACCCCCACCAGTTAAAACTGGCATTCTGTAGGAGGCATGCTTTGCATCCAGAAAAATCCTTACTGCTATCACACAGCTACAGAGCCCTGTGGGCATGTGTGGCTTAGTTTGAAAAGCAGGATTTCGGTCTAGTTGCTCTTCATGTTACAACAAAGCAACTGAATCACAGAGAGGGAAACTGATGTGCGCAGGGACCCACAGGTGATGGATGGCACCTGGGTCCTCCTAACTCCTGGTTTGGGGTGTGTGTTCTTTGTCTCTCTGTGTCTCTCTCTGCCTCTCTTACTGTCTCTCTACCTCTTTCGCTGTCTCTCTATCTCTGTCCCTCTTTCTCTCTCCCTCTGTCTCTCTCTGCCTCTGTTTCTCTTTCCCTCTGTCTGTCTCTCTTTCTCTCTCCTTCTGTCTGTCTGTCTTTCTTGCTCTCTCTCTTTCTCTCTCTTTCTCCTGTCTGTCTGTCTTCCTCTGTCTACTCTCCCTCTCCACCCCCCAAGTTGCTCAGGGCAGCAGCAGAGATGATGTGAGGAGACAAGGTGGAAAGGGCTGGGAACATGAAAGGTAAAGCCTCTTAAGAAGGGAGAAATTATTTCAGAGCAATGCTGCACTTTCTTCTCTTTCCCAGCTCTGCTGCTGGTCACTCTTAACGAGCTGTGTGACCTAGGGCCTCAAGCTGTAGTGGCAGGGTACAAAGGAGAGCGTTTACAGACTGCAGGGGGCACCTCAGTAAAGTGAGGCATGAACCAAGCAGATGCCCCCCACGTCCCTTCTTTGTCCTGCAGGTGGGGCGTGAGGACACTGGCCACACCTTGTATGACTACAAAGAGGCTTTGCTGATTCCAACCTTGAAAGGCATTAAACTACCATACTTTTTACATGCTGGAGAGACAGGTGAGCCAACTGCATGGAATACAAACAGCAGGTGAAGGAGGTGGTAGGCAGGAGAGTTCCTCACCATCATCTGAGAGTACTGGCAGGATACTGGGGCAGTGGTACCGATACTACATTGTTTTAGTCTACAGTTGTTTTATTTACCAGTTGTCACCAAGTCAGCTCCAACTCACGGCAACCCCATGTGTGTCAGAGTACAACTATATGCCATAGGGTTTTCCATGGCTGATTTTTTGGACGTAGATTGCCAGGCCTTTCTTCCGAGGTGCCTTTGGGTGGACTCGAACCTCCAACCTTTCGGTTAGCAGCTGAGTGTGTTAACCATGTGCACCCACAGGGACTCCATAGTTGTTTTATAGCCTTTCATATCCATTGTGAGTAGCCCTGGTGGTGCAGTGGTTAAGCCTCAGCTGCTAACCAAAAGATTGGCAGTTCAAACCCACTAGCCCCTCCGTAGGAGAAAGCTGTGGCAGTTTGCTTCCATAAAGATTTACAGCCTTGGAAACCCTGTGGGGCAGTCCTACTCTGTCCTATAGGGTTGCTATGAGTCAGAATCGACTCAAAGGCAACAGGTTTCATGTATCCATTATCTCGTTTATTCTTAACAGCAGCTCTGTGGAGAAGGAATAACTATGATAATAATAGCTACTACTTATTAAGTGCCTTTTGTGTATCAGGCACTTAGCATATATTATTTTTAACTTTCACCTCAGTCCTGCTTGTAGGTGTTTTTATCCCTGTTTTATAAATGAAAAGCCCAAGTCCCCAAACGTAGAGTTATTGGTTCAATGTTAAAGTGCTCGTAAGTAGTGGAGTCTCAATTTGAACCCTTTCTGACCGTCTCCATTTCATAATGAGTAAATTGAGCTTGAGAGGTTAACTGTCTTGTCCAAAGTCACACAGTGGTAAGTGGCAGAAGAGGGTTCAGAACTATAGCGTGCCCTGTCACCTTAGGGGGTTCTGTCCACCACCTATCAGTGCTGAGGAGAACCTGCCCTGCCACAGCAGCCCTTGCTGCCTTTCTTTCTGAAATGCCACTAGTCAAGCCACTTCTTTGTTTCCCGAAGCTCATTCTGTGGTCTTTCTCTCTCTACCATAGTCCAGTCCCTAAAATGTGTAAACCCTATGCAAAAGGGGTAGCAGGTTGTGGCTGAACTTTCAGATGAGGAATAAAGATTTTGGGAGGAGGTAGTTCACATGGAGACCTAGGCCAGAAAAGAAGCCCCTGCCACATCCCTCCCCCACCCCCCTGGCATCCCTCAGATTGCCTAAGGCACCTGTCACCTTTGGAAGACCAAGAGGAGAAGGAGGGAGCAATGGGAAGCTTGTATGTCACAACCAGGCTTAAAACTCGGTGTATCAGGCCATCTCTTAGAGAAAGGGTCCGTGTGCATTAATCCCTTTTCCTGACATTTTGAGTCAATTTAGATCCAATTTAGATCAAAGTCTGCTCTAGGAGCTTTAAAGAATTGTATGTGGGAGACGGGGGTGGGGTGGGTTTAACCTTAAAGAGCTTGTGGTCA
Source organism: Dugong dugon (assembly GCA_030035585.1). Classification (NCBI taxonomy): domain Eukaryota; kingdom Metazoa; phylum Chordata; class Mammalia; order Sirenia; family Dugongidae; genus Dugong; species Dugong dugon. The sequence continues at coordinate 115,740,541 of CM057465.1, read as the reverse complement.
AGTTGGAAAGATCATACACACCTATGTGAAACCATTAAAGAACAGTATGAAACAATGTAACATGGGACCTAATCAAATTCCAAGATGTATGGACCTAGGAGAGGATTTTCTTGGACTTGGGTATTTAACACCCAAGAGAAATGTTCTTATTTAAAAAAAGAAGAAGAAATCTTCAAAAAGAAAGTACTAGATTAAGAAACCAGTGAAAGTCTATCTAATATACGTACCCTAACTAGCAATGGGAATTCTTGGGTTTTACTTCCAATATAAAAATAGAATTTTCATAGTTTACATGTAGCTCAGTTAGGATGCTTTTGGCTGCAAGGAATGAAGTATACACATATATAGGTTTATAATAATGTCATTTATTATCTCACATAATAAACAATCTCTGCTAGCTTCATTGAGTTGGTGATTTTGCCCCCACTTTGTCATGATATGGTGGAGTCACATTCAGACATGCCACATCCCTTAAAGCAAAAGAGGAGACATTTCTCCTGGTGCATGTCTTTTTATTAGGGAGGAAGCTCCAGAAGCTCCCCCAGCAGAAAACCTCAGAGGTCAGCATTAGGGCTGCCTTAGCTGCAAGGGAGGCGGGAAAGTCAGGATGTGGAATTTTCACTCTTGAAAGAAGGCCCGGCCAGCAAGGAAGGTGTGGTTGGGATGGCTGGTGAGTAGGCAGCCAAAAGTGTCTGCTGCAACTTTATTAGTTGGTGATGGCCATTGTGATCTTGTAATTGATCATGTCTCAAGGGCACTGTTAAGTATATAAAGTCAATACATACAGATAATTATACTGACATTATATATTAAAGAATCGACAACACTTTGTTGCAAAAACCATAAGCATAAAATTCCGAGAAAATTTCTATAGAAACAAACAAAAAGGGGAAGAAAGATTATGGACTTGAAACCCAGTTTTGCTGCTTACCAGTGGAATGTTCTTAGTCCATTTATAAAACCTACCTAAGTTACAATTTCCTCATCTGTTACCAAACAAAATAAAAAGGGAGTAGGGGAGAGGGGGAATGCCATACATCTCCTTAGCATTGCTATAAGAAAAAATTTTCTATGTGCGTGTGTGCATGTGTGTGTGTGTGTGTGTGTGTAATGTTAATGTTAATTTCTCTTCCTTTTCTTGCTAGGGGTGGGATCTGGAACTTTTGTGTGAGGATGGTCTGTGGGTCAGATTCATCCCTATTGAGGACTATCTCTTCATCCTCAGACTGGCAGGGTACTTCAGTAGACGGTAACCTTCTGGATGCCCTGATATTGAACTCCACCAGGATTGGACATGGATTTGCTTTGAGCAAACACCCAGCAGTCATGGAAGACTTACAGAAGAGAGACATCCCCATAGAAGTCTGTCCCATCTCCAACCAGGTATATGTGATCCATGGCGCTAATCCAATATGACCTTTGCCCCCAGCCTCAACCTCTGCCGTGTTTTCCAAGCTTTCTCTATGTGATTTCTCTCTCCATAACTCACTTGTTTTCTATGTTCCTCAACTCTTCCACCTCCATTAGTAAAGAGTTTTAGGAATGGCCTTTTGCCTAAACAGCTCATAATAATGAGGCAGCAATGACAGTCTCCAATGGGGTGGAATTTTGGGCAAAGCTAAAAGGACGTTGGTGGAGTCCAGTGGAGTGGAAAGGAAAGGCCAATAGGTTATTGCTGTCTCCAGCAGTTTTCTGAATCCTTTCAGCACCTGTCTGTCTTGCTGTTCTAAGCAGGACCAAGCAAGAGTCAGACCACAAGTCTGTGGTGGTGATGACACTTGGAAAAAGTCAGAAAGCGCTTGAGGACTGGATCTATTTCTGGTGTCAGAAGTCATCCCAATACTCAGACCGGTGATGAGGATAAGAAAGGAGCTGGATGACTCTTTTTATGGATGCAAGTTTGTCGTTTTCTCTCGACTTTTCTTGGACAGGTTCTGAAGCTGGTGACTGACCTGAGAACCCACCCTGCAACTGCCTTCATGGCTGTCGGGTACCCCATGGTAATCAGCTCTGATGACCCAGCTTTCTTCGGTGCCAAAGGCTTGACCCATGATTTCTATGAGGTCTTCATGGGCATCAGTGGGATGGATGCTGACCTGAGAACACTCAAACAGCTCGCCATTAACTCTATCAAGTGAGTGTCCTTGCACACATCCCATTTCCCTTATCCCCTCTTCCATCCCTCCATCCCACCCCACCATGGGGCAACTCTCAGAGGTTTGGGGTAGAAGCCTGAATGGTTTCTGTGGGCTTTCCCTTCATCATCTCTGTTCCACTCCCATTCTTGGACTGGGGAGAAACGTGCTCTGTGAGCATCTGAGATCCCCTCACGCTCCCTGTCCTGTTCCTTGACACTTCCCCTGGTGCTGACCTAGGTTCTTCTTCTCCTGCAGGTACAGCACCCTGTCGCCTACTGAGAAAAAGACTGCCATGAAGACCTGGGAGAAGACATGGGATAAGTTTATACATGACCTGACCAAGAAGTGAGGGGAAGACAGCCATTCCCCAGCTATTCTTCTGTTTCCTTTCATAGCCAAGCTCAAAAAGAGTTACCGTGTACCAGCTGTCGTCACTTTTTATTAATCATTCTCAAATCCACTCCGATATAGTCTTTACCTCCATTACTTTATCGAAACTGACCTTGAGAAGGTTGTCAATGGCCTCTATATTGACTCTCAGAAATATTTAACCACTTGACCAAACTCATCGTTTTGAAATATTCTTACCTTTCAACCTAAGTGACATCAGCCATTTTGGTTTCTTCCTCTCTCTTTTTGGCCACCGCTTCTGGGTTCCCTTCCCCAGATCCTCCTTCTCTATCTGATCTCCGTGTTGGATTTCTTCAGGGCTCACTCTGGGCTTTCTTATCTCCTCTTCTCACTCTATATTCTTTTCCTGGGACGTCTCGTCTATTCCCCTGCTTTCAAATACCATTTATTTGCTGATGATTTCAAAATGTATTTATCTATTTTGATGGCTTACAGAAAACTACTATGAGCAATTCTGAACTCTGGCTCTCTTTTCATGAAATCTGCTCATTTCGTTCTCTTTCCTATCCTAGTAAATGGCACCTCTATCCATTCCAATGAGTTGGCCAAAGCCAAAATTTTCAGAGAAATGCTTGACACTATCTTCTCCCCTGCTCCCTACATTCAGTTCATCATCGAGCCCAATTAAATCCACCGTCAGAGTGTATCTTGACTCCATCTACTTCTTTCTACCTCTGCTGCTATTAGCTGAGTCCAGACCATAATCACCTCTTGCCTGAGTTACTGCAGTGGCCTCTTAACTGATCTCCCTTTTATTTTCTTTGCTCCTCCAATTCATTTTTCACAGAGCAGAGAGACTTTCGTTAAATTGAGGTAAAATTCACATAACATGTAATTAGCCATTTTGAAGTGCACAATTCAGCGGCATTTAGTACATTTACAATGTTGTACGACCAGCAGGTCTACAGAGTGACTTTTTAAAACTTAAAATAAATTGGGTATTCCATTGCTTACAACCCAATGCACTTAGAATAAAATCTAAATGTCTCAACAGGGCATATAGCACCCTGTTTAACCTGGCACCTGCCTCTCTTTCAGTGGCATTCTGCCTCCAATGCCCCCTAGTACTCCGGCTACACTGGTCATTTGTTCCTCAAATATACAAGCTCTATCCTCACCCTTTCCTCATTCTCTCTGTCTTCGATGTTCTTTCTTCCCACTTTTGTCCCACTTTTTGTTCTGTTCACCTTTTAGGCTTCAGGATTAATATCAATGTCTCAGAAAGGTTTTCCTGACCCCCTATTATTCTCTTGCATACCATCCTCTTCTTGTTCTTAATGACTCTTATGTGATTTTTAATTATGTATTTATTTCTGTGTTTAGTCTCCCCTCCCCCCACTAGACTGTAAGCTCCATGTGGGCAGGCACTAACTTGTGTGTCGTTCACACTATGAACCCAGAGCCTAGCTCAGTACCCCAAACCTAGTTAGTACTCAATAAAAGACTTGTTGAACGAATGGCTGTATTCTCTATCTGTTGAGCTAGTTGCTGAGGCAGGAGGGAGCAGAGCAGTGTCTCCCCAAATAAAAGACCTCGTGGGATCAGAGTCTGACTCTTAGCCTGCTCTTTGGGAGAAGAAAGGCAAGAAGCCAGCCCTATCTTCACTTCACTAAAGGAGGGAAAGGAGAATCAAAGAATTCCTTAGAAGTCCCAGAGGAATTCTGTCTTCCCATCCATCAGCCATCACCTGCATCCCGGACTCCCAGGCAGCAGCCAGCCCTCTCTCTGGTTAATGGCATTGGGAAAAGAAAGCTTTGCTGAGTAGGGGTCTTCAACACAGGCTGGGGACCCAGGTAGGAAAAAATGACCTCTAGGATCCTGTCTAATTCTGAGGGTCTTTGATTCATTGCCTTCACCAATTCCAGTAGATTTCTTTTAGGTTACAATTTAGCAGATTCAGATTTAATAAATGGTGATGAAGGAATTTAGCAGGATGGGTGTTGGTAGCAAGTTGCCATGGCTACAGGAGGCTTCCAGCATAGGCAAGAGCTTAAGGTTTCTGGCCTGAACTTGGTGTGGTCTCTGACGTGGTAAAATGAACCAGCTGTTGCCTTCTGTCTTGCCTTCCTGCCTAATTAGTTCAATAGGCTGAGTCCTAGTCAGAGATCTAGGAATACCAGTTGAACCAGACCCCTGAGTTATGAAGATGAGATCTGGTCTTGGAAACAGGTTGTAGCCCCCTCAGGCCTGAGTAATATTTATGCCAGGAGTAGAGTAGATAAAACTGATTCCACTCCTTCTTCCTTCAGGACTTCCCAGAGAGTCCCGACGGCATATGTCTTTTGGAAAAGTTCCTGTTAATTAAATTTTTGCAAATTAAATCATGCTGCACCTGGGGGCTTGCAATCTATCATTTATTTAAAGGAAATCGGCAGTAAAATGTTGTATTAACAAAACATCTTGTTTGTAATTTGAATTAGCACACCCTGTTTTTATTATCATTTGGCCTGGTACACAGAGAATCACTAACTTGCAGAGCTTATCGCCAATAGTCTCCATGTCTGGCCTTTGGTGATGGCCACGGCCTAGCCTGCTCCTCCTGGGTCCTGGAGCTTGTGCACAACTCCTGGGGGAAGGGCAGGGGGCTTCTGGAAATGCAAACAGAGGAAGAGCTGTTGTCATGTTGCCTCTGGGAGGTGCAAGTCATCCTGTCTCCTAGCAGGTTAGATGTCAGGATTCAAACTCAGGGGAAACCATGGAACTTTGATCTTTTACTTTGAAATAATTTCAAACTTTAAGAAAAGTTGCAAGAATAGCACAAAGAACTCATATACTCTTTGCCCAGGATTATCAATTGTTAACACTTAACAATATTTGCTGTATCATTCTGTCTCTCCATATACACATAAATTTGGGTTGTAGTATAGTTACATAGGAGAATGTCACTGTCTTTTAGGAAATACATTCTGCAGTATTTAGGAGTAATGGGGCATAATGTCTGCAACTTTTTCTCAATTGGTTAGATAAAAATAGCAAATATAGCATATATATACACATACGTGTATGTGTGTGTATATATATATATATATATATATATATATATATACGCACACACACATACATATAAATTGTCTTAGTTACCTAGTGCTGCTGTAACAAAAATACCACAAGTGGGTGGACTTAAAGAACAGAAATTTCTTTTCTCATAGTTTTGGGGCTAAAAGTCCAAATCAGGGTCTCAGCCACGTATGTGGGCCTCTTTCCATGGGCCTCTCTCCTAATTTCTAGTGTATGCTGGCAATCTGAAGGAGCTCTGGTAGTGCAGTGGTTAAGTACTTGGCTGCTAACTAGAAAGGTGGGTGGTTTGAACCCACCAGCACTCTGTGGGAGAAAGATCTGACAGTCACTTCCATAAAGATTACAGCCTTGGAAACCGTATATATAGGGCAGTTCTACTCTGTCCTGTACGGTTACTATGAGTCAGAATCGACTCAACAGTAAGGGGTTTAATGGGCTGGCAATCCTTGGCATTCCTTTGCTTGTGGATGGGTCCTTACATGGCATCTGTCTTCTCTTTTGTCTCTGTCTATTTTGCTGTTTTTATAACTCAGAAGTGATTAGGTTTAAGACCCACCCTACACTGGTATGGCCTCATTAACATACAAGAAAGCTGTGTTTCCAAACAGGATCACATTCACAGGTACAAGGGTCAGGACTTTAATACATATTTTTGGGGGGACACAAATCAATCACATATACACACACACACATATATATATGCACATATATCACACATACATGTATGATATATATGCTTTTTTTCTTCCCTGCCAGTGGGACATATATCCTTCTAAATCAGGAAATTAACATTGACAAGATACTGCCATCTCTCACAGTTTCTGTGAGTCACAAATTTGGGAATGGCTCTGTTGGGCAGTTCTGGCTTGGGGGTCTCGCATGAGGTTGAAGTCAGATGGTGGCCTGAGCAGCTGGGAGCTGGCCGGACATCTCTCTCTCATTATGCCATCTCAGGGCCCAGCCATGTGGTCTCTCTGCATGGGTAGGTTTGGGCTTCCTCACAGCATGGTGGCCTCAGGCAGTTAGACTGCTTACACAGTGGCGGAAGGCTTCAACAGTAAGTGTTCCAGGGAACAAAGCAGAAGGGCTATCGGCTTTTATGACCTAGTCTTAGAAGTCACCTAGTATCACTTCTGCCATACTCTGTTGGTCAAAATAGGCACAAAAACCCTCCCAGTTTCAAGCGGGAGGGGACAGAGACCCCATGTTTTGATGGAGCACTGTCAAAGTTGCCTTGTAACAAGGGCATTCAGGACAAACGATGTTGTTGGAGACTCCTTTTGGAAAACACAATCAACAACTGGGGATTTTCTAATTCTACCACCTCTATATTTATCCCTCGGCATTCTATCGTAAGGAAGAGATTTCTCTTATTTATTTGTTTATTTTCTGTTATAAGCATGGCCCATGGATTCTGATTTGATGTAATGAGCTGTAGTTTATTACTATCATTATTTATTTTAGTGCTCAAAGTTGTCCCAGATTTGGCCATGGGAATCTGTTAAATTGGCTCCTATGTCCTTTTGATAAATCCCAATCAGTTTTTGAACACTTTCTTATTTTCTGACACAATAAAATGTTCTAGGTTCATATTGCACTTTTGCTACCCTAGTCCTGGAACCAACCATTTCTCTAAGGAACACTGGTTATATTTAGTAGAAAGCAATATTTAGAAGCCATAGTCTGGGCACTAGATGTGCCCATTGCTATGGGGATATCTATATCCATACACAAACACATACACACATATATGTGTGTACATACACACACACACACACACACACACACACACACACACACATACATACATAGATATATACAAGCAGGAGAAAGATGTGGCAGCCTGCTTCTTTATGGGGCAGTTTTACTCTGTCTTACAGGGTTGCTATGAGTTGGAATCTACTCAACAGCACTGGGTTTTTTGGTTTATATATATATAAATATAATTTATATGCATTTTAAAATATAAATATATGTAAAAATATATGCATACCTACACGTATATTTATTTCCAAATTTATATGTATATTAAAAAACCATGTGTTTGCATCCATACCTCTAACTCCATTCAACACCATAGAGTTTATTCCAGCCTTGGACCCTCCCATGTCTGTAACTCCATTCCCCAACAGTGAGAAACCTGATTATTTTTATCCTCAGGGCATCTTTGTATTTGCCAATTCCCCCTGTATGTATGTAACCTATCTTCCAACCCCACTGCTGCCTCTTTAGCCCTGGTACCACAGGTCCCACTGGTCCCAGCTGTCTGAAGGGAAAGCATAGGAACCACTAAAGAAAAGAAAAGGGAAGAGAACAGAAATGATTTGGAAGAAGAGAAAACCATGGACTTTTCAGAGCTGGAAGTGACTTTTAGATTGGGAGCAGGTTTGCTGCAACATTACTGAGGCTTCAGCTTTGGGGTCTTTTCTGCACGCTCATGGACCTCTTCTAAAAGAAATTTTGTGTTAGTGATTTTTTATTCTTTTTCTTTAATAGGATCCTCCAAAATTGCGTATGCAACAATGGTCCACAAAATCTGGACCTGTGTCTGTTCTAGGTCAGCTCTTCATTTTGGATGAGGTAAATGAGGAGGAAGCATGTTGAGTTGAAAAGACTGATAAAATGAGATGAAAATTACAAAGCCCTCAGCCTGGAAGCGATCCTGAAAGGCCATCTAAGCCATCTCCCAACTTCAGCAAGAGCTGCCCAAAGGATCTCAGGGAGATGTGCCTGTGGAAGTTTAAAAAACCACCAGAATAGGATTCTGTGTCCTGCTTCGTTTTGGGAATCCCAAAATGTCCCTTTCCCCAAGGTCAGAATTTTGAATGACTGGAGTGATGCTTCTCACAAGAATTGATCACGTGAGGATTGGCCATACTGTATAAATGTATCTAAAGATCAAAATTAAGGAGCCCTGGTGGTGCAGTGGTTAAAGCGCTTGGCTGCTAACTGAGGTCAGCAGTTTGAACTCACCAGCCACTCCTCGGGAGAAAGATGTGGCAGTCTGCTTCCATGAAGACTACGGAAATCCTATGGGGAAATAGTACTCTGTCCTATAGGGTTGCTATGAGTTGCAATAGACTTCACGGCAAATAGTATAGGTCAAAATGAAGTTATAAGCATTATTTTCACATTTATATGTTTCTTTCAACAGAGGTGATCCCTTCTTCCCTGTGTGGGAATGGTATAAATAAAATATTTGGGGGCTGGAAGAGCCACGGTGGTGTCTAGGGGAAGAGGAGCAATTTTGGATTGGCTTGGCCCTGTGATCCTGGGTGGTACAAACGATTGATTAACATGCCTGGCTACTAACGAAAAAGTTGGAGGTTCAAGTATACCTAGAGGTGCCTCTGAAGAAAGGCCTGGAGACGTGCCTCTGAAAAATCAGCCACTGAAAACCCTGTAGAGCACAGTTCTACTCTGACACACCTGCGGTCAATATGAGTCGGAATCAGCTCCATGACAACTGGTCAGTTGCCCTGAGAGCTGTCCATGTCCCTCAGTGGTCACCAGTAAAGATGTGGCCAGGTCAGAGCTACTTGTTTTCATTTTGTCCAGGCTTTTTAGCCAATAGCCTTTTCTTCCTCCACCTTCAGGGTGGCCTGGATCTTGCCTTCTAAGGAACCTGTTTCCAGAAACTGTCCAGGGACCATATTTTAAGGGGAAAGGACCTACCCCAGTTCAGCCAGACCTCCCTGGGGCTAAGCCAGGGCTGGGGTGGGGAAAGGTGGAAGGACTAGTGTTTTTTAGATTCTTATAATACCAGAGCTGGGAGAGGCCTAAAGATCATCTTGTCTAACCTCTCTATCCATAAGGTTTTCACCAGCCAATTTTTTTTCAGAAGTAGATCGTCCTACTTGCTAGTCTGTCTCAGTCTGGAAGCTCCGCTGCAATCTGTCTACCATGGGTGAATCTGCTGGTGTTCAAGTATCAGTGGTATAGTTTCCTGCATCACGGCAACACGCAAGCCACCACAGTACGACAAACTGACAGATGAGTGGAGGACTTGAAGCACTTACTGATGAAGATCAAAGACCACAGCCTTCAGTATGGATTACACCTCAACATAAAGAAAATAAAAATCCTCACAACTGGACCAATAAGCAAACCTGTGATAAATAGAGAAAAGATTGAAGCTGTCAAGGATTTCATTTTACTTGGATCCATAATTAATGCCCATGGAAGCAGCAGTCAAGAAATCAAATGACATATTGCATTGGGCAAATCTGCTACAAAAGACATCTTTAAAGTGTGAAAAAGCAAAGATGTCACTTTGACATCCCTGGAAAAGGACATCATGCTTGGTAAAGTAGAGGGTCAGCAAAAACAGAGGAAGACCCTCAACAAGATGGATTGACAAGTGGCTGCAACAATGGGCTCCAACATAGAAACGATTGTGAGGATGGCGCAGGACTGGGCAGTGTTTTGTTCTGTTGCACATAGGGTCGCTATGAGTCAGAACTGACTCGACGGCACCTAACAACAAAAACCTGTCTATGTTACAGGTGATGAGATGGAGGCCCAGAGAGGGGAAGTAACTCTCCCAAGGTCACACAGTAGGTGGTGGCAGGTTTCCTGATTCAATCCAGAATACAGGGCTGTTTTCTCTCAGGGCTGTTTTTCTCCCTGTCAGAAGTGCTTCCCAGGGATCTGGTCCCACAAAGGGTTTCTGCAAACCTCCTGGTGGGGATAGGACAGTGCTCTGGCTCAGGGTTGGGTTTGGGCAGCTTTAGCCCCTTACCTACTCTCAGACACCCCCTCCACCCTCCCCTTGCTTGATTAGGCCAGAATGCATCAGCCCAACTAGGGGCAGCTATTTCCCTCCTGGGACACCCTGACCCCTCCTCTGACCTCGGGCTTTCCTTTGGCCGCGTCCCAGCCCCGGAAACGGCCTCAGTTTCCTGTCCCCCTCTCCCCAGGGAAGAATGGATTCTTGGCGCCGCCTAGAGCATCTGCCTATGATCCTTCCCTTTGTCCACAGTCCCTCTGCAGAGCGCGGTCCCAGGAATCTCTACTCACACCACACACTGCTCTCCAGCTTGCAGACATTTGTGGCCCTCGGAGAACTCAGTGACTGCCATTTAATGGGAAATGGCCCGAGACAGAAGCATGTGAAAAGGAAATGGCGATTAGTGTGAGACGGAGAATGGCAAGAAGGACCTTACCCGGAGGGGGGTCTCTTGCCGATCACCTGTAGATGGTTTAGGGCGGACTGCGGGGTGCTGCTGTCCCCTGGTGGCCACTTCTGGTACAACAGGAATGCCTGGGCATCTCGGTTCTCTGGTTCCCCGTCAGGAGGGTGTCCTCTGCTGTCGCCTCCTATCACTGCTGGGAGTAACAAATAACAATAACTTCTGACTGTAAGACATGCTTGTGGTAGCAAATTTGTAAAATACAAAAAAGTGTATAGATGAACAAAATCACCCATGATTTCACCGCCTGGAGTTAACCACTGTTAATATTTTGGTCTATTTACTTCCCATAGAATGCCACACAGTGTCCTCTGGGTCTCACTCCTGCCCCCAATTTCTGCCTTTGCTTCTGCTGCCTCATCTTCCCTCTCAGATAAGAAAGGGCTGCTCTTGACTTGGGGCCGTCTAGCACCCTGCACAGATTTGGAGCAGAGTTACATTTAACCATGATACATGTATCATAGTACATGATGGGAGCGTAACACCATGATAAATTCTTATTTTATCATATTTAAAATAAAACTTTTGAACAGGTTTCAAAAATGTACGTATGTATACACACACATACACACACATATACGTTGTTAGATGCTGTGGGGAACCTTGGTGGCACAGTGGTTAAGAGCTCAGCTGCTAAAAAAATGTTGGCAGTTCGAATCCACCAGCCACTCCTTGGAAACCCTATGGAGCAGTTCTGCTCCATCCTATAATGTCTCTATTAGTTGGAACTGACTTGATGGCAACAGATTTTTGTTGTTGTTTAGCTGCTGTGGAGTTGTTCCTAACTCATGATGACTCCATACACAATGGAATGAAACGCCATCCAGTTCTGTTCCATCCCTGCGATTGGTTGCTGATTGGACCATGGTGATCCATAGGATTTTCACTGCCTGATTTTTGGAAGTAGATTGCCAGGCTTCTCTTCCTAGTCTGTTTTAGTCTAGAGGCTCTGCTGAAATCTGTTGAGCATCAGCGCAGCATGCAAGCCTCCTGACAGACGGGTGTTGGCTGCTCATGAGGTGCATTGGCTGGGAATTTCCTGCATGGAAGGTGAGAATTCCACCTCTGAACCACCACAGCCCCTGTGTGTGTGTGTGTGTGTGTGTGTGTGTGTGTGTGTGTGTGTGTGTGTGTGAAGTTGATTGTGATTCATGGAGATCCCATGTGTGTCAGAGTAGAACTGTGCTACCTAGAATTTTCAATGGCTGATCTGATTTTTCAGGAGTAGATTGCCAGGCCTTTCTTCCAAGGCACCTCTAGGTGGACTCAAACTTCCAGTCTTTCAGTTAATAGCAGAGCAGATTAACTGTTTGCATCACCTAGGGACTATACATGCATACGTACATATATATACACATATACATACATACAGAGCAAGAGCTCGAGCTCGAGCTCAGACCTCCTGGGCCAGCCAGTGCTCTCTTTACCACTCTGACCTCTCCATGACCCTCCCTCCAGGCAGTCTTCCCAGTCGGCTGGGTGGAAATTGAGGAGCAAAGGTCATGGCCCTGCCAACATTTCTTCCTTGGGGAGCAGGTTCCAGTCTTCTTCACTCAAGTCATCTTGGTTACACTTGGCCCTTGGTGAGTTATTCAAGGGTAAAGAAGGGCAGAGTTTTTCTGAAAGAGGTTCTGGGACCTTAGGTACAGGTACAAGTAGAAGGATGTACAGTGTGAGAAAGCACGGGATGGGATGATTGGAGCAAGCTAGGAAGGAAGAGGGTTTTTTCCCCAAGATTAATTCAGGGTTTGGTTTTTATTCAAAAAGATGGCATTTCCTATTACCTTCCCATAACCTTCCGGTGAGGACAAGTTGGGAGATCACGCAGCCTGGTTGTCTGGGCTGAGAGGTCCTGCTCCTTTATCATGTTCTGCTTCTAAAGTAACATGGCAGATTGCTAGTGTCCCCTAGTATCTCTTCCTCTTTTTCCTTAGAAATAAACCAAAGCCCAAACCTGTTGTCGATTCCGACTCATGGTGATTTCATGTATTACCGAGTAGAACTGTGCTCCATAGGGTTTGCTTGACTATAATCTTTATGGAAGCAGATTGCCAGGCCTTTCTTCTGTGGCACTGCTGTATAGGTTTGAACCTCCAACCATTAGGTTAGTAAACTAAAACCAGAGCAAACCAATTGCCATCGAGTCAATTCCAACTTATGGTGACCCCATACGACAGAGTAGAACCACACCATAGGGTTTCCAGGGAGTACCTAGTGGATTCAAACTGCCGGCCTTTTGGTTAGTAGCCATAGCTCTTAACCACTACTCCACCAGGGTTTCCTTAAGTTAGTAGTCAAGTGCAAATCATTTGCATTACCCAGGGACCTTCCTTAGAAATAAGCCAAAAATCAAATCTGTTGCCTTCACGTTGATTCCGACTCATAGCAACCTTGTAGGAAAAAGTAGGGTTTCTGAGGCGCGGCTGGTGGGTTCAAACTGCTGACCTTCTAGTTGGCAGCCTAACACTTTAACCACTGGCACCACCAGGGCTCCTTCTTAGAAATAGAACCCTGATTTTTAGTTGGGCACATGGCTGCGTGAATGAAGACTACAATTCCCAGCTTTCCCTACAGTTGTGTGTGACCACGTGACTAAGTTCTGCTCAATAGTGTGTGACTAGAAGTATGTGTATAACTTCTGGGAGCAGTCCTTAAAGGGGCAGGGCATACCCTTCTGTCTCTTTTGCATTCTTGCTAGCTGGAATGTGGATGTGATGGTTGGAGCACAGGTAGTTATTTTAAACCATGAGGCAGAAGCTGTGTGTTAAGGGTATGTGTTGACGAAACCAGATAGAAGGAGCCTCTATTTCTGACACTGTGGAGCACCATGCCAGCCTTGGATTGACTATCTTCAGACTTCATTTGCATGAAAAATAAACTTTTATCTTGTTTAAGCCCTTCTTACTTTGGATTTTATGTTTCTCACCACCAAATCCAATCTTAACTGGTACTAAATATAATACTTGGGAGGGGTGCGCTGCATGTGAAATAACATAAAATAGGGGGCTTTAGCTTCACAGGAGCAGTCAGGCAGGAGAGATGTCAACTATTGCAGGCTGAAAAGCTAGCACCTTGTATATTCATTGGTAAAATATTTATTCAACCTCTTGTCTGCTTGGAAACTTGCAACCTGTTGTCAAGCTCGGAAGGCAGGTCATATGCCATTCAAGGCTGTAAAATTATAAAACAAAGGTTAGAAAAGGTCAGAACATTGGTATTTGCTGGCTCCTTCTTGCTCCTTTCGGTACAGTCATACAACTGTCACACAAAGTCATACAACTCCAGATTAGGTGGGCAGTTGGTAAGCAGAGAGGGATGGGAGTGGGAATACAGCTTTGGAAGGTGAGAGAGAGCCATGCTAGAACCCTTTGTTAAGCATCTGGTATTTTCCTCTGCCAAGAACCGTTTGCCTCACTGAGAGCCACAAAAAGAGTTTAGAACCAGTTTTTACCGGTCCCAGTGACTTCTTGGCGACCTACAGAGCATTAAGTGCCTCATGCATATTAACTCCTCTACCTTTAGGTGGAGTTTAGCCACCATTTTCTGAACACACGACCTATGTAATAGTATGTAGTCCCCACTGCACCTGTGTAATATAATCAAGAATGTTGTTAATGTGAGTTACATTATATCCTTGTTTGTCAGCCCTATAAAAATAGCTTGTCCACTAGCCCTTGCCAAGCAGTCTTGGAAGCACTAGCCCCGACTGTTCCTTTCCTCATGCAATGAAATGAAAGCACCTTTCTGATCTTCCACCTTAGCCTCTTGTTTACTGGCTATGATGAGTCATGCTGAGCAAAACATGGGGTTTCCCACCCAGCAACAAAAGTTATTTTCTTCAGGAGACTCGCATCTAAGTTAGCTATGTCAGGTTAAAAAGGCCAACTGCTTCTGTACCTCAAACTAGTTCCAACCTTAGCAGGAGATAATTATGTTTCCAAAGAAATCCCAAAAAACCTTGTTCTAAGCTTCTACTGTTTCTTTTTGCAATGTAAGTGTGTGTGTGGGGGGGGGTGGGGGTGGGGGATGGGGAAGTGCTGTTGGTCAGAAATGCTGCTAATCATTTTACAATACACAGAACAAAACCCACTGCTGTTGAGTCAATTCTGACTCATAGAGACCCTATAGGACAGAGTAGAACTGCCTCATACAGTTTCCAAGGAGAACCTGGTAGATTCGAACTGCTGACCTTTTGGTTAGCAGCTGTAGCTCTTAATCACTACACCACCAGGGTTTCCAATACACAGAACAGTCCCTCAAAATAAAGAATTAGCCCGCTCAAAACGTCAGTAATTGGAAAACCCTGATCTAAAGTAAGAAATAGAAAACTGAGAAATCTTGGCTGTACCCGTTCGGACCCTCTTCCAAGAACACCAAAACCAAAGTAGCAACAGGGACTCAGACGCTGGGACAGGAATAAAGTGAGGACTAGCACGGCTGTTTGTGAGTCATTGGTGGTTCAGTAGCAGAATTCTTGCCTTCCATGAAGGAGACCTGGGTTCAATTCCCGGCCAGTGCAGAGCCACCACCCATCTGTCAGTGGAAGCTTGCCTGTTGCTGTGATGCTAAATAGGTTTCAGAGCAACTTCCAGACTAAAAAGGACTTGGAAGAAAGGCTAGTGATCTACTTCCAAAAATTGGCCAGTGAAAACCCTGTGGATCACAATGTTTGTTTTGCGTGAGGTCCCCATGAGTAGGCGGTCACTCAACAGCAAACAACAAGAATAGATGTTTGCACGTGGTTCCTTCTTGCCACCTGTCATGGATTGAACTGTGTCTCCCAAAACTATCTGTCCACTTGGCTGGGTCATGATTCCCAGTGTTGTATGATTGTGTAATCTGATGGGATTTCCTTATGTGTTGTAAACTCTATCGCTATGATGAGGTTATATGTGATCTCCTTATGTGTTGTAAATTCTGTCACTGTGATGAGGTTATACCTATGAGGTTTACAAGATCAGATAGTGTCTTAATCCAATCTCTTTTGAGATATAAAAGAGAGAAGCGAGCAGAGACACATGGGAACGTCATACCACCAAGAAAGAAGTGCCAGGAGCAGAGTGTGTCCTTTGGACCTGAGGTTCCTACGCTGAGATGCTCCCAGACCAAGGGAAGACTGATGACAAGGACCTTCCTCCAGAGCCGACAGAGAGAGTCTTTTCCTGGAGCTGATGCCCTGAATTTGGACTTGTAGCCCACTGGACTGTGAGGAGAATACATTTCTCTTTGTTAAAACTATGCACTTCTGTTATTTCCGTTGGAGCAGCGCTAAAGGACTAAAGACACCACCCTTGACTTCTAATAATGATAACTTTCATTCCAGCAGCATTTCTAGAGCTGTCTGTCACTGTTCTATTTTTCATTCTCTTTTGTTTCTTGAAAATTATCTGGTGAAGAAACCACGTGGTTTGTCCTGTAGCCTGTTCCCAGTCTGGAATTTGTTGATTGCATTTCAGAGGAGCATTAACAGGCTCCTCTGTCCCCTGTATTTCCTGTAAATTGGTAGTTGAACCCAGAGCCTTGATAAGATTTAGGTTTGATTCATTTGGCAAGACTGTTTCAGAGGTGGTGCCCCCACCTATTTACACATCAATGAAATGCAGTCAGACTAAGGCCTGTGACCTGTCCACATCTGGGTGTACAAAGGCAGCAGCCACAGGGCTATCACTCCGAGTCAGGGCAGGGGGAATGGCACCACAGGGCCAGGCAGAGCCTCTGTTTTCTCAGCCTCCCTCCCAGGCGGCTGGCTGTGCAACAATCAGACTTCCCAGGAACCTCCTCCCCTGGCCCTCACTCTGAATCCCCTCCCCTTCTTGTGGGTGCCCCTAGGGGCTGCAGAAGTGAGGCCTAGCACCAGTATGCTCACCAGCCCAGGATGGAGCATCCAGGACCGGCCCAGCTGGTTCCACTCAGAGGCTCCCTGAGGCTCCCTGGTACCAGCTGCCAGGACCAGTGACAGGGCAGTGTTAGGGCCCAGCTAGTAGATAAATGCCCTCCCCATGTTCCCTTAGGGCTCTGGAGGAGAAGGGGTGGGTGGGGAACCTGATTTGGAGGAGCCTGGTACTGTCCTGACCAGGGAGCTCAGTGCAGCCTGGGGAAACAGGGACAGGCTGGGGAATTTAAAATTTCCAGGAGGGCCAGAGAGCAGGGAGTCCAGGGGATGGTGTAACCAGGCTTTGCACAGGGAAGGACGGGTCCTGTTGCCTGACTAAGAACCCACCCTAAGAGACAGTCAAATTTCCACTTGGACATCACACCCCTCCAAAATGCTTTGAACTCTGTCTTCTGGGGTCCCTTCCTCCTTGCTTTTCCTGCTCGCCTTCCTGTTGTGTTTTAAAACTTTCCTTGACCTATCGTCTCTTGCCTCTTCCTCCGTTTCTCTCATCTCTTCCTCTTCATCGTCTACTCTGTTCTTCCACTCTCTCCTCCCCTTGCCTCTTTATTGTCCTCCGCCTTTTTTTCCCCTCAGAAATCAGCCTGTGTTCAAGATGGACACACTGACAGAGCAGCCCTGGGGCTGGACCTGGGAGCAGAGGCCTGGCAGAAGGAAGCAGGCCGCACGCTGGACTGAGCCGGCAGCTCTCACTGAGGAAACCTCATGCTGTTTCCTGAACCCCAAGGAGCTCCCTCCTCAGCGCCTGGGCTCAAAGCTCCTCTCTCTTCTCATTTGCTGTGACCAGTTCAGTACTTAGGACACCCAAACCCTTACAGGGGCCGGCCAGGGCCTCTGACCTTTGTCCTCATGCCAGGATGTCACTTCCATGTGCCTTGGGCTGCCCGGCCTCTCTTGGGCTAGAGTTCCCTGGAGCAGGTGGTGAGGGGGCAGCGGGAGGATGGACGCAGAAAGGGAACACAGCAAAGTCAGGCAAGAAAACCTGGGCAGGTGTAGGGGAGATGGGAACGCTGAGGCTGTGAGGAGACCGACCAGGTGGCCACCTTAGTTCTTTATTTTCCTCTACGGATACATCAGGATGTCAGAAAGTCACCCTTCCACCTGCCCACAGTGGGGCCCGGGGTATAGAGGTCTAGGGTGGGTGGGCTCAATGTCATGGTACTTTAACCTAGGTGGGTTTTTTTTTTTTTTTGAGTTTGCTCTAATGTAGATATTCTTTTTTATTGTTGTGCTTTATGTAAAAATTTACAATTCAAGTTAGTCTCTCATACAAAAATTTATATACACATTGTTATGTGACCCTAGTTGCTCTCCCTATACTGTGACAGCACACTCCTCCTTTCCACCCCTGGTTTCCTGTGTCCATTCAACCAGCTCCTGACCCTCTCTGCCTTCTTATCTCGCCTCCGGACAGGAGCTGCCCATTTAGTCTCATGTATCTACTTGAGCTAAGAAGCACACTCTTCACGAGTATCATTTTATGTCCCATAGTCCAATCTAATCTTTGTCTGAAGAGTTGGCCTCGGGAATGGTTTTAGTTTTGGGCTAACAGAGAGTAACCTAGGTGGTTTTTAATTTTTTCTATAAATGTTTCCTAGCTAACAGTCAGGGTCACATATTCTGTCGAAGGCTGGGTCACCATCTCAGCTTACGTCTTCTACTCCATCTGCAGCACCTGCACCTGGATGGGAATCGCAGGAGGTCCTGGGAAGTGCCTCATCAGCTCCTTTCCCGGGCCCTTGGGCACAGCCACACTGAGTGACCCGAGACAGTTTGAGAACCAGAACCATGGGACTCTCAGCCCAGAATTAACATGGCCACTTTTTCCATGCAGGGGAGACAGGTGGGCTTGAGAACACCTGTTCCTCATTCAGGAGACTCTCTCCATGAGGTGCTGAAGTCCATCACTGGAGCCTTCAGGTCCCCATCTGTGCCTGTCTTTTGCTTTGCCCCCTGCCATGTTCATCTAGTGCCTCTAGTTCTCTTCCCCTCCTTCTCACTTGCTAAATTTGCTTTCAGGAAAGGAGCAAGTATCAGTTATTTATACCATGGAGTAAATTAGTTCAACTTTCTATGTTGCCTGTTGTAGGTGTCTTAGGTCAGAGTTCTATCTGTGGTATAAAAGATGTGGTTCCCTGCCTCTCAGGGGTTCAGGAAGGGAGGTCTGGGAGATCACCGGGACACCTGGAAGCTCACTACAACAAAGGTGGCCAACGAGTCCACCAACCAGCGGGCTGGCTTGGTATGGGAGCCCAGGGTAGGGGTCTGTAGTCTGGGGCCAGTGGAGAAGGAGGCTGTTGGGGTTTTAAGAAGGAGTCCATAAATAACAGCCCTCATTTCCTGCCTGAATTTAAACCTGTTGAAAAATAGACATAGGACCAGCCAAAAACCAAACCTGTTGACACGTAGTTAATTCTGACTCATGGCGACCCCGTGTGTTACAGAGTAGAACTGCTGCATAGGTTTTTCTTGGCTGTAATCTTAACAAAAGCAGATCTCTACACCTTTCTTCTGAGGACATGGGAGAGATGGAAATAGAAGTGTCAGCTTTATTACTCACCAAAACTAATTGGAAGGACAAAATGGGGCTTGCTAACACTCTGTCCTTGAATTACATACATCCACCATATCATTGGCACAGGTGTAAAACCCCAGCCATACTCACTACAGGGTCAGCCTGGAACACCCATGTGCCACGGACAGCTGGTTCCCAAGATGAGAAAGGATTCAGCCACACATGCTCAGGTCTTTCTTCCAAGTTCATCAATCTGGTAAGTCACTTTTCCTCTTTCCCAGGTGGAGAGAGGCCAGGAGGATTATTAATAGCAGTTCCTTTTCAGGGAAACATGAGAAGTAGGGAACAAGTACTTCCTACAGAGATTAGCACTATACTCTCATCTCTGGGGAAAGTCGTGTGTGTGTGTGTGTGTGTGTGTGTGTGTGTGTGTGTGTGTGTGAGATAGAAACCATCCTGCAATCCCTTTACTCACCACCTGCTGAGTTCACCCACTTCCCTGTTGTTAGTTATCCATTCTCCACTCTCCCCTTTCTTCCAGCCACAGCCTTCCTGTTTTTCCTCTTCTGGGACCCCATGGACTCTCTCTGATATTTTTCTTTTGTCTGCTTTCTTCTGGTGTGAGGCAGAAAAATGTCAATTGTCCTCCAATATTTTCTATGCCCTTCATGTGTGAAAAAACCAACCACTTGCCATAGAGTTGATTCCAATTCATGGTGACCCCATGTGTTGCAGAGCAGAACTGCTCCATTGGGTTTTTATGGTTGCGACCTTTTGGAAACAGATCGCCTGGCCTTTCTTCTGAGGCTCCTCTGGGTGAATTCAAACACCAACCTTTTGGTTAATGGCTGAGCGCTTAGCCATTTGCACCACCCAGAGACTCCTTTATATGGAAAAGGAACCCCTGATCTTTAGCCAGGCATAAGGCTACATTTCCCAGCCTCTTTTGCAGCTAGTGTGGCTATGTGATTACATTTTGGCCAATCTGATATAAGCAGAAGTAGAATATGGCACTTCTTGGAATTGTGGAATTCTATAGGGAGATGGCATATACTTTTTGTCTCTTCTTTTTTCCTGCTGGCTGGAATGTGAACATAACAGCTGGAGCTTGAGCAGCCATCCTGGACTATGAAGCAGAAGCTATGCACTGAAGATGGTGAAGCAGCAAAACAGCAGTCTAGATACCTAACAAGTTTTGGAGCCACAATACCAAGCCTGTATTGCTGTCTCCCAACTTTGTTTACGTGAGAGAAACAAGTTTCTTTTCTTATTTGAACCACTGTTTTTTAGAGATTTTGGTTAGTTAGCCAAACCTAATCCTAATACAAAGTGTTTGCATGGGTGTGAGCAGGTTTATATACACATGTGTATGTGAAAACGTGTAAGTTCATTCACAGGAAAAATAGTAGTATAGGTAAGTAAGTTTATAGGGAAAGTTGTTATGTGCGGTGGAGTGGAGTCCAACCCACTGCGACCCTATAGGACAGAGTAGAACGGCTCCACAGGGTTTCCTAGACTGCAATCTTTACAAGAGCAGATTGCCAGGTCTTTTCTTCCACAGAGCAGCTGGTGGGTTCCAACTGCCAATCTGTTAGTTAGCAACCAAGTGCTTAAACATTGTACCACCAGGGCTCCTTACAGGGAAAGTGGGAGTATGGATATTCATTTATTTGTCTATTAATATTAACTGAGTACCCATAAAGTGCAAAGCACTGTGATAGGACCTATCAGGGAGATGAAGGTGAATTCGACAAAGACCCTGCCCTCAAGGAGCTTAGTCTAGGACAATGAGCTTGTATATGTGTGAGGGATAGTCAATTTGGAACTTTCCAGAATGTATCTTCTGTTCTGTCATCGTTCCTGAAAAGATCAGCTCACTTCTAATTCTTGTCAGGAATAGCTGCTATTGTATGGAGTTCAGTCCGCAGCAGAGGAAGACTGAAAGCAAGATCTACTCAGATGAAAGACAGGAAACACATGAGAGGTAGAGGGGCCACAAATGTCAATACTGGGCACCAGCGGAAGAGAACTGGTCATGCAGGTGTGGTGGTGGGAGGGGAGACTGGGGATACAGAGACACGTGGGTCAGGGTCTCTGTTCCAGGGTGGGGAAGCTCACAGGCTCCAGAACTTGTCCGGCGCTTGCTCAGATATACTCTGATCCTGAAGACGATTACCAAAGTAGGCCAGCAGCCATCAGCCTCATTTGGGAGATAGGGATGTAGGGGCAGGGATGGTACAGTCAGAGTATAGGAGACAGCAGGGTTTTATTTTTTTTATTGTACTTCAGGTGAAGGCTTACAGAACAAATAGTTTCTCATGAAACAATAGTACACATGTTGTTTCATGACATTGGTTAACAACTCCACAACATATTAACCCTCTAAATTCTCAACCTTTTTTTTTTTTTTTGGTGAAAATATACATAGCCAAAGATACACCGTTTCAAAAATTTCTACATACACAGCTCAGTGACATTGACTACGCTCTTCCAATTGTGCTGTTATTCTCACTTAAGATGAAGGCTTACAGAACAAAATAATTTCTCATTTAACAGTTACTACAAATGTTGCCCTATGACAATGGTTAACAATCTCACAACACATCAACAATATCCTTACTCAACCTTGTATTCCCTATCACCAGCTTCCTTGTCCCCTTCTGCCTTCTGGCCCTTGTCACTGGACTCCTGTACCTCGTTAGTCTCATTTGGTTTTACAGGGCTGTCCACTCCCAGGCTGAACAGTGAACCTCGGAGGTAACTTCACCACTGAGCTGAAAGGGTGTCTGGGGGCCACACTCTCGAGGTTTCTCCAGTCTCCTTTAGGCCAGTAAATCTGGTCTTTTTTTGTGAGTTAGAATTATGCTCTACATCCTTCTCCAGCTCTGTCCAGAACCTTCTGTTGTGATCCTGGTCAGAGCAGTCAGTGGTGGTAGCCGGGCACCATCTAGCTGTACCGGACTCAGTCTGGTGGAGGCCTTGGTAACTGTGGACAATTAGTCCTTTGGACTAATCTTTTCCTTGTATCTTGTTCTCTTCATTCTCCCTTGCTCCCAAAGGGATGAGACCAGTGGAGTATCTTAGATGGCTGCTCACAGGCTTTTAAGACCCCAGACACTACTCACCAAGGTGGAATGTAGAGCATTGTCTTTATAAGCTGTGTCCTGCCAGTTGAGCTAGATGTTCCCCGAGACCATGGTCCCCACAGCCCTCCGCCCAGAAATTCAGTCCCTCAGGGAGTTTGTATGTGTCTATGGGGCTTCCATGACCTTTCCGTGTATAGGTTGTGCTAGTTCCCCCTGTATTGTGTACTGTCTCACCCTTCACCCAAGATACCACTTATCTATTGCCTATTTAGTATTTCTCCCCCACCCCTCTCATCCCGGGTAACCAACAAAGATTGTTACATTTTGTGTGTGAACTTTTTCATGGGTTTTTACAATAGAGGTCTCATACAATATTTGTCCTTTTGTGATTGACTTATTTCACTCAGCATAATGTCCTCCAGTTTCATCCATGTTATGAGATGGTTCACAGATTCATTGTTGTTCTTTCTCATTGCATAGTACTCCATTGTGTGTATGTACCATAGTTTCTTTATCCATTCATCTGTTGATGGGCATCTAGGTTGTTTCCATCGTTTTGCTATTGTGAACAATGCTGTCATGAACATTGGTGTGCATATGTCTATTTGAGTGATGACTCTTATTTCTCTAGGATATATTCCTAGGAGTGGGATTGCTGGATCAAATGGTATGTCTATTTCTAGCTTTCTGAGGAAGCGCCGTATCATTTTCCAAAATGGTTGTGTCATTTTGCATTACCACCAGCAGTCCATAAGAGTTCCCATCTCCCCACAGCCCCTCCAACATTTGTTATTTCCAGTGTTTTTGATTAGTGCCAGTAATGCCGGGGTGAGATGGTATCTCATTGTGGTTTTAATTTGCATTTCTCTAATGGCTAGTGATCGTGAACATTTCCTCATGTGTCTGTTGGCCATTCGAATGTCTTCTTTGGTGAAGTGTCTGTTCATTTCCTTTGCCCATTTTTTAATAGGATTATTTGTCTTTTTGTTGTAGAGGTGTTGGATTTTCTTGTAGATTACAGAGATTAGATCTTTGTCTGACTTGTACTGTCCAAAAATTTTTTCCCAGTCTGTAGGTTCTCTTTTTACTCTTTTGGTGAAGTCTTTTGAAGAGCATAGGTGTTTGATTTTTAGAAGATCCCAGTTATCTAGCTTATTTGTTGGGGGTTTGTGCGTTGATGGTTATGGTTTGTATCCTGTTAATGACATGTATTAAGGCTGTAGCGTTGGTCCTATTTTTTCTTCTATGAACTTTATAGTTTAGGCTTTATATTCAGGTCTTTGATCCATTTTGAAGTAGTTTTTCTATACGGTGTGAGGTATGGGTCCTGTTTCATTTTTTTGCAAATGGATATCCAGTTTTTGCCAGCACCATTTGTTAAAAAGACTGTCTTTTCCCCATTTGATGGACTTTGGGCCCTTGTTGAAGATCAGGTGACCGCAGGTGGATGGATTTACATCTGGGTTCTCAATTCTGTTCCATTGGTCAATGTATCTGTCGTTGTACCCGTACCAGGCTGTTTTGACTACTGTAGCTGTATAGTAGGTTCTGAAGTCAGGTAGTGTGAGTCCTCCAACTTTATTCTTCTTTTTCAGTAGTGCTTTACTTATTCGGGGGGCTTCTTCCCTTTCCATATAAAGTTAATGATTAGTTTTTCTATCTCTTTGAAGAACGTTGTTGGTATTTGGATCGGGATTGCGTTGTATTTGTAAATTGCTTTGGGTAGAATTGTCATTTTCACAATCTTGAGTCTGCCTATCCATGAGCATGGTATGTTTTTCCATTTATGTAGATCCCTTTGGATTTCATGCAGTAGTGTTTTGTAGTTTTCTTTGTATAGGTCTTTTACATCCCTGGTCAGATTTATCCCTAAGTATTTTATCTTTTTAGGGACTACTGAAAATGGTATTGTTTTCCTGATTTCCTTTTCATCGTTCTCCTTATTGGTGTACAGGAATCCAACTGATTTTTGAACGTTTATCTTGTATCCTGCTACTCTGCTGAATCTTTCTATTAGTTCCAGTAGATTTCTCGTAGAGTCTTTAGGGTTTTCTGTGTATAGTATCATATCATCTGCAAACAAGGACAGTTTAACTTCTTCATTACCAGTTTGGATGCCTTTTATTTCTTTTTCTTGCCTTACTGCTCTAGCTAGAGTTTCCAGCACAATGTTAAATAGGAGTGGTGATAAAGGGCATCCTTGTCTTGTTCCTGTTTTCAAGGGGAATGTTTTCAGCCTCTCTCCATTAAGAATGATGTTGGCCATTGGTTTTGCATAGATGCCCTTTATTATGTTGAGAAATTTCCCTTCTATACATATTTTATTGAGAGTTTTTATCAGGAATGGGTGTTGGACTTTGTCAAATGCCTTTTCTGCGTTAATTGAGATGATCATGTGATTCTTTTCTTTCCTTTTATTTATGTGGTGGATTACGTTGATTGATTTTCTAGTGTTGAATCATCCTTGCATACCTGGTATGAATCCTACTTGGTCGTGGTGTGTTATTTTTTTGATATGATGCTGAATTCTATTGGCTAGAATTTTGTTGAGAATTTTTGCATCTATATTCATGAGAGATATTGGTCTGTAATTTTCTTTTTTTGTGACGTCTTTGCCTGGTTTTGGAATCAGCGTTGTGCTGGCTTCATAGAATGAATTTGGAAGTGTTTCTTCCTCTTCTATGCTCTGAAATAGCTTGGGTAGTACTGGTACAAGCAGGAGATGGCTTGACCCTCAGGGACAAAAACTAATTTAAAAAATCTACATGAACAAGCCCCATGAGTCATGTGATTGAAGAGCTGCAAAACCATTTGAGTAAACAGTCACAGTCCATTTGTACAAAACATACTATAAACTCATTGCCGTGGAGTTGATTCTGACTTATAACAACCCTATAGGACAGAGTAGAATTGCCCTGTAGGGTTTCCAAAGCTGTAAATCTTTATGGAAGCTGACTGCCACATCTTTTTCCCATGGAGCAGCTAGTGGGTTCCAACCACTGACCTTTCAGTTAGCAGCCAAGTGTTTAACCACTACATTACCAGGGCTCCTTAAACATAATACAGAGGGTACAAAACACAATACAGATAAACTCAGTAGATGTGCTCAGGTAATGGCTTGGGAATCTTCCAAATTCAATCAACATGAACAGAGTACATTTTCTCAGAACCATAATATTAAAGAACATTTTAACCTGATTAAATGTGTTGTATCGTAACTGGGAAACAAAATAAAGATGTGTTAAGTAAAAGGGCAGCGGTCTGCCTGTAATTTAAACCACAGAGCCTGAGTTTGTGTTTATTCAGTACTGCCCAAGGGAGAGAGATGGGGGAGGGGAGGCTGTGTATGTGCTTAGAGGAGATGGCAGGGTGTGAGAATACCTGGAACAGTATATGGCAGACATGAGTATCTCTGTTCCTGGAGATATGAACTCTTTAACAGAGCAAGGATTATGCTTTAGAGTTCTTCTTAGGGGATGGTTCTTAACCTTTTCTGGTTCAAGATTCCCCAGAGAATCTAATGAGGACTTATCAATATTTACACACACACACACACACACACACACACACACACACACACACACACACACAGAGTATTGGATACCATAATCAAGTTGGAATCTCCCAGAATGCATCTTCTGTTGTGCCATCTTTCCTGAATAGAACTAGTCCATTTCTTATTCTTGCCAGGGATAGCTGCTGTTTTATGATATTTAGTCCACAGCTAAAGAAGACTGAAACAAGGCAGACCCAGATGAAAAACCGGGAACACAACTGACCCAGGTTAAATACCTCTGGAAACAAAATAGTACTGAGTATGATCCAAATCTGATCACCAAATGTATTAGTTATCTATTGCTGTGTAATACATTACTCACAAAAGTTAATGTCTCAAAACCACAAACATTTATTATCTCCCAGTTTCCCTGGGTTAGGAATTCAGGAGTGGCTTAGCTGAGTGGTTCTGCCTCAGCGTGGTTCATGAGGTTTTCGCCAAGATGTCTGCCAGCCCTGGAGGATCTGCTTCCAAGATGGTTCTCTGGTTCTCTCATAT
The DNA here is from genome assembly GCA_030035585.1 of Dugong dugon. Classification (NCBI taxonomy): domain Eukaryota; kingdom Metazoa; phylum Chordata; class Mammalia; order Sirenia; family Dugongidae; genus Dugong; species Dugong dugon. The sequence continues at coordinate 115,714,234 of CM057465.1, read as the reverse complement.
GACTGTCGGCAGGAGGCCTCAGGTCCTCACCACATGGGCCTCTCCATAGGGCTGCTTGAGTGTCCCCGTGACATGGCATTTGGCTTTCCTAGACGGAGTGATCCAAGAAAGGGCAAGGTGGAAGCCACAATATCTTTTATGACCTAGCCATGGAAATCACACAACCATCACTTCCGACCCATTTTACTTATTTTAGGGGAGTCATTAAGTCCAATCTACACTCATTGGAAGGGGAATTAGGCTCCAGCTTTTGAAGAGAGTATAATTTGTGGACATATTTTAAAACCACCACACCAAGAAACCTTCTAATTACTAAGTCAGTTTCTAGGTAGTCTGATAGCAGGAAAAGATATTAAGAACATCCCAATCTTGGAAAGGTATGTCCCCTGGCAGGGTTTATGTGGGGGGCTAGTGTGCTTTTGACTAATGTGTGTCAGTCTTCCAGACCCTGATTAACTGTAGATAAATAAACTGACATACTTAAGATCTAGGCCTTCAAAACTGAGGACCAAGGAGTATTGCTAACCTCAGAGTCCCTATCCACTCCTGGCCCCCAGCTCCCTCCCTCCCTCTCAGTGCTAAACACATCCATTTTTATCAAATACCCAAGGTCAGGTCAAAGGGTCTGGAAAAGGGTCTCCTACACCATTCAAACGGTGGAAAATGAGACTCATCTTTTCTGCAACAGAATCCCCCTGACCAGGGATTGCCAGACCCTGATCTAGCTCTCTCTGCTCAGAGCCTCCAAACAAATACTCTTCCTTTCTCACAATTTCCAAAGCCCATTCTTTCGTTACTCTTCATTTACCTCAGGAGCTGGCACAGCGGCCAGCACATAGCTGTGTCAATAAGTGTTGCTGAATTATCTGTACCTCTCTCGGGACACTTATTTTCTACCTTGTATTATAGCCCTGAATCAACTTTCCTGAAAGTGTGCGAGTTTGGTGGTACTATTCGTGTATATAAGAAGCCCTGGTGGTGCAGTGGTTAAAGCGATGGACTGTTAACCAAAAGGTCATTGGCTCAAAACCAGCAGTTGCTCCGCGGGAGAAAGATGTGGCCGTCTGCTTCCGTAGAGATTTACAGCCTCGGAAACCCTACGCGGTCGCTATGAGGCGGAATCGACCGGACCGCAGTGGGTTTATTCATGTATATAGTCTCCCCAGGCATTAAGACAAAGCGCGGCAGGAAGGAGGACTTCAGCGAATATTCACTGAACGCAGGAAAGGAGGGATAACTGGCACCCAACGAGCATTCCTTGATTGACTGGGGCTCAGAGGACTTGAACACCAATAGAAAAGTCTGCTTCTCACCCTCTTCATGCAATTAAGGTTTGGTTCTCACCACATAGCCCACCACCTCCCTCTCCGAAAGTCACCGAGCGTTGAAGCAGCTGGGACTTCAGCCTGAAACGTACGTTCCAGGAAGTCCGCAGGTACGCAGAGATAGCACAGGTTGAGTGCCCAGTGAGGCTGGTACACTCTGACTTACTAAGTCTCTGTCTACGAAAGCAGCTGGACCTTGTGCCTTTTCGCTCCAACCGCGCCCTCTCGACGCTTGGGACAAACACCCTCCGCGCGTTCCCCGGTCCTACCCCATCCCTGGCTTCGCTGCTCAGAGCCCTCCCCAGTTCAGCTACCGCGCGCTCGGAGTCGGCACCTGGGACGCCGGCGAGAAGGACTACAACTCCCGAGACGCCTCGGGCCCCGCCTGGCCCCGCCCTCCCCGGCCCCCGACTAGCTGCGCGCCGAGGCGGCCGCGCGGGTCCTGGGCCGGCGCAGTCCGCACGTGCACGCGACGGGCGGCCAGATGGCTTCGCTCGGCTGGATCGCGGCGGTTTGCGCGGCGCGGGGGCTTTGGCGGCGCGTGGCTTGCACGGCCTCGGGCCTCCGGGACCCGTGCCCGGGGAGGGGCTATGCCGTAGGTCCAGCTCAGGTGAGAACGCCCCGGGCCGGGCAAAGCCGGTCCTCAGGGCTGGGGGTGGGGCCGGAGCCGCGAAGAGGGACTGGCAGCTAGCCGGCTGCGCCGGCATCCCCTGGCTTCCTCGGAAATGGCCCTCTCTAGGCCACTGACCTCTAGTGCACTTCGTTCTAGCCTCGAGCCCGAGAGTCCCCGCCGCGCCCCGCGTCCCCTTGACTCACAGGCGATTTGCAGCGCCTTCCTCCCAGACGAAAAGTCACTCCAGCTAGAGAATTACCAAAACAAACCCAAAAACGCGCGCCAAGATAGTTTCTTGGCCTCCTGCCGCTCTCCAACCCCAGAGTTCCTTGGCAGTTTCCTGGTTCTTCTTTTTGCGGTCGGGATTTTGATTTCTGAGCCCTTCTTCCTCTTTGGTGTTCACGATGACAGTATTTGTAGTTATGATTTGCAACTACATTTTTTAAAGAGGTTTGAGGACTCGAGATGGATCCCCCTCCCGGAGGGCTTAGAGGTGAATGAGGAGCTTTTCACTTTGGCTCCATTTGGCTGTGGGCTTGCTTGTAATGAGCAGTTGTTCTGTCAGAGAGTGTAGGGGAAGATCTGAGGGGCGCTTGGGGACAGAGGAGAACTGGCACAGGGTCTCTAATCTGTAGCAGGTACTTCAGTGAAATCGAATTCTCTCAACAGCTTTGGAGGGACATGTGACTCTCGTGCTAGTAAGGAATCTGAAGCTTGGAGTGAAGTTTTAAGAACCTTTTCTAAGATAAAACAGGTCAGAAGGATAACTGGCAGGACGCTAAGCTTGGCCAGTCCCATCGGTAGCCCTCCCACTCCCCGGAGTCATTTTGCCTTTTCTTTAAAGAGGATCACTTTGCATGGTTTCCGTAGGTAATACATTTGTATAGTGGTTTCACAGTAACTCTGATGTCTTTCAAATTATTTATTTATTTATTTTAAAAACACATAGCACTTACTTTGTGCCGGGCGCTTTCTTTCACAATTACACCTTCTCCTTATTTATTGACTATCTCAGTATCCAACATTTTGCATTTATGTCAATAGTAAAAAAATCTACCAGCTGACTATTTGCTCATTAATGATGTATGTCTGGCAGTAATGAACGACATATGTCTGGCAGTAATGAACACCGGGTGAGAGACACGAGTAACCCTGGCTTTGGTGGTTAAAATTATGTGTCAGCTTGGCTGGGCCATGATTCTCAGTGGTTTGGCAGTTATATAATGATGTAATTTGGCAGTTATGTAATGATGTAGTCATCCTCCATTTTCCCATAACACCGATTTTGCATAACAACCTGCCTTTGGAACCTAACCATGTCAGGAGAGGGTGTATTAGTTTGTGTAATCTTCATAATAACTCTATGAGGGAAGTACTATTATTATCCCCATTTTATCGATAGAGGAACTGAGGGACCGAGAGGTTAAGCACCTTGCCCAAGGGCACATAGCTGTTAAGTGGCAGAATCTGGAACCCAGACAGATTTTGGTGTCAGAGGCTGAGCTCTTAACCACTATGTTATCACTGTCATCATTTTACATATGGAGCAGCTAAGGTTCAGAGAAGTTAAGTGACTTGGTCAGTGTCACAGAGCTGAAAGTGACCAAGTTGTAAGTATGAAATGAGAATATGTTACTCAAAGGACTTTGTAAACCAAAATGATATAAACATAAAGAATTATTACCATCATTTATTGCTGTCATGTTGTTCTAGCATCTTTGCAGGTTCTGAGATATCTCTGAGTGACTTTTCTGATAGAGTAGAACTCAGCACGGTCAGGGATGCAGCATAGTGTAGAATTTTAACAATACAGCTTTGGAATTGAATGCTGCCTACACTGTTTACTGGCTGTTTGACTTAAGGCAAGTTACTTAGCTTTCTAAGTTTCAGTTTCCCCCTCTATGTAACAGAGATATTACTAGGCAGTATTTTTGTGAGAATAGATAAGACAGTGTATGTAGGGCACTTTACATAGTGACTGTCACATAGTAAGTCCTCCCAAATTTGGTAGTAGTTGTAGTAATGATGGTGTATGGTACTTGTAATGGTTGGCATTGTTGTTATTGTTGAAAGTATGCCAAACCAACTTCAAGAAAGAAACAGAAGCACAAAGGAACATCTTAGTGGTCCCTTCATTTCAAACTAATCTTAAAACTCCACACATTTTATCATGGCCACAAAAAAATACTTAGTTGGAGGAGCAGGCCTAACACCTAGGACTAGTGAAAAAACAAATCAAATACAGAGGGAAGATCAGAATACAAATACAGAAGGAGATAAAATGGAAAAAAACGTCTGTGCCTTCCTCCTTATCTCCAAGCACTTCACTTTTTACATTGCTGGCCACCTGATTGTCTATATTCACTGAGGATTGGGAGTCGAGGGATTACCCAATACATATAGATGAGGAAGCTATAAGGATATTGCTAAATTGTCCTGAAAACTTTCCTGTTCTAAGTAGCAGAGCTGTGGATTCTTCTTTCCAAGACAGCAAATTTCAGGAATGTTTAGGATATGACCACTAAGCCCATTAAAGCTGTGTATGGTAAGTAACATTTCTTAGCTACTGCCTGGTGGGGTTTTTTGTTTTGTTTTTAACTATGTAAGTTTTCAAAAATCCAGTAACAGAATAATACTGTGAATCTCATAACTCATCTTCTAGGTTCAGCAATTATTAGTATTTTGCCCCACTTACTCAGCTTATCCCTTTTTTCTCCTCTCCTTTTTTGTAGCTGTAAGATTTTTAAACAAGTCCCTAATGTTTGTCATTTCATCCCTAAATTCTTCATTGTGAACCTCTTAAAAGAAGGACATTTTCAGTATAACCTCAATGCCATTACCATACCTAGCAACATTAATAATAATTCCTTAATATCACTTAGAATCTAGTCCATATTAAAATATCTCTGTTTGTCTCAAAATTACGGGCAAATGAATTTTAAGTGTAAATGTTCAGAAGAGTATGCTCTGTGTCTGTAACTGTACAAAAAGGAATGCAAACTACGTGCTAGAATGACAGTCCTTACCTCTAGGGACTTATCTTCTAAGAGTCATCAACTCTTTTTACTTGGGAAGGGATAGAATGGTTGCAATTGCGTTATTCTGCAGTAACCATTCATCCTTTGGGTCATTCAACATCCAGTGAACCTGTGTTGAGAGCTGTGCCTGTCTGCAGGTTTAAGGGCAAATCCCACACCTTTCTCATCCCTTCAGACCCTGTAGTAGTGATTCTTGTTGAGAAGAATAAGATGATAAAACCTGATGAGCGCTAGGGTTCCTATTCCAAGAAAAAATGCTCATGGGCTTTTAACGGGTTTTATGGGCACCCTGATATCTATCCATGGGTCTGAGGTTAGGACAGCATTCTAGTGGGATTCACTGAGGAAGAGAAGAGGAAGGGGCTCCATTGGTCCTTCAAGGCCATCGGGTACATGAGTGCATTGAGCACAGAGAAGAACTGGAATTCATGCCTGGGGGCTGGCAGGAGGTGCAAGAAGCAACGTTCTGGACAAGGAGGACATGGTGTCTTCTGGATTTCTCAGTTGCTTTGGAGTGCCAACTTCCATCTTCCCTCCCCGCTCTGGGAGGCTGTGGGCCAGCTGAAGGAGCTCTGACTTTGTTGCTAGATGGATATGAGGTTGAATCCTGAATCCAGCACTTGTGAACTGGGTGACCTTTGACTGGTTATTCTCTCTGAATCTGGTTTCTTATTTGTGCCGTCAGATTATTCAGTGAATATATGCAGGGCACCACGTGTAAGCCAGGCACATTTCGCTAAGTGCTGTTGTTTGGAGATAATGACAGCTACCCCATAGTGTTGGTGCAAAGATTAAATCAAAATACTTGGCCATTTGTCTAGCTCAGTGCCCAGCACACAGTAGGTGTTTTACAGATGTTTACCTTCAACTATCTCTCCCCGAAGCCCCAGAAAAAAAATCTACTGGCCTGGGGTGCAACAGGATCAGCCTTGGGAGCCAAGAGTTAAGAGGCACTGTTTGTTTAGGCATTTCCTGCTTGGCATTTGGGGCTTGGCGAGTTTCTCTCTGGCAGCTCTATTTTCTGGTGGTTAAAGTGGTATCTTGTTGGTTTGAATTGCTTCCTCCTATTTTTTTCATGTTCGTTCCCACCCCTAACCTGCACTGTAGCTGTCATTGTCTCAGACTGGGAGGCTCTATGTACACGCCAGCATAAAGGAGCCGGAAGACTGCCTCCCCAGTGGTTTTCCCTGTTCAGTGGAAGGGAGATGGGCATTGCTGTACAGTCACCCAGTTCCTATTTTACTTGACCCAGAAACTCATCCCTTGGTTTCCTGACCCCATAGCCCCACACCTTCATTTCTTTTCTTTTCCTTTCCTTCTCTCTCTCTCTTTCTCACTCTGTTTCTTTCTTTCTAATAGACTTTTGTAAGAGCAGTTTTAGGTTTACAGAAAAATTGTGTAGTAAGTACAGAGTTCCCACATACCTCCTTCCCACTGCACACTGTTTCTCCTATTATTATCATCTTACATTCCATTCCAATTGAATGTATACTTGTGAAAATTGATCAACCAATACTGATGCATTATTATTAACTAACTAAAGTCCATAGTTCACATTAAGGTTCACTGTTTGTGTCATACAGCCCTATGGGTTTTGACAAATGCATAATATCATGTATCCACTATTACAGCATCAATACAGAATAGTATGCACTGTATTTTAAAAGTGTCCTAAAAACATCCTGTGCTTCACCTGTTCAACTTTATGAATCCAGGAAATTCAGATTGCTAGGAGATACAAATCATCTTTTTACTGCCTCTTTAGTTTTGCCTTTTCCAGATGTCCATATAGTCGGAATCATATAGTATGTAGCTTTTTCAGCTGTCGTCTTTCACTTAGTAGTATGTATTTAAGAAGTTTCCTCCTTGTCTTTTTATGGCTTGATAGTTCATTTCCTTTTATGGCTGAATAATAATCCATTGTATGGATGTACAACAGTTTGTCCGTTCACCTTTTGAGGGGCAGTTTGGTTGCTTCCAAATTTTTTTAACAATTATGAACAAAGCTGCTTTAAGCATTCATGTGCAGGTTTTTGTGTAGACATAAATTTTCAACTCATTTGACCCTGCACTCTCATGGTTTTCCTCCTCACGCTGGCTGCTGCTCCTTGGTCTTTTGCTGGTGGCCCTTACATGGCCTATTCTTAAATGGCATGTTCTTCCTGCCTCTTTATGAGCCTTACTATTGCTCTTACTCTGAGTGTGCTTCCCAGGCGCTCCTCTCTTCTCCCAGGTTTGCAGCTGCTATCTGAGAGCAGAGACCTTCTAAATTTCCGTCTCCAGAACCTTACTTCCAGTGCTGACATCTCTTCTTGTCCCACAGGTCCTAAGTGGAACTCATCTTCTGCCCTTCCCGGCTTCCTATTTGCCATCCCTCCATGAATGATACCACCATCCGTCCCCCCAGATTCCTCCTCAGCCTTGCATCTGAATGGTTACCAAGTCCTAGCTGTTCTACCTCCTAAATATGATCTGCCTCTTCTCTCTATTCTTGCTGCTGCTAACCTAGTTAAAGCCACTGTCCTCTTTGTTTTGGACTATAGTTGGTCCTAGTTGGCCCCACCCAACTAGACTCCCTTCAGTCCATTCTCTCTGCAGCCAGAATTGTTCTACAGTACACGTCTGGTGATGTCACTTTATTGTTTCAAACTTCTTAAATTGGTCTTGAGACCTGTGATGCCCACTATGGATTAGGTACTCCTGCTGCAGGCCCTTATAGCACCCTAAACCTGTTGCCACCAAGTCCATTCTGACTCATAGCGACCCGATAGGACAGAGCAGAACTGCCCCATAGGGTTTCCAAGGCTGTAAATCTTTATGGAAGCAGACTGCCACATCTTTCTTCCATGAAGTGGCTGGTGGGTTCAAACCACCAACTTTTAACTTAGCAGCTGAACACCTAACCACTGTGCCACCAGGGCTCCTTTATAGCCTGTGTTTTATTGACTATGCAAAGGCATTCAAATGTGTGGATCATAACAAATTATGGATAAAATTGTGAAGAATGGGAATTCCAGAACACTTAATTGTGCTCATGTGGAATCTGTACATAGACCAAGAGGCAGTCATTTGAACAGAACAAGGGGATACTGTGTGGTTTCAAATCAGGAAAGGTGTGTGTCAGGGATGTATCCTTTTACCATACTTAACTCAATCTGTATGCTGAGCAAATAATCCAAGAAGCTGGACTATATGAAGAACACAGCATCAGGATTGGAGGAGGACTCATTAGCAGCCTGTGTTATGCAGATGACACAACCTTGCTTGCTGAAAGTAAAGAAGACTTGAAGCCCTTACTAATGAAGATCAAAGACTACAGCCTTCAGTATGGAGTATACCTCAACACAAAGAAAGCAGAAATCCTCACAGCTGGACCAGTAAGCACCACCATGATAAAAGGAGAAAGTATTGAAGTCATCAAGAATTTCATCTTACTTGGATCCACAATCAACATTCAAGGAAGCAGCGTATGCTTTTGTCTCATACGCATGCGAAAGCTGGACAATGAATAAGGAAGACCAAAGAATTGATGCCTTTGAATTATGGTGTTGGTGAAGAATATTGAATATATCATGGACTGCCAGAAGAATGAACAATCTGTCTTGGAAGAATACTCGTTGGAAACAGGGATGGTGAGACTTTGTTTCACATACTTTGGACACGTTATTAGGAGGAACCAGTCCCTGGAGAAGGACATCATGCTTGGTAAAGTAGAGAGTCAGCAAAAAAGAGGAAGACCCTTAACGAGATGGATTGACACAGTGGCTGCAACAGTGGGCTCAAACATAGCAACAGTTGTGAAGATGGTGCCGGATTGGGCAGTGTTTCTTTCTTTTGTACATGGGGTTGCTATGAGTTGGAACAACTCAATGGCACCTAACAACAGGAACACTTCCCCTCATCTCTTCATGTAGCACTCAGTGTAGACTGTACTGGGGCTGCTTGTTTAGTTGTCATCCCCATTGACTATGAAGGGAGGACCGTGTTTGTCCTGCTGGTCTAGTCTGCTGCTGATCAGGCTCATAGTAGAGATTGTTAAATGAAGGCATGTATGTAATTCATTCAATACCTAGCTCACAGTTCTCTTCTAAGAAAGGACCTCTGTTTAATTCTGCTTATTTATTCAGAACTTAAATACTTAGAATTAATTTGCGCTTGCTAAAATATTGCATTTTTAGTGGGTTTATTTGTTTCCTAGACTAGTAGCTGTCCTGTTTCTTGTTCAGTCACTCCAGCTAAGAAATGAGAGGCTGGAGTTGTGTTTTGGGATGCTCCTCAAAGATTCCTGTGCGTATCGTTGATATATGCAGTAAATGTCAGCTGAATGGCTTGACTTAGCTGGCATCCACAAAAGAAAAATAGAAATAGGTTAGGTTTTTTTTTTTGACTGTTGAAAGGCGCCCTTTAGGTTAACCAGTAGTTTACAAAATAGGAACTAGAATAAGTTTAAAAAAAAAGAGAGGATGGTGTTCAACTTTATGAATCCAGGAAATGTAGATTGAGATACCTTTTTTTTTATGTTAAAATTAACAAAATATTTGACATATGTGAAAATCCAGTATTGGCAAGGATGAAGGGAAATCAGTACTTTGCCAGTGGCCATGTGAGTTGGTATGTTTTTGAAAGCAATTTGTCAGTAGGTGTTGTATCATCAAAATGTTTGTGCTCTTTGACTTGTTACTTCTGCTTTTAAGAATTTAGCCTAAGGAAAAATCCACAATATGGAAAAATCAGTCTGCAGGAAGATGTTCCTTATAGCATTATTTGTAGTAGCAAAAGTTTGAAAAACCTAAATGTCCAAAATAGGGAAAACATAATATAATTGGATTATTTACTCAGAATATTATGTAGCCAGAAGTGATGTTCAGGAGGTAGAGCTATTTATTATGTATCGATATGGAGAGATAGCCAAGAGATAGCAAGTAAAAAAGATAAGATGGGGGGGAGAAGTACAACATATTTTCATTTTTTGTGTGTGTGTACTTAAAAGATAAAAAAATTTACGTACTATATAGCCATAAAAAGTTTCTGGAAAAATGTACAAGAGAGGGAATAGGATAGGAGTAGGTGGAAGAAAGGCAATAAACTTAAAAAGAAAAAAAAATCATATCCTCTGTAGTGATTGAGTTTTCTTTCTCTTCTTTTTTTTTTTTTTTTACTGTGTGTTATACTAAAAAAGTTTCAAGATGTCTTTAAAGACCATAAAGAGCCTGGGTAGCACAATGGTTAAGCACTTGGCTGCTAACCAAAAGGTTGGTGGTTTGAACCTACCCAGCAGCTCTGTAGGAGAAAGACCTGATGACCTGCTTCTGTAAAGGTTACAGCCCAGAAAACCCTATAGGGCAGTTCCACTCAGTCACATGAGATCGCTGTGAGTCGGAATGGACTCGGGGGCACCCAACAACAACAACATAAAGACTGTTGTAACATAAAAATGCTTATGATATGTTAGCAAAAAGAACAAGATGCAAAATTGCATATATGAAGTATAGTTGTAGCTATGTGAACAACATGAATAGAAGAAAAGGGAAAATATTAATTTGTTGTGTTAAAGTGCTGGGATTATGTTTTTTTTAATTTCTCTATTTTCCTTAAAATTTGCTTTACATCAGTTATATAAAATTTTAACAGAAAAGTTTTATGCTTACAAAAGGAAAAAGGAAAAATTCCTTTTTATAGATAGATTTGCCCTATCGGAAATACCGTGTTTCCTTTTTTGTTTGCTTCTTTCTGATGTAATTTTCAAAGACCCTGGGTGACCTGAGCATAATATTGAGCCTGTCTTGTAAGGGTTGTTTCTTTTTCTTTCCTCCCCTTGTGCACCGTGGCACATGCAATGGTAATTCTCTTCTCTTGCCATCTGTGCAGAGCCCGCCCACTTTTGGGTTCCTCTTGGACATCGATGGCGTGCTGGTGCGGGGCCACAGGGTTATCCCTGCTGCTCTGGAGGCGTTCCGCAGGCTGGTGAACTCTCAGGGACAGTTGCGGGTGCCCGTGGTCTTTGTCACAAATGCTGGGAACATCTTACAACATCGCAAAGCCCAGGAGCTGTCATCCCTCTTTGGGTTCAAGGTAAGGAGGTAGCCAGAGGCATGGGAGCTGAAGGACTTGACTCCCAAAGGAACCCTTACTCCCCTGTGACTAAGTCCCCTTCCTTTTGTTGGAGTACAGTATTGTACTAGGTCATGGCCAGTTGGTCGGTGTAAATCTTTCAACCCTGCTGGAAAAGTAACTTGAAGTTCAAGCCCAGCCTCATGAGGAGATCCCTGTCAGTAGGTCATTTTTTCATATACGTGGGAGAGTGCAAAACTTCTGCCCATGTCTTTGGCAGTTTTGTTCTACTGTATCCATTTCTTTTCTTCTGGGCATCAGGGGTGACTCTTTTGCATTGTCCGCTCCTGGAAAGCAACAGTCACGTTTGTCTAAATCTCCACATACCAGGTGGGATTTGAAGCAACACGCCTTGTTTTTCATACATAAGGTGTGCACATCCAAGTGCTGTCCCCTAAAAGCGGTCCCTCTTTACCCACTCGCAGCTCCACACCCCATTCCAACATTGACATGTTCTTGTTTTTTAAGTTCAGATTTAGTTTTTGGAAGGAGTCCTTTAGAAGCAAGAGGTTAGTAGGGTAGCTGATTAACTGGGTGATACTATCTGGGGACTAATGCAGCATGTAAAGGAAGAAACTGGTTTCCTTCTCTGGTTTCCAGAGAGTGTTCCAAAAACATTCTAAGTAAAGGCTGCATGTTGGAGTTAGTTTAAGTGTTAAAAAGTGAAGTGTTTAAGTAGAACTGAAAACAAAAGTCAAACTAAAAGCAGGTTTCTGTGACAGTGACCAAGAACATGCACACAACCCTGTGTTTTCAGGTGATGTATTGAGAAATCCAGGGGTGCGAGGGAGCTGAGCCAACAGGATTGGTCAGAACCCACATCTGAAGGCTTTTCCTGTTTTCTTGTTTTATGTGGCAAGATCTAAATTAGAGAGGTTCTTCTCTCACCTGTTTGGTGGCAGAAAGAGCTTTTACCTCCTTTTTCTGGGCAGCTTTCTCCCCCTACTTTGTAGGTGAGAGAACCTGCCAGCTATGTCTGCATTATTGTCCCTCAGTGGTTGCTGGTTGTGTCTTCCTCTGCCCTCCTCTGTCTCTTGACTGTCCCCACAGGTGGATCCCGACCAAGTTATTCTCTCACACAGCCCCCTGAAGCTCTTCTCACAGTTCCATGGGAAGCGGATGCTAGTGTCTGGGCAGGGACCCCTGGTGGAAAATGCCCGAGTGTATCCTTTTGGTGCTTCTTGCTCTGGTGAAGAGGAAGGGGCAGGACTGGGGCCTTTCCTCACTTGGCTGAATGGGGCTATGGTGAGGAGGGGGGCTGGGGATATGTGGTGGGCTCTCAGGAGGGAGGACAGCTCCCAGGTGTGGTCAGACCTGTAGCTGGGTGGTTTCCAGAAGCCAGGCCACATACCCCTGCATCTGGATCTTCTGGGGAGTTTGAAAATACAGATTCCTGGGCCTTATCCCTGGAGAGTCTTCATTCACTACTTGTGGGTCAAAACTCTGTAATCTGTATTTTAAAAAAAACTGTCTTAGGCTGGGTTCTCTAGAGAAGCAAAACCAGTAAAGTGTATAAATAAATAAATATATATATATATAGAGAGATTATATCAAGGAAACAACTCATGCAATTGTAGAGGCTAGAATGTCCTAAGTCCGTGGATCAGGGTAGAGGCCTCTCCTAAGTCACACAGCCGCAGAAGCTGGCAAGCCCAAGATCAGCAGGTTGGAGAGCAAGGCTCCCACTCACAGGCTGTGCAGATTGGCGAATCCCAGGTTTGGCAGATAAGCTGACAGCTCAAGTCCCAAAAACGGGAGATGAGACAACAGGAAACAGCTGCAGGATCCAGAGAGAGCAAAAAGCCAGAACGTCTGCTTATATACAGATATGTGCCACACCCCCAAGGAGACGCCCTTTCATCTGATTGGCTACTCACAGTATATTTGGTCATGGGAGTGATTACATTAAAACACTGAGAACCATGGCCCAGCCAAGTTGACACACAATCTTAACCATCATAGTCCACCCCTTGTCAACTTGGCACATGTACACATCTTAAACCATATGTAATCTCTGGATAAAGACAATTAGAAAGTCATACTTGCACCTAACATGATACAGCTAACATGCATACAATCGAAAACGCACTAGCCCCATTTACATGTTATATTTTATAAGTGAAGGAAACAAAAATATTTGATGCACACGTACAAAGTACAAATACTTATAACAACAGTCCTCATTTCTGCAGCTGGTCACATGGCCGTAACTAGTATTTAGAACTGTCTTCTTCCACCACCCATTCTGTATTCCCTTTGCCCTCAGCAAGCACCTCGGCTGATCGTGGTTCTTTGCTTGTGGGGTGACCCAAACCTTCGTTCCTGAAGGGTCTGTGTCATTAGTAGTCATGTCAGAATTAGGTTGCTGTAGTTTTCCATTGACTTTAATCACAAGGCATGGTAGTACCAAGAGATGCCCCAAGGAGTCTCCTGCATTCCAGACATACTCTTCTTTACCTCCATTATGTAATACCAATCTGATTTCCTCTTGGTAATCAGGATCAGTCACACCAGCCAGTATGGTAACTCCCTTCTTTGCTTGTTGATCCAGAGGCATAAAGAGCCCAAAGTGGCCAGGTGGCATTCGTAACTTCCAGTTCAATGGAATCAGTGATGTTTCTCCAGGTGGGAGCATTCCTCCCTTTGGAACTAAGACCTCTGGACCTGCAGAGCATAAGGTCAAGGGGACGGGAAGCAAAAATCTTGCAAGTGGAGTAATAGTGAGTGGTGCCACTCCCATTTCCACCCCTTAATTCCTGGATCCGTGAATCCTGGCTATGGGAGAAACAGCACCATATATTGGACACTGGTTTAAAGCATATATACCTTCCTGGAGAACATTGCCCCAACCCTGCAAGGTATTGCCACCTAGCTGGTGCCGTAATTGTGTCTTTCAAAGGCCATTCCATCGTTCTCTCAATCCAGCTGCTTCAGGATGATGGGGAACATGGTAAGACCAGTGAATTCCATGAGTGTGGGCCCACTGCCGCACTTCATTTGCTCTGAACTGAGTCCCTTGATCTGAGGCAATGCTGTGTGGGATACCATGACGGTGGATAAGGCATTCTGTAAGTCCATGGATGGTAGTTTAGGCAGAAGCATTGCGTGCAGGGAAGGCAAATCCATATCCAGAGTAAGTGTCTATTCCAGTAAGGACAAAACGCTGCCCTTTCCATGATGGAAGTGGTCCAGTGTAATCAACTTGACACCAGGTTGCTGGCTGATCACCTTGAGGGATGGTGCCATATCGGGCTCAGTGTTGGTCTCTGCTGCTGGCAGATTAGGCATTCCGCAGAGGCTGTGGCCATGTCAGCCTTGGTGAGTGGAAGTCCATGCTGCTGGGCCCGTGCATAACCTCCATTCCTGCCACCATGGCCACTTTGTTCATGAGCCCATTGAGCAATGGTGGGAGTAGCTGGGGAAAGAGGATGACTGGTTTCCACAGAGCACATCATCCTATCCACTTGATTGCTAAAATTATCCTCTGCTGAGTTCACCCTTCGGTGAGCATTCACATGAGACACAAATGTCTTCACTTCTTTAGCCCATTTGGAGAGGTCTGTGCACATACCTCTTCCCCATAAATCCTTGTCTCCAATTTTCCAGTTGTGTTCCTTCCAAGTACCTGACCATGCAGCCAAACCATTGGCCATAGCCCATGAATCAGTATATAATCGCACATCTGGCCATTTCTCCTTCCAAGCAAAGTGAACAACCAGGTGCACTGCTCCGAGTTCTGCCCATTGAGAGGATTTCCCTTCACCACTGTCCTTCAGGGAGGTCCCAGAAAGGGGCTGTAGTGCTGCCGCAGTCCACTTTCAAGTGGCACCTGCATATCGCGCAGAACCATCTGTAAACCAGGCACAAGTTTTCTCTTCCTCAGTCAACTGATCATAAGGAACTCCCCATGATACCATAGGTGCAGACTGGGAGATGGAAGGTAATGTGACAGGAGTGGAGACCATGGGCATCTGGGCCACTTCCTCATGCAACTTGTGCCTTTGGGTCCTGCTCGGGCCCGATCTCGCATATACCACTTCCATCTAATGATGGAGTGCTGCTGTGCACGTCCCACTTTATGGTTCTGTGGGTCAGACAACACCCAGTTCATGATGGGCAGTTCAGGCCTCATGGTGAGTTGGTGTCCCATGGTTGAGTGTTCAGTCTATACTAAGGCCCAGTAACAAGCCAAAAATTGTTTCTCAAAAGGAGAGCAGTTATCTGCAGAGGATGGCAGAGCTTTGTTCCAAAATCCTAAGGGTCTGCACTGTGATTCACCAATAGGGGCCTGCCAAAGGCTCCAAACAGCATTATCTGCCACTGACACTTCAAGCACCATTGGATCAGCTGGATCATATGGTCCAAGTGGCAGAGTGGCTTGCACAGCAGCCTGAACCTGTAGCAGAGCGTTCTCTTGTTCTGGGTCCCACTCAAAACTAGCAGCTTTTCAAGTCACTTGATAAATAGGCTGGAGTAGCACACCCAAATGAAGAATATGTTGCCTCCAAAATCCAAAGAGGCCCACTAGGTGTTGTGCCTCCTTTTTAGTTGTGGGAGCAGCAAGATGCAATAACTTACCTTTCACTTTAGAAGGAATGTCTCGACATGCCCCACACCACTGGACCCCTAGAAATTTCACTGAAGTGGAAGGTGCCTGAATTTTTGTGGGATTAATCTCCCACCCTCTAGCATGCAAATGTTTTACCAATAAGTCCAAAGTCATTGACACTTCTTCCTTACTAGGTCCAATCAGCATAATGTCATCGATGTAATGGACCAGTGTGATGTCTTGTGAAAGGGAAAGGTGATCAAGGTCCCTGCAGACTAGATTATGACATAGGGCTGGAGAGTTAATGTAGCCCTGAGGTAGGCAAGTGAAGGTGTATTGTTGGCCTTGCCAGCTGAAGGCAAACTGCTTCTGGTGGTCCTTTGAAACAGGTATGGAGAAAAAGGCAATAGCCAGATTAATAGCTGCATACCAGCTACCAGGAGATGTATTAATTTGCTCAAGCAGTGAAATTACATCTGGAACAGCAGCTGCAATTGGAGTCACCACCTGGTTAAGTTTTCGATAATCTACTGTCATTCTGAAGGAGCCATCTGTTTTTTGCACAGGCCAGATAGGCGAGTTGAATGGGGATGTGGTGGGAATCACCACCCCTGCACCCTTCAACTCCTTGATGGTGGCAGTAATCTCTGCAATCCCTCCAGGAGTGCGGTATTGCTTTTGGTTTACTATTTTCCTAGGTAGGGACAGTTGCAATGGCTTCCACTTGGCTTTTCCTACCATAATAGCCCTTACTCTATTTACCAGGGATCCAGTGTCGGGGTTCTGCCAGTTGCTGAGTATATCTGTTCCAATTATGCATTCTGGAACTGGGGAGATCACTACAGGATGGATTCGGTGACCCACTGGACCTGCTGTGAGACGGACATGAGCCAAGACTCCATTGATAACCTGACCTCCATATGCCCCCAGTCTGACTGGTGGGCCACAGTGATGTTTTGGGTCTCCTGGAATTAGTGTCAGCTCAGAGCCAGTATCCAGTAATCCCTGGAAAGTCTGATTATTTCCTTTCCCCCAATGAACAGCCACTCTTGTGAAAGGCGGTAGATCCCTTTGGGGAATGCTGGGAGAAAGATTAACAGTAAAATTTTTGGCAGTGTATTGGAGTCCTTCCTCAAGGGGACCCGGCCTCCCCTTCATTCAAGGGGTTGTGAGTCTTTAAACTCGCCCAAATCTGGTGATTGAGGGACCGTGACTCTGTATTCTGTCAATTCAAGTGACACTGCTGTTCACCTGACCTAGAATTCATCCGTTTGTATAGATCAAGTAAATATTTAGTGGATTTCCTATCTATTTCACTTTTAGGGACACCATAATTAAGTATCCAATGCCAAAAGTCCATATGAGTCAAACTATTCTGATTACTGCTTTGACTTCTCTGTTACTGTAACCATGCCCACCTTGTCTTTGTCGACTGAGTGCAGCCACTTGGCCCCTACTACCACTGGGTCCAATCAGCCCCATTGCAGCTAGGTGTCTTAATTCAGTTAGGGGAGTTCCCACTGTCAAATCTGACTTACATAAAATAGCAATCACAGCAGTCTTCAAGGATACTGGAGCTCCCTTCACAAATTTGTTCCTCACAGTTGTGGTAAAAGGTGTGTCCTCTGGACACTCCATGTGTGGGTCTAACTTGATAAATCCACTCTAGCATGCCAATTTCCCTAAGCGTTTGGATACCTTCTTCTACAGTATACCAAGGTAGGTCTGGTACTTCAACTTGATTTAGTGTAGGCCACCTCATAATCCATGCTTCAGCAATCCAACCAAATAAACTACTAGATCCTTTCCTAACTTCTCAGGTGAAACATTGAAAGAACAGTCTGTGCTCAGTAGACCCATATGAATAAACTCAGACTGATCCATCTTTATGTTCCTTGCACCATTATCGCACACCCTTAATAGCCATTCCCACACATATTCCTCAGGTTTCTGTTTGTACATATTAGAAAACTCTAGATCTTTTGGAGTGTAGTGTACTTCCTCCTGGGTCACACTTTGTACTTCACCTTTTGGGGCTCGCTGGGACTTAAGCCTAGTTATAGGTCTAGAAGCCAGAACCAGTAGTGTGGAATTGTTTTGAGAACGCTCAGCATTATCTTGTAAAGCATCTGCCTCAGGCGATGCTCCAGGCAATGACTCAGGCAAGTGCTCTTTAGAGGCAGCTGGGCTAGGGCTAATCTCAGATGGGAGTGGAGGGGCTAATGATTTCTCTGGGGAGGGTGGTTTAGCAGACAGACATGAAGTAATCTCTTCAGATGGGACTGGTTCTGCTGGCAGGAGTGATTCAATGGAATTTACAGGTTCACTGTCCCCAGCCTCCTGATTATCTGCCCATATGTCCCCATCCCAAGACTCAGGATCCCATCTCTTCCCAGTCAGTGGCCTTACTTTAACTTCAGATACCTCTCGAGGTTTGCAATTGAGCTGGTGTTGTAATTCAGCCACTCTTACAATAAGACTCTGGGTTTTCAGCAATTTCAACTCTGTTATTACAAGAAATGAGGCTTTGTGGAAGCCTTGAGGTCATGTAGGCGGCACTTGAGCCTTGACTCTGAAGCCCTGAGCGCATCTCTTTCCTTCATCAGTTTGTATAGCGAAAGTAGGACAAACCAACCAGCTTCCTTATACTTCTCATTCTGACAAAGCTGTAGAAAGATACAACACTTGTGTTCACCCTGAGCTTCACCTTTCACCAATACCTGATCTACAGGTGATGGTATTTTGCACGTTTGTATCGCCACCTCGCTCTGTGGACTAGCAGTGATCTCTTTACTGCTGGAAGCAGAGTCATCAACGTCTTTATGACTAGCCACACTTGAGAACCAATTTAGAAGACTCATCCTTAAAATTTTGTTTCTCTAGAACTACTTGCGGTACCAAATGTCTTAGGCTGGGTTCTCTAGAGAACCAGTAAAGTGTATAAATATATACACAGAGAGAGAGATTATATCAAGGAAACAACTCATGCAATTGTAGAGGCTAGAACGTCCCAAGTCCAAGGATCAGGGTAGAGACCTCTCCCAAGTCACACAGCTGCAGAAGCCGGCAAGCCCAAGATAGGCAGGTCGGAGAGCAAGGCTCCCGCTCACAGGCTGTGCAGATCGACGAATCCCAGGTTCGGCAGATAAGCTGACAGCTCAAGTCCCAAGAACGGGAGATGAGAGGACAAGATCCAGAGAGCAAAAAGCCAGAACATCTGCTTATATACAGATACGGGCCACACCCCCAAGGAGACTCCCTTTCATCTGATTGGCTGCTCACAGTATGTTCAGTCATGGGAGTGATTACATTAAAACACTGAGACTCATGGCCCAGCCAAGTTGACACACAATCTTAACCATCATACAAACCAACAACAAACACCTCTCCAGATGATTCTGATGGAACTAGGCTTGAGAACCATCGCTCTAGCCCCCTTCCGTGGGGTGCCCAGTCAGCTTATCAGCCAACATTAACTAAGCATCTACAGTGAACTCCTCTTTGTGTGCATGCTTAAGAAGCACAAGATTGACTTGGTCCCTGTTTTCAAGCAGTTTATTCACTTGTTTATTCAGCAAACCTGTGCTGAGCATGTCCCGTGCACTAGTGCTGTGCTGCATGCTGCTGAAGGGGAGGGGTGCTAAGACAAGGGCTCAGGCATGCTCGAGGAAGCAAGAATGACACACCTCAGCACAATAAAGAAACATGGAAGACGGCATATGATTGAAGGCTAAAAAGAGTGGTGTAGGTTCTAGGTGTCACAGGTGTTCTGAGGAATATCCCAGGGCAGGAATTGCCTGTGGCTTTGTGGAAAGGTACAGCTGTGCCACCGGAGATGGTTGAGGTTTTACAGGCAAGGGAAATAGCATTCATGTAGCTAAGGAGGCTAGAAAGAGAAGGGATGGTGAGGAGCTCAGTGACTTGGAGCAGAAGGTTGGAATGGGGTAGGGTGGGGAATAAGAGAATAGGAATGGCAGTATCAAGGGGGTGGGGAGCCTTGGAAGTAAGCCCAAAGAGTATGAAATTTCTTCTGAGAGCTGGGGAGTCAGTGGAAGCATCTGATGGTAGCATCATTTGGGGGAGATTCGTTTTGAAAGTGATCTGAAGCCATGCTCTGTTACGATTATAAATTGGAATTGACGATGGGAAAGTAGAGGCAAGTCTTGGAGGAGATAGGCCTGGAGCTGGCTTGCCCCTCCCAAGGGCCTCCCTTCCTTGCTGAATCTAGTGTGTCCTTCAAGATTCAGCTCAGGTCAGCCCTCCCCATGACTCTTTGCCCAACTACTCAGCCCTGTGAGGAGTCTGCTCTTTGCACTCCTCCAGCACTCAGTGGCAGCTACTCACAGAGCTGTTGTGTGATGGTCTCTGGGCAGGTGTAAGCTCCTGGAGTGTGAGGCGCTCTGGTGGCCTTTGTGTCCCCAGTGGTGCCTAGTGTAGGACCTGGCACCTGCAGGTGTTCAGTGGCTGTTGATGGAGTGCCCTGGGGTTGCTTATCTCCACACTGCCTGTGCAATCACTGCCTGCCTTTCCCACTGTTAGGCTTTGTGTCGTCCTCACTGGGCTCTGTTGGGGCCCTGATAGGTTCCTTCTTGCCTGGGGTTGGGTGGTCTGGTTTGGTCAGGACTGGGTCTAGTTCCCCTCACTTGTGATTTGATGCATTCAGAGAAGTGTCTGCCCCCAGAACTGTCCAGCCTTGCTTCCCTAATCTTGCTCTAGACTGGGCTTCCAGAATGTGGTTACTGTGGATGAGCTGCGAACAGCTTTCCCTGTGCTTGACATGGTTGATCTCCAGCGGCGGCCGAAGACCACGGTAATAAGGGGCACGGGTTGGATCATGCTGCCCTTTTGCATCACTCAAGAGCCTCCATGTTCACTTCTGCCCTCATGTTCCTTGCATTGACTCCCCTCGCTGACCTTGCAGCCCTTCCCGCTCAGAGCAGTGTTTTGTCTGTGCTTCTGCAGGGATGCCTTCCTGGAGAGACATATCTGGCCCAGGATTTTGGTCCCAGGATATATAAGAATGACCCAGAGGAGCAACAGGCTCCTAGGCCCATTCCTTTCTGCAAGGTTGTAGTTAGCTAAGAACCCCTTCCTGAGCCCCAGAATCTCTTCCCATTGTGTGTTGTTGTGTGCTGTCAAGTCGGTTTTCGACTCATAGCAACCCCATGTGACAGAGTGGAACTGCCCCATAAGGTTTCCTAGGCTGTAATCTTTATAGGAGCAGATCACCAGGTCTTTTCTCTCGGAGCCCATAGTGGGTTCGAACTGTTGACCTTTCAGTTAGCAGCCGAGCCTGTAATGATTACGCCACCAGGGCTCCGCCTTTTCTTGTTGGGAGTTTCATATTTTACTAGCTGGCTTCCCCAGTGCTGCTTGGGAGACCATTAACCTTTCTTAAAGTAATTGCTATTGCTACTTTATCCTGAAGCATGCTGCAGAGAGTTGTGCTTGTGAGAAACAGCTTGTTTGTAAAAGTTAACTGGCAATTCTGAGTAACTGCCCTTGTGCCTTTTGGGTTTGACTCATATTTGAAACCACTGGTTTGATTTTCTGCCTCTTCTGACAGCAGCCACAGGACCTCTCACTGATCCTTAGTTTTGCACCTTCTGAGGATCTCTTTGAGGTGCCCCCGGCCCTCCTCTCTGTCATGTGAACTTTACATGTATCACATAGCCTATATTTTAAGTCAGATCGCCCTCAGAATTTGATGAAATGCAGTTACAAACAGACAAGCTTAATTCTGTTTGTTTAGTTTAAGTTCCTCCTCCTCCAGAGCTTTCTGACTGAATCAAGCACTTAGTCCCCTTTGAAATCTTTGTCCTGGAGCCATGCAAATTATGTGGAGAACCAGAATATCAGAATTGGAACAGATCTCAAAGAACCCCAGTTCCCTGAAATGAAGACCCAGCAGCACATGGGAATGACTTACTCTGGGCCACATAGCTGGTTAGTTGCAGAGCCAAGACTTTAGTAACCTGGGGAAGTAATGATCCCCAAGAGGCTCCTGCCTTCTAAACTGACATAAAGGGAAATGGTCCATCATGCCCTGGTGGGCTCCTTTTTCTCCACAGGCTCACCTTCATCTTTACCTGCCTGATTCTATACTCTCACTTGGCCCATATCTTGCATCCTGCCCTTGCTAGAGAGGGATGGCTGACCAGCCCTTTCTGCTGGCTGACTTTCCTGTATGGCATTCCTTAGCCTGTTCTATGACCAGCCTCATCATTCTCTTTTCACCTTTGCAAATTTTCTTCCTCAGTCCTGTCCAGCTTTTCGTTGGTTTGCGCTAGACCATGGAGGATGGCTTTTGATCTGCGTGGAATGAATCTTTCCTCCCACCCACCCTTGGAAACGGGTGTGTAGTTCTCAGGAGGTGGAAGGTGACAATTGTGTTGATGGGCCTCTTCTTTGTCTCTTGGCAGCCCCTTCTGAGGAATGACTTTCCAGCCATTGAAGGTAAATGTGGTCTTGTGTGGGTATGGTGTCTGTTTTCTCTCTCTCCTGTCAGGCCTACAGCCTGTGAAGTGGCAGAAGTGGGACTGGGTGACAGGATACCTGGGTTCTGTCTTGGATCTGCCTGCCTCCCTCAGATATTAGCGGTTAATCTTTCCTTCCCCATGTTGCTCACCTGATCATTCCAGAAGAATCTAAGCTTAGAGAATCTTAGAGTGGAAAGGTACCTAGAGGTAATCTACTCTAGTGTTTCTCAGCCCTACTAAACCCAATTCTCCCCGTGTATAACAAAAATATTGTAATGTCCCCTTTACTATTCTGAAGTGAAACACATAGATAATACAACTCTCCTGTACATACTTATTAAAGCTTAGTAAAATGTTTGTACCTAAACATATTATCACCGTGAATATTATAGCTACATACATATTAGGTGGGACACTTAAATCTTTTTAGGACGTGGAACAGTTTTTCATTGTGCAGGACTGTCCTGAGTATCTAGTGTCTCTGGCCTTCTCCCACAATCCTCACCCACTGTGTCAGTCATTGTGACAATTAGCGTATGTCCTCCAGTTTTTAACATACCTCTCTAGGGGGCGATGCTGCACATTGAGAACTAGTGATCTAGTTCTGTTCACAGGGCTTGTAGCTGATAATGTCAGCTGCCATTTGTTGAGTGCTTGCTATGTGTTTGGAACTGGGTTACGTGCTTTATTTATTTTTGTTCATTTTTATCCTTATAACAACTCTCTAAGTTATTGTTAGGTGCTGTCGAGTCGGTTCTGACTCACAGTGACCCTCTGTTCAACAGAACGAGAGACACTGCCAGATCCTGCACCATCCTCACAGTCATTGCTGTGTTTGAGCCCATTGTTGTAGCCACTGTGTCAGTTCATCTTGTTGGGGGTCTTCCTCTTTTTTGCTGACCTTCTGCTTTACCAAGCATGATGTCCTTCTCCAGGGGCTGATCCCTCCTAATAACATGTCCAAAGTATATGAGATGGAGTTTCAGCATTCTCCCTTCTAAAGAACATTCTGGCTGTACTTCTTCCAAGACAGCTTTGTTCATTCTTTTAGCAGTCCATGGTATATGCCAACACCATAAGTAGGTGTTGTTATTATGTAGTGGAAGAAACTGAAGCTTAGAGAAGATAAATACTTGTCCACAACCATACAGGGAAATTGGCAGAGCCAGGGTTTGAACTCTAATCCCTATCATCCACAGCCCCCTCTCATAGCCATAAGATGGTACCGGCCCCTGGGTTCAGAGAGAAGTGACTCAGGGAGGTGAGCCCTTTGCTGAGTGCGTGCAGGGGTGAGGTGGGGGAAGAGCAGCCATCAACAGGAGGAAGAAGCCTAAGACTTGTTGTGGTGGCTTATTAAACCTTTTCTGTGCAGTACCAGTGGACACAAGTTAAAATGAGAACCTTTAGAAAGCACCTTTTTGGGCTTTGTTCATCTTGGGTGAACGGATGAGTGGGTGGCTCTTTCACTTGTTCAGGACTGGTCAGGGAGCCGAGCCCTCGCAAGGGTGAGTGCACCATGGGTGAAGAGCTTGTGGTTAGGTAGCACTTGCTGGTCACAGAGAGCAGGCCAGCGCCCTGTAATCCTCACCCCCATGCGTTTGCCCTTTACAGGAGTGCTCCTTCTTGGGGAGCCTGTCCGCTGGGAGACAAGCCTGCAGCTGATCATGGATGTCCTCCTCAGCAATGGGAACCCTGGGACTGGTCTGGTGACGGCTCCCTACCCCCATCTCCCTGTCCTGGCCAGCAACATGGACCTCCTTTGGATGGCTGAAGCCAAGATGCCCAGGTGAGGACCCAGAGTCCCTGGCTTGACCCACTGCTGGCAGGGCAGCCCTGCTGACAGTTCTCACCCACCTTTCTGTTCCTCTGGGCAGTCGGACCCCTGCCTAGAGAGGCCCGCTAGTTGCCACAGTAACTTGGCTTCTGGGAGGACTTTCAAGGATCCCTTCACATATTAATTATTAAACTAAAACTACAGATTACTGAGCACGGGGCTAAAGGCTGAGGATATATTGAAGTGACTTTTAAAACACAAGCCCTGCCCTCCAGAACCGTAACAGTGGAACCCAAAAGACGAATACTTTCTGAGGTGTAGTGATGCAGATTATTCAGCTGTTCTTCCTTCCTTGCCTCCACCTGGAGCATTGGTTCTTTCACTTGTCTGGTTCCTTTTATCCTTAAGATGTAGGGACGGAGAAAGCAAGGATTATTCTGATGATCGTTTAGACCAGAGAACTGAGACCCAGAATGGACAAGTGACTTTCTCAGAGGCAACAGGTATTGAGAAGGCCCCCACTGCCAGCCCAGCTGTGTGGACATCTTCTATCTTGTCCTTTGCTGGGGCTGAATACAGGTATGCAGCCCTTTGTTCTGGCCCTCATGGTCATTACTGGACAGCTTGCTGACAGCTGCTGTGTCCTGTTTGACTGCTCTTATCTCCAAGGCCAAAGTCTAGAGTCCTCACCTTGCCACTGACTCCCAGCGAGCTGTGTTCACGACCGATTAACAGAGAGTGCTCAGGGCCCAGTACCGCCTCAAGTCACGTGACTCCAGCCCCAAAGAGATTGGGGATTATGGTGTCTTATCACTTTTAAAGTGTATCTCTGCAGCTCGAGATTAGGTATTTTTGCTGAAGTGTTGTTCTTAAAGTTAGGATATGCTGACACTAGGTGAGGAGGAGTTAGGCTATGTAGGCTGTGAACTGAATAGCAAGCAGCAGATTTCAGTTTACCAACCAGATTTGAGATTAATTTTTCACTCAGTAATTTAAAAGTTGAAAATAGAATTCTTGATGGTGATAGGGAACCCAGGGTTGAGTAGGGACAGTGTTGATGTGTAGTGAGGTTGTTAACTATTGTCATAGGGCAACATGTGTACTGACTGTGTAATGAGAAACTATTTTGCTCTGTAAACTTTCATCTAAAGTGAGAATAAATAGCACAATTGGAAGAGTGTAGTCGATGTCACTGAACTCTGCATGTAGAAATTTTTGAAATGGTGTGTCTTCGGCTATGTATATTTTCACCAAAAAAAAAAAGGTCGAGAAGGGGGAGAGAGGGTTGACATATCATGGGGTTGTTAACCAATGTCATAAAACAATATGTGTACTACTATTTATTGAGAAACTATTTGTTCTGTAAACCTTTACCTGAAATACAATTAAAAAAAAAGAAAGAAAGAAAATAGAATTCTTGATGCAAGTAAGTGACACTGAAATATAACCTTAATGTAGCATAGTATCAGGATTTGGTTTAGCTACAGGGAAAGAAAATGCAAAACAAAAGTGTCTTAAATATGATAGAAGTTTATCTCTTTCTTATGTAAAAGAAGTCTGGGGTAGGCAGTTCGGGGCTTATATGAGGTTCCACCATGTCAGGGACACACATACTGTTTGTCTTCCTGCTTGTGCAATCCTTAGACCCCTTCATTACATAATCCAAAATAGCTACCAAAATCCAGCCTTCATATCAGCATTCCAGGAAGCAGGGAGCAGGGGAAGGCAGAGAAGAATACTTCCAGGAGTTAGCCCAGCACTTATGCTTTCATTGGCTGTTTGACTGTAGCTTAGTCAGATGGGCTTAGCCTCAAGGGAGGCAAGGAAATGTGCCTTTTTATGCCTAGTGGTAATGTGCTCAGCTGAAAATTGGCACTAAGAGAGAAGGAGAATGGCAACCATAGTCTACCACCAATCCAAAGCAGAATTTAAGCATCAACTTTCCGGAGCCAGACTGCCTGAGTTGAATCCTAGCTTTATCACCTTGGGCAAGTTACTTATTCTCTGTGCCTCCGTTGTAAAATGAGGGTAACTATCTATCTCATAGGGTTTTTCTGAGAGTTAACTGTGATATGCTGTCTTTAGTGTTAGAGCAGTGCCTGGTACTAGTAAATGCTCAGTAAATGTTAGCTCTTTTTATTAAAAGTATTTTGACTTTGATGCATTTCCACCAGGGCCCAGGTGTAAAAGGTCAGTATGCACAGATACTGCTCACAGAAAGGTGGGTGGCCTAGAAGAGCCTGGGGAGAGGGAAGACTGAGCTGCTGAGCTGTCTTCTCTGGCAGGTTTGGCCACGGCACCTTTCTCCTGTGCCTGGAGACCATTTACCGGAAAGTCACAGGCAAAGAACTGAGATATGAGGGCCTGATGGGTAAACCTAGTATCCTCACTTACCAGTATGCAGAGGACCTGATCAGGCAGCAGGCGGAGAGGCGGGGCTGGGCCGCCCCCATCCAGAAACTGTATGCTGTAGGGTAAGCTCTACTCCATCTTCTCCATCCCT
The DNA here is from genome assembly GCA_030035585.1 of Dugong dugon. Taxonomy (NCBI): domain Eukaryota; kingdom Metazoa; phylum Chordata; class Mammalia; order Sirenia; family Dugongidae; genus Dugong; species Dugong dugon. The sequence goes on along the minus strand of CM057465.1, from coordinate 115,687,842 downwards.
TTCACACCTTCCCCTTCCCTTCCCCCATCTACTTTCACCCCCGTTTTCCAATATCCAGTTCACACCCAACCCCTAAAATCGTTCTCTGCTCTCTGCCTTGCAACACTGAACTTGGGTTTTCTCCTCTCTTGTTTTCCGGTACGGCTGCCCTGCCAGTGATAACCCTATGTCTGATGTCTACGGTGCCAACCTGTTCCACCAGTACCTGCAGATGGCAAAGCACCAAGGGACAGGGGAGCTAGGAGCCAGTGGTCTGAGGAAGCAGCGGCCATCAGCAAGTCAGAGCTGCACCTCCATCCTTGTGTGCACTGGCGTGTACAGTCCCAAGGACCCGGAGCCAGTGGAGTCTGCCCAGGGCAGAGAGGAACCTCCATTCCATGGGCACCGCGACTTCAGCTTCAGTCCAGGGCTTATGGAGGCGTCCCACATTGTGAATGATGTGAATGAGGCTGTGCAGCTGGTTTTCCGCAAGGAGGGTTGGGCTTTGTAGTGAGGGCTGTGCAGTGGAGGCAGGGGGAGCTTGGAGCTGGCGTTGAATCCTGTTTGCTGGGTTCTCAAGTCAGGGCCTGGCTCCTTTGCCCCTCCCTGCTGCCCCACAAGGGTCATATTACTGGTCACTTGGAAGAAGACAGTGGCTTTTTTCCTGCTAAGCAGTAGCCATGGAAATGTACCCTGAGTGGCATTTCAGGTGCAACTGCCAGGATTTCCTGGACCGAATTCCTGCTCTGCCTCTCCTGGCAGTCTGACCTCAGGCCAATCCCTTCACCTCTATACCTCAGTTTCCTTCCCATTTCAGTAGGGGCTTCTGAAAAAAGGGGAGGTAGTATGGAATAATGTGGAACTTTTTACAGGGCTTCTGCCCACATTGAAGGAACCACTGCATGCCAGCAAGGTATGTAGCTAACACTCAGATACTGCTTTTTACTGTATTTTAGTTTATTGCCCAGAGACTTTTGGGCTTATTTTTTAAACTTAAAATAATCATAATAAATATTCATTATTCTCTCTCTTACGATGCTCTGTCTGAATGGTACTCTTGGTCCTGTGGGGGAAGGAGAGTGGGTGAGCGGTGTGGGTGACCTTGAGGCAGAGAGACTTGTGGCATTTCACTCCCACGAGGTGCTGACTGATGTCTCTTTTCTTATCTCTGCTCCTCTTCCCACCCCCAAACCCACACCCAGTCTGGGCTGTGAAGCCAAGTCTGTCTAGAAAGGACTTACAGCCAGGCTTTGGCATATTTAGCAACTGGTGTGGAGGAAAAGGGGAATCTTGTTGGAAGGGAAGGACTTTTCCTATGGTGATTCTAGAAAGTATGTGTTTGTTTCTATAACCCTTTCTCTAGATGTAATCCAATTCCATTTTTTCATTTGTCTGTGTCACCCATGACCTCAGTATCGCCAAGTCCCCTGGTCAGTTCTTGTCCTCGTCTTAGATGTATTTGGCACCAACTCCCTCCCCTCTTAAAACATTCTTTACTTTGTTATATCTGACTGACTTCTTGACACCTCTTTTTTGGGTGCCAAGTAGTTTAGAGGTGAGGGAGCAAAGGAGCTTGTGAGTGGCCAGTGAAATAGGAGGAGCCTCGAGAGCTGGTGTCCTGAAAGCTGAGTGAAGGAGTGATGAACTGTGTCCTCTTGGAGACGGCGCTGCCTCATGAGGTGGTGATAATGTACAAGGAGAGACCTGGTCCTTGGGCCTCTTGTCATCTGCACTCACTCCGAGTGTCAGAACTTCTGCGTCCAAAACCAAACACACCAGTCCTACTCCTCCAGCACCGCAAGCACAATCCGTTTTCTTCTGCAGTCTTCCCAATTTAGGTAATAGTCACACTCCTTCTTATTGCTTAGGCCAAGGCTTGGAGTCATCTTTGTCTTCTCTCTTCCTCTCATATCCCACATCCAGTCCATCAGCAAATGCTGTCAGCTTTGTCTTCAGAACATACCAGAGTCTGACCACTGTCCACCCTTCACCACCACCACACATGCCCAGGCTACTAGCATCTCTCGCCTGGATTATTGTAGTAGCCTCATCCTCTGGCCTCTCTGCCTCGTCTCTCCCTTCTCTCCTCTGTCTTTTCTTCATTCATGGGCATATAAGTCAGATCATGTCTATTCTCTCTCAGAACCCTCCTGTGACTCCCCATCTCAAAGTAAAAGCCAAAATTCCTTACCTCAGCACAAAGGCCTCTGCATACACAGACCTCACGTACCGCTTTCTCTCTGGATTAGTTCATACCAGCCACACTGGCCACCCTGCTGTTCCTTGACACACCATACACACTCCTGCTGAGGCCTCTGTGCTTAGAGTTCCTTTTCCTCACTCCCAGTGTCCACATGGGCTCACTTCATAGCTTCTTAAAGGCCCAGGAGGCATGCGTGTCACCTCAGAGAGACCCTCAGCTTCCTGTGAAAAATAGAGTCTGTGGGTGGTGCAAATGGTTAACGTGCTGGGCTGCTAACAGGCTGGAGGTTCAAGTTCACCCAGAGGTACCTCAGAAGAAAGCTCTGGTGATCTGATGGCAAAAAATCAGCCGTAGAAAACCCTATGGAGCATAGTTCTACTCTGACACATGTGAGGTCGCTATGAGTTGGAGTCAACTACTTGGCAAATGGTAATCCCCCTTATTCTGCTTTATTTTTTTCCATAGTACTTATCATCCATGATCTATATTTACTTATTCTGTGTTTTCTACTATATGATATGCTACATGGACTTTGTCCATAGTGATTGACTGTTATACCCCACCCCCACACTTAAACACGCCTGACACTTGGTACAATTCAATAAATGCTGAATAAATGGCCCCTTCGGACCCCACAAGTCCTAGAGGGCCCTGAGAAACAAACTCGGCTTTTTGTTCTTTTCCCCCCTTAGGTAATATGGCAAAAGTGAAAAGACTATAGGCCTGGGAGGCAAACAGACTTGGAAAGAATCTCAGCTCTGTCACTCACTAGCTATATGGCCTTAGGCAACTTCCTTCACTTCTCTAAGCCTTAGTTTTCTCAGCTGTAACATTAGTGTTCACAGTATCGACTTCATAGGGTTGTATGAGAAATAAATGAGCTATTGTTAGTACTGTATCATCACTATTATGTTCAGCTGCTTGTAACAGAAATCTGACAACAGTGGCTTTACAAAATAGGTTATTTTTGTAAGCAAGAAAAGTTCGGAGGTGGGCACATCAGGACTGGGGAGGCAGTTCAAAGATGTCATCAAGGGCTCAGGTGTTTGCCCCACCATCTTTAGCTTGTGTCTGCTTTGTCCTCATGGTTGCAAGATGGCAGTTACACTTTCAAATACCTTGTCCATGTTCCAAGGGGGAAGGAGGAAAGAGCAAAGGAAGTGGAGGTTGATTCCGTTTAAAGAGCTTTCCGAGGTGTCCCACCTGTGTCTTCCAGTTGTATCTAGTTGTTCACTACTGGGTCACATGGGCACCACTGGCTACAAGAAGGCAGGAAGCAGGGGCGTTTCAGCAGGGCACATGGCTTCTCCAAACAAAACGTGTTCTGTTTGTAAGGAAGGATAGTAGAGTGGATATTGGGCAGGCAACTAGCAGTACCAACTGCAGTGCCTGGTACCCAGGAGGTATGACTCAATATGACTATTTCTTGAAGTGCTCTGAGGAAATGCGTGAAACCTTGGCCTTCCAAAGCTCCTTGTCTAACAGCCTGGCTGCTGGGCTGGGTTGGGTAACAGTCTTGCTTATATTTGCATAGCACTTAACATTTTTCAAAACATTTAAAAATAGACTTGATACATTCATACTTTGTTAGAGCCTCACAAAACCTCTAAAGGAGAGACAATTTTAATCTATCTCATTTTTTTAAAATGAAGGGACCAAGGCAGAGACCATTCTTTCATTTCAAAAACATTTATTAAATGTCTGCTGTGGGCCAAGCACCATTCTAGGCACCGTAGCAGTGAACACTCATTGGCAACAACACTCGCCCTCACGGAGTTCACCTTTTAGTGCTGATATGTCTAAAGTCAAAGTAAATGGAGGAACTGGGCCTAGAATTTCGTCTCCTAGCTCTGAGTCCAATGTCCTCCTCGAGACACTGCATCAAAGGTCCTCCCCACCCCTTAGCCAGCCATCTGCCCTTTTCTCCAAGCATTACCTTATACCCTGTAACACCTGCTGTTGTGGATACAGCCCAGGTGAGCTCTCTTTGAGCCAAATAGGTCAAGCTTACCAAATGGAATGAGCTAGGAAATAGCTTAAAGCTAAGTATGGCTATGTGGGGAGGGATCTTGTCAGAGTCATGAACCTTAGTGCCAGACTGAAGTGACAGAATGACAGCATCTCTGTGTCTGTCTGCTGTGGGTATGTCCCTTTGTCGTTCTGGCGTTATGGCTCTGGGGCCATTTCTCCACCTTCCTGAAGATACTGCAAGCTATTCCAGGCTAGGTGCAGAAGAGCATGTTTACAGCCACATTACTTATGCAAATCTATGCAAGAGGGCAGGACCAGCATCAACTCCAATTCCAATCTTGCTTCTTAGGGACTTTGTCTAAATTGTGGAACAGAAACTCACAACCACTGCCTTCGCTCTCTCAACCCCCAGCTGAATGAAAATGTTACCTTTTTGTGTTTTAATGGAGCCAAATGAAATACAAAAATAAAAGACTTCTGAGTCAATTTGAGGAGCCCTGGTGGCACAGTGGTTAAGAGATCAGTCTGCTAACCAAAAGGTGAGCAGTTCAAATCCACCTTGGAAACCCTATGGGGGCAGTTCTATTCTGTCCTATAGGGTCGCTGGGAGTCGACATCAACTTGGCGGCAATGGTTTTTTTGTTTTGTTTTTTTTCTAAGTCAATTTGAACAGGAAGCCCTTAATTTTAATAAAATTATCAACCTGGAACAAAAACCATACCATCAAGTGTTCACATTGAGTGGATACTATAACCACCTTGGGTCCCTTTAGTCCTACCTGGGAGTCAGAGCACGGAGGCACTTCCGTAGCGCTCTCCTAAGTGGCAGCAGCTTCTGGACTCCTGAGGACGGACGCCTCCTCCCGGCTGCCAGAGGCAGGTGCAATGAGCATGTTGGTAATCAGGTCTCCCTGCTGAGCTGGCTGGGGTTGCTGTAGCAACAGGAAGCTGACTTGAGGGTGGAATTTTAAAATATCTCAGCTATAATAGTTTTTTTTGTTTTAATCTCTGTCACTTTCTCAGTGCTGCATGGTGCTGCTGAGGACGGGCTATGCTGGGACGACTTTTTCTCTGCTTGGGGCTCTTGGCAGCTTCTCCGGGGGTTGGAGGTGGGAGGATTGTCTCAGGGTGTGAGCTGCTGGGAAGCTGAGAGAACCTTGGCTTCTGCTTCCAGCCTCCACCAGCTCTTGGTTTCAAAAGGCTTCTGTCATTTTCTCTTTTTTTGTGAGGGAGACGATGGGGTCTAGCTTGAAACTCTCCCTGCCTCCCCTCATTCTGACTTGAACCTTCCAGAGTACAGTCCTAGAGAGCAGCCTTAGCATTCCTGGCTGGGACCCTCTCTTTGGAGAGCACAGGGTGAGGGATGTTCTTTCCCTTCTTATCTGCTTCTTCCTTTGGTCTCTTAAACTTCTTGTTTTGGCTTCATTTATTCACTCAACAAATGAGTGTTGAGGACCTGAGAATCTACTCTTATGTTGGATAAGTTCATCACTGTCTTGATCTTGGACTTGCCCTATCAGATATCAAACACTTATAAAGTTACAGTAATTAAGACAGTGTTCTATTGGCCGAGAGGGAGACACAGACCAATGGAAAGAAACAGCACCCAGAAGCAGACACATACATATATGAAAATGTGGCTTGACAAAATTAACATTTCTTGCTCATTTCATGATCTGATGTGGGTCAGATGACTATTCTTGACCCTGTCCTCCAATTGGTGACTCAGGGATCCAGGCACCCTCCATTCTGTGATGCTGTCATCTTAAATACATGGTTTCCAAGATCTCTGTAGAAATAGGGAAAGACAGTGGATGACTGTGAGTGGGGTTTTATGGTCCGACTGGGTACCGGTACGCATCACTTCTGCACATATCCATTGACCAGGCACACGGTTCCAACCCAACTACAAAGAGGATGAGAAATATGGTCTTCTGTGCCTAGGAAGTGGAAATGGGATTGGTCAGCATCTAGCCTGTCTCTGTCACCATATTACTTATTCATTAGTATAAAGAGATTCTGTTTTGCTAAGTTTTTTTTTTTAAATACATAAACAGATGCTGAATGTTAGTTGTTTCTCTGCATGTATTGAGTTGATAATAAATGTTTCTTTCTCTCCTTTAGTCTGTTAATGTGGTAAATTATACAATTTTTGTTTTCATCTTTAACCCTTACTTTCATTCCTGGGTTAAAACCTAATTGCTTATGTTGCATGTTGCTGGATGCCATGAACTTGTATTTTGTTTAGGAACTCTTTGTCTATCTTCATAAGTGAGATTGTTGTAGATATTTTAACTCTTCTGTCTTTGTCTGGTTTTGATATCAAGATTATATTAGCTTCATAAAATAAGTGGAGATCCATTCCATCTTTTTCTATTTTCTGGAATTGTTTAACATGGGATATCAGTTCCTTGAATATTGGTGGAACGCACCCACATAACCATTTGGGCTTGGGAAATTTGCAGGGGAAAGACTTTTAATTACTGATTCATTCAATTAAATTAATTATTATATGTATATGAAGTTTTTTTCTGCTTTTCTTCTGACAGTTTTGGGAAGTCATATTTTTCTAGTGACTTCTCCATTTTGTCTACGCTTTCAAATACATTGGTGTAACATTGTTCATTATATTCTGATTTAAAAAATCTCTACCATTTCTGTAGTTAGATCTCCTTTTACCTTCCTAATATTGCTTATTTGTCCTATCTTTCTTTTTTCTTGGTAAATCATGCCAGATATTGTGTATTTAATAGTCTGTTTTGTTGATCCTTATTATTTCTGTTCTTAGTATTTCCTTCTTTATGGTTTATGTTTATTTCCTTCTTTATTGCATTACTGTTGTGCTCTCACCAACTCATTTTTTAAAAATTTTATTTTATTTTTATTGTACTTTAGATGAAATTTTAGAGAACAAACTAGCTTCTCATTAAACAATTAGTACACATATTGTTTTATGACATTGGTTACCAACCCCACGACACGTCAACATTCTCCTGTCTCGACCTTGGGTTCCCTATTACCAGCTTCCCTGTCCTCTCCTGCCTTCTAATCCTTACCCCGGGATGCTGTGCCCCTTTAGTCTCATTTTGTTTTATGAGCCTGTCTAATCTTTGGCTGAAGGGTAGACCTCAGTAGTGACTTCATTACTGGGCTAAAAGGATGTCCAGGGGCTGTGCTCTTGGGGTTTCTCCAGTCTCTGTCAGGCCGGTAAGTCTGGTCTTTTTTTGTCTCACCAACTTACTAAGTTGAATATTAAGCTTATTAATTTTTAGTCTTTCTGTTTTTGTAATATAAACATTTAAGATGATAAATTTTCCTCTAAGTATTGCTTTGACTATATCCCACCTGTTTTGACAGGTAATATTTTCATTATCATTTAGTTCTAAATATTTTCTAATTTTTTTTTCTTTTCTGTTTGACCACTGCTGCAAGTGTGAGACGTTAGTTTATAATATGCAGTATATTATTATTTTATTTAATTTTCATTGTACTTCAGGTGAAGGCTTACAGAACAAATAGTTTCTCATGAAACAGTAGTACACATATTGTTTTATGACACTGGTTAACAACCCCACAACATGTCAACCCTCTCCCTTCTCAACCTTTTTTTTTTGGGGGGGGGAAATATACATAGCCAAAGATACACCATTTCAAAAATTTCTACATGCACAGTCCAGTGACATCGACTACACTCTTCCAATTGTGCTGCTATTCTCACTTTAGATGAAGGCTTACAGAACAAAATAGTTTCTCATTTAACAGTACACATATTGCCCTATGACAATGGTTAACAACCTCACAACACATCAACACTATCCTTACTCAACCTTGGGTTCCCTATCACCAGCTTTCCTGTCCCCTTCTGCCTTCTAGCCCTTGTCCCAGGACTGCTGTGCCTCATTAGTCCCATTTGGTTTTATGGGGCTATCCACACCCCGGCTGAACGGTGAACCTCGGAAGTGACTTCACCACTGAGCTAAAAGGGTGTCTGGGGACCATACTCTCGGGGTTTCTCCAGTCTCTTTAAGGCCTGTAAATCTGGTGTTTTTTTGTGAGTTAGAATTTTGTTCTACATCCTTCTACAGCTCTGTCCAGAACCCTCTGTTGTGATCCTGGTCAGAGCAGTCAGTGGTGGTAGCCGGGCACCATCTAGCTGTACTGGACTCAGTCTGGTGGAGGCCTAGGTAGCTGTGGTCCATTAGTCCTTCAGACTACTCTTTTCCTTGTGTCCTGTTCTCTTCATTCATCCTCCCTTGCTCCCGAAGGGATGAGACCAGTGAAGTATCTTAGATGGCTGCTCACAGGCTTTTAAGACCTCAGACGCTACTCACCAAGGTAGAATGTAGAACATTGTCTTTATAAACTGTGTTATGCCAATTGAGCTAGATGTTCCCTGAGATCATGGTCCCCACAGCCCTCCACCCAGCAATTCAGTCGCTCAGGGAGTTTGGATGTGTCTATGGAGCTTCCATGACCTTTCCTTGTACAAGCTGTGCTGGTTTCCCCAGTATTGTGTACTGTCTCACCCTTCACCCAAGATATCACTTATCTATTGCCTATTTAGTATTTCCCCCCCCCACCCCTCCCATCCCTGTTAACCAACAAAGATTGTTACATTTTGTGTGTGAACATTTTCATGGGTTTTTACAATAGAGGTCTCATACAATATTTGTCCTTTTGTGATTGACTTATTTCACTCAGCATAATATCCTCCAGTTTCATCCATATTATGAGATGCTTCACAGATTCATCATTGTTCTTTCTCATTGCATAGTACTACATTGTGTGTATGTACCACAGTTTGTTTATCCATTCATCTGTTGATGGGCATCTAGGTTGTTTCCATCATTTTGATATTTTCTAATTTTTGCATGAGTTATTTAGAAGCATAGGAGCCCCATGGATAGGAAGACTCAACATTGTGAAAATGTCAATTCTACCCAAAGCGATCTACAGATACAATGCAATCCTGATCCAAATTCCAATGGCATTTTTTAATGAGATGGAGAAACAAATCACCAACTTAATATGGAAAGGGAAGAGGCCCCAGATAAGTAAAGCATTATGAAGAAGAAGAACAAAGTGGGAGGCCTCACACTACCTGATTTTAGAATCTATTATGTCGCCACAGTAGTCAAAACAGCCTGATACTGGTACAACAATAGATACATAGACCAATGGAACGGAATTGAGAATCCAGACACAAATCTCTCCACCTATGAGCAGCTGATATTTGCCAAAGGCCCAAAGTCCGTTAACTGGGGAAAAGACAGTCTCTTTAACAAACGGTGCTGGCATAACTGGATATCCATCAGCAAAAAAAATGAAACAAGACCCATACCTCATACCATGCACAAAAATTAACTCAAAATGGATCACAGACCTAAATATAAAATCTAAAAAGTTAAAGATCATGGAAGAAAAAATACGGACAACACTAGGAGCCTTAATACATGGCATAAACAGAATACAAACCATAAGTAACAATGCACAAACACCAGAAGAGAAATTAGATAACTGGGAGCTCCTAAAAATCAAACACGCTCATCAAAAGACTTCACCAAAGGAGTAAAAAGACAATCTACAGATTGGGAAAAATTTATGACATATCCAATCAGGGTCTAATCTCTAAAATGTACAAGATACAGCAAAACTTCAACCACAAAAAGACAACCCAATTAAAAAATAGGCAAAGGATGTGAACAGGCATTTCACCAAAGAAGACATTCAGGCAGCTAACAGATATATGAGGAAATGCTCATGATCATTAGCCATTAGAAAAACGCAAATCAAAACTATGGAGATACCATCTCACCCCAACGATGCTAGCATGAATCCAAAAAACACAAAATAATAAATGTTGGAGAGGTTGTGGAGAGACTGGAACACTTATGCACTGCTGGTGAGAATGCAAAATGGTGCAACCACTTTGGAAATTGATTTGCTGCTTCCTTAAAAAGCTGGAACTAGAAGTACCATACGATCCAGCAATCCCACTCCTTAGAATATATCCTAGAGAAATACGAGCCATCACACGAATAGATATAGGCACACCCGTGTTCATTGCAGCACTGTTCACAATAACAAAAAGAGGGAAACAACTTATGTGCCCATCAACAGATGAGTGGATAAATTATGGTGTATTCACACAATGGAATACTGCTCAATGATAAAAAACAACGATGAATCCTTGAAACATAACATGGAGGAATCTGGAAGGCATTATGCTAAGTGAATTTAGGCAGTCACAAAAGGACAAATATTGTATAAGACCATTATTGTAAGAACTCAAGAAAAGGTTTAAACACAGAAGAAAATATTCTTTGATGGTTATGGGGTTGGGGAGGGAGAGAAAGGGGTATTCACTAACTAGATAGTAGACAAGAATTATCTTGGGTGAAGGGAAGGACAACACACACTACAGGGGAAGTCAGCACAACTGGACTAAACCCAAAGCTAATAAGTTTCCCAAATACAACAAAACACTTTGAGGGACAGAGTAGCAGGGGTGGGGGTCTGGGGATCATGCTTTCAGGGGACATCTAGGGCAATTGGCATAACAAAGTTTATTAACTAAACTTTCTGCATCCCACTTTGGTGAGTGGCGTCTGGGGTCTTAAAAGTTAGCGAGCGGCCATCTAAGATGCATCGAATGGTCCCAACCCACCTAGAGCAAAGGAGAATGAAGAGCACCAAAGACACAAGGAAAATATTAGCCCAAGAGACAGAAAGGGCCACATAAACCAGAAACCTCATCAGCCTGAGACCAGAAGAACTAGATGGTGCCCAGCTACCACCAATGACTGCCCTAACAGGGAACACACAGAGAGTCCCTGATAGAGCAGGAGAAAAGTGGGGTGCAAAACTCAAATTCTAGTAAAAAAGACCAGACTTAATGGTTTGACTGACACAAAAGTAAATCAAAGCTAAAACACTGAAAATAGGGAAACATGTCAATATGTAAAAGATGACAACATTAAAACAAAAAAGAGGTACTTAAAAAATGTAGACATAGATTTTCATATGGAGAGGAAGTCAAGGCAATATAAAGAAATAAAAGACTGGTATAAACTTAGAAAAATAGAGGTAAATATTAAGGTAACCACAAAGGAAACTAACAATCCTACAAGTCAAAATAAAAAACTAGAAAAAATAATGACTCAGCAAACACAAAATCAACAACAGTGAAAAACATGAAAAGAAAATACATAAAGAAAAACAACTCAGCACAGAAAATTAAGCAGAACAAAGGAACTGTGAACAACACACAAAAAAAGACATCAAAATGACAGCACTAAACTCGTCCCTATTAATAATTACGCTGAATGTAAATGGACTAAATGCACCAATAAAGAGACAGAGAGTGGCAAATTGGATAAAAAACACGATCCGTCTATATGCTGCCTACAGGACACACACCTTAGACTTAAAGACACAAACAAACTAAAAGGATGGAAAAAACATATCAAGCAAACAGCACTCAAAAATAAGCAGGAGTGGCAATGTTAATCTCTGACAAAATAGACTTTAAAGTAAAATCCACCACAAAGGATAAGGAAAGACACTGTATAATGATTAAAGGGTCAATACACCAGGAGGACATAACCATAATAAATATTTATGCACCCAACAACAGGGCTCCAAAATACATAAAACAAACTCTAGCAGCACTGAAAAGAGAGATAAACAGCTTCACAATAGTAGTAGGAGACTTCAACACACCACTTTTGGTGAAGGACAGAACATCCAGAAAGTAGCTCAACAAAGACACAGAAGAGCTAAATGCTACAATCAACCAACTTGATCTCATAGACGTATAGAAAACACTCCACCCAACAGCAGCCAAATGTACTTTCTTTTCCAATGCACATGGAACATTTAATGGTTTGACTGAGACTCTAGGGACCCCGGAAGACATGACTCCCGGACTCTCTGTTAGCCCAGAACTAAAACCATTCCCGAGGCCAACTCTTCAGACAAAGATTAGACTGGACTATGGGACATAAAATGATACTCGTGAAGAGTGTGCTTCTTAGCTCAAGTAGATACATGAGTCTAAATGGGCAGCTCCTGACTGGAGGCGAGATGAGAAGGCAGAGAGGGTCAGGAGCTGGTTGAATGGACACAGAAAATCAGGGGTGGAAAGGAGGAGTGTGCTGTCACATTATAGGGAGAGCAACTAGGCTCACATAACAATGTGTGTATAAATTTTTGTATGAGAGACTAACTTGAATTGTAAATTTTCACTTAAAGCATAATAAAAAAAAAGAAGAAGAAGTATAGGAGCCCTGATGGCATAATGGTTAAGAACTTGGCTGGTAACTGAAAGGTTGGTGGTTCGAACTCACTAGCTGCTCTGCGGGAGAAGGATGTGGCAGTCTGCTTCCAAAAGTTTACAGCCTTGGAAACCCTATGGGGCAGTTCTGCTCTGTCCTATGGGGTTGCAATGAGTTGGGATCAACTTGATGGCAGTGAGTTTGGTTTTTTGGTTTTATTTAGTAGTATATTTTAAATTTTTGAAAAGTATTGGGGATGATTGCTTATCTTTTTGTTATTATATTCTAGTCTAATTTCTTTGAGGTCAGAGAATATGGCCTGTCTGTGGTCAGATTTTATAAATGTTGCACATATATTTGAAAACAATATGTAGTGTCTAATTTTTGGGTACAGAGTTCTATATTCTCTCAAGATCAAGCCAGTTACTGATGTGGTTCAACTTGTATATATTTATCAATGTCTTATCTGTTTGATTTATCAATTATTGAGAAATGTGTTTGTATCCCCCATTATAATTATAATTATGCATTTGCCAATGTTTCATAATATTGTCCATTTTTGCTTAATATATTTTAAGCCTAGGCTATTGAATACATACAAGTTCAGAATTATGATGTCTTTCTGGAACTTGGTCCTTTTAGAGCAGCAAATACACATGGCCAGACTAGTTCATTGAATCCTATTTCCTTTGCAGTGTGAAGCCTCTGCTGTCACTCCTCAGAAGGTACAGCCTTGGGCATACTCAGTCTCCCTGAGCCCTCTACCCACAAGATGACTGTGGTTTTAGCTGGGCTGTCTTTGATTGTCTCTTTCCCTGATCTCCCTTCTAAGCTTTTGACTGGTTTTCCTCTTTTTGTATCACACCCAGCTATTAGCCTCCACTAATTGTCAGCAGATTGGTCTGTTGTTTTTGACAATTGCTCCACAGTCTGATCCAATTAAAATTGGGCCCCTTTGCAGGGGTTGTCTTTGAGGCCACTCTCTGAGGCTTGCTCTGATCCCAGGAAAGCTCTTCTCAGCTTTCTCTTTATCTGGTTCTCTCAATGAAACTTTCAGCTGATCTACTCTTTCACTTGTTGGTGTCATTGAGCTGCCAGTCTCTTCTGAAGTATTCACCACTAAGATCTCTGTTGTTTTTAGCCATGCCCTTAGGCTTGAACTTCCCACACTCTGTTCAAAATAAAGTCAATCCCCTTAGGGAGAACTACAGAACTTCCTGTTTCTACACCTGCCTCTACCCAGGGGTAAAACCTCTGTGCCACTCTCTGGTGCTGGACACAGCTGCCCACTTTTCTTGGAGTGACATTCTTCTCTATGAGTGGGTGCTGCAGGATAAGGTAGTAGTGCCTGGTATTTTCAGCTTGCCCCAGCTCGAACCTCTGTCCTATGAGTGAGCTTGGACAAGGTGATCAGGGCCCGGTATTCTTGGCCTGCCATGCCTGGGGTTGAGTTTCCACTCTATGAGTAGGGGCTGGGTGAAGGAAGGAAGCCTCAGTCCTCTTGGCTGCAGTTGCCTGGAATAGAGTTTCTGTAACATGGAGCTGGATGTGGGGAGGGTAAGATATTCTGGGGGAGGGAGCCCCTTCTTGGCCAGAGTAGACCTTTTGTCATGCTAATCTGGGGGAGGAGAAAGAGTGGGTCGTGGCTCAAATGCCACAGACTTTTCCTGTTCTTACTGAGATTTAGTAGATTTTCTTGGATATGTTTTTCTATTTGCTCTATGCCCTAGGACAGTTTTCAGAGATTTTAAGTGTTTTTTTTTTTTTTTTTTTTTTTAATAGTTTACACTAGTTATGGTTGTTTTGCTGGGAAGAGAATTCACAGAGATCCACACACCATAGTTTTGGAAGTACTTCTGTCTGCCTGTTCTTTTTCATAGTATTCTCTTCTTTTTTATGTTCTTAATCATAAACCTATTTGTATTATAGCCTTCATTATTTGAAGTTCTTAGAAATCTAATCTTGCTGTGTGTTTAATCTGCTGGCTTTCATTAATGATGGTTTCCTTGCGTGTTTTGTAATTTGGGATTGTGAGTTAATTTTTACTGGTGCTTTATCTATGGGAGTCCTATAAGGCCTGGGTTGAAGGTGTATCTCTCCAGAACTGTTTTATATTTGCTTCTGCTTGGCATCCCATGGTTATTATCAGCCTAGGACCAATATTTATGTTAATTTCTCAGTATGAGATTGTTCAAATCCCAAATACATATGTGGTACAGGACCATGCTTATAATTTTCCAGGAGAGATTCTTATTTCACTTCAAACTTAGGCCAATTTTCCCTGTTTTGGTGGCAGATTTTTTTTCTAGTCCATCCTTTTATTGAGGATACTGGTTTTATGCACAAAGCTCAGCTTTATCTCTTTCCTTAAGTAGGTTTAATGCCATGTCTCTTGTCTCTGGCCATTAAAACCAAGTTCTCATTAGTGCTATTCAACAGAACTTGCCACAATGATGGAAAGATTCTATATCTGCACTGCCCAATATGGTAGCCACTATTCATATGTGTCATTTAAAGTTAGGAAAGGTGTGCATCAGGGTCGTATCCTTTCACCATACTTATTCAATATGTAGGTTGAGCAAATAATCCGAGAAGCTGGACTAGATAAAGAAGAATGGGGCATCAGGATTGGAGGAAGAGTCATTAACAACCTGCATTATGCAGATGCACAACCTTGCTTGCTGAAAGTGAGGAGGACTTGAAGTACTTACTGATGAAGATCAAAGACTATAGCCTTCAGTATGGATTACACCTCAACATAAAGAAAACAGAAATCCTCACAACTGGACCAATAAGCAACATCATGATAAATGGAGAAAATACTGAAGTTGTCAAGGATTTCATTTTACTTGGATCTGCAATCAACATCCATGGAAGCAGCAGTCAAGAAATCAAACGATGCATTGCACTGGGCAAATCTGCTGTAAAAGACCTTTTTAAAGTGTTAAAAAACAAAGATGTCGCCCTGAAGACTCAGCTGCTCCTGACCCAAACCATGGTGTTTTCAATTGCCTCATATGCATGCAAAAGCTGGGCAAATATTAAGGAAGACCAAAGAAGAGTTGACGCCTTTGAATTATGGTGTTGGTGAAGAATATTGAATATACCATAGACTGCCAAAGAACGAACAAATCTCCTTGGAAGAAGTACAGCCAGAATGCTCATTAGAAGCAAGGACAGTGAGACTACATCTCACATACTTTGGATGTGTTATCAGGAGGAATCAGTCCCTGGAGAAGGACATCACGCTTGTTAGAGTGTCAGCAAAAAAGAGGAGGACCCTCAACAAGATGGATTGACACAGTGGCTGCAACAATGGGCTCAAGCATAACAATGATTGTGAGGATGGCGCAGGACCGGTCAGTGTTTTGTTCTGTTGTACGTGGGCTCGCTATGAGTCGGAACCAACTCGATGGCACCTAACAACAATAACATTCATATGAAGCTATTGAACACTTGAAATGTGGCTAATGAGACTTAATTTTATTTAATATTAATTTAAATTTAAAGAGCCACATGGTGGCTAGTCACTGTCATATTAAACAGCACGATTTAGTGAGACTGACAACATATCTAAAGGCACTCACAGAATCATTTCCCTCACTTACCATTCTGGTTTTTAGTTCCCTCTTCACTTATGTCGCAGGGATTTCCCTTACTCTCCTGTGACATTAGCTGTGCATTAAAAAGAATGTTTGTTATATTTTATCTAGTGTTTCTAGATGTTTGTAGGCTGGAAGTTTTTGTATTATTTAGTTCACAATATTGCCAGAACTAGAACATAGTCTCTGTGCCTCTGGTTTCTCTCCCCTCCCTATTGCAAAGCAATTTTCCTAAAATGCAAATTGTTCATGTTACATTTCTGTTTTCAGAAGTTCCCTATTCCCTCAGAATGCAGCCCAAGCTCAGCCTGGCATCTGAGGTCCTCTATTACCTAGCCCCAGCCTATTTCCTCAGCCTTATCTTTCATTGCATCCTCTCCTTGTACTTCATATTCAAGCAGTGCTAAATATTTATAATTACTCAAAGGTGCTTGCTATTTCATACCTTAGACCCATTGTTCATCTTGCTTCTTCTTCCTGGAATACCCCCCTGACCCAACTCTGCTTGCTATCTGCTTAACCAACATCTGCTTATCTTTCAAAACAGCTCACTTGCCTCCTCTTCCTTTATGAAGAGTTTACTGATCCTCTCCTATTTTGTACCTCTTCTGGACACTGCATAGAATTTGGTCATAATGTTCAAAATGCTTTGTTGTGTTCTGTTGTTTACATGTCTATCTCCCTCCCAGTCTGAACTTGAAATGCCTTGCATTTAAAAAAAATCTCTGGAAGGCCCACACCTAGCCTAGACTGGCACATGGTAGCATTATTGCTGGCACTTCTCCTTTATCCCAGAGGGTAGTGGGACTAGCCATGGAGCAGGTGGACACAGAGCCTGGCACCAGGTGTTAGAGGAGCTCTGAATTCAGGGTAGATATGGTGTCTACCTTTAGAGAGCTCTCAAAATAATAAGCTGAAGCTCTGCAGACTCATCCTGCTTCAGATTTCCTCGCCAGTTCCCTTTCATTTTTGGAGAGTCAGTGTATGGTAACTGTGTAATTGAGAACCTGTTTGTTTCTTATCTTGTGTTCATGCAGGGAGCATCTGTGAGGCTGCACACACATCTCTGGCAGTTCCCTTTGGGCCTGTCCTTTATTCTTGTGCTTAAGGTAAAAAGGGCAGTGAGAATGAACAGAGAATGGATCAGTAAAATGTTGGCTCAGTGCTAGGAAAGGTTGCCCTGCCCCAGGGAACCTCCCTTTGCCGCTGAAAGGACTAAAGGCATCTCCCATAGTCCATCTACGGGTGGTCCAGAAAAGCAGCGAGACATTGACCTTTTAGTTCCAGGAGGACAAGAATGTTGGGTCTCCAAAGGAGCCTTACCCAGTGCTCAGCACTTAAGAGGGGCTTCTTGTTGTTGTTGATAGGTGCCATTGAGTCAGTTCTGACTCATAGTGACCCTGTGTACAAAAGAACAAAACACTGCCCGGTCCTGCACCATCCTCATAATCGTTATGCTTGAGCCGATTGTGGTAGCCAGTGTCAGTTCATCTCGTCGAAGGTCTTCCTCTTTTTCGCTGACCCTCTACCAAGCATGAAGTCCTTCTCTAGGCACTGGTCCTCCTGATAACATGTCCAAAGTCTTGCCATCCTTGCTTCTAAGGAGCATTCTGGCTGTACTTCTTCCAAGACAGGTTTGTTCATTCTTCTGGCAGTCCATAGTACATTCAATATTTTTCGCCAACACCATAGTTCAAAGGCATCAATTCTTTGGTCTTCCTTATTCATTGTCCAGTTTTCGCATGCATATGAGGTGATTGAAAATACCATGGCTTGGATCAGGCATAACTTAGTCCCCAAAGTAACATCTTTGCTTTTTAACACTTTATTTATTTATTTATTTTTGTTTTTCTTTTTTTTTAATTGTACTTCAGGTGAAGGTTTACAGAACAATTAGTTTCTCATTAAACAGTAGTACACATATTGTTTTATGACATTGGTTAACAACCCCATGACATGTCAACCCTCTCCCTTCTCAACCTTTTTTTTTTTTTTGGTGAAAATATACATAGCCAAAGATACACCATTTCAAAAATTTCTACATACACAGTTCAGTGAGATCGACTACGCTCTTCCAATTGTGCTGCTATTCTCACTTTAGATGAAGGTTTACATAACAAAATAGTTTTTCATTAAACAGTTAGTACACATGTTGCCCTATGACAATGGTTAACAACCTCACAACACATCAACACTGTCCTTACTCAACCTTGGGTTCCCTATCACCAGCTTTCCTGTCCCCTTCTGCCTTCTAGCCCTTGTCCCTGGACTGCTGTGCCTCATTAGTCCCATTTGGTTTTATGGGGCTGTCCACTCCCCGGCTGAACGGTGAACCTTGCAAGTGACTTCACCACTGAGCTAAAAGGGTGTCTGGGGGCCATACTCTTGGGGTTTCTCCAGTCTCTTTCAGGCCAGTAAATCCGGTCTTTTTTCTCTGAGTTAGAATTTTGTTCTACATCCTTCTCCAGCTCCGTCCAGAACCCTCTGTTGTGATCCTGATCAGAGCAGTCAGTGGTGGTAGCCCGGCACCATCTAGCTGTACTGGACTCAGTCTGGTGGAGGCCTTGGTAGCTGTGGTCCATTAGTCTTTTGGACTAATCTTTTCCTTGTATCCTGTTCTCTTCATCCTCCCTTGCTCCCGAAGGGGTGAGACCAGTGGAGTATCTTAGATGGCTGCTCACAGGCTTTTAAGACCCCAGATGCTACTCACCAAGGTAGAATGTAGAACATTGTCTTTATAAACTGTGTTATGCCAACTGAGCTAGATGTTCCCCGAGACCATGGTCTCCACAGCCCTCCACCCAGCGATTCAGTTCCTCAGGGAGTTTGGATGTGTCTATGGAGCTTCCATGACCTTTCCTTGTACAAGTTGTGCTGGTTTCCCCAGTATTGTGTACTGTCTCACCCTTCACCCAAGATATCACTTATCTGTTGCCTATTTAGCATTACCCTACCCCCCCCCCCATCCCTGGTAACCAACAAAGATTGTTACTTTTTGTGTGTAAACCTTTTCATGAGTTTTTACAGTAGTGGTCTCATACAATATTTGTCCTTTTGGGATTGACTTATTTCACTCAGCATAATGTCCTCCAGTTTCATCCATGTTATGAGATGCTTCACAGATTCATCACTGTTCTTTCTCGTTGCATAGCATTCCATTGTGTGTATGTACCATAGTTTGTTTATCCATTCATCTGTTGATGGACATCTAGGTTGTTTCCATCTTATTGCTATTGTGAACAATGCTGCCATGAACATAGGTGTGCATATGTCTATTTGAGTGATGACTCTTATTTCTCTAGGATATATTCCTAGGAGTGGGATTGCTGAATCTTATGGTATGTCTATTTCTAGCTTTCTAGGGAAGCCCCATATCATTTTCCAAAATGGCTGTATCATTTTGCATTCCCACCAGCAGTGCATAAGAGTTCCGATCTTCCTGCAGCCTCTCCAACATTTGTTATTTCTAGTTTTTGTGATTCGTGCCAGTGGTGCTGGGGTGAAATGGTATCTCATGGTGGTTTAATTTGCATTTCTCTAATGGCTAGTGATTGTGAGCATTTCCTCATGGGTCTGTTGGCCACTTGAATGTCTTCTTTGGTGAAGTGTCTATTCATTTCCTTTGCTCATTTTTTAATAGGATTATTTGTCTTTTTGTTGTAGAGGTGTTGGATTTTCTTGTAGATTATGGAGATTAGATCTTTGTCGGACTTGTACTGTCCAAAATTTTTTTTCCCAGTCTGTAGGTTCTCTTTTTACTCTTTTGATGAAGTCTTTTGAAGAGCATAGGTGTTTGATTTTTAGAAGATCCCAGTTATCTAGCTTAACTTCTGGAGTCTGTGTGTTGATGGTTATGGTTTGTATCCTGTTAATGCTCTGTATTAGGGCCTGTAGCATTAGTCCTATTTTTTCTTCTATGAACTTTATAGTTTTTGGCTTTATATTTAGGTCTTTGATCCATTTTGAATTCGTTTTTGTATATGGTGTGAGGTATGGGTCCTGTTTCATGTTTTTGCAGATGGATATCCAGTTTTGCCAGCACCATTTGTTCAAAAGACTGTCTTTTCCCCATTTGATGGACTTTGGGCCCTTGTTGAAGATCAGGTGACCGTAGGTGGATGGATTTACATCTGGGTTCTCAATTCTGTTCCATTGGTCAACGTATCTGTTGTAGTACCAGTACTAGGCTGTTTTGACTACCATAGCTGTATAGTAGGTTCTGAGGTCA
Organism: Dugong dugon; assembly: GCA_030035585.1. Taxonomy (NCBI): domain Eukaryota; kingdom Metazoa; phylum Chordata; class Mammalia; order Sirenia; family Dugongidae; genus Dugong; species Dugong dugon. The sequence goes on along the minus strand of CM057465.1, from coordinate 115,667,584 downwards.
GGTAGTGTGAGTCCTCCTACTTTATTCTTCGTCTTCAATAGTTCTTTACTTATTTGGGGATTCTTCCCTTTCCATATAAAGTTAATGATTACTTTTTCCATCTCTTTGAAGAATGTTGTTGGTATTTGGATCAGGATTGCACTGTATTTGTAAATTGCTGTGGGTAGAATTGTCATTTTCACAATGTTGAGTGTACCTATCCATGAGCCTGTTATGTTTTTCCATTTATGTAGACCCCTTTGGGTTTCCTGAAGTAGTGTTTTGTAGTTTTCTTTGTATAGGTCTTTTACATCCCTGGTTAGATTTATTCCTAAGTATTTTTTTTTTTTTTAGGGACTATTATAAATGGTATTGTTTTCCTGATTTCCTTTTCATTGTTTCCTTTATTGGTATATAGGAATCCAACTGATTTTTGTATGTTTATCTTGTATCCTGCTATTCTGCTGAGTCTTTCTATTAGTTCCAGTAGTTTTCTCGTGAAGTCTTTGGGTTTTCTATGTATATTATCATATCATCCTCAAACAGGAACAGTTTTACTTCTTCATTACCAGTTTTGATGCCCTTTATTTCTTTTTCTTAGCTTCTTGCTCTAGCTAGAACTTCCAGCACAATGTTAAATAGGAGTGGTGATAAAGGGCATCCTTGTCTTGTTCCTGTTCTCAAGGGGAATGTTTTCAGCCTCTCTCCATTAAGAATGATGTTGGCTGTTGGTTTTGCATAGATGCCCTTTATTATGTTGAGAAATTTCCCTGCTATACCTATTTTATTGAGAGTTTTTATCGGGAATGGGTGTTGGACTTTGTCGAATGCCTTTTCTGCGTCAATTGAGATGATCCTGTGATTCTTTTCTTTCCTTTTATTTATGTGGTGGATTACGTTGATTGATTTTCTAATGTTGAACCTTCCTTGCATATCTAGTATGAATCCTACTTGGTCATGGTGTATTATTTTTTTGATATGATGCTGAATTCTATTGGCTAGAATTTTTGTTGAGAATTTTTGCATCTATATTCATGAGAGATATTGGTCTGTAATTTTCTTTTTTTGTGGCATCTTTGCCTGGTTTTGGTATCAAGGTTATGATGGCTTCATAGAATTTATTTGGAAGTGTTGCTTCCTTTTCTATGTTCTGAAATAGTTTGAGTAGTACTGGTACAAGCTCTTCTCTGAATGTTTGGTAGAATTCTCCAGTGAAGCCATCTGGGCGAGGGTTTTTTTTGTTGGGAGTTTTTTTTATTACCTTTTCAATCTCTTCTCTTGTTATGGGTCTGTTCAGATTTTCAACATCACTTTGTGATAGTTTGGGTGGGCAGTGTGTTTCTAGGAATGTATCCATTTCCTATAGGTTTTCAAATTTGTTGGAGTATAGTTTTTCATAATACTCTATTATGATCCTTTTTATTTCAGTTGGGTCTGTTGTAATGTCCCCCATTTCATTTCTTATTTGGGTGATTTGCGTCCTCTCCTGTTTTTCTTTTGTCATTCTGGCCAGTGGTTTGTCGATTTTGTCAATTCTTTCAAAGAACCAACTTTTGGTTTTCTTGATTCTTTCTATTGTTTTTCTATTCTCTAATTCATTATTTCTGCTCTGATCTTTATTATTTCCTTTCTTCTGGTGGCTTTGAGCTTTTTTGCTGTTCTCTTTCTATTTGTTTGAGTTCTGTAGTTAATGTTTTGATTTTGTCGCTTTCTTCTTTTTTGATATGTGCATCTATTGCTATAAATTGTCCTCTGAGAACTGCCTTTGCTCTGTTCCAAAGGTTTTGGTATGATGTGTTTTCATTCTAGTTTGATTCTAGGTATTTTTTGATTCCATCTCTGATTTCTTCTATTACCCAGTGGTTTGTAAGCAGGGTGTTATTCAGTTTCCATGTAATTGATTTTCTTTCCTTGCTCTTTCTGTTGTTAATTTCTACCTTGATGGCATTGTGGTCAGAGAAGATACTTTGTATTATCTCAGTGTTTTGGATCTTGTTGAGGAGTGCTCTGTGGCCTAAGATGTGGTCTATTCTGGAGAACATTCCATGTGCATTGGAAAAGAATGTGTACTTTGCAGCTGTTGGGCGGAGTGTTTCATATATGTCTATGAGGTCAAGTTGGCTGATTGTGCCCTTTAGGTCTTCTGTATCTTTGCTGAGTTTCTTTTTAGATGTTGGGTCATTTACTGAGAGCGGTGTGTTGAGGTCTCCTGCTATTATTGTGGAACTGTCAATTTCTCTTTTCAGTGCTGTTAGAGTTTGTTTTATGTATTTTGGAGGCCTGTCATTGGGTGCGTAGATGTTTATTATGGTTATGTGTTCATGGTGGATCATCCCCTTGATCATTATATAGTGTCCTTCTTTGTCCTTTATGGTGGATTTTGTTTTAAAGTCTATTTTATCTGAGATTAGTATTGCCACTCCTGCTATTTTTTGGTAGTTGTTTGCTTGATATATTTTTTTCCAACCTTTGACTTTTTATAAATTTACATCTTTATTTCTAAGGTGTGTCTCTTGTAGATAACATATTGATGGATCCTTTTTTTAAAATCCATTCTGTCACTCTCTGTCTCTTTATGGGTGTATTTAAGCCGTTTACATTCAGGTAATTATTGATAGGTGTGAGTTTATTGCTGTCATTTTGTAGTGATTTTTTTTGTGGTGCTGATGTTTTCTTTGTTCCTCTTACTCTCATATGCTGAATTCCTTTTGTTTGTGGATTTTTTTTTCATTTCTTTTGTTTTTGTAGGTTTTGTTTTTACTGAGACTTTATGTTTTTCCTCTTTATTTTTATAAGCAGTTTTGTTAACTTTCTTTGTGGTCACTGTGAAATTTTCCCTTATCTTTCTAAGTTTGAAGCAGTCTATTATTACTTGGTATCATCTTGCCTTCCTCTCCATTAGAAGGTTTTATACCTACACCATTTATTCCCTCTTTTATTGTTCTGATGTTGTTGTCATTTACAGATTAACTGCTCGGATTCCCTGTTGTATTTCTTTTGGTTTTGGATAGTCCTTGAGAGTTCATTTCCTAGATTGGTATCTGGCTGGTACGATCCTGCATCCTAGATTCAGCCTGTGACCTGAAGTTATTTGTTCTCAGACTGAAGGACTCCCTTTAATAATTCTTGTAAGTTTGGTTTGGTTTTTACTTGTTCCGTTAATTTCTGTTTATCTGGAAATGTCCTAATTTTACCATTATATTTGAATGAGAGTTTTGCAGGATATATTATTCTTGGCTGGCAATTTTTTTCTTTCAAGATTTTATATATGTCATCCCATTGCCTTTTTGCCTGCATGGTTTCTGCCAAATAACCTGAGCTTAGTCTTATTGTTTCTCCTCTGCATGTGACTTTTTGTTTTTCTCGGGCTGCTCTCAGGATTCTTTGTCTTTGGTTTTGGCAAATGTGATTATGATATGCCTTGGTGATTTTCATTTGGGGTCTATCCTATATGGGGTTCGTTGGGCTTCTTGGATGGCCAGCTTTTCATCTTTCATGATATTGGGGAAGTGTTCTGTCAGCAGTTCTTCAATGATCGTCTCTGTGTTTTCTGTTTTCTCTCCCTGTTCTGGAACTCCGATTACTCGCACATTTTTGCTTTTGATTGTATCCCACATAATTCTCAGGATCTCTTCATTTTTCTTTGTTCTTTTTTCTGATATTTCCTCAGAGTTGTATCTAAGTGTTTGTCTGCTATTTCACTGATCCTGTCTTCTGCCATTTCAAACCTGCTCCTCAGCTCTTCTATGACGCTGTCCATTTCTGAAATCTTGTTGTTTACCTTTTGGATTTCTAATTGTTGTTGTTGTATGATTTCTAGTTGTGAATTTATTTTGACTTTTTATTCCTGCATTATTTTCCTGAATTCTTCCGTTTTTTGTCTGTATTTTCCATGAATTTTTCTGCCTTTTCCATGAATTTCTCTATTTTTTCCTCATTCTTGTCTGCTTTTTGCTTCAACTCTTGGATAGCTCTGAATATTAGAGATTTGAATTCCCTATCAGGTAGTTCTAGTGCCTTTTCTTCTACTGGAAAGTCATCTGGTGTTTTATTTTGAATGCCTACTGGAACCATCCTGTCCTGTTTTTGTAAATGTTTTGATATTGTCTACTGTCTTTGGGGCATTTGGTAATTATTTTTCTCATTTATTGATTGTAGATTTGTTTGTTTTGTCCTTTTTATGTTTTATTTTACTGTCTGAGCAGGTGGGCTGTGTGTTCTTTGTTGTTTGCTCATCTGTGTGCATGATACTTTTCACCTCTTTCTCCAATTGGCAGGGTCAGTTGCTCAGATATGGTACAACAGGGCAGGTCTAGCTGAAGAGGAGTTGCTGGGATGGATTGTTTGTGGCACTTACTACAACCACCAGGGTGGGCCAGTAATCAGTGCAGGGCAGGTTCCAGTATGCCATGCCTGGGCTGCTTGGTGGTGTGATTTTCAGTGCATGGTGCAGGTAGGCAGGATGGAGGGGGGAGATAGTGATGTGTGGAGCTAAGATGGGTATGGAAGAGAGGAGAGAGGAACAGGAGCCAAAAACATACAAACAAAAAAGACTGCTAGGGGAGCTTGCCATTGGAGTGGAGAGATGAGAGACTATGAAATGGAGAAAAACAAAAAGGAGAAGAAAAGAATGAGTAAATAAAAATTAGAAAGAAAAAGGAAAAGCAAAGATCCTAGGGATCCCACCAGTGCGGCTATGAGGTCTGGGGAAATTGCTCCCAGGCTGTGAAGTACAGCGAGGCTAGAAGGCATAGGTGTCACTCAGTGCCAGGTATTCAGAGGACAGGAAGAGAAGGAAAGTATACAGTGATGAGAAACTGAGTAATGAAGAAAGACAAAAAGGGAAAAGAAAACAAAACAAACAAATTAGAAAAAAAAGAATAAGAAAAACCTCCCCCAAAACAGAAAAAAAAAAAAAAAACCCAAAAAACAAGAAAAAAGAAATGCCCCCAGGGATCCCTCTGCGTGTCTGCGCAGACTGAGGGGGTAGGTCCCAAGCTGTGCAGTACTGCCCGGCTAGAACGGGCTCCTAGTTCAAGAAAAGAAAAAGAAAGCAAAACAAACAAGCAGTTCAAAACAAATAAACAAAAAGCCCCAGGATCCCACCAGCATGGCAGCACAGGCCAGGAAGCAGTGTCACATTCAAGTGGCATTTCACAGCCTTTCAGGAAGAAGCAAAGATGTCACACAGAGCCAGGTATTTGAGAGAAAGGAGAGGGGGCTGGTGAGAGGTAAGGAAGAAATCTAAAGAGCAAAAAAAAGCAACAGCAGCAGCCAACAAATGGCACTTAGGGAGCCGGCCAGTGCAGGTGGGTGGAATCCAAGTGACACCAGGGTGAAGCCAATGCTTCCCAGCCAGGAGACTGTGGCCGCAGGAAGCAGATGAGGCCAAGTGGGGGTGAAGAAGGGTGGGGGTTGGGAAATCATATATCACTGGTTACTGGTTAGTCTGTCTCCTGCTAGAAGCTCCATGAAGCTGCTGTCTCATACCCACTGTTCACTGGTCTCTGATAGGAGTCCAAGATGACAGATCCTTGCTGCATTATCTCATAGGGCACCTGTGCATGTATCTCTCCTCACTCTCTGTTCTCTGTCAGTTTCTTACTCCATTTGGTGCTTGGCTGAGTTCTTTATCTCCTCATTTGATGCTTAGGGTTTCGGGATTGCCGTTTTCTCTTTTTGGCTTAGTTTTTCAGATCTTTGCTGTGGAGGGATGGTATGGTGCTTCTGCCTATAGCGCCATGTTTCCCAGAAGTCCGTCGTTTGATTTCTTGACTGCTGTTTCCATAGGCATTGATTGTGGATCCAAGTGAAATGAAATCCTTCACAACTTCAATCTATTCTCGGTTTATCATGATGTTGATAAATAGGTCCTTAGGGAAATGTTTTTTGGATTGAAATCTGATTAGTTTGTTCTTGTTTCCCAGGATGGATGTGAGCTGCTCTCATCTTGGGCTTGTGAGAAGGAAAAAGAGTGGTGGGCTCTAACCCTAACTCTGCTTTTAACTAGTTTGTCTTTCTGTCCATCAGTTTCCAAGTATTGTATGTAAAGTATCTAGTATAGAGCCCAGGCACTTTCTGGGTGCTCAGTGACTGTCTCTTTTCTTTTCTAGATCCTTTGGGATGTTTGGAGTCACTTTATACATGAGAAAGCCTTTTTTCTTCCTTCTCCTCATACCCTTGTCAAGCCCTTTACAAGCTGGAGCAAAGGCCATGTGTGTGTGTGTGTGTGTGTGTGGTGTAATGTATATATGTGTGTGTGATGCGTATGTGTGTGATGTGTATGTTTATGTGTATGTAATATGTGTGTGTGTGATGTGTATGTTTATGTGTATGTGATATGTACATGTGTGATGTGTATGTGCATGTGTGTGTGATGTGTACATGTGATGTGTATGTGTGTAATGTGTATGTGTGTGATATGTACATGTATGTACATGTATGTGATGTCTCTGTGTCTGTGATGTGTACGCTTGTGTGTATGTATGTGTGTGTACAGAAGATTGGAATCAACCCAGTGTAAAGAGGAGATCCACTCAATACCCAGGCCACCAACTTATTCTGTTGTCTACCCTGACTTCTCATCCTAATTATTAGCAGTCTTGTAAGGGGCCTCAGCCTGAAAGAAATTGGTCTAAAGAATCTGACTGATTGACAGAACACTTCCTAGACATGCAAAAAATCACGTCAGAGGACTGTTATGATCCAGGTTACCAGGGAGGGAAATCCTGTCCTCATGAAGGCACCTGTGGGAGGAGGGAACCCAGCTCTTTGCCTTCATCAGCTGCTTTTATTTCTTTAATTCCTTCATTAACTTCAGCAGGAGTCTCAGGCCCGCTTCCACATTGGCTGCTGTCTGCCATTTCCCTGGGGGAGAGCTGGACACTGGGCTATAATCACTCCCATTAGCAGTTACTTGGACCAGTTCAGCTCTGACATCTGCCAGACCTGCTGTGCTGCTCACATATGAGTGGAGGCTGCATCCGCTAAGCTCTTTATTTCCCACCCTTGCCCCCAGTAGGTGACCTTAGCACAGGCCGGCATATCTGAATCTCTTGCACTGTGAAGCCTGGGAAGACAAGTTCCAGTAACCGCTGCTCCTAATGACAACATCTTTGCTCCTTGGCACTTACTGAAGTGAGGTATCTTAGGAGCAGAATGTGGAACGTGACCTCAGAAAGAGATCCAGCCCGGAAAACAGCCATTGGTTTCCCATGCTATGAATAAATATTCCCTTGGAGGTTAAGGTGTGAGCTAAGTGGAATATGATGATAATGCCAGCTACCTTTAATTGAGTACCTACTCTGAGCCAGGCACTGCACTAAACCTTTCACACATATGATCTTTCTTAATAACTCATGACGATCCATTAAGGTAGGTATTGGTCCCTTTTTTAGTGTAATTTTTTATTGTGGTAAAATATATATAGCATATAATTTGCCATTTTAACCATTTTTTATGTGTATAAGTCCGTGCCTTTAATTACATTTACAATTTTATGCAACCATCACCATTATTTCCAAAACTTTTCATCACCTCACACAGAGACTCTGTACCTATTAAGAAGTAAATTCCCACTCTCCCTTCCTCCCAGCCCCTGATAACCTCTATTTGCTTTGTTTCTAAGAATTTGCCTATTCTGGATATTTCATATAAGTGGAATTGTACAATATCTATCCTTGTATGTCTGGTTTATTTCACTTAGCATAATGTTTTTAAGGTTTATACGTGGGGCCCCAAATAGTACGTATATTGTAGCATATATCAGAATTTCATTCCTTTTTATGGCTGAATAATATTCCATTGTATCTATATACCACAATTTGTTTATCCATTTATCTGTTAAGTATAGAACTACCCAGAAGTGGAATTACTGGGTCATACAGTAGTTCCCCCCTACTCGTCTGTCAGTTTGTCGTACTGTGGGGGCTTGTGTATTGCTATGATGCTGGAAGTTATTCCACCAGTATTCAAGTGCCAAGAGGGTCACCCATGGTGGACAAGTTTCAGCTGAGCTTTCAGACTAACACAGACTAGGAAGAACGACCTGGAGGTCTACTTCTGAATAAAATTAGCCAGTGAAAACCTTACAAATAGCAGCAGAACATTGTCTGATATAGTACCGGAAGATGAGCCCTTCAGGTTGGAAGGTACTCAAAAAATGACTGGGGAAGAGCTGCCTCCTCAAAGTAAAGTAGATTTTAATGATGTGCATGGACTCAAGTTTGTGGTACCTTCGTTTGCTGGCAAGAATCAAAACGAGAAGAAACAGCTGCAAACATCCACTAATAATCGGAGCATGGAATGTACAAAGTATGAATCTAGGAAAACTGGAAATAGTCAAAAATGAAATAGAACACATAAACATCAATATCCTAGGTATTAGTGAGCTGAAACGATATTGGCCATTTTGAATCAGAAAATTATATGGTTTACTATGCTGGGAATGACAAATTGAAGAGAAATGGTGTCGCATTCATCAACAAAAAGAACATTTCAAGAGCTGTGCTAAAGTACAACACTTACGCTTACAAGAAAGACCAGTTAATACGACTATTATTCAAATTTACACACCAACCACTAAGGCCAAAGATGAAGAAATTGAAGATTTTTACCAACTTCTGCAGTCTAAATTGATTGAACATGCAATCAGGATGCATTGATAATTACTAGTGATTGGAATGCGAAAGTTGGAAACAAAGAAGGACTGGTAGTTGGAAAATATGGCCTTGGTGATAGAAACAATACTGGAGATCGCATGATAGAATTTTGCAAGTCAAATGACTTATTCATTGCAAATACCCTTTTTCAACAACACAAACAGCAACTATACATGTGGACCTCGCCAGATGGAATACACAGGAATCAAACTGACTACATCTGTGGAAAGAGACAATGGAAAAACTCAATATCATCAGTCAGAACAAGGCCAGGGGCCTACTGCAGAACAGACCATCAATTGCTCACATGCAAGTTCAAGTTGAAGCTGAAGAAAATTAGAATAAGTCCATGAGAGCTGAAGTATGACCTTGAGTATATCCCACCTGAATTTAGAGACCATCTCAAAAATAGACTTGACGCGTTGAACACTAATGACAGAAGACCAGACGAGTTGTGGAATGACATCAAGGACATCATACAAGAAGAAAGCAAGAGGTCATTAAAAAGGCAGGAAAGAAAAGACCAAAATGGATGTCAGACGAGACTCTGAAACTTGCTCCTAAACGTCGCGTAGCTAAAGCAAACGGAAGAAATGATGATGTAAAAGAGCTGAAAAGAAGATTTCAAAGGCGGCTGGAGAAGACAAAGTAAACTATTATAATGAAATGTGCAAAGAGCTGCAGTTAGAAAACCAAAAGAGAAGAACATGCTCAGCATTTATCAAGCTGAAAGAACTGAAGAAAAAATTCAAGCCTCGAGTTGCAATATTGAAGAATTCTATAAGCAAAATACTGAACGTCAGAGGGAGCATCAAAAGAAGATGGAAGGAATACACAGCTTTACTGTACCAAAAATAATTGGTTGACATTCAACCATTTCAGTAGGTAGCATATAATCAAGAACCAATGGTACCGAAGGAAGAAGTCCAAGCTGCACTTAAGGCTTTGGTGAAAACAAGCCTCCAGGAATTGACAGAATACCAACTGAGATAACTGAGATGTTTCAACAAATGGATGCAGCCCTGGAAGTGCTCACTTGTCTATGCCAAGAAGTTTGGAAGACAGCTACCTGGCCAACTGACTAGAAGAGATCCACATTTATGCCTATTCCAAAGAAAGGTGACCCAACAGAATGTGGAAATTATCGAACAATATCATTAATATCACATGCATGTAAAATTTTGCTGAAGATCATTTGAAAGCAGTTCCAGCAGTACATGGAAAGAAAACTGCCAGAAATTCAAGCTGGATTCAGAAGAGAACATGGAATGAGGGATATCATTGCTGATGTCAGATGGATCCTGGCTGAAAGCAGAGAATACCAGAAAGATGTTTACCTGTGTTTTATTGACTATGCAAAGGCATTCAACTGTGTAGATCATGACAAATAATGGATAACATTTCAAAGAATGGGAATTCCAGAACACTTAATTGTGCTTATGAGGAACTGGTACACAGATCGAGAGGCAGTTGTTTAAACAGAACAAGGGGATACTGCATGGCTTAAAGTCAGGAAAGGTGTGTGTCAGGGTTGTATTCTTTCACCATACTTATTCAATCTGTATGCTAAGCAAACAATCCAAGAAGCTGGACTATATGAAGAAGAACGGGGCACCAGGATTGGAAGAAGAGTCATTAACAACCTGCTATATGCAGATGACACAACCTTGCTTGCTGAAAGTGAAGAGGACTTGAAGCACTTACTGATAAAGATCAAAGACTATAGCCTTCAGTATGGATTACACCTCAACATAAAGAAAACAAAAATCCTCACAACTGGACAATAAGCAACATCATAATAAATGGAGATAATAATGAAGTTGTCAAAGATTTTATTTTACTTAGATCCACAATCAACATCCATGGAAGCAGCAGTCAAGAAATCAAACGATGCATTGCACTGGGCAAATCTGCTGTAAAAGACTTCTTTAAAGTGTTAAAAAGCATAGATGTCACTTTAAGGACTAAGGTGTGCCTAAAAACTAAGGTGTTTTCAGTTGCTTCATATACGTTTGAAAGCTGGACAACGATTAGAGTAAGGAGGATTGAAGAGGAATGGGCGCCTTTGAATTACGGTGTTGGCAAACAATATTGAATATACCATGAACTGCCAAAAGAATGAACAAAGCTGTCTTGGAAGAAGTACCGCCAAAATGCTCCCTAGAAGTGAAGATAGTGAGACTTTGTCTCGCATACTTTGGACATGTTATTAGGAGGGAACAGTCCCTGAAGAAGGACATCATGCTTGGTAAAGTAGAGGGTCAGCGAAAAAGAGGAAGACCCTCAATGAGATGGATTGACACGGTGGCTGCAGCAATGGGCTCAAGCATAACGGCAATCATGAGGATTGCTCAGGACCAGTGTTTCATTCTGTTGTACATAGGGTTGCTATGAATCGAAACTGACTTCGACAACACCTAACAAAAACAACATGGTTATTCTATATTTCACTTTTTGAGGAACTGCTAGAATGTTTTCCACAGCTGCTGCACCATTTTTACATTTCCACCAGCAGTATACAAAGATTCCAGTTTCTCCACATCCCCACCAACACTTGCTATTTTTAATTTTTCTTTTTAAAGTTACATCCATCCTAGCAGGTGTGAAGTGGTATCTCATTGTGATTTTTATTTCCCTAATGACTAATTATGTTGAGCATCTTTTCATGTGCTAATTGGTCATTTGTATATCTTCTTAGGAGAAATGTCCCCTCTTTAACTGGATTGTTTGTCTTTTTGTTATTGAGTTATAAGAGTTCCTTATATATTCTGGAGATTAAATCCTTGTCAGATGTATGATTTGCAAGTATTTTCTCCTATTCTGTAGGTTGTCTTTTAACTTGCTTAGTAATGTTCTTTGATGTACAAAAGTTTTTAATTTCGATAAAGGTCAATTTATCTATTTTTTCTTTTGTTGCTTGTGTTTTTGGTATCGTATCTAAGAATTCATTACCAAAAACAAGGTCATACCCCCGTTTTTTCTTCTAAGAGTTTTATGGTTTTAGTTCTTATATTTAGGCTGTTGATCTATTTTGAGTTAATTCTTGTATATGATGTGATGTGTGGGTCCAACTTAGTTCTTTTGCATGTGAAAATCCAGTTGTCCCAGAACAATTCATTGAAGAGATTAGTCTTTCCTTATTGAATGGTCTTGGCACATTTGTTGAGAGTTAACTGGGCATAGATGTTTGCGTTTATTTTTGGACTGTCGATTCTATTTCATTGGTCTTCATGTCTATCCTTATGCCAGTACCACACTGTTTTGCTTATTGTAGTTTTTTTTGAAGTCAGGAAGTGTGAGTCTTCCTACTTTGTTCTTCTTGATCAAGATTGTTTTGGCTATCTGGGGCCGCTTGCAACTCCATATGAATTTGAGGATTGGTTTTTCCATTTCTGCAAAAAAGGCTGTTGGAATTTTGATAGGGATTGTGTTGAATCCATAGATCACTTTGGGTAGTATTGACATCTTCATAGTATTATGTCTTCTAAACCTATGAAGACAAATTTATTTAGGTCTTCTTTAGTACTGTCCCCTTTTTACAGCTGAGTAACCTGAGACTCAGAGAGGTGAAATAACTAGTTCAAGATCACACACAGCTGTTAAGTGGCAGAGCTGGGACCACCGACCCCAGAAGGAATGCTCTCACCACCACACCTGCTCTGCCTTGCATGATGATGGAACATAGAAATTTTCAAAGATTGTGCATGCCAAGGGGAGGTGGAAATACTGCAGGTTGTTAGTTCTAAATCCCTCATCTATCAGGTATTGGTTGTACAGACTGACCTCCCAGAGGCTGGAGAAAGCAGGCTCAGCTCAAACTGACCTTTATGCAAGAGGTAGATTTAGGGTCACGACTCACTCCCAGGGATGGGTAAGACCTGGGCCAACTAACCACTGTGGTTTCACTGCATCCCCTCCCTCATGCTGCATGGTGCTATGTAGAAAAATGAGCCCCAGCAGCAGCAACAGCAGCGTTAAAGGTAAGGCAATCAAGGCGTGGGGCATGCAGCCTGAAGTATATGGAGAAGGAGAAAGAGGCAGGCAAGCTACCAGCCTTGCTTTGATGGGGCTAGGAATGGGATATCTGCATTATACATCAGCCTCAGATCTGTTTTGAGCCCCAGTTGCTCTACTTATTTCCTTCACACCAAACCCCCTAAAGCCATTGCTTCCACCTTGCTGCCTTCCTGAGTTACTGCCCAGTCATGGACTAAGTCCATGGGGTGAGTCAGCATGAGCTCCCGAGCTCATTGGTGCAGACCCCACCCACACCATTCATCTGACCATGCCTTCTGCCCACCGCTGCGGGTTGTCACATTCACCATCACCCGTTTTGGGCCTTTGTTTTTATCAAGGTGCCGTACCTCTAAATGCCCCTTTATTTTCCTCTCTGCCAGATACATCTTCCTCTTATTTCCAATTCCCGTTTTAGAAATCTCTGAGATTACCAAAAGCTCCACTTGGCTGGGGCCACTTGAAAAAACCGTTTACCTGTTCTCTCTTCCCAAACAGTTATATTCAAGGTATAGCTCCATCTACTGGAAATTGGGACCTCCCTAAAGGTGGCTCACTGAAATCAGTGCCGGGCACATGAATTTGTAGAAATATGTGTCTGGGGCTGCCTTTTTATCAGCCTGCCCTGCCCATTGTTTTTCAGTGCCTTAGGGAGAGGCAGATGGCCCAGTGGAAAGAGCCCTGGACAGGGTAGAGGCCAAAGCTGCCCTGCTGCCTGCAAAACATGCTGTGGCTGATCCCCTCGCAGAGGCCTAAAACTGTCTCCTGAGCCTGGAGCTCAGCCGGGCCTGTTCTACACTGAAACGCATCGGTGCAGCTGGTGGAACCTCAAAGCGACTTCTCCAGGAATCCCGTGTGAAGTGTAGGTCGCCCCTCCTACCGCGTCCCTCCTTTCTGGCGGCTGCCTCCTCCTCCTCTCTCACCCGCCTGGCTCACCGGGCTCCCCACCTTCCTTTGTCTTCCTGCTGATCCAGTGAGCCAGGCTTTCTCCTTCTCTGGTCTTTCTTCCTCCTCTCCCCCTTGAATCCAGTCCTGGTTTCCCCACCGCCAGCCTCCCTTTCCTCCCCGCCTGGGCTCGCTCCCCGCCTCCGCCCCGCCCGCCGTCGTCTCGGTCCGCTCAGCACCGCGCCTTCCCCCGCTCGGAGCTACCCGGGGCTTGGCTTGCCCAGTCCGGTAGCTCCAGTCCGGATCTCGCTGCTGTCCGATCCGGGTACGAGTCCCAGCCGGTGGGGAGGAGGCGGCGGCGGCTGGCCCCGGCTCCCCTTTGGCCGCCTCTCCAGCCCAGGGTTGGCGGGGAGGGAGCAGCTGGGCAGCCCCCGAAGTCCCGCAGAGGACAATGCACCCAGCTCTAGGCAACCCCCGCTCGATCTCATCGTTGTCCAGCTCCTTCCCGCCGCCCCCAGCCGCCGCCCGGCTGCAGCCCCTCTTCCTCCGGGGGGGCTCCTCCCGCGGCCGGAGAGGCTCGGGCGACAGCAGCACCAGCACCAGCACCAGCAGGGGGGGAGGCGGCGGCAGACGCGGCGGGGGCGGCGGCGGCTCCCCCAGCAGCAGCACGGGCGCCGAGCGAGAGGACGACGACGAGAGTATCAGCATTAGCAAACCACTGGTGCCAGCCGCCGCCGCCGCTGCCGGGCTGCCAGGACCCCCGGTTCAGGGGAGCGCCCCAGCTGCCGACCCCGCACCCACCGCCTTCTCCTCCTCCTCCTCCGCCACCTCGTCTTCCACCTCCACGCCCACTTCCTCCTGCAGCATGACAGCCGCGGACTTCGGCGGGGGTGCCGCGGCCGGGGTCGTCGTGGGCCCCGGGGGTCGCTCGGCTGGGGGAGCTGGAGGCACTGGGACCGGCAGCGGCGCCTCCTGCTGCTCGTGTTGTTGTTGCTGCGGCCGCCAGGCCCGACCTGCCCGCAGGGGTCGGCGCCGCGGCTGCGCCCCCGGCCCGGGCTGCCGCTGGGGCTACCAGGCGCTGTCCGTGGTGCTGCTGCTGGCGCAGGGCGGTCTTCTGGACCTGTACCTCATCGCTGTCACCGACCTGTACTGGTGCTCCTGGATCGCCACTGACCTGGTGGTGGTGGTGGGCTGGGCCATCTTCTTCGCCAAGAACAGCCGTGGCCGTCGGGGCTGCCCGGCGAGCGGCGCGCACAATCACCACCAGCACCACCACCACGCCGTGCCGCCTCTGCACCTGCCCGCCGCCTCGGCCGCCTCGGCAGCCTCTGCCGGGGCCGCCGCCGGGGCCAAGGCGCGAGGCGGCCGCGGGGGCGTGGGCGGCGCGGGGGGTGGCCTGGGAGCGGCCGGGACAGCTGGCGAGTTTGCCTTCGCCTACTTGGCCTGGCTCATCTACTCCATCGCCTTCACGCCCAAGGTGGTACTCATCCTGGGCACGTCCATCCTGGACCTCATCGAGCTGCGCGCGCCCTTCGGGACCACCGGATTCCGCCTCACCATGGCGCTGTCTGTACCCCTGCTCTACAGCCTGGTGCGGGCCATCAGCGAGGCAGGCGCCCCCCCTGGCTCGGCGGGACCCCTACTCCTGCAGCCCCAGCAGCACCGCGCCGCCGGCTGCTTTCTGGGCACGTGTCTGGATCTGCTCGACAGCTTCACCCTGGTGGAGCTGATGCTGGAAGGCCGCCTCCCGCTGCCCGCGCACCTGCGCTACCTGCTCATCGCCGTCTACTTCCTCACCCTCGCCTCGCCGGTGCTCTGGCTCTATGAGCTCAACGCAGCAGCCGTGGCAGCTTCGTCTTGGGGCCAGGCCTCGGGGCCCGGGAGCTGCAGCCGTCTCCTGCGCCTGTTGGGCGGCTGCCTTGTGGACGTGCCCCTGCTGGCGCTGCGCTGCCTCCTGGTGGTGAGCTACCGGCAGCCCCTCTCCGTCTTCATGCTCAAGAACCTCTTCTTCCTCGGCTGCCGCGGCCTGGAGGCCCTAGAGGGCTGCTGGAACCGGGGCAGTCAGGCCTCCCCCAGTAGGGCCAGGGGAGGTTATGGTGCTCCACCCTCTGCCCCACCGCCGCCCCCTCCACCGCCACCACCTCAGGGAGGCTCCCAACTGGGCCACTGCATCTCGGAGAATGAGGGGGGCCCCCACGGCTATGTAAACACCCTGGCTGTGGCCTCCCAGAATTGAGGGGGATAAAGCCAGGGGGCCTTGCTTTTGAGTTGAGTGTCCCCAGCTTCCTTGTCTTCAGTCCTTCTCTCACCCAGATTTGGTCAGGCTTCTTTGGAAAAGGTAACTGTTAATAGGCCTAAGGGCCAGAGTGTCCATCTGCACCCCTTGGGTCAAGACTGCTTGGAGGGAGACCAGCAACTAATGGTGAGGGAGGTAGGTCCACTTGTCCTATTCTCCCTTCTCCATACCCTACCCTGATCCTAACCTCCAAGAAGCTGGATACTTCTGCTTCTTGCTCTTCTCACCTCCACCCTAATTCCCATCCATTCTGAGGGAGAATGGAGGAAAGGGGTGCCCAGGCAGGGAGTTCTGGTCATTGGACCTTCCTCCTTGCTTGGAAGTGCCAGCCTCTTCTAGGCTGTGGTTAGTGGCCATTGTCCCACACCTTGAAACTGACCCAGAATCCACTGTTCCCCTGATGTGTCTATTGGATAGCTTCCCGATGGTAGATGCAACGTGTATGTCCCTGTGTGTGTGCGTAGTGTTGTTTTCTTGTGTTCACCTGTGGCCCCTTGCAATGGGTAGGAGGCCTGGGGACACCCTGCCCTCCCTACCACACATACCACCACCTCCTCTTTCCTACCTGAATTTGTGGCCATGAATTTCTTGCAAGAGCTGGGCCCATGGGAGTTGCCCAGTTGCTCTCCTCCAAGAGAAAAGCTAGCCCAGGCTCTTCCTCAATCCTGCTCCTCTCTTCTCAACTCTGGAAGAGGAGGAGTCCATACTTCAAGGACCAAACTGCACCCTTTCTTGGGTGAGTGAGCATTTCTACCTCCGTGCTTTCAACTTGCATTGCATCATGTACTGATGCTGCTTGCAAAAAAAAAAAAAAACAAACAAACAAACAAAAACAAACCACAAAACACTCAAAAGTTGCATTCAACATGGCCACTGGATCCAGCTAGGGTTTGGTGCCAGTATTATTACAGGGTCTGTGGAGTATCAGCCATTAGCCTGCCCTCCCTCTGTCCCTCCCACTGCACTCAGAACTCTCATCCTTCCTGTGATTTGGTGCTGGTTGGATCAGATCTTGGCTCAGAGCAACAGCTTCAGTGGGGTTCCTGGATGGATGTGAAGTTGGGTCTCTCATAGCCCAAGGGAGTAGGAAACCCAATCCACCATCTGTCCTTCTGGGAAGCTTGGTGAAGATCAGAAAGGCTGGTGGTGACCTTTCTCCTCTGTTCTGGTTAAGGGTATCTTTAGGGAAAAGGCAGGCTGTATGGAGTAAGGTGGGTGGCAGTGCTATTAGGTGCCCCCCTCCAGCCTTCCTCCATGGTGTTCCTCTTGTTGAGGTTGGTGACAAGAGGCATCCAGGGATTGCCCACTTGTAGTCTTGATGTGGGATGTCACTTCTGGAATCTTTGAGGCATGGTACGTTCTTTTAGGGGAGGTAAGAGTACAGGAGGCCTATAGGGAGCAAGGCCAAGAAATACTCACTTTCCTCCACCCCTCCATAGGATGGGATGGGGACATAATCTTAAGATATTTTTTTCCCATTCTCCCTTCTTATGTTTGGAAAGTTTAGTGTGGTGTAATAAAACCTGAACAAGGGACCAGAAGACATGAATCTGGTTCTGATTCTCACTCATGAGCTATGAATGACCCATCACTTCTACTCTCTGAGTCTCAGAGTTCTCGCCTTTGAAAATGAGGAGGTTGGATGAGTAATCTCTAAGTCACCTTCCAACTCTAACATTCTTTGAGTTTATGGGTCTCTAAAGCCCTAGTTGTCATGCTCTCTGTAAAGGTGAAGAGGAGAGGAGCCAGGCAGAGTGGACGTATGGAACATTTCCTGCTTCTGCACTGGCTGGGAGGGCAGAGACGAGGCTGCTGGCACTGGTGCTGGGGTGGAATTGCAGGGTCTGTCATAGCTGCACTGTTTCTGGTTGTCTCTAGAGCCCCCACCACAGGGAGGGACGAAAGGTGCCAAGTCACTGACCACCAACTCAGTGCCCAGGCCAAGGGTCCTATTTTATTTTGCTCCAACTGGGACTGTCTCAGAACAAAGGGCCATTTGGGGCTCTTCTCTCCCCAACTTCCTGGGGGCTTGCTGGCAGAAAAGGTCTATATAGACAGAGACACAAGAGGGGCCAGTGGCTTTACCAGAGTTCTCTTGAGTCTCCCCCTACTCTCAGAGGGGAGGATGATAGGGGGAAATATTTATACTCAATGCACTATCTGGCCTCCCAGGTCCTCACCCGACTAGGTCCAATACTAGCTAGCTGGATTTTGCAACTAATTTTTTTTCCTGCCTTCTCTCCTCCCTTCTACTAACTCCTCTCCTTTCCTTTTGAATTCCATGTGCTCAAGGTTTGGGGTCCCAGCCCTGGGTGGCCCCAAGAGCTGCTTCCTCTGTTCCCATGTCCTCTCTCCAGCTTTGCTCTGTTTCTCTGCTACCTAATCTCAGTGACTGTAAAAGGACATGTGTCTGAGCCATGGCCGGCCCCTGGCTGGCCCCGACCCACCCCCTTTCTATTGTTTAAACAGTGGTCTCCCTGCTGAGTGACTAGCTGTACCATCTCTGAGTTTTCTGGTGGGAGGCTGTGATAGATTTCCATGAACTGCCACTTTCCTGAGTACATCAAGAGACCAGTGGGAACTGGACCAATTCTGGCAAAGGCCAGGCCTGTTCAGGCCCTCTCTGATGACCCTCAACTCACCCCTGAGCACCCTTTTTCTAACATTTGGTGCAAGCACTTCATGCTCAGGGGGGCCAGTACCTTCCTTCTGAGATCATTTTCACTTGCTTCCCTTGCCCCACTCACAACAACAAAAGGCCACCAAAGTTTCCTTCTTCTTGCATCGAGGGTCATCTACGATGCAGGGATTGAACCTGAGATCTCTGGTGCCCAGGGGTCTAATAAATCAGATGGTGCGCTCTCATCTAAAGCTTATGTCAGCAGATGGTTCACAGAAAAGAACACTGGGTTGAGACTCCAGTCTTATCTACCCCTAGCATTTGAGCAAGTAAGGTGGTCCCCCTATCTGAGCCTCCAAGTCCTTATCTGGTTTAGAAAGGAGTTGGACTAGACCCTCTCGAAGGGGCTTTCCATTTTAACACGGCTTGGTTCTGTTTTTCTGGAAGAGAGCTAGCTGGCAGCCAGAGCCTGGAAGGAAAGGGAAGTGGCACCTCACTAGCATCTATCACTTTTCTTTTTCCTCCTCTTTTTAAAAATAAAGCCAGACTCTGTTCTGAAAATAAAAAACTTGAGACTTGTGACAAGCTTCCTGTGTGATTTGTTTCAAGATCTTTCCTGTCCTGGTTTCCCTACTAAATTCTTAAACGTCACTATGACATTTGCCATCATTTTATAGGTCTGTGTTAACATTGTGGGTACACCTTGGCTATTTGTTTCTGGGCAGTTGGCATGGTATTCAGGGAGGCAATGTGGCCTTGTCCAGCCAGGTTTTATATAGTGTGGCTAACTCAGAAGGACTCTCAGCCCAGGAGTGATTCCCCCACTCACCCGGGCTTTCCCTCCCATTTTTCCCCAAGAATAGCTTACCAAAGGAGGAAACACTAATAACATTAATTACTCTGCCCTCCTCCATTACCCTTGTCCCAGCCAGAAGCATGAATTCTTATGTACGAACAGAAAGAAAAATGCCATGCTTTTTTTTTTTTTTCCAACACAAAGGGGGTATTACGTCTAAGGCAGAACATTGGGTGTGCACCAAAATAAAATTATAGTATTTTTAAAAGCATAGAGACAGCCAGTACTATTCAAACTGCTTTGTGTTGTTACCCTAAAGTTTGATTCATTTGACTATTCCAGAGGCTCCACAGGGGTCTGACCTAGCAGGGCTGTTGTTGTCGGGTGCCATGGAGTTGATTCTGACTTATAGCAACCCCGTGTGATAGAGTAGAACTGTCCCATAGGGTTTTTGTTGTTGTGTTGAGAACATACACAGCAAAACATACACCAATTCAACGGTTCCTACATGTACAATTTAGTGACATTGATCACATTCTTCAAGGTGTGCCACCATTCTCACCTTCCTTTTCTGAGTTGTTCCTCCCCCATTAACATAAACTCACTGCCCCCTAAGGTTCCCATCTAGTCTTTCAAGTTGCTGTTGTCATTTTGATCCCATATAGATAGTTCTTAAAAGAGCATAATGTTCAAGACAGATATATATATATTTTGTACTTCAGGTGAAGGCTTACAGAACAAATAGTTTCTCATGAAACAGTAGTACACATGTTGTTTTATGACATTGGTTAACAACCCCACAACATATTAACCCTCTAACTTCTCAACCTTTTTTTTTTTGGTGAAAATACACACAGCCAAAGATACACCATTTCAAAAATTTCTGCATGCTCAGTTCAGTGACATTGACTACGCTCTTCCAGTTGTGCTGTTATTCTCACTTAAGACGAAGGCTTACAGAACAAAATAGTTTCTCATTTAACAGTTACTACAAATGTTGCCCTATGACAATGGTTAACAATCTCACAACACATCAACAATATCCTTACTCCACCTTGGGTTCCCTATCACCAGCTTCCTTGTCCCCTTCTGCCTTCTGGCCCTTGTCACTGGACTCCCGTACCTTGTTAGTCTCATTTGGTTTTACGGGGCTGTCCACTCCCAGGCTGAACGGTGAACCTCGGAGGTAACTTTACCACTGAGCTGAAAGGGTGTCTGGGGGCCATACTCTTGAGGTTTCTCCAGTCTCCTTTAGGCCAGTAAATCTGGTCTTTTTTTTGTGAGTTAGAATTATGCTCTACATCCTTCTCCAGCTCTGTCCAGAACCCTCTGTTGTGATCCTGGTCAGAGCAGTCAGTGGTGGTAGCCGGGCACCATCTAGCTGTACTGGACTCAGTCTGGTGGAGGCCTTGGTAGCTGTGGACCATTAGTCCTTCAGACTAATCTTTTCCTTGTATCTTGTTCTCTTCATCCTCCCTTGCTCCCAAAGGGATGAGACCAGTGGAGTATCTTAGATGGCTGCTCACAGGCTTTTAAGACCCCAGACACTACTCACCAAGGTAGAATGTAGAGCATTGTCAAGACAGATATTTTTTGCTAGTAAGCTAAACTATTGTTTGGTTTTAAGAAGACTTCAGGGGGGATTTTTGGTTTAAGGTTTAAAGATTATCTCAGGACAGTGGTTTCAGGGGTTCATTCAATCTTCATGGCTCCAGGAAGTCTGGAGTCCATGAGAATATGAAATTCTGTTCTGCATTTTTCCCCTTTTGATCAGGATTCTTCTATAGACTCTTGATCAAAATGTTCAGTAATGGCAGCCGGGCACCATCCAGTTCTTCTAGCCTCATGGCAAAGGAGGCAGTTGTTCATGGAGGCAATTAGCCGTAGATTCCATGTCCTCCTTATATTCCTGACTCTCCTTCTTCTTCTGTTGCTCCAGGTGAATACAGACCAATTTTTGTGCCTTGGATGGCTGCTTGCAAGTTTTTAAGATCCCAGGCCCTATGCAACAAACTAGGAGGTTGAACAGAAGAGCTAAACAAGTTATTAGGCCAATTAACTCGGATAGCCCATGAAACCATGACCCTAAACCTCCAAACCAAGAAACCTCAAATCCCATGAGGATTTTGGTTGTACATAAGCAGCCTCAGTAGTTACTCTTTTTTTTTTTTTTTGGTCATTATTGTGACTGCATCTGTCTTAGGCTGTGTTGGCTAGAGAAGCAAAACCAGTAAAGCATATGAATATACATATAGAGAGATTTACATCAAGGAAATAGCTCATGCAATTGTAGAGGCTGGAACGTCCCAAGTCCATGGATCAGGATAGAGGCTTCTCTCAATTCTCGTAGCTGCAGGGGCTGGTGAACCCAAGATCAGCAGGTCGGAGAACAGGGGCTCCCTCTCACAGGCTGTGAAGATCCATGAATCCCAAGATCAACAGATAAGCTGATAGCTCAAGTCCCAAGAACCAGAAGTCAGACAAACAGGAGGTAGCCGCAGGATCCAGAGCCAGCAGAAAGCCAGAATGTCTGCTTATATTCAGACGCAGGCCACACCCCCAAGGAAACTCCCTTTCAACCAGCTGGCTACTCACAGCAGATTCAATTATGGGAGTGATCACATATAAACACTGAGAATCATGGCCCATCCAAGTTGACACACAATCTTAACCATCACAGTCTACCCCTTGTCCACTTGGCACATGTACACATCTCCTTAAACCATACATAATCTCTGAATAAAGCCAATTATAAAGTCATACTTGCACCTAACATGATACAACTAACATGTTGTCTTAGTCATCTAGTGCTGCTATAACATAAATACCGCAAGTGGATGGTTTTAACAAAGAGAAACTTATTCTCTCACAGTCCAGTAGGCTACAAGTCCAAATTCAGGGCATCAGCTGCAGGAAAATGCTTTCTCTCTCTGTCAGCTCTGGAGGAAGGTCTTTGTGATGCATCAGTCCTCCTTTGGTCTGGGACCATCTCAGTGCAGGAACCTCAGGTCCAAAGGACACGCTCTGCTCCTGGCACTGCTTTCTTGGTGGTATGAGGTTCCCATGTGTCTCTGCTTGCTTCTCTCTTTTATATCTCAAAAAAGATTGGCTTAAGACACTATCGAATCTGTAAACCTCATCAGTAGAACTGCTGCTAATCCATCTTATTACATCATAGTGATTGAATTTATAACACATAAGGAAATTGCATCAGATTACAAAATGGTACTCAATCATACTATACTGGGAATCATGACCCAGCCAAGTTGACAGCTATTTTGGGGGGACATATTTAAATCCATGACATTCCAGTCTTTGGCCCCGCAAAATTCATGTCTTTGCCACATATAAAACATATTCACCGCATCATATCATAATAAAAGTCTTAAATCAACTCCAAGTCCAAAATCCAAAAAACCCCTCTTCATCTGTGAAATCTAGAATACAAGTTAGCAGCTTCCAAAGTTACAATGGC
The DNA here is from genome assembly GCA_030035585.1 of Dugong dugon. Lineage (NCBI taxonomy): Eukaryota > Metazoa > Chordata > Mammalia > Sirenia > Dugongidae > Dugong > Dugong dugon. Next base: position 115,644,859 of record CM057465.1, on the reverse strand, counting down.
AGAACAGGCACAAGCTAGACATTTCCATTACAAATGGGAGAAATTGCAGGGAAAGAAGGCATAACAGGCACCAAGCAAGTCGTTAGAACACACTACATTAGCCCTCAAGGCTTGAAAACAATCCTCTGTTATCTGAGACCGTTTACACAATAGCCCTGTCCTCTAGACTCTAGGTAATGGCCACACTCTCTAGGTTCTGAGTGGAGGTCCCTCAGCCCTGGGCTTCAGCTCTGCCTTCCAGGCCCACTGGGACAGCAACTCTTCTCCTTTGGTTTTAGGTGCACCATTCTCCTAGTCCATCAGAGTGACAACTCCACCCTTTGAAATAGCAGAGGCCAAGGCTCTACCCTTTGAAACCCCAGAGGTCTCAGCCATACTTTTTGAGACTGAGGCAGCTTGGCTTCTTGTGTTCCTTTTCTCTTCAGCTTCTGCGTCCTGTGGGCCTCTTGGCCCTCGGGCCTCACGCCTGCATCTGCCCTGCTGGGGCGAATGTTCCAAAAGCTCTGTGGCTCCACCAATAAGTGCCCGGAGGCACCCTACTCCACCAGAACGCCTCCTGCACACAGGCACTCAGCTCCCTTACTCTGTGGGTTGGCTCCAGTGCCGTCTTGTGCTGTTCTCCTGGTTCTGCTGCTGTTGGTTCTCTGCCGCTGCTGGTCCTCTGCCACTGCCACTCCTCTATCTATTCACAGTTTCAAAACCACTTCCATATTTTAGGTATCTGTTAGAGCAGCACCCCACTCTCTTGGTACCAAATTTTGTCTTAGTCTTCTAGTGCTGCTATAACAGAAATACCACAAGTGGATGGCTTGAACAAAGAGAAGTTCATTCTCTCACAGTCCAGTAGGCTACAAGTTGAAATTCAGGGCATCAGCTCCAGGGGAACACTTTCTCTGTCAGCTCTGGAGGAAGGTCCATGTCATCACTCTTCCCTTGGTCTGGGAGCTTCTCTGTGCAGGAACCTCATACCACCAAGAAAGCAGCACCAGGAGCAGAGCACACGTCCTTTGGACCTGAGGTGTGACAGGAGTGGAGACCATGGGCATTTGGATGACTTCTTCATGCAACTTAGCTTGTGCCTTCAGGTCCTGCTTGGGCCCGATCTCGTATATACCACTTCCATTTAATGATGGAGTGCTGCTGTGCATGTCCAACTTTATAACTCTGTTGGTCAGACAACACCCAGTTCATGATGGGCAGCTCAGGCCTCATGGTGACTTGGTAACCCATGGTTAAGTGTTCAGTCTTTACTAAGGCCCAGTAACAAGCCAAAAGCTGTTTCTCAAAAGGAGAGTAGTTATCTGCAGAGGATGGCAGGGCTTTGCTCCAAAATCCTAAGGGTCTGTGCTGTGATTCACCAATAGGGGCCTGCCGAAGACTCCAAACAGCATCTCTATCTGCCACCAACACTTCAAGCACCATTGGATCAGCCGGATCATATAGCTTAAGTGGCAGAGTGGCTTGCATAGCAGCCTGAACCTGTTGCAGAGCCTTCTCTTGTTCTGGGCCCCATTCAAAACTAGCAGCTTTTCAAGTAACTTGATAAATAGGCCAGGGTAGCACACCCAAAAGAGGAATATGTTACCTCCAAAATCCAAAGAGGCCCACTAGGTGTTGTCCCTCCTTTTTAGTTGTGGCAGCAGCCAGATGCAGTAACTTATCCTTCACTTTAGAAGGAATGTCTTGGCATGCTCCACACCACTGGACCCCCTAGAAATTTCACTGAGGTGGAAAGTGCCTGAATTTTTGTGGGATTAATTTCCCACCCTTTAGCACACAAATGTTTTATTAATAAGTCCAGTTATTGACATTTCTTCCTTACTAGGTCCAATCAGCCTAATATCATCAACGTAATGGACCAGTGTGACATCTTGTGGAAGGGAAAGGCAATCAAGTTCCCTGAGGACTAAATTATGACATAGGGCTGGAGAGTCGACATAGCCCTGAGGTAAGAAGTGAAGGTATATTGCTGGCATTGCCAGCTGAAAGCAAACTGCTTCTTGTGGTCCTTTGAAACAGGTATGGAGAAAAAGGCATTAGCCAGATCAATAGCTGCATACCAGGTACCAGGACATGTATTAATTTGCTCAAGTAATGAAACTATATCTGGAACAGCATCTGCTATTGGAATCACCATCTGACTAAGTTTTCGATAATCTACTGTCATTCTCCAAGATCTATCGTTTTTTTGCACAGGCCAAATAGGCAAGTTGAATGGGGATGTGGTGGGAATCACCACCCCTGCATCCTTCAACTTCTTGATGGTGGCAGTAATCTCTGCAATCCCTCCAGGAACGTGGTATTGCTTTTGGTTTACTATTTTCCTAGGTAGGGGCAGTTCTAATGGCTCCCACCTGGCTTTTCCTACCATAATAGCTCTTACTCTATTTGTCAGGGATCCAAGGTGGGAGTTCTGCCAGTTGCTGAGTATATCTGTTCCAATTATGCATTCTGGAACTGGGGAAATCACTACAGGATGGGTTTGGGGACCCACAGGACCTATTATGAGACGGACATGAGCCAAGACTCCATTAATAACCCGACCTCCATATGCCCCCACTCTGACTGGTGGGCCACAGTGATGTTTTGGATCTCCTGGAATTAGTGTCAGTTCAGTATCCAGTAATCCCTGAAAAGTCTGATTATTTCCTTTTCCCCAATGAACAGCCACTCTTTTAAAATGCCGTAGATCCCTTTGGGGAAGGCTGGGAGGAGGATTAACAGTAAAAAATTTTGGCAGTGTAGTGGAGTCCTTCCTCAAGGGGATCGGCTTCCCCTTCATTCAAGGGGTTGTGGGTCTTTAAACTTGTTCAAATCTGGGAATTGATTGAGGGACCATGACTCTCTATTCTGACGATTTGAGTTAGACTGCTGCTCACCTGAACTAGAATTCATCTGTTTGTACACATCAAGTAAATATTTAGTAAATTTACTATCTATTTCACTCCCAGGGACACCATGACTAAGTAGCGAATGCCATAAATTCATACGAGTCAGACTATTCTGATTACTGCTTTAACTCCGCTGTCCACTACTGTAACCACGCCCACTTTGTCTTTTGTCAATTGAGTGCTGCCACTTGACCCCTACTACCACTGGGTCCAATCAGCCCCATTGTAGTTAGGTGTCTTAATTCAGTTAGGGCAGTTCCCACTGTCAAATCTGATTTACAAAAAATAGCAATCACAGCAGTCTTCAAGGATGCTGGAGCTCCCTTCGCAAATTTGTTCCTCACAGTTTTGGTAAAAGGTGTGTCCTCTGGGCACTCCATGTGTGGTCTGTGGGTCTAACCTGATAAATCTACTCTAGTATGCCAACTTCCCTAAGCCTTTGGATGCCTTCTTCTACAGTATACCAAGGCAGGTCTGGTACTTCAATTCGATTTAGTGTAGGCTACTTCATAATCCATGCTTCAGCAACCCAACTGAATAAACTATTAGATCCTTTTCTAGCTTCTCGAGCTGAAACATTGAATGAAGAATCTGTGCTTAGTGGACCCATATATAAACTCAGACTGATCCATCTTTATGTTCCTTGCACCATTATCCCACACTCTAATAGCCATTCCCACACACATTCCCCAGGTTTCTGTTTGTACATATTAGAAAAGTCAAGCAGTTCTTTTGGAGTGTAGCATACCTCTTCCTGGGTCATACTTTGTACTTTACCTTTTGGGGCTTGCTGGGACTTAAGTCTAGTTACAGGTCAGGAAGCCAGAATCAGTAGTGTGGAATTGTTTTGAGAACATTCAGCATTGTTTTGTAAAGCATCTGCCTCAGGCAATGCCCCAGGCTCTTTAGAGGCAGCTGGGCTAGGGCTAATCTCATTAGATGGGAGTGGAGGGGCTAATGGTTTTTCTGGTCAAGGTGGTTTAGCGGACAAACATGGAGTAATCTCTTCAGATGGGAGTGGCTCTTGCTGGCAGGAGTGATTCAACAGAATTTAGGGGCTCTGTCCCCAGCTTCCTGATTTTATGCCCATATGTCCCCATCCCAAGTTTCAGGATCCCATTTCTTCTCAATCAGTGCCCTTACTTTAACTTCAGACACCTCTCAAGGTTGGCAATTGGGCTGGTGTTTAATTCAGCCCGTCGTACAGTAAGACTCTGGGTTTGGTTTTCGGCAATTTCAGCTCTGTTACTACAAGAAATAAGGCTTTCTTTCAAAGCACAAGTGGAAGTCTTGAGGAGCTTTGACTCTGAAACCCTGAGCGTTATCTCTTTCTTTCACCAGTTTGTCTAGCAAAAGTCGGACCAACCAACCAGCTTCCTTATGCTTCTAATTCTGACAAAACTGTAGAAAGATATCACACACGTGTTCACCCAGAGACTCGCTTTTCACCAATAGCTGTTCTACCGGTGGTGATATTTTGCGTATTTGTATCACCACCTCGCGCCATGGATTAGCAGTGCCCTCTTTACCGCTGGAAGCAGAGTCATCAACATCTTTAAGACTAACCAGATTTGAGAACCAATTTAGAAAACTCATCCTGACAATTTTGTTTCTCTAGAACCACTCTCAGTACCAAATGTCTTAGGCTGGGTTCTCTAGAGAAGCAAAACCAGTAAGGCATATACATATATACAGAGAGAGATTTATATCAAGGAAACAGCTCACACGATTGTAGAGGCTGGAACGTCCCAAGTCCATGGGTCAGGATAGAAGCTTCTCTCAATTCACGTAGCCACAGGGGCTGGTGAACCCAAGATTGGCTGGTCAGAGAGCAGGGTTCCTGCTCTGTTTTCTACAACAGCTGTACCATTTTCTATTCCCACTAGCAATGGGTAAGGATTCCAATTTCCTCACATCCTCACCAACATCTGTTCTCCTTTTTTTAATCTTAGCCTTCCTAGTGAGAGTGAAATGAAATCTCATTGTGATTTTGATTTGCATCTCTCTGATGGCTAATGACACTGAGCATCTTTTCATGTGTTTGGTGGTCATTTGAATGTCTTCTTTGGTGTCCGCATAGGGTTTTCTTGGCTGTAATCTTTATAGAAGAAGATCACCTGGTCTTTCTCCCACAGAGCAACTGGGTGGGTTTGAGCCGCCAACATTTTGGTTAGCAGTTAAGCACTTAATCATTGCACCACCAAACTTCCTTGACCTATTAGGACAAGGGAGGCACAATCACAGGTAGACGGAGGAGCCCAGGAGTTTGAGATTTGCTCTACTTCTTACTAGCTGTGTGGCTTTGGACAATCACCTGACCTCCTGGAACTTTTGCATCATTTATAAAACAGGAGTAATATTACTTACCTCACAGGGCTGTGGTAAGAATTAAATGAAGTGACATATGCAAAAATGATCCTTTCCTTCAAGACTCTTACAAACATGATGGGGGAAAATCTAACGCATTAAATAATTGGAGAACAACATAAGATCATGTCTTCACTTCTTCCTAAATCTAGACGCAAAATAAAATGATTAATTTGATTAAGTATGTTATAAATATTTATAAATTTCTTATGTAGTTAAGCAAGCTAGCTCTCACCAATTTTGATTAGCTGGCACATACATGGAGGCATTTTGTGAAAGGTGAGGTGCAGGCGTAGGAGTGATCTATTCATGAATGGGCAACGCTGGGGACCACACTCAAGGCTGCGTCTGACCTGCAATTCTGGCCCTAGTGAAGAGCATTGAAATATATCATATGGCTGATGCACATCTTTGTTGTTGTTAGCTACTGTCGAGTAGGCCCCAACTCCTGGTGACCCTGTGCACAACAGAACTAAATGTTGCCCAATCCTGTACCATCCTCATGATCCGTTTCAGATTGGACCTTGTGATCCATAGGGTTTTCATTGGCTGATTTTCAGAAGTAGATCACCAGGCCTTTCTTCCTAGTGATACACATTAGCTCATTTAACCCTCACAGCCACCTCGAAGGTAGCTTCATCTCCATTTTCTAGAGGCTCAGAAAGACGACATAGCTTGCCGCATGTAGCACTACAGTCAAGAGGGGAGTTCAGGTTTGAGCCCAGGTCTGTGGGCCTCCAAAGCCTCTATACTATCCCAGGCAGCCTTTAGACTGCAGCTGCTAACTAAGTCCAACCTCTATTCCATTACAGCTCTACAGTATTGGCTGAAAAGCAGGGGCTGGTTTTCATTTTTTGTGTGAGTTCCGTGGAAGAGATGTTGACAAGGAAAAACCAACAAGAAGGACAACATGTGAGACCACAGGCCAAAGTAGTGAGCCAGTCCATCTTGCCCCTCAGCTTTCTGCTCCCTCTCTTCCTCCTCTAAGGCCACCGTTGCATCTTCTTACTCCCAAATCAGAGAGGAAAGGATCCAATAAAGTAATCCATAAACCAGTCCAGCTGCTGTTGAGTCGACTCCAACTCATGGTGACCCCATGTGTGTCAGAGTAGAACTGTGCTCCACAGGATTTTCAATGGCTGATTTTTTTGGAAGTATATTGCTAGGCCTTTCTCCTGAGGTGCCTCTGGGTGGACTTGAACTTCTGACCTTCTGGTTAGCAGTCAAGAGTCTTAACTGTCTGGACCACCCAGGGACACCAAGTAATTCATACTAAGGTGATAATTACCTAAGGGGCTACTCCTAGGAAAGAAACCTAGATATCAGAGTGGGAGAGGAGTGTTTGGGCAAAACTTCTCAAAAAATAAAAACCAGTTGCCATCAAGTCGATTCGGGCTCATGGCAACCCCATGTGTTTCAGAATAGAAATGCGCTCTATAGGGTTTTCACTGGCTATTTTCAAATCATGAGAGGGGACTCCGTGTTCCTCCCATGGACAAGGATAGCCCAACAGGGTGACCCCGCTGCCTTAATCAACCGAAATGGACAAGAGTGTGGACCCAATGCCAGGATCTGGGAGAGGCAGTGGGGCATGGACACCGAGGGAGAGGCCAGGATCAAGAAGATAGACCTGGAAGCCATTTAGGAGTGATCTGGAGGTCACCTGTGGGAAGAAGGCATCCACCTAGGGTCTGCCCTGGTAGAAAGCAGTAGGGGCATGCCGGCTTACCAGCTGATACCTGTGAGATGGAGGATGTTGGCTGCTTTATTATACATTCTTCTATAATATATAATCTCTAGAATCTATATTGTTTCAATTTTTCCACTATGAGTATATTTACTCAGTCAACAAATTTATTGAGCTCCTATTCTATGCCAGGTATTGCAGCATATATTCCATCTATAAGCTAAGAACAGCAAACAATAGAGGGTGAGAGCAATACCAGCAGGAAAAGAGGCTGGATAAACAGTGCCCCAAGCTCATAATCTGCTCTGATCCAGATCAGATCACAGAGCTCCTCTTTGCAAAGAGGCAATGAGACCTAAGGAAGCCTCGGGACTTCTAATGAGAGGCACGGTGCTGTAGGGATGGCAACACCTAATGATGGTTCCCATTCATTGAGTGCTTCCTGGGCGTACGGCGCCACCTAAGTACTTCATGTGGATATTTCATCCACCCCTCTGGAGATCCCTATAAAGTAGGAACTACTGTGGTGTCCACTTTAGAGACGAGGAACCTGAGACCTAAGGAAGATAGCTTGGTTAAAGCCAATCAGCTGGTAAGCAGCAGAGCCAGGATCCCAGCCTCCTGTTCACTGCCTTCAGACTCGTCTCCAACCTGCTTGACTTGTGAGACACAGGCCTGGTGGGAACGCTGCTCTGCATTTTACTCTGAGATAAAGGAGCCCCCGCTGGCGCAAACTGTTCAGCACTTGACTACTAACGGAAAAGGCTGGTGGTTCAAACCCACCTAGAGGCTCTGAGGGACAAAGACCTGGCGATCTGCTTCTGTAAAGATTACAGTCAAGAAAACCCTATGGGGCAGTTCTAGTCTGTAACATGGAGTCTCTATGAGTTGAAAAACAACTGGATGGCACCAACAACAAAGCCTTCTTGGGCCCTGATGTTCCTGCATGGCCTGGTGCCCTCCCTGGCTTATGGTCCTTACCTGGCAGGTATTCTCAGGTGGGGCTGGGGTTGAACCGGGCCTAGCACGTCCCTTATTTATTTGGGAAGGGAAAACACCAACTGCAGTGTCTAAAGGCTATAGGATGAAAACTCCCCATTGCACTGTTAGTACATCTTCTTCCTTATCCCCTATTTAATTTTCAAAGATAAGCAGGAAATAAGTAAAATTCATCATACCCTTGCACCTCAGCTCCAATGGCTGAATGGACGTTTACGTGACTGAATAAAACCTCTTCAAAATCTGAACACTTTGGAGGACCTTCCTAAGCAGAGAAGAGAAACGGGTTTAGAATCAAAGTTGCAAGCCGTTGTAAGATATCAAGCGATGTCTAGATCACCACCTCACATATAATTTATTCCTCTGTGTGTGTGTGTGTGTGTGTGACTAGGATCAAGACAGCAGGCAGGGAGAAGTCATGGAAATTCACATTAGAGTTGGGAGCTTGCATAGTGGTGTGTGTGCTCCATTGCAGGTCTTGGGTCACCCACTAACTGTGGTGTCTTCTGCCGACCCTGAGCCACCCCTGCTGCACTCTATTTAGAAGAGAGACCAGAATGGTGGGAAAGCCACAGTGTGGAGGGCATCTGTTCTTAGTTGGGCTCTTCTGGGTGAAACAGGATTTTATTAGCCCTGGTTCAGAAGACTACAAAAATAAAAGCATGGCTCTGATACATATGCTCTTGAAGCTTTTGGCATTTGAGTAACAGCAGACACCACAGTCAGGCTGACAGAATTTCCAACACTTATGGTAAGCAAAGACCAGTGTGAGATCAAGGGCTCAGGAAGAGGGGAGGGACTGTGTGGAGGAGCAAGGGAATGACATTAAAGAAAGAAGGGGCGAGGAACTGGAGAATGGTATGGCTCTATCATATGAAACGCCCAGAATTTGGAGACCTGGAGGCATAGTGTTAACAGCTCGACTGCTTACCAAGCAGCTCCTTGGAAACCCTATGGGGCAGTTCTACTGTGTCCTATAGGGTCACTGTGAGTTGGAATCGACTCGATGGCAACAGGTTTGGTTTGGGGTTATTTTTTTTAAATAGACAGAAATAGGTTAGTGGTTGCCGAGGGCTGCATAGAATGGGAGGGAGAGGCTTAGGGAGGTGATGACTAAGGGGTGATGGGTTTCTTTGGGGGGTAATAAAATGTTCTAAAATTAGTTGTGGTGATGGTTGTGTAACACCACTATGAATACACCACACGTCACTGAACTAGACATTTTAAATGGGTGAATTGTATGGTCTGTGAATTGTATCTCAATAAAATTATTTAAAAAAAACAAGCAGCAGCCCTGCAGATAAGGGAGGCATGATGGACGATGCCTACTGAGGACCTTCATCAGTATGGCCTCAAAGACCAGCAAAGCTAGAATTCAAGGCTTGTGAGAAATGGAATAAAAATGGAAAGTGTGCTTCAGGGCAACTACGACTACAGCACTTTGGGGCCGTTTTGCTGCCAGGCAAGAGCCCTGGCTCCATCAAGGGAAGAGTCCATCATGGTATTGCACACCCTGGATATATAAGTGCTTATTAGAAGCTGGGGAAATGTCACCAAAACTTGGTAGGCATCTAGACCTAAAGACACCCACCTCTAGGACTTTCGGAGAAAAGAGATGGAGCCCGAGAGGCTGGCGGCTGGGAGGGCTCAGTTCCTTTTCTCCCTCACCTGGTCCTTGCTGCTGTTGGACTGAGTATGGAGCACACACAGTCTGGGACTTAGAGCCTTGGTGGCCTTGCTGCTGCCAGGCAAAATCTCACTAAAACAAAGAACTCCAACTAGGAATGCGTTTACCTCTAATAATATATGACTCAAAATAACCACTAGAAATTCTTATCAGTTAACAAATTTATTCATTCTTTTGTTGATGATCTATCCTTCAAATGATGCACACACACACACATACACACAGCTGTTATACTTGGTTTCCCATCACATTTTAGAATCATCTCCTCCTGCCAAAGTGTGGAACTACAGCTAATGACTCAGATGTAGGCGATGGACAACACTCTATTCCAGGGTCAGCCAGCATCCATGTGTGTCCTTCGGGACCCCAGAAGAGACAGAAGCCTTCGGTCTACTCCAAGGAAGCACCTGAAGAACAATTCCTTCGAACACCATACCTTACGGTTTCAAGTGTTGTCTTTGAACCTCAGACCTTTAAGTACACAGTGGAAACTTTCCTCTCGCCTCAAAGGATTTTCACTGCCCTCCCAACTCCCCTCCCCGCCACCACTGTGGCCCTCCCTACATCACACCTCAATTCACCTTGTCGTTGGACTCCAGTGTGGAGCCAAGGGCTCCGAAGTCCCAGTGCCTCCTGAGCTCAGGGGAGCTATGGCCTCAGGCCCCAGCCAGGTGGCACCTGAAGACTCCATTGCCACAGCTCTCCTATTGACTGAGTGCCAAGATGTGAGCTAGGATTCCAGATTTTTCTCCCTGCTGAATGCTGTGAGGTTTCACTTATCACATATTCTTCTGCCTCTTTCCAAAAACGATCTGAGGTGGCTTCTGGTATGTTTGACCCTCAGCAGGGCAATAGTTCTTCTCCCCTGCAGGGCACAGCTCATCACATTCGGGTCCCAGGCCTTGGGGGCTGATGTCCCGACTCCTAGTCTGGCCCACGAGGCTCTCCCTGACCTGGGCTCTGCCTCCTTCCCCACCAGCTGTCATTGCCTCTCTTCTCCACTCCATGCTAAAGCCACGCAGACTGACTTGCAGTCCCTTGCTCTTGCTCACCTCCCAGCCCCGGCCCCCACGTGCCTCCTCCCCCTGGACTGCTGCCTTACCCAACCGCAAGCCAGGAAACTAGCTTCTCCTTCAGCTCATACATCCCCTCCTCCAGGAATCCCTTCCTGGGCTAGCTGCCTCTTCTGTGTATTTTCACAGCCCTGGGGAGCTTTGGAGTCCCTGTGTGGAGCAAATTGTTAAGTGCTCCACTACTAACTGAAAGTTTGGTGGTTCAAACCCACCCAGAGGCACCTTGGAAGAAAGGCCTCGCAATCTGCTTCTGAAAGGTGACAGCCATGAAAATCATATCCCACTCTGCAACACATGGGGTCGCCATGAGTTGGAACCGACTCTACAGCAACTGGTTTGGTTGGGTTTTGGTTTTATACCTTGCATGATAATCATCTGTTTGTTAATCTGTCCCTCTCAATACACGTTAATCTCTTTGGTGGCAGGGGTCACGCCATGTGCAATTTACCTTTGCATGCCAGATGTCTGGTACACAGTAGGTGCCAAGTAAATTGTTGAATGAATGAATGAATGATGGCAACTCAAGGACATTTTGCCATTAACTTTTAGGAATGGGCTCTGGATCCTTGTGGGGATGGAAGATGACCAGATGGTCATATTAAAAAAAAGTCAAGTCTAGGATCAGAATCAAGATGTTTATATTTCAAGGATATACACTACACACATGACCACACACATCCATGGACACACACAAGCATATATACACGGGTAAACTCATGTACACACACAGCCTTCTCTCAATGCTCTGGGTCTAGGAGACCCCTACAACCCTGCCATCCTGCAGGCAGCCTCTCCATCTCCACACTGTCCCAGCCAGAGGTCTTCTGAAGCTCTTGGAACAAGAGCTGTTGCTGGAGGCTCCTCAGGTTCTCCAGGTCCTCGGGAGAGAGCTGCTCGGCAGACTTCCCCTGGTCCTGCTCTTCTTCCTCTTCCTCCATTTCTGTAAGCCCATCAGGGGGCTGCGGGGAGCTCCTGGAGATATAGCCCTGGTCGGACTGTACCGACTGCCTCTGCTTCTCCTCGTAGCGTGTGTGGGGGTCTTTGACGACCTCCTGGGTCTGGCCACTCAGACTCTGCTGGAAGAGCGAGAACATCAAGCCTTCAAGCTGCTCCCTTACGTCATCTGGGAGGTGGTCGGGTGAAACCACTGGGGTGCTGCCAAGAGGTGAGGCCTTTGAATCCACAGGGAGGAAGAGGACACTGTTCCGCTGTGCGCCAGGCACCTCCAACAGCGGGCAGGCCTCTCTTTCCTCCACCACGGCCAGCCGGCTAGCTGTGCCTCTCCCATCAGCAAGAGGCATGGGTTGCACTGCTTGTGTTGGAAGGACCTTCTCCACAGGGAACACCACAGTTTGGAGGGTCTGAGCTGCCAGTTCCCCCTGGAGCTGCAGCTGAGGTTCCAGCCTTGAGAGTCCTCCTTCTTCCTTGCCAACGAGCAGATCTACCACCTGACAGCCCTCAGAGGCAGGCTCCCGTACCAGGGGCTTCTGCTTCACGATCCCTCTTCCTGACAGCAGCAGCGGCTCCTCAAACACCTCTTCATCAAGGGATGGCAGGTCCTGGTTATCTGCCGAGCAAAGGTTCTCACGCTCAAACCAGTCAGAGCACTGTGTCTGATGCTCCCGGAACCGCTCCAGGGCTTTCTTGAGCTGCCAGCCGCTGGGGCTCTGCAGATAGTTTTCCCCTGTGAGCTCCCCAACGCGGTGCATCCGGCCAGGTTCAAACATCTCCAGGTCCTGGATGCGGAAGTAAACCTCCTCAAATTTGTCCATGAGCGGGTACCTGGAAGTGATGTTGAAGAGGTCGGGGATATCACCCTCATTGCTGATGTCACTGAAGTAGCAGATGATATAGGTGCCAAAGCAGGCTGGCTTCTTGAAGTCTGGTAGGATCATGTTCATGGCCGCCGTGAAAAGGTCCCCCGCAGGCTTGCAGCAGTCACACCGCAGCTGGATGACGGGCTCCTCCCAGCCAAGGATGGCCTGCCACTTGGCCCTTGTGCCTCGGGAGCACAGGATGATGATCTTGGAGTTGCTCTCCACCATTTCCTGCTTCTGGCGGCCCACCCAGGTCATGACCCCCACCTCAGAGATGACCTGTTCCTCCAGGAGGTCGAGGGCCACCTCGGTGCCACAGACGGTGAGCAGGAACTGGGCGAACTTTAGGACCACATCCACATAGAGGGGATGATCGGCTGAATAGACAATCCAGACCTTCCTCGGCCTCAAGGGTGGTGGAGTCAGGTCGGCCGTGGGCAGGACATCTGAGGGGAACAAGGGAAGCCAAGACCACAGGTTCAGGTGTGTGTCCCTGCTGATCTCCACACCACGGGCCGGGGCGGGCCCCTGCTGGCCAGCTCACGAGGGGCCTGGACCACAGGAATGCAGAGCTTGGCTCCCTAGCCTAAGGAATGCAACCGAGGCCTTTTGGGATAAGCCAAATGTTGCCATTTCACCTCGTTTTGGCTGCCTAAAAAAATCGTCTGGCGTCTTCTGGGAAAAAGAATCTCTCTCTCACATTCTCATCTGGTCTTTAGCCTATACTTTAATAATGCTAATTAAAAAAAAAAAAGGCACAAAGGGCTGCTTATGGAATAGCTGTATCTGCTGTATGGAGGACCTTGTTTTCCAAAAATATGGTGCACTTATCATCCTTTAAGGAGCCCTGGCAACACAACAGTTAAGTGCTTGGCTGCTTACTGAAAGGCTGGCAGTCTGAACCCACCAGCAGCTCCGTGGGAGAACAGACCTGATGATCTGCTCCCATAAAGATCACAGCCTTGGAAACCCTATAGGGCAATTCTACTCTGTCCTATAGTGTCACTATGAGTCAGCAATGACTAGATGGCACAAAACAATAACATCGCTTCCTTTCCTTGTCTAGGTGATTAAAAAAGTTAACCCAGTCCTGACTATCTGTGATGCCCTGAAACCCTTCTGTGTGGGGTGTTAGAAGGAGGCTCCTCTAAAGGAGAAGTCCCTGGAAGGATGTAGGAGTCAAACCTCAGAGTGTGATCCACTCGATGATCCCAAAAGAACTCTCCCTCCACCACTCCCTTAAAAACCAACACACACACAAAAGCCAGCCCACCCAAACCAAAGAAATACTTACCAGTGTATTTGGTGTTATTACCACATTTTTCATGATGAGACCCTGAAACGAAAAGAAATACATAGAAGTGACTCTTTTGAAAGAGAAGTAGGGACCCAGCTCACAGGGATGGGGGTTGTTTAATGAGGGCACTCCCCTACCCCTGACAAAGGGCACATGATTAAGGGATGCTTCTGGACCTTCGCTGGGAGACCATGCTGTGTAGTGGTTCAGGGACCCCCAGTGTGAATCTTGGTTCTGTTACCTCTAGCGGTGTGATCTGGGAAAGTTACTATCTCTACAACTCAGTTTCTTCCTCTATAAAATGGGTTTGTGAGGGGGATGAAATGAGATTGTGTGTGTTGTACATGATCAATCATGGGGGTTACAGTTATTATTCTGTAGAACTGACCCTAGTGGGACTGGCCAGATGTTGACTGGGGATTCCTCCCTGGTCACCATTACAGGGCTGGCCCCTCGCCTCTCCACAGTTTGGCCACCCTCCCCTGCCCACAGCAGACCCTCCATTTGAGGAAAAGCCCTTCCCCAGAAGTGTCTGCAGGAGACATAAATCTTATAACACTGATCTCCAGAAGTAGCCCCTGCCAGGCCCACTTACAACATTTCCTCCTGGTTATTTTTGAGGTGAGGAAGGGAAACCAACATATTAAGCAATTGTTTGCCTCAGAGATGTAATGAAATAGACCACAGTGCAGGAGGTAACTACTTACTCAGAGACACAGCGGCCTGAACAAAATCTGCTGATGCCCAAGTAAGATATTTAGAACCTTAAATTTAATCCCCACCCTTTGGGCCTTTTTCCAGAATTGTGAAAAGACACTCATATAACTACTGAAGTTTCTTTCTTGTCCTTTCATTCACCCTGTGGTGCAGAGTACTTCAGGAAAGGGTCTAACAGCAGAAATGAAACAAAAAGCCTCTCTGACATCTGTGGAAAACTTTACAGCTTGTAAAGCACTGGCAGATGTTATCTTACTTGACCCTCCGGACAATCTTCCAGAGAAGGTCCAAACCTAGGTCTTCTCATGCCTGGTTTGGTGTTCTTTTCCAATGACACAATAGTCATTAATTAACCAGTTGCTCAGTACCTAGTTGTAATGAGCCTATCATTTGGTAAGTGTGTAGACAGCACCTCAGATAAAAGAAGAAACAGCCCAACGTCATGAAGGGGACAGGGAAAGCCAATACTTCTAACGGAAGACACATGTTCTCCCCTGCTTAGAACTCGGCCAGAAGAAGGATCTAGGAGGGAGAGGAACTGATATTGATTAATACCCACCAACAAGCACTTTTTTTGGCTCATTTAATTCTCACCACATCCCTGACAGGGAGGCATTAGTGCCCCATTTTACAGAAGAGAACACTGAACCTGATGTTTGGTAAGTCACGTGTGTATGACTGCAAAGCTGTCATAGTGGGATCCATATCCATGTGCTCACAGTCTAGAGCCTGAGCCTTGTCTTACTTCTCTCCCTGAGTACAAGTCTGGGGGCTGCAGGATGGGGTTGTTCAGGCTGCTCTTTTCATCCACCTCACAAACCCCTTTTCCAGAGGAAGAAGCTGAGTTTTAGAGACGTTAGTAACTTGCCCAGATCACGCAGCTAGCAGTGACAGAACCAGGATTCTGTCATTTAGAAAATGGCAAAAAGTGAAAGTTCCTGTTCCATGTCCATCCCTCCCTTAGGCACTCCAATTTCCTAGAGGTGACCACTGTTAACAATGTGCTGAATATTTTTCCAGCCAGACTTTCTTGTAAACATAAGCAATAATTTAAAAATATGTAGTCGGTGGTCATGTTATTATGTTATACACTTTTCTACTGCATCCTTTTTCCTTTTATTATCTTGGACAGCTTTCTAATTGAGATCTACCCTGTTTCATTGATTCAAAGATACACTTTTCCCCACCACATTTTAAGATCTGTAAAATTGAAATGCTTCTTATAATCAGTGGTATCTTAAAACTGTTGTCTTGCTGATCATTTCCGATGCAAGGAAACTCTACTCTAGCTCCTTTAATCTGTTGATTTTACTAATATTAATTATAATTACAATAAATATAATCGTGGCTAACAGATATTGAGCAAACGTGATGTGCCAGGCTGTGTAATCTGGGAAATAAGAATTCACGTGCATTATGTCATCAAATCCTTACGACAGTTTCACGCAGAGGTGGATACCCGGGAAGCAAAGTAAGCATGGGCTTATTTGTGCTTACGTGCTAATCTGTCACAACCAACTTCATATGGGTTTCACAAATGAAGTAACTCCACTTAGGTGGAGCTAGTATTTGAGCCCTGATGTGCCTGACTCCTGGTTCAGAGTTCTTGACAACTGAACTCAAGGTGGCACAAGAAAGGTGACATCTACACTTGAGACTGAAGGGCTGTGAGTGAAGGTGCCCTCTGACCACAGTCTTCCAGAGAAGGTCCAGCTAGAGGAGTGGAGTGAAAAGAAGGGGAAGGGGGGCCAGAGGAAGAAAGAGAGGAGCAGAGGGGAAAGCCCCAGGACCCAGCCTCCCATGCCTCTGCTCCTTACCAGGCAGCCTCCAAATCATGCAGACGATGAACAGGATGACAGAGCTCACCAGCAGGATGGCGACACCCGTGATGACCCCGTACGCCCACAGGGGCATGTAGTCTGTATGAGCAGAAGAGTGTGAGAATTGTGGCAGGGCAGTCCTGATACTTCAGCCTCACAGTTGCCCAGCCCTGCTCCCCAGTCCTGGGCTCTGTCCTCTCCAGCTCGCGCCACAAGACGCTGATGCTCTCATCCATTGGACTGGTTAATTTTATGTGTCAACTTGGCTAGACCATGGTTCCCAGTGGTTTTGCCAAACACTAGACTAGCTGCTGTTCCGTAATGTAATCTAATGCAATGTAATGTAATTAATTTCCATAATGCAATCTAGTGTAATATAATCAGTCAGTCAGTTGAAAGGGGAGTTCCTTACACTGTGGTCTGCCTTCAGACCATAAATAGATATTCTGGCAGACCTTGCTGTCTCTCTCAACTCTGTACTCTTCCCGTCGCCTGTCCTATGGATCTTGGGATGTGAGCCTGCAGAAGACTCAGCCTCCTGCCTGACCTAGAGATTTCAGACTTACCAGCCCCCTACAATCCTGTGAGCCAGCAGACGTCTGCAGCCTGTCACCTAACCTATGGATTTTGGGCTTTTCAGCTACCACAATTGAGTGAGCCAATCCTTTGAAGTAAATCTCTCTTTCTCTCTCTTATGTTTCTCTAGAGAATAGGACACCCACTCTTGGACTGGCCTCTCAGTTCAGCCTTGTGTGCCTGGCTCCTTGCAAAGTCCAGTGAGGGACTCCTTGTGTGGCCCCTGTGGACTGTTCCCCGAGGGCTCCTGCAGCACTATGGGAAGGAGGTCTGGGCTTACCTGTAATCACACCTGTAATGAGAACAAAGGGGAAAATATTCTTAATTATTCGTAGTCATCATGAAAACTATCCCTCACATTCACTGAGAACTGGCTTGTGCCCTTGGCCCTGCACCAAGCACTTGAGATATGGGTTAAAGTTAATGAAATCAGCCACAGGAAGCACCTTATACGATGTCACTGTAAAGCTCCATACTATACCTCAGCCCTAAATAACTCCAGGTTAAGTTAAACTCTCCTTCACCCTTAGAACCAGGTCAGGATTCAGCCTAAGCTGTTGACCTTCATACAACCTCATCTCCAAATATGTCTCAGGACAGCCATGCTCCTCCTACCTGGAAGAGCTAGAACTTCTGGGCAGCTAATGTTCATGGTGTGCCTGATGCAGTCGTTCTGACAGCTGCTGAAGAAAGGCTGGATCTGCGAGAGCAGAAAGAGTACAGAAAAGAGTGACCTGAGATGCTGGGGGGAAACGGGGCTCCCCACCCAATGCTTTCCTGCCCGCAGAGGCTACTAGAAGGTAACAGACCCTGGGTGGCTACTCCACAATCTCCATATAGCTGTTAGGTCCAATCTCCCATCTGGGAGGGGAGGTCATAGGACCCCTGCCCAGGTGAGGCTGGGAGCATGGGGCTGGAGAAAGCTGAGATGGTACCTCGCCAGGCATGGCTATCAGACAGTGCAGTGCTGGGTCCTTGGAGAGGGCATAAGTCTGGGAACCGCCCTCCTGCCCTCCCTTGTCCATCTGGCAGGAATGCCCATGGGTCCACACACTTCCACGCCTGCCCGCACCACACGCACTCACCTTCACTCGATGGCGGCAGCACCAATCAAAGTTGTTTAGAGGGAGCGTGACATTGCACCGCTGGTGGAAATTTTCCTGTCTAGGCTTAAGAGAGAGGACAGGACGTAAGGTTAGTTGGGTAAGAACTTATGAGAGTAGTGCTGTCTAGTGCTCCTTTTATGAAGGCCAAAGGGAGAAACACTTTTCAGGTCTCTGTTCCGGGAAAAAAACACATTTTTCCAGGATAACTGGTTGGTTATTAACTCATGTACACATCTTGTAACAAGTATTTCACTCTTTGCTTTGGCTACTAGGAATCATAGAGCCAAATCTGTGTTGACACCAGCAGCTGTATGGAACGGGATGGCATGCATTTTCTACACTAATCACATTCCTGGTTTCATCTTATTTCCTTATCTTTATTTTCCCCTTGTCTTGATTTTCACATTTATCTTTTAATCCTCAAATCCTTTTGGGGGACAAAGTAGAATCAACAAAGCAAAGCAAGAAGAGAACAGGGGAAAGCGTGGGGAGGAGAGAACACAAAGGGTTAGGGGTGGGCAGGGCAGGGCATAAAGTGGAGGATCTATCAACCATAGATGAAAAGAAAAGAAAAAGGGCCAAGTGGCCCAAGATGAGTATTGACTAAGACAGTGCTGTGTATTTCTGGTAACACAGTTCTGTCAGGACCAGTAGAGAGGAGACCTGAAGCTTGGAGAGGTGGTTTTGAGCTATGTGAGAGGGATCAAAAAAGGGGCAAGAAGTTACCGCGGGAATACGCTCTCTGTGCTCAAAGCAGGTGAGGGTCTCCGTGTCTGGAAAACTGTCCAGCAGGATCTGATAGTCGGTGGATTCATTCCATAGGGTGAAGCTCACCAGCAGCTGGTGGTTCTCTAGTTTCTCCACCGTGATATTGGGATCCCACAGGCTGCCTGACGAGGGCACAGACACAGAGTGGGAGTGAGGATGTGTGTGTGCTCACAAGTAAAGCTGGGCTTGTTTCTGTGCATGTGTGTGTCTGTGCTTGCACAGAAAGTTGGGTGGATGGTGTACGTGTGTGTGTATCTGTGTTCCCAAGTAAAGCTGGGAATGTGTTTGTGTCTGTGCTCCTAAGTAAAGTACTCCTCATTACTCGAGCAGGTCTGGCAGCTGCCGTTACCTAAGTTCACACATGGGATGGTTGTCTTCATCCTGGGGTCCTCGCAGCCTGCCAAACCAGAAAAAAAGAGACACCATTAAGCCTCTGCCTGGGCAGTTGAGTCTTCCAGACTCCCAACACCAGGGACAACAAACTTTTTCCTTTTGGGGAGGCCTGTTCAAAGATAACCCATTCAAAGCAAGTCCCAGGGCTGGACTGCTGCTAGTGGCCAGAGGCCCCACAGAAGTGGTGGCTGATCTGGTTCTCTCCAGGATGAGCCCAGAGAGGCCTGGCCTCATTCCTCCTCTCTCAGGGAACCTTCCAGATTCAAGTGTATTCCTCCTGAGCTTGCTGTGGGTGACAAAAGATTCTTGGTCCACTCTAGTCCCTTCTCTCCCCACCTGCAGCTATCATCAGTAGTTCCTGATTCAGAAGGTCTGGGCTGGGCCCTGAGAACCTGCATCTCTAACAAGTTCCACGTAATTTGTTGATGTCGCTGGTCCAGGGTACACACTGAGGATCAACGCTTCATGGTTATCTTCTTGTTCCTCCTTCCCCAATTTCCTCAACTGCAATGTTATTACTCTGGTTTAAGAAGGTTTACCACCATCATCCTCAATGAGCATCTCCCGAGCACCTTCTATATGCAACGCCATCTGTTACGTTCTGGGGAGTACACACATAGGTGTAAGCCCCGGACCCGTCCTCAAGACAGCTGGGGCTCCAGATGTAGCTGGCTTTGAACGATGGGAAATGTTGTAGGTGATGGGCAAGCACTGGGACTCAGGAGAGGTCAGCGACATTGAAGGTGCACACACATGAAGTGATAAACCTGGCCATATTCATCGGCGGGATGGAGTAGTGGGGGAAGGGGAGATGGTGTCATACTTGGGGTGGGTGTTAGAGAAATGCAGGTAGGATTTGAGGCCAAAAGTTAAGAGCAAGGTGACAGAGGCCATGACTAGCCTGGGAGCAGGGGTTATAACTCTCCCAAGAATAGCTTGTCTTCCCGATATTTTCTGTGCATGAAGCAGAGGGAGGGACTCTCTGGGACCCATAAAACTCCTGGCGTCTTGGGCCAATGTGCACTGTTTGGGCCAACAGGGAATGCTCCCTGCTTTCAAGAAGCAGAGGTGCCAATCACACACCAAGAGGTCTCAGTGCCTAGTGTGTGTGTGTCCTGTGGGCACCACATGTTGACAAGGGCAGCCATTGTCTAGCTGAGCAGGGAGGCTTATTCTCACAGAGCTAAGTGGTGAAGGGGATGGCTTGGGAGTAGGCGTTCTTACCAGGCACAGAGAAGTTGCTGGACTGGTGGTTTGGGTCCCCATAGGGGTAGGGCTTGGGCAGGTGGTGAACGATCACCTCGTACTTCTCACCAGGTTCCACCTGAAAGTGGCTGAAGGTAAAACGCCACTGAAGAGAAGGGAAGAAGGGGAGGTTGGACAGGTCACGCACGTGTCTCTCATCCCTCAGTGCCTCAAGAACCCCATCCCCACCTGCCCCCCAAAATCGGTCAAAAATAAGAATAAAACAACAAAATGTGTCTGTTCTTTGTTTCCTCTTGTCTTTCAGCCCTAGATTTTAAAAGCTAGATCTGGCCTCATCAGCAGATAGCAGTGTCATATGCAAAAGAATCTGGGAAGAGCTGAAATAGTGCCCCCACCCCAATCTGCTCTCTCAAGCTCCAGAACAATGAGTCCGAGGGAGCTGTAGCCAGAGGACCTTGGGGTTATTAGAAGACCCGGCACCCAAAAGTAGTTAAAAACTATTTGTGAAAAAGACTCTTCCTCCCTAAATGGGAAAGCCAGGGACCTCTTGAGAATGTTCTGGAGCAGAAAAGCGAGGGGGCGGCTATCAAGAAACCCGCTCACCCTTGGCCTACAGGCACTTTTATTACAGAGATAAAGAGAATTTTTGCTGTTACTCTCAGGATGGTGAGGATCACAGATGTTGACTCCAACTCCCATTTTAATTACCCTGGCTGAGGGGGCAGGTTGCTTTGCTTCTAAGTAGATCTGGGCACCTGGTCCTCACCATCAACAGTGCAATCAAGTTTTGGGGTCCTAATTAAACACAGGAAGGGGGATCATATCTCTCTCTGCTGCCTGTGTTTCTGGGAGATCTGCAAATGGCCACCGGAGGGCCTGTGAAATGCCAGTTGCTGAGCCCCACCCCCAGAGTTTCTGATTTAGTAGCTCTGAGGGGGGCCCAAGAATTTGCCTTTCTAGAAAGTTGGGGGTGGATACTGATGCTGCTGGTCCTGGGACCACACTTTGAGAACCACCGCTTTAAGCAAACTGCAAGAGAATTCGGTGGTTTACCATCTGGCTGTGAGCAGCAAACTGAGATTAAACTGTTGAAGTACTCTTTTGCTCGTGCCCCACCCACAGCAGTTCTTCGGTCTGGACAAAATTTTTCCATCCTGGAGGCAAGCTCCAGTTGAATCCAAGTTACAAATAAAGATGGCAAGAGGTAGGACTGAGGAAGTCTTCTGATTTAACTTTCTTTCAAGAATGGTTAGGTAAGGCTAGAAGAACAAGCAGGGCTGGGAGAATGCCAGGGAATTTGTAGAAAACATCCTCAAACTGCTCACAGCAGATATCTCCCTTCCCCCTGGAGGCAGCCATTTTGAATTCTTCAGACTCACAGCACCTCTGGTCTTCACTGCTGTAAATTAGGGCCCAAGTTTGGGAACAAGAAGGCTGCGCTGGTGTCTTCAGAGGAGCACGGTCTATTCAGGAACTGGATTCTTACCCGCTTGAGATGATGCTCCAATATGGAGAGGAACTCAAACTTGACACACAGACGCTCATTGGTGTCCTGCTGCAGGACAGATAACTCTGCGCCCCTAAGGTAGAGGATGCTGGCTGAAGGTCAGAGGGAGGTGAGGAGACAGACAAACAGATGGAAATCAGCTAAGACAAACTGCCAGGTGTGACACTTCACTGCTGGTTATGCTCACTCACAATTATAAGAAAATTTGCCCGTCTTAACTAATTCTCCACTTCCTGTTCCTTTTGGCTCACTCTTGGGCCTCAGACCACTGCCTCATAGTTACTTCCCAGCTGGACAAGGACAAGGGATACTTTACACTGGGCTGGAAGCATAGGCTTTATATCTTTATGGCTAGAGGGTCAGCAGTATGGCATGGGTGTCAAAGATGGTCACCCCCACCATCCAAGGGGAGGTTGCGGTTGTCAGTGGTGAGTATTCAGGCTGGCGACTTACAAACTGAACTTCCCCATGCCCTGTTCACAAACCTCGGGCTGGCTCTCATTAACCCCAATGTCTTTACAAATCTGTAATAAAACTCTCTATCACTGAAGAGGTTTGGGGGATGTTGTTTTAAAAAGTGCCAGCCCCCAAATTAAGTTAACAAGCAGGTTGGCAAATGTGTTACCATTTTTCCAGCAAATATTTGGTATTGTGGCACAAACGGTTAAGCTCTGGGCTGTTAATCCAAAGGTTGGCAGTTTGAACCTACCCAGAAGCTTCTTGGAAGAAAGGCTTCCGAAAGGTGCCAGCCATGAAACTCTTGTGGTACACGTTTCTACTCTGACACACATTGGGTCATCATGAGTTGGAATCAACTCGCCAGCAGTGGGGTATTTTTGGATGTTGTTATTGTAGTTATACAATGGACCACTTGGTTTTTTTTTCCAGGGCGATAAAGATTTTGGGCTGAGGGAAGGCCTTTCATCAAGGATGGTGGGATGAGAAGATATCATTGTGGATTAATATTTAAAATGCTTAAGAAGTATTAACTGCATTAAAAGGAACCCTGGTGGCCCAACAGTCAAGT
Source organism: Dugong dugon (assembly GCA_030035585.1). Taxonomy (NCBI): domain Eukaryota; kingdom Metazoa; phylum Chordata; class Mammalia; order Sirenia; family Dugongidae; genus Dugong; species Dugong dugon. The sequence goes on along the minus strand of CM057465.1, from coordinate 115,621,921 downwards.
GTTTGGCTGCTAACTGAAAGGCTAGCGGTTCAAACCCACCCAGCAGCTCCACCGGAGAAACACCTGGCAATCTGCTTCTGTAAAGATTACAGCCAAGAAAACCCTATGGGGCAGTTCTACCCTGTCACATGCGTCACTATGAGAAGTCGACTCGACAGCATACAACAACAACTGTATTAAATAACTGAACCTTTCAGCACTAAAGCTGGGCCCTCATGTCTGGGCCCAGGGCTGAAAGCCCAATTCTGAGTAGGTGCAGGCTGGATTCATTGGAGATGGGTAGAAGTCCCCCAGGCCCCACTGACATCCCACTCACCATCTGTTTGCAAAGTCCATTCGATGTGAACCACAGGGACTAGGCCTCCATCCTGAGTGTGGGCAAACCACAGCTGGGTTTGGACATTTTTCGGGGATGAAGGGGTCAGGTTTTGAGGGCTGATCCAGCTGTCGTCCAGGCAGGTACCTGGCAGTCAGGGAAAAGCTGCAATCAGAGACTGTAGCCGAGTCCCTGAGATGCCCCACTTAGATCTTAAATAGCTCAGGGGCTTGCGGCCTTCTCTCTTGTGACCCTCAGCTGGATCTTCTGACTCACTGTCCTCCCCCTTTTTTCTCATGCCTGGTCACTGCAAAGCTCGAACTCTACAGGGTGTTTTAGGAGAGAAGATGAAGCAGATAACTTGGTTTTGAGACGAAGCAGTGGTTGGAGATGGGGGCACAGGAGGGATGGGGTAGTAATAAGAGTTGCTTTACTTTTGTATTTCAGGGGTCCTTAATCGGTGACCACAGACACAAATTTGAAGTCATTGCCTCCTTCTTGAATTAAAACACAAAACAAAAACACCACCACAGATGTCTCTTGCTTTACATTGACAAGCTGTGGCAAATCAAATTGCATTCGAGATTTACTAGGGCAGTACCCCAGAGAATACTTTCACAATCCAAATGACAATTCGGTTTCTTATTTCCTGACATCTGCATCCCAAATATTCTTGCTAGGAAGCCCAGGTGCATACATCCCAGACCCCCAAGGGTACCTCCTGCTGAGGGTTATAACCCACATCCTCACCCTGAGGTGGCGGGCAGAGCTTCTGTCAGACATCAGCAGGAGGTGATCGTTTTATTAAGAAAGTAACAACAACCAGAACAAAAAAGGGTGACTTACTATTCCTGACTCTGCAGTTCAGCCCCTGTGGAAAAAAAGAAGGTAATTACAGGTCCAAAAGAACCTTAATTCCTAAGCAAGGCCCTAGAGGCTTTCCCTGGCTCATCTGCAAGAATTAAATAGCCCTCCCTTCTTGCTTTTGGGGGCCATTCTTAGGGGCAGCCGTTTTCCACTTGCCCTGTTCTCATTCTGCACAAGTGAGGAGAAATAGGATGAGACGCGCGCAGAGTGGATGGTGGAATGGAGCTGGCACTTTATGGCCAACTGTATGGGCTGGGAGCTTTACAACTTTAAAAGATACTGCAATGGTTCTCTTGGTGCCTCAGTAAAAAGTCCCTCACACTAAATCTCTGGAGGTTTCCAAATCTTGGGTTTGGGATAACAGTGTTGCAAGAGGTGGGGAGGGGTGAGGAACAAAAATGACAGCCCCTGTTACAGCTTCAGCTATAGAAAATTCACAAAGCCCCCACAAACTCCCCAGGGAAAATGTGTCAGACTCTGACCTGGGTGATTTACTATACATATTACGTCACTTAATCCTCCTAACACACTTACGATTGACTGTTATCCTTAGCCTCATTTTACAGATGAGGAAACTGAAGCACAAATATTATATTATATATATTATATTACTCCCACTTTTGAAATATGTGTTAATTTTTGAACCCAGAGGAGATCTGGAGGGCCAAATTTAGAAGCCCCAATCTCAGACATGATCAGAGAAATGTAATCACTGGACTTAAATTTTGCCAGCTACTCTGGAACATACACACACCCCTCAAAACCTGTGGTTGAGTTGTCTTACCACCCACCACTTACCAGGTAAGTGACTTTAGGCAAGATACCTAACAACGCCTGTTACTGTGTGCCATTGAGTTGATTTTTGACTCACAGTGACCCGACGTGAAGAGTAGAACTGCCCCATGAGGTTTTCTAACCTGTAATCTTTACAAGAGCAGACAGATGACCAGGTCTTTCTCCTATGGAGCCACTGGATAGATTCAAACCGCCAACCTTTTGGTTAGCAGCGGAGCACTTAATCATTATGCCTCCAGGGCTCCTACCACTGGCTAGCCTCAATTTATTCAACTGTAAAATCAGGATACTCATAATGCCAACTTCATAGTGTTGTTGAGAATTAAATGATAAAATATAAATAAAGATCTTGGGGTAAGAGGTGGGCTGGTGGTGAGATGGTGTGTTTGCGCATGCTGTGTTTGTGTGTGTGTGTCTGTGTGTGTAGGGAGTGTTTTACTTTTCACTTCTAACATATCTGTGTTGTAAAAAACTTCAAACAATGCAAATATATTCATGTATTAGTTATGCAATCAAATGAAATAATACAGTGTTCCAGCACTGTTAAACAGGTAGCACACTAGAAACCCTAAGAGACTTATTATGAGGAACTTTGTTGGCTGCAGTACCCACAGAACCCTTTCGTTGTCTGTTAAATGAGACAATGTTTGTCCGGTGTCTGGTACATAATAGCTGCTCGTTAATTATGGCTCCCATTCTTTAGAGCTTGGCACACAGTGAGTGTTCAACACATGGAAGCTATTATATAAGGAGCCCTGGTGGCACAGTGGTTAAGTGTTCAGCTGCTAACCAAAAGGTCAGCAGTTTTGAACCTATCAGCAGTTTTGAACCTACAGTCTGCTCCCGTACAGATTTCAGCCTTGGAAACCCTATGGGGCAGTTCTACTCTGTCGTATAGGGTCACTATGAGTTGGAATCGACTCAATGGTAAATGAGCTTGGTTTTATAATATAATATGGTTTAGTATGGAGACCTGCTGGTGCAACGGTTAAAAGCTGAGCTGCTAACCAAAAGGTCGGCAGTTCGAATCCACCAGGCACTCCTTGGAAACCCTATGGGAACTGGAATCGACTCGACAGCAATAGGTTTGGGTTTTTGTTATACTATCCTATGTTGTTGTTACGGTTATTGTTCTGTGCCATCAAGTCGGTTCCGACTCATAGCAACCCTAAAGGACAGGGTAGAACTGCCCCATAGGGTTTCCAGGAGCACCTGGTGGATTGGAACTGCCGACCTTTTGTTTAGCAGCCGTACTTCTCAACCACTGTGCCACCAGGGTTTCCGTAGTGTAGTGTAGCGTAGCATAGTGTTGTGTCATGTAGGTAACCTCTGCACATTCAGATTTGGCACGGGAACGAGGGAAGGGCCTAGGCAGAACCCAGGCTCAGGTGCTTCCAGTCATCGTAACAGGCAAAATGGGCCAAACACATCCTGTAGGGCAGAAAGCTGGATGGTGAAGCGGACCAGGAACACAATTTTAAGAACAAGAGAGTGATTTGACGTATATGCGTAAAGCCGGAAACAGGGGTTTGCACCTTCCTGTGGACTTTTTTAGCGGCACTTTTCCCTTCCCCCCTTACTCAGCTTCGGCTCTCCCCGCCTGTCTCTCAGAAGGGAGCTGGGCTGGGGAGGGGGGCGGTTAAGCAATAGGAGGGAGAAAACACTGCGCCATCGTGGTTCATTCACAAAGTGGACGAGCAGATAATGTACTTGAAGACGCTCCGGGATTGACTCTGAGCATGCCATTTTATCTGTAGCCCTCCTCTCTGAGGACCAGTTCATCAGCCCTTGGGGGTCCAGCTGAGCTGCCTCTTGCATCCTCTACAGCTGCTGGTGATTAATTCCCACCCACTGTCCCAGGGCCAGCATCACAGCCCTGCCAGGAGTTCCTCAGATGTTCAGTGACAAAATTCATCTCCTGCCTCTGCTCCCTCTAATAAATGTCACTCTCCAATTCCTAAAGGAGAGGAGACTAACTTCCCAAACCCTCTCATTTCTCCTCCCTCTTGAAACTCCTAGGACTGTGGCATGGAAACTGTTTTTTCACTTTGAGATGGGGAGCTCTTCTAGAAAAGGCAAACAGAGACTCCAGTTTGGGTAACTCCCACTGGTAAAACCAAAACCAAACCAGTTGCCGTCAAGTCAGTTCTGTCTCATGGAGACTCCATGTGTGTCAGAGTAGAACTGTGCTCCATAAGATTTTCAATGGCTAATTTTTCAGAAGTAGATTGCCAGACCTTTCTTCCAACATACCTCTGGTGGATTCGAATTGTAGCTACTCAGAAAACATTGCAAAATGATGGCCATGATGAAAGGCTTTTGCCTTCATGTTGACCAAGAGGAAGCTGAAAGGATTTGAAAACACAGTCAATTGGCTAACAATGGTGCTGGCGGATATCTTCCTGTAATTCCTGTGGTTAACGGAAACAGCTTCAGTATGTCACCATTTAGTACTTGTCATGGATTGAATTGTCTCCCCAAAAAATATCTGTCAACTTGGCTGGGTCATGATTCCCAGTATTGTATGATTATGTACCACTTTGTAATCTGATGTGATTTCCTTATGTGTTGTAAACTCTATCACTATGATGTAATAAAATAGATTAGCGGCAGTTGTACTGGTGAGGTCTACAAGATTAGATAGTATCTTAAGCCAATCTCTTTTGAGATGTGAAAGAGAGAAGCGAGCAGAGACACAGGGAACCTCATAACACCAAGAAAGCAGTACCGGGAGCAGAGTGTGTCCTTTGGACCTGAGGTTCCTGCACTGAGATGCTCCTAGACCAAGGGAAGACTGATACATCACAAGGAGCTTCCTCCAGAGCTGACAGAGAAAGAAAGCCTTCTCCTGAAGCTGATGCCCTGAATTTGGACTTGTAGCCTACTGGACTGTGAGAGAATAAACTTCTCTTTGTTAAAGCCATCCACTTGTGGTATTTCTGTTACAGCAGCACTAGATGACTAAGACAGTACTGTTTTTGGTGTTGGTTTTTAACTGTCATTATTGTGGGTATTTTCCTTCTATTACTATTTTGCTTATAATTCTTATTAAAAACAGGTTCTGAACCTTATCAAATACCTCTCCAGCATTTATTAACATAACTTTGGAGGCTTTCTCCTCTAATTTATTGATATAATAAATTATTTTGATAGATTTGCTGATAATGGACAAACAATAAATCCTACTTAGTTACGGTTCATTTTTCTTTTGATATTCTACTAGATTAAAGTTGCTAATGTTTTATTTAGAATCATTTGTATTTATATTCACAAATGAGATTGGTCTATAGTTTTTTTTTACAAGACCTGTGAAACTTTGGAATTAAGCTATGCTAGCTTTAAAATATGGGCAGCTTTCTCTCTTCTTCTGTGTTACTGAATGTCCATCAATAGGGAATGGCTGAGTAAAATGAGATCTAGTTTAAATCTAAATATCCATCAAAACTGAAATAGTTGACTAGATTACTGACTACCATGAAAATTATGGGGAGCCCTGGTGGTGCAGTGATTAAGAGCTCAGCTGCTAACCAAAAGGTCTGCAGTTCGAATCCACCAGCCGCTCCTTGGAAACCCTATGGGGCAGTTCTACTCTGTCCTGTAGGGTCACTATGAGTCAGGATTGGCTCAATGGCACCCAACAACAACAACAACGACAACAAGAAAATTATGTAAATATTAAAAAGAATTAGTTACACAGCTATCTATTGACCTGGAGTAATGGCCAAAATGTATGATGAGAACAGTTGCAAAGAACTTTCTATAACATGATCCTATTTTATATGGAAAAAAATGATAAATGTATTTATATGTTTGAACATGATGGCATGAGTATAGAAAAACATGTGGACAGATATATACCAGGCTGTTAACACACTGGTTACTGGGAGTAAAGGGATGGAAGCAGAGGAGATGAGGAGAGAGAAAATAAGGGAAAAAAAGATCTACACAAAACAGAAAAATATGCATGTAAGTGAAAACATAGAATACAAAATTCCACTAAAGGTCATCGTGTATTGACCAAAGTTACTTAAAAAGAAGTAACTTTTTAGGAAAGAGTATGTGGGAGATTATATATATGTCTTACATGTCTGAAATGTCTTTATTCTATCCTCATGGTTTTTTTGATCATTTGACTGGGTATAAAAATGATTTTCTCCCCCTCCCAAAACCGTACTAAAACTATAGAAAAGGGAGACATTTTTATAAATTCTCAAAGGCAAGGAGGCAACATAGGTGGCTAACAGATATGAACAAATTTTTAAAAGATAAAGTGAAAGAAGTAGTGGGTAACTGGCTTAGGAAAAGTGGAAGAACCTAAATCTGAATACTTCAGAGGGGAGATACTGACAAGAAAGAAGCCAAATGCTCATCAGAATCCTTTCAAGAATCATGTCTTAATGGTATCAGGTATCTTGGAAAGTAGTATAAAGCAAGGGGTAAAAAGGGTAGGGATTAAGTGAAAGTCTACATACAGAACTTTGGGAACTGTAGCCCAAAAATGTCGTTTTCCTGCTCTGATCTCAGAATGCTGGCAGCCAAGCCCAAGGAAATGACGTCCAGATTTTGAGATTTGACAGTCACCCAGGAGACAGGCCAGGCTGACCTCCTGCAGTAAATTGCAATGATCAATAAGCCCTATCTACACATAGCATTCAATTAGTTTTTCAGATCCTCACTCTTAATACATTCTCAGACAGCCGAGAGTACCAAATATTTGAGAAGGGTTTCTTGTATGAAAAGTAGATCAAAAACAAACAGAATTTTAAAACATGCTCCTACAGAAAACAAGACAATGCTGGCAACAGAATAAAACTAAAGCAAACAAATAAAAACTGTAATAGTTCCAAAGAGATAAGAGAGGACACTGCATCCATAAGTCAACAGTAAGATACTGTGGGAAAATGAGCAAGCAGAGAATAAAAATGAACCTTGAAAATAAAAAATTCAAGAGAAGCACTGGCTGTAAAATTGAGGAACTTTCTCTGAAAGTAGAACAAATAGATACAGCAGAGAAAAAATACGAATATTAGAGAATCAACTGAGTAAATGCAAGATATGATTAATTGGATTTCCAGAAGAAAAATCACAGAGAAAATACAGGGGAAGAAATTATTTTAAAAAATAATAAGAAGGAAACATTCTAGAACTGAAGAACATATATTTCCAAATTAAAAAGGTCTACTGAATGTCCTATACAACAAATGAAAAAAGATTGAGCCCAAGATCCAACATCATGAAACTTCTGGAATACCAGGAATTAAAAAAAAAAAAAAAAATCCTTGACGTTTCCAGAAAGGAAAAAAAATGTACTATTCGAAGAGACAGGAATCAGAGTGACACTGACTTTCTTAACACCTGTGCTAGAAGGCAACAGAGCAAAGCTTTCAAAATTCTGAGGGAAAATTATTTTCAACCTAGAATTTTTATACCCTGCCAAATTATCAAAAAAGTGTGAGGGTGGAATAAAGACATTTTCAGACATGTAAGACTTAAATATATAGTAAAACCTGCAAAAGCCAGAACCCGTATAAAGTGGAAACGTGTCAGAGAAGGAAAACTCAATTTCCACTAATAGAGAGCAACAGAAAAGTGGTAAGATTGCACCCTGTCAAAGGCAGAAAACTTGTGACACCTAGAAAAACATGGCAGCCCTGTCAAGTTCTGGTTCTTACATGTTTCACTGTATATACGTATATATATACATATATATATATATATATATACCAAAACAAAACAAAACCCATTGCCATTGTGTTGATTCCGACTCACAGCAACACTATAGGACAGGGTACAACTACCCCATAGGTTTTGCAAGACTATAATCTTTATGGGAGCAGACTGCCACATCTTTCTTCCTTGGCGCGGCTGGTAGGTTTGAACCACTGACCTCTTGGTTAGCAGCTGAGCACTTAACCACTGCACCATACACTCTTTCTTAAAAAGTTGTGGGAGGATGTGCTGTAGCAAAACAAAGAAATTAACCCCCAGGGAAGAAGACACAGGATCCAGGACATGGGAGATCTAACACAGAAGTAACAGTGACAAGATGTCTAGTATGACAGTTGTGCCACAGGCCTGAAGAGTGATCAGTCCAGGTTGGAGCTGGAGAACAGAGGGCTCCAGGAGGGAGTTTTTTTGGGATGGGCTAGGCGGATGGGACTGACAGAATACTGATGGAATGTCTGATGTTTGTCTGGGAAAAAAACATGACAAATCTGATAACAACAACAAAACAAAGACCAGTTACATGGAAAAGTAAGCAAGTGAAAGCAATTATTATTTCCAGGGGGGAAAAGAAATTGTACCAGAAAGGAAATATAATCAAAGTACACATACTTGCCTCCTCAGTAAAGATTACTTACTTTGTTACAATAATGCAAACATTGACTATTGATTTAACTAAATTTGTGATGTAGCTATAATGGGAGGCTAGGGGAGGGAAGGCAGTGGAAGGAGAGTAATGTAAGAAATTTAAACTTTTCATCTATTATAAGTCAATAGATAATATCTAAAATTGACAAATCAAGAAATAGCAATATAAGTACCTCTAGGAATATGGAGGTAAATGCCAGAAAAAATAACTAAAAAATTATAAAGGATATCTTTGGGGAGCAGATTTAGGGACTGGTGAGGGGTGGGACAGAGACCTGATTTTGTTTGTTTTAAACATGTCAGTACCACTTTAAAAAGATCAGCATGCATTACCTTGATAAAAATTAATTAAAAGAAAGAATTCTATCTATGATGTTACTCCAAAGAAATAAGAGAACTGAAAAGTGAGACAGACAAACGAAAACATTAATTTGTTTAGGGGAAGAGATAATAGACTTTTTTTTTCTTAGAATTTAATTTTTATATAGAATTTACATGGTATTTAACACAACATTTTTAATAATGTAAAAAAAATGTATTGAGGATCTTCTTTGCCTATTACTAAGACAGATCTCATTCTATTCCCTTCCAAAAAAAATCATCCTTAATTTCTCTACTTCAAACTGCCCATTCTTCAAAATAGCAGGGTCAGAATATTATTTATGAGCTGCCTGCCTGTAAATGGCATCATGTTATGCATCCTGCAGAAATCAGAGAGGGGGAGAATGTTCATGACGAAGAAGATGATGATAGCAGATAATACGTTTTGAGCTCTCTTGTGCCAGGCATTCAGGCTAAGCACTTTACACACATATCTCATTTAATCTTTACAACAACCCTATGAAGTGAGTATCATTATTTCATTTTTACTGATGAAGAAACCAAGGCACAAAGAGGTCAGCTAAATTGCCCAAGGTCCCACAAAGCTGACATTCAAACACATGCCGTTTTGCTCCAGAACCCGTGCTCTTAATCACTGCTATACTGTCTCTCCAAATAAAAAGGTACACCGATGACAGGTGGGTCAATTTTCTCCACCCATAGAGGAAATGATTAAAAGGAAGAAATAAACCATCTTATTCAGCTCTGCATATTCAACGAATGTTACTGAGTACCTGATAAGGGAAAGTGGGCTTTGAAGCTGCACAGCCCTGGTTTGAAACCCTAGTGACATAGTGGTTGAGTTCAGCTGCCAACCAAAAGGTCGGCAGTTTGAATCCACCAGGTGTTCCTTGGAAACCCTATGGAGCAGTTCTACTCTGTCCTATAGGGACGCTATGAATCGGATATGACTTGATGGCAACAGGTTTGGTTTGGTTTGATTTTTTTTTTTTTTTTTAACTAGTGATTTGGCCTTGGGCCATTCACCTCACCTCTCTAACAGGTTAATAATGCCTACCTTACTGGGTTGTTGTGAGGACTGAAAGAAGGTATACATATTAAACACCTGACACAGTGCCTGGCACAAAGCTACAGGTCAAGTGTCAGTGCCTTTGGCTCCCAACCCCATGCCGCACCTGATGAGGCATGCGCTTTCACATACATAGCATATCATTCGCTCTCCTCATAACCTTGTGAGCTCAGGGTCATTTCCTTTTACAAATGAGGACATGGGCTCATAGTAGTGGAGTGACCGACACAGGGCTGCAAAGCAGGTGAGAGGTGAAGCTATCCAAGTCTTCCGGCTCAGCTGAGTGTCCCCTCTCCTGCACTGCATTGCCCAGTGCTTCTGTTTGCTGGATGTTATGATGAGAGCAGTGAGCAATCAGGGCAAGAAGTTGGTTTGATGCCCACCAAAAAACCAAACCCGTCACCATCGAGTCGATTCCGACTACCCTATATGTTACACAGTAGAACTGCTCCGTAAGGTTTTCTTGGCTGTAATCTTTTTTCTTCTTTTTTGGTTTATATTGTTTTGCTTTAAGTGAAAGTTTACAATTCAAGATAGTCTCTCATACAAAAATTTACACATACATTGGTATGTGACCCTAATTGCTCTTCCTATACTGTGACAGCACACTCTTCCTTTCCACCCCAGATTTCCCGTGTCCATTCAACCAGCTCCTCACCCTCTCTGCCTTCTCGTCTCGCCTCCGGACAGGAGCTGCCCATTTAGTCTCATGTATCTACTTGAGCTAAGAAGCACACTCTTCACAAGTAGCATTTTCTGTCCCATAGTCTAGTCTAATCTTTGTCTAAAAAGTTGGCCTTGGGAATGGTTTTAGTTCTGGGCTAACAGAGCCCAGGGGCCGTGTCTTCCGGGGTTCCTCCAGTCTTGGTCAAACTACTAAGTCTGGTCTTTTCACTAGAATTTGAGTTTTACACCCCATTTTTCTTGGCTGTAATCTTTACAGAAACATCTCCAGGCCTTTCTTCTGTAGCATTCCTGGGTAAGTCTGAACAGCCAACCTTTAGGTTAGTAGCTTATTGCAAACTGCTTGTGTGCCCTGGTGACGCAGTGGTTAAAGTGCTGGACTGCTAACTGTAAAGGTCGGCGGTTTGACACTACCAGCTGCTTCGTGGGAGAAAGATGTGGCAGTCTGCTTCCGTAGAGATTTACAGCCTTGGAAACTCTATGGGGTCGCTATGCGTTGGAATCAACATGACAGCCATGGGTTTTTTGGGCTTTTACTGCCAGCAGCGACCCCAGCCCTGCCTGCCTGAGTGCCCTACACCCTTCAAGAGTGTCCACCAAACACAACTTTTTACCTGCTGGAAGAGTGGCCCAGCTGAAAACAGCTCTGGCAACCAGAAGACAAAAGGGTTAAACCAAACAGTTATTCTACCACAAGTCAAACCACAAGTGCTCAGGAAGAAAAAAGTCTGTAACAGCACATACATCCTGTCTATAAAATTGTGCACTAACATTCAGATTGACCACTCCAAGTCACTGTCTTTCCTTCTTGGGCCTTCCTCTGGGCTAACACTCATGGAACATCTGAGAGAAAGCCCAGGCAGGGGTAACCGCTGACCAAATGACTGCCCAGGGAAACGCAGTTACTTATGGCCTCTCCAGCAATGATTTCTGTTGGGGAAGTCAAAGGCATCTGGGTTTTGAGGTGCTAAGCCTGGGCAGCCAGGAACAGTGCTATGCCTTGTCTCAGTTTTTCAAGCAGAGGCAATTATTCATTTATTTGTTCATTCGTTGCCATTCAACAAATATTTATTGAGTACTCACATCTCGTGCTTACAGCGCTGGGCTGGGAGCAGAACAGGCATTCGAAGCCTCCTTCCTGTCTCGGTAGAGACTCACCAAGGGCTAAATCCATCTGGGCTTTGGGGATTACCACCACCAGCTGCCATGGAATGGACTCTGACTCACGGGAATCCATGTACATCAGAGTAGAGAGCCACCATGAATCAGAGTTGACTCCAGGGCGATTGGTTTTTGGAGTTCCTGGGCTGTGCAAATGGGTAACATGCTTGGCTGCTAACTGAAAGATTGGAAGTCAAGCCCACCCTGAGGCACCTCAGAAGAAAGGCCTGGCAGTCTAATTCTGAAAAAATCAGCCATTGAAAATTCTATGGACTCTGGATAGACATTTATATTCTAGCAGGTGGTGTGCGCCCACTTTGAGATGACCATCAGCCCTTTCATTGTGGAGATGAGGAAACCGCCGTCTGGGCAGCCTAAACCGCTCAAGGGATTGTGTTTGCGAAGTCAGGATGCAAATCCAGGCCATCCTAGGCCAAGTTTGTGCCCCCCCCCCCCGCCGCCCCATTATTTCATGTTGCACTCACTAAAATACCAGTGGAGGGAGTGAAATTTGAGGGGTGTGGTTTCTTTCCAGTCAACAGAGCAGGGAAGCTGCTTGTCCATGGAGATGAGGGGTATGTGAGCCAGGTGTGTGCAGAGGGGCATGGAGGAAGAAAGAGAATGGGAGTTGCAGACAAATGTAGTCATCTCTCTCCAGCCCTCTCTGGAATTATGCTCTGCCCCGTTCAAGACTTTCAGTAGCTTCACACTGTGCTATTAAAGTCAAAACCCTTTTGGCCAAGCTCTCATGCAACACCACAATGGAGTTCCTACCTTCTCTTCTAGGAGTCTCTCAGTGGTGCAAATGGTTAAGCACTGAACTACTAACCTAAGGGTTGGTGGTTCAAACCCACCCAGAGGGACCTTGGAAGAAAGACCTGGCAATCTGCTTCTGAAAGGTCACACGGCCTGGAAAACCCTATGGAGCAGTTCTACTTTGCATACCCGAGGTTGCCATGAGTCAGAACTGATTCGACAGCAACAAACAACAAACACCTCTCTTTCTAGCTTCTTTTCTCACTTTCCTGCCACACAGATCCTCCCTCCACTTCAACCACACAACTTATTTCCCTTGTCCCACCCAACAGCCTTGGTTCAGTCCCCACCCACTGCCTGGAAGGCTCCCTTCAACCTCTGTCTACAAAAGCCCAACCCCCTTTAGGGCTGCCCAAATGTCCTTTCTTCCACGAAGAACACCCCAGCTGGAAGTAATTTCTCTTTTCCCTGGGATTTTGTACACTCACTTGTACAAACAGCACTTGCCAGAGGATGCCTTGTATGGTAGTTACCTAACTTCAAGCCTTATTTCCCCTACTAGATGATTTAAGACCCTGGGCATTAGGGACCAAGGCATATTTCTTTAGAGTCTCAGTTCCCAGCATAGTACCTTGTATTTTGCATGCATGTGATAAATGACCATCAAAAAACGAACGCCAAATTCTGGATGTCAGAATACTTTTATACAAACTCTGTAGGAAGATCTGCTGAACTATGTCTCCCTGCTTTGTCTAATAGTAAGAGTCACAGGGACATTTCCCAACATCATTCACGTTAAAAAAAATAATTTCTGCTAAATGCTCACTCACCCTCCATCCTCTTTTGGTAAATCCTCCACGACATTAGAGAAGGAGAAATAGTCCTTTGATTGTTTCACATCCTCTGAGTCAGATACTGACCATTATTTCTTAGGGGACTGAGAAACACTAGAGAACGTGGAGGTAAAGGAGCTTGGAGGGGGAGAAGAGTGCATTTGGTGGGGGATGGGGGGCGGGAAGCGGGGACACTGTATTTTTTTTTTTTCGTTTCGTTTCTTAAAATGGTCCTCAGCTCCAATACAAGGCCACTATCCGACAGGTGGGTGTGTCTCTTTCTGTGGGCAGAAAGATCTGTCAGACAGATCTCACCCACAGCGCCCTGTTCCCAGACTGGGTGGTGGCGGTGGGGCAGGAGGGGGTGTGAGTCTTGAGAATCATTTTCCCAGCCTCAGCGCTTTGACCCTCTGGCGAGGTGTCACCTACAGGAGGGATCCAAGTCCGCCTGCCGCCGCCCTCCGCACAACGTGAAAGATTACTCGCCACGTCTCACCGCTCCCAGTTCCTAGGCCCGGTAGGCCGCCTCGGCTCTTCCGCCCCGCGCTAATACCGCGGGGTCTCCCCCGGGGGAGCCAGGCTGAGATCCGTCGGGGTCCCCACCTTCAGCTCAGCCGCCCTCTAATCCGGCTGCTGTGGGCTTGCCCGGCTCCTTTGGCTCAAATGAGGACAGCAACTAGAGGGGACGCTCCCGATGTCTGGACGGGCCTCCCGTGGCCCGCCTGGGCCGAGCAAGGGGGTTTGTAGGGCGCACCGTGTGGCGGCCCGCCGGGCCCAGCCCTGGCTCCTCCGAAAGCCTCCCTCGCCACAACTCTTTTCCAATCAGCCCTGGCCCGCCTACTTCCCCAAACTCTGGGGCCCCAGCGGAGATGTCACTCCCGGTCCCCCGCCCGCGACTGCAGTTCGGGTTGTGCAACGCGTGCCGCGCGATCTTTTTTCTCAAACTTCCTCTTCTCCCAGGTCCACACCACAACTCTCGCCGCTTCCAGCGTCCGCCCCAGTACGCCTGGATCTTCGCACCCAAGCCTCTGATCCCCTAACAGCCCCCAAGCGCAGACTTCCTGCTCGCAAGCCCGGGGCGCGCAGCCCCCGACTGGCTGGCCGGTCGGCCGGCCGCGCCTCCGCCCTCGCAAATGCAGCACCCTTTGGGCCCCCGCGCCCCGAGCGCGCGTCGAGGTCTCACCGGCTGGGAGCAGTCGGGCTTCGGATGGTCCAAGAGCCGCAGGGAGGAGCGACCCAGGGCCGACATGGTCTGGAGCAGTAGCAGCAGCCCCAGCGGTGTTCCGGGAAAGATGGGTGGTACGCAGCGCTGGGCCCCCATGGCCCCGGCACTGTTGCGGAGGGCGCGCGGCCCGGGACTGGGGGCTCAGCGTGGAAACGTCCCGGAACTTTCCCTTCAGCTCAAAGTCCCGACTCTGCTCGGCTCAGCCTGCTTCCGGCTTTCGGGCCGGGCCGAAGGGGAGGGGTTTGGGCTGGAGACCAGTCCCTTCTCTGGTCCCTCCTCCGCCGGTGCGTCCCAGGTACGCGCTCCTCCCCGCGCTCCTATAGTCTGCGCGGTAGCTTCTCTGCCACGGTGCATGCTGCTCCAGCCCAGAAGAGCGAGCTGTCAACTTATTCTCAAGCCTTAGCCCGCTCCCAGATTTAATATCTGCTCTAATCGTTAAGCCATAACACTCAGTTTTAATTGTTTTTCCTCCTTTTGCTCTCGCCCTTGTTTAGACTTCTCTTCCTTTTCTCCTTGGTCATTTGACGTCAAGCCTCAACTCCAGACTCAAAGGAAGTCCAATTTTTAAAGTCCCTCTTTATGCGTCCCCCTTCAGCTTTCTGCTTTTTCTGCTCTTTCTTTCGCTTTTTCAAGGCAGGAACAACTCTGGGCTCCGGAAACAAAACCATTCCTTTCTTGGGAGAGGACGTAGGAGCTGCCATTTCCCAGACTTCTGGCACGAACCTTTGGAAACTGAATTCCTAGAGGGCAGGGACCTGATCCTGTACTACTCTGTGTCCCCACAGCGCCCAACAATGCTGTATTTCCCAAGGGGCTTACTCTATGCCTACCAAAGGACTGTCATCATCTAATTACGTCTAAGTAGCCCCCGCCCTATCGATTTATCCTTTAGAACCCGTGTTGTCTGCATCCTCTCCTCTCCAGACCCTCTAAAGACCATCCCAAGAGAGGCATGCGGTTCCCTCTCCTGGTTTCCTGCTACTCCCTCCTAGCTTGGAGCGAACCTTGTCCTTCCTTATATTGTCCTACACGCTCCTGCCACATATGCCCTTAGAAAATTGGAACTTTTCATTCTTTTTCTCGCTGCACCCTAAACCCGCGAAAGTCCGATTTCCTTCCCTATGTAGTCAAGTCTAAACACTTCTGGCTGCCTTTTTTGACGCCCATGGAATCTAAACTCACTTAGCTTTACCCTGTATTTTCCACCCACCGCAACAGCAGCTCCCGGTGATCTGGATTTTCTCTTCGTCCAAAGCACCGTTGCCCTTTTCCTGCTGCTGGCAGGGCCCCGGGAACTATCTTGGCTAGCCACCCTTCCCCCCCGCCCCACCCCCACGCCGGACTAAATTGGGCTAAAGACTCAGTGGTCTTCACACATTTTTGCTTATTTATCTCTGAAATAATTTTAGAAAACTCTGTATCCTCTCAAACATTTTAAAGAAAACATCTAAAAAATTTCATCCTAAATTTAAATGGCTGCAAAAGATGCAATTACCGGCATTTTGTACATATTGACATTTGTGGTAAGCAGCTTCTAAGATGGCTCAATGATCCCACCTCCTGTTGAAGTCCTTTTGTAATTCCCTTCCCTTGAGGATGAGCTAGATCCATTGACTGACTTGCTTCTACAATATAATATGAATAGAACAAGACAACAGTGATGGGATGGCAACTACAAGATTAGGTTACAAAACGACCATGATTTCTTTCCTGGTCAGCCTCTTTTTCTCTGGCCTTGCTGGATCTGAGGTAAGTCAGCTGCCATGTTGTGAGCCACCCTGTGGAGAGGTCCCTGTGGCAAGGAACTGAAGAAGTCTTCTGGCAACAGCCAGTAAGGAATTGAGACCCTCTTTTCATAGTTACAACTATTGGTACATAGTTGATCAAAATAATGTAAATATAATACAAATTTTGGAGCCCTGGTGACGTAGAGGTTAAGAGCTTGACTGCTAACCAAAAGTCCGCAGTTCAAATCCACCAGCCAGTCTTTGGAAACCCTATTGGGCAGTTCTACTCTGTTGTACAGGGTTGCTATGAGTCGGAGTCAACTTGACAGCACCTAAGAATGACAACAACAATACAAATTTTGATAAACAATTTTAAACAAAGGAGCCCTGGTGGCGCAAAGGCTTAGTGCTTGGCTGCTAATGGAAAGGTTGATAATTCGAACTCACCAGCCGCTCCCTGGAGAAAAGACCTGACAGTCTGCTCCTATAAAGATTACAGCCTAGGAAACCTTATGGGGCAGCTCTGCTCTGTCATACAGGGTCGCTATGAGTTGGAATTGACTCAACAGCACACAACAGCAATTATTAAACATAATAAAAATTGTTATTTGAAATGATTTTTCTTAATGAGACGAATGATTTTTCTCCCTCAATTAGTTCATGTATCTTAGATAAATATTGCTTATACCTAGAATGAGACTGCATTCAGCAACTATTTCTAGTTATTCGTTTTATAGGTATGTTGTTGTTTGTTGCTGACCAATCGATTCTGACCCATGGTGACTCCATATGTGCAGAGTAGAACTGCTCCATAGGGTTTTGAAGGCTGCTGTCTTTTGGAAGCAGATCAGCAGGTTTGTCTTCAGAGTTGGCTCTGGGTGTGTTGAAACCACCAGGCTTTCAGCTAGTAGTCCAGCACTTAACCATTTGTGCCACCTAGCGACCCTGCGTACTACAGAGTGAAACACTGCCTGTGTCCTGCACCATGCCCACAGTCGTTGTTATGCTTAAGCCCATTGTTGCAGCCACTGTGTCAGTCCATCTCATTGAAGGTCTTCCTCTTTTTCACTGACTCTGTGCTTTACTAAGCATGATGTCCTTCTCCAGAAAATGATCCTCTTGATCACTGGAGGTCATGAGAAGGAAGCAAAATGTAAAAACAGTTACAGAATACTTCCCAATCAAAATCCTACCAGGTTTTTCTATAGGAATTGACAAACTGATTCTAAAATGTATATGGAAATTCACAGGACCTAGAAAGACAAGTAAATCCGTCTTGGAAAAAATACAACCAGAATGCTTCCTAGGGCTTCTGCTTTCTTACTTTGTCCATGTCATCAGGAAAAACTAATTGCTAGAAAAGTACATCGTGTTTGGTAAAGCAGAGAGCCAGCAAAAACGAGGGAAACCTTCTATGAGCTAGACTGACAGAATAGCTGCAACAATGGCCTCAAACATACCAACAATCGTGAAGATGGCGCAGGACTGGGCAATGCTTCGTTCTATTATATATATGGTCCCCATGACTCAAAGCTGACTCAATGGCAACTAACAACAACAACAGGATATCCAAAGCAATATAGGAAAAGGAGAATAAAGTTGGGGAACTTAACTACCTGACTTCAAGACTTATTCTAAAGCTGCATTATCAAAACTGTACTGGGTAGTACTGGCATAAAGATCAACAAATAAATCACTGGAATAAAACAGAGGGCCCAGAAACAGATGCACACTTAAGTGGTCATTTGATTTTTGACAAGATGGCAAAACAATCCAATGAGGAAAGAAAAGTCTTTTTAAGAAGTAGTGCTGGAACAACCGAGTATCTCTATAGAAAAAAATAAGCCTTGATCCCTTCTTCACACTCTACACAAACATCAGTTGAAGATGGATTATAGACCTAAGCATAAAATCAAAAATCCTATAGAAGAAAACATAGGAGATCTTTGTGATTTGGGCATAGTAAAGATTTCTTAGGACACAGAAAGCAATAACCATAAAAGAACAAATGATAAATTAAACTTCATAAAAATTAAAAACTTTGCTACATCAAAACACATCATTAAGAAAAAGAAAACACAGGACGTGGAAAAAATATTTCATAAGACATACATCTGACAAAGAACTGGTATCCAGAAATATATAGAGAATTCTTATAACTCTATAGTAAATAGACAAACAACCCTGTTTTTTTTTAAATGGGCAAAACATATCAATAGACATTCCACAAAGGCATATATATGAATCACTAATAAGCTCATGGTAAAGTGCCCAGCATCATTAATCATTACCAAAAACCAAACCAGTTGCCATGGCATTGATTCTGATTCATGGTGACCCTACGTGTGTCAGACTAGAACTGCTCCATAGGGTTTTCAATGGCTGATTTTTCGGAAGTAGATCATCGGGCATTTTTTCCCAGACACCTCTCGGTAGACCCGAACCTCCAACCTTTCAGTGAGCAGCCGAATGCATTAACTGTTTGCACCACCAAGAGACTACTCATTAGTCATTGTTGTTACTGTTTTAGTTGTCTAGTTGGCTCCAACTCCTAATGACCTTATGTATAGCACAATGGAATGTTACCAGTCCTGTGCTATCTTTATGATTATTGCTATATTTGAATCCATTGTTTCAGCTACAGTGTCAATCCACCTCACCAAGGCCCTCCCTCACCTTTGCTGACTCTTCATTTTACCATCGATGGTGTTCTTTTCTGGCGATTAGTCTTTCTTAATGAGACATCCAAAGTAAGTGAGCCGAAGTGTCACCATCCTCACTTCTAAGGAGAATTTCGGTTGTATTTCTTCTAAGACTGATTTGTTTGTTCTCTGAAAGTCCATGGTATATTCAATATTCTTTGCCAACACCACAATTCAAATGTATCATTCTTCTGTGTTCCTTGTTCATTGTCCAGCTTTCCCATGCACATGAGGCTATTGGGTCAGGCGCACCTTAGTTCTCAAAGTCACATCTTGGCATTTTAAAACTTTAAAGAAGTTTAAAACTTTAAAATTTGCAGCAGATTTGCCCAATGCAAAACATAGTTTGATTTCTTGACTGCTGCTTCCATGGATGCTGATTATTGATCCAAGTTGAATGAAACCATTGACAACTTCAATTTCTCCTTTATTTATCATAATGTTGTTTATCAGTTCAGTGGTGAGGACATTAAGGAAATGTAAATTAAAACCACAATGTAAAACCACTATATACTTATAAGAACAGCTAAAACTAAGAACACTGATAACACCAAATGTTGGCAAGGATTTGGAGCAACCAGAACTTTCATACATTGTTAGTGATAATGTAAAATTATATAACTATTTTGGAAAAAGTTCTAGAAGTTTCTTAGAAAAGTAAACACACACCTACCCTGTAGCCTACCTACTCCATTCCGAGGTATTTACCCAGGAAAAATAAAAACACCATCCACAAAAAGACTTGTACAATAATGTTCATGGAAGCTTTATTTATAATAGATATAACATCAAAACAACCCAGATGTCTATCAATAGGAAAGTGAACAAACTGTGGTATATGGATAAAATGACATGAATCACTGTTGCACACACAGCATGCATGAACTTCAAAAACACTATACAGAAATCCTATACAGAAGGGTACACACATTTTAATTCCGATTATACGAAGCTGGAGAACAGGCAAAACTAATCTACGGTGGGAAAAAAAATCAAACGGTTGTATCTGGAGGGTAGGGGTTCAGGATTGACTGGCAAGGGATGTGAATAGAGTTTTCAGAGAAAATAAAGGACAGTCAGTTAAATTTGAGTTTCAGATAAGCAACGAATAATTTTTTAGGATAACATTTCTCATGCAATATTTGAGGACGCACTTGTACGAAAAAGATTATCCATTGTATATATGAAATGGAAATTTAACTGGGAATTCTGTTATTTATCTTTCTTTCTTTTCTTTTCTTTTTTTTAATCTCACATTAACCTATTTCTACCACATAAGTGACAAGGAGAGTAATGGGACCATTGAAGGAACACTTGCAGAATGGATACTATGTGCCAGGCACTGTACTAGGTAATTTGCACAAACACTGTCAAGACCGACATAGCCTATAGAGTATTTTATGTCAGAAAAGAGACTCAAGACTCCAGAGGCTGTTCACTTCAATAAAAGTTGTTGTTTGCTAAAGTGGGGCCAAGATGGCAGAGTAGTCAGATGCTTCCGGTGGACCCTTTTACAACAAAGACCCATAAAAACAAGTGAATCGATTATATAGGGCAATCTGGGAGCCCTGAACATCAAAGGCAGAGTTGAGGAACCAGACTGAGTGGCAGGGGGAGGGAGAGATAGTTCAGAAGCAGCGAGGAGTTGCCAGACCTGACCCAGTGAGAGCTGGAGCCCTTCAGGCCTGATCAGCTCTGGGGTGAGATGTGAGGCAGGCAAGCGGCAGTGCTCAGGAGGCACTTTTTCTGCACCAGGAGAGACCCAGTACCAGAGAGTCTACACGGCCACCTAGAACCAGTGAGAAGCAACCCTGGATTGGCAAAAGATAAGTACTTGTGTATGGCCTACCGCGTGGATCAAAAACACCCCCCTTAGGGAAAAACCTCTCTCCCATTTACCTCCCTGCTCCCTGCTCTGCACTGGGTCCCCTGCCTTGGAGAGTGAACAAATTAACAAATGGGAAAAAATAAACTGCCGACTCCCCTAAGCCAGGAACACAAGGTAGGCACAGCTCCTTTGCCTAGGCACAGGCATAAGGGATCCATGGACTTTGAGTGCCTTTCCCCCTGCTTAGACTTGTGTAGGCCCGTCTCAACAGTGTAGGCCATCATTACTGCAGTACAACAGGGTATATGCCAGAACTCTAACTTCAACTGTTTCAGCTGTGAAGTGGCAGGTTCTTGACATTTGACACTGCTCTGCCCATTAAGCAGAGTCTTCACCTACCCATATCAGGGGCCTGAGGACTGGTGGCTCCACCCATGCCACTTAGCCACCTGTGATAGGGGCCCATGAATAAGAGGTGCCCTCCAGTCCTTACAGCCAGCAGCATTAGGTGCTCATAGTCCAGCTGCAAAACCCACCCACCTACATGCTCTAGGGAACAGGGACACGCCTTCCTCCACACTCAAGGGCAGCCGTCAACCCCCTGCCTTGCTTAGAGTATATCCCCCTGCTGCAGCCAGATGCCTGTGCCTACACCAATCACCCATGCCTGTTTAGGACTATAAGTGGGAGCTTACACCACATACTTGGTGGCTATCTACCTGGGCACCCAAGTGAATCCATACAGGAGGATTGGGCAGACTCCTGAGCTCACATACCTAGTAACAGATCTACCCACCTGGTGACAGGACATTAGAGCTTCAGAGGGGCCAATAATTAAACTAGCTCATACAAGCAGCCTATCTGGGCATATCAAAAAAAAAAAAAAAAAAAAAGAAAAAAAAGAAAAGAAAAGAAGCTAGGACACAGTAAGCAAACATAAAATAAATCAATATAATAACTTATTGATGGCTCGGAGACAACAGTCAATATCAAATCACATAAACAGGCAATCCATGATGGCTTCAGCAAGCTTCCAAAATAAAGCATCTAGAAATTTTCCAGAGGAGGAAAATTTCTTGGAATTACCAGAGGCAGAAGATAAAAGATTAATATACAGAACTCTTCAAGAAATCAGGAAGGAAATTAAACAAAACGCATAACACGCAATAGAGGAAATTAAAAAGATTAGAGAAGAGCATAATGACAAATTTAACAGGCTGCAAGGATCCATAGAGAGACAGCAATCAGAAATCCAGAAGATTAACAATAAAATTTCAGAATTAGACAACTCAATAGAAGGTCATAGGAGCAGAATTGAGGCAATGGAAGTCAGAATTAGTGAGATTGAAGATAAAGCACTTGACACCAACTTATCTAGGAAAAATCAGATAAAAGGATTTAAAAAAATGAAGACACCCTGAGAATTATGTGGGACTCTATCAAGAGGAATAACCTACGAGTGATTGGAGTACCAGAACTGGGGGGCGGGAGGGATAACAGAAAATACAGAGAGAATTGTTGAAGATTTGTTGGCAGAAAACTTCCCTGATATCATGAAAGAGGAGAAGATATCTATCCAAGATGCTCATCAAACACCACATAAGGTAGATCCTAAAAGAAAGTCACCAAGACATATAATCAAACTTGCCAAAACCAAAGATAAAAAGAGAATTTTAAAAGCAGCTAGGGATAAATGAAAAGTCATTTACAAAGGAGAGTCAATAAGAATAAACTCTTTCTCAGGCCGACTCTTCAGACAGGGATTGGACTGGACTGTGGGACATAAAGTGATACTTGTGAGGAGTGTGCCCCTTAGCTCAAGTAGATACAAGAGACTAAACAGGCAGCTTCTGTCCAGAGGTGAGATGGAAAGGCAGAGAGGGTTAGGAGCTGGTTGAATAGACATGGGGAAGCAGGGGTGGAAAGGAGGAGTATGCTGTCACAGTATGGGGAGAGCAATTAGAGTCACATAACAATGTAAGTATAAATTTTTGTATGGGAAAAAATTAAAAAAAAAGGATAAGCTTGGACTACTCAGCAGAAACCATGCAGGCAAGAAGGCAATGGGATGACATATATAAAGCCTCAAAGGAAAAAAACTGCCTGCCAAAAATTATATATCCAGCAAAATTGTCTCTCAAATATGATGGCGAAATTAGGGCATTTCCAGGTAAACAGAAGTTTAGGGAATTTGCAAAAACCAAACCAAAATTAGAAGAAATACTAAAGGGAGTTCTCCGGTTAGAAAATCAGTAACATCAGATAACAACCCAAGACTAGAACACAGGACACAGCAACCAGATATCAATCCAGATAGGGAAGTCACAAAAATAAATCAAAGCTAAAACACTGAAAATAGGGAAACAGATGTCAATATGTAAAAGATGACAACATTAAAACAAAAAAGAGGGATTTAAAGAATGTAGACATAGATTTTTCATATGGAGAGGAAGTCAAGGCGATATGAAGAAATAAAAGACTGATATAAACTTAGAAAAATGGGGTAAATACTAAGGTAACCACAAAGGAAACTAACAATCCTGCAAGTCAAAATAAAAAACTAGAAAAATATAAAGATGCAGTAAACAAAAATCAACAACAATGAAAAAGATGAAAAGAAAATACATAAATAAAAATGACTAAGCACAGAAAATTAAGTGGAACAAAGAAACTGTGAACAACACACAAAAAAAGACATCAAAATGACAGCACTAAACTCATACCTGTCAATAATTATGCTGAATGTAGGTGGAATAAATGCACCAATAAAGAGATTGAGAGCGGCAGATTGCATAAAAAAACACGATCAGTCTATATGCTGCCTACAAGAGACACACCTTAGACTTAAACACACAAACTAAAATGCAAAGAATGGAAAAAATGTATGAAGCAAACAACACTCAATAAAGAGCAAGAGTGGCAATGTTAATCTCTGACAAAACAGACTTTAAAGTAAAATCCACCACAAAGGACAAGGAAGGACACTATATAATGATTAAAGTGTCAATACACCAGGAGGACATAACTATAATAAATATTTACACAGCCAACAACAGAGCTCCAAAATACATAAAACAAACTGTAACAGCACTGAAAAGAGAGATAGATAGCTCCACAATAGTAGTAGGAGACTTCAACACACCACTTTCGGTGAAGGACAGAACATCCAGAAGAAGCTCAACAAAAACATGGAAGAGCTAAATGCTACAATCAACCAACTTGATCTCATAGACATATACCGAACACTCCACCCAACAGCAGCCAAGTATACTTTCTTTTCCAACGCATGTGGAACATTCTCCAGAACAGACCACGCATTAGGCCATAAAGCAAGCCTTAACAAAATCCAAAGCATTGAAATATTACAAAGCTTCTTTTCTGACCATAACGCCATAAAAGTAGAAATCAACAACAAAAATCAAGGAAAAAAAAAAAATCAAACACATGGAAACTGAACAACACTTTGCTGAAAAACTACTGGGTTATAGAAGAAATGAAGGATGGAATAAAGAAATTCATAGAACGAAACGAGAATGAAAACACATCCTACTAGAACCTTCCCCACGTAGCAAAAGCAGTGCTCAGAGGTCAGGTTATAGCAATAAATGCACACATCCAAAAAGAAGAAAGGGCCATAATCAAAACATTAACCCTACAACTGGGACAAGTAGAAAGAGAGCAGCAAAAGAAGCCCTCAGGCGTCAGAGGAAAGGAAATAATAAGAATCGGAGCAGAATTAAATGAAATAAAGAATAGAAAAACAATTGAAAGAGTTATTAAGACCAAAAGCTGGTTCTTTGAGAAGATCAAAATTGATAAACCACTGGCCAAACTGACAAAAGTAAAACAGGAGAGGAAACAAATAACCCACATAAGAAATGAGATGAGTTGTTCATTGCAGCACTGTTCGTAATAGCAAAAAGATGGAAACAACCTAGGTGCCCATCAAGGGACGAATGGATAAACAAATTATGGTATATCCACACAATGGAATACTACGCGACATAAAGAACAACGATGAAGCCATGGAACATCTTAAAACATGGAGGAATCTGGAGGTCATTATGCTGAGTGAATTTAGTCAGTCACAGAAGGACAAACATTGTATAAGACCACTATTATAAGAACTCAAGAAAAGGTTTAAACACAGAAGAAAACATTCTTTGATGGTTACCAGGGTGGGGAGGGAGGGGGAGGGTTATTTACTAACTAGATAGTAGTAAGAATTATCTTAGGTGAAGGGAAGGACAGCACACACTACAGGGGAAGTCAGCACAACTGGACTAAACGAAAGCTAAGAAGTTTCCTGAATACAATCAAACACTTTGAGGGACAGAGTAGCAGGGGTAGGGGTCTGGGGACCATGCTTTCAGGGGACATCTAGGTCAACTGGCATAACAAAGCTTATTAAGAAAATGTTCTGCATCCTACTTTGGGGAGTGGCGTCTGGGGTCTTAAAAGCTTGCAAGCGGCCATCTAAGATGCATCAATTGGTCCCAACCACCTGGAGTAAAGGAGAATGAAGAACACCAAAGACACAAGGGAAGTGTCCTTCATAAACCATATGGCCAACTCGGTCTGTCAGGTGAGATGATCTACCTGAAAATTTCAGTGGCTCAGGGGGGTGTCCTTTAGGAAGTGAGCTCCAAATTTGGGGTGTTGGTCACCTCTTGACAATCTCACCACACAAGGAATTCCCCTTGATGAATCCAACCCTGGGCCTTCTAGGTCCCTGAGCACTCCATTATCCCCATTGTGATGGCCCAAGAATTTCTGTAGATATTTGGGTTATGATTTCCTCTTGGCAGATGCTTCAGAAACCACTGGGCTTATTTTCTGGGCCCTCCATTGGTCAGAATACACACTCTTATCATAGTTCTGGGTCTTGGAGACCTGGTCTACTCCTGGGGCACTGTGTAGCATAGTTTCATTTAATACAAGATAGGCCACTGTGAGATGCATCATATTAAGCACCTTTCTTTCTGACCAAAGTGGGTTGTTACTTCTTTGCTGTATTAGTTTTCCTAAGGCTGCCATAATAAAGTACCACAAATTGGGCAGTTTAGAAAAAATAGGAATTTGTCGTCTCACAGTTCCGGAGTCTAGAAGTCTGAATTCAAGGTGTCAGCAGGGCCGTGCTCTCTCTGAAGGCTCTAGGAAAACATTTTCCCCTGCCTCTTCCCAGCTTCTGGTGATTGCTGGCTATCCTGGCATTCCTTGGCTTGTAGATGCATCACTCCGATCTCTGCCTCCATGTCTAGAAGGCTGTCTTCTCTCTGTGTCTCTCTATCTCTGTATCTTTTGTCTTTTTATAAGAACACCACTCATATTGGATTAGGACTCACCCTACTTCAGTATGAACTCATGTTAACTAGTAACATCTTCAAAGACCTTATTTCTAAACAAGGTCACATTCACAGGTACCAGAGATTAACACTTCAACATATCTTTTTGGGGACACAATTCAACCCATAATACTTTTACTTAACTTACTTACTCAGCTCTTCTAGGCCCTGGGGATGCCACAGAGGACAAAATAAAGTCCTAATGCAGGTTGGGGTTACAAAAACCCCTGTTTCTTTGTGTCTTTGAGGAGGGCTATGATTCTAGCTGCCTGAGGATGTGGTATCGACTAGTGTTAACCACCTCTAATGGGTGGGACAAATCAAGCCTTCCGTGGGTGTGCCACCACTACCCACAGGGTGTGCCTCATGCTGACATGGCACACTACCGCCTCCCCCAACTTTCTGAATATCCATTTCTACTGCTTCTGTCTGGTCTGCTGATATGCAGTTGATCCTCACATGGTTCCAGCTTTTGCTGGCCTCTGGAGTGAAATGTCCTCTGAAACACCTACTCTAACCAAAGACCTGTTCTTGAGATGGTGGAGGTCACCTGGAAGACCTGAAGCCTCATGCCCAGAGGTCACGGGACATTGCTACCTCACTCTTTGCCCACTTTATTAATACCTTGGCACGGGGCTTCCTGTTTCCTGGAGGTTCTGAAGTTAAGACCTCACCCTCGCAGTGCTCATCCTAATGCTTTCACAAGTCCTTGCTAGACGGTGCTAGGGATGTAGCTAAATCTCTTCCCTCCTTTCTCTTGTTCATAAACAAGGGCTCAGGTGTAAGGTTTGGCCTGTGATTCCCATTTCCTCCTAGTCATCATTAGTTTCACATTTTTTTTCCTTTGCTCCGAGTAGATTGGGACCAACTGATGCATCTTAGATGGCCGCTTGCAAGCTTTTAAGACCCCAGACGCCACTCACCAAAGTGGGATGCAGGACATTTTCTTAATAAACTTTGTTATGCCAATTGACCTAGACGTCCCCTGAAACCATGGTTCCCAGACCCCAGCCCCAGCTATTCTGCCCTTCAAAGTGTTTGGTTGTGTTTAAGAAACTTCTTAGCTTTTGCTTTAGTCCAGTTGTGCTGACTAGTCAGTTTCACATTTGGACTGCCTGCCTTCCTGGATCTTGTCTGGAGAACCCCTATTCCTTATACTTGCTCTCTCCCAAATGTCCTCCAAGCTTACCTGTGCTTTCTTCCATAGTGGTGAGCACGAGATCAGGTGGCGTCCAGCTAAGGAATGGTTTGAGAGAGGGCTGGCTGGGCAGCTCAATGGAAATACTCCTTTTAAATTGGGAGGTCATAATACCATAAACTGCCTTCGGTTGCCCGCCTCCAGGCTTGTAGGTTGTCTCAATGCCTGGGGACTGCTACAGGCATTTAGCTCCCCACCCCACAGGCTCAGAGTGAGTACCTCTGTTCAGAGCCCAGTGCCTAGCGTTCATTCACCATCACCTGCTTCACCTGCTCCAAGTCAGGAAGTAGCATTCAGGAAAGGCTGACCTGAACCACAGTCCCCCTCCCTTTCTGTAAACCTTCATCTCCTCTAAATCTCTACCTCTAGTCTAAGCTATCGGTTAGGATATTCCTGAATGCCTAATCAGGCCATCTGTATAACACGGATGTGTGGAATCTTTTGCTCATTTTGAACTTTCCTTGTTCCTGTCTTGAACCCCAAAGTCATTCTGACAAAATCTTGCCAACATCTGCCAAATGGGATGTGCCAGCCGCAAAGGTAGGGCTGGTTTTGATGATTGCTGAGAACAGTGACATGGTGTTTTCACTTCATTTTATTGCCAAGCAAGCACCCAGCCTGTGCAAAGGCCACACCCGAGGTTGGGGATAACAGTGGTGAGATGCTTATGGCTCCCCAGTGCCTTCCTTGCTCCTCATGGAGGCATTCCAGAAGCTCTGTGGTCAGAGCAGCCTAATGGAGGGAGGGAACTGCCACGTCAGAGGGGACCAGACTCATGGGCTCACTGCCTTTTATATTGTTTTAATGTTGGGGGTGAGGTGAGGCGGAGGTGTCACCCAGGTTTAATGGTCCCAATTTCTTGTTTAGCCAATACCCACTGTCCAAACCAGTTGCCATCAAGTAGATTCCAACTCATGACCACGCCATGTGTGTCAGAGTAGAACTGTGCTCCATAGGGTTTTCAGTGGCTGATTTTTCAGAAGCAGATCACCAGGCCTTTCTTCCAAGGTGCCTCTGTGTGGACTCGAACATCCAACATTTTGGTGAGCGTTAACTGTTTGCACCACCTAGGGACTTCATTTTCTTGCAATCGCATTTTTATGCTGGGGCCTCATCCTTATGTCAGCACTGTTCGCCAGTCTATTTATTTGTCCTTGGGAACATCCTGTCCCATTTCTCTCATCCACTGTTCCAACAACCATTTTGTTTTGCCTCTTCTTAAGCTCAATACTCATCCCATCCCCTCATTTTCTTGACAACTTGGTTTTCTGTTTCATTGAAAAAGTTGAGGCCATCCCATACGATCCTTCTTAATTTCTTCTTTCTGATCTCCAAGGCCAACTTTCTCCCCTGTTGCTTGAATTCATCCCCTCCCACCTCCTGCCAGACCTTGCTTCGTCTGAAATCTGCCTTCTCTCCTTCTCCTCTCCTTCTCTGATGGCTCCTTCCCCTGAGGCTATAACCATGATCAAATCACTTTGTCTCTTGCATTGTGAATCTAGTAATAAATTTCAGGTTTTCTTCCCTCCCATGCTGCAAACTTTATAAACATAATCTTAGTAGCTATCATAATCTTAATATGACATGGTGTGGATGTATCAACATGTACTTGACCATTTTCCTGCTGTTAGGCTCATATGTTCGTTGTTGTTGTTGTTAGATGCTGTCGTTTTGGTTCTGACTCATAGCAACCCTATGTACAAAAGAACGAAACACTGTCCAGTCCTGCGCCATCCTCACAATAGTTGCTATGTTTGAGCCCATCACTGCAGCCACTGTGTCAATCCATCTCGTCGCGGGCCTTCTTCTTCACTGACCCTCTGCCTTATCAAGCATGATGTCCTTCTCCAGGCACTGATCCCTCCTGATAACATGTCCAAAGTACGTGAGATGGAGTCTTGCCATCCTCACTTCCAAGGAGCACTCTGGTTGTACTTCTTCCAAGACAGACTTCTTCGTTATTCTGGCAGTCCATGGTATATTCAATACTCTTTGCCAACACCATATTTTAAAGGTATCAATTCTTCTTTGGTCTTCTTTATTCATTGTCTAGCTTTCGCATACATATAAGGTGACTGAAAATATCGTGGTCCGGGTCAGGCTCACCTTGATCCTCAAAGTGACATCTTTGCCTTTCAACACTTTAAAGAGGTCTTTTGCAGCAGATTTGCCCAATGAAATACATCATTTGATTTCTTGACTGCTGCTTCCATGGGTGTTGATTGTTGATTTAAGTAAAATGAAATCCTTGAAAATATCCTTACTATCACACACAAGGAAAATTTTGCTGAAGATAATTAAAAAATGTTTGCAATAGTACATCGACAAGGAATTGCCAGAAATTCAAGCTGGATTCAGAAAAGGATGTGGAATGAGGAATATCTTTGCTGATGTCAGACGGATCTTGGCTGAAAGCAGAGAATACCAGAAAGATGTTTACCTGTATTTTATTGACTATGCAAAGGCATTCGGCTGCGTGGATCATAACAAGTTATGGATAACATTTTGAAGAATGGGAATTCCAGAACGCTTAATTGTGCTCGTGAGGAACCTGTACATACACCAAGAGACAGATGTTCAAACAGAACAAGGGGATATACTGCGTGGTTTCAAATCAGGAAAGATGTGCGTCAGGGTTGTATCCTTTCACCATACTTACTCGGTCTGTACGCTGAGCAAATAATCTGAGAAGGTGGACTGTATGAAAAACAACATGGCATCAGGATTGGAGGAAGACTTGTTAACAACCTGAGATATGCAAATGACACTACCTTGCTTGCTGAAAGTGAAGAGGACTTGAAGCACTTACTGATGAGGATCAAATCCTTCAATGTGGATTACACCTCAGCATAAAGAAAACAAAAATCCTCACAACTGGACCAATAAACAACATCATGCTCATATGTTTTGATGCTTCTGATTCTTAGTTATTATAAATAAAATGTAAACAAGATCACTGTACATTAAAAAAAGGAATCTCTTTCCTCCTAAAAAAAAAGCTTTCCTTAATTAGTCTTCGTTTACAATATAGTCAATGAAACGAGTTAATCCTTGTAAAATGTAGGCCAGTGCCTGGCACATAATAAGAGCTCAATAAATGCTGGAAATGACTGTAATTATCTAATCTCTCTACTTTCTCATCAAAATGTCTCAAAGGGGTTGTCTCCATTCACTCTCCCCTTTAGCACCTCCCATTTAATCCTCAACCCACTCAAACTGGTCTGATGAAGGTGACCTCTAGTGGCCAGACCCAGTGACAACCTTTTGGATCCTATTAGGCCTCGTGGCTGCTTTTGCCACTGTTGTACATTCCTCCTCTTAAAATTTTTATCCCTCTGACTTCCGGGGCTTTCTTTCTACTTCTCTGACTATTTCATCTCTTTTCTTTTGCGGACTTCTCTTCCAGGCTTCTGTCTCTGTCCAGAGCTGGGACACTGCCAGAGTGGGTGGTAGGAAGAAGTTAGGGACTCGGGGCAATCAGAGTGCAGCATGAGATTCCTGGGTATCCA
This sequence comes from Dugong dugon, assembly GCA_030035585.1. Classification (NCBI taxonomy): domain Eukaryota; kingdom Metazoa; phylum Chordata; class Mammalia; order Sirenia; family Dugongidae; genus Dugong; species Dugong dugon. The sequence continues at coordinate 115,591,192 of CM057465.1, read as the reverse complement.
CAAGTTACCACATGAGGGAGAAGCATGATGGGGCATAGGAGGGCCAACTGCGTTTATCAGTTTGATCCATTGCTGGTATTTGATTATTTTTAACTTATAACAACAGCAGTTTTATCTGGTTCAATCTGAAACTTTCAAAGTTGCTTCAGCAGGGCCCATATTCAAGCTTAAACCACTTGCCATCGAGTTGATTCCAACGCACGGTGACCCCATGTGTTACAGAGGAGAACTGCAACTCCACAGAGTTTTCAAGGCCGTGACCTTTCGGAAGCAGATCACCAGGAATTTTTTCCGAGGTACCTTTGGGTGTGTCTGAACTGCCAAACTTTTGGTTAGTAGTTGAGTGCTTAACCATGTGAGCCACCCAAGGACCCCCAACTACACTTAAGCCTGCTTACTCACAGGTAGCTAGGAACAAATGACATCAGAAAAGGCTCCTTTTTACAATTAGCAACACTGCAGACTGTTACTTTTGAGGTGCCAGAGTCTTATTTAAAGTCATATATAGCCATAAAGTGGAAGCCCTGGTGGTGTAGTGGTTAAGTGCTACAGCTGCTAACCAAAAGTTCGGCAGTTCTAATCCACCAGGCGCTCCTTGGAAACTCTATGGGGCAGTTGTACTCTGTCCTATAGGGTTGCTATGAGTTGGAATCAACTCGACAGCAACGGGCAACGGGTTATAGCCATAAAGCAGCTCTTATCCAGCTGAAACATTTAGAGTTGACTTTAAAATCCCCCTCACTATTGCAGTAGAACAGAGAAGTACAGCAAATCTCTATCTCTGAGACTAGGAAGCCTGCTCTGGGGTAATTTTTCGGAGCAGGTGCCGAAGTTCCATCATTTTTTGAATCTGCACAGTAGGCTCTAAGGAAGAGCAGCAGCTAGTTTTAGAGGCAGAGTTGGTAACAACTTGGCACTTAAAAGGCAAACCCTGAAAATTCTCTGCAAAAAGAACAGAAGTCTTGATGTAAGGAGGCCTCCACTTGAGCATAGAGAATGAGCTGCTTACTCTGTGGGTCCTTAGTCAAGTTAAACTCTCTGAACCTCAGTTTCTGCACCTACAAATGGGGTTAATAGTACCTACCTCTTAAGATTGTTTTGAGGATTACAGGGCATAGATTGTGCTCTCAAAATGGTAGCTTTCATGACATGGGTGATAGAAGATGTCAAGCAGTTTGCAGTGATCAGGCTGATGAGGAAAGAAGATCTGAACAGAACAAGACAAAGATAAGACCCTGCAGATCTTTGGTTAAGAAGGACTGAAAGTTAACATCATACTCCCACTCTATATTATCAGTATTTTGCTGTACTTTTATCTTATTTTATTTTTGAATGTAACTTCTTTTTCATTTTGTTTTATTTTATTGTTGTACTTTAAGTAAAAGTCTACAATTCAAGTTAGTCTCTCATACAAAAATCTATACATATATTGTTATGTGACCCTAGTTGCTGTCCCTGTACTGTGACAGCACATTCCTCCTTTCCACCCTGGATTTCCTGTGTCCCTTCAACCAGCTCCTGACCCTCTCTGCCTTCTCATCTCACCTCTGGACAGGAGCTGCCCATTTAGTCTCATGTATCTACTTGAGCTAAGAAGCACACTCTTTACAAATATCATTTTATGTCCCATAGTCCAGTCTAATCTTTGTCTGAAGAATCGGCCTCGGGAATTGTTTTAGTTCTGGGCTAACAGAGAGTTCGGGGGCCATGTCTTCTGGGGTCCCTCCAGTCTCAGTAAAACCATTAGGTCTGGTCTTTTTACCAGAATTTGAGTTCTGCACCCACCTTTTCTCCTGCTCCATCAGGGACTCTCTGTTGTGTTCCCTGTCAGGGTGGTCACTGGGTGGTAGCCGGGCACCGTCTAGTTCTTCTGGTCTCAGGCTGATGAAGTCTTTGGTTTATGTGGCCTTTTCTGTCTCTTGGGTTAATATTTCCCTTGTGTCTTTGGTGTTCTTCATTCTGCTTTACTCCAGGTGGGTTAGGACAAATCGATGCATCTTCGATGGCTGCTCGCTAGTTTTTAAGACCCCAAACGCCAATCACCGAAGTAGGATTTAAGAACTTTTTCTTAATAAACTTTGTTATGCCAATTGACCTAGATGTCCCCTGAAAGCATGGTCCCCAGACCCCCACCCCTGCTACTCTGTCCCTTGAAGTGTTTGGTTGTATTCAGGAAACTTCTTAGCTTTTGGTTTAGTCCAGTTGTACCAACTTCCCCTGTACTGTGAGTTGTCCTTCCCTTCACTTAAGATAATTCTTATCTACCATGTAGTTAGTGAATGCCCCTCTCCCTCCCTCCCCACCCTCGTAACCATCAAAAAATGTTTTCTTCTGTGTTTAAACCTTTTCCTGAGTTCTTATAATAGTGGTCTTATACAATATTTGTCCTTTTGCGACTGACTAAATTCACTCAGCAGAAGGCCTTCCAAATTCCTCCACGTTATGAGATGTTTCACGGATTCGTTGTTGTTCTTTATCATTGCGTAGTCTTCCACTGTGTGAATATACCATAATTTGCTTATCCATTCATCTGTTAATGGACACGTAGGTTGTTTCCATCTTTTTGCTATCCTGAACGTTGCTGCAATGAACACGGGAGTGCATATATCTATTCATGTGATGGCTCTTATTTCTCTAGGATATATTCCAAGGAGCGGGATTGCTGGATCGTATGGTACTTCTATTTCTAGCTTTTTAAGGAAGCGCCAAATCGATTTCCAAAGCGGTTGTCCCATTCTACATTCCCACCAACAGTGTATAAGTGTTCCAGTCTCTCCACAAGCTCGCCAACATTTATTATTTTGTGTTTTTTGGATTAATCCTAGCCTTCTTGGGGTGAGATGATATCTCATTGTAGTTTTGATCTGCATTTCTCTAACGGCTAATGATTGTGAGCATTTCCTCATGTGTCTGTTAGCTGCCTGAATGCCTTCTTTGGTGAAGTGCCCATTGATATCCTTTGCCCATTTTTTAATTGGATTATTTGTCTTTTTGTTGTTGAGGTTTTGCAGTATCTTGTAGATTTTAGAGATTAGATACTGATCGGATATGTAGTAGCCAAAAATTTTTTCCCAGTCTGTAGGTTGTCTTTTTACTCCTTTGGTGAAGTCTTTTAATAAGCATAAGTGTTCGATTTTTAGGAGCTCCCAGTTATCTATTCTCTCTTCTGGTGCTTGTGCATTGTTACTTATGGTTCATATTCTGTTTATGCCATGTATTAGGGCTCCTAGTGTTGTCCCTATTTTTTCTTCCATGATCTTTAGTGTTTTTGATTTTATAGTTAGGTCTTTGATCCATTTTCAGTTAGTTTTTGTGCATGGGTCTTGTTTCATGTTTTTGCAGCTGGATATCCAGTTATGCCAGCACCATTTGTTAAAGAGACTGTCTTTTCCCCAATTAACTGACTTTGGGCCTTTGTCAAACATCACATAGGTGGATGAATTTACGTCTGAGTTCTCAATTCTGTTCCATTGGTCTATGTGTCCGTTGTTGTTCCAGCACCAGGCTGTTTTGACTACCATGGTGATATAACAGGTTCTAAAATCAGGTAGTGAGGCCTCCCACTTTCTTCTTCTTCTGCTGCTCTCTTTCTACTTATTCCAGTTGTAGGGTTAATGTTTTGATTCTGGCCCCTCCTTCTTTTTCAGTGTGTGCATTTATTGCTATAGACTGATCCCTGAGCACTGCTTTTGCTGTATCCCAGAGGTTCTGGTAGGATGTGTTTTCATTCTCATTTGATTCTGTGAATTTCCTTATTCTGTCCTTAATTTCTTCTATAACCCAGTAGTTTTTGAGGTTCAGTTTCCACGTGTTTGATTTTTTTCCTTGCTTTTTCTGTTACTGATTTCTACTTTTATGGCTTTCTGGTCAGAAAAGATGCTTTGTAATATTTCGATGCTTTGGATTCTGTTAAGGCTTGCTTTATGGCCTAATATGTGGTCTATTCTGGAGAATGTTCCGTGTGTTGGAAAAGAAAGTATACTTGGCTGCTGTTGGGTGGAGTGTTCCGTATACGTCTATGAGATCAAGTTGGTTGATTGTAGCATTTCATTCTTCCGTGTCTTTATTGAGCCTCTCTCTGGGTGTTCTGTCCTTCACCGAAAGTGGTGTGTTGAAGTCTTCTACTATTATTGTGGAGCTGTCTATCTCTCTTTTCAATGCTGTTACAGTTTGTTTTATATATTTTGGAGCCCTATTGTTGAGTGGGTAAATATTTATTAGAGTCATGTCCTCCTGGTGTACCGATCCTTTAATCATTATATAGTGTCCTTCCTTATCCTTTGTGGTGGATTTTACTTTAAAGTCTATTTTGCCAGAGATTAATATTGCCACTCATGCTCTTTTTTGAGTGTTGTTTGTTTGATATATATTTTTTTCCATTCTTTGAGTTTTTGTTTGTGTATTTAAGTCTAAGGTGTGTCTCTTGAAGGCAGCATATAGACGGATGGTGTTTTTTTATCCATTCTGCCGCTCAGTCTCTTTCTTGGTGCATTTAGTCCATTTACATTCAGGGTAATTATTGATAGGTATGAGTTTAGTGCTGTCATTTTGATGTCTTTTTTTGTGTATTGTTGACAGTTTCTTTGTTCCAAGTAATTTTTTGTCCTGAGTCGTTTTTCTTTATGTATTTTTTCATTGTTGTTGATTTTGTATTTGCTGAGTCTTTATATTTTTCTTGTTTTTTATTTTGATGTGTAGGATTGTTAGTTTCCTTTGTGGTTACCTTAATATTTATGCCTGTTTTTCTAAGCTTAAACCAGTCTTTTATTTCTTTATATTGCCTTGACTTCCTCTCCATATGAAAAAGCTATGTCTACATTTTTTAGTCCCTCTTTTTCATTTGAATGTTGTCGTCTCTTACATATTGACATCTCTATTTTTCTGTTTTCAGTGTTTTAGCCTTGATTTATTTTTGTGACTTCCCTATCTGGATTGATATCTGGTTGCTGTGTCCTGTGTTCTAGTCTTGGGTTGTTATCTGATGTTACTGATTTTCTAACCAGAGGACTCCCTTTAGTATTTCCTGTAATTTTGGTTTGGTTTTTGCAAATTCCCTAAACTTCCGTTTACCTGGAAATGCGCTAATTTTTTTTTTTTTTTTATATCCAGTTTTGCCAGCACCATTTGTTAAAAAGACTGTCTTTTCCCCATTTGATGGACTTTGGGCCCTTGTCGAAGATCAGGTGACCATAGGTGGATGGATTTCCATCTGGGTTCTCAATTCTGTTCCATTGGTCAATGTATCTGTCGTTGTACCAGCACCAGGCTGTTGGAAATGCATTAATTTTACCATCATATTTGAGAGACAATTTTGCTGGATATATAATTCTTTGCTGGCAATTTTTTCCTTGAAGCCTTTATATATGTCATCCCATTGCCTTCTTGCCTGCATGGTAACTGCTGAGTAGTCTGAGCTTAGTCTTATTGACTCTCCTTATAGAGGACTTTTCATTTACCCCTAGCCCGTCTTAAAATTCTCTCTTTATCTTTGATTTTGGTAAGTTTGATTATAATATGTCTTGGTGACTTTCTTTTGGGATCTACCTTATGTGGGGTTCAATGAGCATCTTGGATAGATATCTTGTCATCTTTCATGATATCAGGAAAGTTTTCTGCCAACAAATCTTCAACAATTCTCTCTGTATTTTCTGTTATTCCCCCCCATCCCCCGCATTCTGGTACTGCAATCGCTCATAGGTTATTCCTCTTGATAGAGTCCCACATAATTCTTAGAGTTTCTTCATTTTTTAAAAATTCTTTTGTCTGATTTTTCCTCAAATAAGTTGGTGTCAAATGCTTTATCTTCAATCTCACCAATTCTGACTTCTACTGCCTCAATTCTGCTCCTATGACTTTCTATTGAGTTGTCTAATTCTGAAATTTTATTGTTAGTCTTCTGGATTTCTGTTTGCTGTCTTTCTATGGATTGTTGCAGCCTGTTAAATTTGTCATTATGCTCTTGAATAACCTTCTTAAGATCCTCTATTGCTTTGTCTGTATGTTCCTTAGCTTGGTCTACATTTTGCATCATCTCCCTCCTGATCTCTTGAAGAATTCTGTATATTAATCTTTTGTATTCCACCTCCGAGAATTCCAAGAAATTCTCTTCCTCTGGAAAATTTCTTGATTATTAATTTGGGAGCTTGCGGAAGCCATCAGGGTCTGCCTGTTTATGTGATTTGATATTGACTCTTGTCTCTGAGCCATCAAGAAGTTATTATATTTATTTATTTTAAGTTTGCTTACTGTGTTCTGGCTTCTCATTTTGTTTTGTTTTGATATGTCCAGTTAGGCTGCTTTTGTGAGCTAGTGTGATTATTGGTGCCTTTGAAGCTCTAACATCCTGCCACCAGGTGGTTAGATCTGTTACTAAGTATGTGAGCACAGGATTCTGTTTACTTTTCTCGTATGGATTCAGCTCAGGTGTCCATGTAGTCAGTCACCAACTGTGTGGTGCAGGCTCTCACCTACAGTTCTAGACTGGCATGGGTGATTGGTATAGGCACAGGTATCTGGCGGCAGTAGGGGGTCATGTGCTGAGCAAGGCAGGGTGCTGATGGCTGCCCAGACAGTCTGGAAGGAAAGTGTCTCCCTGTTTCCTAGAGCACATAGGTGTGTAGGTTTTGCAGCCAGACTATAAGCCCCCAGTGCTGTTGGCTGTAAGGACTGGGAGGGACCACTTATTCCTGAACCCCTGTCACAGGTGGCTTGGTGGCATGTGTGAAGCCGCCAATCCTCAGGCCCCTGATGTGGGTAGGTTAAGACCCTGCTTAATGGGCAGAGCAGCGTCAAATGTCATGAACCTGCCACATCACAGCTGAAACAGTTGAAGTTAGACTTCAGGTATTTCATGGATTGAATTGTGTCCCCCCAAAATATCTGTCAACTTGGCTAGGTTATGATTCCCAGTATTGTATGATTGTGCAATTTGATGTGATTTCCTTATGTGTTGTAAACTCTATCACTATGATGAGGTTATACTGATGAGGTTTACTAGATTAGATAGTGTCTTAATCCAATCTCTTTTGAGATATAAAAGAGAGAAGTGAGCAGAGACACATGGGAACCTCATATCACCAAGAAAGCAGTGCCGTGAGCAGAGCGCATCCTTCAGACCTGAGGTTCTTGTGCTGAGATTCTCCTAGACCAAAGGAAGACTGAAGAAACACAAGGACCTTCCTCCAGAGCCGACAGAGAGAGAGTCTTCTCCTGGATCTGATGCCCTGAATTTGAACTTGTAGCCTACTGGACTGTAAGAGAATAAATTTGTCTTTGTTAAAACCATTCACTTGTGGTATTTCTGTTAGAGCAGCACTAGATGACTAAGACAGGTATATACCCTGTTTTACTGTGGTAATGAGGGCCTATGTTGTTGAAATGAGCCCACAGAAGTCTATGTAGGGGTGAAAGGAACTCAAAATCCGTGAACCCCTTATGCTTGTGCCTAGGCAAAGGAACTGTGCCTACCCTAAGTTCCTGGCTTAGGGGAGCTGGCAGATTATTTTTCCCCTGTTTGTTAATTTGTTCCCTCTCCAAGGCTAGGAGAATGGCTCAAGGTATTGTGAAGGGTCCTACTTCTGGCCCAGGGGACTCTGGAATTGCTGAAGCCTTCCTGGACCTGGTGCAGAGCAGAGAGTGGGGAGGTAAATGGGAGAGAGGTTTTTCCCAGATGGGGGTGTTTTTGATCCATGCAGTAGGCTAGATGCAAGTACTTATCTTTCACTGATCAAGCGCTGATTTTCACTAGTTCTGGATGGCTGAGTAGACTCTCTGCCACTGGGTCTTTCCCAGTATGGAAAATGCCTCTGAAACACCACTGCTTGCCTCACCGTGCACACAGATGATCCTGCTTGAAGGGCTCCGGCTCCTGCCGGGTCAGGTCTGGCAACTGCTCACTGCTTCCGAACGGTCTCTCCCTCCCCCGCCACTCAGTCCAATTTCTCAACTTTGCCTTTGATGTTCTGGGCTCCTAGATTGTCATATATAATTGATTTACTTGTTTTTTCGGGTGTTTGTTATAAGACAGTCCACCGGAAGCGTTTAACAACTCCACTATCTTGGCCCCACCTCCACTGTACTTTTTATTTGTGCTTAAATTAACAGCTTAATAACTACCTATGGTTGTTGTATTAGTCAGGATTCTCCAGAGAAACAGAACCAATAGGAGATATCTGTACATGTATACACATATATAGAGAGACAGAGACATAGAGACAGAGTATAGATAGATAGATAGACAGATATAAACCAAACCCATTACCGTCAAGTCGATTCCAACTCATGGTAATCCCATGTGTAACAGAGTAGAACTGCTCCACAGGGATTTCTTAGCTGTAGAATTTATGGAAACAGAGTGCCAAGCCTTTCTTCTGTGGTGCCAATGGATGGGTTCAAACTGTCAACTTTTCAGTTAATAGTTAAGTGCAAACTGTTCGCATCACCGAGGGACCTTTGTGTGTGTGTGTGTGTGCGTGTGTGTGCGTGTATGTATATATGTATGTATATACGTATATATGGAGCCCTGGTGGCACAGTGGATAATAACGTGGCTGATAACCAAAAGGTCATCAGTTTGAATCCACCAGCCACTCCTTGGAAACCCTATGGGGCAGTTCTACTTTGTTCTGTAAGGTCGTTAGGAGTTGGAATCAACACAATGGCAAAGGGTTTGGGTTTGCTTTGGTATACCTATATCTATAGTGAGTGTATATATACATATAGAGAGAGTGTGTATCTATATACATGGAGAGTATATATATATATATATATATAGAGAGAGAGAGAGAATATATATATAGAGTGTGTATATAGAGTATATATAGAGTGTGTATATATATATAGAGAGAGTGTATATGTAGAGGGAGAGAGTATATATATATATATATATAGAGTGCATATATAGAGAAAGTGTGTGTGTGTGTGTGTGTATATATATATATATATATATATATATATATATATATATATATATATAAACCCATTGCTGACTCATAGCAACCCTATAGGACAGAGTAGAACTGCCCCATAGGGTTTCCAAGGAGTGGCTGGTGGATTTGAGTTGCTGACCTATTGGCTGGCAGCCGAGTTCTTAACTACGGCACCACCAGGGCTCCATGTATACAGAGAGAATATACATATATATAGAGAGTATATACATATATATATATATATATATATAGTGTGTGTGTGTGTGTATATATATATATAGCATGTATATATAGAGTGTATAATTATAAAGTGTGTGTCTGTATATATATGTATGTATGTATATCTATGGAGCCCTGATTGCCCAGTGGTTAAGATAGGGCTGCTAATCAAAACCCTGGCAGTTCAAATCCACCAGCCGCTCCTTGGAAGCCCTATGGGGCAGTTCTATTCTGTTCTATAGGGTCACTATGAGTCAAAATCGACTCAACAAAAACAAGTTTGGTTTTGGTTTATATATATATACACACACACTATATATGTATAAAGATAGTGTGTATCTATATATAGAGTAAAGAGCTACAGCTTTGTATACATACATATACTATGGTTGATCCTGCTGGTATTTGAGATACCGGTGGCATAGCTTCCAGCATCACAGCAACATGCAAGCCACCAAAGTATGCCAAACTGACAGTTGAGCGGAAGATAGAGAATGTATATAGAGAAAGCGCATATATATAGAGTGTGTATATATATGTACATATATATAAATAAGTTCACATATAGTGTATATATAGAGAGCTTGTATAGAGTGTATATATAAGTATATATATATGTATGAATAATCTGAGAAGCTGGACTATATGAAGAAGAATGTGGCATCAGGATTGGAGGAAGACTCATTAACAACCTGCGATACGCAGATGACACAACCTTGCTTGCTGAAAGTGAAGAGGACTTGAAGCACTTACTGGTGAAGATCAAAGACCACAGCCTTCGGTATGTATTACACCTCAACATAAAGAAAACAAAAATCTTCACAACTAGACCAATAGGCAACATCATGATAAACAGATAAAAGATTGAAGTTGTCAAGGATTTCATTTTACTTGGATGCACAATCAACACCCATGGAAGCAGCAGCCAGGAAGTCAAAAGACGCATTGCATTGGGCATATCTGTGGCAAAAGACCTCTTTAAAGTGTTGAAAAGCGAAGATGTCACCTTGAAGACTAAGATGTGCCTGGCCCAAGCCATGGTATTTTTCATTGCATTATATGCGTGTGAAAGCTCACAATGAATAAGGAAGACTGAAGAAGAATTGATGCCTTTGAATTGTGGTGTTGTGAATAATATTGAATATACCATGGACTGCCAAAAGAACAAACAAATCTGTTTGGAAGAAGTACAACCAGAATACTCCTTAGAAGGAAGGATGGCAAGATGACGTTTTACATACTTTGGACGTGTTGTCAGGAGCGATCAGTCCCTGGAGAAGGACATCATGCTTGGTAAAGTACAGGGTCAGTGAAAAACAGGAAGACCCTCAACGAGATGGATTGACACAGTGGCTGCAACAATGGGCTCAAGCATAACAACGATTGTGAGCATGGTGCAAGACTGGGCAGAGTTTTGTTCTGTGGTGCATAGGGTTGCTATGAGTTGGAACCTACTTGATGGCACCTAACAACAACAAGAGCAACATATATATATGAACATGTTCATGTACATATATATACACACTCTCTATACATGCATTCTCTATATACGCACTCTCTATATATACATTCTCTATCTGCCACTCTTCTGTCAGTTTGTTGTACTGTGGTGGCTTGCATATTGCTGTGATGCTGGAAGCTATGCCCCTGGTATTTCAAATACCAGCAGAGTCAACCATGGTGGACAGGTTTCAGCGGAGCTTCCAGACTAAGACAGACTAGGAAGAAGGACCTGGAGGTCTACTTCTGAGAAAGCTGGCCAGTGAAAACATTATAAACAGCAGTGGAACATTGTCATATATATGTCATTGTCATGGATTGAATTGAGTCCCCCAAAAAATGTGTGTAGCAACTTGGCTAGGTCATGATTCCTAGTATTGTATGATTGTGTTATCTGATGTGATGTCCTTATGTGTTCTAAACTCTACCACTATGATGAGATTATAGGTGATCTCCTCATGTGTTGTAAGTTCTATCACTGTGATGAGGTTATACTGATGAGGTTGACAAGATCAGTGTCTTAATGCAATCTCTTTTGAGATATAAAAGAGAGAAGCAAGCAGAGATGCATAGGAACCTCACACCACCAAGAAAGAGGTCCTGGGAGCCCAGCGTGTCCTTTGGACCTGAGGTTCCTGCGCTGAGATACTCCCAGACCAAGGAAAGACTGGGGCATCACAAGGACCTTTCTCTAGAGCCAACAGAGAGAGAGCCTTTTCCTGGAGCTGATGCCCTGAATTTGGAAGAAGACAATAAATTTCTCTCTGTTAAAACCATCCACCTGTGGTATTTCTGTTGGAGCAGCACTAGACAGTCAAATATATATGTTAGAGAGAGAAAGAGATTTATTTTAAGGAATTGACTCACATGATTGTGGGATCTGGTAAGTCCAATATCCATAGGTCAGTTAACAGGCTGGAAAGTTCAGGAGAATATCTATATTACAGTCTCGGGGCAGAATCCTTTTCTCAAAAGCCTAAATTTTTTGGCAAATGTTTTGTTACATATATATTTACCACAATTAGAGAGAAAAAAAAAACCTAAATTTTTGTTCTTAAGGCCTTCAACTGATTAGATGAGGCCTACCTACATTATGAGGGTAATCTCCTTCACTTAGGTAATTGTAAATGTTAACACATCTACATCCCTTCATAGTAATATCCAGACAAGTGTTTGATCAAACATCTGGGCACCATAGCCTAGCCAAGGTGACACATAAAATTAACCCTCACAGCTCTCTTTCCTTGGTGCTGCCTTCTCCCTCCTTTCCTGCATTCAGTTAGCCACTAGATGACCCTTATCTGCATTCCCCACTAACCTATTAGCTCGGGCCTCCACCCTTTATGGCTTGGTTATTAGCAATAGCTTCCTAACTGGTCTTTTGCCTTTATCCAGTTGAATCCACTCTCCAGGCCAGAGCCAGACTGATCTTGTAAAATATAAAATAGATCATGTCACTTCCCCACTTGAAATGTCTGAATGGTTTCCTATTGTTTTTAGGATAAGCCCAAACTTTTTAACTGAATCACAAGGGGTTATATATTCTGGCTCTTGCTTGCCTTGCAATCTTCATTGCCTGCTGTCTTAGGTATCTAGTGCTACTATAACAGAAATACCAAAAGTGAATGGCTTTAACAAACAGAAATTTATCTTCTCCCAGTTAAGAAGGATGGAAGTCCGAATCCAGGGCGCTCACTGTAGGTAAAGTCTTTCTCTCTCTGTTGGCTCTGTGGGAAGGTCCTTGTCTCTTAAGCTTCTGTTTCCTAGTTCCTTGGAGATCTCCATGTGGCTTGGCATCTATCTCCCCCCATCTCTGCTTGCTTAATCTGCTCCTTTTGTATTTTGTAAGAGATTGACTCAAGATACACCCTACACTAATCCTGCCTTGTTAGCATAACAAAGACAACCCATTCCCAAATGGGATTATAACTACAGGCATTTAAAAAAAAAAAAAACCAACCCGTTGCCATCGAGTCCATTCCGACTCATAGCAACCCTACAGGACAGAGTAGAACTTCCCCACAGGGTTTCCAGGGAGCACCTGGTGGATTCAAACTGTCAGCCTTTTGGTTAGCAGCCGAACTCTTAACCACTAGGACACCAGGGTTTCCCACAGGGGTAGAGGTTAGGATTTATAACACATATTTTTTGGGGACACAATTCAATCTATAACACCTGCCAATCCCATCTTTCTCTTTCTGACCCAGTTGCCTCTCGGTCTGGGCCAGGCTGCCCCCTCTCGCTTGAGCATGCTTGTTTGTCCTCCCACCCCTCTTGTATCAGACTCATTTTTCAGATTTCAGGTTCCAAGTCACACAACCCAGAAAGTCTTTTTTTTTGGAGATTGAGCAGGGTGCTAGCCCATGTGTTCTCATGGCATCCTGTTCTTTCCCATTCTAACCATTTTCTCACCATATTGAAATCACTTGTCGGCTTGTCTGTCTCCCCCTTTAGGCTATAAGCTCTGAGAGGCTACTATGTCAGCTGTCTTGCTTATCGCTGTAGCCCCAGGACCTAGTACAGTCAGTGTCTGATGCATAGTAGTTGCTCAATAAATACTGGTTTAATTAATTTATCAATCAAAAATATTTAAAATCATTTTTTAAATTGAATTCCAAGTTAAAAAAAAAAGAAAACCTCCAGATAATGCTGTAGAGAGAGACTGGATCAATGTGGTCCCAGGTGGGGACTGTGGTCAAGACTCAGGAGCCCAGAGTGGGCTGATTGGGTCAGCAGCCCCTTGTAAAGGGTCCCACCTTAACCAGACTGATTGCCTCTGGATAGGCCTTGGACTATCTTTGCACCTCCTCAGGAGGGCTACTGCTCCTTTTTTTTGTTAATTTCAATTGATTTATTTAAAATGAATACTAGAGGGTTTCACATAACACTGTCCTCAGAGTCTATTCCACCAGGCTGCCTGCTAAGCAGGAAAACCCGTTGCTGTCAAGTCGGTTCCAACTTACAGCAACCCTATAGAACAGAGTAGAACTGCACCATAGGGTTTCCAAGGCTATAATCTTTACAGAAGCAGACTGTCACATCTTTCTCCCACAGAGTGGCTGTTGGGTTCCAACCACCGACCATTCAGTTAGCAGTTGAGTGCTTAAACATTGCACCACCAGGGCTCCTTTGCTGAGCAGGAGCTCCTCAGATAAGTTTCTTTGGAACTTCCTGAGTTGTTAAAGCACCCAGTGGCAGAATGTTTCCAAAGATGATCACAGCTATATCTCCCGTCTTGCGTGAGTTTTTGCAGTGAGAGCTTGCCTCTTCTCTCAAGAGGTGAAGTCGGCTTCCGTTCCCTCAATTCCGATGGCAGAGTGGCACTGTGTGGCTTCCAAGGCTATGCTTAAAGAGGCAGTGTAGCTTTCGCCTTTATGCTTTCTGGGGGAAGCCAGCTGCTGTGCAGTAAAAAAGCTCGAGCCAACCCAGAATAGCCAAAAGGTGGAAACACCCCAAGTGTCCATCAACAGATGACTGGATAAACAAAGTGTAGTACGTCCATACAATGGACTATTGATCAGCCATCAAGAGAAATGAAGTCCTGATACATGCTACCACATGGACAAACCTTGAAAACATTATGCTGCTTGAAAAGAGCCAGTCACAGAAGGACAAAAATTGTATGGCTCCACTTATATTAAATATTCAAAATAGGCAAATGCATAGACACGAAAAGCAGATTGTCGGTTACCAGAGTCTGCGGGGGTGGGAGAAGGAGTTATTGCTTAACGGGTACAGAGTTTCTGTTTGGGATGATGAAAACGTTTTGGAAATAGATGGTGTGGTGATGGTGGTTGCACAACATGGTGAATATAATTAATGCTTCTGAATTGCACACTTAAAATGGTTAACCGACAAATTTTATGTTCTCTCTATATATATGTATGGACCTCTGGTGGTGCAGTGGTTAAGAGCTCGGATGCTAACCAAAAGGTTGGCAGTTGGAATCCACCAGCTGCTCTTTGGAAACCCTTTGGGGCAGTTCTACTCTGCCCTATATGGTTGCTATTTGAGTCAGAATTGACTTGACAGCAACAGGTTACACTATATACGTGTATACATAAATATATTTACCAGAATAAACATAATGAAACAAATAAAAGAAGAAGTTTCAGCTAGACAACTGAATGATGAGGTAACACATGCAATGAGAGTGATCTTGTAGGACAGCTGAACATGGCACATCTGAGTGAAGCCTTCCAGGGCTGTCCAGCTCAGCCCAGCTGCCATCTGCAACCTCATGAGACACCCCAGCTGAAGCTTTATGAAGCAGAGCAACTGGCCAGCTATGCCCTGCCCAAACTTCTGACTCAGAATTACTAAAAACAATTAACTATTGCTGCTTTAAGCCACTAAAGTTTGGAATGGTTTGGTTCACAACAATAGATAACCAAAAGCACATCTTCTACTAAATTAAACCCTACAGTGTATATTTGTATTATAGAGAGGTTCTACTACATGTTCCCCTCTGGCTTTGTATTTATTGTGATAATATTAAAAGAACTAAAAAAAAAAAAAAAAAAAATCAATCCACTTACAACTCCACCATCCCGATGTTTTATTTTTTTGCATTTTCCTATATATTTTCCCAGTACTTATTTGATGGTAGGGGTACATAGTTAAGCAATGTTGTATTTACCAAGTACATAAAATTTTATAATTTCCCCCCTGTTAGCTTTATATTGGGGGCCCTGGTGGCACAGTGGTTAAGAATTATTAACAAACATTTATTGAGATCCGCTTTTGTCAGGGACTGAGGATTTAGAGCTAAATGACTGCAAAACATTTTTCACATTGTTGACTGTACTTTACAGAATCATTCTTTTGAAATTGTTCTTTGAGTTAAACACAGATTGAGCTTGGTGTTTCTCTTCCTGTCTATTTATTTATAAGTTTTACTCACAAAGAATTTATGGTAGTTCACAATATGATCTAATGTTATGTTGTTGCTATTAGTGGCTGTTGAGTCGTTTCCGACTCATAAGCGACTCCATATGTGCAGAGTAGACTTGCTCCATAAGGTTTTCAAGGCTGTGACCTTTCAGAAGCAGATCATCAAGCTTATCTTCCCAGGTGCTTCTGGGTGGATTCAAACCTCCAACCTTTCAGCTAGTAGTCCAGCGCTTAACCATTTGCTCCACCCGGGGACTACTTATCTATGGTATGTTGCTATTGTTGTGTGCTGTTGAGTCAATTTTGACTCATAGTGACCCCATGTGACAGAGTAGAACTGCCCCATAGGGTTTTCTAGGTTGTAATCTTTCTGTGAGCAGATTTCCAGGTCTTTCTCCCACAAAGCTACTGGGTGGGTTTGAACCAACAACCTTTCAGTTAGTAGCCAAGCACTTCACCAGTACGCCACAAGGGCTACTTTATCTACGGTATAAAATCGTACAAATAAAATTAAAAAATATCAGGAAAGGAAAATAAGTGTACCATGACTCTATTCCAACAGAATTACTGTAATTGAACATCAAGCTCTGGGATTTCAGGCAAGGCAAAAAGAAATGGCGAATTAATCATTTTCATTGCTTGATTAAAGCAAGAACAACAGTCTTTTAACGGAGACTGGGATTCTGACCTCACCAGGTGGGAGGGGTTGACAGTGAAGAGGAGGTGAGGCAGTAGAGACAGTGTGGCAGTCAGCTCTTTCAAGGAGCTTGGCTGTGAAGAAGAGCAGAGACAGTGGTGGGATGACAGGACTGGAGACACTGGTGAATGGTGATGGGAAGAATTCTGTAGAGAGGCAGATTGAAGATTCGGGGGTGGGGGTTGGTTAATGGGACAGGCGTGTGTCTGAGGGGGCCTGGGGGTAGAATCTGGAACGCAGTTTGAGAGACTGGTCTTTTAAAGAGAAGAGTTGCTTCATTTCACAGACTTGTGGATCTGGTAGGAAAACAAAGGAGTTTCCAGGCTGATGTTTTCTTAAAGTATGAGATGATAGTGTGAGGAAAAGAGAGATTGGAAGTTTGAAAAGAATAGAAAAGATACCAAATACTCCTTGTTGAATCTGCTGATAGGCTATTCCTTGGTTAAACCATTGGAACATCTGAATCCAGGAACAGACAGAGGGAGAAGCATAGATTCTGACAGGGATATCACCAAGTCCCTGGCCTGGTCTTCAGAGCAGGCTCCATAAAGACCCTTCTTTCTAAACTAGAAGAGACCTGATCTGAAGAGTCTCCTGTACCTGCTTTTCGAAGAGTGACGATGCTCAGAGACAGGAAGACAGGCAGATGTCGTAGCCAATGAGGTAACTAGCCGGTAGTTGGTGGTGGGTGGGAGAAGTGGGAAGATTCTAAGGAGTGAAGCAGTTGGTGAGGAGGGGAGAGTTTCCTGAGACTTCAGAGCTGTGGTAACAGAGGGTGATCCAGATGGGATCCAGTGCTGGAGGAACTGGGCTGCTGTGGTGAAAATCAGGCTTTGAGCTCTTCAATTTGAGCTAACGTGGATTCAGTGCAAAGCTGTCCTCAAGGAGGAAAGCAAAGAGCTGAGAGCCTAGACACCAATGATTTTATTTTCCACAGGAGTTGGCAGGTGAAAGTGGTAGGACCCACCGTGGCCTTTCTTTCCTGTTGCCTCCAAACCAGGACAAAGGACTGGGCCTGGGGAAGCTTGTGAAGCAGGAGAAGCTCCAAAGTTCAGGCTGTGGAGGTAGACAATTCTGGTTTCTAATCCTGGCACTTCCACTGACATGACTGTATAATCATGGATGAGTTCCCTAACCATCTGGATCTCAGTTTTCTCATCTGTAAAATGAGAATAATTATATCTATCTCATAGGTTGCTTTGAGGAATAAATGAGATAACAAATAAATAAACATCAGTTTGTAGCAGAGTGATTAACGCTCAGCTGCTAACTGAAAGGTTGGAGGTTTGAGTCCACCCACAGGCACCTTGAAAGAAAGGCCTGGCAATCTACTTCCAAAAAAAAAAAAAAAATCAGCTATTGAAAACTCTATTAAGCTGTTCTACTCTGACACACATGGGGTTGCCATGAGTCAGAGTCGACTTGACAGCAAATAAATGTATTGTTTCTTCCCCACCTGTCCCCATCCACCCCCTTGGTTGTTTCCCTTGATTATTGGCCCCTCTTTCACAGGCTGACCAGGTAGTCCTGCGTCCATCCCATGTCACTGAAGGCTGCCTCTCATGATTCCTGTGTGTGGGCTGCCTTTCTTTTACTTGACCCTTGGGGGTAATTTAGAAATATTGTGAATTGTCAGGTACCTTTTAGAAAGACTCTTTAGCACTAGCTGTGATAAATTTTCAATTAAAACAACAACAAAAACAGCAAAGCACTTATAAAGTACTCTAAACCTCAAGTTGGTCACTATCATATTTAAGAACATATCTAAGAGAGGACATACATCAACAATTACCCAAATCAAGCTAATAAAAAGATTAAAAATGTATTGCTCATATGTAGAGACGATGTATCTAAATCACCAGCATAGGGCTTGATATATATAGGCAGTTAATGAATGGTCAGTGTTATTATTTTTATCAGTAACATATGGTGATAGGTACCCTCTGAGGACCGGTGGATGAAAGAGCAGTCATATGAACTGGTGCTTAAGCAGCAAAAGGAAAGGGAATAATCTACCTCTTTGCTCTTTAGTCTTTGGAAATTTCCTGGAGAAGATGCAAGTGAAGTCTACAGATTTCCATAGGGTGTCTGGAACAACCACACAACTAGAATTTTAAAATTCATTTATTTGTTCCTTCTTTCCTTTGTTTATTTATCAAGTATAATTAGGTCCTTGTTGTTGTTAGTTACCATTGAGTCACGTGCTGCAGACGAGGACTGCCCCATAGGGTTTTCTTGGCTGTAATCTTAATGGAAGCAGATTGCCAGACATTTCCTTCGGTGGTACTGTTGGGTGGATTCAAACCTCCAACCTCCTTCAGGTTAATAGTTGAGTACAGGTCATTTGTGCCACCTAGGGCCTTAATTAGGTCTTTACTGTAGGTAATGCTCTATGGTCATTGTAAATGTAAACAATGCTTGGTTCCTGACCTGCAGAAGCTTACAATCTAATAGGAGATGTGAGTTACACACATGTGATGATAATACATTTGGGCTGTGCAGTGTCCTGGGGGACAGCCTTTATCGTGGGCTGCGAGGGGAATGATCACATCCTGGGAACACAAGTACTATTGGTTTAACTTAGGTGTAAAGATATGAAACTAGTAAGAGGTGATGGATCCAGAACTTCAGCAGATTTCTGAGATGTGCTTAGGGTTCTTCCAATTTCTCTCACTTTCTGACTCTAAGTCCCTCCCTTGCCTCTCCTCCCCTCTCTGTCAGAGTTCTCCTGGTCTTCGTCTGATAAGATGGCTGCAGCAGCAGTGGCTGGACTGATCCCTGTCTTCCACTCGGTGGTTGGCGACAAATCTGGCTACTACATAGGGCGGCAGCTCTGGTTTGGCTTCATTGCTGTGTACGGAGTGGTGGTGTATGTGGTCCGCATGCCCTGGGCCCTGCTACATGAAGATTTCTATTGCCATGGCAACATCACCAAGCCTTGCCTGATTGAGTGTTTTGAAAAACGTTTTAGCAAACCTGTTGTGGGAGTTTGGTACTTCTTTTTCTTTATCTTCCTCGCCTTCTTCTTCCTCATGGAATTCTTCATGGCTCAGATTCGGCATAAGCAGATCAAAGTCAAGTCGGTGGAGTCAGTGGCAGATGAAGTGGAGGAGGGCTCGATGGTGGGAATCCAGGAGAAAATCTCCTGTCCGAAGAAATCCATCCTGAACTTCCACCGGGAGAAAATGCTTTTGCTTTTGTACCTCCTTTATTTCCTTCTGCAGGTTGGCTCCCAGTGCGTGTTTTTATTCTTTCTCATGTCTCAACACCTCCCTGTGGTAAACCAAGCCATCATGCCCTGCAGCGGCAATAGCTGCCTGGGACCCTATATCTGTTTGATCCGGGGAACCATGGAGAAACGAATGTCCATCTACACCCTCATCACCATGTCCCTCATGATCATCTTCTTCTGCTCAGGTTTCTTCTTGTACAGTATTCATCATTACCTGTTAAAAGGCTTTGCAAGAGCTAAGTCCTGGCTTGACTGAGGTTTGGAAAGGACAGCACCCTTTGTAATTAGAAGAGTGTTCCTCCCTCACACTAGAAAGTTTATGTTCCTCCAAATATTGTTTCTGGAGCAGGGCCTCCTCCTGCTAACTTTCTTCCTTTATAAAATAAACATTTGCTGTTCTTGTTTCTCGCTTGACAGCCAGGCTAAGTTGGTGTAACTGTAGTGTGGGTGGTAGGCACTGGATAATATTTCAGTGCTCTTTCAGATACGCTAGCTAATTTGGTCCTCACCCAAAGCCTGTGAGCTTTTTACTCAACCCTTCCAAAATCTTCAAATCAGGAAGAGTTTTCAGTCTTAAAGCTAAGAGTTTTAAAGATTCCAAAGAGATTGATTTGCCTGTGCTCTGCCCACTCCAGTACTGTCCCTTAAAACAGAGGAAAAGGGACAGGAAAATTCTCAGCTGGACTTGCAGGCTAGTTTCACCCTGGTTCTGCCCCTTGGAGATCCCCAAGTCCCCAGTTGCAGGCCCAGCCTTTGTTCTTGACTCAGTTTACTACCTCATTTGGGTCTCCAGTGAGGACAGAATAAACCTGGATGGGTCCCGCTGGGGAGGGGATGGGTGTGACCAGGGGACTGAGGTTCAGTGGAGGATTCAAGGTTTCACTGTACCCGAGATTGCTTCTCACTCTCAGGACTGACCCATATCTTGAGATGTGTTGACGCCTGGCTCGGGTCTACACGTAGATTATTAGCCACTCTTTGGGGCTCTCAATGCCTGCTAAGTCCTGTTGCCTGCAAGCACAAGGGAGTTTGACTTTGGCAAGTGGGACTGTCAGCCAATCGTGCCTCCAGACATGGCTAAAGCTCTTCATTTCTGGGGAGGGGCAAAGATGGGAATCAGAATGAGGACGCTGCAGGGAAGGTATGGTCAGTCACGTCATCTTGTGCCTCAGGCTCTGGCTCCCTCCAGCGGCTCAGTGTCAGAGGCGGAGCAGAGAGGCAGTGCCAGGAGCCCTGTCTTGCTGAGTTCACTATGTGCTGTCCAAGTGAGAGCATGATTTTCTCACACCACTTACCTGACTGTAGCTGAGATTTGCCCCTAGCATAGTTTTGGTCTGTGCCAGAAAGACCCCAAGGTGACCCCTAATGATTTCTACCTCCTGGTGCCCATATCTTTGTGTAATTCCCTCATTTTGAGTGCAACCAGGAACTTTGGTTTGCTTCTAAGTGAATACGGAAAAGGTGATGAGATGTCACGCCCTTGATTATGTTATATTCTATAAGTCTGTTTCAGCAGAGTAGAGCGAAAGCTTCTCTTACTTGCTTTACACAAGTAAGTTGCCATGTTCTGAGAGGGTCAGGAAGGGAGCTGCACGGCAAGGACTTGCAGGCACCCCCTTAGAGCTGAGAATGGCTGCCAGCTGACAGCCAGGAGGAAAATGAGAAACTTAGTCCTACAACCACAAAAGAATGGAATTCTGCCAATATACAAATGAGCTTGGGAGTGGGCTTTTCCCCCAGCTGGATCTTCAGATGAGAACACAACCCAGCTGACACCTTGCTTGCAGCTTTGTGAGACCCTGAGAGAGGATTCACGCTGATGGGTCCTAACTAGTAAATAGTAAATGTATGTTGCTTTAAACCTCTAAGTTTGTGGAGATTTGTTACACAGCAATAGATAACTAATACACAGACTCTGGGGCCCCCTCAATGGTACATGAGCTAATGGAAGCTGGGTGGTCTCTGCATTAAAACATCTGTGGACACATGTTCTTCTTCCATCCCAACGAACAATTCTCCTTTGCCCTCTCCCAGCAGCTGATCTGGATGCACCCTCAGGGCCTGTACAAGTGTTAGCAGTAGTGCCAGAGAGCAAGGCCACTGCTGCTCCCACCCATCTTCCTAGGTAGGAAGGCTCCTGTGTAGATCAGCCCCGGAAGGATACTCACCATTCTGAATAGATCCATCCTCTTCTGAATGTGGGCAGAGCTAGCACCATACATTGCACATACAATTATAAATAAGTGGCCTTGCTGAGCTCACACAACCCTCACCAGGCACACAGCTTGGCAGCTGGAGTTGCTAGTTTCCACCTTCTACACTCATCCCCAACTAGGCATCTTTGTGCACTGAGTAACCTGCACAATTGTATGCAGGGTCCTGTGGGGCCCCGTTCTGAGCCTCACTTGAGCTTGTGGGGAGGCCAGTACCCTGTGTGAGGATCTACCCAATGCCTATCAGGAGTTGTGTAGAAGACGGGTTATCTCTGAGATCTGTGGAACATTTTAGGGGTGATTCAGAGCCAAGAGTTGCTGTTTACCCAGTGTCTAGAACAGTGCTTGGTACATGTTGTTGGGTGCCATCAAGTTGATTCCAACTCATAGCAACCCTATAGGGCAAGGTAGAATGGCCATAGACTGTAATCTTTATGGGAACAAATCTCCGGGTCTTTCTCTCACAGAGTCGCTGGGTGGGTTTGAACTGCCAACCTTTCAGTTAACAGTGGAGTGCTTAACAGTTGCACCACCAGGACTCCTTGCTTGGTATATAGCAGGGGCTCAATATATACGTTTTGGACAAATGGAGTATAACCATTTACCTTCAGAAAAATTTTTTTAAATTGAGGTAAAATTCACTTAACGTCCAAGTAACCATTTTAATGTGTATAATTTAGTGGCATTTAGTACACTCACAGTGTTGTACAACCACCACCTCTGTCTCGGTACACCTGTACCTATTAAGTAGTTACTTTCTATCCTCCACTGCTCCCCCATTCCCTGGCAACCACGAATCTGCTTTCTATCTCTATGGATTTGCCTATTCTGGATATTTCATATAAAAGGAATTATACAATATGTGACATTTAGTGTCTGGCTTGTTTCATCTAGCATAAAGTTTTCAAGCTTCATCTATGTCATAGCAGGTATCAGTACTTCATTCTTTTTATGGCCAAATAATGTTCCATTTTATGTATATACCACAATACATTTATCCATTCATCCACTGATAGACATTTGGGTTGTTTCCACCTTTTGGCTATTATGAGTAATGTTGCTATAAACATTGGTGTACAAGTTTCTGTGTAGATATATGTCTTCTTTTCTTTTGGGTATATACCGAGGAGTAATATTTCTGGGTTATATGGACAATTCTATGTTTAACTGTTTGAGGAACCACCGAACTGTTTTCCACAGTGGCTACACCGTTTTACACTCTCACCAGCAATGCATGAGGGTTCCTATTTCTCCACATCCTTGGCAACACTTTTTTTTTTGGTTGTTGTTGCTGTTTTTAAATTAAAACCATCCTAGTGGGTGTGAGGAAACTCTGGTGGTGTAGTGGTTAAGTGCTATGGCTGCTAACCAAAAGGTCAGCAGTTTGAATCCACCAGGTATTGTCTGGAAACTCTATGGGGCAGTTCTACTCTGTCCTATAGGATTGCTATGAGTTGGAGTTGACTCGAAGGCAACGGGTTTGGTGTTTGGTAGTAGGTGTGAATAGGAGCAGCGGTGGTTCAGTGGTAGAATTCTCGCCTTTGATTCCCAGCCAATGCACCTCATGAGCAGCAACTCATCTGTCAGTGGAGACTTGTGTGTTGCTGTGATGCTGAACAGGTTTCAGTGGCGCTTCCAGACTAAGATGGACTAGGAAGAAAGGCCTGGTGATCTGCTTCCTAAAATCAGCCAATGAAAAACCTATGGGTCACACTGTCAGATCCAGAACTGATAATAGGGACGGTACAGGACTGGGCAGCTTTTTATTCTGTCGTGCATGGGATCACCATGAGTCAGGGCAGACTCCACTGCAGCTAATAATAACAAGTGGGTGTGAAGTGGTATCACATTGTGGGTTTTATTTGCATTTGCTTAATGACTAGTGATGCTGAACATCTTTCCATGTGCTTATTGGCCATTTGTATACCTTCTTTAGAGAACTATCTATTCAAGTCCTTTGCCCATTTTTTAATTGGGTTGTTTGTTGTCAAGTTGTAAGTGTTCTTTATATATTGAATACTAAAACCTAGTCAGAAACATGATTTGCAAGTATTTTCTCCCATTCTATAGGTTGTGTTCTCACATCTTTGATGGTGTCCTTTGAAGTACAAAAGCTTTTAATTTTGATGAAATCCAATGTATCTATTTTTTCTTTTGTTGCTTGTGGTTTTTGTGTCAAATCTAAAAATCCATTGAAACTCAAGGTAGAGAATATTTACCCTTATGTTTTCTTCTAACAGTCTTATATTTTTCAGCTCTTATGTTTAGGTCATTGGCCCATTTTGAGTTAATTTCTGTATATGGAGTAGGTAGGTGTTCAACGTCTTTCTTTTGCATGTGGTTATCCAGTTGTCTCAGTACCATTTTTGAAGAGATTATTCTTTCTCCATTGAATGGTCATGGCACCTGTTATGCATTGAATTGTGTCCCCCAAAAATGTGTGTAAACTTGGCTAGGCCACAATTCCCAGTATTGTGTGATTGTCCACCATTTTGCCATCTGATGTGATTTTCCTGTATATTATAAATCCTACCTCTATGATGTTAATGAGATGAGATTAGTGGCAGTTATGTTAATAAGGCAGGACTCAATCTACAAGATTAGGTTGTGTTTTAAGCCAATCTCTTTTGAGATATAAAAGAGAGAAGCAAGCAGAGAGACATGGGGACCTCATACCACCAAGAAACAAGAGCCAGGAGAATAGCACATCCTTTGGACCTGGGGTCCCTATGCTGAGACTCTCTTTGACTAGGGAAGATTGATTAGAAGGACCTTCTTCCAGAGCCAACACAGAGAGAAAGACTTCCCCTGGAGCTGGCACCCTGAATTCGGACTTCCAGTCTCCCAGACTGTGAGAGAATAAATTTCTCTTTGTTAAAGCCATCCACTTGTGGTATTTCTGTTACAGCAGCACTAGATGACTAAGACAGCACCATTGATGAAAATCTCTGAGAATCTTGATGCTGTTTCTAGGGGTTGTGGGTAATGGTAATACTGCTCTCAGGTAGGTTCATTGACGGTCAAAACTCAATGTCTGGTTTATATCACACATAAATGTTTTATATCCACTTTCCCTGAGCTTCTGGTGCAAGCAATCGCGCCCAATGGTTGGCCATCTTTATTTAAAAGATAGATGGAAACTACATCACAGGCTTCACTTTAACCACTTGGACAATAATAGTAGTCCATTAACAACTATGTTTAAGCATTTGCTTATCTAGATGAAGATTGTTCCAGGTAGAGGGGACAGCAAGGGCAAAGTTCCTGAGGTGGTGTATGGAACAGGATTCAATCAGGACAGAAACCACACCAGTGATTTGAACAGGGAAAATTTAATGTAATCGTTAACTAGTAAAAGATGGTTAACTACTAAGAGAAGTAAAATGAAGACTCTAAGGGATTCAGAAGTAGCAATTTCAGAAAGCAGCTTCTACCTCTAGGGCTGAGAGAGAGTGAACAGGGAAGGAACTAAGAATGGTGTGGCTGTACAGGAGCTTGTAGCCTGCTGGTCTGCTGGTGATGAAGAAAACTGTCAGAGGGTGCAGCCTGGGGTTAATTCTGAAAGGATTACTGAGATGAGTGCCATCAAGCCTCCCATACTCCAATCCACTGGCTGCTGTACCAAAAAATAGCACACTGGAAGGAAGTCTTTATTTCTGCTATTGCTTTGTGGTGTTCTTCCTGCATTATCTGCTGACAAATCCTAACATCAAGCCAGCTGGCAAAGGAAAAATGTTTTCAGGGTCTGGCCGAAGTATCAAAAAGCAGGGCAATAAAGGGTGAATTTGAATCTGAGAGGCAATAGATTGATAACTGGCACAGTCTACCTTTTTGGCTACTCAGCTTCAATATATACCCTTCTACACACAGTTGAACTTCCAAACAATGAGCTGCCGCTATCCTTTGAACAAGTCTCCACCTAACAAGCTACAGTGTGATATTCTTACTGTCCTCAAAACAGAAATAAACAGTCCCAAAAGTTATTGTATCCATTTCTAGTTATATTAAGTGCTTCCAAATTCAGTCACAGTCCCACTCAATATTTTGTTACCTAATGATTGAATTGTAAAGTTAGCTTTCAACAACTTGCATATAAATTAGTAAGGGAAAGAAAAATAGAGAAGAAAATAATTAATATATACAAATAAATATATACACAAAAAGAAAATATGCAAAGCTACTACAATCGTTGTAACTGATCAGAAGGTATAGTTTATATCTATGTCTTCCATTTCCACTCCTCATTCCATTTTTTCTTTCTCCTCAGTCAGAAACTTAACTGGTTGGGATTCTTATTTTTATCCTGGTGGGGTTACTTAAACCATCATTCCTGAAGGGTCTGAATCCTCAAGTCTTGACTTTCAGTAGTTTTTAATTAAACTTTACTATTAGGATTGGTGGTGCAATGGTTAAGAGCTCAGCTGCTAATCGAAAGGTCGGTGGTTCGAACCCATGGGAGAGAAGACCTGGCGATTTGCTCTCGTAAAGATTTCAGCCTAGGAAACCCTATGTGGCAGTTCTACTCTGTCCTATAGAGTCACTATGAGTTGGAATCCACTCAACAGCACACAACAACAACTACACTGGGAGTGGAAGTACCAAATTCCAGATATAGTCCTCCTTGGCTCCAATTATGTAGCAGAAACCCAATTTCCCATTGGAAATTGTGATCAATCACTCCAACCAGTAGAGTAACCTGTCTTTCTGTCTGTTGTTTCAGTGGCATAAGGAACCCAAAACGGACACGTGGCAGTCTCATCTTCTAAATTAATGGAACCATTGTTGTGTCCCCTGATGGAAGCATTCCCTCCTTGGGAACTAAGACCTCCAAACCAGAAGAGTTCAAGGATGTTGGATGGGAAGCAAAAAATTCTGCTAATGTTTTGTTAGGTATAATAGTGACAGGAGCGTTTCCCACTTCCACCCTTTGATTTCTAGATACATGTACTTTGGCTGTCTGGGAGACAGCACTATAAAATTGTTTCTGATTCAAAGTATATACTGCAGCATATAAGATAAGCCCCATCCTTCCAGGCCGTTGTTTTTCAGTTGACACTTTAATTGCATTTTCAGTAAGCCATTCCTCCTTTCAGTTAGGCCAGCTCCTTCTGGGTGATGGGGTATGTGGTAAGATTTCATGGGCGTGAGCCTATTGCTGCACTTCCTTTTCTGTAAAATTAGTTCCTTAATCAGATGCAGTTCTGTGATGAGTACCATGGCAGTGAATGAGACATTCCATGAGTCTACAGATGGTGGTCGGGGCAGAAGCATTATGGGCAAGAAACACAAATCTATGGCCAGAATACATGTCTAGTGAGGACAAATCTCTGCTCTCTCCATGATGGAAAAGACCTGATATAATCAACCTGCTGGTACCCCTGATGTATGTTTCCATATGGGACTCAGTGTTGCTATCTTCTGTTGGCAGACTAGGCCCTCAGCAATAGCAATAGCTCAGCCAGCCTTGGTAAAGGAAAGTCCATATTGTTGAGCCCATGCCACCAAGGCCACTTTGTTCATAGGCCCATTGAGTAAGCAATAGGATAGCTAGAGAAAGAAGTCACTGACAGCTACAAAGTATGTCGTTTTGACCACCTGATTATTTACAGACTCTTTGCAATGGATGCCCTTTGGTAAGCATTCATGTGGGGCAAAAATATCTCCATAGTCTGTGCCAATTCTGAGAGGTCTTTCCACATACTTTTTCCTGAGAGTTCCTTGTCACCAATCTTCCATTCTGTTGCCTCCAAGCTCTTGTTAACAACTGTCCATGAATCACGTAGAGTTCTACTTCTGACCATATTTCAGACCAGACAAAGTGAACAGCATATACTGTTCAAAGTTCTGCTCACTTGAAGGATTTTCCTTCACTACTGCCCCTGAGTAGGATTGTTATGCTTCAGTCATCCACTTTTGGATGGTATCAATATATTGTGCAGACCCACTTGCAAACCAGTCTCTAGTTTTTTTATTACTCAGGCAACTGGTCTTATGGAACTCCCCATGGGGCCGTAGGCCTGCCTTGAGGGAGAGAAGTTAATGAGGAGGTATTAGGGTCAAAGGAGCCTGAGTCACTTGTTCACATAACTTACTTGTATCTTGTATCTCCCTGAGATCAGACTCTTATATACCATTTCCACTTGATGATAGATAGCTGTAGTGCACACCCAACCTTATGACTTGATGGATCAGATAACGCAAATGTCATGACAGTATGCTCAGGCTTCATGGTCACCTGACATCTTATGATCAAATGTTTAATCTCTGCCAATAGCCACTAGCAAGCAAGAAGTCGTTTCTCAAAAAGAGAATAGTTACCACTGGTCTCATCCCTTCGGGAGCAAGGGAGAATGAAGAGAACAGGATACAAGGAAAAGATTAGTCCAAAGGACTAATGGTCCACAGCTACCAAGGCCTCCACCAGACTGAGTCCAGTACAGCTAGATGGTGCCTGGCTACCACCACTGACTGCTCTGACCAGGATCACAACAGAGGGTTCTGGACAGAGCTGGAGAAGGATGTAGAGCATAATTCTAACTCACAAAAGAAAAAAAAAAAAAAAGACCAGATTTACTGGCCTAAAGGAGACTGGAGAAACCTCGAGAGTATGGTCCCCAGACACCCTTTTAGCTCAGTGGTGAAGTTACCTCTGAGGTTCACTGTTCAGCCTGGGAGCGGACAGCCCTGTAAAACCAAATGAGACTAATGAGGTACAGGAGTCCAGTGACAAGGGCCAGAAGACAGAAGGGGACAAGGAAGCTGGTGATAGGGAACCCAAGGTTGAGTAAGGTAATTGTTGATGTGTTGTGAGATTGTTAACCATTGTCATAGGGCAACATTTGTAGTAACTGTTAAATGAGAAACTATTTTGTTCTGGAAGCCTTCATCTTAAGTGAGAATAACAGCACAATTGGAAGAGTGAAGTCAATGTCACTGAACTGTGTATGTAGAAATTTTTGAAACGGTGTATCTTTGGCTGTGTGTATTTTCACCAAAAAAAAAGGTTGAGAATTTAGAGGGTTAATATGTAGTGGGGTTGTTAACCAATGTCATAAAACAACATGTGTACTACTGTTTCATGAGAAACTATTTGTTCTGTAAGCCTTCACCTGAAGTACAATAATATATATATATATGTATATATATATAAAGGAGAATAGTTATCTGCAGAAGGGGGCATAGATGTGTCAAAAAACCTGGAAGGTCTGCACTGTGATTCTTCTATTGGTGCTCACCAGAGGCTCCAAACACATTATTATTTCCCACAGACGCTTAGAAAATCATTGGGTTAGCTGGATCATAGCTCTTACAGCAGCCTAGATTTGCTAAAGAGTGTTCCCTTGTTCATATGTTTACTCAAACCTGGCAGCCTTATGGGTGACTTGATAGATGGATTGAGAAAGGATACAGGTTACCTCCAAAACTAAAAAAAAATGATGACTGTCTTAGGCTGGGTTCTCTAGAGAAGCAAAACCAGTGAAGCGTATATACATATATATGGAGAGAGAGAGAGAAATTTGTATCAAGGAAATGGCTCACACAGTTGTAGAGGATGGAAAGTTCCCAAGTTCATGGGTCAGGCTGGAGGCTTCTCCTGACTCACGTAGCTGCAGGTGCTGGCAAACTGAGGATTGGCAGGTCAGACAGCAGGCCTCTGGCTTGCAGGCTGCAGAAGCTGATGAATCTCAAGATCAGCACAGCAAGTAAGACAGCAGGCTGCTTGCTGCGGAGGCCAATGAAGCCCAAGATCGGCAGGTAAGCTGCTAGCTCAGGCCCAAAGAGCCAAAGGTCAGATGAATAGGAGCCAGCTGCAGGATCCAGAGCAAGCAAAAGCCTGCAAGCAAAAGCCCACAAGCTTTGCCAGAAAGTCCACATGTGTATATATATACATATATTACTTTTTTAAATTGTGCTCTAAGTAAAAGTTTACAATTCAAGTTAGTTTCTCATATAAAAATTTATACACACATTGTTATGTGACCCTAATTACTCTCCCTCTGATGTGACAGCACACTCCTCCTTTCCATCCCGGATTTCCTGTGTCCATTCAACCAGCTCCTGACCCTCTCTGCCTTCTCATCTCACCTCTGGACAGGGCTGCGCATTTAGTCTCATCTATCTACTTGAGGTAAGAAGTGCTCTCTTCACCAGTATCATTTTATGTCTTATAGCCCCATCTAATCTATGTCTGAAGTGTTGGCTTTGGGAATGGTCTCACTTCTGGGCTAACACAGAGTTTGGGAGCCATGTGTTCTGGGGTCCCTCCAGTCTCAGTCAGACCATTAACCTGGTCTTTTTACTAGACTTTGAGTTTTGCACCCCACTTTTCTCCTGCTCCATCAGGGACTCTCTGTTGTGTTCCCTATCAGGGCAGTCATTGGTGGTAGCCAGGTACCATCTAGTTCTTCTGGTCTCAGGCTGGTGGAGTCTCTGGTTTATGTGGCCCTTTCTGACTCTTGGGCTAATATTTTCCTTGTGTCCATGGTGTTCTTCATTCTCCTTTACTCCAGGTGGGTTGGGACAAATTGATGCATCTTAGATGGCCACTTGCTAGCTTTTAAGACCCCAGATGCCACTCACCAAAATGGGATGCAGAACATTTTCTTAATGAACTTTGTTATGCCAATTGCCCTAGATGTCCCCTGAAAGCATGGTCCCCAGACCCCCACCCCTGCTACTCTGTCCCTTAAAGTGTTTGGTTGTATTCAGGAAACTTCTTAGCTTTTGGTTTAGTCCAGTTGTGCTGACTTCCCCTGTAGTGTGAGTTGTCCTTCCCTTCACCTAAGATAATTCTTATCTACTATCTAGTTAGTGAATGCCCCTCTCCCTCCCTCCGCACCCTTGTAACTATCAAATAATGTTTTCTTCTGTGTTTAAAGTTTCTCTTCAATTCTTATAATAGTGGTCTCATATAAATTTGTCCTTTGCAACTGACTACTTTCAACCAGCATAATGCCTCCAGATTTCATCCATGTTATGAGATGTTTTGCGGATTCATTGTTGTTCTTTATCGTGTAGTATTCCATTGTGTGAATATACCATAATTTGTTTATCCATTCATCCGCTACTGGGCACCTAGGTTGCTAGGTTGTTTCCATCTTTTTGCTGTCGTGAACAGTGCTGCAGTGAACATGGGTGTGCACATATCCATTCGTGTGATGGCTCTTATTTTTCTAGGATATATTCCAAGGAGCGGGATTGCTGGATTGTATGGTACTTCTATTTCTAGCTTTTTAAGGAAGCACCAAATCAATTTCCAAAGTGGTTGTACCATTTTCCATTCCCACCAACAGTGTATAAGTGTTCCAGTCTCTCCACAACCTCTCCAATATTTATTATTTTGTGTTTTTTGGATTAATGCTAGCCTTGTTGGGTTGAGATGGTATTTCATTGTAGTTTTGATTTTCATTTCTCTAATGGTTAATGATCCTGAGCATTTCCTCATGTATCTGTTAGCTGCCTGAATGTCTTCTTTGGTGAAGTGCCTGCTGATATCTTTTGCCCATTTTTTAATTGGGTTATTTGTCTTGTTGTTGTTGACGTTTTGCAGTATCTTATAGATTTTAGAGATTAGACTCTGATCGGATTTGTGGTTGCCAAAAATTTTTTCCCAGTCTGTAGGTTGTCTTTTTACTCTTTTGGTGAAGTCTTTTGATGAGCATAAGTGTTTGATTTTTCGGAGCTCCCAGTTATCTAGTTTCTCTTCTGGTGTTTGTGCATTGTAAATAATGTTTTGTATTCTGTTTATGCCATGTATTAGGGCTCCTAGCATTGTCCCTATTTTTTCTTCCATAATCTTTATCATTTTAGATTTTATACTTAGATCTTTGTTCCATTTTGATTAAGTTTTTGTGCATAGTGGGAGGTATGGGTCTTGTTTCAGTTTTCTGCAGATGGATATCCAGTTATGCCAGCACCATTTGTTAAGAGACTGTCTTTTCCCCAATTAACAGACTTTGGGCCTTTGTCAAATATCAGCTGCTCATAGGTGGATGGATTTACGTCTGGATTCTCAATTTTGTTCCATTGGTCTATGTATCTGTTGTTGTACCAGTATCAGGCTGTTTTGACTATCATGGTGGTATAATAGGTTCTAAAATCAGGTAGTGTGAGGCCTCCCACTTTGTTCTTCTTCTTCAGTAATGCTTTACTTATCTGGGACCTCTTCCCTTTCCATATGAAGTTGTTGATTTGTTTCTCCATCTCATTAAAAAATATCTTTGGATTTTGGATTGGGAGTGCATTGTATCTGTAGATCACTTTGGGTAGAATTGACGTTTTCACATTATTGAGGCTTCCTATCCATGAGCAAGGTATGTTTTTCCACTTATGCATGTCTCTTTTGGTTTCTTGCAGTATTGTCTTGTAGTTTTCATTGTATAGGTCTTTTACATCTCTGGTTAGATTTATTCCTAAGTATTTTATCTTCTTGGGGGCTATTGTAAATGATATTGATTTGGTGATTTCCTCTTCAAAGTTCTCTTTGTTGGTGTAGAGGAATCCAACTGATTTTTGTATGTTTATCTTGGGTCCTGACACTTTGCTGAAATCTTCCATTAGTTCCAGTAGTTTTCTTAAGGATTCTTTGGGGTTTTCTGTGTATAAGACCATATCATCTGCAAATAGAGACACTTTTACTTCTTCCTTACCAATTTGGATGCCCTCTCTTTCTTTTTCTAGCCTAATTGCTCTGGCTAGGACCTCCAGCATAATGTTGAATAAGAGTGGTGATAAAGGGCATCCTTGTCTGGTTCCCGTTCTCAAGGAAAACGCTTTCAAAGTCTCTCCATTTAGGATGATGTTGGCTGTTGGCTTTGTGTAAATGCCCTTAATTTTTTTGAGGAGTTTCCCTTCTATTCCTATTTTGCTGGGAGTCTTTATCATGAATGGGTGTTGGACTTTGTCGAATGCCTTTTCTGCATCAATTGATAAGATCATGTGGAGTTTGTCTTTTGTTTTATATATGTGTGTTTTTCTAATGTTGAACTATCCCTGCATACTTGGTATGAATCCCACTTGGTCGTGGAGAATTATCTTTTTAATACGTTGTTGAATTCTATTGGCTAGAATTTTGTTGAGGATTTTTGTGTCTATGTTCATGAGGGATATTGGGCTGTCATTTTCTTTTTTTGTGGTGTCTTTACCTGGTTTTGGTATCATGGTTATGCTGGCTTCATAGAATGAGTTTGGGAGTATTCCATCCTTTTCTATGCTCTGAAATACCTTTAGTAGTAGTGGTGTTAACTCTTCTCTGAAAGTTTGGTAGAATTCTCCAGTGAAGCCATCAGGGTCAGGGCTTTTTTTTGTTGGGAGTTTTTAAACTACCTTTTCAATCTCTTCTTTTGTTATGGGTTTATTTAGTTGTTCTACCTCTGTTTGTGTTAGTTTAGGTAGGTAGTGAGTTTCTAGAAATTTGTCCATTTCCTCTAGCTTTTCAAATTTATTTGAGTACAATTTTTCATAGTATTCTGTGATGGTTAAGATTGTGTGTCAACTTGGCTGGGCCATGATTTTCAGTGTTTTAATGTAATCACTCCCATGACTGAATATACTGTGAGTAGCCAATCAGATGAAAGGGCGTCTCCTTGGGGGTGTGGCCCGCATCTGAATATAAGCAGACGTTCTGGTTTTTTGCTCTCTCTGGATCCTGTGGCTGCCTCCTGTCATCTCATCTCTGGTTCTTGGGACTTGGGCTGTCAGCTTATCTGCCGAACCTGGGATTCGCTGATCTGCACAGCCTGTGAGCAGGAGCCCTGCTCTTCAACCTGCCAGTCTTGGGCTTGCCAGCTTCTGTGGCTGTGTGACTTGGGAGTGGCCTCTACGTTGGTCCACAGACTTGGCACGTTCTAGCCTCTACAATTGCGGGAGCTGTTTCCTTGATATAAATCTCTCTCTCTATATATATTTATACACTTTACTGGTTTTGCTTCTCTAGAGAACCCAGCCTAAGACAATTCTATTATGATTCTTTTAATTTCAGTTGGGTCTGTTGTGATATTGCCCATCTCATTTCTTGTTTGGGTTATTTGCTTACTCTCCTGTTTTTATTTTGTCAGTTTGGCCAGTGGTTTATCGACTTCGTCAATATTTTCAAAAAACCAGCTTTTGGTCTTGTTAACGCTTTCAATTATTTTTCTATTTCATTTAATTCTGCTCTAATTTTTATTATTTGCTTTCTTTTGGTGCCTGAGGACTTCCTTTGCTGCTCTCTTTTTCTATTTGTTCAAGTTGTAGAGTTAATGTTTTGATTTTGGCCCTTCCTTCTTTTTGGATATGTGCGTTTATTGCTATAAATTGACCTCTGAGCACTGCTTTTGCTGTGTCCCAAAGATTCTGGTAGGTGTGTTTTCATTCTCATTTGATTCTGTGAAGTTCTTTATTATGTCCTTAATTTCTTCTATAATCCAGTAGTTTTTGAGCAAGGTGTAGTTCAGTTTCCAGGTGTTTGATTTTTTTCCCTTGCTTTTTCTGTTATTGATTTCTACTTTTTTGGCTTTCTGGTCAGAAAAGATGCTTTGTAATATTTCAATGCTTTGGATTCTGTTAAGGCTTGCTTTATGGCCTAATATGTGGTCTATTCTGGAGAATGTTCCATGTGCATTGGAAAAGAAAGTATACTTGGCTGCCATTGGGTGGAGTGTTTTGTATATGTCTACAAGATCAAGCTGGTTGATTGTGGCATTTAGATC
Organism: Dugong dugon; assembly: GCA_030035585.1. Lineage (NCBI taxonomy): Eukaryota > Metazoa > Chordata > Mammalia > Sirenia > Dugongidae > Dugong > Dugong dugon. The sequence goes on along the minus strand of CM057465.1, from coordinate 115,556,823 downwards.
TTCCATGTCTTTATAGAGCTTTTTTCTGGATGTTCTGTCCTTCACTGAAAGCAGTGTGTTGAAATCTCCTACTATTATTGTGGAGCTGTCTATCTCTCTTTTCAAAGCTGTTAGAGTTTGTTTTAGGTATTTTGGAGCCTGGTCATTGGGTGCTTAAATATTTATTATAGTTATGTCCTCCTGGTGTATTGATCCTTTAATCGTTATATAGTGTCCTTCCTTATCCTTTGTGGTGGATTTTAAAGTCTATTTTGTCAGAGATTAATATTGCCACTCTTGCTCTTTTTTGTTTGCTGTTTGCTTGAAGTATTTTTTCCCATCCTTTGAGTTTTAGTTTGTTTATGTCTTTAAGTCTAAGGTGTGTCTCTTGTAGGCAGCATATAGATGGATCATATTTTTTAATGCATTCTGCCACTCTCTGTCTCTTTATTGGTGCATTTAGTCCATTTACATTTAGCGTAATTGCTGATAGAAAGGAGTTTAGTGCTCTCATTTTGATGTCTTTTTTGTGAGTTGTTGACAGTTTCTTTGTTCTACTTATTTTTCTGTGCTAAGTCATTTTTCTTTATGTATTTTCTTTTCATCTTTTTCATTGTTGTTGATTTTGTATTTGCTGAGTCTTTATGTTTTTCTTGTTTTTTTATTTTGATGTGTAGGATTGTTAATTTTCTGTGTGGTTACCTTAATATTTACCCTTATTTTTCTAAGTTTAAACCAACCTTTTATTTCTTTGCATCACCTTGAAAGATCTATGACTACATTTTTTTACTCCCTTTATTTTGTTTTAATGTTGTTGTTTTTTTACATATATTGATGTCTGTGTTTCCTTATTTTCAGCATTTAGCTTTGATTCATTTTTATGTCTTACCTATTTGGGTTGATATCTGGTTGCTTTATCTGGTGTCCCTGTCTTGGGTTATTATCTGATGTTATTGATTTTCTAACCAGAGGACTCCCTTTAGTATTTCTGGTAATTTTGGTTTGATTTTTGCAAATTCCCTAAACTTCTGTTTATATGGAAATGTCTTGATTTCACCATCATTTTTGTAAAAACTGAGCATTAGATGAAAGTTTACAGAACGAACTAGCTTCTCATTAAACAGTTAGTACATACATTGTTTTATGGCATTAGTTAACAACCCCATGACATGTCACTACTCTCCCTTCTTGACCTTGGGTTCCCTACTACCAGCTTTCCTGTGCCCTCTTGCCTTCTAGTCCTTGCCCTTGGGTTGATGTGCCCCTTTAGTCTCTTTTGTCTTATGGGTCTGTCTAATATTTGGCTAAAAGGTGAACCCCCAGAGTGACTTCATTACTGGGCTAACAGGGTATCCAGGGGCCATACTCTCGAGGTTTCTCCAGTCTCTGTGAGGCCAGTAAGTCTCATCTTTTTTTTGAGTTAGAATTTTGTTCTACATTTTTCCTCCTGTTCTGTCCAGGACCCTCTGTTGTGATCCCTGTCAGAGCAGTCAGTGGTGGTAGCCAGGCTGGACTCAGCCTGGTGGAGACCATAGTAGTTGCAGTCTATTAGTCCTTTGGACTAATCTTTCCCTTGTGTCTTTAGTTTTCTTCATTTTTCCTTGCTCCTGAAGTGGTGAGACCAGTGGAGTATCTTAGATGGCCACTCACAGGCTTTTAAGACCCCAGATGCTACTCATCAAAGTAGAAAGTAGAACATTTTCTTCATAAACTCTTATGCCAATTGAGCTAGATGTTCCCTGGGACCATGGTCCCCACAGCCCTCAGCCCAGCAATTCAGTCCTTAGGGGAGTTGGATTTGTCCATGGAGCTTCCATGACCTTACCCTGAACAAGTTGTGCTGGCTTCCCCAGTACAGTGTACTGTCTTACCCTTCACCATAGTTAACACTTATCTATTGTCTATTTAGTGTTTTTCCACCCTCACCCCTCCCCTCTCTTGTAACCATCAAAGATTGTTTCTTTTTGTGTGTAAACATTTTCATCAGTTTTTATGGTAGTGGTCTCATACAATATTTGTCCTTTTGTAATTGACTTATTTCACTCAGCAAAAAGCCCTCCAGATTCCTCCATCTTGTGAGATGTTTTACAGATTCATCATTGTTCTTTTTTGTTGCCTAGTAATCCATTGTGTGTATGTGCCATAGTTTGTTTATCCATTCATCTGTTGATGAGCATCTAGGTTGTTTCCATCATTTTGCTATTGTGAACAATGCTGCAATGAAGATTGGTACGCATATGTCTATTCATGTGATGGCTCTTATTTCTCTAGGATGTATTGCTAGGAGTGGGATTGCCGGATCAGATGGTATTTCTGTTTTTAGCTTTCTAAGGAAGCACCATAATGTTTTCCAAAATGGTTGTACCATTTTGCATTCCCACCAGCAGGGTATAAGAGTTCCAATTGCCCCACAGCCTCTCCAACATTTATTATTTTCTGTTTTTTTGATTCATTCCAATAATGCCAGGGTGAGATGGTATCTCATTGTGGTTTTGATTTGCATTCCCTAATTTCACCTCACATTTGAGAGACAGTTTTGCTGGATATATAATTCTTGGCTGGCAATTTTTTTCCTTCAAGGCTTTATCTATGTCATCCCATTGCCTTCTAGCCTGCATAGTTTCTGCTGAGTAGTCAGAGATTAGTCTTATTGACTCTCCTTTGTAGATGACTTTTCATTTATCCCTAGCTGCTCTTAAAATTCTCTCTTTATCTTTGGTTTTGGCAAGTTTGATTGTAATAAGTCTTGGTGACTTTCTTTTGGGATCTACTTTATGTGGGGTTTGATGAACATCTTGGATAGGTATCTTCTCCTCTTTCATGATATCAGGGAAGCTTTCTACCAACAAATCTTCAACAATTTTCTCTGTATTTTCTGTTATCCCCCTTCACCCCTGCTCTGGTACTCCAGTCATTCGTAGGTTATTCCTCTTGATAGAGTCCCACATAATTCTTAGCGTTTCTTCATTTTAAAAAAATTCCTTTATCTGATTTTTCCTCAAATAATTTGGTGTCAAGTGCTGTATTTTCAGTCTCACTAATTCTGACTTCCACTGCTTCAATTCTGCTCCTGTGACTTTCTATTGAGTTGTCTAATTCTGAAATTTTATTGTTAATATTCTGGATTTCTGTTTGCTGCCTCTCTGTGGATTCTTGCAGCCTGTTAAATTTGTCATTATGCTCTTCTCTAATCTTCTTAAGCTCCTCTATTGCTTTGTCTGTGTGTTCCTTGACTTGTTCTGCATTTTGACTGATCTCCTGAAGTGTTCTGTATGTTAATCTTTTGTATTCTACCTCCGGTAATTCCAAGAAGTTGTCTTCCTCTGGATGATTTCTTGATTCTTTGTTTTGGGAGCTTGCTGAAGCCATCGTGGTCTGCCTTTTTATGTGATTTGATATTGACTGTTGTCTCTGAACCATCATTATATTTATTTATTTTATGTTTTCTTACTGTGTCCTAGCTTCTTGTTTTGTTTTGATATGTCCAAATAGGCCGCTCGTGTGAGCTAGTTTGATTATTGGCACCTTTGCAGCTGTAATGTCCTGTCACCAGGTGGTTAGATCTGTTACTATGTATGTGAGCCCACAAGTCTGTTTACTTTTCTCATATGGATTCAGCTCAGGTGTCCAGGTAGTCAGTCACCAAGTGTGTGGTGCAGGCTCTCACCTATAGTCCTAGATGGGCAGGGTGATTGGAGTAGGCACAGGTATCTGGCTGCAGTAGGGGGGTCACTTGCTGAGCAAGGCAGGGGGCTGATGGCTGCCCCTGAGCGTCTGGGAGGAATGCGCATCCCTGTTCCCTAGAGTGTGTAGGTGGGTGAGTTTTGCAGCTGGACTGGGGGCACACAATGCTGTTGGCTGTAAGGACTGGGAAGCACCGCTTAGTCTTGGACCTCTGTTGCAGGTGGCTAGGTGGCATGGGTGGAGCCACCAGTCCTCAAGCCCCCGATGTGGGTAGGTGAGAACCCTGCTTAATGGGCAGAGCGATGTCAAATGTCACGAACATGCCATTCTCCCATACAGCTGATACAATTGAAGTTAGGCTTCAGGTATATACCCTGTAGTATTGTGCTAATGAGGGCCTACACTGTTGATATGGGCCCACACAGGTCTATACAGGGGTGAAGGGTATTCAAAGTCTGTGGACCCCTTATGCCTGTGCCTAGGCAAAGGAGCTGTGCCTGCCCTGAGTTCCTGGCTTAGGGGACGGGTTGATTATTTTTTCCCTGTTTGTTAATTTGTTCCCTCTCCAAGGCCAAGAGAATGGCTCAGGGTGTGTGATGGGTCCTACTTCTGGCCCAAGGGACACAGCAGTCACTGAAGCTGGCCCAGGACCTGGTGCAGAGTGGGGAGGAGGCAGGTAAATGGGAGAGAGGTTCTTCCCAAATGGGGTGTGTTTTGATCTGTGAGGTGGGTTAGATGTGTGTACTTATCTTTTGCTGGTTGAGTGCCACTTTTCACTGGTTCTGGCTGCCTGAGTAGCTCTCTGTTGTTTGGTCTCTCCAGATGTGGAAAATGCATCCTGAGCGCTACTGCTTGCCTCACCGAGCATGTGAGCTGATCCAGCCTGAAGGGCTTCAGCTCCTGCCAGGTCAGGTCTGGCAACTCCTCGCTGCTTCCGAACTGTCTCTCCCTCCCCCTGCCACTCAGTCTGATTCCTCAACTTTGCCTTTGATGTTCAGGGCTCCTAGATTGTCATAAATAATCGATTCACTTGTTATTTTTTGGGTCTTTGTTGTAAGAGGGACCATAGGAAGCATCTAGCTACCCCGCTATCTTGGCCCTGCCTTCCAGTCCACATATGTTGGATGAGGCCACACTTGCAAGGAAACTCCCTTTCAGCTGATTGGCTGCTCATAGCAAATCTCATCATGGAGGTGATTACATTGTATCAGATCTCATTATGAAGGTGATTACATCATTGCATAGCTACCAAACTACATCATAACTGCCAAATCACTGAGAATCATGGCCCAGCCAAGTTGGTTACCAGAAACTTCACTGAGCTCATTAGCTCCTGATTTATGTGGTGTTTATCTCCCATCCTCTGGTTCTCATATGTCTTACTGAGGCATCTAAATTACTTGCTACTTTCTTCTTATCAGATCCAATCAGCATAATATTATAAATATAGTAGGCCAGTATGATGTTTGTGAATTGTCAGCATTATCAGGATCTCTGTGGCCTGTATCATGGTAGACAGCAGAAGAGTTTAGGTAGACTCAAGAAAAGACAATAAAGGTGTACTATTGGCTCTGCTAGGTAAAAACTACCTACTTGTATTTGATGCTAGCAAATTGGTGTGGAGAGAAAAATCATTAACTAGGTCCATAGCTGCATACAAAGTGGCAAGCGGTGTGTTGATTTGCTCCAGTGAAGATCCCACATCTGGGTCAGCAGCTCCATTCACAGTCACAACCTGATTAAGTTTACAATAATCCATGCTCATTCTTCAAGTTCCATCCAACTTCTGCACGTCTCAAACAGGCATGTTAAGTGGAGATGGAATAGATATCACCACTCTTATATCTTTCAAGGTTTTTATGGTGACACTGATCTCTGCATTTTCTCCAGATATATGATATTCCTTCTGGTTTACTATCTTGCTAGGGAGGGGAAAGTCCTAAGAGCTCCTTCTTAGCCCTTCCTATTACCCTTAACCTATCAGTCAGAGAGCTAATGTGGGGATTCTGTAAGTTTCCAAGTATGCTTATTCAAATTATACATTCAGGAACTGGAATAACCACAGGATGGGTCTTTGGACCAACTGGTGATAGACTCCATCTATTACCTGAGCCCCATAAGCCCACACCTTGACTGGTGGGACACAGTGATGTTTTGGGTCCATAGGAATCAGCATCAATTCAGAGCCATTGTCCAGTAATTGCTTCATAATCTGGGTATTTCTTTTCCAGATCCCAGATTCTGTAGTAAATGGCCACAGGACTCTTTAGGGAAGGGTTGGAGGAAGATTCACTGTATATACTTGAGGCAATGCTTCAGAGTACCTTCTCTGGGTCTGTGAATTGGCTTAGCTCTGTAAACTCTGTGAAAGGCCATCACTTTCCACTGTGGTAACTCAGATTGGATCTCTGACCACCAGACATAGAAGTTTTTTTAGTTATATAGATCAGAGGTCAGTTAACTTTTTCTGTAAAGAGCTAGATAGTAAATATTTTCGACTTTTGCAGGCCAAATGATCTGTCACAATTACTCAACTCTCTTGTTGTAGCAGAAAAGTAGTCATAGACAATATGCAAATGAATGGCTTTGGCTGTGTTCCAATAAAGCTTCATTTACAAAAATAGGCAGACTGTTGGATTTGGCTCATGGGTCATAGTTTGTTGACCTCTGATATAGATCAAGTAATGTTTTATAGACTGCCAATTTATTTCATTACTAGAGACAATGTGATCAGTTAGCCATCACTTGAGATTCCTATGGGCCAAAATATTCGGATTACCGGTATGTTCCTATTGCCCTTTATGGTAAATGTGTCTACCTTGTCTTTGTCAGTTATGTGCTACCTCTGTGACTCAAAGATACTACTAGCGTCATTGAAATCAGGGAGGCATCCCCCACAATCGGACTTAACCTGTAAGTGAGAGAAATCACAGAGTTTTTCAAGGATGCAAGTGTTTCTTTCACTAATTTCTCAACACCTTAGTGAAGAGGAGATCTTCTGGGCCTTCTCAGACGATGTAGTTGGAGGATGAATGTGCATGATTACACATGATAAATCCACACTAACATTCTTATTCTCTGAAGCCTTTGGATTCCTTCCTTCTCATCATGCCAGGGAAGCTCTGGCATCTTAAACTCATTAAATGGAGGACGCTGTTAAAAGGAGTACACGTTTCAGTCAAACAACCAAGTAAGATGTTAGAGCCACTTCCAGCCACATAATTATGTATGAAATCTGATATCTCTAGTAAGTGCACCCATAAAAATAAATTTGATCTGATCCAGTGTTATAGTCTACCCTCCTTGGTCTAACATCCTTAGAATCCACTTCCATACACAATCCATACACACACACACGCACATACACACACACACAAAGTCTTGCAATTCTTTTGGTGTATAAGCTGTAAGTTATTTCCTCCTGGATCATACCATATATCTGATTCCCTGAAACATGCTAAAATTCGATCCACATTGTGGCTCTAGTGGCAACAAGGGTTAATTGTGGTGAGTCTTGAGTAAAATGAGCCTCCCTTTCAAAGCATCTGCCCCAGATGAAGTTATCATAGGATTTTCCAGTAAAAGAAGACTGGTCTTCTTAGACACAGGAGGTGACCTACTTACACTATCAAGGGATGCTCAGAGTGACTTGGAAATTTGAGATTCTCAGTTTTATTTGAATTATACCAGATCCATCCATTATACCATTCCAAGTTTCAGGATTTCATTCTGTCCCAATCAGTACCCTAAATTTCACTTGAGAAACTTGTCAAAAGATTGAGAGACTGCTGAGCCCACTTACCTGGTAAGCCACATGGAAACAGGGGCAGAGAGAGAAAAGAGATAGAGATAAATAGAAAGAATGCTTGTTCTACTTACTATAGGGAGGCAAGAAAAATTAAGTACAAGAGAGAATGTCATGAATATGTTCCGACTTTTTACCATGCTGTAATCTGGCCCACTAGTAACTGTGGCCCAATTAGTATCCAATACTCTGACCAGTCAGATCAATGTCCACATTGCTTTTTGGGAGGTAGGAAGAGATGAACAGAAGTAGACCTGTTGCAAGAAGAGGCAGGGGCTGAAGGCTAGGCCAGGCCTAAATTCCTGATATAAAGGAGCCACGTGGCCCTATACACACAATGGATGACCGTCACTTTGTTGATATGCTCCCATGGGTATGTGTAATTACTGGCATTGGCTGTAACTCCATTCCTTTTCTGCCATTCAAGAAAGCATATAAAAATGCAAGACAGAGTAATTTCATTATAAAGAAAACCTTAAATCTGTTCTAGTTGATTAAAAATACCATTTGTGAACTTTGGTACTTTAATAATTGCTAGTAACAAATGACATCTCACATCTGCTAGTGATACACCAATGTGTTATAACCTTGTGGGCCAGGTGCTGGTGGAGTATACCTCCAACTTGGTCTTGGCGCTGGGGCAAGCAGCAATTTCAGATAAGGTCAAGCCTCAGCTAATCTCTCCAGCCCTTCAACTCTTATTTTCTTCTTAGACAACCCTAGACTCCATAGTTCAGGATCTGGGCAGAGGGGCAGGGTGAAGGGAGGCTCCAGTGGAAAAGTAGGGAGGTTGGCTGATGTTCTGTGATTCCTGGAATGGATTTCACCATTAATAGGGGAAGGGTCTGAGGGTTTCTGTTCTTAAAACTGTATTCAACTAAGACATATTTCTGGGATAAATTCTTTTTACACAGGGAATTATTCTGGAAGCTTTTTTGAGTCAGTTTAAGTTATAACAATAACCAAAAAAAGAAAAAAACCTTATTTTTATAGTCTTCCAAGCACTTTAGTATACATTATTTTACCTTCTCTTATCCCCTCCCTTTTTTCCTTCCCTTCCTTCCTCCCTTCTTGCCTTCATTTGTTCAACACCAATTTTGAACCTTCTCAGTTATTTGGGGAATACCCCTTCTATTTTGTGGGTTATCCATTTAATTCCTCCTATTTTGTCTCCCTGTCAACCTTTGGCCATTTTTCTGTTAATCTTTTTATTGTAAAGAAGGGGTGGATAAAGACATTAATTGCTGAAATGAAAGTTAGGGGTTACCATTGGGTTCAGATTTCCCATGTACTCCCCAGCCTTCCTCCCCTTTGGAGGATCTGAGACAACTGAGATAATTGAGAGTTAACTATATTTTTTGTCACCTTTATGAAACAGAAGAGAAAGAATATGGAAGAGGGAAGATACCATTAAACCAATGTAGACATTGTTAAGAAATTTATTTGCAATTCTTTTTGTTTTGTTTTGTTTTTGTTTTTTTTTAAATAACATCATTCCTTAGATAAAAATGCAATCTTACAGGAATATACATAGCGTCTCACACAGAGATGACCCTGAAGCTCTCCTTGAAAGGTTGCCCCTTCTAGGTTCCCTGGCCTTTCTCAAGCGTGAGAAGGCGTGGCAGGCGAGGCCTTTGACAACGGGATTATTTGACGATTACAAACTGTACAGATATTTACAACAGTAAGACTGTGAGGTCGTGGAGCCTGGAGGGGAAGGTGTAAGGGTGTGCAGGTGTGTGGGGATGGTGACAGGCTTTGGGGTGACAATGGAGGCACTGTCCATCTTTCCATGTCTCTCTGAGAACAGGAGTGAGATAGAGAGGTTTGGGGGTATGAAGATGGGCTTGAGCAGGACGCAATAAGAGGAGGGAGGGAGAGATTTTTACCTGGAGGATGTTTTGTTCAACAGCTCTGGGGTATTAGAGCAGTGGAATTATGAGTCACAGACATTCCAGTGCTTCACCAACTGGGGGACCTGCCACCTTATTTCTTCATGAACTTGTGTTTTTCTACACGTTGTTCTCAACTACAATCATCACAGACTTGTCCACACCTGTTTATTCCTTTGATAGCCACAGCCTATTTCAGTGCTAGACCTCATCCCTGTGAGGCTCTGTGAGAAGAGTGTATGTTCCGGGCACAGCAGGAAGCAGCTATGGGTGGTGCATAATCTGTCTGAAAAGTCAAGAAATGGATTCCAAGTTTGGGGGGATGGGATGCAGCTGTGATGTATGGATGGGGTGATGTGTGAAAGCAGAAAGGTGCCCCTAGCATTTGGGACACTGGAGATGCCTTTTGGAGGAGCCCTTAGGACAGGACTGTTTGTTTACAAACCATCTGCCATAGAGGCCCAAGTGTTGTTTTTTCTTTTGAACTTTGATGTGGTTTCTCCCTGTTGGGAAGTCTTGGGGGGTAGCTTGGTATAGGACTCAGTAACTCGTCCTCTTTTGTTCTTACTGTGATTCTACAGAAAAGAGCCTTCTCTTCTCTCTTCTCCTGGCTGATGACTCAAGACAGACTTCACACAGGGGAGTCTGAAATCTGTAGGCCTCAGGCACCCTTGAGGAGCCCTGGTGGCACAGTGGTTAAGTGCTTGGCTGCTAACCGAAGGGTCAGCAGTCACTCCGCAGGTGAAAGATGTGGCAGTCTGCTTTCGTAAAGATCACAGCCTTGGAAACCCCATGAGGCAGTTCTACTCTGTCCTATAAGGTCACTATGAGTCAGAATTGACTCGAAGGCAACGGGTTTTAATGGTCAGGTGCCCTTGGCTGAGAGTCTCTGCTGACCCTGGTGTCCACTCAACCTCTCCTTCCTCGTGACCCTACTTATGAATTTTAAGAGCCTTAAGATGATCAGAACAAGAATTCTCTGGGCCCAAACAGTAAATAAAAACAATTTTGTTCATTTTTGTATTTTCTCACATAGAAATCTCCTTCTCTTAATACCTACTACCTCTTCCACCAAGATAAAGGTCTTGGTGAAACATCTTATACATGAGGGGGTCCAAGGATTTTGAGATGGCAAATTTGCAGTAAATGACAGATTCATGGCAGGTTAAGTACCATGTTACCCTTTCTGGGAGCCTTATACAAGTCAAACTATTTAAATTCTATAAACTGGGGTACATGAGGTGCCCCACAAAGAAGGCAGCTGTGAGATAAGGCCAGTACCTGATCTGAAGAGAGAGAATTTGGTTCTGGGGACAAGACATTCCAAACTTTTGTTTGTCTAGTCTTTGTCGTCTTTCTTATTATTAGTGGTTTGTGGAATTTTCATGGAAAAATCCCAACACTGACTCCAGCTCACCACTGAATTGGTTTGTTTGCTTAATATATTTGGCTACAATCTCTAATTCCCTTTCAAAACCAAAAAAACCAAACCTGTTGCCATCAAGTCGATTCCAACTCATAGCGACCCTATAAGACAGAGTAGAACTTTCCCATAGGGTTTCCAAGGCTGTAATATTTATGGAAGCAAACGGTCACATCTTTCTCCCGCAGAGTGACTGGTGGGTTCAAACTGCCAACTTTTGGTTAGCAATCCAAGCGCTTAACCACTGTGCCACCAGGGTTCCTTTTCAGAGACCAATTAAAAGATTTTTCTAATATACCAGAAAGCCCAAGTGGTCTTTACCACTCCATTTGTTGTGACTCAACTCTCTTAAAATCATGTGAGGAAAAAGCCTTGATTTTAGTAATAATGATATTTTCTCAATGTAGATAAATAATATTTACTTCATAATAATAATAGGTTCAGATGGCACCATTTCCACTCAAGGAAGTCACTCTGGTTCTCTCTCCATATAGTGCTCACCCTTCTTGGAGGAGGACAAAATTCCTTGTCTAGGCTTCAAGCCCAGCACTTGTTCCCTGAAGGACCTGTGTGTGTGTGTGTGTGTGTGTGTGTGTGTGTGTGTGTTGTGTTCAAGTGTCTCCCCAACAATGCTAGAATCTGGCAGAAACCCATTTACCCATTATGTTGGTATCTAGCTCCACCAAGCAATGCTTCATTGCTTTGAAATAAAAATAAATAAGTAAATGGCTTTACCGAGTAACTATATAAGAATCTGCAACTCTCCCCTCCCCCTCACTAGACTCCCGGGAGGAGGGAAAACAAGGCCTGGGCAAGGAGACTGGAAAAGAGATAACTGCTTAGGGAAAGGGAAAGATGATCCACCCGTGACGATTATAGGATACCTCATTTATATCTTTCCCTCAATGTAGCTGCTGGAGAACGTGGAATCTGGTGGCTGAGAGCTCACTGTGTGTGAGATCAGGGCTTTTCCTCCTGCCTTCCAGCTGGAGCCTGTTTCAGGTGGAGCACTGGATGATACCAAGACAGGTACATTGGTGGAGAGGGAAGACATCCCCATATCTAGCCCAAGAAGTTGATTTGACTAAGAGAAGAACACCAGACTGAAATTTAATTTTTCTCTTCTTCCAAAGTAGAGGATCCTTGAGGCATCAAGCTCTCCACCGTACAGACACATCACAAGGAGTTAAAATATGCCCTTTCTTCTCCCCATTTCCCTTCCAGTTCTCTCTGTACTGACATTTTCCCCAGAGCCATATCTTCTTTGAAAAAGAGAATTGGTCCAGATTCTGTCAGCAAATTTTGACTCCCCTGGGAATTAAAGGGGGTCTTCTTGAAGTTAAATTGCCCTTTCCTTGGTCTCTTTGCTAAACTTCTTGACAGTGATAATTCACTTCTTCTAGGCCTCTAGGAATGGAGATGCCATCATCCTCCTTAGCAACATTTATAATTATGGTTTGATGAGGCTAAAAACCCTGACATTAGGGTTCTACTCTATGCCTAACCTAAGTCTCTGCTGTATTTATCTGCCATTAGGAGTGATGGTGTAGTGTCTGGGAGGGGCAAACGGTTAAGTGCTCAACTGTGATCTGAAAGGTTGGCAGTTTGAACTCACCCAGAAGTGCCTCAGAAGAAAGACCTGGCAATCTACCTCAGAAAGGTCACACAGCCTTGAAAACCCTATGGATCAGTTCTACTCTGCACAATGGGGTCACCATGAATCAGAATCAACTTGGTGGCAGCTAACAACAAGGGGTGATAGGTGTGTATCAACTGGTCTCTGTAAAACCACTGTCATCCTTTTGACGACTTCCAAACTTATTTTTCAGGGTGCTCTTATTGCTCAGCACTTTCGCATAGAACAGTAGGTTTCTCCTGTGGTTGCCCTACTATCTTCAACTGGATGGTCAGGAGAAGGTCTGGAAGGAGAATGTCTGTGAGGAAGTGATAGCAGCTTCAGTCCAGACAAGCACTTGATATTTGGAACCAGGGAGACAGAGGAGGATAAACAGAGTAAGGAAGCCTGGTTCCTTTGTCCTTGGATTTCACAGAGAGAAGCCTGTCAGTTTGAGAAGATGGGAGAAGGGGGGCTATAACTAAGGTGATTGCTGATTTAAAGCAGGGGGAAATTCATGTATCAAGCCAAAATCTAGGGAAAATGTCTCCCCTTTTTGCATCAAGACCCAAAGAACCTTCTGGGAACAAGTAGATAGGAGACAGATGGGGATATTTCTGCTTAAAGTAGCCATGAACATGGATAATTATTTAAAGATCAAGGTGTGGAAATCAAACAGGCAGGATCAGTCAGAGGACAAATAAAAACGAAGTTTACCAACCGCAGGACTTAAAGTGCCCTTCTTCAAGTCCTTGGTCCTTAGCCATTTGCTGCTTTTTTCCTGCCACTCTGGGGTTGTTGGAAGGGCTAGAGAAGGTTGGATGATTATGTTTTACAAGGTCATAGGGAAATTTCTATTTTAGGTGGAGAGTAAACATCACTTAGTACACTGTGGAGTGAGGTTCATTGATTTCACTACTGATTTTACTAGTCTGTCATGATTACAGGTATCACATGTCAGCTTTACACTAATTGATCATGAGGTTAGGCTAAGAAAGACCATTGCCCTAGAAAGGGAACTCTTATCTGAACCTCCTTCCTTTTACAGCAGCATGAGTCAAGGTGTCCCTTGTGACTGCTGGCACCATTATTGTAGGGTGCAGGAAGGAAGGCTACTCTGGTCTTCTGGATACTGTTGACTATAAAGAAGGGAGCCTGTGGGTGTGAGTGGTGAAGGGCTAGGGGACCGTATGGGGAACATGTCCTGGGAGTAGCTGGCATGAACTCAGTCTTCTAGCCCATGCCACTGGCCAATAAGACTTAGTGATGCAGATTAAAGTTTCAAAAGGAAAACAGAAGGTGACATGAAAAGGTTGAGTGTATGTGCGCGTGTGTGCGTGTGTGTGTGTGTGTGTGTGTGTGTGTGTGTATAGGGTCAATCAAGAGTCCAAATTTCTATCTAGGGGCCAAACGTATAGCAAGAACCAGATATCAACTCCAAAGGGTTCTCCTTTCAATAAATAACTAAAATCTTAGCAGCACAGCAGCACAAGTTTTAGGAAATTGGATAGAGGATGCCCCCCAAACTTGATTTCTGGAAGACCTGGATACAACTGAAAAGGAACCAAGAAAGTCTGGATGGGTTTGATCTGGAGAAACATGAAAAAAACTCCTTTGCTTCTAGACTCTAAGTTCACCCGGGACTATCCAGCACATTTCTCAGTTTTCACATGAGTCATTCCATGAAAGTAGAACTCATCTTCACTGAGGAATGGGATTTTTCTCTATTTTAGTTTCTAGCTTGCTCATGTAAATGCCAAAGGCTCCTCTAAGGGCTGAGGGAACACTGGGACCAGAAGAGACTCAGCGAGTAAATTCTGATTGAATGGTTGGGTACTACTCTCCCCAGACCAGTACGTCTCCAACTATCATTGTTAAAATGTATTTGAGGGAAACAGCACCAATCAGGTGATGTTCTAGGTGGATGCAAAAGGGCGTAAGATACATTCCCACATCAATGTAAACTCCAATGTTTCCCCCCGGGTCCTGGCTCCTTCCTTCCGTGGCTGCCACACACATGGTAAGGGTAGGTCTGGAGGAAATCCTGCACTGGAGTGAGGAAAGGATGGAGAAATGAGCCAGATAAGAGAGTTGACTTTTGGATGGACAAATGTTTTGGCCAAGTTGCTTTTCTCTAGCCCTTACCACCTGAGTTTGCGTAGAACAGTTGCCAGAAGTGACGATTCTCCTCCCCTCCAACCTTTCTGACCCTGATCTCATCCTCTCAGTCAGTATCTACTAAAGAAACAAGTAAGGAAGGTTGGTGCTATGGGGGAGAACAGAAAAGTTAGCCACCCCTTCCGTGGGGGATGCTGACACCAGCCCAGGGGCTAAAGAGACTGATCAGAATGCCTTGTTATATCTCATAGTGAAGGGCTGTTCTTGGAGAAAACCAAAGCAGAGAACCGGAGCAGAGTGGGAAAAGTGAAGACCAGAAGAAAGTATGTCCTGGTCACTCAAAGCAATATGTGGTATGAATATACTTATTACACGATTTTGGAAAAATTGAGGGAAATGGAAGTGAACACAAGATATGCAAAACAGTAATGTCCAAACCTGTTTGTGGATAGTAGGATAATGACTTACACTGGTGATACCTTTGCTCATTGTACAAAGTAAAAGAGAAATCTTTCCCTTTCCCCCGACCACATATAGAAAAGCACTTAAGAGTTCAAAGGTAAAGCTTGTCACACTCCAAATACAAAATGATTTACTTTACATGCAGCAAAATATACAAGAAGTGAATTCAAAAACAAACTTAATTCAATTCATTATATTCGCTTGGCACAATTGCAATTCAGTTTTAAAAAAATATTTGAAAAATACTGAAACTGACCTGAATTCAAGTATAACGGTTTCTTCAACAGAAACATTATCAATGCAATAAAACATTACACGGAATATATCGAAGCAAAACGCCTTCTTGAGTTTTTCCTTTAAATTTCTGCGTGTTTTTTTTAAATACAGTTTTAATGCCAACACAACTCACAATTGTATTTTTAAAATGAATATTATTGCATTGTTTTTGCATATCTTGTGGGACAGAAAATGCAAAGAGTTACTGATTCCTGTTTCAGAAGCAGAGACAGTGGTTTGTTTTTGCTTTCGAATGGCCCCAGATTCAGATCTCCCCACAGTTAAACCAGAAAGGGGGAACTGCGTATGCATTTGTGTGCATGGGCACACTGTGTGGGTGCATATACACACATACAACATATGCACGCAGCCAGTCCACTATACACACACACAAACATACATGCACGCACACACGCTCACACGCACAGAGGCACGCTCTCTCATACATGCTTCCTCTCGCTGGCACCCACCAACACACCCAGCATTAAAAGGAACCCAACTCAGTCACCCATATGTGCAAGACCATATCAAGTACATTACCTATTACCTTTAAATTATGAAACCAAACCAACCAACAACAAAAAGATTTGTTACTACCTAAGGAAATTGTAACAAATTATTGGGCGTACACAACGGCTGGTAAAACGCTCCTACAATGGCTTCCATTGCCCGAACCCTCTGTGGAAAAAAAGGAAGCCACAACCATTTAAATAATACAATAAAACCAAACCTGATTTACAGTTGCAAAAGTGAAAACAGTAAGGTGGGTGGCTACAAAACTCTGTAAACACTCTTCTTCCTCCCCTCCCCCGGGAAAACAAAATTAAAACGAAAGGAAACAAAAAAACCCGAAAAACAAAAACTGCAACATGCTGTCAAGAAAAATGTCAAACCAGAAAACGAAAGAGCACTCAGCAGAAGCTCAGCACCACCTCGTTTTGTCAAGAGCTGGCTGCCCCTTCACTGGCGGCCGTGTCAGCTCCTTCCACGCCCTGGCTGTGACCCAGCTGCTGTTCTGGAGCTCGGTGTGGCTTATGCAGGTGAAGAGACCCTGACTCAGGTGGGCGGAGGTGGTCGGGGCTGCTGCCACTGTGCCCAGGGTCTGGGTAAGAAGCTGCGATGCTGCCACGTGCCCCTCGCCCTCGGCTCCGGTCTCCA
Organism: Dugong dugon; assembly: GCA_030035585.1. Lineage (NCBI taxonomy): Eukaryota > Metazoa > Chordata > Mammalia > Sirenia > Dugongidae > Dugong > Dugong dugon. The sequence goes on along the minus strand of CM057465.1, from coordinate 115,540,411 downwards.
GGAGCTCCAGCCGCCTCTGGCCACTTCTCCTCCCTCTCAGGGGTAGGGCTGGGATCCCCCACAGAAGTCACGCCCGTCTCATTCTCCAAATTCACAGGGCCCTGGCTCTATGGAGACAGTGAGGCTCATACAGAATATGTGCAAAACGATTTTTTTTTTTTTTTTTTTTTTTTTTACAAGCAAAGTTGAAAGACACCCGTTTGATATAGGGTCCTTTTGGTGAGGGCTACCGCAGGAAGCTGAGGTTCTCTTTCATGCCCAAAGGCGACCGTTGGTTCCTCGTGCAGGGCCTGAAATACAGCGGGAGGGCAGACGTCTCTTCTCTTGCTCTCCCTCCCTGATTCTGCCACCTCCTCCTCACCACTCTACCTCTGCAGACACAAACTGGGGTTGCTGCTTTTCTTCCCCTTGAAAAGCTGGCTCTCCACACCACCCAACTCTGCGTCTTGTCCCAACAGAAATGAATGAAGACGCTGTTCCGGTTAACTCCAGGTCACGAGAACAGTGAGGCACTTCTGAAACGAACCCATTAGGAACATTGAAACAAATAAAAAACCCAGCATCTCCCCAGCCCTGGCTACTACAGGCTGCTGACGTAGACCCTGCTGTCCTGGAGTTCCTCCTCACTCTTTCGACACTCCAGGGCAGGCCCACAGGTTGCATCCTCTTCACCCCCTGCTCTGTCCTGCCCTGGGTCCCTGCAGTTAACAAAAGGTAATAGGGTGCCGTTGGGGCTCTGCTGGGTGCCCCCACTGAGGATGTTGTCAGCCGCTTTCTCCATCTCCTCAATTGTCATGTCGCAGGCGTCAGCCAGCTCCTGGGTTGTGACCTCGATAAACTTGGGATCTTGAGCAAACTGCCCCAGTCCTTCTGAAATCAAGACCTGAAGAGGGAGGGGGTGGAGGGCCGTGAGGAAGAAGCAAAGAGGAAAATTATTACTGGAGCTCAATGCCTCTCTTTAGGGCTAGAATATGGGGCTTCTGACTGGTAACATCTGGAAGTGTGTGTATATGTGTGGTGTGTATAGTAGGTGTCGTATGTGGCATAAGGTGTGTGTGGTATGGGGTCTTTTGTGTGTGTGGTGTGTGTGTGGTACGTGTGGCGTACATGTGTGTGGTATATGGTATATGTGTGGTGTGGGGTGTTATGTGTCACGTGTGTGTGTGGTATATGGTGTGTGCGTGGTACATGTGGTGTGAGTGTATGTGTGGTGTATGGTGAGTGTGTGCGGTAGGTGTGGTGTGAGTGTTGGGAGGGGTGCTCATAGAAAAGGAGTAGAGACGGAACATTGGCCAAAGGAATTAGGGGTGTGTAGGCTGGAGGATGGTGTCCCTGCATGGTGCAAATGATTAGTGTGCTTGACTTGCTAACTGAAAGGTTGGAGGTTTGAGTCACCCAGAGGTATCTTGGAAGAAAGGCCTGGTGATCTACTTCCAAAAAATCAACCACTGAAAACCCTATGGAGCACAGCTCTACTGTAACACACATGGGATTACCATGAGTTGGAGGCAACTAGACAGCAACTGGTTTTTTGGTTTTAGGTCAGATAAGAAAAAGTTTTGGCTGGGGTATTTGAAAACTGTCATCAAATATAGAAAAGCTTGGCTCACAGAGGGGCAGTAGGGCTCTGCCGTGTTGTGACATGGAGACCCCAGTCTGCCCCTTCTCTTTCTGCCTCCCTGGCACCACACAGGTGCCTCCCATATTATTCTCTCCCGGAAACCTTCACTCTCCTTTGGCGAAACTGTTAACTCGTGCCCGGTGCCCACAGTCAGCTGGCTGCCTCTCTGGGAGGGAGAATCTTTCTCCCGGGTACAGCATCCTTCCATGCACCTGTCTCTGTTTCTGCTCGGAAGGGACAGCAGGTGATCCTCAAAGTTTTCCCACTCCTCCTACCAGCTGCTTTAATGATTGGCTACCGATCCAAGGCGGGAAGGCTGCAGGAAGAATGCAGGGTAGCCTGGAACATGCTTCTCCCAGATGTCTCCTCCCCTGCATCAATTCTTACAGGCTGTGGTTTCCTCCTTTGGATTTGTTCTAGTTTGTCAAAAACCTGTTGCCGTCAAGTCGATTCCGACTCATAGTGACCCTCTGAAATGCGGCACCAGGGTTGAACTTGATTCTCTGACCAGGGCAGGGTACAGGGAAATCGAAAGCTTCTCGTCCTAGACTAGTGGTTCTTCACGCTGGCTGTGCATAGGACTCATCCGAAGAGCTTTAAAAGACATCCCAGTTTAACTGGTCAGTTTTCCAAAGCTCCCCACATGATTCTAAGGAACAATCAGGGCTGAGAACCATGGATCTCGTCCCTCTCTGTCTACAAATGCAGCCCAAGATCACATTTGATTTGGAGTAGTCACAGCACTGCTGGCTTGTATCAACTTTCTCTACAATGGACCCCACAGCCTTTCTCGGGGTTCCTTGGTCTGTAGCGGGGATATATTGCTCAGTACCTTCTTTCTCCTTCTTCTTCAGGCCCTGCCCCAACAGAAGTCAATAACACCTTGCATGTCACAATATTCTGCATGCCACGCCTGCCTTCTGCAGGCCCTGAGAGTGAGTGTCTTTCTGGCTATGATACTTGACTGCCAATCTGTGAGGGAAAGGACCAGGTACTTCCTTCTTAATTCTCCACACAAAGCCCCTTTGCTACCCTTGGCCTTTCCCTCCCGTCTGCTGGGAGCCACGTACCGCTTCGACCAGACTGCTGGCGCTGCCGTGGAACTGCCTCCCCGGGGCCCTGGCCTGGCTGGGCACAGTGAGGGAGACAGGCCGGCTTCTCCGGATGGGGCTGCCGCCCCCACCACAGCTGGGACTCTTCTCCGACCAGGAGCTGCAGTGGATGGATGGGAAGCTGCTGTTGAGTTTCTCGATGGACTCAGTGCCCTCCAGCCGCAGGGTGGGAATGGGCTGCGGGGGCCAGCCTCGGCCGGGCGTGGCAGGGGGGGTGGCACACGGCCTGGGGAACGTGGTGGGGGAATGGCTTCTCTGGAGAAGTGGGCTCAGACCTGCCACTGCCAATGCCTGTGGACACACAAAAGCATGATTTACTGGGGGTGATGGCCAGGGGGGCAGAGAGGCAGGCCTCTGCCTTCTAAGCAGCTATTGTTCTCCAGCTAGTTCCTCCTGGAATTCACACCCACCCCCCAAACATTACCACCCAATTGAATGCTACCTTATCAAGACCCAGCATAAGTTTCAAAGACCCCAGAATAAGTTTTATGATCATCCTAGTCTGAAATGACTTCCCTCCTCTACATTCAGAAAACTGTGATTGAGTGGACTCAAGATAATCTGGGCTTTACTGCTGGTTTTACTATCTATAAGGGGCCCTGGTGGCGCAGTGTCTAAAGTGCCTGGCTGCTAACCAAAAGGTCAGTGGTTTGAACCCACTGGCTGCTCCGCGGGAGAAAGATGGGGCAGTCTGATTCCATAAAGATTTACAGCCTTGAAAACCTCATGGGGCAATTCTAGTCTGTCCTACAGGGTCGCTATGAGTTGGAATTGACTCGACGGCAGTGGGTTGGGTTTGGTTTTTGGTTACTGCCTATGCATTCTCTCAATCTTGGTTTCCTCATCAGTAGAGCAGAGAGAATAACGAGGCCTGTGTCACCTGCAAAATCAGAAAACGAATGCCTTCTCTATCTACCTTGCAGGGTAAATGTAGGTTCAAGTGAAATAAGGTATGTGAAAAAGTACTTCCTAAAGAGCCAGGCAAACATAGCAACGATTGTGAGGATGGCACAGGACCGGGCAACGTTTTGTTCTGCTGTGCACGGGGTTGCTACGAGTCAGAACTGACTCATGGCACCTAATAACAACAACAACAATAAAGAGCTAGACGAAGCCAGGATCTGTTGTTTTAACTGTTATAATGAATTGGCCCATTAACAATGTCCTGTGAATTTCTAGCTCAGATTATTCTGAACCATCAATGAAATCGTACACTGTCTTGAAATTAAACAATATACATGTTTATGTCCTCTGCCCCAAAATGTTCTTGAGCATCCTGAAGGCAGGCGGGGATCGTGTCCTACATCTCGGCTGCCATAAAGGTTTGCTCTTGGCAGAGGCTCAGGAACATTAGATGCTCCGATGTGAAGTGCTCACGGACAGAGAAAGTTAGGCTTTCCCACGAGGTGGCAGAGAGAACAGGGACACTGCTGTATAGGTTGGAGGGTAGTGGAAAGGCATAAGGAAGAGTATAGAAATAAAGAAGAATTTCTTGCCTACTAGCAGGACAAGAGCAGAATGGTGAAATCCATTTCTAGAAATCTTTGAAAATGGCACATCTGATGTCCCTACATCCTGCCATCCTCCTCAGCCCACTGCTCTTGATGGCCCCAGCCTGGGGGCTCCTGTGTCCCTGGAGATCTGAGGGGGATTTAAGAGGGCAGTTTGTAGGCTATATTCAATATTTCAGAAACTCCAGTGGAAATCATCCACATTGAGGCAATACACACAAGCAAAGCAAAACAGTGCATTTCTCTGAGCTGAAAATAATATCCACTTAGCTGAGCCACACTGGCTGTCTTATGCTGATTATAAGCCTTGATTGGCAGTTGAATGTTTTTGGGTATAAAACAGTCATTTAAAGGAGTAAAGGAGTGTCTTAGTCATCTAGTGCTGCTATAACAGAAATACCACGAGTGGATGGCTTTAACTAAGAGAAATTTATTTCCTCAGAGTAAAGTAGGCTAACAATCCAAATTCAGGGCATCAGCTCCAGGGAAAGGCTTTCTCTCTTTGTAGGCCTTCTCATCAATGTTCCTCTGGACTAGGAGGTTCTCCACGCAGGGACCCCGGGTCCAAAGGACACGCTCTGCTCCTGGCACTGCTTTCTTGGTGGTATGAGGTCCCCGGTTCTCTGCTTGCTTCCCTTTCCTTTTATCTCTTGTAAGGTAAAAGGTGGTGCAGGCCACACCCTAGGGAAGCTCCCTTTATGTTGAATCAGGGATGTGACCTGGGTAAGGGTGGTGTTACACTCCCACCCTAATCCTCTTTAACATAAAATTACAATCACAGAATGGAGACCAACCACACAATTCTGGGAATCATGGCCCAGCCAAATTGATACACACATTTTTGGGGGGATAGAATTCAAACCATGACAAGGAGTTTATAATTAAGGAGACAAAAAGACCCTAATTTGCCTGGAGGTAATAAGCTGCCCTCAAATAACATTTGAAGTTTCCACTAGTTGTAAGATACTAAGAACGTGTTTGATACTGGTGTCTTGGATTTCACTATCTCAGATGGAGTCAGCCGTGCCAAGAGATATTTCATCTACTGAATCCCCCTTGACCTGTTTTCCTTGGGTATTACTCCCTACTCTGGCCATGCTGCTGGCAGGTTGTTTGATCATTTCTGCATTTCTGTGGATGGATTTTTGTGCAGCTAAACTTCTAGGTATCTTCCAACTCTAGGTACGACCACACCTGCCTGAGTACCCTGGAGTGTAAGCCAGTCTCTGTAGAGGTAACATTTGGGGCACTATGAGAAGAAAGCTCGAGTGGAATCCCGGAGCTGCTGATCCTTCAGGATCACTTGAGGAGTTCCTGCTGACCAGTGTCTCCTAAGTTTCTACCCTGGGAAACTACAGATGTGCCAGGGCTCTCACCTGAATAGGATAAGTGGGCAGCCCTACTGGGAGATTCTTAGGGCCAGGGGTAGGATGCAGCAATAGTCTGAGATGGTGAAGACTGACTGGTATCTTGGGGATTTGCCTATAACCATGGGATTGTCCAGCCTGCTAAATGGTGGCCAAGAGCCTGTCTGAAAGTATGGGCTACCTGATGATGAACCAGATGCAAGGGCAGCACTGTCTTCTGAGAGATGTCTCCCCCTTGATTCTTCTGTCGCTTCAGACATTCCAGGTGGAAGGAGGCCCTTCGACCTGCAAAGACAGCCAAAGAATAGGATCAGGGCAGGAAACAAGGACATTTGTCTGAAATGGCTCATACCTGGGGTAGGGTTGTAAGAAGTAGTGCTAGTGACCCCAGCTATACTTCCTTTGGCCCTTAGCCTTGACTCCAAGTCCCATTCCAGTAAACCCTGCCCTTGGAACTTTGTCTCATTGCCTTGGAAATCTGCCCAGCCCACTTGGGTGGAAGTTGTTGGAGCCAGGCCACAGGTGTTTCTCAGTCATCCCTGAGTGCCTTGACCAGCATCATCTCAGGGGTGACCACTGGCCACACCTGGAGCATGAAGTGTGAGTGTTTACCTAGTGAGGCAGAGCGGAGGAAACCCCTCTTTGGAGATTGCCGGATGTCCCTTTTGTCCTCTGGGGGCGTCAATTGTCGATTTTCATCATCCTGGTAGGAGAGCCTGGAACAGAGAACTCCTGGGGCTTGCTCCTGGGGGCAAGGAAGTGCCACCCCATAGGGACGGCTACCACCCCAGGAAGAAGTTTGCCTCTTTCCTTAGTGCAGGGAGCCCACACTCTGTGCTTGTGTACAAGGGCTAGGGAGGGAGCAGCAGGCTCTTGCCACCCCAAGAAATTCTGCTCTGCTCTCTGGCATCATACATGTTCTCCTGGCCTGCTTGTTGGGGATTTCCAGCTCACTATACACAAACTGGAGCCCTGGAGGTTCAGTGGTTAAGAAATCGGCTGCTAATCAAAAGGTCGGCAGTTCAAACCCACCAGCCACTCCTTGGAAACCTTCTGAGGCAGTTCTCCTCTGTCCTATAGGGTCGTTATGAGTCAGAATCAACTTGATGGCAATGGGTTTGGTTTTTTTTTGGTTTATACACAAACCATCTAGTATGAGCCATGTGGTTCTGATCTGAGGCAGAAGTGGCACTCTTGGGTCAAAGTTGCAAAAAATTCTAGGCCCACAAGGTTCTTTCAAGGAAACCTAGGCTCTTCTGTTTACATATACCAATGCTATTTACCACAACTACTCCCTGACTTGGAGTCCCTGGGTGGTGCAAATGGTTAAGTGTTTGGCTGTTAACTGAAAGGTTGGAGGTTCGAACCCACACAGAGGAGCCTTGGAAGAAAAGGCCTTGCGATCTACTTCTGAAAGATCACAGCCATTGAAAACCTGTGGAACACAGGTCCACTCTGGAACACATGGGTTGCCGTGAATCAGAATCAACTGGAAGGCAACTTCCTACTTCAGTCTAAAACTTATCTTCCATCCTGCAATTTTTCTCTGCCCTGCAACCCCTCTATCATCAAGAGCACATACGCAGTTGCCTGCAACACACACACAGTCATTCAGTCCGTGAACAGTAGAGCTGAAAGGGACCGTAGAGAGCATGAAGACAAAGGCTTCCAAGCCTTTTAGATCATGACTCACAATAAGAAATATATTTTACATATTTCCACTATACACAGATACACACAATTGAACTATTCTTCATGAACTATATACTTACCCTTATTGCATGCATTGCACTCTGAGAGTTTCTATTCTATTTTAGTCTGTTCTAGTTCATTTAGAAGTCCTGAGTGCAGCCCACTAAATTAATTTCACAAATAGTGCGAGCAATCTGCAGCCTGGGAAGCATGGTTCCATTCCAATGCCTCTATTTTACAGAAAAGGCCACTAACTCTGTCCCTGGGGCTACTTTACACACTCCCAAAGGGCAGAGACCTGGCTGCCTTCACCTTCATGGAATCCACCCGTGCTCCTAGCACTGGGACTGCTTAGCATCTGTAGGTGTGCAGGAAAGTTTGTTGAATGAAAACCTCACACATTCATGCCTCCAAGCCTTTACTCTCATTCTCAACGTGGTAAGCCCTCCATATTACATTTTTTATTATTCACATTGTACCTATTCCTGAAGACACAACTTCTGTCTGACCCTGTGCCTGGTACCTGTTATGGTCACCCTGCCCTCGGCTTTCTCTGAATGTCTGTAACCCTCATTGTTTGGGTCACTCTGTCCATAATTAGTTAGTAAAGGTCCATGTTATCTTTCTCTTCTGAGCACCCCTTAGCTTCCAAACTAGTTTGTAAAATCTCCTTCAGTTTCCAAGCCAGCACCTTGGACGCACCAAGCGCTCAATAAGAGCTGCAATGGATTGAAGCACACAACTCTCCTGACTTCCAGAAGATGTGGCCATGTATTAATTTGCATTCTCTAAAAATCAATTTAGCGAATGCTGTCTCTTAAGGAACTTTAGACATTTTCGTTTGGTTTTATATCCACTATATTTCGTGAAAGGAGCCCTGGTGGTGCAGTGGTTAAGCACTCGGCTGCTAACCAAAATGTTGGTGGTTCGAACCCACAAGCTGCTCTGTGGGAGAAAGATGTGGCAGTCTGCTTCCATAAAGATTACAGCCTTGGAAGCCCTATAGGACAGTTCTACTTTGTCTCATAGGGTTGCTATGGGTTGAAATCTACCTGATGGCACCTAACAACAACAGATTCTTCTTATTGCACCAGGGGGAAAGGAGACCCCTCTGCTATTCTTCCAACCCAAGGAAGAAGGCACTAACTCCAGAAAGCTGCATGCTGTGCTAGCTGTGCTGAGAAGGGACACGGACGCATGTCTCCTAACACTTCCTGGGGGCCTACCCCCACCATTGCCTTCTGTCCATGGCTGCCTTTCCAGCCACACCTCTCTTTTCTTCAAAAGTCTAAAGGGCTGGTCCTTTCTTACTATAAAGCGCTTCCAGGAAAGCCTCTAAAACAGTGTTTCTTATACTTTTTGGATTGCAACCACAGTCATAAATACATTTTACAATGAGACTCAGTACATACATACATACACAGGTATTGGCAATTAAACACGTTTCATGAAACAATACTTACCTCTGTGACATTGGATGTACTCTGATATTTTCTATGCTGTCTTACGCTATTCTATCCTTTTTCTATTCTATTTTATGCTATTCTTTTAAAAGTGCTGGCTATAACTGGCGAAATGGGTGTCACAACTTGCTAATGGGTCTGGATCTACAGGTATAAAACCCTACGAGAAAATTCAAATTATAGGGCTGACAAAAATCTCAGCCCTAGCTTTGCCAACAGTGCCCTCTGCTGGGTAGCTTTGTTGCAAGTAGTTTCAGGTAACATTCGTTTAATTGTCCATATATGTGCAGTATGTGTGTACTGAACCTCACTGTAAAATGTATTTGTCTTAAAAGTTTAAGTAACATTGTTTTACAGGCTTCCCTGAAAGCATTTTACGGTAAGGAGGGGCCAAGCATGCAAGGGGGTTGGGGGAGAGATAGAAACAATACTGGGGGTGGAGTAAGGGACTTCCCATCTCCATAATGATGCTTTGCAGATGTTTTCCTGATATGCAATCTCCTCCCCTCCCCCAAATCATGCCCGGAGGGGGAATTTCAGGGACTTGCCCCTTCATTCCCTGGGCAGAAGGTGGCAGCACTCACATCTCTGTGGAGATCAGGCTGGGCTCGCTGCAGCACTCTGTGTCTTCCTTTAACTTCACTTCATAGGTCTCCTCCTGAGTGACCTCCTCCTGACACACCATGGCTATCTGGCTCTCCCGGGAGCGGCATCTAAACGTCCAAGGTGGAGAGAAAAATCAAAAACTGTAAATCCTTCCCCCATCCCTCCACAAGTAAGGCATCTCACGCACACCATCACCACTTACACACACATACTCACACACTCACACACACACCCGGCTGTGGCCTCTTCTACCTGCAATCGCTGATGAAGCCATGGAGCCATAGAAGCGTGAGGGTGAGGGTGAGGGCTCGCTGTGGGAGAAGGCTCTCTGGGTTAAGATGCAAGGAGATCTGAGTTTTGATCCAATTCAGTTACTCTCTGGCTAAGTAATCACGCTGGAGTTGCTTAGCGAACCCCATGCCTCAATTTCCACTTCCATAAAATTGGAATGACATATTCCTGCCTGACACAGAGGCTTGTGTAAGTAATAAATGAAGTAACAAATGAGATGGTGCCTTGGAGGATGGAAAGGATCAGCTTTTAAACAAGAGCCTTGGCTGCACTATACAGGGCAGGGTGAGCCAGTGAGAGGGCTATCCCTTTCCTCTACTATAGACAGCCGGGCCTGTGGATGTTTGTTGGACAGAGCTGAGATGTTTCTGGCATCATATTTTGACATGCCTTCGACATGCCTTTGACACTGGCTTCTTGAAGTAAAGGCACAACAAAGCCTCATGTAGAAGGGTTGGTTCTTTTGAGCAAAGGGAAGTGAGCCTGAGTCCCTCCTGAGCCTGAGCCCCTGCTAAGCCTGAGCCCCTGCTAAGCCTAGTCCCTTCTGAGTTTGAGACCCTCCCACATCAGGATGTGCCTTAGACTATATGCTTTTCCCTTTCTGTGCAGGGCCTCCTGCTCATTTAGTCATGTGTCCTTTAGCTCTGGTCTAAGTGCTCTCCCTTTTTCTGTCTGTGCTTGGCTCAGTACCTCCCACCATATTTCTTCCTATACAGTCTGCATGCTGGGGCCCAGTCTATCCTCAGATCCATGAGGGCATTAGGGAAATATCCCAGTTTACCCTCGTGGGCTGAGTGCTGGATCAGTGCCCATAGCTTTGACCCTGGTCTGTGAGCAACTCAGGAAGGGTAGGGGCAGAGATCTCTAACAGATTGCTGTCTGCCATGTGGTACGAAGGAAAGATGAGATACAGAAGGCTCATGATGGAGTGGGAGGACAGGGATGTGGAAGGTGCTTTGGTGAGGCACAATGGGATGAGCTAGAGATGGAGAATGGCGGCAGGCAGGCAGCACCACTTCTTGGCGACCACTGTGTGCAAAACGTGCCAGCCCATTCCCAGCAGAAGCAATGCCAGTGCTGGAGCCACTGCCCTTAGCCTTTAGCTGCAGCATGAACAAGCCCCCAGCACTAGAACTTTGGTAAGTTCTTCCTCTTCACCAAGTTGAAGCTTAGCACCCTGAGTGTTGTTTTAACCAGCTGTCATGGGGAGGAAGGGAAGTGACATTTAGTGACACTTCCTATGCGCCAGGCATTGTGCTAGGTGCTTTGCATATGTTTTATTTCATCCATAGATGTATTTGTGAGAAGAAGAAAATTACCTGATGTCTTCACCCATATAAAACCAAAAAACCAACTCAGTTGCCACCGAGTCGATCTTGACTCATGGCAACCCCATGTGTGTCAGAGTAGAGCTGTGCTCCATAGGGTTTTCATATTTAATACAGAACCAAATTTAATGTAAAAATACCCTTTGAAGGTGGTAATTTAATTTACACTAAGATGTTAATGGTGGACATAAAGAGCCTTCCTTAAGAAGAGGGTTTGATATGGCAAGCAGGGGAGAAAATGGTACTAGGACTTAGTCTCTGAAGGTTGTAGAAGAGGAGTAGTGTTGCAGAAAAGAGATGGGGACCCTAGGACAGGCTACTTAAACTTTGATATTCTCCTATGTAAAGTCAGCCTTTCAGATCAGCAAACAAAGCCCAGTGCTGAGCACAATGCCCTGCTCACAGAAGGCATCAGTATACATCTCCATATATGTCTACTGAGTCCAAAGACTTAACCCAGCTCGGCTGATGGGTGGTTAAACCAGCCAATCTTCAAGACAGTAAGGTGGATGGATAGTTGATTTGACTTGCCATTGTCAGTCATTTAAATGCCCAGGCCTTGTGGGCTCGTATGTGACCATTTGAAAACTGGCATGATGAAGGGAAGTGACAAGTATGCTGGCTCCTTGGGTAGATGCAGCATCAGGACACTTGTCTACGGATTTAGAAAGACACTTGCACTTTTCTGTTCTTTGTTGACCTAGAGGGCAGGAAAGGAGATCTTCCCAAGAACTTGGCATACTGGGGACCTGTCCAGCCTGCTCCGGAGCAAGTGTCCTACTCTGGAAGAGCAGCATAACTCAGGGTGATGTGGCAAGATGCAGAGGTGTGTGTGGCCTCTCCCATCACCCCCTAGGGGAGCCCGGAGCTGCTGATATAACAAGACTGAGACCCTCATTGGCCTGGGCTGCACTTCCTGAGGCCCAGAGCATGGAAGGAAGCACCTACCGTCCAAGTACATCATAGCAATGCGTCCTAGAGTACCAAGGAGCAGGATGGGGAGAAAAGAGCAAGTCAGGAGGTGGGGATTCCATTAAACTACCAGGAATGATCCTCCACTGGGGCAGAATGGGTGTTCCAGAGAAGGGCCACCTGCCACTAAAATGCCTCCCCTCCCAGGAGGTTATAAAGAAAAGGTGGTAATGCAACTCCCATCCCAGTCGGTGGGAAGGCTAGGTCTAGGCAGAGACCTGGGGAAGGGTGGAGGGAGTGGTTTCTGTTGTATAGCCAGAATACAGACATCTCAGAGGGTCACGGTTCCTCTGCTCAGGTGGGAAGTGAGAGGAGAGGAGGCTGTGTTCAGAGGTGTGGCACCTCTTCACGCTGCTGGTCAATGGGGATCTTGGCTTATCCTGAGTGTGGCTGCTGCCTTTAACCAAGGACACTACTTGGGAGGTAGCACAGTGTCTACCTCCCTTTCTGGGGTCCAGCACAGCAGCCTAGATCCCCAGCCTGAGGGATGAATGGTGGGTCTGGGGGCCAAACTCTCCTCCACCCCATCTGCTCTTGGCCAGAGTGTGGGAAGTCCCTATGCATGGGCCCTGGACTTCCCCACCCTCCTGCTTACCTCTTGGAGCTGAGCTTCCATGCTGACTCCTGCACCCGGATGGCAGGAGACAAGGGGGGCCCATGGCCCTCCACGGTGCTGACTGTGCTGGGGTAGCCGGTGGGGCGGGGGAAGCGGCCCAGGACAGTGTTGTTGGCATTGTTGATGTTGGCGTTGGAGCCAGTGGACGAGTAGCTGCTGGGGGTGAAAGTGGAGTCCACCAGTTTCTCGTGGGAAGGCGACTCGGTGTCGCCTTGGCTGTTACCCGCCTTGTTGATGTGCAGCGGGCGCTGGGTGGTGAAGGTCTGGGGGAAGGTGCTCCGGCTGTCGCTTTGGTAGTAGCTGACATGGTTGCCGAACAGGCCACCGGCCCTCTGTAGGCAAGACGGGATGGGGTAGGTGGAGGAGAATGCCCCCTTAGCTACCTCTCCTCCTCTGAGGGAGAAGCCTCAAACAGCCAGGTCTGAGAAGTCTAGGGCATGGGAAGGTTGTCTGCCCTCCAGAGAGGCACAGCTGCACCAGGAAGCACATGGCAGACAGTGAAATTCTCCATCTGCATGGCTTGGCAGCCCAGGAGAGGGAGGGACCCAGACACTGAGGATACCACACCTTCCCTCTGAAACAGCTGCGGGGGATGGCAAGCGGCAGGATCACCACATCTGTGGGAACCGGGCCAGATGAGAAGGCTGCTGACTGTAAGAGTTGCCCCAGAAGTTTCTGAAAGTTTCTAATGAATTCCTTGAAGACTGGAATTGAGTTTCAAGGATGAGTCTAGGATGGCAATCCTTAACTGCAGCCAGCTGCTTGGTTTGGTGGAGAACACTGTGAGGGCTGAGGGTGGGAAAAGGAACCAGAAGATTCTAGCTAGATTTTAAAGGAAACTCAACTGGCTCACAGAGCTTAAACTGTGTTGGCCAAATAGTTTGGAACATAAGAATGAAGACTCTACTACGTCAATTATATTACGGCCTCCTTTTCCCCAGGAGATTCTTAGAGCGTTCAAATTAGGAACCAATGTTTTCCCCAACATTCTTTCCTTGTCCTGGGCAAGTGGGCAGATAGCTATTTGCAAGGTCACTCTAATCCTTGACGTGAGACTGTCCCCAGGATTTGGTGAAGGAGCATTTTTAAACCAGGCAGTCTGTCTGGGGTTCTGTCCGATGGTGTTACCGCTGGTGCCATGTCCCTGAGGCCATTCGGTGATGAGTACTTATGGTGATGAGAATGAGGATGGTAATGAGAGGACAGCCATAGGTGGGATGAGGCTGATTTCACCTCCCTGGTTTTTCTGTAGCCTAGGAACTGGGCATGGGGAAGAGGGTGGAGGGATAGGTGTGAACAGGGCTCCGGTACAATTGTGGTCAGTAGTTTCTTCCTTGCTACAGAGGGGAATTTTCACCAAATAACTTTAGGGGTTAGGCAAGGCATGCAAATGAGTGCAGAGAGCTGGATGTGACAATTCTGGCATTCCAGCTCTGTGGTCAGCCTCAGGGTCCAGGAACAGAGAGCAGGAGTGGAAGGGACTTGTGTGAACTGGAGAGCACATGCTCCGTCTTCAGAGGGCAACCACCACTTGGTCTGGCCCTTTGTTGCCATGTGGAAATGCAAGCCCCAGATAGCCAAATTTTCTGATTTTTTTTTTCAAGAAAAGCCAGAAATCTAGATTTTAATTTGACCGTGGCAGATTTTCAAATGCTGCAAACCAAACTGGTCTGCAGATTGGGTATGGCCCAGGGGCCACCACTTTGTGACTTCTAATATGAAAGTTTCTCCTAAGAAACATTTCTGTTTGGAAGACGGCTCTCTCCCTCCTTCTCCACCAGCCAGTGAAGCTCTGAGAGCTGCTCTGTCCTGGGAGTCGAGAGAGTCAGCTTAGAAAGATGGAGGGATGAGGAGACAGAGGAGCAGGAAGGGCTTGGAATCTGCCAGAGCTCAGGCGTTTTTTCCTGGATTTTCTTGGCAGAACAGCCCACCCTCTTTTGCCTTCAAACTGAACCTTGAAAAGGTAAAAGAGTGCTGCTGTACATCCACCTACCCTGAAGATGTCGTCTTCGGAAGCAGCAGACACAGCTTCCTTCATTGCCTTGTCCAGCTCTTCCTCGGCCGTCAGATCTCCAGAGATGGCCCGTCGGATCTCAGGCCCAAGGTCATGCAGCGTGCGCAGGCCAGCCTGGAACCCAGAGGACAAGTGAGGCCCCGGTCCTTTTCCACCATAGCTCCTAGTCAGCCATCACCCAGAACCAGGGCCTCATCCTCAAGGAGCCCAGTGCTCCTGGACCCAGCCACCCGGGCTCAGCTTCTCTGCAAGGAGGGAGCCAGGCAATGTGCTTCTCTGGAAATCCATTCGTCCATGCAGGAGGAATGAAGGCCAAGAACTATGTGTATTCACATTAGGAGGAGTCACCAGGAATCAGGGGCTGCCACAGGAACTTCAGGAGAGCTTGCAAGAACTCTAGAGGGCTTCTATGAAGGCAGGCAGGGCTGTGGACTGCAGCATGTGTGCGAGGGGTGGCAGGAGGGAGAGGGGTATGTCATGCTCTACTCCCACCCCATAACCTTCAGAAAGGCTTGGAGCCTATAACCTTCAAAAAGGCATGGATTGCTCAGAAAGTTTCCTTCTGAAAAGACCTGGACTTCCTCGGGGTGTGGACACCTCCTCTAGCCCCTCACCTGAAGGGACAGGGTATTCCTCTGGGAAGGCTTGCCCACAAGCCCCTGCTCTTTGCGCTTCTTGAACTTCCGGAAGTACTCTTGGATCAGGAAAGTGGCGTAAAACTTGCCAACCGTGACCTCATCATCTAAGACATATGAAGAAAGGAAAGGGAATTAGAGGTAAATACAGGAATTAAGTTGGACAACATTAATTTTTGTTTTTAGTATTCTAACTTTAAGTTTTTCAATTTAATTTTTAAAGAGATAGTATATTCACATGGTTCAAAAAGAAAAATACATAAAAAGTTATACAGTGAAGTCTTGCTCTTACCTATCCTCCGCTGACTAATTACTATCTCCCAATGGCCAATCTCTTATATTAGTGTTTTGAGTATTTGTCCAGACAGTCTTTATGCAAGCATAAGCAAACACATTCTTATTCACCTCATTTTATAGAAAAGGCAGCATATTGCCAACCTTGTTCTCACCTTGTTTTTTTCACTTAACTAACACTGTTAACTTTTATTCGATTCCAAAGCTTCAAACGCTCTTCATAAACTGGCTGGGTTCCCTAAGTGCACATATAGTTCTGCTTGAGTTGGAGGGAGGGGTTCATGGCAGGGAGCACATTCCTCCTGTCTGAGTGTGAATTTTTCTTTCAAACCAGACAGACTGTGTTTCTTATCAGGAGGTTTGGCTAGGTCCCTGCTAGGCTGACACCCAAGACTAGACATAAAAAAGATTACGACTCATAGTGACCCTATAGGACACGGTAGAACTGTTCTATAGAGTTTCCAAGGAGTGGCTGGTGGATTAGAACTTCCAACCTTTTGGTTAGCAGCCGTAGCTCTGCGTAGCTCTTAGCCACTGCTCCACCAGGGCTCTAAGACAAGCCATAACATAATTAGTCTCTGTCTTGGGAATGGACCAGATGGTGGAGAAGCCAATAAGTCTCCAAGGGGAACATTCCATGCCCAACAAGCAGCCCCTCTGCTCCTTCTCCTAGTTCTTTGTAAGGAGAGGGCAATGCATCCAGGAGACAACTGGTTGGATTATATCTAGGGCTTGTGATGGTTCTCCTGCTCCTACTTGTCCCTTAAGAATAGCCACATTCATGGCAGAGATGAACCTTCTACGTTGCAAGGGTCTCACTGTGGGAGGGGAAAACCCCTGAGCCCCTGTCCTGTATACTCAGGGAGAAAGAACTACATGGTAGAAAGAGCAAGGAGTTCCGGAGTCCCTCAGACCTAGGTTTGAATTCTGAATCTGCTGTGTACGTGCCATGTGACCTTGGGTCAACTACTTATGTTCGAAGGATTTTAGTTCCTTGAGCAAACTTCACACAATGGTTGTAAGGATTAAATAAAATAGTGTACATAAAGCATCAGGGGGTACTTGGCATACTTAGGTGATTCTTCAGTTAGTCATGTTTTCTCTTTGGGCAGTGGTTCTCAACAGGGGTGGTATCACCTCTTAAAGAGTGTTCTGGAAAGGTCTGGGGCATCGTTTAGTTGTCACAGTGATTTGGGAGTGCTATTGGCATTTAGTGGTGCTAGATGTGTCTCCTAAAGCACAGTCTTTTTTTTTACACAGCAAATAATAGCTTTGCACTCTGCATGGCTTTTAAGCACCCTAATAAATGTTCATGTTGGGGAGCAACCTGCTCATAATTACCTGAGCTTAGAACCTAACTCTGTTTTACATATGAATGCACAACATTTAAAACGTTTTTTTTTTATTGTTGTAGTCTAAATGAAGTTTACATTTCAAATTAGTCTCCCATACAAATTTTTATACATACATTGTTATGTGACCCTAATTGCTCACCCCATTCTGCGACAGCACACTCCTCCTTTCCGTCCCTGATTCCCTGTATCCACTCAACCAGCTCCTAACACTCTCTGCCTTTCCATCTCAGCTCTGGACAGAAGCTGTCCCTTTGGTCTCTAGTAACTAACTGAGCTAAGAGGCACACTCCTCACGAGTATCACTTTATGTCCCACAGTCCAGTCTAATCCCTGTCTGAAGAGTTGGCCTCGGAAATTGTTTTAGTTCTGGGCTGATAGAGAATCCAGGGGCCATGCTCTCCGGGGTACCTCCAGTCTCAGTCAGACCATTAAGTCTGGTCTTCTTACTAGAATTTGAGTTCTGCACCCCATCTTTCTGCTGGTCCATCAAGGACTCTCTGTTGTGTTCCCTGTTAGGGTGGTCATTGGTGGTAGCTGGGCACCATCTAGTTCTTCTGGTCTCAGGCTGATGAAGTCTCTGGTTTATGTGGCCCTTTCTGTCTCTTGGGCTAACACTTCCCTTGTGTCTTTGGTGTTCTTCATTATCCTTTGCTCCAAGTGGTTGGGACAAATTGATGCATCTTAGATGGCCACTTGCAAGCTTTTAAGACCCCAGACACCACTCACCAAAGTAGGATGCAGAACATTTTCTTAATAAGCTTTGTTATGCCAATTGGCCTAGATGTCCCCTGAAAGCATGGTCCCCACACCCCTACCCCTGCTACCCTGTCTCTCAAAGTATTTGATTGTATTCAGGAAACTTCTTAGCTTTGGTTTAGTCCAGTTGTGCTGACTTCGCCTGTAGTGAATGCACAACATTTTTTTTTGCATGGTTTTAGCGTAGTACAGTTTTCCAGGAATACAACTTTGTAAATTGTATTTGTAAATTGAAGGAAGATTGTGCTTTGTTTTGTTTGAACTTGACCAAACAAACTGTATCCCTGATGGCAATGCCCTTTGTGGTATCTGAGTCAGCCATTGTATCTGACCCACCTGTACTAGCCTGCATTTGCAGCTGTCACTCACAGTCATGGTAATCCTATGTATACACATATATGTATGTACAATGAAACCTGTGACAGCCAGACTCCACGGGACTGCTTTGTTTTTCTGGGCCCTGCAAGTTTTCCACATTTGACAGGGTGCGGTCATACCACTTTTCTATTGCTCTTTATTAGTGGAAAATATTTGCATTTTCCTTCTCTGACAGGTTTCCACCTTACACAGGTTCCTGCTTTCCCAGGTTTGACTGTATATACACTTATATTTAAATATATGTATTTAGGGCTTACTTCAAAATGCCAAAAACAAAGTATCAACAATAGTCAGCATTTCCTTACTTCTTTTAAACACAAACTCATTCATTGTAAGTGGGTGTGTGCAAGCATTTTACTAGTTAATTATAACTTCTGCCATAGTTGTATCTGAGCTTTTATATATTGAAAAACATTTAATTTTAATATATTTTATATTAGCGTTAAAGCATTGTACAAATATCTTGGAAATTATATGTATAGGAAGGGTATATTATCTATGATTTTCATTCAGGATGGTAGTAGGGGCATTATAAACTGTTCGTTATAGAAAGGGACTTTGGGCCTGATGGAGTGGAAAACACTGTTCAGGAAGAACAAAAAGAATTTCAACCAAGAGGGGACCTCATGGGATTCTTCTTTTAGGGCCTCATTATTCCTAGAGCAGTCAGCCCAGTGGTTTATGGGGAAACCTATACTTCGTGGCATTTCCTTGCAAAGTTCTGCCAAACATCTAAGCGTCAAGGGGACTTGCCTAGACCCATCTGTACACATCAGGATTGGACCAGATTTCCAACCGGACAGTCTGAATCTGAGTTTGAGAAGGCCATCGCACCCTAGTCCCTTCTAACAAATAGGGCCTTTGGGCCCCACAGGGAGGGTCTAGAGAAAGCAGGCTCAGCAAGCCCAGTGGACTCAAGGACACAAGCCTTAATCCAGGGAGCACTTACCACCCGCGGGGGGCACCACCTGGTCCAGAAGCTTCATGCTGGTCCGCTTCCAGATCTTCTTGATTATTGCCCGCAACTCCTCATTGGCTTGTTCTAGGTTCCCTGACGGAAGGGAGATGCAAAGCTGAAAATTACCATCAGCCCCTTGGAGGGCCTCCTTAGCTGGCTGATCCCTCTGAATACAATGGGAAGTCCATGCTGAGGAGACTTTGCCCCACAAATACCCTACTGGTCAGTTTCATTTTCTTTCTTCTTCTCTGCTTTTCTCCCAGGTTTTCCCATTGTCTACCTCCTTCCTCTTCCTCTTTATATTTCTCTGTTTTACTTCCTTTCCCCTTCCCTTCTGCCCCCCCGTCCACTTCCATTTCTTTTTCCTTCTCTCCCGCCTGTTGCTCAGGCCAGCCAGTAGCGTCCTGTCAACTCCACCCATGTTGCGTTTCCTCACGGAGGGTCTGATGGAGAGACTGTGGGTGCCTGGGCTGAGCTGCAGGTCTCTGGGCAGCTTCACCAACACCCACTCACTCATCCACTGAACAACCTCCTCTGCCCCACGGGCAATAAGGAGGCTGCTCCCTCTGGGTGGCATTCTGCGTGTACTTCCTTGGGCTGCCAGAGGGAAACAGGGATGACTGAAAAGAAGAACAACCCCCCCTGGCAAATCCGAAATTGAGCATCGGATGCTGTGATGAGGTTCCCAAGGGGTTGCTATTGTTAGGTGCCATCAAGTTGGCTGGACTCATGGGAACTTAATGTACAACAGAACAACAGGTTGCCCGGTCCTGCACCATCTTCACGATCCTCGGTATGTCTGAGTTCATTGTTGTGGCCATTGTGTTCATCCATCTCATTGAGGGTTTCCCACGCCTTTGCTGACCCTCCACTTTACCAAATATGGGTGTTCTTCTCCAGCGATGGGGCCCTCCTGATGACACATCAAACGTTTAAGTGAGTCGAAATCTCGGACAACATTCTGTGATGCATAGGGTTTTCACTGGCTAATTTTCAGAAGTAGAATGTCAGGCCTTTCTTTCCAGACTGTCTTAGTCGGGAAAACTGTCCATCAAGGGTGACTCTGCTGGTATTTGAAATACCGGTGGCATAGTTACAGCATCATAGCAACACGCAAGTCACCACAGTAAGACAAAATGACAGATGGGTGGTGGCTCTGTTGGGGAGGAGGTGATAAAACCTAACTGTGGAAGAGGAAATCAGAAGACGCTGGGTTCTGTTGTTTTGGACTGATGCACTGTCTGGGCTTAGTCTCTCCACTGGTAAGACAGGCTTGATCATCTACCTGTCCCATGCAGCCTCAGGTTACTGGCTTTACACAGGTGAAAAGGGAAAGCTGAGACCTGCAGCTATAAGAGGAGAGGTGTTAAACCGGATTGAAAGATGCCCCCAAGGTATCCACCCACCTCTAACTGTGTACATGCCCTACATAATCCCTGGGACTGCGAATATGATGTACAGTATTTTATTCCAGTGCTCAAGTTCTGTTATATGGCACATTTGACCCTAAAATAGGGAGATTTTCCAGGTGGGCCTGACTTAATCACGTGAGCCCTTTCAAGCGGAGACTTCTCTCCATCTGGGAACAGAAGAAGGAGTCAGAGAGAAGGGCTTGGCTGGGCTGGAAGAAAGCAAACACCCATGTTGTGCACCTCCAATGGAGAGAGGCGGCCTCTAGGAGCTGAGAGTGGTCCCAGTCAACAGTGAGCAGGAAGATGAGGACCCCACTCCTACAACTGCAAGGAAATGAACTGTGGCCAACATCCTGAAGGAACTTGGATGCGGATTTTTCTCCAGAGTCTTCAGAACAGAACACAGCTTGATTAATATCCTGATTTTGGCCTTGTGAGGCCCTGAGCATACAACCCACTCCTGGACTTCTGACCGACAGCACAGTGAGCTAATAAATGGTGTTGTTTTAAGCTAAGTTTAGGGTGATTTGTTATGCAGCCATGGAAAACCAATATACCAAAAAACCTGTTGCCATTGAGTCAATTCCAACTCATAGTGGACCCTACAGGACAGAATAGAACTGCCCCATAGGGCTTCCAAGCAGCAGCTAGTGGATTCAAACGGCCAACCTTTTGGTTAGCAGCCAAGCTCTTAACCACTGAGCAACCAGGGCTCCATAAACAACAACAACAAAAAAAAACCAATATAAGCAACAACAAAAAAACCAAACCTGTTGCCGTCAAGTCGATTCCAACTCACAGCAACCCTATAGGACAGAGTAGAACTGCCCCATAGAGTTTCCAAGGAGCACCTGGTGGATTTGAACTGCCAACCTTTTGATTAGCAGAAGTAGCACTTAACCAGTATGCCACCAGGGGTATTTAATGCTATTCTATAGGATAGGCAGTACGGAATAGAGGATGGGAGGTCTGGGGTCAGGCTGCCTGAGTTCAGATCCACCTCTATGGCCATGTGGGATAGCCAAGCAGGAGAGAGCAGAAGTGGTCATGGAGAGGGATTAGAGGACACCTGAGTTCACTGTTTGAGCATCAGATCCAACAGTACCTGAAACCAGAGGGCAAGCCCTGGGCATTCCAGTTATGAAGCCAATAAATTCTCTTCATGGTTAAGGCGGTATTGTTACGCTGCTGCATGCACAATGGGATTGGCCTGCTGTGATCCACAAGGTTTTCGTTAGCTGAAGTTTGGAAGTAGATGGCCAGGCCCTTCTTCCTAGCCTGTCTTAGTCTGGAAGCTCCGCTGAAACCTGTTCAGCATCATAGCCAACACACAAGCCTCCACTGACGGGTGGTAGCTACACGTGAGGTGCTTCAGCAGGGAATCAAACCCTGGTCTCCAGCACGGAAGGTGAGAATTCTACCATTGAACCACCACTGCCCTCTTCATAGTTAAGACAGTGTTTTCTGACACATTAGAAGACACTCCTAATCAATACAATATTCAAACACACTTTCTTCCAAAAGAATCTTTCATATTTTTTCAAGCCTTAATTTATTTTCATAATAATATATGCAGTTGTAGACCTTTATTGACAATTGTTTCCTATCGTCTAAGTATTTTAAAATATTTTCCTTCTGTATTCTGATAATGTTGAATTTTACCTGAGCCCTATGATACTAGAAAACAGAGATGGTTAAAGAAATCCCCAACCCTCTGTGTTCAGGAAAATGGTTTACTGCAAATAACCACTCTTCCCATATGACTTAGATAAGACTCACAGATGCCCCCTTACTTACCTATGAGAAGGCCAGACAAAAAACCAAACCCAACCCAACCCGCTGCCATTGAGTCCGACTCTTAGAGACCCTATAGGACAGAGTAGAACTGCCCCATAGGGTTTCCAAGGCTGTAAATCTTTACAGAAACAGATTGCTACATCTTCCTCCTGTGGAGCAGCTGGTGGGTTCAAACCAGTGACCTTTTGGTTAGCAGTCAAGCACTTTAACCACTGCGACACCAGGGCTCCTTCAGGCCAGACACAGACCCTCCCAATTCCCATTCCTTGCCTATAAATTGGTAACTAAATAGCTTGTCCTCACTGACCAATCAGAAACAAAGTGCTTGTTAACCAAACTTTGGTTAAGCTTCTCTCTGTCCTCCAAGTCCACAAACTGTGGCCCACCTTCAGCCTGAGCCAACATACTATCCCTTTTTAAGGGCCCCTCCTGTACAAGAGGCTGGCCTCAGTGTAAAACATTCTGATTTAATATCCGATGACATCACCTTTCACCCCACACCTGGGTTTTTCCTAGTCTTGGAAACCCTGGTGGTATAGTGGTTAACAGCTACGGCTGCTTTTTGGTCAGCAGTTCAAATACACCAGGCGCTCCTTGGAAACTCTATGGGGCAGTTCTACCCTGTCCTACAGGGTCACTATGAGTCAGAATCGACTCGACGGCAACGGGTTTGGTTTGGCGGTTTTGTTTTCTCTGCCTCCATAAAAGAAAACTCTTTTTTTCCTAACTCTTTCAGACACGTGCAGAGCCTACGGTCGGAGTGTTCTTCCTGTTACGATAGTCCCCTCCCATCTATGAGGGAGTGTTCTTCCTGTTACGATAGACCCCTCCCATCTATGAGAATAGTCCATTTCCTCCCTTCTTTCTGAATAAAGCTTCTCCCTATCAAAGTCTGGACTTGTTTTTATTTCACAGTTCCAAGTGGAACGTTTGTTTGGCTTGGTATTGGACTTGGGACACAGCTCTGGCTCTCTGAAACAGGTGTTGCTTTCTTTCCACTCTCAAAACTCTGAAGGGTGAGGACTGAGACAAATCTTGTTCTCACAATTCTGATGTTTTCTCACTTTTCTTTCTAGTTGCTTCTAAGAACTGGCCTTTGTCTCCCAGTCTTAACATTTTAACAAGTATGTGGCGGGCCTGTCTCTGATGAAGGCTTGCCCTTGAGTGGGCACTCAGGCCCTTTGATAGGCTGTTCTGCAATGTCTTTGTGTTTAAAAGATTATCTTTCATTCTTGACTGTAGTTCCTACATCACTCGCTCGCTTCTTCCTTTTTCTTGGGGAAGAAATACTGGCTGTCTGTATTTGGCTATTTTGATCAGTCCCTTTTGTACTGTGATCAGCTATTGGTATTTAGCTGAGGTTTGGTTTGCTCTGTCAGCGCATCTTAAACGTTGCTGAATCTTGGCTTTAGTGCATCAGTGTTTTTGATTCCTTTATGCGGTTTATCAATATACATCAGGCTTTAAGTATTGTCTACCACATGTCTGTCAGTGTGTTGTACTGTGGTGGCTTGCATAGCACTATGATGCTGGAAACTATGCCACCGGTATTTCAAATACCAGCAGGGTCACCCATGGTGGACAGGTTTCAGCAGATGCTTACAGACTAAGACAGACTAGGAAGAAAGGCCTGGTGATCTACTTCCAAAGATTAGCCAATGAAAACCCTATGGGTTACAACAGAACATTGTCCCAACTCACTTGCTGTGGACACAATTAGGAGGACATCATGCTGGTGAAATGTAGAGGGCCAATGAGGGCAAGGGAGAACTCTGATGAGATGAATTTCCACAACAGCTGCCACAATGGACTGAAACATGCTGGCAACAGTGAGGATAATGCAGGCGACTTTTATTTTGCTGTACGTGAAGCTGCCATGAGTCGGAGTTGACTTGACAGTATCTATCATCCATCCATCCATCCATCCATCCATCCATCCATCCCATTTGACAATTTCCACACAAGTGGTTCAGTGACATTAGTTATATTTTTCACAATGTGTCAACGTTCTCATTAACTGCATTCTGGTTGTTCCTTTTCCAGTACTCTAGTTTCCCTGACCCCTTGTCTTCTAATCTTTGCTTTAGAGTAATTGCTGACCTTTTGGTCTCATATAGATTTTTTTTTTAATGGAGGCCTGTACTCATGGGTAATATCCTTTATTTTGTGTGCCAATCTTATGTTTGGCTAAAAGGTGACCTCAAGGGATAGTTTCAGCTCAAGGTTTAAAGAGTATTTCAGGGCAATAGTCTCAGGGACTCCTCCAGTCTCACCTGGTCCAGTAAGTCTGAACTTTTAAGAATTTGAGTTGTGTTCATGTTTTTCTCCCATTCTATCCAGGTTCATCTATTGTGGGCCTGATCACAGGTAGCCAGGCACCATCTAGTCCTTCTGGTCTCAGGGTGGATGAGGCTGTGGTTCATGTAGGCTGTTAACTCTGTAGACTAGTTTCTTCCCTGAAACTTTGGTTTCCTTCTTTCTCTTTTGCTTCTAACAAATAGAGCCAATAGTTGTATCTTAGATGGCCGCTCGCCAGATGCTACTCACCTCACTAGGATGCAGAACGTGAACTTTGTGGTGCCAATTGACTGAGTTGTCCCATGATACTAAGGACCTAAGACTTCAAACTCAGAAAACTATTCTTGCAAGAAGTTTTTTATGTTTGAGAAGTAACTGTGTCCTTTGTGAATATATATGAATGTACACACATATCTACTAGCATGTACATAGTTACTTTTATCTGTGTGCACGTATGTACTCACCTGTACCTACCCATACACATATATGCCTATACACCTACATATGTGACCAGACACTCATTTTTTGGTTATTGTTAGTGTTGTTGCCAAATTATATATGTCATATTCTTTAGCACAAAAGTCCTTTTCTCTTGTGTACTTTTTGGTGGCATCATTTACTTTGGTCAGTCTGTGCTCATTACACCCACATTCTGTGCTACTTTTCCTACCACCAAAGATAACAAGCATCTACAATCTGGAGAGTGACTCCCTGCCCACACCCCCATTCCTGGTAACCACCAATGAATATTGGTCTCTGTATATGTATGCATTCTTGTCTTCTTATGAAAATGGTATCACACAATATTTGTCCTTATGTGGTTAACTTATTTCACGTAGCATTATGTCCTCCAGATCCATCCATATTATAATATGTTTCTCGGACTCATCATAGTTCTTTATGATTGCATAGTATTCCATTGTATGTTATGTATCACATTTTGCTTATCCACTCATTTGGGCACTTAGGCTCTTTCCATTTTTTTGCTATTGTGAATAGCAAAAAAAATTCTGTGGATGTAGTGAACATAGTATTGCAGCATATTCCTTTTAGTAGTACATTATAACATCTTCTCTCCCTGGAAAAGAAAACCTCTTCTCCCTGAACATAAATGTAATAACATTCATTGTAGAAAATTGGAAAGTAACAAAAGTAAAGGAAGAGGGTCAAAGTCACTGCGGATTCTACCACTCTGTGATAACCAACATTAGCATGTGTATCAGTTCCTCAGAGTTGCCATAACAAAACATCACGAACTTCGAGGCTTATAAGAACAGCAGTGTAGGTGTCCACATCAATGTGTCAGTGGGGCCATGTGCCCTCCAAAGTCTCTAGGGAAGATCCTTTCTTGTCTCTCCCAGCCTCTGGTAACCCCAGGTGTTCTTTGGCTTGTAGATGTGTCTTCACCTGGCTGTCCTTCCTCTGTCTGTCTCTCTGTGTCTCTTCTCCTCTTTTATAAGGACATCACTCAGACTGAATTAGGACCCATCCTACTCCAGTATGATCTCATGTTAACTGATAACATCTTCAAAGACTCTATTTCCAAACAAGGTCATGCTCACAGGTACCAGGGGTTAGGACTTCAACATATCTTTTTGGTAGACATAATTCAATCCATAACAACCTGCTAATAAATTTCCTTCAAATTTTTCTTCTATGTTACACACACATACACATATTAAATGTGTATTCAATTCTTTTGGCAGTTAGAAATATGCTTATTTACACCTATTTCAGATGGAGTTATTGCACTGGCTACTGAAGGTATATGTTTTTAGTCTTTACTGTCTTTTTAGTTTACCAGCAGAACATGAGCTATTTTATTTTTGTTTGTTTTGTTTTTAAGATGAGCTCATAATTTGACATGTATCTTGTTGGACAGCTTCTTCTTTTCCTTCATTTCTGGTGTTTCTATTTCTGAAAGGATTTAACTGAGAGAAGGCACTTCTATGAGTTATTCACTGAACTAAACTCCCAGATGTCATTACCTTTCTTAGTTTATAAATGAAGAAACCAAAATACAGAGAGAATAACGGACTTATCCCACACAATGGTAGCAAGAGGACTCAGATTCAAGCCTTCTCTCTCCCTGCCCAGTGCTCCTTCTATTGAACTAAAAGAAAACACTGCACCTGGCAGCCTGAGATGCTAAGATTGAAACGTAAGAAAGGGAAAAGAAAACAGACCGCCTGTCTTATCTGTGTTTTCTCTAATCACTGTATCACTGGGTTTGAAACTTTAGCTCAGATATGAATCATCTAGGCAGCTGGTTCAAAATGCAGAGTCCTGAGCCCCACTCCCAGAGATGCTGAGTTAGTAGATCTGGGCTGGTGCTTGGGATGCAGCATTTTAAACAAGTTCCAACAGCTGATTCTGAGGTAGGTGGTCTTTTGACCACATTCTAAGAAACACTAATAGACTGGAAGTTCTTGGAAAGCAGGGATTGCATCTTCTTGTTGCTATTTGCGGTTGAGTAGATTCTGACTCGTGGAGACCCCACGGGCGCAGAGTAGAACTGCTCCATAGGGTTTTTAAGGCTTTGACCTTTTGGCTGCAGATCGCCAGGGCTGTCTTCCAAGGCGCCTCTGGATGGGTTCAAATAGCCAACCTTTCAGTCAGGAGTCAAGCGCTTAACCATTTGTACCACCCAGGGATATATTATAAAGCCCTTCCACAAAGTGATTCAGAAACACCTTTCCATTATAAGGACAATAGGTTATTTTAGCCAAGCCTGCTACTAGCTGTAGGGCACCTCTGTGCAAACTAGAAGAAGGAGTTCCGGAGTCCCTCCGGGTGGAGAAGCTGTGGGCGTGACCTGGTAAGTGGAGCACAGGTGAGGTTTACCACCACTCTCTCTTCCCCATGGTTGGCTGAGCACCCTTGTGCCAGGTGCAGTCTGCTCAGCTGTAAGCAATGACCTTGACCTTAGTCATCATTTGCCAGCTTGTCCTTTTCCCAGCACAAGGCCTATAAACAGGGAGTTAAGCATTTGAGAGACCCACCTGTAGCCAATAAAATTCGATTTAGATGGGGCTTGGTTCTGCTTCAGGTAACACTTCTCTCCTTCTGCTTTATGGATTATACCCTAGAACCTCAAGACATCACTCAGAAAAATTTCCAGGGTTTGATGGAAAACGAATTCAAAATAAATAAGGCTCTAGCAAGGCGGCCATTCAAGAAACAAAGAAAGCCTGACTGGGCCAGGCCCCTCTAACGCGCTCCCGGATGAGAACACTATGCCTGTATCACTGCTCTGACAGTAGGGACTGGAGAGTCACTGAGAGCACTTCACAGGCTCCCTCTCTGGTTCGTCTGCTAGGTCTCCTGAGCAACTGTCACAAGGGCTTGCAGATGACCCTTACCTTCTGTTTTGATCCTCAGAGCTGTCCTCACCAGGGCAAACAGGGTAGCATTGAACATGACCGTGCCATCACTGTTCAGAGGCATGTTCATGGAGACCAGGCGCTGCAGGGGACGGGAGGCAAAGCCAGTGATTACAGCAAACATTTCTCACAGGGCCCACACAACCACCGAGGCAGGAGAGTACTGGGAGGGGGCCTCCAGCTCCTGTGGGTGTTGTGTGGGTGTGTTGGGAGCAGGCAGGGTAGGAAGCTTAGGTCACTGAAATGCATTCAAAACCTTTCTGGTGGGTGACGGGGGTGGGGTGGGGTGGGGGGTGGGGTGGGGTGGGGGGGGAATCTTGGCTTTGCCTTATCTACTCCCGCCCTCTCCGTAGAGTGGGGGAGGATAGCATTTGTCCTCATTAGACCTTTGATTCCATGAAAGGATGTTAAACCCACTCCCCCACCTCCCCACCTGTTCAAATGTCTGCTATAGGCATATGGGGCTGCTCCCTCCCTACTGGCAACAAAGAACAGCCGCATACCAGGCACTAGATGGGTGCTCACTTGCCAATCAGCATTCATCAACAGCCCAGATAAGAGAAACAATAACCAGAGGTTTGCTTGCACATCGAAAATATAGATTCCCTATAGATTTGAAAACATTACCTGTGCACCAAGCTGGAGCAGATGCTAGCTGACACTAGATAGTATTGTATTCCCCTTTCCCTCCTGTCCTACCACCACAATTTGCTTTTGTTTTGCAAAGTGTGGTCCCATCAGCCCACTCTGGAGTCATTATAAGAAAGAGCACCATGAAACTCGTTGTGACATCTATTTGAAGACGTGGTCACGGATGGTACTCATTAGATCACATGGTATCCTCCTGTTAATCTTAGTGCCAAGAAGGGTTATGCTTTCCCTGAGTGACTGGATCTTTTTGAATCTCATGGACAGTGTGAATTGTATAACTGTCAAAGTTTCTCTTTCCAAAGAGGCCATCGGAGAACTGTCCTTCTGTCAGACACCACAGGATGTATTTCAGCCCTATTCTGGCTGCACTCGTCCCCGCCCTTGCTTTCCATTGGGCTTTTACCTCACTTTTAATTTGTTCTCTTTTCCCCTTCTGCATATTTTCTATACTCTTGGAAATCTTAAATCTTTCTTGGAACAAAGTGGAGGTACAAATGAGGAAAAACAGAGCATAACAGAGCACAAGTAGAGGGTTCTCTGTACCTTCGATTCTTTATTTTCCATGAGTGGATTACCCACAGAGCAGAATCTTTCTGCCATTTGTGTTTCTTCCTCTATAAGGCTCCCTGACCTCAACTCCTCCCAACTCTGTTTCAGCTCATTACTATTCCAACAGGGGGCACAGAATGGCAAGAATAGGGGTGAGATGGCAATTGAAAGATAAGGGGAGAAAGTGGAAATGACACTCTTCAGTTACTGCTGGGCTCCATGTCAGGAATTAGGGTGAGAGGTGAGAGGCAAGAGAGGCAAGAGAGGCACCAAGGGCACACGATTTAAGGAGGCACACACTCATAGGGTTGTGCAAGTGCCACACGAGCGAGAGCTGAGTCTAACAGAACGTAGGGTGTTTGCCTTAAGCTTTTTTTGGGTCACGGACTCATTTAGGAATCTGATTGAAAGTGAAGGATCCCCTTCCCAGTAAAATTCATGAGTGTTTCAGTGGTTTTGCTACAACTTTAGGACTTCCCAAATTCCTGAAGCCAATGCATGGGCTCTCTAATGGCCCCTGACTCCAGGAAAAGAACCCTTCACCCATACATCCTAGGCTGGGAAATCTCCCAGGATGCTTGGGTGGTGTCTTCTCTGTCGTTCCAGAAGAAGCCTGATGGGGCAGAAAAGTTCCACTCTGAACAAGGTCCTTTATTCAGGATTGGGCACATGGCTTGCTGGGGGATGTGAGGTATTCACTCTTTGTTCCTTCAGAGTCTGAGCACTTAGAGCTGCCAGGAACCTTAAAATATAACCTGACTCGGCTCTCTTTTCTTCAGACATAAAATGCTATCTTCATTCCCTGAAAGGATCAGTGGCCTGACCAAGGTCACAAGAAAATAGGTGTCTTGCCTCCTATCTTGTCTCTCTTTTCCCCTTGAACCCAGGTCATCTCTTACTTTGCAAGCCACGCGGTGAGGACAGAGCTTCCCAAAACCCAGTGGGGGTTGAATCCGTCGGAGTAGGGTCACCACATCTAGGTGTTTGATCCGACCCCTAGAAGAGGAAGGTCAGGAGGAAAGGGCAGTCAGAGGGCCACTGTCTAATGGCTATGCAGTCTAGGACTCATGCAACTGAGAGGTGGGGGTCCACCCACAGAGGGAAACTCGTTAGAGCTGTAGCCTGTTAGACACACGTGGTGCAGAGTTGTAGAACTGCATGGTACAACGCTAAAATCAACATACACGTGTTTAGATTTTAATGAGCAATTTTCCATTGGTGCTATGTTCAAGGTAGAAGGGATTTTATAGTGCACTGTGGTTCTCAACATGTACTTCTGCTTCAGTCAACCACCATATGACCAAGAGGTATTTACTGAGTGTCAGCCAAATACGATAGATTGATGAGGGTATCCTTGGACTACAGGCAGGAATGGAGTCAACATATGCCCAGCCCTAAATGTTCTAACTGAGTGCTCACTAGTTATTCCTGGCATTAAGGTCTCCTATCTACTGAAAGGAAACCCTGGTGGCGTAGTGGTTAAGAGCTCAGGCTGCTAACCAAAGGGCTGGCAGTTCAAATCTACCAGGTACTCCATGGAAACCCTATGGGGCAGTTCTAGTTTGTCCTATAGGGTCACTATGAGTCGGAACTGACTCAACGGCAGTGGGTTTTATCCACTGATAATAACAGTTACGGCTCGTGACTTAGTCAATGGTGCCTGACCTCCTATTACTGGCTCTTGACCCTTCACCCTGGGGTCTGATGGCAATTCAGTGTTTCAGACTGATCCACCCAATGTTGACCCTTCTTGCACGTCTCCTACAGGTAGGGCCACTCAATTGCCTAATCAAGATTTCCTTCTGGGAACTTACTTGGCTTCAGGGTCATACTCTGCCCAGATTCTTTTAAATTCATCCAGATGGTGGGGACCAAGGATGGACCAGTCCCTTGTCAGGTAGTCAAAGTTGTCCATGATGACAGCTACAAAGAGGTTGATGATCTGCAGAGAGTACAAGGAGGTGTTCTAAGAGGACCTTCCTACACACTTGCCACTTGAATCCACTTTGCCAACTGCTGCCAATGTATGGCAGATGTCAGTATTTCCAAAGACCAATAGATCATCGTTTAAAACACCAGCTCCTGGCACATGGGTCTCTTGGATATAAACTTGACACAGCTCCCCTTGGAGTTGTGAGTGATGAACCCTCCATACAGGCTGGACAGCTTCCCTCATAGCATGCTGCTGGGCAGGGCTGCCAAGGACAGAGGGCGACTTCATCTACCACCTTTTCCTCACTTCTCAATAAAGGGCCAAAAGAGTATAAATTCCCTCCAGTGTTCTATACATACACATCCCCCTGCCCTCTGGGACACTGCCACCAGGACAAGGGCCAAAGAATGGACAAGCAAGATGGTAGTTGGGCTTTCTGGGCTCTGGCCAGGGCTTTCTACCCTTAGTGTGGCTGGACACTTCTATTGACTTAGTCTTTCCGAGTCAGCTCCTTAGACGAGGTTGCCCTGACCACGAGCTGCAGAGAAAAGGGCTGGAGCTGTCCTGAAAATGCACCCTCATTCCCTATGGCTTATGAGTCCTACCGCAGCTTACCAGGAAGGCACAGAGCATGTAAAAGCTGATGAAGTAGAAAACCGCAAAGCTGCTGCCACAAGGCGTTTCCCCTTCTGTGCTGTTGCTGGGCTCAGACTCTGGGGCACACTTCTTGCCTGGCATGCAGGCCAGCATGATGTCCTGCCAAGCCTCCCCTGTGGCACACCTGGGGGAGAGAGACGAGAGAACATGACACCCATGTAGCCAACCTCAAGTGACTGAAACAATCGAGGAATCCTCTGGACCCCTCTCAAACTCCTTTCTCTTCCCTTCTACTAAATTGAGTTTGGTATTTATTGTTCTCTGAATATTCTGGTACATTTACTAAATACAAAAATATATAGCATGGTTTTAAAACTTTATGTAAATAGTAACAGACTGTACCTTTTCTGCAAACTTGCTGTTTTTGCAGTCCATGTTGTTTTTGAGATTTAGCCATTTTGATGTATTTAGCTGTAGTTCATTAATTTTAACTGCTGTATAAGAGAATATTCTATGAATATACCGTTTTTTAAAATCCATCCTCCTGTTATTGGATATTTGTTTCAATTTTTTTTTTTTTTGCTATTACAAATAATGCTGCAATGAATATGCAGGTCCGTGTCTTGGGTATGTATCAGCTTAGAAGTGGAATTGCACCACTGAAGGTACGTGTGTCTTCATTTTTACTAGGTATTGCTTGCTCCCCAAATGCTTGCCCAATTTATACTCCTACGACGAGTGTAGGAGAAATGCCATTGCTCTACAGCCTCCTCAACACTTGGATATTAGTGACCTTTAAAAATGTTGCTCATATGATGGGTGTGAAATTATTTTTCATTGTTGTTTTAATTGGGATTTCCCTTATTAGTGGGTTGAGAATTTTGATTTCATCTTCTGTTGAATTGTGTGTTCATATTTTTGCCTGTTTTGTTTCATGGGTTGTTTGTTTTGTTCACTTCTAGGATTTTAAAACTATATATTCTTTATCTCAATCCTTTGTCAGTTACATGCATTGCAAGTACCTCTTCCAGCCAGCTTATCTTTTAGCTTTCTTTATGGTATATTTTGATGCATCAAAGTTTTCCATTTTAATGTACTCAAATTTATAGCTTTTCCTCTATGTTTTGTGTTTTCTTCTTCTTGTTTAAAAAATCTTTCTCTGTTCTAAGTTATGAAGGTATTCTCTCACATGATCTTCTAAAGTTTGGCTTTTCACAGTAACCCATTAATCTGGAATTTATTTTTGTGTTCAATGTAAGATAGAAATACAATTTTATATTTTTTTGTATAAACCAATTGCTGTCAAGTCCCTTCCGACTCATAGTGACTCAGAACTGTCCCATAGGGTTTCCAAGGAGCGGCTGGTGGCTTTGAACTGCAGACCTTTTGGTTAGCAGCTGTAGTTCTTAACCACTGTGCCATGAGAGCTTCTTGGGTATAGATAACTTATTTTCTTAATATTATTTATTAAATAGCATATCTTTGCCTACTGATTTGAAATATCTCTTCTGACATAAATTGTATTTGCATAGATGCGTGGGTCTTGTTTTTGGCTTTCTGTTCTATTCCACTGGTATATTTGTCTATCTTTGGTACCAGTGTACCACACTGTTTTAATTACTATAGCTTTATAGTAAGTCTTGCTCTCTCACAAAGTGAATTCTTTCAGCTTGTTATTCTTCAGAATTGTCTTGGTTGTCAGTATGGCCCAGGTGCCAATCAGCTGGAATCAATGCCAGCCTGGTTGGGGCAGGGCAGGCAGCCCCGGTTTAAGGCAGGCGTTAGTCCTTTGGCTGCTGGGTTGGGAAGCCAGCTGGAAGGTGTCAGGGAAGGGCCTGAGTCAGGGACCTAACCACAGAAAATAAGGCCTAGGGAAATTAGTGTTAAATTGCTGAATGATCTCTCACAGAGGGTGATGGAAATTGTGACGGCCAGTAGAAACTGCTCATTGGCGCCCTGCCTCAAGCTGCACCAGCGCACGCATGCAATGCCCAGGGCACATGCCCTAACCCACCCCCAACCTGACCCCAGATAGGCCTCTGCCTGCAGGGCCCACACAGGGGGCTCAGGGGAACGACTTTTAACAACAGATGAGCAAATACGCCAAAATTGTAACAATCAGGATAGCCATGCTGGTGTATACCAGCTGGATGAGGGGGCTGGATAGAAGGGTAACATTCCACTGTTTTATTAAAGTTTTATGAACACAGTGAAAGAAATACTGTTTTCCCCCATTTTCTTTCCACTGAAGTGCATGAGACAGTGGGTGCCCCGGACCACAATTCACTGGGTGCTTTACGCACTAGAGTCATTATTAAAGAAACCAAATGCAGACATAACCACCGAATCTTTCTTAGAGGAGTTATCTGTGTGTTCAGGATTGAATTGTGTCCCCCCAAAATATGTGCTGGAATCTTAGCCCCTATACCTATGGAAGCAATCTAATGTAATGTAATGACCTTACAACTAATGTAATGAGGAATCCCTGGATGGCCCAAAGGTAAAACACTCGACTGCTAACTGAAAGGTTGGTGGTCCAAACCCACCCAGAGGCACCTTGGAAGAAAGGCCTGGCGATCTACTTTCAAAAGGTCACAGCCTTGAAAACTGTATGGAGCAGTTCTACTCTGCATGCATGGGGTTGCTATGAGTCAGAACTGACTCCAAGGAAACTGGTTTGGTTTGGTTTTGGTCTCATGTAATGTAATGTAATCATTTTCCACAACGCTATCTAATGTAATGTAATCAGTCAGTTGAAGTCATACTAATGTACGGTGGATCCTAAACCTAATCATTTCTGAGTTGTATAAAGAGCAGCATAGACATAGACACACGGTGGGAAGAGGAAGACAGATGATGGAGACAGGTGCATCTACAAGCCTGGGGACTCCAGGGATTGGTGACAGCTACTAGAAGCTGAAATAGACAAGGAAGGACCTCCCCTTAGAGATGTGTCCTGAATTCAGACTTCTAGCCTCCTAAACTATGAGAAAATAAATTTGTTCTTTGAAGTAAAAAAAAAAAAATATTGTCTTGTTATTCATTTCTTTTTTTAATTCGTAGACACATTAGAATCAGCTTGTCAAGATCCATGAATAATCCTGTTGAGAGTTTTACTGGAGTTGTATTAAAATATAAATTAACTTAGGAATCCTGACATCTTTATGATATTAAGTCTCCCAGCCATGAACATGGTATATTCCTTTATTTAGATCTTATTAAATGTCTTCATTAAAGTTTTATAATTTATCCATATGTATCTTTTGTTAGATTTATTCCTAGGTATCTTATTTGTTGCTATCGTAAATGGTATATTTTAAAAGCTGTATTTTCTGTTTGATTTAGATGTAGAGGGAATGCAATTGATTTCATATACAGAAAACTTGCTAAATTCTCTTATTAGTTCAAATAATCTGTAGTTTCTCTTCGCTATTCTATATAGGCAATCTTTTTTGTGGCAAATAAAGACAATTTTGTTTCTTTTTTTTCCAATTCTTATTTATTTTTCTTATTGCATTGGATAAAACTTGCTATATAATGTTGACTAGAAAAAGTGATAGAGAGAATGTGATCTTGTCTATTATATTTACTAATTGGTTATTACCAGATTAGGAATGTAACTGTTGTTCTTTGTTAATTGTCTGTCCTGCTGATCCTATTAATGGTTATAAAGTCTTTTTAGTTGATTTGCTTTGATTTTCTACTAGGATAAGCTTGTAAACAATGACAGTTACGTCTACTCATTTCCATATTTATACTTCTTTTTTTTTTTCTTACTTGTTTTAGGCTTATGTTAGTCTTACGAGAGGAATGGGGAAGTTTTCCACATCCTTGTCTTCCTAGAAAAGCTTACATAACATAGAAACAATCTGTTCCTCGATGTTTTGGTAGACCTGACAAATAAAAATATTGCATCTTGGGTCTATCTTAGGGCTAAAAATTTACCTACCTTTTCAATTTTTATTGTGGTTAATTTATTTTTATTTTCTTAAGACAATTTTTGTTATTTTTATTTTCTTAGAAAATCACCCACTTCATCTAGATTTTCCAATATGTTGGCATACATTTGTTCCTAATACTCTCTGTGATTCTGAAAATCATCTCCATGTCTGTAATTATGTTGCTCTTCTAATTTCTGTGTTGTGTATTTTTTTCTTTAACAGATTTAACAAAGGTTTGTCTATTTATTGGTCTTCTTAAAGAATCAGCTTTAGGGTTTGTTGATCAAATCTATTTTGGTCTTAATATTTTATTAATTTCTGATTTAGTCTTACAAATGTATTCCTTCATATTTTGAAGTTATTTTGATGTTCTTTTTCTAATTTACTAGTTTATTATAAATCTTTTTTTAATAAAAAATTTTAGGCTCTGAATTTTCCTTTGGCATTGATCAACGTATCTCACGAATTTGAAATACAGTGCTCCTACTCTTCCATTTCTAAGTAGTTTGTAGTTTTAGTTTTGAGTTATTTAGAAGAGTAACTAAAAATTTTTTAATGTTAATCTTTATTTTTTATTATTGTGCTTTAGATGAAAGTTTAGAGAGCAAATTAGTTTCTCATTAAACAATTAATACATATATTGTTTTGTGACATTGGTTGCCAACCCCGTGAAGCGTTAACACTCTCCCCTTCTTTACCTTGGGTTCTCCCCATTTCCATTCGTCCAGCTTTCCTGTCCCCTCCTGCCTTCTCTTCCTTGCCCCTGGGCTGATGTGCCCATTTAGTTTCGTATATGTAGTTGAGCTACATGTATGATTATTTTATGTACCTGTCTAATCTTTGGATGAAGGATGAACCTCAGGAGTGACTTCAGTACTGACTTAAAAGGGTATCTGGGGGCCATACTCTCGGGGTTTCTCCAGTCTCTGTCTCACCAGTAAGTCTGCTCCTTTTTTGTGAGTTAGAATTTTGTTCTACATTTTTCTCGAGCTCTGTCTGGGACCGTCTATTGTGATCCCTGTCAGGCAATTGGTAGTGGTAGCCAGGCACCACCTATTTGTGCTGGACTCAGTCTGGTGGAGGCTGTGGTAGCTGTGGTCCATTAGTAACTAAAAATTTTTAAGTGTATAGGTTTTGGAGAGGCTATTGTTTTATAAAAAAAGCTAAAACCCAGTTTTTTTAGGGAGTCCCTGAGTGGCACAAACAGTTAAGCAATTCGGCTGCTCATCGCATGGTTGGCAGTTCAAGTCGACCCTGAGGCAGCTTGGAAGAAAGTCCTGGTGATCTACTTTGGAAAAATCAGTCATTGAAAATTCTGTGGTACACATGGAATTGCCATAACTTGGAATAGACTCGATGGCAACTTTTTTTTTTTTAAATTGTTTTTATGGTTAATTTCTAATTTTACTGTATTAAAGTCAAAGAATTTTTAAAAATCTTTGTGACTTAAATCTTGGCTAATTTTTGTGAAAGTTTCTATGTGCTTAAAAAGAATGTCCTTTTGCCATCTACTGAGTATAAATCTGTTAGATTAAGTTTGTTAAATGTGTTATATAGATGTTCTTTATCCTTTCTTCTATTTTGGTCCATTTGATCTGTCATTTTCTAAGTGTTGTATTAAAGCCTCCCATTGTTGTGCGTGTTTCATTTTCTCCTTATAGTTCTATCAGTGTTTGGTTGATATAGCTCCAAACTACATTGTTAGCTCATGTAGTTTTATGACTGTTACATATTCTTGATCAATTATACCTTTATCCACACCAAATATTCCTTTGTCTTTTTAATACCTTTTGACTGGAATTCTGTTTCTTCAGATATTGCTATGGCTACACTTTTTTTTTTTCTGTTAGTATTTGTTTTGAATGTCTTTTTTCATCCCTTTATTTTCATTCTCTTGAGGTCATTTTGTTTCACTGTATCTGTTATAAACAACCTAGAGCAAGATTTTTAAAGTCAACATCAGAGTGTCTGTCTGTTAATAGAGGAATTTAACTCATTTAGTTTTCATTAGTGATTGATGTATTTGTTCTTATTCTTGCCATCTTTATATGCTGTAATATCCATGCTTTGTTGTTGTTGTTTTTCTTTTCCTTCCTTTTGCTGGATCACCAAGGTTTTTTTTTTGTCCATTTTCCCCCCTCTAATTGTTTGGAATGCATACATTCCATTTCTATTTTTCTAGTGGTTGACCTTTAAATATTTAACATATCTATCTATACATACTTTTCCCCTAGGTATGTATATAGTTAAACAATAACCATTTCCTCTTCCCAAATAAGAGAAAAAAATCTTAGTACACTTTCATGTTTCTCATTCTTCTACCACCTCACTTCCTACCTTGTTGAGATAACGTGGGATTTTACTTCCAAATTATTTTTAAGGCTTTGGACATTTTTGCTTAACAATTACTTAGACTTAATATAAACTTTATTGTCTCTTTGTGCAAAACTCATAACTCTAAACTTTGTAATTTCTATACCCATGCCATTACTCTGTATATTCTATATCTTAGATTCGTTTTTCATTCTGTGGAAGTTCATCCTTGTGTAATTGTTTCAGAGAAGATTTATAGGGGGTAAACTTTCTGGGTTCTTACATTTCTGGAAGTATCTTTGTTTTTCTACTTGAATGCTGATTAGGCTGCATCTAGGAGTCTAGGTTCAAAATGCATTTTCCTCATACTTCTGAATACTGTATTTTTATGCAAATAACACGTGTTACACATTTTTGCAAGCTGCACAATCCCCAACACCTTATTTTCATTATGCTTTTACATGTTGCTGACTTCAATCTCAATTTTTTTCCTATCCAATGGATTTAGTGTTACTGGGATAAAACTGATCTCATGGAAACTTCATTTAACGTAGGTATTTTCCTAAACAGAGGGTAACCAATGGTGAATTGAATGGGCGCATGATGGAAATAGGCCGCCATGTTGAAACCAAAGAGGATGAATGCATGAACAGCTAGAAATTAGTAAGTAAGAAATTATCCTAGGCCTAAAATTGCAAGAACAAGATGTTGTGTATATTCTATTGCTTTCATAAATATTAAACTGAAACATAATTATTGATAACCAATATCTTTGAAATCAACAAATAAAAGTCACCAGAAGAAATTGTGTTTTCATCTTAAAATAGGCCATTTTAGTTTATTCATTATCATCATCATCATCTGACTCTTAGAACCCTTAAAAGTTTGATCCCTCATCACTATTATCATTGAACTATCTCGGAGCTGCCTGTAGATGATCTTCTGTGGCTCCTGAACTGATGTCATCATCATCACTGCCATTGGCATCTTCATCTTCGTCATCAGTGTTCTGCTGGTACACAATCCCAGGCTTTCTGAAGCTGTTTCGGAGGGTTTCTGGGGTTATTTTCCCCCAAGCAGAAGCCACCCACTTGCAGACTTCTGCAAACATCGCCTGCTTCAACAGTCCTGATGGTGTGAACACATGAATCCCAGACTGCATGCATTCATCCCACTCTTTTCTCACGGAAGTCTTGAACAGGCAGTTGACTGCTATATCTAATGGCTGCAGCTTGCAGGTAAGGCCACCAGTTATGACTTCTATATGGGCACCAGTTGAGTTAATATAATTTTGAATGCTTTTTTCTTTGTGAGCAACCATGGCGTCGAAAATTAGTTAAGACTTCTTTGAAAAGAATCTCCCCTTGCCTGGCCTTATAACATTTATCTACCTATACTTTCATAACTTCATAGTCCATCCATCCCTTCTTGTTACAATGAACCACCATACTGATAAGCAGTTTTCACAGGGCATGGTAACTGTTGAAAATCACCACAGGCTTTAATTTCACCCCACTCACAGTACAACCAAGGACTACAGTGAAGCAAGCTCTCTTGTGCCCAGTGGTTGTAATCGCTACAGTTTCCGTGCCTGAAGCAGCTACAGTGCTGTGGCCGGAATATTGGAAGACGTCAGAACCTCACTGATATTAATTATGTCCACTGCAAAGATACCAAGTTCTGGGATTTCTTTGGTGACGAACTCGCAGAAGTTGACCATCTTTTGCTCCCAGTCATCTGGCAGTTGCTGGCCTACAGTGGTTCTCATTCTCATGGAAAGGCCATTCCGTTTCATGAATTTAGAAATTCAGGTGAAACCCGCCTTGAAATCTGGATGTCCTCTTTCATTTGCCAGAAGTTTCGCTTTCATCTAAATTGCGACAGTAGAGACAGCTTGATTTGTTCTCTTTGAGAAATAAGCCACTCTTTCAAGTCGATCTCTAATTCAGGCCGTTTCGCTTTGGGCCGACAGTATGTGTGTTTTCACAGATTCATTTTCCCCAGCTCCTTTTTCTCCTTTCTCCATTTGCGAATGGACGACTCTACAACCTCAAACTCTCTTGCTGTTGCTCTGTTGCTTGTTTCTTCTGCCCTCACAGTGTCACTCATTTGAATTCGGTGGTGTAGGACTTGTGTTTAATTCCTGCCATGATTCTAAAGGGTTCTAAGATTTAGATTTATAAACTGAAAAAAAAATGTGCACAATATAATTGATAACTGGCTGGTTCTAGTAAAGAGATCACAAAATTCAAATGTGAGGTGTACAAGAAGCAAGGGTCTTTTTATATACTCACAAGCATATGGCTAAGGTGACTTAGGATTATTGATCAAAGACATTGGCGCTAATATGACATAATTAAACT
The DNA here is from genome assembly GCA_030035585.1 of Dugong dugon. Classification (NCBI taxonomy): domain Eukaryota; kingdom Metazoa; phylum Chordata; class Mammalia; order Sirenia; family Dugongidae; genus Dugong; species Dugong dugon. Next base: position 115,500,205 of record CM057465.1, on the reverse strand, counting down.
ATGAAATGAGCAGACCTAATAGCTTAATGGTTTCACTTAAGATGATCTGATAAGGTTTTCACATTCAGCTGTTCAGCCAAAAGCGATTGTGCATCAGTTTTGCTTTGTTTACTCCTACAACTAAAAGCCAGAGTCGGAAGAAGACTGTGATAATTATGTCAATGCAGACTGAGTCAAGATTCCTATTGATAGCCACTCAGTGTCAATTATGCCAGAGCAGGCTTCACTTAGCTCACGCTTCCAATTGATAGAACGTCATTTATGGGCAGGCTTCAGTAGGTTCAAGGTTCTGATCGATGACTCAAGAGCAATGGGGATATAATATCAACTTAAATTAATAGAAACAAATGCACAGCAGCTTCAATTGTTTATTTTCTGATTACTGGGATACTCCCAAACTTGATCCATGACTTCCTGACCATGGCTTATAACTTTATTATACAAATATGATCAAAAGTAACATTTTTGGACTATTGAATGAGGGTGAATGAGGCCGAAATTCACTTCTGGAAATGTCACAAGACATACATGGTTTATGCATGGGCATGCTATACAAAACTTTTAAACATAATTTTGTCATTTCCACGTGTTATATGTGTCTGCACATAATTTATGTGGGTGCGGTAGTTGCAAAAAAATATGGTATACATTCCATTGTCTTTTAGTACGCACTTTTGCTGATAAGAAGTCTAAATGCCAAATGATTCTTATACTTTTGAAAGTAATTCATTTCTTCCTCTTTGGGAGCTTTTAGGATATTTTCTTTATCCTTGGTATTCTAAAAACTCATCATAATGTGCGTAGTTAAGGGTCATTCTTGATTAATCTATTCTTCACTCAGTAGGCTATTACAATCTGAAGGCTCATGTCTTCATTTGAAATTTTCTTTGATTATTCCTGTATTTCATCCTCTCCACTCCTGTTCTTTTTGTCTAGTTTCTATTAGACAGATGGGATTTTGTGGCTCTATCTTCCGTGTTTTAACTTTTATTTCATATTTTCAATCTCTGTCATTTTGGCTGCAGATAGAGGTTTGATCTTTCAGCTCATTAATTAATCCATTCTTTAGCTGTGTCCATTCTGCTATACAGCCCATCTACCTTTTTAAGTCTTTTATTTCAACCATTGCATTTTCTTTCCTAAGTTCTAATTTGTCCTTTTCTTTTTTTAATTTAATAGATGCAATATGCTGTCTAATGTCCCTAAAGCTATGAATTAGATTCATTTTCAAATGCTTTGGCTCTATTCGTTTTTTTTCCTCCTGAGGTGTCCATTCATCTTTTTGTTAAACGTGATGGCTCTCTTTCGTGGTACTGGTCTTCCTTGACTACGTGGGGGATTATTGCTGATTGTTCTTGTGATTGAGAGCCCTAGTTCCCATCTCTGTGGCTAAGGTGCTCATTATAGGAGCCTCTTTCTGGGGATGTTGTGCTGGAAGAAAGACAGGATATGCTGCTATGTGGGGTAGGCAGGAAGCTTCTTTTGGACGGTAGGGTTCACTGGAAGACTACCCCGGGGGGCACTGTTCTGCCTCTCAGACCCCAATGTCCAGCCTGAAGTGTGGTTCTGCTTCTCTCAGCTTCTCAGCAGTAGCAAATGCTCTCCAAATGCAAGCCCCTAGGAATCCGCCCGGTCGTGGCCCCCGGCCTCTCCTGGGCCTTGGATTTGTTGGTCCTGAGCTCAGAGAGCCCCCAGAATTGCTCTCATTTCCTCACCCTGTTTGTTGCTGTTGTTAGGTGCCGTTGAGTCAGCCCCGACTCATAGCGACCCTGTGTACAACAGAATAGAACACTGCCTCGTCCTGTGCCTTCCTCACAATCTTTGCTATGCTTGAGCCCATTGTTGCAGCCACTGTGTCAGTCCATCTCATTTAAGGTCTTCCTCTTTTTTGCTGACCCTCTACTTTACCAAGCATGAAATCCTTCCCCAGGGACTGGTCCCTCCTGATAACATGTCCAAAGTATGTGAGACAAAGACTCGCCATCCTTGCTTCTAAGGAGGATTCTGGCTGTACTTCTTCCAAGACAGATTTGTTCATTCTTCTGGCAGTCCATGGGATAGTCAGTATTCTTGGCCAACACTGTAATTCAAAGGTGTCAATTCCTCGGTCTTCTTTATTCATTGTCCAGCTTTTGCATGCATATGAGGCGGTTGAAAACACTATGGCTTGGGTCAGGTGCACCTTAGTTCTCAAAGTGACATCTTTGCTTTTTAACACTTTAAAGAGGTCTTTTGCAGATTAACCCAATGCAGTATCTGTTTAGGGATGTATTTTTCTCAGGTTTTGTTTGTCTATTGTTATCTGCTTTCTTCCAATTTAGGAATTCCTCAGCATTTTGGTTTGCTCTTGAAGAGCCCTGGTGGTGAAGTGGTTAAAGCGCTCAGCTGCTAACTGAAAGGTTGGTGGTCTGAACCCAACAGCCACTCTGCGGGAGAAGGATGTGGCAGTCTGCTCCCATAAAGATTTACAGCCTTGGAAACCCTATGGGGCAGTTCTACTCTGTCCTATCGGGTCACTATGAATCAACTGGATGACAATGGGTTTAAAAAAGAAAATTTCTTTTTATAGCACTCTTTCCTTCTTTTTTTTTTTTCCCCTAGCACTATTACAGATTTATTATTTTTAAAGATATTTTATACTATCAAGGACTTTAGATAAGGAGGGGAGATAGATTCATGTGCTCATTCTGCTGTGTCCAAATCCTGTACTTAAATATGGCAAAGTGTTTTTACATAGCAGGTTATAATGGCCCTTGCTTTCTGAGAGCTTATGCTCTGAGGGAGGTGGTGATGTCACACTGATATTCAGGGAGCCCACCATTTTGATACAATGCATTTTGAGCAATAATGGGTTGACTTGGGTGTGAGGAAAAGGTTCCATAGAACATGGTGAAGGTGGGGCTGTCGGATATAGAAGGTCCCTGGACCCTCTGGAAAGGGGCCTCAGGGAATGGAAAAAGGCCCAGTGTTTGTAGAATATACGAGCTAGAATGGACTTTAGAAATCATCTGGTACAGGGCTAGCATAAATAGTTGTCGTCTACCAGCACCGGACTTGGTGGTCCCAGAGTTCTAGGTTGTGAGAGCAGGAAAGTGAGTAGAAGCCAGAGGCTGACCAAGGAACATCGTTACAATCCCGATGAGAAAGGAGAAGCAGGGCAGGCATGAGAAACATCCCCTTCCCCCAGCTGTTGTGTGAGGCAGGTGGCCTTCCAAAGGTGTGGAGGCTCAAGCATGCCTTTGTTGAGCTCTCCAGGCTGCAGACCCTTGGTTTAAATGAGGATGAAACTAAGTGTATGTGGATATACCCACCCAACATAGCAAATGGCACAGACATACTAGGTGATCTATACCTACACTTATTTTATCAGGAACAGGGGTTCAGAGAAGTCAGGTGTCTTGCTCAAGGTCACAAAGTGAGTATGTTGCAGGCTTGGATTTGAGCCTGTTCAGATTCCCAACGAGGGTGTGTTCGGTACTTTACTTTTGGTCCCCTCATGGTTTCAGAGCATTATCAGCAGGTATGCCAGTGCCCAGTGGGTTGCTCAGTGGAAAGTTAATGTAAGTAATAATGAAACTTTCAGCTCCCTAGTCAGGGGAGGGAGATCCAGCACCAGTTCTCTCTCTCCCCACTCCCTGCGCAGGGCTCCCTCTCATTCTACATCTAGACCTGCATCATGCAGGTGTGTATGTGTGCACCTGTGTCCTCAGAGACCCACCTGAAGAGGAGCAGCACAGCTTGAGGGAAGGTCTGAAAGTTGTTGTTCCGGTTGATCTCTGTGGTGTCATTCAGGGCAATTTTTCCAAACACCTAGCAGACAGAGGGAAAGAGGGCTTTGACGAGTCGTGGACAGAGAGGTCCCCCATTCCCACCCACTGTTCAGTGGTCTCTTCAAGGGTCACACCTGACCCTGGAGCAGGATGGCCTGTGCATAAGTTGGATAAAGTCACTTGATGTGAGATCACCTGGCAGTGCAATGTGTGTGTGTGAAGGGGGCAGGCACTGGCTGCCCTGTCGGGCCTCCCATCCCAATTCTCCACAACAGAAAAGCGTAAGAAGAGTCTCATGGGCCCTCAGGAAAAGTCTCTGTGGTCCCATGGGAGCTGGAGGCTGAGAGCGGGTGGACACTTAGACTGAACCTCTCACCAATGAGAAGGACTCGTGGGCCTTCTTTTCTTTGCCATTCTAGCTCTGCATCCCAGGCACTCTGCCAAATTTAGTTCTTGAATTTTGGGGCGATAGGGAATGAGAGATCCTGCACTTTAGCAAGCCTAATTCACCTGAAATCAGAGGCCTCCTTCTTCCCCCGGACTTTTACAGCTACGCTTATCTTAGAAACTACCACATTTTATCAGGTGGCCAGGTTGCTCTTTTAATCTCAAAGGGCTCTTTGCCCTGTGAACCTTTGGGCCTTTCTACAATGGAGCACACAGGGGAATCTTAAGGAGCTGTGAGGAAAAGCTCCCTGCTAGAGAGGAGTGCTGAATTGGGGGTGTTCTTCCATGCGGAGCTCAGCTGGAGCCCTGAAGGGAGGTAGAAGAGCTCTGGGCTTGGGTAGGAGAAGGTGCAGTGGGCCTGGTGAGGTAAGGCCCCAAGAGACTGCTGTGTGTTTGATGGGAACAGAATTTTTCTTCCTTCTTCCCTCTCTTCCTCCCTTTTCTTTTTCCCTTCCCATCCCTTTCCTTGCCTATCTTTTCATTTCCCCTCCCTCCCCTCTTCCCTCTTCCCTCCTTCTTTCTTTTGTCCCTTCCTTCCTCTTGTTCCTTAGCTTCTCCTGAACAATATGGTGTTGGGGGTAGTTCTCAGGCCCATCTGGAGGCCTGACAAGATGGGGATGCTTTTCGGCATACCCTTCCAAAGTTACCTCAGAAGGACCTGTGTCTCTTCTGAGGCCCATTGTATAATTTGGGAGTGTTTTCCCTACCTGGAGCAGAACCCAGGCCTGAGGCCATCAGGGGAGGAACTCTTGAGCCCACTTATCCTGCACTTGGCCTTTGACCCTGCTGCCTTCAGGGCATCCACACAGGAGGAAGTTCCTTTTCCTGCGGCTTATTTGGCCTCAGAAGGTGGAGGAGGCAGAGGGAAAGAGGGACAACCAGGAGCAAGAGCTAGAGGAGGAGGGGGCAGGAAACTGAGAAGACAAAGTACAAGGAAAGGAGTAGCTGAGTGATGGGACAACTCTTCCTACCTGCATTCCAATCACAGCGTAGATGAAGAACAGCATCACTATCAAGAGAGCCACATAGGGCAGGGCCTGGAAGGAAGCACAGGCTGCCATGAGGCCATGAGGTTGTCCCGGAACCGGCTGGCTCCCGGGGTGGGGTCCCTTCCCAGGAAGTGCCCCTTTCTCCCTCTTTGCAGCCATCTGCTGCTTCCCGGCTTGTTGGGAAGGGGGGAACCCTTTCCAAGAGTCCCACAGAAGTCCTGGGCACCTGGGGAAAGGGCCTGAGAAATGGGTACTAACTTCTCAAGTTAGCTTGGTTTTAATCACCTGAGAAGCAGTGTGGTGTGCTAAGAAAAGGAGGCTGCAGAGTAACTGATGTAGTGTGATACCACTTCAGTAAGAACAAGAATGACCAAAACTGCCTCCAACTACCAGTATATTGAGAACACAGTTTTAATTCTCCTGGAGTCCAGATTTTTGGGTCCATGAGTTGGGGTGATCCACTCAGGCCATCTGCCCTCAGGCATCCTTTTGAACCTTCAGCCTTTAAGGAACTGTTTTCCTAAAGTCACGTTCAAGTCAACCAACAGCCTAATAAGCAGCTTAGTGGAGCATTTGGCCTTAGGTATTGGGCTCTTTTAGAGAATTATCTACGTGCAGCCAGCTTCGAGGAGCAGGAACCCCAGGGTCTGACTGGAAAACATATGGCATGTCCTTAGTGACTCTGTTTCTCCAACCAACCAACCCTGGAATCCTATACATATTGTGATGCCATCTCCTGAGAAATTAACATGACAATGACCTACCGAACCCAGTTTCACTATCCCCTCTTCTGAGCACCTTCCCAGTACAGGTTGAGTTGAGTTCGGGTTGACACTGCCCGATTTGAATCATATCTACTCACAATAAACATATCCTGTTACACTAATTTTTGGTGTTTCTCTGTGCATTTAGGTTTTTGACAATATATTTGAGCCAGGAGAAATACATGGAAGAATACATACGAAGCTAATAGTGGTTACCTCTGGGAGGACTGGGGTGGAGACAGGTTACCACCTCTTTCTTAAACAGCTTTACATTGTTTCACTACTTGTAACTAGAAGGTATAACAACCGCATTAAAAACATTTAATAAGAAAAAACTTAGAAGAAAGATCATGGGCTTAAATCCAATTTTGCTACTTTTTAGCTATAGGAGCTTGGGCACATAACTTAATCTCTCTGAACCTCAGTTTTCTCATCTGAAAAATGGGAATAATAATAATTACCTCTTGGGGGACTGTGCAGTTTAAATAATTTAAGGCATATAAAGTGCTCAGTGCAGTGTCTTGCACATAGTTGGGTTCCATACCTTTTATTCATTCAGTGTACTACCTGTCAGGCAGCTTAAACAATTTAGGTTTTCAGAGCCTCTGCCACTTCTCCTGGAAAGTGGCATCACAGGGACTCAATGCTGTTTATGGAATGATGAAGGAGAGCGGAGCTCGCTCCCTCCTCAGAAAATGCTTTGCCAACCTCCCGCCACCACTAGATGGCACTGCTAGATCACAGAGAAGCTTTTTTGGTTAGGTTGGAACTCCCACCCCAAATTCAAGTGCATTCCTGCCAGTCACCCCAGAGATGGGTATGTTGGGTGGGTGAGGGCATGCTGGGTGATGGGTATGTTGGCGGCCTGTATTTTCCTTCAGAGTCCTGGCACCCTGAGTCCTACTCCCACCAGGGCCAATGGTTTCAGGCTCCCCAGAAGGCCTTTGGGACTGAGCCAGGCATGGGCAGAAGGTCTCTGGGAAGGCAGGCAGGGCTGGTGGAGGGGTGAGAAGAAGTCTAGTAAATGATGAAATGAACATGCGGGTGTCGGGGAGGACGCACTTCCCACTCCTCAAGCATGAACGGGCTGCTGGTTGTGAGACTGCTCAACTCCATCCTGGCCACAGACACTAGGGAGGGAAAGGCAGGCTGCTCCTCAGGGAGGCACTGCTGTCTCTCTCAGGCTCCTGGGCCTCCTCTTACATGAGGATGTGCAAACCCTGGCCAGAGTTGGTGTGAGGGCTGGTGACTGGAAGAAGGATGAGGTGGGGGAGGGAGGCCCTCTCACCCAACCCCCATGCTCGCATCATGCTGGCTGAGGAGGGAAGACTTCTGGGCTCACTAGCTCCTCTCAGGGGGTGAGACTCCATGTGTGTGTTAGAGGGCACGGCATTTAATTTGGATGATAGGATGAGGCTTGGAGATGTGTGGCATATACACTTCCATTTTCTTTCTTCTGAAATTAAGTTGGTAAATTTATTTCCTTTGATACAACCAGATACACACTTGCATGTTTTAAATCTTTTGTTATACGGATTCTTGGGAGGGGAAGAATTTATATGTGGTTTTGGGGTGTGTGTGTGTATCCTGATCATTTAAATTGTAAGCTCCTTGAGGGTAGGCAGCATCTTCTATCTGCTTGCGGCACCCACCACCTGCACAGACAGCAGAATTCCCGAGAAGCGACTCATGGGAGAGTCTCCCTCTCTAGGAGTGGGAAAGGTCTCGGAGAACAGGGAGTATGGTGAGAATACCAGTGCATCATCTCTCTTTCTCACCTGAAAGTCAACTGTGGATGGAAGAAGCCTTGTGGGAGGGGATTCTGGAGGGCTCAGAGCAGGGAGAGGCAGAGAGAGCATGGAAGCCAGACCCTCCCAAAGACCAAAGGCCATGCCTAGACCCTTAGCTCACCATTAGGTCGGGAATTGGCTGGGCCCAGTCTGAGGACTGGTTACAGGGAGTGCAGCCAGCTGGGGTGCAGAGGTAAGGCTGGACTAGAACCCAGAGCCCTTGGTGGCTGGTCCAGTAAAGACTTAAAGAGCCTCAGTGATGACTCCCAGGGCAGGCAGCACACAGAGGGGCATCCTTCGGGATGGGACTCTGAAGCAGGCAGGCGCCCCTGGCCTGGCAGGGCCTCTTCCCTATGAGTGCGACTACAGCCATGTGGCACACATTGGCCAGGGCAGAGGACACAGAGGGCCATTCTCCAGTGCTGGAGAGTGTCTTTGTCTTGAGAAGTCTGACAGTGGTACTTCCATGGAAGGAGAGAAGCCTGCCCTTAGTATCAGGGCAGGAAGCTAGAAGCCATATTTAGGGGTTTCTCCAGCTCCTGGGGCAGTTCTACTCTGTCCTACAGGGTCACTATGAGTTGGAATTGATTTGACGGCAATGGGTTTGTTTTTCCAGCCCCGGCAGTGGAGTGGTTAAGCGCTCAGCTGCCAAACAGAAGGTCGGTGGTTCAAACCCACCAGCTGCACTCTGGAAAAAGATGTGGCAGTCTGCTTCTGAAAAGATTTATGGCCTTGGAAACCCTATGGGGGCAATTCTACTCTGTCCTATAGGGTTGCTATGAGTCAGAATCCACTCCATGGTGACAGGTTTGGGTTTTTTTGGTTACTCCAGTTATCTTCAAGGATAAGTGAGCTAACAGAGCTTTGCTGCTTTTTAACTTAAGACTTACATAACATTCCTCAGAGCTGGCCAAGGGCAGTGATTATTTTGTTTTCGCAGATAGAAAACTATGGCTGAGAAAAAAGAATTAATTATGTAGTTAGGCAACCCTGTGCCCCTATGAGAGGATGTTCTCCCCTCAAGGGGAGTGACACCACGGTCCCCGAGAGCATGGGAAGTATACAAACAGGTACAGTCTGCTGGCATGGCCAAAATGCCAACTGGAGGAAGGTGACAGCCAGATGCTAAAAATGCTAGAATTGGAAGGGCCACAGAAGTTATGAGATTATCAGGGAGAGTAACTCTCCGTGATTTCCATGTGTGTCCCACACCACAATGTCCCTTTGTCCAGTAAAGTCTTGTGGAGAAACACACAAATGAGACAAGCAGAACCATTTCTGCCTCCCCTGCATGTCCCCCTTCCCTGCCCTGGCTTTGGAGAAGTCTGGGGTTCCAGGAGCATGCTTTTGAAAACCACAAATCTAGTTTAGCCCTCTCATTTTAGCAATGAGGAAAGCAGAGCCCAGAGAGGCAGAGTTGACATCACACAGCTAGTAAGTGGCCAGAGTAAGGACTGGCCCCAGGTCATCTGAATCCTAGAGTGGTGTCTATTCCTTCACTGTGTGGCCTCCCACTGGGTGATGCATGGCTCAGGAGCCTCAGGTGGAAGCTGGGCTGGAGACCCTTGTTCACCCCTACTTCCGGGAAGGTAAGGTGGTATTTCTCCTTCAGGCTGTGCTTAGGGTGGGGGGTGGTGTAGGCTACCTGGAAGGACTTGATGAAGGTCCACAGCAGGGTCCGGATGCCCTCGCCACGGCTCAACAGCTTGACCAGGCGCATGACCCGGAAGAGGCGGAAGAAGGTGATGGAGATACGGGAGTTCTCCTCTGCGTTCTGGAATCCATCGGCAATAGGAGGTAGTAGTTAACAGAGAGGGGTGGGGCAAGAATGGGGTGGGCCCTGCTCTGAGAAACGCAGCCCTTGGTTGTAGGGGGGCAGGTTAGGGCGGGGGTTAGCTGCACTAGACTCCCTCCCCTGACCCACATGTGGGAGGTCGGCTGTCCATCTTTTCTGGGTAAAAAACCCAGCCCCATGGTCTCTGCAGAGTCAAGCTGTGCCCAGGCCCCTAAGCCCCAGGCCCGATTTTCCTATTCTCTCCTCTTCCTCTTCTCTCCTAGCTCTTAATCCCCTGGGTAGAACAGCAGAAGATTCCAAAGGAACTTCCAAATGTTTTGAAATTTTCTAGGCCCAGAGCCAGCTGCCCTCTGTGCAAGCAGCCCCTGATGCTGAAGAGGCAGCCCCAGACCCTCACCTGCCTGGCTTTGCTGGGGCTCCTGATCCAAACAGGACCTGGCTCTCTGCTAGGCTAGGTGAGCACATGGCCCTCCATTGCTGCAGCCTTAGGGATGATTCCACTGGGGGTCCTGGTAGGCAGGGTGGGCAGAGAGCTCGGGGGGGGGGGGTCCACGTTGGCTGCCCACTGGAGGGATCTCATGCCCTGGCTGCTTGGGACTCCAACACTTCTCTGTGTCATCCCCTTCTAGCTCACAAAGTCCCTGCCCCACACTGGCCTCGTGGGAAGGGGCCGGGAGAGTGGAGGTGTTGCTTAGTGCTGGGGAGTGTCTGATTTGCAGCCCCCCTTCCTCTGCCTGGGGGACCTCTAAGAGGCTTCAACCCTCTCCAGGCTGCACAAGGCCCTGGTGGGGGTGGGGTGGGGGGAGAGCAGGACAGGTGTGAGGTGGGGGGAAGCAGTCACTTGCAGTGAGCCCTGGACAGCTCCTGGAATGTGAGGGACAAGGGGGTCCTGCTCAGGGCCGGTCATCTCCCTCAGCGGAGCCCTGGAGGGGAAGGCGCAGAGGGAAGTTGGAAATGAGGCCGAGACAAGCTGAAGTGGGAATCCGATGCCTAGGCTGCTGGGGGTCTGCTGGCCAAAGGCTCACCCTCAGCTGGTTGGACCCAGGGGAGCCTGGGGGCCTGGGCACTTCCCTGGCCAGGGGTCAGGGGTCAGGACAGCCTGCCCCTGTCATCTTCTGCATTCAGAAATGAGACCCTCTTCCTGCCACGCCCGGTTGGATGGGTGGCACCCCTTCCCCAGAACTAGTGCAGTTTACCCCGCCCTGCCCCAGCCCCAGCCCCTCCCGCTGTCAGCACCGGGAGAGAATGGACCCTCTGAGTTTCCTGTTACTGGCCCCATCCCATGCCTCCCTCAGGCAGGAAGGGAGTCGGGGTTGTCACTGGAATCCTGGTGTAGCCCTCTCCTCTCACTCGCTTCACTTCTCCTCTTGCTTTATTGTTAATTATTTCCGGGTCAAATTTTGAATTCCACTCTGGTATTCAGAACCTTCAGTCAGTCACAGCAATTTCCTAATGCTGCTCTAGAAGGAGAACAAACACGTTTCTATTTGGACACGACAGTTTCCTCTAATAAACTGAATGACAAGGCAATGAAGAAGCTGGTCCAAATGGCTGTCCCTGTGGAGAGTGATAGAATATTCCAGAGTTCAGCCTTTCCCTTGGCTGCCTTTCAACAAGGCTGGGGTGGCTGCTTTGGGGAACACCAGCAACTGACCCAATCTTGTCCCCAGTTGGCTGATTGTGGGGGCTCAAGGAATCAATCCACTGGTACTTTTATAAACACATGCGTGGCCTCCTTTTGATGTATGTGACTGCATCCTTTTGGAGGGGGCAGTTCCGAGGAGACTCCAAGGTCACTCTGAGCGGTATCTCGGTCACTTTAGCCAAAGCGGTTCATAGACTTCTATGTTAGAAATGGTCCAGTCAAACCACCTAGTCCCCTTTTCTGCTTCTAGCCTACTGCAGAGAAGCAGGTATGGCCTAATTTTAATGAACTTCAGGAATTTGGGAAAATTAAGTACAACATAGTTGGAGTGACTGGAAATTCTATCACCCCCTCAGTAACAAATCCCAGCTTCAACCTTTTACTGTGGGCTTAGACTCGGAGCATAAGGGGAGCTAGTAGTCATAGACACTTCATGATTATTCGGAAGTTGTCCATCCGCCTTTCCATCTCCAGGCTAGATCTTCTCTGTCTTTCCTCCTGTCCTTGGAGACCCTTCCCATGGCTCTCACAGGTGCTTCTACAAGTTTCCCACATCAGATTAAGGTTAGAGACCTTAGCCAGTGAAGTCCCCGGGATGTTTAACAGGAAGAGACCCTTGGGTCCAATTCTCTCCCAGTGGCTCATTAGACAGTCAGGATCACAGTGAATTATCACCCAAGGGAAAGCTCAGGGAAGTAAAACAACACCATCACACAAACAGCTTTTTCACAGCTTACAAAAGACCAGGCAGGCAAGGCACATCACAGACATGGTGGCTACATGCAACAGGAGCTAGGCTGGACTCCAAGAGACTCTTGGAGTTGGGATGGGTAAGAGTGGGGGGGTGTTAGAGGGGGTCACAGAAGCTGGGAGCGTGGTCTGGAGGGTTGGTCTTACCATAGAGGGAGAACATTGGGTATGTTCAGCTGGCTTTAAAGAAAGGCAGATAGAGATAAGCTGTAATGAGTCTCCAACGAAGATGCCCGGTATTCTAGGTCTTGGCTAACACAGGAGCAACACAGTGGCAGGAGAGGGCAAAAGGAAACAAGTGAAAGAAATACAAAAGCGTAGGCCTGGCAGGTTCCAGGGCATCCCCATGAGTGTTAGCTCTGTGTAGCTGGGTCCCATGTCTAGCAAGGACCCATTAGGCATTCTCCTACCTATGACCATCTCCGGCTACAAATTAAGTGACTCACACTTAGTTACATGAGTAGATGAGGACTTCTGGATTTTGTGGAGGGAGGCTTTTTTAATTTTAATTTTTATTAACCATGTGTCTGTCCTAAGATAACCTTTGAGGGCTTGCACTTTAGCTTACTCCAGGCAGTGCCAGCAGAATGAGAAAGGCATTACCTATGCCCAGTGCCTATCCTCGCCCATACATATATAAGCAAAGGAGCCCAAAGGCAATGGCCTCTTAGGTTTAGGGAAGACTGAATCCTAGTTATCACTGAAGAGGATCTGAAGAGATGGCTCTCAACCACCTCTGCAGCAGGGGCTAGTCCTCAAGGATTAGTCTCATTATTCTATAGGTATGGAGAACCTTGGCCATTGGCATGAAATAATATGTGTAATTTTTTTTTCACCTTGAAAATCTACATTTTGGGATATTATTACTAACATCCTAAGAACATGTTCATTTTGGGGTAAAACCTGAGGAAACTGGCCTCAGTTTAGTACCCCAGTGCCAACTCTCTCCCTAGTTCCTTGAGGCTGTATCCACAGTGATGTCCCTACTCTTTGGGCTCAAGCACAAAGAACTCAGCCCCTGACTTAGCTTGAACATCTGAGATGTTAACTCTTTCTAGAAGGTTATGACTTGCTTTTACCCTCCACTTTCAGATGGTTGCTCTTGTGTTTCTGTTTTTAAAGTACAACAAGGAAAACGTGTAAGGGAATTTTTGAAGGATGGAAATGTGCACAACTAGACATTTTCTTGCAGACTGAAAATACTTCTTCGGTAACAGATTTCTCAGCAAAGTCATTTTTTTTCCCCATAGCAAATTGGTAGGATGTCCTTTTTTGGGAATGGTGGTAGAGGAGATAAAGGGTGAGGAAAGGGAATAGAAGGAAAAGGATACCTTTCAGTCATTTACAGAACAGATCTTAGTTTCTGCTTCATGAGGATTATCAGCTGCCAAGTCAGTCCACTTGCGTGGAGGGCGTGGGGGTCATTTGAATTTGGCTAGCCGGCTGAGATAAAACACAGAAACACACACAGACACACAGACACACAGACACACACACACACACACACACACACGTAATTTCTTGTCAAATCTCTGAAACCCCTTTACCAATGGTGTGTGATGGTCACCATGATGGTTAGGCCTAGACAGACCTCAGGCATCCTCCTCCCCTCCCAGGCTGGCCAATGCCTGTGCTCCCGTGTTGCTAGGTAGGAAGTTCTGTGTTTCTAGGGCATCCGTGGGGAGAGAGTATGAGGGTCAAATGCCAGAGTATTAGGCAGAGTTTCCAGGAGGCTTAGGCCACTACTCTACCACTTTGGATCCACCCAGAAAACTAATAAAGCTGCTCATTACTCCTCTGAACCCTGGGCAAATGCTGGAAGGTCTTCTGGGTTGACCCTATCCTGAATAGGACCAAACTGGAGACAATTCAGAGAATCCATCTAGGTCACCTAGTTCAGGTGAACTAACCCTTGTTGTTGCTATTTGTTGCTGTTGAGCTGATCCTGACTCATGGTGACCCCATGTGTTGCAGAGTAGAACTGTTCTATACGGTCTTCTTGACTGTAATCTTTACAGAGGCAGATATCCAGGCCTTTTCTTCTGCAGTAGCACTGGGTAGGTTTGAACTGCAAACCTTTAGGTTAGTAGTTGAACGCAAACCATTTGTGGGGACCTTGAACTAAAGCTTAGCCATTTAAAAAATTAAGCTATTTATTTTACCTCTAAAACATTTTGAACCCTTCATTTGCAATTTTTAAACATTTTTCTTAACTGCCTTTTGTCTTGTTGCTTTTTAGCCTTTTATAGCTCCCTTTAAGATCTCAACAATTTAAACAACATTTTACTTCAAAATTTAGCTATAGGTCCATTCTAACTATCTTGATCATATTATATTATTTTAATAACATGTATTCATTGAAACTGGACTAAACCAAAGCTAAGAAGTTTCCTAAATACAATCAAACACTTTGAGGGACAGAGTAGCAGGGATAGGGGTCTGGGGACCATGCTTTCAGGGGACATCGAGGTCAATGGGCATAAGAAAACTTATTAAGAAAATGTTCTGCATCCTACTTTGGTGAGTGGTGTCTGGGGTCTTGAAAGCTTTCAAGCGGCCATCTAAGATGCATCAATTGGTCCCAACCACCTGGAGCAAAGGAGAATGAAGAACATCAAAGACATAAGGGAAGTATTAGCCCAAGAGACAGAAAGGGCCACATAAACCAGAGACTTCATCAGCCTGAGACCAGAAGAACTAGATGGTGGCTGGCTACCACCAATGACCACCCTGACAGGGAACACAACAGAGAGTCCCTGATGGAGCAGCAGAAATGTGGGGCACAGAACTCAAATTCTAGTAAGAAGACCAGACTTAATGGTCTGAGAATGGAGGAACTCTGGAAAGCATAGCCCCTGGATTCTCTATCAGCCCAGAACTAAAGCAATTTCCGAAGCCAACTCTTCAGACGGGGATTGGATTGGACTGTGGGACATAAAGTGAGGAGTGTGCCTCTAGCTCAAGTAGATACAAGAGACTAAACGGGCACCTTCTGTCTGGAGGTGAGATGGGAAAGCAGAGACGGTTAGGAGCTGGTTGAATGGACATGGGGAATCAGGGGTGGAAAGGAGGAGTGTGCTGTTGCAGAATGGGGTGAGCAATTAGGGTCACATAACAATATATGTATAAATTTTTGTATGGAAGACTAACTTGAAATGTAAACTTCATTTGAACTACAACAATCAAAAAGACGTATTAACTGAATAATCCTTATGACATGTCTGTATAACAGGAGACAAGAAGAAATCAGGAGCAGCTATGAGGGCAGCGGACAGAGGGAGGGTGGGAGCTTTTTGTAATCCCTACAATGGGTTCTCCAGCCCAGGTAATGATAACTCTCCAAAGAGTCTCACTATGGGAGAACTGGGAGACTTACAAATTAATTTTTTCTTCGGCCTTAAGCCAGACTGTTTAGAGGACACTTGTGACTTGCTAGAGACGTGTTGCCTATTAACAGCTCACATAAGCTGTTCTTACGTGAGGAACTATGTTTTACAAGATCCATGGTCTCAAAAATAAATAACCACTTGATCTGGGGTAAATGGTACCAGCATCTGAGTAATAAAATTAAAAAAAGCAATCACTGGGTGATTTCTATTTGAGAACAATAGAGGAAACATAAGACAACCCTTGCCCTCGGAGAACTTGTGGTCTATTGATACACTGGCAGTCCTCCAAGGACCCCATGCAGTCATTTGAGTCTTTTGAGGCCCTCGCCCAGCTGTAAGTGGAATCACTTGGTGAGCTAGGAGGGGAGACTGGACCAGCTGGGGTTGGGCATCTCTGGTGTCCCAGGCTAAGCACCTTTAGTCCAGAGGCCATGTTTGCGTTGTTTGCCACTCTCTTCTGAATACCTAGTACAGTGCCTTGGGAAACCACCTCGCACCAGCTCTACTTTTTGATCTAAGTTTAGAATTAGTCAGTAACCTGAGTATCTGTGCTATCAATCTCTGACCCTTTCCCAGATTTGCTTCCTGTTCCCTTAAGTTAGTTTATAGTTTCTCCATCTAGGGTCTTCCTGGTGAATAAAGGGGTGGTAAGATTGCCTGAAACTGATGCCTCATGGGCCTGGGGAGTCTTCCTACTACCCCTTGTATGGTGAACCAACAGGACTGCTCACCTAATCTGAACATTCTGGCTGAGTTTTAATATGGCACCATCTCCACTAATGTAGCTGCAGAGTAAATTTTTGAGCAGTCCATTCTTTCATTTTTGTTTTCTAATTATGTAGTGGAAACCCTGGTGGCGTAGTGGTTAAGAGCTATGGCTGCTAACCAAAAGGTCGGCAGTTCAAATCCACCACACGCTCCTTGGAAACCTGATGGGGCGGTTCTATTCTGTCCTATAGGGTCTCTATGAGTTAGAATCGACTCAATGGCAGTGGGTTTGGGTTTTTTTTGTTTGTTTGTTTTAATGACCTAGTAATTTTCAAGGGTTTCAAGATATGGGGACAATTAATTTGTTCCTGCATTTGGTATAAATGAAATGAGATTATTACTCCACATCTGAGACTGAGGTAGGGCATTTTCAGAAAGAGTCCTGGCTAGTGGTTCCAGATAACAGGCTAAGGGCAAATAGAAAAGAAAACCCAATTATGTACTTCAATATACTTATGCAGATGACCTTAGTTTGGTATAACTGGGAATGACAATAGAAGTAGCACTGGGCAGAGGATAAAAGACTTTCTGTGGGAAAACCATCTTTCTGAACTAAGTTCAGGGTCAAATTAGAAGTATCATCTCAGTGGATGAAGTCTTTATTTCTAGAATATACTCACTATTCCTTTTTACTGGGCAACTTTATTCAGGCCATACTTAGGATGGAGCCCTGGTGGTGCAGTGGTTAAGAGCTCGGCTGCTAACCAAAAGATCAGTAGTTCGAATCCATCAGCTGCTCCTTGGAAACCCTATGGGGCAGTTCTACTCTGTCCTATAGGGTCGCTATGACTTGGAATTGACTCGACAGCAAACGAGTATGATTTTTTTGGTTTTTACTTAGGATGCTGAGGGATGAAACTCAGGGAATGCCAGAGTCGGCACAGAAAGGGTTCTCCTAGGTAGAGGGGATTTTCCCAAGAGGATGGATGTGAGTAATCAGTGGAATATGTCTGCCAGTGGCTATCTTACATTGTCTCTCTGAACAATTAAAAGATATTCGAAAAATAGCTTTTAACCATATAAAAATGGGGAGTTTAATTTTAGCATAGCCAGAAGGGTCAGATTACTAGGGATTTAGGGGCTGGGTAGTAGATGTCTAGGCTGGACTACCCAACCAAATTGTCTTCCAGAACATTCTTTTGAGGTTAGGTGGTTACAGAGAATTCTGAAAGGATCATAACCCATTGCTGCACCCTCCCTTACATGTGAACATTCGAAGATACAGAGTACCTTCTGATTCCCTCCAGGGAAGGCCAGCTCTAGGCTGGGCCATGAATAGGCCCTATAGAATAGTGTTGCCCAATCCCAGTGGCAGCCAATGGGACACTGTCCATAACATCAGGGTCACTGAATTCCATGCTCCTCTGAAACAATGGACAAAGCAGTGACATGGAGTATGTGGATCATTGACCCTGCTACAGACCCCTTGCTTTGGTGTTTTTTGTTTTTGTTTTCGGTTGAAATCACTTGCCCAGAACTTAGGGGATAAATCTAAGATAAATTCCATTCCAAATCACCTGAAGTTCTGGGGCCAACTGGCAATTGCCCATCTCCCAAGCTCTGCTTCTGTGTTGCCACTGTCCTGAATCTCACCTCGACTTGGTGTGCAAGTCAGGATAGCTAGTTCAGTTGACTGTCATGGTGCAAGAGTGGAAGAGTGAACAGTTGGGGCTTTGTTGGTGAGACACCAGCATTAATCTAGGCTGGGAGACAGCTATCAGGCTGGTGTAGAGAGAGAACTGGGAATGGCAGGAGTCAAGGACTTCTAGAAATATTTGACACTAACTTCATGGCCAGAAGGGTCCCAGTGGCGAAGTGGTTAAAAGCTCAGCTGGTAACCAAAAGGTCGACAGTATGAATCCACCAGCAACTCCTCGGAAACCCTATGGTACAGTTCTACTCTGTCTGATAGGGTTGCTATGAGTCAGAATGGACGCGGCGGCAATGGGTTTGGGTTTTTGATTTTCATGGCCAGAAGCCATGAAGTTGGTATCAAATGTAGGTTAAGGGAGAGGGTCCTTATTATCCTTTTATCTCCTCCTTCAACCAGAAGAAATGTACTTGCCAGGAACTAAAGTGCGGCCCTATAAATGTGGAGGAATTGGAGGTGCTGAAACTCACAGCTCTGGAGATGGCAGCAGAGCAGGATTTTAAGGAGTACAAAGTAAAACGCACTGTAAACTGTAAGCCTTCTACAGTTGAGCAAAGAGGCCACTTGCTAAGAGAGACGCAAAGTTTAAATCAGCACAAGTCAACTGGGACGTAAAGTAGCTGAGGGTGTATGTCAAGGACTTTCAGATCTACAGGCAAATGAAGAACATATAGGTAGTCCAAAGCAATTTTTAAGTAGAACTCCTATTTTCTTCCTGGTGTGAATGGAGAGATGGAAATAAGTCTGGGGAGGAGGAAGACAAGGGGAATTATGAGGGAGGCAAAAGGACTGGACAGAAGTGGGCAGGGAACAAGACAGGGTAAAACCAAAAGATGCAAGGTGGAGAGTAGAAAGAGCTGCCTTCCCCACCCCCATATCGGAAACTCACTGGCTTTCATCCATTTCTCCAAAGTGAAATTCCAGCTAGAAAGAGAAGGGCCTTTCTTGTATCTTTGTCGTTACAGGCACACAGTTGGAATGCCCCTTCAGAATTTCCCTTGCAGGTGGTCCTTGGCCCCAAAGGGGACTGACGGAGACATCCAGAGCATGGAGGTTACTGGTTCCTGACTCAACCTGGCTCTTCCCATCTTTTTGTATAAACTGTGGAAGCCTGACTGTTCTGACCAGCCGCATTATTAGCTACCCAGTGGTCAGCTCATGTGGCTGTAAGCGGCTTAAGCCTCAGGAACCACTATGTTACTCACCTGCAACATGATGGCTCCTCAGGTGCTACTACCTGCGAGAAACACGGGCTAAACAAGACTGATTACAAAACTGCCATGGTAGTTTTATCTTCCCCTGGGAAGGACAGTCAGTATCTAATCATTCAAACAAACAAATCCCATGAAGAATAAATGAATGAAACCAGCTTGCCAGCAGTGTTAACAACATCAAATAACCCCATTAGAGAGAGAGAGAGGGAGCATCCCAGAAAGACAGAGAAAGGGAGACAGAGTAGCTCTCAGAAGGACAGAGAAAGGGGGAGAGGGACAGTGAGTGTGTGTGCGTGTGTGTGTGAGAAAGAGAGAGTACGCTCAGGAAGACAAAGAAAGGAAGAGAGTGAGGGAGAGGGACTGTGAGGGAGAAAAGGGAGAGGGAGAAAGAGTGAGAGAAGGAGACTTGAAAAACAATCAACTGAACAAAGACAGGTGATTGATTCTCAGGGTAAGAGCCATAAATATGAGAGTAAATGGATGTAGCAGAAGTGGTTATACTTTCCCAGGCATTGTGGGTATGTTAGAGCCTACCCGAGGTATAGCTCTTCTCACCTTCTCTACTAGCCCATGGAACCTTCTAGGTCCCTTTGCTTTGGAGGCTTTCTGGCAAATACCTCAGCAGTAGCTTGCTCAGCCTGCAAGAACTACAGAAGCAGACACTGGCTAGCGCACAGATGGCTATCTGGCCAAACCAAGGGGTGAGTCGTGATAGCTTCCTTCTACACTTGTACTTTAGGGGACAGAATCCTGCAGCGGGGTCAAGGGAGAGGGCTGTATGTGGGTCCGAAAGACAAGAATAAGGGAAGAAAACGAAAGAAACCTAGAGGAAAACAGAAAGTGAAGCAACTGGTTAGAAGGCAGAGGGTAAGGGGGACCTTGGCATGTTGTAGCTGTGAGAACACTCAAGGAAATCTAATACAGTTGAATTAAGAACCCAAATCAGGATGTCCATAAAAACTAGGTTCCCATGAACTTTCGGGTCAAGCCCACAGGATACTTCTCAAGGCAGAGGCTTTTGGGAAAACTTGTTGTACCAGGCCACTCTGTCAGGCCCGTCTCTCTGTCCTACCACGTCTGACCTCACAGTGCTCCCTGTCTGCTGCCTACATGGCAAGCCTCGCTCTAGAGAAGCTGGAGGGGTTTCTGGCCCCTCCATTTCCAACTGGACTGCTGATGGCCAGATGGCTTGTCTCACTCCCAGCAATAAATACAGCTCTGCTAAGCTTCTCAAGAGCCAGCTTTATTTCTAAGCAGAGTAGAAAATTACCTCAGTAGAACAACTAGAAGGGTAGAGGGTGGGGAGGTACCGCAACAAAAATACCTTCCTCACTCAGGTGTTAGGTTCCTGAAGTCTCTAACTTGACTTCTAAAGAGAAGAAAGTAATGCTTAACCTAAGATAGAATATAGATACTTCAGATATATACATACATTAGATATATTCAATCTTTAGGTTAAGCATTACCTTCGAAGTAAAATTATTCCTTGGGGAGATAGCTTAATGCATTACTACCACTTTAGTATGAATTGGTGTACTGGTATCGCTTCATTTTGAAACAAGACACTTAGGTAGCACTAGTTTTGGCGGTGATGGGGAGAGGGATGGTGCTGAAATTGGGAAGAAGGTGGCAGGGAGCCCCATGGGCAAGTGCAGGAGGGGCCCAGCAATGGGAAATTGAGATGTAGGGAGATGTCAAGGATAAGTGTTTCTCATCCAGCTTGTTCCTGAGACCACCAAGCTTGATTTAATCTATCTACCCTGAGGACACTGGTGGTTCAGTGGTAGAAATCTTGCCTTCCATTCGAGACACCTGGGTTTAATTCCCAGCCAATGCACCTCATGCGCAGCCACCACTTGTCTGTCTTCAGTGGAGGCTCGTATGTTGCTATAACGCTGAACATGTTTCAGTGAAGCTTCCAGACTACGACAGACTAGGAGGAAAGGCCTGGTGATCTGCTTCTGAAATTTAGCCAATGAAAACCCTATGGACCACAATGGTGCGATCTGCAAACAATCATGGAGACAGAGCAGGACTGGGCAGCTTTTTGTTCTGTTGTGCACAGGGTCACCATGAATCAGGGGCTGACTCAATGGCAACTAACAACAACAATCCTCAATCTAGCTTAGGCCACACCGACTGCAGTCATCTAGAAAATCTCTGGCAATGCCACCCATTTGAGCCAACTTATACTATTTAAGAAGCCCTGGCAGCACACTGGTTAAGAGCTATGGCTGCTAACCAAAAGGTCAGTAGTTTGAATCCTCCAGCTGCTCCTTGGAAACCCTATGGGGCAGTTCTACTCTGTCCTATAGGGTCACTCTGAGTTGGAATCGACTCGATGGCAATGGGTTTGGTTTTTTTGTTTTATACTATTTAAACACACAGGGGCCAGGGTTCTGGGTTGGTCTTGCTCTTTAAAAAGTTCTGTGAGAATAAGCAAGTTGTTTCCTGCCTCTGGCCTTCCGTGTCCCCATCTATGTAATTTGTATATCCCCAGACTCTGTCACACAGTGGGGGCTTAACACGTTTCTGGGACAAATGAATGCAGGCTTGGTCTAGATGGTCTCCAAAGTTGCATCCAGCTAACATTCTTGGAAGAACCCACTTTCTGACAGCATCTCTCCACCTTCATCCCTCCTCACAGCTGTGTGTCGGGGAGTCCACTCAGTCTTGCCTTCCTTGGGCCTGTTCTGGCCCTTCTTTGCTACGGCAGGGAGCAGGGAGGGGTGTTTGGGCCATAGAGACAGACTCATATGGCACCAGGCCTGCAGCCCCATGTAAGTGCTGTGGGTTGGGGGATGGGAGGGAGGGTTGGAGCTATGTGGCTGGGTCTCTGACTCAACTCTGAGGGGGTGGATGTGCAGCAAGCAGCTCTCTCTATGACTCAGGACTGCCTGCCTTTCTCTATCCTTCCAAGACCTGAAGCCAGAGCTGGAGCCATATATTATTTATATGAGGAGCCGTGAGGGGCCATGATTGGAGGTTGTGCCTATCAATCTAAGGTGAAGAGGTACCACTGACTTCAGGAATTTGGGGTAAAGAGGTTTGGGGCCAGGACTCAGAGGCCCCAACCTGCCCTTCCCTGGACGCTTCCTACAGCTGATCGCCATCTCAACCCCCTACCCGGTTATGTCACGTCCCTCCTCCTCATGTCCCCGCTCCTCCAATTCTCTTTCTTAAGCTGCAGATGTCAAATGGGCAAGGGTAGTGGATGTTGCTTCACATTTCCTTTGCCCTTCTCTTCTGAGCCCCATTAATTAGGCCCATCAATGCTGGGTGTGCAGATGGCTTTCCATCTAAGCACACCAAGGGCACCCTGGGGCTGCCCTAGCCAAGCATCAGCCACATCAACAGGCATACAGAAGTTAAGCAGCTCTGTCCCAGGTCACACAGCCACATTGCTGGGAGTGGATTACATCACCACCTGTGAATAAAAGGGTCTCTGGACTGCTGCCCCTGGGCAATACCATGCCAAGGCCAGCCTGACTTAGGGATTTGGCCAATGGGCTTTCTGGAAATGCAGGAGTCAATTCTCGCACCGAAATGGATTTGAATCCCACATCTGCCACCCATTAGCTGTATGACCTTGGGCAAATCGCTTGTCCTCTCAGGCACATGTGGAAAGAAAGTGCTCTAAAGATTTCATCCCATCATGAGTATAATGCCCTTAGCACGATGCCTGCGACTAGCCGTGTCCATGAGAGAGTACTATCATGTCCTCCTTTTCCTCTTCTCATTTTCCTTTCTCCCCCTCCTCTTCCTTCTCCAACCTTGCTCCTAGTCAGCAAACACCACAGCCAGTACCATCGTTCCTTAACTTTATTTTCCTGCTCTGGTCACTTCCAACACTTTGGCACCCAAGTAAATCCTTCAGCTTTTGCTCCCTATGAGCCTTCCCCAGAAGCTCTTGAGGACCAGTGTTCTCTCTCCTCACACAATCTCTGTGCCTGCTCCTCTCCCTGAAGGTCTCTCTAGGGCCTCCTCTCTGGAGAATTTCCTCATGAGCTACACCAAAGCCAAGGAAGCAGACTCCCACAGGCCCTGGATGCTTTATTAAAGGAAATGCCACTCCAGAATCTGGCCAGACAATGAAGTGGATATGAAACATCTGTCTCACCCTATCAGAAAATGCCCATTTCAGAATCATGAGGTGCTAAGTTGGAAGAGCCCTCTGAGACCATCTTAACCCCTCCCCCACTCACACTGATTTTTCATTCAAGGAAATTGAGACCCAAAGAATGGGGTTAATTGCTCTAAGTCACCTGGGTTAGTAGTACCACAGCTGGAGACCAAACCCAGGCTTCTTAATTCACAATTTGGGAATATTTCTCCATATCCATATTCTTACACAAGAATCTAGGCCTTTCAGCACTTACTGTTGTGTAATAAACTTGAAGAGTGTTGGGAAAGGCTGTTGGCTCAGACACCTAAATTGGTTCCAACTAGGAATGTTAGGGAATACTTTTTAATGCTCTAAGAACATTTATTAACAACCGTAAGGGTAAACTCTCTGGGCTTTCCCTCTGGAAAATATAATTTCAGACCTAAGAAATAAAGGAAGGCTAGAAAGATGCCTTACATTGACATGGTCTTGCACTCTGACCTCACAGGTCACACAAAGGAAGAGGAGCCTGAGACCTAGGACAAGGTAATGCATCCAGGAGAAGGAGGGCAGGCCAGCTTGCTTGGCCCACTAAAGCAGAATACAGTATAATTATCCAATGTGGGGACTTTTGATTTTCTTCTAGTCACATCTGGCAGCTGTTCAGAGGCATTTCCCAGAGTGAATAGAAATTTAATCATGAAATTTAATCATGAAGTTGCTCTGAGCACACACAAGCCTGACCTCTTCATGCTGGAGGCCCCAGGCTCTGCCCTCTTCTCTTCTCTGTCTTCCTCCCTCCTTTGACTATCTCCTCCAGTGTCATGACTGCATACATCTATATGCTGATGGCTGCATACACAGACCTCAGCATTGTACGTCCAATTGTCTTCCTGACATCTGCACTCAGATGTCTAATGGACACTGAGCTCTTGCTCATCCTCATCCAAACACACCCTGCCTCCAATCTTCTCCTGTTGATACTGACTCCATCCTTCTATTGCTTAGGCCAGAACCCCACAGTCATCCTGGACTCCTCTCTCTCACACCCACATCCAGTCTGTCAGGAAATACTGTTGGTTCTACTTTCAAACCAGATGGACTGGGATCATCTCTCACCACTTCTGTTGCTACAAGTTTGTTTCATGCTCCTGTCATCTTCTGCCTGGATTGCTGCATTCACTTTCTAAATGGTCTTCTTGCTTCTGCCCTTGACACCTATAGACTATTCTCAACAGGTTGCCAAAATGGTCCTTTTAAAATGTAAGTCAGATCCTATCACACCTCTGCTCAAGGCCACCAGAGTCCTCCCACCTCTCTTGCTCAGAGTAAAAGTCAAACTCTGATCCTCTGCTACCCATCTCGTCTCGTCCCCTGTCCTTCCCCCTGGCTCACTCTGCACCAGCCACACTGCTCCTTTTACCTTGAAAGCTCTTTCTCCAGACACCTGCATGGATAATTCCTCACTTTTTTCACACCTTTGTTCAAATGTCCTCTTCTCAATAAAGCCCATCTTAATGAAAATAGCACCTACTTTCCCTGAAGCAGCACCCACCTTCCCGGCTCTCCAGCACCTTTGATCCCCCTTAGCCCATACTATTGTTTTCCCAAAGCACATATCACCGTCTAACATACTGTATAATTTCCTGATTTACTGTACTTGCTGCATTGTTCATTGCCTGAATTATTTCTCCCTAGAATATAAACTCATGAGGGCAGGGCGTTTTGTTTTGTCCACTAATATACCCAAGTGCCTAAAACAGTGCCTGACACATACTAGGCATGACTATAAATGATGTAGAACGAATGAATCATCCTTCCCGGTGGGAAATCCACTTCCTGAGAGGGAGGGGCACATGACTTGGTAAAGGCAAGAAGGAAAGACAAGAAATTTAAGGGGGGAAGGTTAAGGGAGATGAGTTTTAATGTGAGGAATATTTGGAGGGCAGCTGGGATGAATAAAGCATTTGTTGAGGGTAATGAGAGTTGATTCCTATAGGTTTAAAAGAGTCAACAATGATGTGTTATAGGTGAAAAGCCTTCTTTGATTCCTCTGAGGCTAGAAGAGTCCTTCCAAATTAAATATATGTCTGGGAATATATGCCTTATGATGACACTAGAACTAGAAAAATATACGAAGGACTTGGAGCAGGAGCCAGGGATACAGGATTTTCTAAAGAATCCCACGGGACTGGGAAGAAAATCCCGAAGCTATAAACTTCCTTGCACCAGGCAGTATCTAGACCCATAGTTGTAGGACCTAAAGGAAGAACTGTATGGAAGGAGAGAGCTACCTCTGAGACTAAGAATTACTGCTCCTATAATTTGTTATCCATAATATTGGTTGCTATCTGGGTGTGGGGTTATGCCATAACTGTGTGTTTTGTTTTGTTTTGTTTTTCCTTTTTTTTTTATATTGTACTTCAGGTGAAGACTTACAGAACAAATAGTTTCTCATGAAACAGTGGTACACATATTGTTTTATGACATTGGTTAACAACCCCACAACATGTCAACCCACTAACTTCTCAACCTTTTTTTTTTGGTGAAAATACACATAGCCAAAGATACACCATTTCAAAAATTTCTACATGAGCAGTTCAGTGACACTGACTACGCTCTTCCAATTGTGCTGCTATTCTCACTTAAGATGAAGGCTTACAGAACAAAACAGTTTCTCATTTAACAGTTACTACACGTGTTGCCCTATGACAATGGTTAACGATCTCACAACACATCAACAATATCCTTACTCAACCTTGGGTTCCCTATCACCGGCTTCCTTGTCCCCTTCTGCCTTCTGGCCCTTGTCACCAGACTACTGTACCTTATTAGTCCCATTTGGTTTTACGGGGCTGTCCCCTCGCAGGCTGAACGGTGAACCTTGGAGATAACTTTACCACTGAGCTAAAAGGGTGTCTGGCCATACTCTCGGGGTTTCTCCAGTCTCCTTTAGGCCAGTAAATCTGGTCTTTTTTTTTTTTTTGTGAGTTAGAATTATGTTCTACATCCTTCTCCAGTGCTGTCCAGAACCCTCTGTTGTGATCCTGGTCAGAGTAGTCAGTGGTGGTAGCTGGGCACCATCTAGCTGTACTGGACTCAGTCCAGTGGAGGCCTTGGTAGCTGTGGTCCATTAGTCCTTTGGACTAATCTTTTCCTTGTATCCTGCAGAACTGTGCTTT
The DNA here is from genome assembly GCA_030035585.1 of Dugong dugon. Taxonomy (NCBI): domain Eukaryota; kingdom Metazoa; phylum Chordata; class Mammalia; order Sirenia; family Dugongidae; genus Dugong; species Dugong dugon. The sequence goes on along the minus strand of CM057465.1, from coordinate 115,473,946 downwards.
TGAAACAAGCTTATCTAGGCTTCAATGTTATGGGCAGTGGTCAAGAAATTTGTGCTTGCTTTGATCTGGCTGTACCTGCTGTCTGTTTCTGAGAAAATAAACAGATCCAGCAAGCAAGGGCTTTAGCAGTGTCTGTGAGTGGTAAGTTATAATTAGACTAATGCAATGGTCTTTGTTGGAGACTAGGCCCTCCGAGTTCTTCTAGCAGGTGGTTTATGAAAGAGTGTCATTTGCTTGGGTGCCACAGTCTCTCCTATCCAACAGTGCTTTATAGTTTACAGTTGTTTTTTTTTTTTAAAATAAATGCTCTTACTTGGGCTTTTAAAACACACTGATGTAATAGCATCAAATCCCTTTGACCGATGAGGAAACTAAGTTTAGAGCATTTTGGTAACACTTGGTACATGAGCTACAGGAAGGAGAAGAAGCAGGACTCAACAACTCAGTTTTCTGACTTTAAGCCCACCCTTTTTTTATTCTCCCATACAGTCTTCCTGTCTTGGGTGAGGTTACGTTTGTTCTTTTTGTTCAGAAGCCATTAGTTATGTGAGAGAGGGGAGAAAGTAGTCCAGAAGTGAATGCAGGGTTTCTAGACACTTCCTCTTGCTCCTGATCACATACACTGGCCCCATCTTATCCTCAGACAATACTATTTTTAACACTCAAACTCCTCAATCCGTATCTGGCCTGACTCATGAAGGCTGGACAAGTGAGAAGCATCTCAGTGTGGGATGAAGGCAGGCTGGGAGGAGAAAGAGGTGCATTCTGGAAGGCGGGCTGATAATAATTTTTGTTTAGGTTAAAAAAAACCCAAAAAAACCCAACAACCCTATGGTTATTTAAAATATAAGTTACAGAAAAGTAAGGTTTGACCAAATCCTAACTGGTGGGAGTACATGGGAGGGGGCCATGTGAGATATGTAGGTTTATCAAAGGGCATCATGGGTTAAAGAGAGAGAGGAACTCTGGCACAGTGGGAAGTTAGTTGGACCAAAGCAGGAGCCTGGATTCCTGCTGTGTGGCCTGGGAAAGGCACCTCATCTCTCCATCATCACCTCTGTCATCAGTAGATTGGGATAGTAATTCTTGCTTGTCAAATTCACAGGGTAGTTTAGAGTTGAATGAGATGATAAATGCAAAAGCGAGTTGTAAATAGGAAACCATTATACAAATGTAAGGTTCTGCATGATAATTTTCATGTTCCTTTCTTGTCCTGCACCCTCCCTCTCTAACCCCCCAACATAGCCACTTTTTTCTGTAGAAGCTTTATACCCTAGAAAATGTTTTTTCTGTTTCTTTTAAAAACACGAATAGTTTAGGAGAAAATGGCAGGTTGAGTGATGGCTTGGGCCTTACCAATAGTGAGAGGAGCTCAGAGGACCCCTGGGACTGCAATGTGTCCTCTCTGCATTCAGGGGGAGCAGTTTGCTGTCACCTCCCTGGATTTTCCTGTGGTTGGGCTATCAGTCACTCTGCATATACTTTATGTGGCTTTGCACTGCTGTCCCAAAACTACACCCTCTGAGGGCAGGGCCTACCACTACTTCTTTCCTGTTTCTCTCTCCATGGTGCTCCCCTAGCTCAGAGCACTGCATGGTGCAAGCTCTAAGCACAGAGATTCTGCTCTTGAGATACAGGTGTGTAACTCATGGGCTTGGATAACACATGAGGCCAACTTAGGGCTCTTGCAGCCTGCAACATTGTGAGTGCTGGGCAGCAGTGGTTGTGGTGGGGAGGGAGGTACACAGCATAAGTAGGAAAACGGATTTTTTAAGACTGAGGTTTTTAATGATCTGAGGATTTACTGGAAGAAGTCAAGAGAGAGTGCATGTACACACACACACACACACACACACACACGAGACAAAGACAACCCAGGAATCTTGGAGACAGAGGGGCAACAGAATCTGGAGCTACAGGAAGATCAGGGATGTGGTGAAAGGTCGATGGGAGGGGAGATGTGTGGAAAGTGTAACAGCCTCCTTCCAAAGTCCATCTGTTGGAAGGGGAGCCAACAGGGGCTCCTAATCAGGGGGACTCAGGCAAATAAGACAACATCTCATTTTAACCCATTGCAGTAGACAGCGGGAGGGTAAGGGCACATGGGGGAGATGGAGATGGTGGTGGTTGGTAGGGTAGTTTCAAACATCTTAGATCAGAACTCTAAAGCGTCTGCTCCGTGCTGTTATTCAATAGCTCAGTGCATCAAGGTTTGTGTGCAAACATCACCAAGTCTCTTACTTAAGGAAAAATAATGACAAAAAATAAAAAATAAAATAAAACAACACATGTTAAAGACTAACTGTAAGAGGGATTGCCTATGGATAAAGAGAGAAGATTTGAACATGCCAGGTAACAAAAAGACATGTGCAGAAACTGTTAAAAACGGTATAGGAGGAAGCAACTCTTGGGAGGGGAACACAGCAGGAGGCCTTGGAGTGTAGGGGCTGAAGTTTTGTCTGAGGCCAGGGAGCCAGGGGCAGAATTGTGAGGGGGGGTGGCAGGGAATGGAGGAGAATCAGGCAGGTACAAGTGTAAGGTAACTGTGGTGTGTTCATGTGGGGGTGAGGTACTCATACAGAGTCTGCTTCCATGCAACCAGGAAGAAAAGCCTACCCAGAAGATCTCACCCAACCACCTGGCTCTTCAACTTCTCCAGACAAGAGGGGTGCCAGAAGGAGGCCTAACATGACTAGTTCGACTCTTCTCTCCAAATGAGCCTGGAGGAGGCCAGGCTGACTGCACGGGCAGCTAATGTTAAATTGAGATGGTGTCTATTCGATGTGAATCTAATGGGGCGGTCCTTGGGTGAGAGTGGGCCAAGGCTGACAATGCAGGCAAAGTTGTAACCTTAACTCCAGGCATGCACTTAGAGACAGTTGCTTTCCAAGATGCTATGTGAGTAGAAAGGCAAGAGCGGAAGGAGTCAGAGGTCTGGAGGTGAAGGTACAGGGTTAGAAGAAGTTTGGGTCCCTGCCCCAGAAGCTGCCCAGAAGTTGTAAATCTCCCTTCTTTTTCTCACTCCCTGATTCCCATAGCTGCATCCTCCTGTACAGTGTGAGTCATGCCAGGCTGATTGTAAGGGAAGAGAGAAAAAGATGCAGCAATCAAAACTTAAAAGGAAAGGGAAGTCCTAGCTCGTTCCAAAAGTTAAAAAAAAAAAAAAAAAAAAAAGAATCAAAACTTCTCAAAGTAAAGCAACAAGAAAAATTTTCTTTAAACCACTTTAAACAAACAAATAATAATTAAAAAAATAAAATAAAATAAGGAGGCAGGGAGGAGAAAATAAAATGAAGTAAAAAATAAACCGGGGAAAGACAAATGAGTGTTAGAGCAGGCACGGACAGTTAGGTACAGACGCCATGTACTTACGTTTACCTCGGTGATTGCTATATCAACAATGCTACCCACAACAATCAAGGCGTCAAATGTATTCCATGCATCACAGAAATAGTGCTGCATGGGGCAGAGAAGCCGAGGAAAAGAGAGAGAGAGGAGAGAGAGAGAGAGAAAAATAATAAAATAAAACAACAAACCAATAACAAAGGAGTAAAACAAAACAAAAAGGAAGAGGAAAAAAGAAAAAAAAAAAAAGCATGAAAGAAGGGAGAGAAGAGAAAAAAAATGAGAAAAGAAAGAGGTTACGTGGGCATATTAAATACTCTTACCACTCTACAGTTCTGGCGGCTCAAACCTGGGTAACCTGGTTTTCGCAGGGTGCAGAGGCCTGACAAAAGCTGGGTTAGTTGAAAAGGTTACGCTTGGCTGTGACCACCCTGGGAGGGGGCCGGGTGGCGCCTTCCACCGCCTGCTCCCTCTGTGCCTTTGGGACCAGCACAGCAGGGCAGAGCTGGGACCGTGAAAAAAAGGAGGAGAAGCTCCCGCTTTTTTTCCCCACAGGACGACGCAGGTGCAATAAAATGCATGACTGGAGGGGGGTAAAAACAGGAAATTAAAAAAAAAAAAAACTCAAAGGAGGTAAAGAGAGAGAGAGAGAGAGAATAAGAAAGAAGGAACTAGAGGAGGAAGGTAGGTAGGAGGAGGTTTCCTGGGGAGGGCAGAGTAATACTCACATTAGTCTCACTGAGAATGACGTCAATTATGCTGCCAATTACGATGAGGAAGTCAAAAACATTCCAGGGATCACTAAAGTAACCCTACATAAGGGAGGGGCAGGCAGGACGGGGATTAAAAAGGAAGATTAGATAGACAAGAACAGAGCAACATCACCATCAGAATCATTGTCCGGGCACCTCAGTGTTGCTGCTGGAGTCCGAGCGCCCACACAGTGGCCAGGAGCCCCGGAGGGGAGGGAAAGACAGGGAGGTGTCTAGTCCAACCCTCCTTTCTGCTCCACAGTCCCCGTCCTACAGATCCATCCCACCTTACCACCCTTCTTGAAGGGGCCCTTTCTACTTTCCGCTAGGGTCAGGGGTGGGCATGAGCGTGTGGCAGTGCAGACAGAACTGTTCAGGGATAGTTCTCTTTTTGGTCCATGTTCAGCATCTCCTACATCCCCACTTCTCTTCCACTGAAAGGGCCTATCTGGAGGGAGGGAATGCAGGTATATGACTGCTTACAGGTGAATGGGCTGTGGTCCTATGGGTGCTGCTGGGAATGAAAAAGGCACTGAAAACTGCAGCAGTCAGTGTGGGCCAGATGAGTGGCCAGGTCATCTGGGCTCAGAGGTAACTCATGTAAAGCTCAGAAGTAACAAGAGGATCGAATCATTCATAAGCTGGACTCCATACAGACTGAACCAGGGCGACCCTTACTCCTGTACTACACACAGCGGGTGTTTCAGGGGTAGTTCTGCCCTGGCAAAGGCTTTACTAAATGAAAGGAGACACAGCCAAGGGCAGTGTCAGGGTTTGGTAATGCAGGATGTGGCCCTAGACGGATGCCTCCAAAGCACTTTACCAACAACATCCTTCTGATATAGGGTCCTGCTGAAATGTAAATGTCCCTGAGAAGGGGTGTCAATCATTTCAATTCCAAAGTGAATAAGGTTATTGAAGCCTTTCCTGAGAACAATTTTGCTAGAGGTAGTCTGGGTAGAGGGATGGGGACACAGACTTCTTAGGAAGGAAATGAAGAAAGTGGTGCCATGGAGGAGAGATTCTGGAACAGAAAGGGAAGGCCAGTGTCCTGACTTCACCATTTTGTCGTGTACGCGTGGATTTGATTTGTTTTATGCCACATTTAGAAGAGGGAAGACATAAATGTTCTTAAAAGACTTTTTGAGGTACTTGGACAACTTGTCAACCAATGGCTAGGCTGTCCTGGCTAGAGGACCTTAGAGTCCTGGGTGGGTAGGCTTTTACAAAGAACTGGTGGGCTTCTTGGGTCCGGACCATTTGCCTTCTGGAAGGTGTGGGAGCCTAGAGAAGGATGCTCTGTGACCACCTGGGATATACACTCACAGTTCTGGAAAGTCCAGGAATAAGACAGTCATATTCCTCACGGGTAGAATGGGAAGGACTTAGTACTAAAAAGATTTGTCTTCTCTCAAATAGGACATTTGCTTCTTTAGTTTTTCAAGGAATATTCTGCAAAGGGGATAAAATGGGGCTGGGCCACATTTGCTCAGCAGGACCAGCATATTCCTGTTTTCTGAGACACTGGCTAGGGCTTCCAGGAGATGGAATTCTAGAGATTAGCAAGTGGGTATGAAAGCATTAAGGGTTCTCTGAGAGTCTCCCAGCTCTCTCTCCCCAGCATTCTTGATGGCTGCCAACTCTCCTTTTTATTTTTTACTCACAAGAGTCAAAAGTCTGTGTAATTCCATTTCTTCCTGGCTCTATCCAGCTCTTTTCACCTCCCCACGTCCCAGCCATGCCCTCTTTCCAGAGGGACAGCAAGACATGCTGTCCTAGAGCTGTTATTCTTAGTGTGGGAGGTCAGGTCACGGGGAAAGGGGCCTCTCGGTTCCCAGGCATTTCTGCCAAAAGAAAACAGAAACGCCATCGCGAAGGCTGTGACCAGCCAGACCGGGGAAGCAGAGGTTGTCCAGGGCGTGGGTTAGGTGAGGGTCAGCTTGAAACCATGACTTCCCTGTTGGCTCCCAGAGAATTTTCCTGAATATACCAGAGCCTCTGAGGCAGAGAGAGAGAGATCTCTCTCCCATTTAAGTCACATGCTATGAGCAGAAAACAACCAACTCTCTCCCAGGTTCTCAGATATCATAGGGCAACCAGAGAACACTGATTTTACAGGAAGGGAGGGAAAGAATGAAGACCCCAATGACCTGTACATCCGTGTGTGTTTTAAAATTAAATTTTGGAAAACACTGGAGGGAATGTCTCTAGATACTAATACCATCTCTGTGGGTGGTGCTCTTTCAGGAGGGAAGGGAAGAGGGGTCAAGGAAGAGAAGGGAGAGAAACAGGAACAAGAGCAGAGTTCAGGAAGATTCAGCACCTAGCCTAGAAAACATGGTAGCAAAACATTATTTGGGTCGGGGGCAGGAGGAGAGATAGGAAGGTAGGAGTCTGAGTGCTCCAGAAAAGAGAAACAACTGGAATCTTTTCATCCATCAGAGGGACCTGAAACAAAATGGGTAAGATGGACTTCGTCTGCAGCACCTCTGAGAGAGGAGAAAAGAGAAAGGAAGAAAGGCAGAGAGCAGGGCAGAGGCAACATGTTGAAAACCAGATAAACACACAGAGGTTAATTCCAGCAAGCGGCTGGCTGCTGTCGTGCACCTGGGGGAATGGCTGCAACTTAAAGGGACCCTGTCAACCTCCTGGCCGTGCATCGCTCGTCACCATTTCTCCTGGATTTCTTTGTGCACGTGTGGATGGAAGAAAGATAGAAGGCACTCAGCTCCTCATTGACCAAGGCCCTCTCCCAACCCTCAGCTCCACCGCCGGCTTCCATTGGATTGGCTGGCTCTGTTAGGGTTAGTGCCTGTGCATCGCCCTCACCCTCACCCTCACCAGGCAGTGTTACTGGAGGCTTTTGACTGACGTCTCTGTCCTGGTGCTACTGGGTGAGCCCAGTGCCAGGGCCTCCACTGGCTGAAGAGACCAACCAGTTATTGCCCAAGGGCCTCTACTGTACAGTCCCTAATGGGGTGCAGTGGACCCCTGAGGAGATGCACACACAGCTGGAAAGTGGAGGTCCTTTCCAAGAGTGTGATGGGTAACAGAATCCCTTTAAGAAGCAGCTTTTCATCCCGCCCCATCCACCCTCTTTCCCGCCCCTCTGCCCCAGGGCCCCATCAGTCCTCCAAGCCAGGACCGTGAAGATGTTTCAGACCCAGCTTTCATGTCTCCTTTCCCTTTGTCAGCCTCTTCCTCTCACCCTTTCAAAAGCCCCTTCCTCCCACCCACTCCACATCCATTCCAGAAACAAGCCCTATAGTCTCCATTTTAGTCAACAGGTTGTCTAAAGGAGACACTTGACCAAATCCCTAAGTGGGTAGGGCCTGGAAGGAACTACTTTTCCTGCATTGTCTCTCTGTCTGTCTTACACACACACCTATTTTTATCCACCCCCTCACTTGCTGGAAACCATTGGCAATAGGAGTCTTAGGGGTATGTGGAGGAGAGAGGGTGGGAAAAAAAATCATAGACTTTTTCTCTTAGAAAATCAGTTAATTATACCTGTCACTCTTTCTTTCCCTGGTGAATGGGGCCCAAATGGTGGGGTAGATGTCAGGGCTGGGGGAAGGGTTTTCTTGGCTCTCCCTGAAGTGGTGAACCAAACCTCTTAATGTCCAACTCCTCAGAGCTGAGCAGGGCTGACCATCCAGAAGGGGCTGTGTTTTCGGGGCAGGACGATTTTCCCTCACCATTCCTAAATTCTACAGATTTGGTAGATTTCCCATTTCAAGGTCCCGGCCTTTGGGGATGAGGTCAGGAATGTGGGGCTTTCCTCTCATCCCCCTGGGGAAGGTCTCATGTTCCTCCATCTGGGCTAATGGGCAGCCCTGCCTGCTGATCTGCAGTTGCGCATCCCCTAGGCCAGCATTCCTTCTCCTGATTACTGCTGAGCCTCGACTCACTGGCTGATGTGGGTTGAGAAAATGCAGACCAAACTGATATCAGCTTCAGCAAATCATTATTAGGAATGAAAAACTGCTCCAAAAGCATCAAACAATGCCTTTCACATGCACATAAATTTTGGATTTTCCTCTCTTTTGGATTATCTGTGCCCTGATTCACCTCCATCATCGAAGATATTCCAAGTTGAAAGAGGCAGTATGTGTAGTGGTTAAGAGCATGACCTCTGGAGGTAGACTATTGGGATTCAAATTCTACCTCTGCCACTTACTTGCTTAAGCATATCACTTAACCTCTCTGTGCCTCAGCTTCACCACCTATAAAATGGGATAACCACAGGGTTACAGTGAAGATTAAAGGAGACAACATGGGGAAAGCACCCTCTGACTCGTCTGTAGTGAGCACTAAGTAAACCAAAAAAACCAAACCCGTTGCCATCGAGTCGATTCCGACTCATAGTGACCGCATAGGACAGAGTAGAACTGCCCTGTAGAGTTTCCAAGGAGCAGCTGGTGGATTTGAACCGCCAGCCTTTTGGTTAGCAGCCGTAGCTCGCTGTAGCTCTTAACCACTGTGCAACCAGGGCTCCAAGCACTAAGTAATCACTAAAAAACAAAAACAAAACAAACAAACCAACCCGTTGCCGTCAAGTTGATAGTTAGAGCTAAGTATTTAAGCCACTCGGTGGAGGTAGGGCCTAAGGAAGGAGGACGGGGGCAAAGATGGCTTGAATTCAGCCAGGGAAGGGGATCCCTGAAAGACAGCAAAAGTTCCCAGCTTGAGTGAACAAGCATTTGAGAGAAGGTATTTGAGGTTTGCAGCTGGGCCAAGTTGTTTGTGGTGGGGTGGGGGAAGCCCGTGTCCAGTTCCCAGAAGCATTGATCTTTCCTGGGTTCCAGGCTGTGGAACTGAAAGGTGGGGGAGAGTTGAATAAACCGGGGAGAGGAGCTGAATCCAGCTGGCAGCAGCAGTGGCGATGCCTCCGAGTGTGTCTGTGAAGAGTTGATCCCATGGAATATGGAACACAATGGTAACTGACACCAAGCAGAGATAATATAAATTGTATTACATTAGGATGCCATTTAGACATAACAGTAATCATGGAAATTAGTGGTGTCTAATGGAGAAGGCATAACTGGAGCACACAGCTGCTCGAAGGGCCCCTGGCAGCCTGGGAGGGAGTGAGGATTTCTGCATTTTCTGTCAGCTCCGTTCCTGTGATTTGTTAATTCAGAAGTGCCTAGAGGCACACACGGTACAGATAGCTCCAGACCTAGGGAGAAGAGCAGGAGCAGGCAGTGGGGTGGTGGTTGTGGCTCCCGTTCAAGTGAGTCCATCCTTGCCCCCATGAAAGAAGGCCCAAGGTGGTTGGTGGTGATGGGGTGGGGGCACTCTTCTCTTTTAACTGGACACTTTGTCTGCTCCTTTTTTTTTTTTCTTCCCCTGAATTAAGCTAAAAACTAGTTGCCAATAAGTTGACTCTGACTCATGGAGACCCCATGTGTGTCAGAATAGAGCTGTGCTCCATAGGGTTTTTAACGGCCTTTTTTTTTTTTTAAGAAGTAGATCACCAGGACTTTCTTCCAAGGTGCCTCTGGGTGAACGCAAACCTCCAACCTTTTGGTTAGCAGCTGAGTGTGTTAACCACGACTTAGGAGTTAAAACTGCAGCCATTATTCCCTGTCTTTGAGTATAAAGAATGTGACCCAGCTGGAGTGACAAGGACTCACAAGGACACATCAACTGGACCCTGAAGTACGAAAACAATAGCTAGGACAACTTGGAAAACATCTTTTAGGAGACCTTTCACGTAAATAAGTACTTAGAGCACAAAAAACTCACATATTTTCCATTCTTTTCTTTTTCTACTAGCATTTAGTAAATAATAAGATTTGTTGGACCAATGAAGACCCTCCTGACTGTTCCTACCAAAACTTATACCAATGATTATTAAGAAGTTCAAAATGTAGAATCACGGTGATCTAGCCAATCTTTTTAGCCAATCTGTGAAAATGTGAAGCTTTTAATGATTTTACCCATTTGTAATGTCAATATATACTGATGATTCTGTAACATCCTCAGACTCCGGCAGACACGGCTCTGGCAGCATGCTTGTCTGTTTCCCACTTTTGCCTCATGGAACATATGCTGAATAAAATCTTCCTTCTTGCTTTACTATAACTCTGTGGTGATTTTACCCTAGGACAACCGTTTGCACCACCCAGGGACTCCAGAATTAAGCTAGTTGTTACTTTTTCCTCACTAGGAAAGTTTCAAAGGCCTTTATTCATTTATTCACTCATTCATTTATTCACCTCACTAACACATAATGAGCACTTACTAGACGCCAGGAACTCTGCAAGACCTGGGCATACAAAGATGAGTCAGACCTCTTGAAGCCTATGGTTTCCCACTGGGAGCAGATGAATGCTCGGAGTTATGGGCTGAGCGCCTTCTGGAGGCCTCAGGAGGTTCTCGTTCTGCCTCAGTTTGCACCTGGGTAGATTGCGGGATCCCAATAGCTGCTTCATGCTACTAACGCTGGAATAATTGAGCCAATTTCTGCAAAGGACTCCTCCAAGGACCAGAGGGTTAAAGGGATATATCCCTGAAGCGGGGCAAGGCTGCAGGACACACGGCAATCTATGCAGGCAACTTCAAGTTAAAATGAACATAACAAGGAGCTTTCTCGTAGGAGAAGGAAAAGCAGAGAATAGGCAGCCTTGGGAGTGTGTAGAACCAGGAGGAGCAGCCCAGTCCCTTTGTTTTGGTAAGGAGTTTAAACCTGTGGCAACCTCCTCCCACCTGCCTGCCTCCAATGCAGCTGACCCAGGCCCTGAGAGAGCGTTCCTAAACCCAAGTCTGACAATTCCCTGCCTTGCTTAAAACCTCTTCAATGGTCCCGCTGTCCATCTTACCTCCCTCTTACCCCAGTCCCCATCTCCTTCCTGACCAAACCGGCTGCTCCCTCCTTAGCAACAGGGCAGGTATGACCCACTGAGCTCATTAGAGCTAGTGATCTGCCCCCATTTTATTTATTTTTCCCAGAACAGTAAGATAATTTATTTTGTTTTAAGCCACCAAGTGTGTGAGAATTTGTTACAGCAGCTATAGAAAACTAATAAACTAATATTTGTTGAGCATTTTTTTGTGTCTATATTCATGAGGATATTGGTCTGTAATTTTTTTTTTCAAATGCTTTTTCTTTTTTTTATTGTACTTTAGATGCAAGTTTACAGAACAAATGGTTTCTCATTAAACAGTTAGTACATATATTGTTTTATGACAATGGTTAACAACCCCACGACATGTCAACACTGTCCCTTCTCAACCTTGGGTTCCCTATTACCAGCATTCCTGTCCCCTCCTGCCTTCTAGTCCTTGTCCCTGGACTGTTGTGCCCCATTAGTCTCGTTTTGTTTTATGGCCTGTCCCCACTTTAGTGAACAAGATATAAATGCAATAATCTCCCGCCTTCACTTCCAAAGATGAGCCTCGACGTGTGCGGGCAAGTTACCTAACCTCTCCATGCCTCAGCCTCCTTATCAGTAAGATGGGGATAATAAGAGTACGAACCTTCACAGGGTTCTGTTAGGATTAAACCAGTTGCTGTAGAATCAATTCTAACTCATGGCGACCCCACGTGTGTCAGAGTAGAACTGTGCCCCACAGGGTTTTCAGTGGCTGATTTTTCAGAAGTAGATCACCAGGCCTTTCTTCCAAGGTGTCTCTGGGTGGACTTGAACCTTCAACCTTTCGTGGTTAGCAGCCGAGTGCATTAACCATTTGCACCACCCAGGTACTCCTTGTGAGGATTAGTTGAATTAGTACATGAGAAGTACCTACAGAGCCCGGCACAGAGCAAGTGCTCAATGCAGGCTGGTTGCTACGATTGTTACTATTATTGTGGATGCTGTTAATTTTGTACTCACTGAGAAGCTACCTTCTCTTGGCCTTGCTGGTTGCCTCCCGGCACTGCCCAGCAGCCTCTTGCATCTTGGAAGGCCCTTCCTACCCCTAAAACTGGACTATTTAGAGCAGTGGCTGGAAGCACTGGCCATGCCTCCAGCCTGAGTTGGTTGGGGTTCACACCACAGCACCCTGTGGGCTTGGGAGTCGCCCTTCCCTTTATCAGGCTGTGTGCATTCCAGTTTCCTTCCCAGCGGCAGGGATGGAGACAGAGAACCACAATATACTTTCCCACCGAGCTTTTTTACACAGCATGAATAATTTTCCACATTAAATAATTAAATGTAATAGCTAATACTACCCTTCCCACATGAAGGCTTTATGCAAGTCATAGAATTATTTTTTATCATTCATAGTGACTTTAAAGCTCTCAAGCGCCAGGCATGAAAGAAGCCTGTCACAATGTTGTAACAATATGCAAATCCCTGGGTACAAGAGCTGTGGTGGGGAGGCCCCTCCCTGACCAAGCCCATTTGTGCCTGTCTGCCATGCACTGTTCAGAATCAGGTACCCTGTGGACACTCCACAAATAAATAATAATCAGGGTAATGCCAACTCACCAAGCAGGCAGCAGCTATCCCACACAGCACAAACCTCTTGATTCAGTGCTAATATTGGAGGGCAAAGGGGCTGGGTGGAGTTATTACATTTCATCCGCTAACTGCCTCCCTTCCTTCTCTTTCCCTTCCCTTCTCTTTTTAACATGTTATATTGCTGTTGCGTTGTTGTGTTGATTCCGACTCATAGCGACCCTATAGGACAGAGTGGAACTGCCCCATAAGGTTTCCCAGGCTGAAATCTTTAGGGGCGCAGATCACTGAGTCTTTACTATCACAGAGTGGCTGGCGGGTTCGCACCACTGACCTTTTGGTTGGCAGCTGATCTCTTTAACCATTGTGCCACCAGGGCTCCTTTTATGTTGCATTTGTAGTGGATTTCTGGTTTTAGGGGGTTCCACGGATGGCGGGAGACACTGCGGTTTCTTAATAGTGTAGATAAATAGGTTTCAACTAAAATTGAATAAAGAGGCTAAATAAAGTCTTAACCAGTAAACTAGCTGCCACGGAGTTGATTCTGACTCATGGCAACCCCATGTGTGTCAGAGTAGAACTGTGCTCCACAGGGTTTTCACTGGCTAATTTTTTGAAAGTAGACTGCCAGGCCTTTCTTCTGAAGTGCCTAGGAGTGGACTTAAACCCTCAGCCTTTCGGTTAGCAGCTGAGTGAGCTGACCATTTGCACGACCCAGAGACTCCACCTTAGCCTAAGGTTGTTAGTTGCCGTCAAGTTGATTCCGACTCATGGTGACCCCATGTGTACAGAGTAGAACTGCGTCATAGGGTTTTCAAGGCTGTGACTTTTCAGAAGCAGATTGCCAGGCCTGTCTTCCGAGGTGCCTCTGGGTGCATTCAAACTGCCAAACCTTCAGCTAGTAGTCGAGCGTTTAACTATTTGCGCCACCCAGGGACTCGGTTCTCAGTGTGGGGGGGTGGCACTGCCCTCTAGGGGGTGTTTTGGAAATTTATAGGAGCATCACAATGATTCCTAGGGGCAAAATGGCATTTAGTGGGTGGGGACAAGGATGCCAAATGCCCTGCAATACCTGGGACAAATTGTGCCTAGTGAAGAATTATCTGTATGTCCTGTATGACTTTAGACAGTCACACAGACATGAACGAAGGACACCATATTCAAATAAGTCTTGTCAGTCACTGATCTTAACACTAGTTTTTATTTTAAGGTCCCTCACACCTCTGCAGTTTCATTTCCCCCACTTTTAATATGGAATGACTTTAATTACTTCTACTAAACTCAAACTTTCCCCCATTATATTACAGCTAAGGAATTATATCAAGTTATTTTATTTTTCTACATTATGTGAAAGATGTGAATTTTGTATACACACAAATATAAATTTCCTATGAATTTTATTTTAGGAAAATTAATGAGGTATTACAAAATGCTTGTTACTAAAAGAAGGGTTTGGGTTGGATAGGGTTGAAAACCACTAGCCTAAAAGAATGTCTAAGTTTCATTACAATTTTTAGAAAGGAAATATTATTGCTTGATCGTGAGGTTTTTAAGGTTGAATTCCCCAGGTCAGTGAAGAAACTGAAAATCATACGTTCCAAGGTATTTCACTTTTCTAACACTGAGCATTGGCCAATAACCAGTGCCTGAAGATAAGCCGAGTCTTAGTGTCCATTGAACAATTACCCATAAAAGGTATTCCTCTTATAAGCATCTCCCAAAGTGTGTTCTGTGGAACACGAGTTCTGTGAAATGTTAATTGGTATTATAAAAAACCCAACAAAACAAACAAATACACCAAAAAAGCCAGAGTTCTGTCCTTCAATGAGTCTGGAAATGTGGAATCCCATAACTTTTACTCCAGAGCTTTGATCTGGAAAAATGTCAGGATGTATCACATATTAAGGTCTTTGTGCTAATGAAACCTGTCTAATTACACTGAAGCCAGTATTTCCCTAATCTATGTGACCATAGAAGGAGCCCTAGTGGTGCAACAGTTAAGTGCTTGGCTGTTAACTCAAAGGTTGGTGGTTCGAACCCACCCAGCTACTTTGAAGGAGAAGGACCTGGCAATTTGTTTATAAAGATTACAGCCAAGAAAACCCAAGTGGACAGTTCTACTCTGTCACGTGGGGTTGCTATACGTCGGAATCGACTGGACAGCACCCAACAAGGACAACATGTGACCATGGAACGAGGTCCTGCCAAACACCATCCCAGATGATGGCTATAAAGGTGTCAAGAGGCCACTTCCTTCACTTTCCATCTCCGCTTTCCCTCCAGTGGTATAGCAGGGATCTCTGTGAAGAGTGGCAAACTCTTGGGGGTGGGGTGGAGGAGTTTCCTTCTAGAATGTTAGCGCTTATAATTGAGGGGCTGGAATAGATACACATGATAGGTACATCATAGGTACAAGGGGTTCCTGTGTTAGCATCTGGAGAGATATAAAGATATAAGAGTGGTGAGTCCCTGGGTGGTGCAAATGATTAACATTCTTGGCTGCTAAACAAATGGTTGAAGGTTTGAGTTTACCCAGAGGCACTCGGAAGAAAGCCCTGGTGATCAAGTTCCAAAAATCAGGCATAGAAAAATTCTACAGAGCATAGTTCTACTCTGACACACATGGGGTCGCCATGAGTTGGAATCGACTCAGCGGCAACTGGTTTGGCTTTTGGTATAAAGATGGATAAGAGATAGTCCTGCTCAAAGACTCTCCAGTCTTGTTGGAAGGATAAGGTATTTCCCTCCAGAGCTCTGAGTAAGTGCCAGAAAGGAGAAGAAAGTGCACTGAGAATTCAGAGGTGGCAGAGACCACATTTTGCTGGGCAGATCTGGGAAGGCAACTTGAAGGACACAGCATCTGAGCTGGCCCTGGAAGTACGGTTGTTGTTGTTGTTAGGTGCTGTAGAGTAGATTTTCCACTCATAGAGACTCCATGTGACAGAGCAGAACTGCCCCACAGGGTTTCCTAGGCTGTAATCTTTACAGGAGCAATCACAAGGTCTTTCTCTCATGGAGCTGCTTGGTGGGTTTGAGCCACCAACCTTCTGGTTAGTAGGCAAGCGCTTAACCGTTGCAACACCAGGGCTTTTTGGAAGGATGGTATAGGTACTTTATCATCTATTGCATGGAAAAGATGAATAGTGATTGTCCATTCTACATAAAGTCCAGGGCAGGGGTAGGAGACTAGGGGGAGACGAGGGCTGCAAAGTTAGACTTGGGCCAGCATGTAAAGTTCTTAAATTTAAGACAGAGGACTAGCCTCTGTGGAGAGTGAGGGCCAATGCAGATGTCCATGCTAGGCTCTGGGGTGATTAATCTGGTGGTGGTGTTCAGAACTAATCAGAACCATGAAGAATAATGAGGATGCTTCTACTAGTGGCTGATGGGAAGAAAGGAAAGGATGGATGGGAAAGATAATGCAAAGCAAGGGTCAACAATCTTGATTCTTGAATGTGACCTAATCGTAATCCTTATCATTTCATTTCAAATTCTAAATCCTTGGCCCCACTAGAATGCCATTCCCTTTTTCTTCAGTCAACACTTTGGGCTGTTCTTGGCCATGCTCCTAAAGAGCTAGGATGACCAGAGAGCAGTGACCAAGACCCAGATTCCTGGAATGGATTTCAAGACATTTCCCTATGCTTTTAATGACCATATGGAGATGAAAAACTCTTCCCTCAAAAAGGAGTCCAAGAGCTGTGTATTTCCTGCTGGTGGCCAGGGTGTCCCCAGTTGGCTGAAAGTAGCCATTGAGCTCTGAAGATGTTCCCCGAGACCCCACAGAAGGTCCACCAGGACATGGAGAACTGAGCAAGCCAGACTTACTACCCCTCACCTGAAAGTACTTGTCACTTCAGACTTGGAAAGGAAATCTACAAAGTCCAAACCAATCCAAGGAAACATGGGGGCCAAAGACAGCACAGTCAAATGAGAGGCAGAGGGGAAACAAGGAGCCTCACAGGACACAGAGGACATAGAAATGGAGCGATGACATTAATTTCCAGAGAGTTGTTGAGAATGGCTTGCTTTCATTTTAGCTCTGGTTTTCCTACAATAGTATTGCTATAAGGAAGAAACTTAACATTTGCTGAGGACCCACTAAGTGCATGGCAACATCCCAGCCTATTTACATTTGTTGTTTCAATGGGGTGTAATGGAAAGAGTTTGGTTTTTGAATCTACTACACCTTGATTAAAATCCTAGGGTTGTTATGATGATTAAATGAGTTAATGTTTGTTAAGGTGTATATAAGAGTAAGAGGCATCTAATAAGCACTATACAAGTGTTTGTTAAAAAACAAAACAAAACAAGACCAAAAAATAAATAAAAAACCAAAAAAAAAAAAAAAAAAAAAAAAACTAGCTCTGTGGTCTTGAACCCATTGCTCAGCCTTTCTCTGCTCTTCAGTTTCCTCAGGTGTAAAATGGGAGACCATAATACTTGTCTTACGGATTGAATGAGATAATGTAAAATACGTAACCCAACGCCTGATTTATCATAGACACTTAATACACGTTATTGACTTCCCTCCTTGCTTCTGAATGTTACTTAACTAAACTTAATTTGAGGCATTGGAATTGATCAATTGGTTAATGTGTTTATCGATTGTTCAGGTAGGAATATGAGTACTAGGCTGAACAGCACGGTTTCCAGTGATTAGTGAGATGATGTACACCGGGATTCCACAAGACCCAAGAATGGGCCAAAGTCAGGGAGGTCCATTCTTTAAAAGGCAAAGTTAGCAAGTGTGGACTAACCAGTCTACTTGTATTCACTGTTGTGCCCCCTGTACCAAGCATACTGTCTAGTATACGGGGTGCTCAATAAAATATCTGTTGGGTTGTTAGTGAATTTTAGCCCCCAACAAAACACTAGCAAAAGACATACAGGGAAAGAATTCCTGAAATAAATAATATGAAGAATGACAAGGCTTAGGGGACAGAGGAAAGACAGGAAATGCTGAATAACTGAGCTAAAATCTTGTAAGGCCCAGTAATGAGTTGCATTAGCCATAGAAAAGGCTGAGTGATAGTTTTAGATATTAGTATAGCATGGTTTATACTATATCTTATGCAATCCAACTTCAAGGATGCATTAAAATGAGCCTCGAAATTATATTATGGTGTTAGGAAGAAATCCGGCTGAAGAGGTAGAATAAATTAGCTCAGGGTAAGAGAGGACAGAACACGAGAATTGCAACAGGATTCATTTGAAAATGATAATGGACAAGAAGGGCACAATAAGACAGGAGCTGAAGTTCCTTCTGTACTGAGTTAGAGGGCTGGGTGCAAACTCCCCATGCCTAGGGATTCTGCCATGTTTCATCCGGGTGGCACTTCCCCCAGAAACCTTAGTTACTTCTTAGACATGATCTCATTCAGTCTCGCCATGGTCTGCTAAGCCAGTTTTCCTATTTTACAGAGAAACTGAGACATGGAGAAAGCAAGAGCTTGTATGAGCTACCTATTCCCCACCCTCTCACTCACCAGCTAATTTAAGGTGATGAGATGGGATCTCGGCTTCCTGGTTCTCAATCTACCAGAATTTTCTCTCTTATCAAGACCTAGGGGCATTAGATGATCAAGCAAAGAAATAATGCAAAATCTGATTTTGTAAAAAACTAAGCCTCACAAAAATGATTGCACCCTGCAAAAATGTATGGTTGACCTAAACTTGTTAATGAAAAAAACCAAACTCATTGCCGTTGGGTAGATGCCAACTCATAGCGAACCTATAGGACAGAGTAGAACTGCCCCATAGGGTTTCCAAGGTGAAGCTGGTGGATTCGAACTGCCAACCTTCTGTTAGCAGCCGAGTTCTTATTCATTGTGCCACCAGGGCTCTTACTGGCAAGTAGTATAGTTACAGCCAGAGGTAAAGTTGAGAGAGAAAGGAGATTTCAGCCAGTAATGTAATTATCTGGTAGAAATAAACCAAGTTTCTAAAAGATTCTTGCTTTCAAAGAAAAGGAAATGGCCCTGGTGTGAATGCTTTTCTACCGGTCATCTCACTTTCCCCTTCCTTCTCTGGGGCCTTTACTGTGCTCTAAAGAAAGAGTCCTGACATTTCTACCATCCTATGGAAAAGGAGGGGAAATCAGTGTCTCTCCTGCTCTCCTGATGGAATCATGCCCACTGGGTCTTTCTGAACCTTCAGATTCCAGGACTGGGGCATTTAGAGAAATTCTGGTCCTGTCATTCTTCTCACTCCATCTGCCCCAGGCTGCCCCAGGCTGCCCCAGGGCTCCTATGAAGCAGCTCAGGACACAGTATCGTTTGCTGAACCTCTTCTTATACTGACTAGTGGCTTGTCTCATACAGGCTCACGCATCCCTTTCTCCTGTGGCTTTGTTTCTGTCAGACTAAGCAACGTTTGGGGGCAGTGGTAGTTCGGTGGTAGAATTCTCACCTTCCATGAAAGGAGACTCAGGTTAGATTCCCAGCCAAGTCAATGCACCTCACCACAGCCACTGCCCATCTGTCAGTGGAGGCTTGTATTTTGCTATGAAGCTGAACGGGTTTCAGCCGAGCTTCTAGACTAAGACGAACTAGGAAGAAAGGCCTAGTGATCTACTTCCAAACATCAGCCAATGAAAGCCCTGTGGATCACAATGGCTATTCCCCTTATGCATGGGATCCCTATGAGTCAGGAACCAACTCCGTGGCAGCTAACAACAAAAAAGTAACATTTAGGAACCTAACTGTTGCCTTTGCTGGGAGACATCAACATGTCTGATTTTGAAAGTTAATGGGAAGACACATTCTAAATACTGTCACATTGGCCTGGGTAGGAAAGTAGGCCCTGCTCACAGCTGGTAAAAATGTTTCTCTCCCCTGGATCAAACAAGTAAATTTCTTAACTGACTTGAGGCTTGAGTTGTGTGCTGAGGTTGCTACCCTAACTTCTCCACCTACCGGGTTAATCTCAGAACCCTGGCCCTTTTCCTGGGGAGCAGCTTGTTCATGGAGGACGAGAACTCTAATGCCCAAAGCACTGAGCCTGAAGAATTTGTACCCTCAGCTTTAGAAGCCCCCTTCTCATATGGATACCCCTGAAGAGCTCCGAGCTGGCTGGAGGATGTGGCTCATAAAGTTGTTAGATTATGTGAAGAAAGTTACTTGCAAAGGGAAACCAGAGACTGGATCTTTTTTTTTTTTTTTAAATTGTGCTTTAAGTGAAAGTTTACAATTCAAGTTAGTCTCTCATACAAAAATTTCTACATACATTGTTATGTGACCCTAGTTGCTCTCCCTATACTGTGACAGCGCACCTCTCCTTTCCACCCGGGATTTCCCGTGTCCATTCAACCAGCTCCTGACCCTCTCTGCCTTTTTTTATTTTTTTAAATTGTACTTTAGATGAAGGTTTATAGAACAAATAGTTTCTCATTAAACAGTTAGTATATGTATTGTTTTACGACATTGGTTAACAACCCCACGATATGTCAACACTCTCCCTTCTTGACCTTGGGTTCTCTATTACCAGCTTTCCTGTCCCCTCCTGCCTTCTAGTCCTCGTCCTGGGCTGTTGTGCCCACCCTCTGCTTTCTTATTTTGCCTCCGGACAGGAGCTGCCCATTTAGTCTCATGTATCTACTTGAGCTGAGAAGTACACTCTTCACAAGTACCGTTTTATGTCCCATAGCGGAGACTGGATCTTTAAGGAAAGACAGTTTTAGAGTGGATAGAGTGAACAAAGTAGACTGAGAAACTCGGGCTGCTGAGTTTCTTTGCTGAAGCAAGTGCTCTTCCGGAGTGCTCCCTATGCACCCACCTCCTCGTTCCAGCTTTCCCATTCTGCCTGTGCATCTGGGAACTGAGAGTCTCGACCCAGCCCTAGTCTGTCCCGTTTGACACAAGCCCAGTGAAAAGAAGGTAGCCAGCGATGACCCTTTCTATCCTGACCACATCCTCAGGGTATCCCCTAAAGCTCCCCACCTTGGCAGGGCCTGTGTCCACATATGTCAGGGCCAACAATCATTCCCAAGAACAAAGACCATTCCTAAGAACAACACAGTATGTGGTGAAAAGATTGTTCTGAAGGCCATTGGAAGCCATGTGATGACCAGTAGCTCACATTAGAAATAGAGGAAGCCTGCCTTCATGCATAGAGAGTCCAAGGCCAGCAACACCATCTCTCAGGCTCAGAGACTGCCGAGATGTAGAGCAGACTGGTCCTGCTCAAGAATTCCATGGTGCTGGCCATCAAGAGGACCATTCAGGAGTCCCCGGTTCTTCCTTGTCGCAGATCAGCTGTTGCTCACGTGGGTGAGACCTGAGCAAGGCCAGGTGCTGTGGGGAGTGGTCCCAACAAAGACAGCGCATTTGATCCTTCATGGTCCTGTGCAGCTCTGATTCTGGTAGCCTCTCATTAACCAGGCTGCCTGCTAGTTATGACTCATCCCTAGTTCTGAGCCGAGGGAAACTCTGAGGGGCCCATTGATGCAGTCTTCAGGGCAACAGGCTAAGAGATAGAGGAGCTTGGCTCCTTGTCAGCATCTGCCATTGCTGTAACCTCACCCTCTTTCTGCCTCTCTGCTCTCTAAGAAGCCACGGCTCCATTGTCTTCATATCCTCTATCCTGAAAGATAATGTTGGCCTCAAAAAAGACCTTCAAGCAGGGAAAATACAGTGGCAGCTGAATTATTGCCCCGTTGTTAACTGACATTCTGTAAGTATTGGCTAAATTCTCTGTGGTTGGGGGCAGGCTGAAGGAGTCATGGCTCCAGATAACTTAGGTGACTTGCTGTGAGGCATACTGGGGCCTAGCCATAGAAGCCAGTTGGCGGGGAGGGGGGGTGGTGAGGCTGCTGGCAGAGCTGGAGCTGGGGAAATGACATGGCTGGAAGGTTAACCTCCACTTTGGAGGTGGTATCAAGG
Source organism: Dugong dugon (assembly GCA_030035585.1). Taxonomy (NCBI): domain Eukaryota; kingdom Metazoa; phylum Chordata; class Mammalia; order Sirenia; family Dugongidae; genus Dugong; species Dugong dugon. The sequence continues at coordinate 115,452,559 of CM057465.1, read as the reverse complement.
CTATTAGGTAGCAAGTCCCTGGCCAGCAACTGGGATGTATAAAGGCAAGGTTCTGTACTTCTAGGGTAAGGCTCAGACAAGAATCAGGTAGAGGATTCGCGATCTCAGATTTCAGTTTCACTGGGGCACTAAAATGTTTATCAGGATACCCAGTCAGAAGTCCAATGGACTGGGAGAAGAGTAGCTGAGTGTCCCAGGGCCCACCATAGGCACACCTTTTATCGGGTCTAGAGCAGCAAGACTAATTCCAGACCATACCTGGGAGTGGGAACTTCTAAAGCACTCCTGCCTTAGTTAGGATCAGTTCAGGAACTGAATGGGAAAGAATCTGCAGGGGAAGGGCCTTAGCACTTGCCCCTGACAAGGCCTGAAGAAATCTAGGGATGACTGGGAGAACGAACGGGGGTAAAAAAGCCAAAACCTTTTGCCATTGAGTCGATTCCAACTCATAGTGACCCGTAGAACTGCCCCACAGGGTTTCCAAGGAGTGGCTGGTGGATTCAAACTGCTGACCTTTTAGTTAGCAGCTGAGCTCTTAACCACCGTGCCAACAGGGCTCCAACAGAGTCAGGAGAAAATCCACACTGGGACTGGAGATCCTAGGGCAAGAGATTGTCTTATCTCGCCAGGAGGGGTGCCCCTATTTGAGTCCAGCAGAAAATTACCCGCTGGAGAAAGGGTAACAGTGGGTGAGATAAACCATCTGGCTTAACGGAAGCCAGAGCAGCTGTGCTGAAGAAGCCAAGGCAGGTAGATAGAGGATACTAGATACTGGAAATTTCATGGAGAAGAAGCCTTGTTCACTCTGAGACACATGGGGTTGCCATGAGTTGGAATCAACTCAACCACTAGCCACTGTGGCTATTTAAATACAAACAAATTAAATAAAATTAAATTCAATTACTCAGTTGCACTAGCTACATTTCAAGGGCTCAGTAGCCACAGATATAGAACATTTTCATTTATTGTAAAAGTTCTATTGGATGGTGCTGGTCTACTGGCTTCACTTCATCTCTTAGGTTTGAAGTGCCTTTGGGCCCCAACATGTCCTGCAACATGAAAGTGTGCCCGGTGGCATCGGTTGCTATTATTCAAGAAAGCTGCGGCGAGGAGGGTCAGTGAGTGTTTTCACTTTGGTTCCTTTCTCCTCTCTGGACTATTTTCAGGCTGGGAGAAATCTAAAAAGGGAAGCAAGTCTTTGATCACAGAGAGCTGCCAGGGTCAAATCTCCTCCAGCTTCCTCCCACTGGAGAAGATGCTAAGAAGCAGAGTACTGGCTATTTCCTGAGTGGGCAGCAGCCCAATAAGGATGCCTCTAGCCAAGGGGAATGATGTAAGTCTAGAAATAGCAGTCCATGTTATCATCCTTCCATGACCCATATGGAAGATAGGGAAGAGAGTAGTTAGGAACCTGTCCTTTGGGGTAAGGTTCTACCTTCTTGGGCAGACCACTTCTGCTGGGGAGGAGAAGCCTGTAGCCCCTCCTCTAGCTCTCCCTCCCCTCATGGACCTTGCTGAGACATCATCAGTAGCAGGTTCTAGGCAACTAACGTCGTTCCTCCTGGTACTGAAACCTCTAGTAGGCAGTAGAGTAGCTGTGATTGACCTTGTTGCCAGAACCAGATTCCTGCACCCCCCATCTATGGTGGTGCTAAATGTATTGAAACCTTGGGACTACCGAGGGTCATCCTATTGGCCATAAAGGATTTGCTATGTGGCTCCCTTTTCTCCTGCCAACCCTCACCTTGGGTAAAGTTCAATTTGGACTTTAATCAAGATTGTTTTGAATCTGTGGGTCAGTCTGAGAAGAAATAACACCTCTACAATATCGAATCATCCAATTCATGAACATTGTATGTCTCTCAATTTATTAGGTTTTCTTTAATTCCTCTCTATTAAAAATTTATAGTTTTCTCTGTAGGGATCTCACATATTTTTGGCTAGATTTATTCCTAGGCATTGAATATTTTTCAATGCTGACTATAAAGGATACCTTAATTTTTTATTTTCTGTCTTTGCTGATAAAATCAGTTCATGATAAGAGGACAATTCAGCTATGTACTTACTCTCAGATCATGCCAACCAAAATTCTTTTATGCTGACCAACTTGGTTCTGCACAATCATGTAGGACCCAGGTAGCATCGAGTTATCTCCCAATTATTTTTCCAACTTCTAAGGAAGGAATTTCCTCTATCTTGCTGTTAGGTGTTCAAATTTATACTACTGTTACCTATCCCATTCTTTTCGAACCATCACCACAGATCCCTGAGGTTTTGGTGGGGGGTTGAATTTCTCTAAGCTGGCTTTATTCACCCCTTTTATGTTTGGAGGAGGGTGTGAATTCAAAAAGTGGGGAAACTGTATTTAGGGTCAGGATTTACTTGAGTAAATTCATTTTCCAAGGAGTGGTGAGGAGATGAATAGACATGAAGACATTGGGAACATCAATTACCATGAAGACAATGGACAAATGAAACGAGAGTACCACCAATCAACCAACCAACAAGCCAACCAGTCACAGAGACTAAGAAGATAGAGAAAAAAATTCAAGCACTAGCTAACTTCTCCCTGGCTAGAATTAATGTCAATCTTCCATATCCTTGCTGCTTAACTGTTCTTTCGCAGCTAATGCTTGGAAGTGCAAGCTCATTTATATCGTATATAAACAATCATGCTAATGAAATAATTGTGAGATATGAAAGCTGTTGTGTACTTTTTTAGGTCACATCAGAAGCTACTGGTTCTTGGACCAGATCCAGCTAGATATTTCTACCAGAGTTGCAAATAGTTTCTGGTTTGGTTTTGTGTCTGAAATTTTTTGGGATGTTGCTCTTTAGAAGTGAGGATGGTGAGTCTTTGTCTCACTTACTTTGTGCATGTTATCAGAAGAGACCAGTCCCTGGAGAAGGATACCATGCTTGGTAAAGTAGAGGGTCAGCAAAAAAGAGGAAGACCCTCAACAAAATGGATTGACACAATGGCTGCAACAATGGGCTAAAACATAGCAACAATTGTGAAGATGGTGCAGGACCATCTCCTGTTGTACATAGGGTTGCTATGTTTCTTTCTGTTGTACATAGGGTTGCTATGAGTTGGAATTGACTCTATGGCACCTAGCAACAACAACACAATAACAACATTCCTGAATGAAGAAAATAGCCTAATGAGAATCCAGGCAACTCTGCTCCTTCAATGTCCCTTCCAATTGGTCAACCTTCTTTGGCCACCTGGAGCCAATGAACTTTACCTCTCTATTGCCAGAAGTCCCTTCAGGGCTATTCATGGAACAGAGCCATTTTCCTTTCTCTTTATATCACAGATTACCCTGGTGGGCATGAAATGCAAATAGCCCCAGGATGGCTCCCTTCTTGTTTTGGGAAAAGTCTTTCTAAATATACCCAGTCTTCTCACCATAGAAAACTAGGGATTAAGAAAACTAGGAGGGAGTTTAAGGTTTAGACCATCACAGCTAGTACTTGGTAGGAATTGGATTGTCCCTGGAGCTTCAGGATTTAGGTGGAGTGTCCTTCAGGCTGAGTCCCCTGGAGGTGTCAGTTTCATTTACTTCCTAAGGTAGGTTTGCCTAGTAAATCTCTTGTGTTCATAAGCCATGATTCAGAAAGTCCACTGCAGGGCTCTGCAGACTGCATCAGACATCATCAGAAACACATCTGAGTCAATTGTGGAATGACTCAAGGCTTTGAAATATTTAAACCATATGTCTCATAAAACTGGATGAAAATGGTGCCAGTTCCCCTATTGAGAGGCTGTCATCTGAGAAGAAGCCCAACTCGGCAATGATTCTTCATTCCCAGCTTCACCCAGTCATGTTGCTGTGGGTGGTGAACCTGTCAGTACTCTTGGGCCATGTGGCTTGGAATGGTACCACATTTGGGCAGAGATACTTGGGCCCTGCAGAAGTTGGCCAGGGCAGTTCGGTGGTCCTCTCTAGGCCAGGACAAAATGTACATCCCTAAATGGTACTGGGTTTTGAAATGAGAGAGAAAGAGTATATTTGCTGCTCTGGAGGGGGTAGGAAAACACCATTGTTATCACCAAATGATGTTCTTTAGAGTCTTATGCTCTGAAAATTAGCCAGGATCCCTAGGCATTCTTTATGAGTGAGAGGAAGAATCAGCATGCAAGAATATTATCTGTCTTATCTTTTAAGTCCATCAGAGCTGGTTTCTCTCTTTCTGAAAAGTACCCAGTAGAGCACTAGACATGGAAAGATGCTTGGTAACAGCTTGGTGTGGTAGAAAATAGATCAGCTATAAAGTCAGTAGTGCTAGATTCTAACCCCAGTTCTGCCACTTAGAAGTGGTATAATTAATATTGGGCACTTAATTGCTCTGAGCCTCACTTCCCTCATCCTAAAATGGGAATGTGAATACTTATTTTATAGAGTGTTTTAGGATAACATGCAATGATGTATATATAGCCCACGGTAGGTTATCAAGAAATCTTAGTTGAATATTAATTCAAAAAAGAAGATGGATATGCTAGTCAATTAACATGGATTCAACAGCCAAGGAGCAACGCTTCCTTTCTCCTGCCAGCAATTAATACTGCTAGTAGAGGAGGGAAAGAGAAGGTTCTGAAAGCTGGAGAGATTTTCTCAAGTTGGTAACTGCACAATTCTCCTAGAACCAACCCTTTTCTTCTGATCATTCCCCAAAAGTATTTTAGTAGCCAGGGGAGACACTGTAAGCTGTTAAACCCTCCTTCAGAAGTGGGGTTCCATGTTGTGAATCCTGGGCCAATGGATGCCAGCGATCCTGACCTGTCTACGGAGACCAGGGATGGAAGGTACTGTTCAAACCAGTCTGCTGCTCCATTATCCAGGACTATGAGGTGGAGCTGGTTGGGGAGGGCACAGATAATCCAAATTGACAGGTAATCCAACCTTTCCTACCCTCTCATTCAGCCAATGGTTCTGATCTTCTCTCCCAATGTTTTATTTTGTTTTTTTCTAGAAGCTACTTACAAAGAGCAAAGCATAGAAATTTACAGGTAACTTCTCTTCCTGTGCTGGAGGGTGCAAGGGAGCAGTGAAGTAGCCTCTGAATCCAGAACACTGAAACCTGAGCAAATTCAGCCCCGGCTGAATTTTTTACATGAGGTTGGTCTTTGCAAATGATGAGATTGGGGAGGGCATTGCAGAGGTCTGAGTGGGTCTCGGGGATTGGGCCTGGAGAGGTTTGGTTTGCCAGTCCGTGGGCACAGTTTCCTCTAGATTATGGACTGTGGGATGGGCCAGAGACAGGGTGGGAAGTGAGAGGAGAAGTACCATCATCTGCCTCTCCTAGAAGGAGCGGCTCACTCAGGGAGGAATCAGCTTCCTGTGCATCCCAGCTATGGTCCAGACCCTGAGTTGAGATTCTGCTTCAAGGAGTTGGCCTGGTTCAACAACTCTCGGCAGGTTGAGGTCCTTCCACTGATTATTTCTGCCCCTCACTCTCCTTCCTTCAATACTTTTCATTCCTGCCTCCCCTTCATCTCCATCCTCCAGCACCTTCAATTTAATGAGAGGCCTACCTTCGGTTTGAAGGCAATGAGCTTCAAGATCATCTCCACAGTGAAGAGGCCAGTGAAGAGCATGTTGAGGATGTTCATGGCGATTTTGAACAGGCAGCTCTGACCGTAGTGCTGAGGGGACGGGCAGATCCCCAAGGAGTGGGGAAGAGAGAAACCATAAAAACAAGGTAGGGATATCCCGATTCCTCTCCACCCTCTACCTTCTGTTCAGTCTTCCCAGAGGCCCTCATCTTAGAGATCTTCCTTCAAACAAACCCCTGGCAGGGCCTCTACCTCTCATGGGCAGTCAGGTGGACTCAGGATCCTATAAGTTCTTTCCTTCTTTGCCACCTCTGAAAATGAAGGTTGGCTGAGTTTTGTGTTCCTTCTCTGGTTGGTTGGGACAACTTTATGGAGCCTCCTGGCACTCAAGAGACCTCTAGCACAGTCTAGCACAGGCTGGCCTCCCTGAAGACAGGTGGATATAGAACCAATCTCCACACCTCATGCTCTACTGACAATAATGCACACTTAAAGCTCACTCTCTCTGTTCTCCATTCCTTCCCTCTCTCTGTTTTATCAACCTAGGGTCCTACAGATTCTTTCAAAGGTCCCAGAGAGGAGCTCATCCTTGAGAAGGGACATTTGTCTTTCTCCAACAGGGAGAAGGGGCCATCTCTTCTTCTGTTTCTGCCTCCCTTGGCTGCTGGGGACAGGACAAACCAGAGAGGATAATGCAGCTCTTTTACACTTCATATCCTTCCATAGCATTCTCCCCATGGAAGCATCTTTGGACCAGTGCTCTCCCTTGGACTGACCTGCATGGCCAAACAGATGGTGTTGAGCAGGATGAGGACGAACATCAGGTACTCAAAGTAGGTGGAGTTCACCACGTACCACACTTTGTACTGGTGCTGGTTCTTGGGGATGTATCTCCGCAGGGGACGGGCCTTGAGGGCGTATTCTACGCACTGTCGCTGGAGGGAGGCAGTAGGAGGGGTGGGGATGAGAAGAGAGTGGGGTTAGCTACCTGGGTGATGCTGTGGGGAATGACAGAGGAGGGTGGGTTGTAGATGAAACTACATACCCTGGGGATAGGGGTCTCAGAAGTCAGAGAAATAATCTACTGCTCTAGCTCACTGACAGGTTTGAGATGTTATCTGGAAAAATATGTAATTTTCCATCACTTCCTTAATCAAGGAGAGAATTCCTTCTAGTCAAGTCTCCTTATTTAAATTGTAGGCAAGGTCTACATGTGTCTCTTTTTCTTCCAACCCACTAATGCCTGGCAGAGTGCTTAGCACTTAGGCAGCATTTAATAAATACTTACTGATGGACTGATAGTTGGTTTTCTCATTGATTATATCCAATGCCACAGACTCTTTGGAACACTTCTCTCCTCAATTTTTCTTTCCTGTCCTAAATCAATCCACAAGGAGAAGAGGAAAAGCCTTCTGTTCTTTCTGTCTCCCTTGGCAGAAGGCACAGCTCTTTGATAGGGCATAAGATTTTAGGCTGACTAGATTCTTGGGACTCTAGCGCAGGCCCAGTTCATTTCTCTGTACCAAATCAGGAATCTGGGAGTCACTCCAGCCTCTTCTCTTACCCTCAGCCTCCATATCCAATCTCTAAGCCTTACTGATTTTACCTCCTTCTACTCTTTTCCATCTCTAATAGTACAGATCTGATGCAGGGTCTACTCATCTCTCATCTACACTATTACATTGCTCCTGTTTCCTGTTTCCTGCCTTACTTCCAATGCAAAGTCCACACAGCAGCCAGGATGATGAGTTTACACCTAAGATGCTGACATCAAAACCCATGAGGTGATCAACCAGCCTAGATGGGGTAGAGATGAACTTTGTGTCATGCTCCTTCCATTAGCAGTCCTCAGGTCACTCAAGACAGGGATGGCCCCATAAGTCTTCTCATCAGGAACCTAGCTGGCCTCAGTGACCACACCCTACACCCAACCCTAACAGCTTCCTTACTGATGGGAGTTCCCAGCTCTTTTTCTGAGAAGCTGGGATTTCATAGCCTAACAGAACATTACCATATTGCCCCTACTTAAATCTTGTTCCTGCCCCCACCTCATGCATATCTGTGTGTGTTTTCCTTAAGAAAACATGTAAGAGTGGTTTTCTAAATCTGCTCTTTTTCCCATCCCATCCCAAAAGCTCTCACACTCACTTGGCTCCAGTTTCTTTCCTCTTTATCAACTGTGCCAACATACCCAGGCACCTTCTAACTTGTCTACTTCTACAGAGGGCATAAGATTTTTTTCACAGACCCTATCATACCCGTTGCTGTTGAGTCGATTCCGACTCATAGCAACCCTACAGGACACAGTAGAACTGCCCCATAGTGTTTCCAAGGAGCGGCTGGTAGATTCGAACTGCTGACTTTTTGGTTAGCAGCCAAACACTTAACCACTGAGCTACCAGGATCTCCTTAAGTAGTGCTTAACCAATACTTGTTGGATGAATACATTTGCCAAATTTGGGATTTCCAGGTATTTGCACTGCTTTTGCACAGGCTACTCAGGAAGACGGAGAGCCCTCTGCTCATTGAGGAGTGGACAGATGATCTTAGTATCTGCATTGACCTCTTCCCTAACTATAGCCTCTCCTTTGGGTGGGCCACAGTTGCCAACTGCTGTCATTCCTTATGTGGGCCCTGCTTCCCTCCTCACCTCCTTGCTCCTCTCCTTCCTAGGAAGCTACCTGGTTCTTGTCCAGCTCACAGTTCTTGTACTCCTGCTCCCCCTGCTCCTGGAAGGTGACGATGACGAAACCCACGAAGATGTTCATCATGAAGAAGGCAATGATGATGATGTAGATAATGAAAAAGATAGAGATCTCCACGCGGTAGTTGTAGATGGGGCCCTTGTCTTCCGTGTGGGAGTCGATGGAGCGGTACAGCAGCCTGGAGGAGGAGACAGGCCCCACGGAGGGAACTGGAGAAGCAGTGTCACCTCTGTGGAATGATGGCACTGCTGCTCCTAGGGGTCCCTGGATTCAGGGTTACTGGAGATAGCTCTAGGCTAGGATTCAGAAGATCTGGGTTCAAGTCCCAGCTCTGCTACTTACTGGCCGTGTGACCTTGAGCCAATCACTTAACCTCTCTGAGTCTTAGATTCCTCATCTGGAAAATAGAGACAGTAACTCCTGACTTTCCTGCCTTGCAGGATAGTTGGTATATGAAGGAGTTCTGAAACTGTCAAAAACTACTTAAATGTAACGTGAGTCATGGACATTGACTTCAAATATTGGTAATATTGATAAAATTGAAACAGCTTTGCAAACTGGCATGGACTCAGAGGAGGTTAGGGTGCACATAAAATAAATCTATTTGAGAGCAAATATCAATTTAGATAAAAACACTTCCATGACCCATGTTCATTCAGACCATCAACAATGTTTTGGCTTTATACTTTCGCAGTTTACACATGTGTGTTACTCATTTAAGCCAGAGCAATGTGCCCCATTATGCTTGTTATTCTCCTCAGGCAGGGATTACTTCCTCTACTTCCTTTGTCCCTCTCCACAGTGCTCAGTTGTGCTTTAGGTGTCATCTCTATTTCACCACATAATAATAACAACTTTCATCTAAGTTCCATGCACTGTTGTTGACTTAGAAATATTTAGAGTTTTCTGAATTTTGAGATTATAATTTCACTGGAACAAATACTGGGGGTAAGCAGGTATCTATACAAAAATATAATGGGCACCTGATGGACAATCTGCATGGTAGACGTGACACTAACCAGGTTGGTTTTTTGGTGTGTAAGCATTGCTTCTGCAGAGGACCTTAGACACTAGTTTTCATCCCTTCCTTACTTTCCACTGCAAATACAGACAAGGCTCTAAGGAGACTAGGACAGAGTCTAATAAAACAGAGATACCTCAGTCATCTTTATCCACATTGAGTGCATATTAAGAGTGGTAATCTTGCATCCTGTGGTGATTAAAGGGCCCACAACTGGGAAAACTCTCCCCATATCCCACTCCCAGATGTCATGTGTGTCATGACAGAGACCCCTATTATTGTGGTTCAATAGGTGAGAAGGAGGCCTAAAAGAAGCTAAGTTTCGCTGGGTGTTTCTAAAATGTTGACATCTTCTAGAAAAACAAGAATCTATGTTTCAACAGTGACCATGAACTACAGGTTGTTCTAGAAACACCCTCAGTGCCTGGGGAGGACACAGGTATGACCTCTGGGAAGGGGTGAGGGACATTAACACAACTTGGGAAATGGGTGGGAGGCCAATGACTTGGCCCTCTAGTATCAGGTTGGGTAAGGCCTTGGTTTGCATACTCACTCTGGCCACCCTTCAAAAGTGGAGACAGTGAAGAGGGCCATCATAGCCACCAGAACGTTGTCAAAGTCAAACTTGCTGTTCTCCCAACTGCGGGGCTGGATGATGGGATGGTCAACCTCCCCATCCTTGTACGTGATGTAGTTACCCCTGAGAGAGGAGAGAAAGAGTTCATTCTGGGATCTCCAACCTCCCTTCACACCTGGACCAACAATGACTCCTAGCATGCTGGGTGGGTTGGGACTGGTTAGGTTTAAACCCCACAGTTTTAGCCACTGGGAAGAGCTTCATGGGTAGAACCTTTAGGAATAGATAACATTACATGTCACGTCAAAGGGACAAGATTGCATATAAGTAAAAGTCCAGTAGCCACTGCTGTTTGAGAAGGAATGGGCAGCCCCTCCTCTCATGCCAAGTCACCAGCCTTCCAGAGTTAATCAGCCTTGGTGCTGGCTGTCCTCCAGCCTGTACTCACTTGCATTCTGCCTCAGTTTGCTTGGAACTATCTGAACAGGTGTAGAGCTTTCCCTGGAAGACAGAAGAACAAAACGATTGGAGATGTCCATTAATCAATGAATCAATTTAAAAAAACAAAACAAAACAACAACAACAACAACAACAACAAAAAAAACGATTAGTGAGCATCTATATAACCCAGCAATGTGCTTGGGATTGTGGGATAAAAAGCTTAAGGAGCGCAGAATCTAGTTGGGGAAGACATAACTCACATATATAAATCAGTCGATGAATGAAGACACTCAATGCTTCAAGTACCACTGGGATTAAAAAAAGGGAGCACCAATCCAGGACAGTTGGCATCTCTAGGAAGGTCTTGTGAGGAGGGTGTAAGAGGAGCTGGCTTGGAGGGATGAATTACGTGGGAGGAAGTCTGTGGAAGGTTATATGGAGGGAGATGAGGTAGGAGAACAGCAGAACTAAAAAGATAAGGCAGAAAACAGCAGAAATCAAGGAGGACGGTGGCTGATTGTAGCTGAGGGGCCTGGCCAGTGGGAGATAACCTGGACAGATGCAGGGTCCCAAAAGCTAGTTGGAGAAGGGTGGACTTGATGCTGTTGATAACAGGGAACTGCTGTAGATTTTAAGTAGGTGACTGACTTAGAGGTTTCAGAGCGTGGAAGCCTCTCTCCCTTTCTTGCTAGAAGAAAGGATAGGGACCAAAAGGGCAGGCAAAGCTGAGAAGGGGAGGAACCTTTGGACTGGTGGGGCAAAGCCTTCTTCCAGGCTATTCCCTCCTGTGTCTGGGAAGCTGAGTGTAGGGCTGTGGTTGGAGGCTACTCTCCTTTTTTTGTTGTAGCTCCAGTTCCCCTCTGTTATGGATTGAATTGTGTCCCCCAAACAGGTATGTTGAAGTCCTAACCCCTGCACTAGTGAATATGACCTTGTTTAGAGAAATAGGGTTTTGCTTTGCAGATACTGTCAGTGAAGTTAATGAAGTCATACCAGAGTAGGGCAAATCCTAATCCTAATCCTTTCTGAATGGCATTTCATAGAAAAGAAGGCCAGACATAGAAACAGAGACACACACAGGGGGAAGACAGATGCCATATAATGACACAGCCAGATGCATACCATAAGTAGCAAAGGAACACCAAGGATTGCCTGCAGCCACCAAAACTAGAAGAGAGGCATGAAACAGTTCCTCTCTCAAACCCCCTAGATAGACTTGACATGACTGACACCCTGATTTGGACTTTTAGCCCCCAGAACTGTGAGACAATAAAATTATTGTCCTTTAAGGTCACCTAGTAATCATCAATGCATATTGATTGCATGTTTCATTAATTTCAGACTGCAGAAGTTGGTAAAAATTTTCAATTTCTTCACCTTTGGCATTAGTGGTTGGTGAGGAAATTTGAATAATAGTCATATTAACTGGTCTTCCTTGTAGGCATAAGGATATTATCCTACCATTGACAGCATCGTGCTTCAGGATAGATCAATGAAATGTTCTTTTTGACGATGAACATAATGCCATTCCTCTTCAACCTGTCATTCCTGGCATAGTAGGCCATATGACTGTCTGAATCAAAATGGCCAATACCAGTCCATTTCAGCTCACTAATGCCTAGGATATCGATCTTTATGCATTCCATTTCATTTTTGATGACTTTCAATTTTCCTACATTCCTACTTCGTACATTCCACGTTCCAATAATTAACGGATGTTTGCTGCTGTTTCTTCTCATTCTGAGTCGTGCCACGTCAGCAGATGAAGGTCCCGAAAGCTTGACTCCATCCACATCATTAAGGTCAACTCTACTCTGAGGATGCAAATCTTCCCCAGTTGTATGTGAGTGCCTTCCAACCTGAGGGGCTCATCTTTCGGCCCTATATCGAACAATGTTGCATTGCTATTCATAAGGTTTTCACTGGCCGATTTTTTTCAGAAGTAGACTGCCAGGTCCTTCTTCCTAGTCTGTCTTAGTCTGAAAGCTCTGCTGAAACCTGTCCACCATGGGTGACCCTGCTGGCATTTGAAATACCAGTGGCACAGCTTCTAGCATCATAGCAACACGCAAACCACCACAGTATGACAAACTGACAGATGAGATTGACACAGTGGCTGCAACAATGGACTCAAACATAGCAGCAATTGTGAGGATGGCACAGGACCGGGCGGTGTTTTGTTCTGTTGTACATAGGGTCGCTATGAGTAGGAATCGACTCGAAGGCACCAACAACAACACAAAGCCACCCACTTTGTGGTATTTTTGTTGTGGCAGCCCTAGGAAACCAAGACACCTTCCCTGGGAGTGTTGATGGGAGGGGAAGGAAACAACCACAAATCAGAGCCAAGACTTTACCTTGAAGAGCTGGACCCCGATGCAGGCGAACATGAACTGCAGCAGCGTGGTGACAATCACGATGTTCCCGATGGTCCGGATGGCAACAAACACACACTGAACCACATGCTGCAGTGGGAAGAGGGTCAGGGGAAGGGGACATGGCTTCAGGAGGTGCCTGCAGCCTCAGCCTCCTCTGGCCAAGCCATGAGCCTCTCTGGGGAGGCAACCCCTTTGCCACAAGTGGAGGAGATCAGGCTCAAAAAAAAACAAAATAAGTTTCCCAGAGTCACAAGTTGAGTGAGCAATGGAAGCCAATGGAACTCAAAAGTCCCCCACCAGAATTGGGGGTGGAAAGGAGGAGTGTGCTGTCACTGTATGGGGATAGCAATTAGGGTCACATAACAATGTATGTATAAATTTTTGTATGGGAGACTATCTTGAAATGTAAACTTCATCTAAACTACAACAATTAAAAAAAAAAAAAAAAAAAGTCCCCCACTGGGCTGTAGGTGACAACAGGGATAAAGAACCCTGCTAATTTCCTATTTTTGCAGTAGGGATGTAGGAATAGTTCCTCTGTTCAAGGTGGGGTACCAGGTTTGTGTGAGGGTCTCCCCTTTGCATTCTACTAGGGGCTCAGATTCTAAATGGCTGCTGCCTCTGTCATTATTCTGTTCAGCATGGAATCAGGACTTGAGTGGGACCAGAAGTGTAGGCAGGCAGAGTCCAGGCTCCAACATGGCAGCCTGACCACTATCTCCTCCCTGAAGCCCACCCCTCACCTCTACTGAGTTTCCACTAACCAACTGACCAGCTGATGCTTGTTGGCCCTGTGGGTGGCTCCCTGGCCAGGCTCAGGTCCAGGCCCACCTTTCTCTCACCTTTAGTCCCTTGGCCCTGTTGATGGCCCTCAGGGGCCTGAGTACTCGCAGAACTCTCAGGATCTTCACAACGTTGATTGCGCTGGACCTGGGAGGGAGACAGGGCAGGGTTGTAAGCCTCTCCTATTTTTAGTGGAGCAGGAAAGAGTGTGGTGAGGGGGTGGCCTGACAGGGCTATTCCAAGGCAAACTTGAGAAACTATAAAGTCTGTTTAGGGCTTTTCCATCCTGGAACCGTCCTCTATCCCCACCCCCACCCTCTGAGAACTCAGAGCTTGTCTGTGACCCTGGGACTTCCCTGTTGGTGAGTAAATAATATGAAAAACAATTTTTATTATTATGCCTGGTGAAGGCATCATTGAACTTAAAGAATAATATACTGATGGGGAACTCCAGGTCTTGTGGCTGGCAGGTGGTGGGGGCTGGGGAGGACATGAGTTATTAATAACTCACCATGAATTATTGGCAATATAATGAGCTGCTCAGGGGGTATCTATGGTGTCAAGGAGATGCAGAGCAAGGCAAACCTGAATTCAAACCCCAGCTTTGCCAATTCCCAGCCAAGTCACTGAGGACAAATTTCCTAACTTTTCTGAGCCTTAGTTTCTTCATCTGTAAAACGGGGGCAGTCATCACCTCATAAGGTTGTTGTCAGGATTAAATGAGAAAATGAGAATCAACTAGCAATATGCTTGGCATATATTATGAAGCCAATAAATGGTAGCTTTTATTATTATCGAGTCCCTGAGTGGTACAAACGGTTAACGCCTTCAGCTGCTAACAGAAAGGTGGGAGTTTTGAGTCCATCCAGAGGCACCTTGGAAGAAAGCCCTGGTGATCTACTTCCAAAAAATCAACTACTGAAAACCCTGTGGAGGAATGGTCTCTACACAGCAGTTTCCACACAGCTGAGATGCCAGGACCAAGTCAGAATTTTGGGGAGCCTGAGGCTACTGCTACTCCCTATTGGGAAGGAGGCACCAGGGGGCAGGCTACCCACAGCCCCCTTGGCAAGATGCTGGGATCATTTCTGGAGTTAACTGTTCACCTTGGGGAGGCATCTGAACCATGCCAGGTTGGTGAGTAACTCTGAAGCTTATTCCAACCCTCACACACTATCTCTGATTGAGATACCCTCTCAAGCCTACTTTGGGACCTAAAAAATGTATGACACGTCGGCAAGTGCAGATTTTATTCTTCACGTGGTCAGGATGATGCGCACAAGAGGGAAAAAGATCTGATTTCTCTGGTTCATGGCTCTTTTATTCCAAAAGATTCAAAGGGCACGCCTATCTACCACTGCATCTTATCCCACAGGATCTCAGGGAGGGAGTCAGTTTGCACTGAATCACAACTGGACGGGATTTAAAGGTCAGATGGGGAAAGCACACTAAGAGGGGGCTCTTGGTTCAAGGTTGAATCGTGATTTATTAGCAGTGCTGGGATTAGAATCTAGACCTGTAGGCTCTCAGACAGAAGTTTTGGGTAATATAATTGATGACCACAGAAAAGAGTCTCCCTCCTAAAGCCCCCATCTCTACCCCACCTTAGCTCACCATAAAAATAACCCTTGGGAAGGGAGACTCATGACCCTTGGGACTTAAGCTTTTCTCTGTTATTGGTATGACCTTGGGCAAGTCTTATAATGCCTTCAACCTCAATTTTCCCACCTATAAGATGGTGATAACAAGACTTGCTCTCTACCTCATAGGTTTTTTGTAAGGACCATATATATAAGAATGTGTCTGTGAAAGTGCTTTGGAAGTTTAAGTACAGGATTATCATTATCCGCTGCTGGAACTTGATAGCAACTAGTAATTTGATCAATTTAAACCTGAGAAAGGTTCACAACTTTGTCTGTACAGTGGAATTACTTGGGGAGATTTTAAGCACTCTAGACCAACTAAAATTTAAAACAAACAAACAAACAAAAAAAAAAAAACGGGGAGTGGGGTTCGGGCAAATGTCTTTTTTAAAGTTACCCAGGTAGTTCCACTGAGCAAGCCAGTTCCACAAACAGCCAGTGCTTTCTCCCACTCTTGTGTGCATGTTCCTCACACTCTCTCTCTCTAGACACACACACACACACACACACACACACACACACACACACACGGAAAACATCAGATGCTTTGACTGGGGAAAAAGGTGAGAGAAAAGGAGGGAGGATGGACCAGAAGATCAGGACGGGTCGTGGCAATGGCACTTGGTAGATGAAGGGCAACCAAGGGCACTGGTCACCTGGTGAGGGAGGTGGGATGGCGCTGGAGACAATCCTCTCTTTATAACTGGTGTGGCCCTGCCAGTCATGGCAAAGCCTGCTGGATCGACATACCCCCAAGTGTCCCACTATTGAGGACATGGACTGAGGAATCAAAGTTGCCATGCTATACTACTTCAGAGGCCCCATTCCCATCACAGTCACACTGTGGACTCTTCGGGAAGGCCCCCAAAACCTGGTTGCCCTCTCCAACACACATTCCTAGCCGCATGCCCCCATCTTGGGCTGAAGGAACTCCTACTCACTGGATGCCAAAGGAGATGAGGGACACGCTGACCACGAGCAGGTCCAAGATGTTGAAGTAGTTCCGGCAGAAAGAGCCCTTGTGGAGGAAAGCCCCATAAGCAGTCATCTGCAGGGAGGCACAGAGAAACATGAATGTGACTGGCCTGAGCCTAAGGTCCAGAGACCGCCCCCTCTTGTATCCCTTCCTCCCATAGCATCCCTTGGGCAGGTCTCAAGCATTCCTGACTCCTGTAGGGCCCAGTCTAAGGGCACTGAGGTGACAGAGAACTGGGGGGGGGGGGGGGGGGGGGGCAGAGGCAGCACCAAATAAGGAGCTATGGTGCCAAGAAAAGGCTTCTGCAACTGTTTGTGCACCCACCGAAGAACCACCCCCCCCCCAGCTAATGATATAGAGAGGTTCTTTCCACCTACCAGGCCACATCAGACTCTTCAGTCCCATATTCAAAATGCTTTCAAATTGGGCCCAATCTGATTTTTCACTGTTCCTCATCATATCTTTCAGCTCCAGCCCAAAAGGTGCTTGGCTGGTGCCACCCAGGCAGGGTTTCCCTTGTACATAAACTCCTCAACTTCTCCAATTTCATTTATCCTCTGGGCCAGCTTAAGACACTAGGTATCGGGGGAAGGTGGGACATGCCCAGTAGGTGACCACCTGCCCCACTTTGCCCAGGACTTTCTCAGTTTTAGCACTGAAAATTCTGTGATGCTGGAAACCCTCATCCCAGGCAAACTAGAATGGTTGGTCACCCAGTGAGAAGTTCTACCACCAACTCTGGCAACTAGCATCCTTCCAACTCCTGGCCTCAAGTAGTACTTATGATCTGTGCCACACATTCTGGACTCAGTTCTCATCTTGCTTCTAGACTGCATGCTCTTTAAGGGCAAGGGCCATGTGTTCAGAGAGGCAACGTGGTACAATGGTTAAAGGCACAGACTCTGGAGCCAGAGTACCTGGGTTTGAATCCCAATTCTATCATATTTTGTGTGGCCTGGGGCAAGTTACTTTAACTTCTCTATGCCTCAGTTTCCTCATCTGAAAAATGGAGATAATACTATCTACCCTAGATGGTTGTAAGCAGATAGTGCCTATCAGTGTTAGCTGGGGCCAGTGAACTTGGGGCCACATAAACTTGTATTCGAATTCTGCATTCTTCCTGAGGGAAGTTGAGTTTCCTTATCTGAAAAATGGGGATAATTATTATAATATCCATTCTATAGGGTTGTAAGTATCAACTGAATGTAAAACACTTTGAACACTATCCTGCAGATAGTAAACTCCATATATAAGTGTTAGCTGTCACCACAGAGAACAGAACATAGGGCCAGATAACTTGGATTTGAATTCTGGATTCTTCCTGTAAAGGGGAAGATTCCTTATGTATAAAATTGGAATACTATTCTCTGCCTTTGTGAAGCTCATAGAAAAACAACATGAAAGCCCTTTGAAAACTAAAAAGGGGACATATGGATGATGACTATTGTTCCATGACTTGGCTATTATTGTATTCCCTCCCTTGGAGCTCAGTGTAAAGCTGTGCTCTGTAGGTGTTCAACAAACAGCCTTTCCAATTCTGCTTGACTTGAATGAAGGACCAGTGGATTTCCAGGTTAAGGGCCAAAAAGGCCATGGGCCATGAAGCGTCAGCTGAAGGGACACCTTCGGAGCTGATGGCTGAGAGGCTGGGAGCAATTCTCTGGTCATCTGGGGTCCAGTTTATCTCTCTGGAATCAGAGCATGCCCAGGGCAGTGCATCCACCGAGCAATTCAAAAGCAACACAGGGGAAATGGGCAAAAATAGCTCTTGCAACCTAATTCTTTCCATTTATCTCTTGCAGTAGTGGGCCACGGGGGACTCAGGCACCTGTGTTCTGCAAAAGTTGTTAGAAGTGAGTAGATTATATAAAAGGTTGCAGGGGAATACAATTTGAGATCTCTCCCAAAGGCCTACGGTCTAGAGGGGCTCGCTTCCCTGTCTCTCAGTGAGGACATGGGACCCCAGAGCCTGGGCTTGGGTGGCTCCCATAGTTCATGTAAACCAAAGAGCCTTCTGTTCCTGCAGCAGGCAGGCTGTCTTCCTGAGCCATCTCACTTTGAATCTAGAGAAGGCGCTAGGTCTCATCTCTCCTTGCTCCTGGCTTGGATCCTCTAAGGTTACTACTGAGCTCCAGCAGAGCACCCACCCCTCATTTGGGAAAAAGAATTCCTTGGATAGGTGGACTTAATGGGGCTCAGGCAGCCAAGTTTTTCTTTTGTTTTTGGACTCCTGTTTTGTCAGGAGACCGTAGAATGAGACCGGTGCTTCCGTGTGTATGTGTGTGAGAGTGTGTATGTAAATGTGTGTGTGTGAGTGTGTGCGTGCACATGTGTGCATCCAGGCAGGGCAAGAGGAAGAGTGGATGTTGGAGAAAGTGCAGGCAGATGCTGGAAAAATGGAGAATTTATTTGAAAGTCATCTGTGACACTCCGGGCACCAGAAAAAGCCAAGTTCAGGTATCTAGTGTAAAGTCTCCTTGCCTTACCCTGTTTTGCTGATTGCCAACCACCCAGTCCCTGCTCCCTGAAAGTTCTAAGTCTTGACTCAAGACAAGCCTATTGCGGTGCATTTCTAGCTTGAGGAAAGACAAAGGAGTGGGCCATAGGCTCACTGACTGTCTCAGTTAAAAGGGCAGGAATCCCCCTCCGGTGAGCCACAGGCAACCCCCACCTCTCTAGACAGCTCTTCCCACTGTGGGACAGCTCTAGCTATCAAAAGTGACTTCTTGTTAGTTTCCGTTGTTGAGTTGGCCTATGACTCATGGCAACACCACGCACATAGGATTTTCATTGGCTGATTTTCCGAAGTAGATCGCCAGGCCTCTCCTCCTAGTCTGTCTTAATCTGGAAGCTCTACTGAAACCTGTTCAGCATCATAGCAACACACGTGTCCACTGACAGATAAGTGGTAGCTGCAGTTGAAGTGCACTGGCCGTGAATCAAACCCGGGTCTTCCATATGGAAGGCAAGAATTCAATCACGGAAATACCACTGCCTCCTGAAAGTGACTTATCTCCTGCAATTTCTACTCATTGGTCCACCTCCTCTCTCTTCTATGTGACAGTCCTTTGCATCCTTCAGGCCAGGTATTGTGGTCCTTCAAGCCATTTCTTTTTAAGGCCCAACATCCTCAGTTCCTTTAACTGTCCCTGATTCTCAATGCCCCTCTCAGGCAGCCATCACTGTCTCTGCCATGGCTCAAGACAGGGCCTTCAGGCCAGGCAGAGGCACCCAGAGGGAAGGAGGTGCAGGGACTGGAGTTTATAGTCAGGAGCACATGAGCAGAAGAGAGAATAGAAGGGGAAAAGGGTTGAAGGGGAGGGAAGGATCTTGCCATGACAATGCTTGCAAAGAGACCTTTCACTTCTGCTTGTATGGCAATCTTGAAGGCAAAATAGCACCATTGAAATCCACAAGGGAAGCTTTGTAGAGGAGTACTGAGAATTGGGCCTCAGAGCTTTTCTTGTCCTAGGAAAGAATTTTGGGCCTGTGTGCCTCCCTGAGTCTGAAGTCCAGGAAAAACAAAAACCAAAACCAAATCCAAAAACAGCTCTCCATGAAAAAGGGGTTTCACAGCAGTACATCTTAATGGAGCCAAGTACCTGTCAGTTCTCTGCTCTCCACCCTCAAGAAGTGGGCCTAGTCAGATCTACCCTCCCTGAGTAGAAGACAAAAACCTGAGGAACAGCCTTGGCTAACTGAAACCGGGAACAGAAGGCAGGGGTGAGCACGAGGGAGCCCCCTGGCATCCAGCACACCAACACCGCCCCGCTCAAATTATGTCTGGATATGACATAGCCTTCAGTACATCAAAGGGTTGGGCCATGACTTGGGAATTTTATCAGGATAGGAAGTGTCTGTAGGGCTGGAGTTAGGTGTTGACATCCAGCTTCTGTCAGCTTCAGGGATGGGATGAAAAGGGAGCCTGGATTCCTTTGGAGGGAGAGTCCCAGGCAGGTCTCCCAGAAATAAGCCACTGAAGTGGAAGCAGGTGCTTCAGAGCCTATAACCCTCCTGTTCAGGGTAAGGGTGAAATCTGCCTCTTTGCTCTGAGAGGAGAGTACATACTGACGTGCACTTTTCCCAAGGTCTCCGAACTCACACCCTGACTCTCAGATGGACCGGCTTGGCAGTGCATTGGTTTAGAGGCTCAGAAGTATAACGCAAAAACCTAGAGGTGATATCTCTCATCCCAGTGATGTTCACAGGGGCTCTACCTGTTTTTAGGATAACAGTGTTATAGCAGTTCCATAAACAGAGCTGCCATACCCAGAGGTGGGTCAGCAGCAGGCAGGGCTGTGCCTGTGCCCTGAAGTCCAGGGCTTGGGGCCTGGGCGCTCAAGCTTTCCTCAGCACTTGCTTCTCAACCCCCTATATTTAGCTCTCCAGTACAATCCTCCCTCCCCCATCCTTAGGGCAAGGGGCATTGTGACAAATAACAAAGCTTTTTAGTGGGTAACTGAGGGTTCAGAAGGCATCTGTATTTGTCTGCTGAAAGACTGCAGCTGGGGAGACTGGCTCCAAATCTTGCATCAGGCTCATGACTACTATAATGAAGGCCCAGCTGCAGCTTAACCCTGACGACTCCCGCAAGTTGTGTGGAGGTGGGAAGACGCCCATCCAAAGGGGGCTGCTGCTGAGATGCCCTAAGGCCCCAAGAGCTTTCCTACTTTTGAAGTCTGGTTGGCACTTCCTCTGGGCAGGAGAAGGGAAGTCAGGTCCTAAACAGGAACCAGTCATCAGTTAACTGGAGATGGTCCGTGCGTAAGCAAGTGTGTGAATGCGTGTGTGAGCTGGTGTGCAGGGGCACTGCTGAATGGTGTGTGCAGGGCCAAACCCACTGATGCACTGGCACCAGTGTTGACGCTGGCCACCACGTGCCCCTTCCAGGCCAAGAACTGTTTGATGGTAGTCAGGGAGGAGGGGCCGCAGTGGGGTGGGTTTCTTCTGGAGGCATCTATAACTTCTGAGCCTAAACAAAGTGCATAATACAAAGTGAGGGGCACTCAGTTTTTCGATTTCAGGCTGGAGAGTAAAAGGAGAGAGTGAAAGAAATAGAAGAAAGAAGAAACAGCTGAGACAGAGCAGAAACAAAGGAAGAGACAGCGAGAAAACATTGCTCAGGTTGCATTACCTTAAGGATAATTTCTAATGTAAAGATACTAGTGAAGACATAGTCTGCATTGCCTAGGATCTGAAAAATAAGCACAAGTGGATTAGTGGCTCTGAGAGTGAACCCAACACCAACAGGAGCATGTGTGTTAGCGACAGACGGCAGGAGAGAGCTGGTGCTGGCACAAGGGAGGACAGGAGAAGGAGGAGAGGGTGATGGGGGGCTTTACCTTCAGAGCAATTTCAATGGTGAAAATGGTAGTAAAAACAATATCAAAATAATACAGAATCTGCAAAACAAAAAGAAAAAGGGTGGGGTGGGGAGGGGAAGGGAGAACAGCAGGACAGGAGGAGAGGAGAGGTCAGTGGATGTTCACGAAGAAAGGAATCACACTTCAATAACCAAAATGCATGACCCTGGAGGCCTTCCATGTCCAGACGGATGGGAATGAGTTAAGAGACAAGTGGCGTAGACACAACGTGTCGGATCCTGAAGCTGGGCTAGCCTCAGGCAGCTTAGTGCTTCAGATGAAGTCCCCAGATACATGAGGGGAGCTTCCATGCAGGCCTCGGCTGATACTGGGTCTGGGCAGTGTCTTGTTGGATGTTTTTCTCATGAATTCAAAATATTTACAAACCCCAATCAGACCATTGGGGTGTTTGTCAAAGAGGCAGAGACCCAAAAAACCCATTGCCATTGAGTCGATTTCAACACATAGTGACCTTATAGGACAGAGTAGAACCCACAGAGTTTCCAAGGCTGTAAATCTTTCTGGAAGCAGACTGCCACATCTTTCTCCTGCAGAGTGGCTAGTGGGTTCGGACTGCTGACTTTTCAGTTTGTAGCCAAGTGATTAACCACTGCACCACCAGGGCTCCTTAAGGGACCGAGAGTAGGGTTTTTTTTTTTTTTTTTTCTGCAGGAAGCTGCAAATTGCTTAGCTTACTTTGGCGTGACTCAGCCAGCTTCCTATGTTGGTGGAAATCTATACCGGTGGTGTCTCTTTGGGGCATGGGAGGGAACATCCTCCAGGTGAGGCTCATCCAGGCTGGGGACAGGCTCCAGGAGTTCATGCTTCATTATGTTTCAGGTGATAGATCGATCAGAGCTAGGGCCAACACCTGCTAACCTTCAGTAGGAAAGCCCTGGGCCAAGCAGGCTCCAGAAGCCACCAAGTGGTTTGGCATGGGTACGGCTTTAGATTGGTGGGCTCTTCTCTCATGCCCACCTGAGGCTTCAAGATAGAGCAAATGCCTGTTAATTCTTATTCTAATGACATTCACCAGAGCCTTGGGTGGGTCTCCAAATTTAGTTTTCTACTCTGCACACTGTCACCAAGGCTCTTTTTTATACAAGGTGAGCATTATCATTGGCACCTACTAGCCAATGCTCCTTCTCTCTCCCTAGTTATCGGGACTGGTCAGAATATGGTTAGAGACTGGTCAGAGAGAAGGCAGGGACTCAGTAATCAGTGGCCACCCTTTACCAGGTTTACAGGGAACCAGGCATCCGGGGAACACTCACAGGGCAATTAAAGTCCTGACCTTCACCAATTATCAGGCCAGCCCAAGGCTTTTGGGTTCATGCCCTCTTACTTGCTTCTTCCGGTCCTAAGATGAGTTCTTCAAAAGTCCTCATCTCTTAAGAAAATGTTTACTGTGCATTGGATTGTGAATTTTGGAATTGGGCTCCCGATTGATCGATGACATTAGCCACAGAAGCTGTGAGCCCAGTCAGATTCCCAGGAGGAAGGGGTGCAGAGAACAAAAGGGGATGCGTACATGGTTCCTGAAGGAGGTGTGCTGGACGGGGTCCTCGGCAGCCAGGGAAATACTGCTGAGCAGAATGAAGAAGAGGATCAGGTTGGTGAAGATCGAGTCATTGACGATGCGGTGGCACTGGAGGCGGAACCTGCATGGGGAGGAGGAGAGAAAGAGAGACATGTCAGGAATGAAAAAGGGAATAACTCGCGGGGCCTCAGGAGTCACTCTTCCCACCTCCTTCCACTAGCTTCCAAAAGGGGCTTGTTGGTTTGGGAGTGGCCACTTCAGCCTGAAGTCTTGCTGCTGGGTAACAACACCACCACCACCATCGCCACCACCACCAGCACCACGCACCTCTCTACAGAACTTTGTAGCTATAAAGCACTTTGATGGCAGTAAACCTTTGACATTTCAGAAGGTTACATCTGAGACCTTTGGGAATCTCTACATTTTCAAGTACTGCTGTGACATTAACCATTGGCTTTTGTTTGGGGATTCCTTTTCCCCATTGTTTTTAAAAATCACTTTATCAGATCTACTTCGTATTTTTATGCATAGGGAACAATAGAGGTACCCAGAGATGTGGATGCTGAGAAGCTGGCTAAGCCTACTCTCTGGCTAGGTGGTTTGCTTCTGTGTAAGATCTTCAAGGTGTGCAGTTAAATTCCACACCTCAGCATAAGTACAAAGAACTACATGTACAGACCTCTGAGTGCTCACTGAGAGTACCACAAGTACTAGATCCTTGAATGCCAAGGGTGTCTCGTATACCATCTCCTTTAATCTTGATGACAGCTTAGGAAGGGAGGTATGGGTATTATTATCATCTTATTTCACAGATAAGAACACTGCAGCCCAGGGAGGAGAGGCTTGCCCAGAAACATGGCTACAGAATGAGGGAGTCAGGGCTTCAGCCCAGGCCTTCAGACAGGCTCCAGGACTAGTCAACAAAACTAGTCAACAGTAACATGTAAGTCAGGAGATAAAATATCATAAGATTCTTCTATGGAACAGGAGGAGATTTAAGACACTGTTTAACTTTAGAGTTTGTTAAGCTAAATATACTTAGTAAAATATCAAGAGGCAGTTTTGGAAATAGGGATGATGGTTGCAAACATTGTGGAAGTAATTAATGTCACTGAATTGTACACTTACAAAGGGCAAATTTTATGTTATATATACTTTACCACAGAAAAATATTAAGAGTAACTACGAAAATAATGAAATAGAGTCTACAAATTTCAAAAGAATGAAGAGAAAAATAAATGCAGGGTCTTCTGAGTCAGAACCCAGGACTCTTTTCCTAAATCAGTTTACACAAGTTATGCAGAGCTGGGGGAGTGCCAGGCTCCATCCAGAGGTTCAGGTAAAATACAGGTGCCTGCCAGCTTGTATCATGCAAAGAGCTGACTCCCAGTTTCCCACTGTTCTTGCACACCTGTTGTTGGCACTGAAGATGAAAAACGCACTGGCTTCTGGCATGGGCACTGCTTTTTCCTTAAGGTGCAGTTCAGACAGTGGGCGGGGACGGGGGCCCACAGGCATCTCAGGCTCCTCCTCCTCCTCTTCTCCTGTAAGGAAAAAAGCACCAGCCTAAATAACTCCACCACTCCCACTTGGTCTTGCCATTGCCCACCTACTTCCATATACCTTCCTACTGGCAGGAATCAAGAAAGCACTTGTATCTCTGGGAATGTAGGGTGCCAACCAAGACAGACACTCTGCTCTATCCCTGTGGGTACTGCTGGAGCTCATCTCTGTGAGAAACAGACTTTTTTGGCAGCACATGATATGGGGGTTGTGAGTACGATGACCAACTCATCCTCGTTTGCCCAGCCTGTCTGGGTTTTAAACTGAAATTCCCACATCCTGGGAAATGCCTCAGCCCTGGGCAAACTGGGATGGTTGGTCACCCTAATCGTAAGGCACTAGAAAAGGTGACCAGGCAAGACTAGGGCATTTACCAGGTGTTACTGGTCCATCTAGGTGTGGGGTGGGGGAAGGGCCTGGCTTAGTGGACTTTGCGGGACCCCTTGCAAACAATCCTGTCCTTGAAGGTTCCAGGAATTTAAAATCAACACTTCCCTCATTTCTGAAAATACAAAAAATTCATGTCCTGTAGGCATAATAGGGCAATAATGTTGACCATCACCAGCCCTTTATTCAAAGGCTTAGAATCCTTGTGAGACACTGACATGAATTAAAGAAGCCCTTCTGCATTCCTGGCCAGTGGACACATTTAATGTGGAGCAGCGTCAAACAGCTTATTCTTTTGCTTACATACACATTGCCTGTGGGAGCCAGTATGCAGCTGCATGTCCTGTTCTGGTCAAGTGTACTTTAAAATGATTATAAGGCGAAAGATAATAGCATGGGGGCTAGAAGCATGGACTCTGTGGCCAGATGATTTGATCCAAGTCTTGGCTCAGTTTCTTTCCGGCTAGGGGCATTTTATTTAGTCTCTCTGTGCCCCAGTTTCCTCATCTGTAAGATGGGATAATAATAACAGTACGTACGTACCACAGAATGGTGCCTGGCACACAGCAAGCACTATATAAGTGTTAGCTATTTTTATGATTATTTCTGTCCAGGACAGAGGTTTTAAGTCATAAACTAGGGTTTAACATCTTTCTCTGTCTGATCCTTACATGCAAGTCTCCCCTAACAGACCTTCCATTCACATTCAACTATTTTCTTTTTTTTAATTATTTAAACATTTTTTTTTTTTATTGTGCTTTAGGTGTCAACTATTTTCTGAACACCCACTATAGTGGGCTGGATACTGCTCCCCCCCAAATTCATGTCTACCTGGACCCTCAGAAAGTGACCTTATTTGGAAATAGGGTCTTTGCAGATGTAACTAGTTAAGTTAAAATGAGGTCATATTGGGTTAGAAAAAACAAAACCTGTTGCTGTTGAGTTCATTCTGACTCATAGCAACCCTACAGGACAGAGTAGAAGTGCCCCATAGGGTTTCCAAGGAGCAGCTGATGGATTCCAACTGCTGACCTTTTGGTTAGCAGCCAAGCTCTTAACCACTGTGCCACCAGGGCTCCGATGACTGGTGTTCTTATAAGAAAAGAGACACACAGAGACACAGGGAAGAAAGTCATGTGACGATGGGGACCGAGATTGGAGCGAGGCAGCTACAAGTCAAGGAATACCAAGGATTGCCAGAGACTAACAGAAGCTAGGAAGAGGCAAGGAAGGATTCTTCTCTAGAGCCTTCACAGGGAGTATGGCCCTGAAGACCCCTGGATATTGGATTTTGAGCCTCCAGAATGTGAAACGATAAATTTCTGTTTTAAGCCACCCAGCTTGCGGTACTTTATTATGGCAGCTCTAGGAAACAAATCCACCCACTCTGCGCTCTCTCCTTTCCTTATGTTCTCTCTCTCTGAACTGCTCTGCATCTCCCTCTCTGCAGAGCTACAAGGGCCCCACCCCAGAAAGCATCCTTCCTCTGGCTTTCCTGAGTCCCCTTGGCTCCTTGGAATGACCTTCCTGTGGACTCCGGCAGCATCTTCTGCCTCCCGCGTTCATTTGGCACGTAGCACACAATACCTTGGATGACTGATTTTAAACGTCATCTGTCCCATCTCTCTACACGCTAAAAACTTCTGGAGGGAGAAACCATGTCTGGCACATGGTAGCACTTCCTTCTTTCTTTCTTTCTTTCTTTTTTTTTTTGTTTAACAGTTACAAGTTTAATTGTTGGGAAGTGTACCCTGGTCCTGAATAAGTCAGTGTCACAAAGGACATTGTCCCAAGTTTTCAACAGTGTCTGACATGAAGTTAGCACTTATTTCTTGATGGTGACTGAACTACACGAACAGTAACTTCCTAAGGAAGGAGACTTTGCAAAAGAAGGGGGTCAAGTGGAGACAAATCCTCCCCTGGTTGGAAAAAGATTGTTAGGGAAGTTCATCTCATGACTTGGCCAAGCCTCGGCCCTCGCTCTCATCTTCTGCTCAAAATGAAGCCAGGTGGCGTAGAGATTAAAAAAAAAAAAAAGCCTAGCACAGGAAGCGGTACTTTATCAAGCAAGAAGCATTTAGGGACATTTTGCTGGCGGACAGCAGAATATAGGCATAAATCAGATTCTTTCCCTAGGGTAATTAGAGCTGACCGGCAAGGCAATTAATATTTTCAGCAGAAGACAGAGATGAAAAATTGCGTACAGGCCAAGGGTTTAAGCTTTTTGACACTCAAGCCTTCATATGTACAAGAAAGGTAAAGTCTACTTAAAGCAGAATAAGTGAAATCGGAGTTGGCCTAAACAGGGATATTTACAATTTAATCTTAAATCCTTGTCTAGGTGTTTGCATCCTTTTCAGTTTTGCTCTAAAAGATACAACATTTTATTACTGATAGTCATTTCATAACAGGCAATTTATGCTTATTATAATCATTTACGTTTAAAGAAAACCATATGTATTGGCTTAATACTTTTCTGAGCTCCTAATGAATTCTGCAGGCTCTTTCCACTGCATTAGCCTGCCTCGCTGTTTATGAAGTTCTATTATCAATTTCCATTTTTGGAGAGAATCGAGTTGGTCTATTCAGACATACACAATGGCATGGGGTTCAGCTGAGAACAGCTACCTAAATTTCAGGCTTAAAAGAGGAAACCATTTCTGAAGGACAAATGCAAACTTGTAAAGGGACAGAAATTTGACAGCATGTGATGTTTAGCATGTATTATGTATAAGGAGGGAGGCCAACAGATTAGGAAAAGTCAGATAAAGTTCATTTTTGGGGCTGGCAACAGAACCACCTGGACTCCCACTCTCAAATGCCAGTAGAATCCCTTGAGGTTCTTTCTTATCTTTGTTCTTGGAGGTTTGGAAAAAGTATGGTAAGTCAGATACTGCTGTGCTGTGGAGTCGCTACTTTTCAGAATGGCAGGTTATAGTATTTGTATAGCAAAATGCTCCACTCTTTGTCTTTGGTGACTCTTGTCCCCTATCCAATCTGATACTCATTTTCACCTGTGTGGTTTTGCTCATGGCCTCTAGTGCCTACCTCTGAGGTTGAGGACACAAAGCCATGGTTCTTGCCTTTGAGGAGCTTACAATGTTTAGTGAGGTACACAGGTTCACTGACAGCTAAAGGCAGGGCATGACTGCTTAAGAGCCAGACATCTAGGGCAGAGCTGTAGGAGAGCAGGGACAGAAGGCTGAGGATGTGATTCCTTCATTGGGTATTCTTTACTGGCTCAGTTAAAAAACCCAAGAATCGCCCTTTGTTATGAATGTGTTGGAATCACCATGGATAGATGTGTTCCCCCAAAAGATATGTTGAAATCCTAACCCCCGTACCTATAAATGTGACCTTGTTCAGGGAAATAGGGCTTTTCTTTGGAGATGTTATCAGTCAGGTTAACCAGGTCACGCCAGAGAAGGGTGGGTCCTAATCTTATATTACTTGTGTCTTTTAAAAGAGGAGGATCACACAGAAACAGAGTCACACTTGGGGGAAGAAGTCTTGTGAAAATACCTTTAACAAGCCAAGGAAAGGCAAGAAATGCCTGGGGCTACAGAAGCTGAAAGAGACTAGAAAGGATCTTCCCCTAGAACCAACAGAGAGAGAGCTTAGCCATGTCAACACCCTGATTTGGACTTCTAGCCTCCAGAACTGTGAGAAAATAAATTTTTTTTTTACAGTCACTTACTTTATGATATCTTGTTACAGCAGCCTTACGAAACTGAGATACCCTTTATTCCTCTCTCTTTTTCCCCAACATCTAATTCTTAATAAGCCCTGTTGGCCCTACCTGCAAAATGTACTCAAATCCAACCATTTCTCTGTATCTCCACCACCATGACCCTTGGCCAGGCTGTCATAATCTCTCACCAGCACCACAGCATTAGTCTAAACTGTCCCTCTCCCCTAGTTCCACTCTTGTCCGTTAACCATTTTTTCACGTGGCAGCAAGTCTTTTACAAGGTAAGTTGGAGTCAGATCGTGTCCTTCCCTGCCTGAGATACTCCAGTGGGTCTCCACTCCCATGAGACAAAATTCACACCTCTCGTGTGGCCTTGGAGGCCCTGTTCCATCTGCTCTTGCCTATTCTGTCTCATCTAGCACTCTCCTGTGTTTTCTCTGTTCCAGTCACATTGGCCATCTTCAGATTCCTTTGCTGCCAAGCACACTGCCCCTAAGAGACTCTGCACTTGCTAATCCCTCCACTTGGGAAGCTCTTGCCTCTGATTTCCATACATCTGGTTCCTCTGAAGGAGTTCCTGGGTGGTACAAATGGTTAACACACTTGGCTGTTAACCGCAAATGTACTCAAATCAACTTCCAGAAACGCTGGAAGCTGCAGTCCACCCAGAGGTGCCTTGGAAGAAAGACCTGGTGATCTGCTTCCAAAAAGTCAGTCATTGAAAACCCTATGGAGCACAGTTCTACTCTGGCACACATGAGGTTGGCATGACTTGTAATCAACTTGATGGCAATTGTTCTGGTTGGTTCCCTTGAATCATTCAGGTTTTGGCCCAAATGTTGCCTCTTCAAAGAGGTGTTTAAAGACCACACAGTCAAAGCAGACTCTGCCCTACCTAGTAACTCTCAAACATAACACTTGGTTTTATTATCTTCATGTCACTTATCACTACCTGACGTTACCTTCTCTGTTGGATTGTTTTCTTGTTTAATGTCTGTCTCTCCTACTGAAATGTA
The DNA here is from genome assembly GCA_030035585.1 of Dugong dugon. NCBI lineage: Eukaryota > Metazoa > Chordata > Mammalia > Sirenia > Dugongidae > Dugong > Dugong dugon. The sequence goes on along the minus strand of CM057465.1, from coordinate 115,422,915 downwards.
AGCTCCACGTGAGCAGGGGTCTTCTCTGTCTTGCCCACAGTTGCATCCCTAGTGCCTGCCACACAGTAGGTGCTTTAGAAGCACTTATTAAATGAATGAATATCTCCAAGGTTTCATCCAACTCTCAGTGTCTATGAAAATAGTATGGTCTAGAAATAATTTTCTGCCTCTCCAACCACCTCCTTCATGAAGCCTCCTCAGACTCACCACCCCCCATTGCTCTCCTTCTCCTCCAACCTCATGCAGCAATTAAGCCTCCCCAAGTATCTGATACTGCACTATAACGTTCTCTGGTGGGGGGCACGCTTTTTCCCATGTGCACTTGTCATGTGCATTTAATGACTCCTTAAGAACATCTGCATTTTCAAGGAGTTCAGGACATGATAGACACTCAGATTAAGCAACAGCGACCTTATCCTCTACTTGTCTTGGCACAATGCTTTTCTTTTTGGGTGAGTGGATGTTTTAAGATTTAGTGTATACTAATCTGGGAGACTAAAACCAGCTGGTGGGCATTGGGGATTAAACAGAGAGGGAAGTACTGAAGGGCCAACACTGGCCTGTAGAGCCACTTGGTGTGAATTAGAAAAAGTCTCCTCCTTTGGGTGTTTACAGCCACGCGAAGACAAACGCCTTGGCTAGCAGAGTGCAGGCTGGATTTCAGCTCCCACTCGGCCACTTGGAGATACGCCTTTGGTTATAAACTGCACAACCGAACACAGCAGCCCTGGAGGGAGGAGGTCAAGACAAAGGGAGAGTAGAGGGAGAAGAGGGACCAGGGGAGCAGAAGGAGAGCAGGGAAGTATGTTCTCTGGCGTCGTCCTTCCTCTCTTGAGGAATGTTCGTCAGTGCTGCTCTAGTAGGCCTCTGGGGCTCCCCTGGAGGGGCATCTGCATGGACTGGACGCAGCAGGGGCCAGCTGTCCAGAGGCTGAGTGAATGGAAGGGACACTGGTTGGGGGGGACAATAGTGCATCAGGCCTGTTTTTCAAGGTTCAGAAGAAAGAGAAGCAGGAGGGAAAGAGAGAATGAAAACAGCAGAGACCACGGGCTAAGTGACCTGTGGAGAAGCCTCTTGGAATTTTTGCTGCTTCTGCCCCAGAAGTTGACCTGCAGAGGCAGGGAAGGCAGGAAGAGCTGGGAAGCAGAAGCTGATTTAACCTTTGAGATTGGAGGCCCGAGGAGAGCTCAGGCAACACTGCGTGCATAATAAAAAGTGAAGGTGTGAGCTCTTTATCTGCTCCTAACCTGTCTTGTGATATTTCATTCTTTTAATGAGCAAGGAGAGATCCTGCTTCCTGCAAATAGCAGGTATGCCCTCCAGCCAGGACAGATGTGCAAGCCACCCAGTTCTAAGAGCATATTGCCCTTGGGGTCTCCTTGGTGAGAATATGGAATCAGAGACAATGGACAGATTGGGGGCCTTGAGGGCAGGCTTAACAGCCTAATTGTGGTGGGGGGTGCAGAGGGTGAGTGTAGGACAGCCTTAGCTGTCGACCAGGTGATAGGGTAAGGCAGCCTCAGTATCTGTGGACCAGGGACAGGGTAGGACAGCCTCAGTTACCTGTGGACCAGGTGATAGTGTAGGACAGCCTCAGTATATGTGGACCAGGGACAGGGTAGGACAGCCTCAGTTATCAATAGATCAGAGGCATCAAAACAAAGGTAGAGAGCTGAGTGGGAATGAGAGAAAGGAAGGCAGGTGTTTGGAGGAGGTGGCCACATGATGGCAAGAAAAGAGCACACTCTAAAAAATCTAGAGAATTCTGAGGAATCAGTAGAGTGTGGGAATAGCTTTTCAGTTTAAAAGCATAACCATTCCTTGAATCCTCAAACCACAGGAAGTTACACGCTGGGTTGACAGAGAGCCATTTCTACCATGGCCAACATGGTGACAATATCCTCATTAATCATTTCTCCCTTGACTCTCTTCTCTTCTGTTTCATTAGTGCAACAAAGAAGAGAAAGCCACAAGTCGATTTAGAATAATAAAATCAAGATTATTGTCAATTATTGTGGATTGTAGGGTGCAAGAGATGTCCCTGCCCCACTGCCATCTACAATGAGCAGATTCAGGCTGTCCACATCTGGGTGCATGTGTGAAAGACCCTCAAATCCAGATGTCACCCCCTGCTGTCTGTTGTGTGCAGGGAGGCCACATCCACAACCTTTAAAAAACAAACTACAATGTCATTATTATACCAACAAAATTAACCAGAACTACTTAATATCATTTAGTCTCTGGTCCACATTCATTCTTCCCTGATTACCTCAAAAATGTCATTTTAAGGTTCATTTGTTCATTCAAGATTGAAGCAAGATCCTCCCATCACATTTGGTTGATATTTCTAGTAAGTCTTTGAAAATCTTTTAACAGTTTCTTCCCAGAAGGGTTTTTAAGACGTCAAAAGGTGTAATGCCCCACACATGGAAACACCCTTCCTACTCTTCTATCCAAGTCCCAGGAAACCAAATCCTATTCCCCCAGCAGGGATGAGGGTGGGTGATGGTATGACCATCGGGAGCTTGTCTCCTATGGACAAAAGAAGAGGCTGCTACTGTCCTTGCAGACAGATCCAGCAGAGAACGGATGGAGGAAAAGCTAGAAAGAAAACCTAGCTTTGCTCATAAATGTAGAAGGTTTTCCACCACCTAACTTGGTTACCAATCCAAATACAGCCTAACCTACACAGAGAAGGAAATGTCAGTAAAATCAACAGTCTTTTCTACCGTCAAGTCCTACATGTGTGACTGACTTCAAACTTGACACTGGTGATAATATCTGCAATTCTAGGTAAAAGGAAGGCAAGCTGTGGGCTTGTACAGGATATACGAGGTTTCATGAACTAGAGGATGGGAATCTTTGAGAGACATCTAAGGACCTTTGACATTAAAATCATCTAAAAGGAGGCTGAATTTACAAATCAGATAGAAACTCTAGAAGTCTAAGTTGGTAAGAGCTCTCTTTTTTATAGCAAGAGACCTGAAAGCATTTTACAAAGCAACAAGTGAGACATCTGTGGTGGCAGCTGTCCTTGTGCTCAGCACTGCCTCCTGAGCAAGGGCAAGACAGATTTGGAATTTACTATTATTATTAAACGAGCATAATGCTGCAACATATGTCATACTCATAAACTACATAACTTAATAATGATTTTACAACATATGCTATAAGAAAATCTCGAATGTATATAGAATCCAGGTTTCAAAGGACACAAAAGCACTGCTCAAATATGATCCTACTGAACCTGACATTATTATTATGAGGAAACCAGAAACAAAGTTTCCCCCAGATGATAACAGACAATGCTTAAATACAGAGACAGGAAATGTTTAGCAGTGTCAAGGGAAGCTGGAACCATTGGTTCCTAATACATCGCCATTCCCGTATAGTTTTAGAATTTGTAACTCTAACCCCAACTTCGCAGTCTTGGAGTTAGGCAGGAGGACTGGTACCTGCAGTTTCTGGGTTGGGGTAGGGACTCTTGTCCTCATTTTCACTGGGCTGGAGGTCATCCATGTTGATCTAGTCGGCCAAGGGAGAGAAGAAGAATCCAATTAGATATGCTCCAAAGCTTTAGAGGTTTCAAGTAGCCTTGAAATTGCACTACAGTCACTGGCTGAGCTGTTGACTCAAAAATATGTCCTTGTCACTTTGCACATATTCTTCAAGACATAACAGAAGGCTGGGATTCAATCAATCTGCCCAGCTCTCCTGCTCCACCCCCATTGGCTTTATTTCCATCAAGTCTCTTTTCTTCCTTCTTTCCTCCTCTCCATGGTTGTCTGGTGTGGGAAGATTGTGGCCCTCACAGCTCCTGGTAGGAGATGGTGACTCACCTTGGTGGTGGGTGGGGACTCTCCATCAGCTGTAATGGATTTCAGCTCAATTTTCTCCTCCTTGGTCTCCTCCACTGCTGGCTTTTCCACCACCTGTTGTTTTTTCTCTGGGCTGGCAGTCCTGGCCGGTCAGCAGGAGAAAGAACAAATGGATGTTTACTGGTATGATCAGGAACAGTGAAGAAGGGAAAGACCTTGTGTTCTGTTGGGGGCCAGTGGGAAGATTCCCTGGGTCTGTATCCATCTTCCTTTGCTCAGAGCACATCGTGTGTGCAGCCCAATCACAAATGCTGTTGGGCTGGTCCCAGGATCCTAGGCACTTGGCTACACACGACTCTGTCTGGCCTCAGTTGGCCTCTCCCAGCTTCTCAGCTGCTCCAGTCTGAATTCAAGAAAGGCTCTGCATTTTCTTTAGAATTGGTAACTGCAGGAACTCTCCTCAGTACCCAGCAGATGCATGGCCTACAATGGTCCCATCTAGACAATGATGTGATACAGCACAGGGCCCTGTCTTGCCTTCTTAACACTGCAGATGAGTTACAAAACAGTGAGGACGGGTTGCTCTTTAAGCTGGAATTGTATTTCCTCTCCACGTGGCCGCCTGCCTCCTCTCCCACCCTTGACTCCCACTATCTATCACGGCCTCTTCCCTCAAAAGAGAATTCCCTCAACTTCCCAGACAAACGTGAAAATACAACAGCTTTGCAGAGACTAAAATTTATGATCTCTACTTTGGAGCAATATGTAGGAATTAGGAGAGAAGCTCAACTTCCTGTAGGAAGCCCCAAACCCAGTCCCTTCTAGGAGGAATGGCTAACAGAGGGCAGTGCCCAAGCCTCTCTTTATCACCAATGGGAATGGCATTCCAAAACTGCGACCCTTGGGCCCTGGGCTTGAGTAAGCTTAGAGGGTTACCTGGCCAGCTTCCTTCTCTCCTTCTCTTCTTCCTCTTCTTTTTGGGCAGATGTGAGACTCTCAGCATCAGCCAGGTTGTCCACAGCAATGGCCAAGAATACATTCAGTAGGATATCTGTTTGTGTCCATTCTTAAAGAAAATAACCCTTAGGGATTTTGGTGGGCTCAGGGGGACAGGGAGGGTACAGGACATGCAGGATTAGAGTTCCCCAGCAGAGAAAGTGCCGCAGAACTCACTTTGAGGGGTTCAGTGCCCACCAGAGACCTTCCTCCTTCCCTCTCCCCTCCCCTGGGAGTTTCTAAGGGGTTGAGATGGGGCTGGCTTGCGGGCTGGAGCTGGGGGTGGTGAGGCAGTGAGCCCTGCCTTGATCTTTAATTGCTTGATTTCATTATTGTTTTCCCCACTAAGATGGCTGGCTGAAATTGACATTATAAACAGCATTGTCTCTAGCAGAATGGTTTCTTTTAAGAGCCGTTCTTTATAACTGGGCACTGAGGAGGCAGCCTGGTATCTCTGCCAACTCTTAATGTGAGCTGTGCATACAAAGACCTGGGGAGGGCTGGCTGGAGCTGGCCAAAGCTTGGAAATTCTTAGCAGAAGCCGTCATTTGCCCTTTTTTCACCCCTACCACCCACCTTGAATGGAAACACTGTGGGTCAGAGAACTGCAGAATCAAAGAACTTTTAGCTACAAGGGGTCATAAAGTTTGTTAAGTCCGACCTCCACCCCCCACCCCCCAGGCCCCCAAACATTCACACCACTTCACATGCAGAGAAACTGAAACCCAGGGAGAGGAAGGGCCATCTGTCTTCCAAGGATGCTACTGAATATCTCACCCATGGGCCCAGCACTGGGGTAGGGACTTTGCATACATCATCACTTTAAACTACTATTCTATTACCCCATTTTACAGACGCTAAGGTAGAGGAGCTTTAATTCGTCCCAAGTCACCCAGCTGGTAAGATGTGAAGCCATGTCTGTTGACTTCAATGTCCATGTTTTTCACATTACATTATCTGGGACCCCTGAGTCTTCAGCCAGAGCTGCTTCTAATTTAAAACCCAACAGAAGAAGGGAAGAAATACTTGTGGTTTGAGGCCTTGGAAACCTACTCAAGAGCTGGATCAGGGATGATCTCTTAGGTCTGCTCATTGAAGTCTGTCCATCTTTGCCTTTGACTAAAGTCCCGGGGGCAGCTTCAGAGGGAGGGATACTGACCAAAAAGCAGGATGAAGAGATGAAGGTCACTGCAAGGATGATGGCTCAGCCATTCTTAACTGAGCACCCCACCTTAGAGCAGATGCGACAGCCCCAGGGCAGCCAGGGTGCCAACTCCAGGGGTGTGGTCACACCATAGTCCATGTGAATGACTGCACCCAGCACATCGCCAGGGGGCGCCATTAACCAGGATTATGATGTGAACATGCCACCTGGAGTACTGCAATGCTTCGTCTGAGCCAATTGAGTAAGATGAACTTACATCCCTACCTACGCCAAAGCTCCAGGCTTCCACCAAAACCCACCTCCACTGCTAAATTCGCTCTCGGCCGGAAACGTTGTTGCCCCCAGAGCCGGCCGTCCCCGTGCTTGCCTGAGGACTGTGAATAGGTAGCCAGTTTTCAGCCCCGAGTAAGGACCTGCCAGGCATAGCTATCTGGCATTTTTGCTACAGGTTGAGGGAGGGTAGTGCAGCAGGGGTGGGGAGGCAGTAGCAAAGGATACAATTTCCACAGATGAAGAGGATGATGAAGTAAATACAGACTAACATCCCTGGAAAAGAGGGGCCGCCATAAGCCATGATCCCATCATACATCACCGAATTCCAGTCCTCCCCGGTCAGGATCTGAATGACACATTCCCACCAATAAGGGACACAGCGTTAGACCAACAGCAAACCCCAAAACTCCCCTGCCCTGCCCCACTATGTTAACAAAAATGTCCAAAATCTCTTTTCCACCTCTTTCCCTCCTCCTGGTCCCCAGTTCTCCTCCCCAGGGGCTCTCAGCTATTGATCTGGGCACGTTTGACTCTATTTCTTAGACAAAGTACATGGCTACCTGCTTAATATTGTTTGAGGAGTGACTGAAAGGTAGCTTTACGGTCAAAATATCTCCTACTATCCACATACATATAATACGTGACATGACCACCATTAGCCATTCCGTGCGTTAAGGTATCAACAGCCCCTTTACAACGTGAATATGTTCATTGAGAGAGTAATACGCTACCCTAGTTTTCCCTAAACATTAGTCGTTTGGGTATCATCTTCAAGACTTTTGCAATATCCTCATATTATTCATTTTTATCTATAAATCAATCTACTTTCAAATTTAAATAGGCGCTACCTACTTTAGCCTTGTCCTAAGCAAAAATATCTATGAAATCATGAATTTGATGGGCTAGCTATATTTTTTCAAGAGCCAAGCATAGTAAGTAGGAAAGAAAGGTGCTCCATCACCCTCTCCTCCCCCGACAAGAGTGGCTCTCCTTTTCTTTGTTTATATTTTGGGCTTTCACGTATGAATTTATTTGACTAAAGGGTTCCATGGCTAAGAGTTTTTAAAAGACTCAATAGACTTTTTTCCAATGGTGCATCCAACAGTAGGATTTCATGGCAGCTTGGGGCAGAAGAAACTGTAGAAAGAACTCAAGACTCTCTGGGGCATGGACCCTCTTTGGCTGATCCAGGCTGGCTTTGGCTGCTCAGTGAAAGATAAAGCTTTCCACCACCTTTTCAAGGCTCTTTTGCCCCTCTCCCCACCACTCAGGCACCCTTCCAGCCATAATCACAGAAGAGACGAGGCCATACCTGAAACACAGTGAGGAGAGACTGGGGAAAGTTATCGAATGTGCTCCTCCTGGTCTGCATCTCATCAAAGTTGAACTTTCCTCCAAAGAGCTGCATCCCCAGGAGGGAGAAGATGATGATAAAGAGGAAGAGGAGCAGCAGCAGGGAGGCAATGGAGCGCACGGAGTTCAGTAGGGATGCCACCAGGTTGCTTAAGGAATTCCAGTACCTGAGGGTCAATAAGAGGGAGATTAGCCTTCTTTTCATTTGCTTTCTTTAGCATCATACATCATTCACATACCCACTAGAGATTGTAAGAGAAATATCAACACCCTCCTCTTTTTCCCTTTCCTTAGGGGTAGGTGGTGGTGGTGGTGGTGAGCTGATGAGCTCACAATTCAAGTGTGGAGCTAGTTAATCTAAGGTCCCAGCATCAGTGTAATGGTGAAGCGAGGGAGCTCAGGCATCAGAAGCCTGAGTTCTGATCTAGCTCTGCCAATTGCTTGCTGCGTGGGCCTTTGGGTAAGTCATTTAACTTCCTTTCTTTCTGTCTCCCCATCTGAAAAAAATGGAGATAATAGTAGCACATACTTCATTAGGTTCTTGGTGGACTACATGAGAAAACGGAAAAAGCCCTCAGTATAGAAGGGGCAGTGGTGGTTCAGTGGTAGAATTCTCCCTTCTCACGCAGGAGACCCGGGTTTAAATCCTGGCCAATGCACCTCATGCTCAGCCACCACCTGTCTGTCAGTGGAGGCTTTTGTGTTGCTATGATGCTGAACAGGTTTCAGCGGAGCTTCCAGACTTAGATAGAAGAAAGGCCTGGCGATCTCCTTCTGAAAATTGGCAATGACAACCCTACGGATCACAACGGTTTGATCCACAACCCATCATGGGGATAGTGTAGCACTGGGCAGTATTTTATTCTGTTGTGCACAGGGTTGCCATGAGTTGGGGACTGACTTGATGGCAGCTAACAACAGCACATAATGTGAGCTATACTGCTACAGAGTTGATAAAGGTTAGTAATTTTTGTTATCACTATTGGTCTTTAAACGGAAAAAAATGATTTTTTTCAAGAATGCTGGTCTTAGCTCACCTAAGCAGCAGCTGCCTCACAGAGGCATATGTTAGGTCACTGATGGGTAAAAGAGGGTGCATGGTGAGGTGAGATTTCCCAAATCTACCTTGCACTAAGAAATGGTTTAAAACAAAGCAAAACAAAACAAGTAACAACAACAAAAAAAACCCCTCTCCCTGGAAATTTTGATTCAATTTTCTTTAATTTGGGGCCCAAAAATCTGTATTTTTAATAAGCATCCCACATTGTTGTTGTTAGGTGCTGTCGAGTCGGTTCCGACTCATAGCAACCCTATGTACAATAGAACCAAACACTGCCCGGTCCTGAGTCATCCTCACAATCGTTGCTATGTTTGAGCCCACTTTGCAGCCACTGTGTTAATCCATCTCCATGAGGTTCTTCTTCTTTTTCACTGACCCTCTACTTTACCAAGCATGATGTCCTTCCCCAGGGACTGGTCCCTCCTGACAACATGTCCAAAGTATGTGAGATGAGGTCTCGCTATCCTCCCTTCTAAGGAGCACTCTGGCTGTATTTCTTCCAAGACAGACTTGTTCATTCTTCTGGCAGTCCATAGTATATTCAATATTCTTCACCAACACCATAATTTAAAGGCATCAATTCTTCTTTGTTCTTCCTTATTCACTGCCCAGCTTTCGAATGCATATAAGGTGATTGAAAATATCATGGCCTGGGTCAGGTGCACCTTAGTCCTCAAAGTGACATCTTCGCTTTTTAACACTTTTTCAAAGAGGTCTTTTGCAGCAGATTTGCTCAATGCAATATGTTGTTTGATTTCCTGACTGCTGCTTCCACAGGCGTTGATTGTAGATCCAAATAAAGTGAAATCCTTGACAAGGTCAATCTTTTCTCCATTTATCATGATGTTGCTTATTGGTCTAGCTGTGAGGATTTGTTTTCTATATGTTGAGGTGTAATCCATACCGAAGGCTGTCGTCTTTGATATTCATCAGTAAGTGCTTAAAGTCCTCTTCACTTTCAGCAAGCAAGGTTGTGTTATCTGCATATTGCTCATTGTTAATGAGTCTTCCACAAATCCTGATGCCACATTCTTCATATAGTCCAGTTTCTCGGATGATTTCTCAGCATACAGATTGAATGAGTATGGCGAAAGGATACAACCCTGAAGCACACCTTTCTTGATTTTAAACCATGCAGTATCCCCTTACTCTGTTCAAATGACAGCCTCTTGGTCTATGTACAGGTTCCTTATGAGCACAATTAAGTGTTCTGGAATTCTCATTCTTTGCAATGTTATCCATAATTTGTTATGACCCACACACTCGAATACATTTGCATAGCGAATAAAGCATAGGTAAACATCTTTCTGGTATTCTCTGCTTTCAGCCATGATCCATCTGATATCAGCAATGATATCCCTTGTTCCATGCTCTCTTCTGAATATGGCTTGAATTTCTGGTATGTACTGTGGATGTGCTCCTGCAACCGCTTTTAAATGATCTTCAGCAAAATTTTACTTGTGTGTGATATTAATGATATTGTTTGATAATTTCCACATTCTGTTGGATCAGCTTTCCTTGGAATGGGCACAGATATGGATCTCTTCCAGTCAGCTGGCCAGGTAGCTGTCTTCCAAACTTCTTGGCATAGATGAGTGAGCACCTCCCATGCTGCATCCGTTTGTTGAAACATCTCAATTAGTATTCCGTCAATTTCCGGAGCCTTGTTTTTCCCCAATGCCTTCAATGCAGCTTGGACTTCTTCCTTCAATACCATCAGTTCTTGATCATATGTTACCTCCTGAAATGGCTGAATGTCAATCAATTCTTTTTGGTACAGTGACTCTGTATATTCCTTACATCTGCTTTTGATGCTTCCTGCATCATTCAATATTTTGCCCATAGAATCCTCCAAAATTGAACTTGAGGTTTGAATTTTTTCTTCAGTTCTTTCAGCTTGAAAAATGCCAAGCATGTCCTTCCCTTTTGGTTTTGTAACTCCAGCTCTTTGCACATTTCATTATAATACTTACTTTATCTTCTTGAGCCGCCCTTTGAAATCTTTCTTTAAGCTCTTTTACTTCATTGTTTCTTCCTTTCACTGTAGCTACTCTACATTCAAGAGCAACTTTCAGAGTCTCTTCTGATGTGCATTTTGGTCTTTTTTTTTCTTTCATGTCTTTTTTTAATGACCTTTTTCTTTCTTTATGTATGATGTTCTTGATGTCTTCCCACAACTCATCTGGTCTTTGGTCATTAGTGTTCAGTGCATCAAATCTATTCTTGAGATGGTCTCCTAATTCAGATAGGATATAGTCAAAGTTGTATATTGGCTCTCGTGGACGTGTTTTAATTTTCTTCAGCTTCAACTGGAACTTGCATATGAGCAATTGATGGTCTGTTCCACAGTTGACCTCTGGCCTTGTACTGACTGATGATATTGAGCTTTTCCATCATCTCTTTCTACAGATGTAGTTGATTTGATCCCTGTGTTTTCCATCCAGTAAGGTCCATGTGTATAGTCACCATTTATGTTGTTGAAGAAAGGTACTTGCAGTGAAGAAGTCATTGGTGTTGCAAAATTCTATCATGTGCTCCCTGTAGCATCCCACAGAACTCTTATAACCAGGAAAATCTGGGAAATCCTGGATTATAGCAAACTCATCACCCCCACTGGGAACAGCTCTCCATGAGTGGGGCAGGGAGCTCTGCCTTGATCAGAGATGGATTCTCCTTAGAGTCACTGAGTCTCCCTTGACTGTTAACACCAAAAAACCCCAAACCTGTTGTCACTGGGTCGATTCCTACTCATGGTGACCCTGTATGTTACAGAGTAGAACTGCTCCATAGGGTTTTCTTGGTTGCAATCTTTACAGAAGCAGAACATCAGGCCTTTCTTCCACGGCACTGCTGGTTGGGTTCAAACTACCAACATTTTAGGTTACTAGTCATGTGCAAACCGTTTGTACCACCAATACAAAGGTCCTTTATTATAGCCCAGGGAAAATCTCTTTCTCTTGGAAAAGTATATATGTAGGGGGTACCTACTGATAGTTACTGGATTTAGCTTGGGCCCCTGTGAAAGGTCAGTTCAGGATAATGAAACACATCAGAGTAAAAGGAGTTGTTTTATGTGTGCTGTCAAGTCAATTCCGACTCATAGCAACCCCCTGTGACAGGGTAGAACTACCCTATAGGGTTTTCTAGGCTGTAATCTTTACAGGAGCAGACCACCAGGTCTTTTCTCCTGCAGAGCAGCTGGGCAGGTTCAAACTGACAACTTTTCGATTAGCAGTGATTACTTAACCATTGTGCCACCAGGGCTCCTTAGCAAAAGGCATACAGCCCTAAACTGGAGCAAGTGCAAGACCAGAACAAACTCCATTTCCCTACAGCTCCACCCCTGGCTGGCCTGCCTTCCAGGTCAAAATTTTGATTCCCCTCTACTTAAGACATTCCCAGCTCATTACCTATACAGTGAATTGATTTTGCTTCCTAAGTGAACCGCATGCTAACCACCCCCATGACAGCCGCACAGCTGTACCCCCAGCCCAGGCACTTCTCTCCAGAGAACGGTTCCATATTAAGCGTCAGAAGCAGATGGGCCAACAGTTTGGATGTAAACATGAACTTCTTCCCAACCTGGAGCTTTTAATGCTCCTTACTCCTTCCCAAATTCAGCCTTTCCGCACCTCTATTTTGCCTGCCAGACACGCCCCCTCTGCAGAATACTAATATACATTTATTTGTGTCGGTTCTATAAATACTCTCAGGTGTGATAGTCTTGTCTCAACAAATAGGCTCTGAGTTCTTGGGGGCAGAGATCAAGAAATTTTTTCCCATCCATCCTCCTCTCCTTTGTGCTCAAATAAATTCTGCACAGTCCAGTATGTGTGAGAGACTACCTGGCACCACAGCAGGCTAGAGGTTGTAGTAATTGTTCTGCGTAAAGTAAGAAGTAGTAGGACCGCTCTGGAGACACAGCACTCTCCACTCTAACATGTAAAGCAGTATTCCCAAACCTGCCTGGTGATCAAAACCAGCTGAGCTTTGTTATTTTCTAAATACTGACTCCCAGGTCCCACCCTGGAACCCTGAAATCATAATCTCTGGTGCTGGGGCTTGGGTGATTCTTATGCAACCAGCCCAATACTTATCAGCCAACTGTTATTTAGGAATCAATGTCTTTTTAGAGCATATTTATAATGAGAATTTCTGGCTGCATCATAGGGGAGAGTGTTTGCATGTGGACTGAAGCCACAGGGCCCCCTAGAGATCCTTTTTCTGTTCCACTGTCATGGAATATTCTGGAAAATTCTTAATGGTCAGGGAAGGTCAGAGCCTTGATTTTCATAAGGCACATGGACATGAGAGAAGTAACTCAAACCTGGCTTACAGCTGAGGTTCAGACAGTCTGACAGCCATGCCCAAGGGAGACAGACAAGGAAGTCCCAGACTCCAGAAGGAAAATCACCGTGAATGGGAAAGAAGTTTGGCAGAGTGGACCAGATTAGGAGGCAGAAAGGGAAGGTGATGTGGGAGGAAAATTTCCTGACTGAGGAGACCCCCTCGGAGTGCCTGGGGTTCTAGAGAAACAAATTAACTCTTCCAGCAGAGGAGAATTCTGCTGGAAAGCTGGGACATGAAAAATGGCAGATGGTGAATAATCTAGAGAGGTTGGGAGTGAAGTGGGTGTAAGAGGGGTCAGCAACAGGGCAGAGCATTTGATTAAAAGTGTGAACTCTTTTCCCACGCCTTTCCCATGGCCCCACCTTCCTGTCCCTGAGGAATATCCTGGGAAAGTCTGAACTTTTCTTAGTCAACCGGGTGGTGGTTCATAACATCAAGATTTGTAGTATGACAGAACTCCATCATCTTCCTCATCTTAGCAAATGGTAACTGCGGTTTTTGGCTCATGCCCAAATCCTTGGAATCATCCTTCATTTCTATATCTCACACCTCACATCAGCAGATCCTGTGGTTCCACGTTAAAAACAAATCCCAAATTTGACCACTCTCCCACCGTCTCTATCAGCTAGTCCAATCCACCAGCATCTCTCACTCAGATTTCTGCAACAGCCTCCTAACTAGTCACCCTGGTTCATCCCTTGCTCCCTATAGCTATTCTCCACGCAGCAGTAGGAGGGGTCCTGTTAAAATATGTAAGTCACATCAAGCCTCAACTCTGCTTTGTTGTTGTTAGTTGCCATTGAAGCAGCTCTGACTCATGGTGACCCCATGTATAACAGAAAAAACCATTGCCTGGTCCTGCGGCATCTTCACTCGTTAGTATGCTGCTGTCCACGGTTGTGGCCGCTGTGTATTTTGTGTGCCTTGCAGCACAGGGGGATGTTGTGGATTGAATTTTGTCCCCCAAAATACGTGTTGTAAATCCTAATCTCTGCCTGTGGTTACAGTCCCATTTGTGAATGGGTTGTGTTTGTTATGGTAATGAGGCATGATTAGGTTATGTTAATGAGAATTAGGCTGTTTGTTATGTAAATGAGAGAGGATTAGGGTATATCTTAAATCAATCTCTTCTGAGATATAAAAGAGATTAAACAAGCCAGCAGAAAGAGAGATTGCAAGCACATGAAGATCCCTCAGGAGCAGAAGCTCAGAAGAGACAAAGACCTTCCCCTAGAACCGACAGAGAGAAAAAGCCTTCCCCTGGAGCTGGCACCCTGAATTCACACTTCTAGCTTCCTAAACTGTGAGAAAATAAATTTCTGTTTGTTAAAGCCATCCACTTGTGGTATTTATGTTACAGCAGCACTAGATAACTAAGACAGGGGCCCATCTTAAAGTACTATATCGGACAATATTCTGTTTCATCCGTAAGGTTTTCACTGGCTAATCTTCAGAAGTAGATAGTCAGGCCTTCCTTCCTAGTCTGTCTTAGTCTGGAAGCTCCACTGAAACCTGTCCACCATGAGTGACCCTGCTGGCATTTGAAATACTAGTAGCGTAGCTTCCAGCATCACAGCTACATGCAAGCCACCACAGTAGGACGAACTCACAGAAAGGTGGTGGCAACTTTGCTTAAAGCCCCCCTATTGCTTCCCAACCTCCTGGCCTAACGGGCCCTATGAAATCTGATCCCAACTCTCTCCAGCTGCTCCTCCAGCTTCCAAACCACTTCACCGTGGTCCTTGCTGCTCCCTCTGTCTGCAGAGCTTTCCTCCGAAATCTATGTGGCTTCCTCCTTTACTTCCTCCAGGTCTCTGCTCAAATGCCACCTCATCAGAGCGATCTCCTCTGACCACACTATGTAAAACAGCTCCACTCTCTAGCCCCTTACCCTACTTGTTGATACCACTGTCCCTCACCTGATATTTATTTTTTTGTTTATTTTCTGCTCCCCATCACCAGAACCTAAGGTCTGCGAGAGCAAGGACTTCATTGCTTTTGTTCACTGCTACATCCTTAGACGGTGCCTGGCCCAAAACAGGTGATAAATGAATATTTTGTTGAATGAATAAATAAATCTTACTATAAATGTGATACATTTATTATATTTATATATATTATACTGGGGGAAAGGCAAAGAGACAGGGGATGCTTCTGTGTGTATGTGTGTGTATTGTGAGATGGGAGCAGGGGAGGGGGGGTAGAACCTCTCATGCACATACTGAAGTCAAACATACTTCATCCAACAATGAGGAGTGGCTATGTGAACCTCCACCCATATTATTTCTATTCCCACAGCTTCCCTAAATCCCTGGGTACAGAGTTTCTGAGAGCTGTGACTTTAAATATTTTGTTCCATTGCCAGGCCATGTGTCAACTAATACGTATCAGTTTGCCCTACACAGAATAGGGTTGCTATGGCTTTGAGACCCTTGGGGGTATGGTAGGACTTCCAGAAGAGCATTGTGAACACAAGTCTCCCTGAGGGAAGAACTCCCATCCTAGTGGTTCAAAGCCAATGGTCCCAGGTTTGAGGGCATGAGCCATCCTTTGTTTAAGAGAGAAACTGCAGGTGAGTACACTGGCACCAGGCACCCTCCACATGAAATACATCTGGGCTGAAAAGACCCTGCACTTTGGACTAAGAACAGAGGTAAGAAAAATGGAGATCATGGTTGTTGATGCTCTTTGTCTTCAACCTACTGTTGCTTCTCACTTGACACGGGCAAAGTGGAGTTCTGCCCCGTGGCTGGCCTGCCGCCTGTACTTTCCGACCCTCTGGAGCAGGATTTAAGGAGCAGAGCTAGTGCCGGTGGCCTGGCGTCCTGAGCGATGGCCAGCTTGCTGAACAGAAGGCTGACCATCCCTAACGTGCAAATGACTGGATATGTTTTATATACTCTCTGCAAGATTGAGACAAAAGGATTGCTGAAATGGCATTATGGCAGAGAACACTAATAAGGTTCAGGGGAGAGGAGCTGGATTCTGAGCTTAGTATGCCTTGGCTGATGGCAGGGTATAAGGTGGGGGATTCATTATATTCAATATAGATGGCATTTGTAGGGGCCCAGCAGGCAGCCTTTGATGTGGGCAGGGTGACGTAGAATATAATTTAAATGGAATGGCTGGCAGCCCTGAGGATGTTCAGATTCTCTCCTCTTTAATGCCAGTCTGATTCTTGATGGTTATTACCTGGCCTGGCCTGAAGATGGGAAGATGGTCTCATGCCTAGAATCATTGCCTTTTAAGAAAGGTTAGCTGGTGGCAAACTAGAGGGGTTAATGGCATATTAGCACTCAACTGAGGTTTTTATCCTAAGTGATTAAAAATATGAAACACACACTCACACACCAAAAAAAGAAAGCTTTGGAGAAAAATGGGCAGCAGCAGAACATACAACTTTGTCTTTTGGTCATGGACTTTGTAGAGAAACGGGAAAGCTAAGCATTTTCTCCTCAGAACAGTGCATACATATGCCCACATACTCAAAAGCTACATTCAGCATCAGGGGATTTGGTATTGGTGGTTCAATGGTAGAATTCTTGCCTTCCATGCAGGAGACCTGGTTTGATTCCCTGCCAATGCACCTCATGTGCAGCAACCACCCATCTGTCAGTGGTGGCTTGTGTGTTGCTATGATGCTGAACAGGTTTCAGCAGAGCTTTCAGACAAAGATGGACCAGGAAGAAAGACCTGGTGATCTACTTCGGAAAATTAGCCAATGAAAACCCTATATATCACAATGGCACAATCCCCAACTGATCATGGGGCTGGCACAGGGCCAGGCAGTGGTTCGTTCCCCTGTGCAGGTGGTGGTTATGAGTAGGGGCAGCAGCTAACAACAACATCAAGGGATTCACAGCCCCCCTGGGCCGGCACATGCCCAGTTTTGAAGACTCACCTCCTCCACCCTCACACACTCCCCTGCTGCACTCATCCTTGGGATCTACTTTCTGTTTTCAGTTCTCCTGAGAATCTGAATCATTCCTCCAAAGCAAACCTTTGCCCATCCCGCCCCACCCACTCCTGCCCATTGTTTTCTCTCTCAAGTGTGGATCATTTGAGGGCTTTTTACTAGATCAATTTCTTTGTTACATAAACTGTCTCCCCTCCTTTTTTCCTCTCCCTCCCCAGTCTTCCTTTAAAGTCTCTCTCTTTCTGACCCTACTTCAGTTTTTTTACCTCTTCCCTCTGCCTCTCTCGTTTTAAATCCCTGTCTGTTTGGAGAGACTTTTATCTCTTTGTTTTCCCTTCTGTAGGTCTGTCTCTGGGTTTGGGGATTTGCAGAATTCTTCCTCCTCTTCTACAGTAGAAAGCGACCCAAGCCTTCCTTGAACTGGAGCTTTCACGGGGTGAACTTTTTGCTTCAAATAGCTCCGGGCTAGGTCGTTTACATTCTAGGTATAGAGCAGAACATGGAGCTTGCTATAAATAAATGATCTTCAAAATAACAGGACCATAGCTTTTGGGTGCTTTGCAAATGCTCCACCCCACTTCCTCTCTGCCCCAGAGAGGGTCATAACTAAATTCACACCTGTCCCGTACGGTGGGGGCAAAAAAATCCTCCTTGATTTGGCAGCAGCGATCTATTATTGGCAGAGTATTTGTAAAGCAAATTTCATGCAGTAAATCTGTGTGATGTGGGGCTTCAGTACACCATTCTCAAGGGAGTGGGACGGAATGAGGTGAGGAGGAATGAGAGTTATGGCAGAGAACCAGGGGAAGCAGCTAGAACTCATTCAGTGAGTAAGGCCAGCCACAGGGACACAAGGGGTGGATGTCCAAGGACTACTAATGGTGGACCCCGGTCCCTTAGACATAATAGAGCTTGGAGAGATTCGTGTGGCAGGAGGTTGACTGGGCATATGCTGAACCAGGAGGAACTGAACAGAGGATCCTGGGCTATTCTGGTCAGAGTATGAGACAGCCTAGCACCCAAGGCCAAATCTATAGGGTTTACCTCCTACCGGTAACTGACCCTACTTCTACCTCCTCCATTCTAGCAGGGCTGGGAAGCACATTTTATGTATTTCACTTTAGAATCAAACACTGTCTTGGACTAACATGTTCAAAGGTCTTTTCTTGACTGTTTGCATTAACAGGCTTGGTCACATTGAAAACAGAACCTGCACGGAGGAACACAACCTGGTCCAAGCTGTAAGAAGGTTTGGCCTTGACCTTGGAATGGGATTGGGACCTTAGGAGGGTGCTCCTCTGAGCTTCTGGACCACAGAGTTACTCCCACTTAGCCCCTACACCACAGACAAGTCAGAATGGGGGAGAGCACATTCAAGTCAACCTCACCTATATCTTCTAATCCCTGTTAGGAGATACCAGTCAGGCCCCATCCTGGTCAGTCCTTCCTACGCTTCATGCTGACAGCCAATAATCACCTAAGTCTGAGCTGCCTTCTCCAGAGACCCTGGATTGGGAACTGGGAAAATGCCAAATATACCCCTTGAATAATGGCCCCTAAGGAGCTCAGAGTCCCCATGGAGTCCTGAGAAGAGTGGAGGCTAGAAGGTGGAGGGGCGAGTGGGAAGGTGCGGGAATGTATCTGATGCTCATGGCCAGACCCTGGCAGGAAATGGTGACATTTTGAACAGGGAAGATATGCAAAGGGCTCTCATCCTGGGGCATTATGGAGGCCCATACGTGGTCATGATTTACTAGCAAATCTGTGTGTGCTACGTCAGCCCAATCTAACATTTCAGGGCCAGGGAAGGTAGCTGCAAACGGGGAGAAGTAGGAGAAGCAAAGAAGATTGAAGGTTTAAGAGGGAAAATAGCAAGGGTTGGAGGGATTTTGGTGCATTTAAAAACCAACTGTGTAAAAAATTAGATGTAATTTGTAAATTGGAATCATTTCCAGATTTAATCTAATTGAAGCCCTTCTTCCTCCCCACAGAATGATGTGTCAGACAAACCGTAGACAAAACAGATATTGAATCTTGGCAACATTTAGTGTCCCATAAATCCTCAAAAGGAGCCCTGATGGTGCAGTAGTTAACTGCTCACCTGCTAACCAAAAGGTCGATGGTTCAAACCCACCAGTGGCTTCGTGGGAGAAAGATACTGCAGTCTGCTTCTGTAAAGATTTACAGCCTTGGAAACCCTATGGGGAAGTTCTACTTTGTCCTACAGGGTCTCCATGAGTCAGAATTCTACTCTCGATGGCAATGGTTTTTTTTTTAAATTTTTTTTTTTTAAAGCCTCAAAGCAGGAGAAAGAACTCAATTCATCATGTGGCTGGAAGGCCCACTGTCATGGATAATTTACCCAAAGACGACAGAGATTTTAGCGATATGCAGGTTATTTTTACTGGGGTAGGAATGTTGTCTTCCCTATTTTATAATTTCCCATGCCGTAGTACCACAGCACTATGTGATCAATTCACTTACAGTCCTGTGGGGGGTTCCCAGTTCTGTCTTTTTTTTCATAAGATGCATAGGATGGATGATATTCACATACGCAATATACTTCCTTAGGCATTCCCAGGTACTGGCAAACACAAACATGTAATGGGGGACCTAAGCATGCCAATAGTTCATTTTCATCACAATGATACACCAGAGACGTCGGCTTCCTTCAGACAGCATATGAGTTGTAAGCCCACCCTGTTCTTGCCCACTCGTCAAAGTATTTGGGAATACAAGTGATGAAGAGCAATGGTGTTACAAGGAGAATCCTGAATAAATTTTTATTTATTTTTTAAAAAGTACATCATTCACAAACTTTTGTATCTTAGCTCTTAAAAACACCAAAAAACCCATTGCCATCGAGTCAATTCTGACTCATAGTGACACTGTAGGGCTGGGTAGAATGGCCCCATAGGGTCTCCCAGTCTGTAATATTTACAGAAGCAGACTGCCACATCTTTCTCCCATGGAGTGGCTGGTGGGTTCGAACTGCTGACCCTGCAGTAGTTAAGTAGTTAAGTAGTTAAGTAGCAGAGCTGCTTAACGATTGTGCCAAAAACAAATTACTTGCTATACACAGTACAACTGCTGTGGACATACTAATGTATCAAGACGTCATGGTTGAGACCCAGTGGTCTAGATCAGTGTTCCCAACTCTTGGACCATGAGCCCTGGGTGGGGGAAGGGAAATTTGGAATTACAGGAAGGAATCCAGGAATCCAGAGTACATCAAGCATTATAGTAGACTAAATAAACAGCCTGTCTTGTATGTATACTACTGCTATTCAAATGTATGCAGAAATTACCACTGTGTACAAAAGTATGGGAATCAATGACATTCAAGTTAGTTGAAAAGCTTTGCTGAATTCATAGTAGCTCCTTATCATTATGTACTTTCTCAGTTAAGAATTACCAAAACTACTTTTGACATGGTTAAGTACTCCAGTATAGAGAACAGAGAGGTGAGAAGCAAGTTTTCCAACTATATATGAAGGACCGGACCGTATTTTAAGACAAGGAAGTAGACAAAGGACAGCAGCAGGAAATTAGGCCAGTGTTACTCAAAGTGAGGTCATCAGACCACCAGCATGGAACTCCCCAGGGGTTGCTGGCCAAAATCTCTAGGTCCTTTAATGAGCTCCCTGAATGAGCTCAAACTTAAGTTTGAGAATCACAACCACTAGTTTAGACTACGTTCTAAAAAACGTTTCTCCAAAATACAAGTGTTGAGGCATGGCAAATTATTCTTCAAGAGATTTTAAAAGAAGAGGGAGAAATATACATGTCTGGATGGCAGGACTATGCATAGATGACCCAACCAAAGCCCAGTTTAAGGGGCCATGATGTCCAGTCACAGCCCATACTTTAGCCATTTTCTTGGTCACTGGAGTGTACGGTGCTCACAAAGCTGGGGCTTGAAGACAAGGTTCAGAGAAAGTATGGGATTCCCTGGCAAAGTGAGTCTCTTTGTTGTTTCCAAAAGCGCCTAGAGGGTTTGGAGACTTGAAAACAGGAAGAGGATGTCCTTTGCTGAAGTAACTTCCAATTAGATAATGAAATTATTCTGTTTATAGGCTTTACAAGAGATCTGAAAATACTACTAACCCATTTTGTGGAGGGACTACTGGAAGCTCTCTGATAAAGATAGATTTTTAAAAGATGGTTTCTTGGCAATAGTTTTAGATTAGAAATAAATTGGTGATTAAAAATAGAATGAATATTAAATCTCTTCAAGATGCTATGACAATATTTAGGACCAAAATTTCTTTTCTATAGACGCACACACACACACACACACACACACACACACACACACACACACACACACGGGCTTTCAAGAATTATTTATGAGGCACTAAAAGCTGCAAGTTAAAAATAGCTTTTACCAGGAGGAGCAAGTAGAATCAGCAATTATCTAACAACAAGAATCAGTATATAAAAATCCTTAAAAGTCCTGTCCCAGGGACATAAGTCAACAAGACAGTTTAACCCGTCAACAAGGCAATTAATTGGAATGGTTAGGGGCACAGGACTTGAAGTCAGACAGACCTGCCATTTAATCCCAGCTTTACCTCTGGCCAGTTTGCGTGCCCTTGGGCAAGTGACTTAATTTGCTAAGCCTCAGTTTTCTCATCTGATAAGTGAGGATAATAATGGTACCCTACTCCCCACCCTCCCTTATAGGTAATTGTACAGATGAACGGAGTGAATGCATGTAAGCATCTGGATCTCACCATCTGGTACAAAGTAAGCACTGATGCATGTTAACGATTATTGTTGTTAGTATTTCTACTAGTTTTCTTCTAAACCAAGGATTTTCGGTAATGTCAAAATATTCAGAACATTCAGAAAGAGCTCTTTCTTTTTTAGGAGGAGGAGAGGTGTTGCTCAAGAGTGCTAAACTTGTGAATTTAAATTCTGTGTATCCTTCAAGTCCCTCTTCTGATTTTAAACCCTTCCCAGGGACTCTCTCCTATTCCCAATTTCCCATAGCAGGTATTTTTCCTCCATACAGTTTGCCAACTCATTATATTCTGACTTAGATTTTCCTTTAATCCTTTCAGATGCACAAACTCCATCTCCCCAGCCAGACTGTGAATTTCTCCTGGGTTCAGTTCATGCCATACACCTTTTTTCTATCTCTCAGAGCTTGACACATAGTAGACACAGGGTGGATCAATAAACAAAAGGAAGAGAGTGTGAATGTGTAGACCACTATTAGCTCTTTTCTCCTTCTTCCTTCTCATAATAATCATGATGATGTAACAATAATAACAAATAGAATAATAAAAACTTCTGGTTATGGAGTGCTTCCTGTGCCTGGCACTGAACCGAACACTTTGAAAATCTGCCTTTCTTGATCCTCAACAGCTTCATAGGAGCATGTGTGCATTGGGTGGTTGTTGAGGGAATTGCAAAGAGAACACTTAGGGATGGTTTGTAGGTCCCTGATGACTCACTCAGTCCAGTAGAGAAGAACGCTCCAAGCATGATGTGTTTAGCTCCCAGTCCTTGAACAGAAGATACTGACCCTACTCCCCCTCTTTTTTTTTCTGACACAATCCAATAGTTGGTTTCAATGCTCCTGTTATCAAATTGGGCTACCAAAGCAGAGATTCTTAAAAGGAGGGGACTTACACCTCTGGGGGGCCAAAGTTTGAAAAACTCTCTCCAGGTGTTTCTGATAGGTCCCTCTAGGGACAAACTTTATTTGAGCACAGCCCACAGTAATAAATATATGTTACATTGCAACTCAGATACACGCACAGCTGCACACATGTATATCGTAAAGATTTTGATGAAACAATACTTATGTTCATGTAAGACCCGCTGACGTTTTTCTGTTCTATTTTTATTCTTCCATTAGAAATGATGGTTGTGAAGATATGGAGAAATTGGAACCCTTATATATTGCTAGAAGGGATGTCAAATGGTACAGTCACTTTGGAAAACAATTTGACAATACTGCAAGATGTTAAATACAAACTTATATGACCCAGAGATCCCACTCCTAGGTATATATCCAAGAGAAATGAGACATACATCCATACAAAAACACAGAAGCACTATTCATAGTAGCCAAAAAGTGGAAATAAACCAAATGTCTACCAACTGATGAATGGATAAACCAAGTGTGGTATAGCCAAACACTGGAATACTATTCGGCCATAAAAAGGACTTAAGTTCTACAACACGGATGAACCTTGAAAACAGTATACTAAATGAAAAAAGTCAGTCACAAAAAACCACATATTATGTGATTTCATTTATATGAAATGTCCAGAACAGGCAAATCTATTAGAGATAGAAAGTAAATTTAAGGTTGCCTAGGGCTGGGAGGAATGGAGAGTAGGTATGGAGTTTCTTTTTGGGGTGATGAAAATGTTCTAAAATTAGATTGTGGCAATGGTTGTACAACTCTGTAAATATACACAAAAAAGCCATTGGATTATACAATGTAAAAGGATGAGCTGTACAGTATGCAAGTTATATCTCAATAAAACTGTTTAAAAAATGGTTGTGAGCCAATAAATTGATTTCACAATCCCAGATGTGTCACAAGGCAGTTGAAAATTACTGTCTCAGAGCATGCTTCGCTCCCCCTCCCCTGGCCTGTCCTCTTCATGATAATCATGCTTTACCTGGGAAGTTAGGGAGACAGCAATCTTTGGGTGGGTGGATAGACAGACAGATGGAGAGCGGGTGAAAGTGTGGATGGAGGAATGAAAGCCATCTGTGCCGCAATATCCATTATCTTTCTTTTCCAGTTAAGGAATCTTGATTTCATTTGCGGCAGCAATGTGCTCAGCTAAAAGACTACCTTTCTCGCCCCTACCAGCTAGGGGAGGCCAATGAGACATATCAGCAGCCTTTGGATGAGATTTCTGGGAGAGTTCTGTAAAGGGGCTGGCTCAGCCAGGGTGGGTGCCTCTTATGCTCCTTGCCCTTTTCCTTCTTCCTGCCTCTAATTCAAACATGATGGCTCAATCTCCAGAAACTATCTTGTGACCTTGAGGATGGAAGTCAGCACTAGGGCTGGTGGGTACCTGAGCTTTCTTGAGGCCACCTGGGCTGCCTACCTGTGCACTTCTTTTACATGACATAATAAATCCCCTTGCTTAAGCCACTAAGTTGAGTCTCTGATACTAGCATCCCAAGGAATTTCTAAAAGATGCTCAAAAAAACTCGCTAGTGTCAAGTTGATTCTGACTCATGGTGACCCCATGCGTTACAGAGTAGAGCTGCTCCATGGGGTTTTCTTGGATGTAATCTTTACAGAAGCAGATTGTCAGGCCTTTCTTCCATTGTACCACTGGGTGAGTTGGAACAGCCAATCCTTACATTAGCAGCTAGGTGAAAAACATTTGTGCCACTTAGGGACCTTTCTAAAAGATACAGCATCTAAATGAATAAAAACTCCCCTCCACCGAGCTGAGGATAGACTCTTCAAGAAATAGCAGCCACTCTCCCACCCAGACCTTTCCATCTCCCTCAGCCTCAGGAAGAACTTCTCCCTGATCCCATCTCTACAGGGATATGAGGGGCCAAGTACCTTGTGATTTTAAATATCCTCAGCAGCCGGACACATCTCAGTACAGAAATGCCCAACGGGGACATGATCTTGGTCTCCACCAGGATGGTCTCCAGGATACCCCCACACACAATGAAGCAGTCGAAGCGATTGAAGAGGGACACAAAATAGGCCTGCAAGCCCAGGCTGTACATCTTCAGGAGCATCTCTGCAGTGAAAAGGGCCAGCAATGCCTTATTGGCAGTATCTGGCAGGTTCAGGAAGGGGGCAGGATGCAAACAGGGACATGAGAGGAGGGTGAAGAGGGAGGAGGAGAAAGAAAACACAATCGTTATCACCACTGGGGGGGAGAAAAAACCCGAACTCCTCCCACCCATGATACCTCTTCCATCCACTCCTAGCCAGAGCAGAGTAAGGATGTGGAATTATAATCATAAGAAACATTTATTGAGCATTTAACCAGTAACCAGTTGCCATTAAGTTGATTCTAACTCATAGTGGCTCCAGGTGTGTCAGAGTAGAACTGTGCTCCACAGGGTTTTCAACGGCTGATTTTTTGGAAGTAGATCACCAGAGCTTTCTTCCAAGGTGTCGCTCGGTAGACTTGAACTGCCAATCTTCCAGTTAGCAATTGAGTGCATTCACTCTTTGCACTCGATTCATCAAAGGCTTTCTAATGCCTTGTTTTCTTTACTCCTCACATCAGTTGGGTGAGGTAGGTACTATTAGTATCATGCCCCTTTTTCAGAGTTGAGAAGTGAGGTTGAGAGAGGTTAGTAATCTGCCCAAACCAAGCAGCCACAAGTGGAAGCCAGGTTGTCTGAGTTTGATCTCTTCACTACTAGACCCAATTGTCTCAGAATGCTGGAACACAGCCCCAGAGTACAGGGCCATGTCTGCTTGACTCCTAGGAGATACACTGAGGCTCTGACTAGTGACTTCCTCTTCTAGTGGCCCAGGGAAGCATGATGGCACCAACTAGACATTGAGGACAGTTCCTTGTGCTCAAGCCACTATTTATTTTCCTCTTCCCCGCCTTTCTGCTCCCTTCATCCTCAGATATTTTGGACAAGCCCATCCAAGGTGCTGAAAATCCATACTGGGAAGTCAGCAGCTAAGGGTCTGATAGAGACAAACAGGCTGCAGCTCATGTTCTAGTCACCTGGACCCCACAGTGACCACTGGGGCAGGCAGATGGCGTGGGCCCAGCCAGCTGAGCCAAGTCTGTTTACAAAGAGGTTGTGTATGCTACTGTAGGGGTTGGGAGCTGCCAGGCCCTTGGTGTCTACAGCACGGCTCCTACTAAGGGCCACAGCTACTGGCAGCTGCTCCCCGATCCACCTTCTGCCTGTGGTTATTCCCTCCCTGGGGTTCAAGCCTGACTTAGCAAGAGTAAACTGGGGCAGAGCCAGGGGCCAACTCTCACCTTGGACTTCTGTGAGCCAGTGGGGCTGGTTGTAATGCTCTGAAGCAATGGTGAGTGTGTTGAGGAATACCAGGAAAATCACGAGCCAGTAGAAAATATTAGACTTGACTGCGGCACGACACTTTCTTCTGCAGAACCGATTCCACCGGCGCCAGTAGCGGCTGGAAAGGGGGCAAGGAGATAAGGATGGGAAGTGGCTGTGAAACGTCAGATTTCTTCCAACTTGATACTCACCACAGTGGCTTCCTTTCACCCTGCAACTGATCTGGGCCTTATTTACTACAGCAGTGCAAGCCAGTGGCAAGGAGCAGTCTTCCCATCAATTGAACTTGCCTCTGACACTTACAGTTAGTTGTGTGGCCTTGGGCATGTACCTGAAATTCTCTAAGCTTCCATTCTTTTCCATTCTGTGAAACAGGGATAGCAACAACCTCACAGCGTTGTTGTGGGGATTAAAAAATATCATATAATGTCTCTGGCACAAAGTTGAAGGTGCTCAGTAAGTGGGAAATACTATTATTTTCTAATAAGGGTATTAGTATTGTTAGTATTAAGAGTATTGTTAGTAACAGTGGTAGTGGTAGTTATAGGACTGGTAATGGTTACTATTTTCAGAACCTCATATACACCAGCTACCATATTAGGCACTTTTCATGCCTTCTCGCTAATTCTTTAAATAACTCCGCAGGACAGTTATTATACTGATTTTGTAGAGAAAACTAAGTCCAGAGAGATTGACTAACTTGATCGATAATCACACAGTGGTTTTCTACCCAGCCCTTTCTCTTGCCCCTTACTCCATGGTGTCTGAGCCATAAAGTAAAAGGGTTAATCTGGATCAGAGGTGTTGCTTCTACAGGGTTACAGAATCTTTTGAGCATGTGACGAATGTTTAGACCTTCTGTTCAGAAAAACAGAAACATCCATACAGACACGCACCTTTACATACAAGTTCATGCACTACATGGTCCCTTAAGCTCACCCATGGTCCATCTAATGATTCCATGGTCTCTTAATCTGGAACCTTCGTCAGTGATCCTCAAACCTGGTTGTACATAGAATTACCCAAGGAAGCTTTAAAAAACAAACAACCCACCAGTACTCAGGCCCTACTCTGAAACCAATTAAATCCATTCTTTGAGAGTGAGGCTTGGTCATTGGTATTTTTAAAGCTCCACAGACAGTTCTAATGGTCAAGAACCATTAAGTTGGATGATCTCCCAGGATGCTATGATTCTTCCTTTGGTGGAGAGTTTTACAGCTTGCCCCTAATTTCATCTTCTTGATACACAGAACACATATAGCTACATATGATGACTCAGTTGACCATACATTTAATAAATGCCCACACTGTGCAAAGGAGAGAAGGAAGATGATGCCGGAGACGTGTTCTGGAGGCAGACTGCAGAGGGCCATGCTAAGGACTTTGTGAGGTGGAATAACATGATTGGTTTTAGGGAAAAAAACAACCAACAGCGACAACCACTCTGTCAATTTCTTGATTGATCAGGGATAATATGAGAAATGCTCCTCCAGTCATCTGGGCTAGAGATGATGAAGGCAGTAGCTTTATTAATGGAAAAGAGAACACTGAGTTGGGAGTAGTTTTGGAATCAGAACCAGAAGCACTTTGGTCTTGACTGGATGTGGAGGATGACGGAGAACGGTATGGAATGGACTGCCAAAATTTCTAGCTGGGTGACTTGGAAGAGTGGCACCTTTAACCAAGACATGGACAGAGGAGGAGAGGAAGAGCTTGGGCAGGGAGGGCAGCCATGTAGAGAAAGCGGGTGCTTTAGCTTTGGAAATGTTGTTTTTGAGGTGGCGCAGGTCATGACTGTAGAGATATTCCCTAGGCAGTTGAAGATGGAGTTTCCATTTGGGTAGTAAAGAAGGGAGGAGGAGAAACAAAGCAGTAGTCTATGAATACCTGTCCTCTTCAATAAAGTGACCTCCTTTTCATGAATCTCCCTAGTCTAGAGAGATACCCCTCTAAATAAGCCTGTGGGATCTGCCTCAGAGCAGCTTTTCAAACCTCACACTGCAACCCATCAGTGTGTCGTGAAATCTATCTAGTAGGTCATGACTGGCACTGAAAAACAAGGAGGATAAAGCAGAACAGAATAGAAAACATCAGAGAGCACAACATGTAGTAAGGAAAAGCATTGTTTTCATTTTTTTCCTTTTTTAAATAAAACTTTTGTTTCAGGTGAGTATGTGTGTGTATACTGGGTGTGATGGTTAAGACTGTGTGTCAACTTGGCTGGGCCATGATTCTCAGTGTTTTAATGTAATCACTCCCATGACTGAATATACCGTGAGTAGCCAATCAGATGAAAGGGAGTCTCCTTGGGGGTGTGGCCCGCATCTGAATATAAGCAGACGTTCTGGCTTTTTGCTCTCTCTGTATCCTGTGGCTGCTTCCTGTCATCTCATCTCCCGTTTTTGGGACTTGAGCTGTCAGCTTATCTGCCGAACCTGGGATTCGTTGATCTGCACAGCCTGTGAGTGGGAGCCTTGCTCTCCAACCTGCCAGTCTTGGGCTTGCCAGCTTCTGCAGCTGTGTGACTTGGGAGAGGCCTCTACCCTGATCCACGGACTTGGGACGTTCTAGCCCCTACAATTGCGTGAGTTGTTTCCTTGATATAATCTCTCTCTCTACATATACTTATACACTTTACTGGTTTTGCTTCTCCAAAGAACCCAGCCTAAGACATTTGGTACCAGGAGTGGAGTATGTCGAGACATTCCTTCTAAAGTGAAAGGTAAGTTATTGCATCTTGCTGCTCCTACAACTAAAAAGGAGGCACAACACCTAGCGGGCCTCTTTGGATTTTGGAGGCAACACAGTCCTCACTTGGGTGTGCTACTCTGGCCTATTTATCAAGTGACTCAAAAAGCTGCTAGTTTTGAGTGGGGACCAGAACAAGAGAAGGCTCTGCAACAGGTTCAGGCTGCTGTGCAAGCCGCTCTGCCACTTGGACCATATGATCCAGCTGATCCAGTGGTGCTTGAAGTATCAGTGGCAGATAGAGATGCTGTTTGGAGTCTTTGGCAGGCCCCTATTGGTGAATCACAGTGCAGACCCTTTGGATTTTGGAGCAAAGCTCTGCCATACTCTGCAGATAACTACTCTCCTTTTTAGAAACAAGTTTTGGCTTGTTACTGGGCCTTAGTGGAGACTGAACACTTAACCATGGGACACCAAGTCACCATGAGGCCTGAGCTGCCCATCATGAACTGGGTGTTGTCTGACCCACAGAACCATAAAGTTGGACGTGCACAGCAGCACTCCATCATTAAATGGAAGTGGTATATTTGACATCAGGCCTGAGCAGGGCCCGAAGGCACAAGTAAGTTGCATGAGGAAGTGGCCCAAATGCCCATGGTCTCTACTCCTGCCACATTACCTTCCATCTCCCAGTCTGCACCTATGGTATCATGGGGAGTTCCTTATGATCAGTTGACTGAGGAAGAGAAGACTTGTGCCTGGTTTACAGATGGTTCTGCGCGATATGCAGGTGCCACTTGAAAGTGGACTGCGGCAGCACTACAGCCCCTTTCTGGGACCTCCCTGAAGGACAGTGGTGAAGGGAAATCCTCTCAATGGGCAGAACTCGGAGCAGTGCACCTGGTTGTTCACTTTGCTTGGAAGGAGAAATGGCCAGATGTGCGATTATATACTGATTCATGGGCTGTGGCCAATGGTTTGGCTGGATGGTCAGGTACTTGGAAGGAACATGATTGGAAAATTGGAGACAAGGATTTATGGGGAAGAGGTATGTGGATAGACCTCTCCAAATGGGCTAAGGAAGTGAAGATATTTGTTTCTCGTGTGAATGCTCACCAAAGGGTGACCTCAGCAGGGGATGATTTTAACAATCAAGTGGATAGGATGACACATTCTGTGGAAACCAGTCATCCTCTTTCCCCAGCTACTCCCATCATTGCTCAATGGGCTCATGAACAAAGTGGCCACGGTGGCAGGGATGGAGGTTATGCATGGGCCAAGCAGCATGGACTTCCACTCACCAAGGCTGACATGGCCACAGCCTCTGCTGAGTGCCTAATCTGCCAGCAGCAGAGACCAATACTGAGTCCCCGATATGGCACCATCCCCCAAGGTGATCAGCCAGCAACGTGGTGGCAAGTTGATTACATTGGACCACTTCCATCATGGAAAGGGCAGTGTTTTGTCCTTACTGGAATAGACACTTACTCTGGATATGGATTTGCCTTCCCTGCATGAAATGCTTCTGCCAAAACTACCATCCGTGGACTTACAGAATGCCTTATCCACTGTCATGGTATCCCACACAGCATTGCCTCACATCAAGGGACTCACTTCACAGCAAATGAAGTGCGGCAGTGGGCCCATGCTCATGGAATTCACTGGTCTTACCATGTTCCCCATCATCCTGAAGCAGCTGGCTTGATAGAACGATGGAATGGCCCCCTAAACACACAGTTATGGCACCAGCTAGGTGGCAATACCTTGCAGGGTTGGGGTAATGTTCTCCAGGAAGCTGTATATGCTTTAAACCAGTGTCCAATATATAGTGCTGCTTCTCGCATAGCC
The DNA here is from genome assembly GCA_030035585.1 of Dugong dugon. Classification (NCBI taxonomy): domain Eukaryota; kingdom Metazoa; phylum Chordata; class Mammalia; order Sirenia; family Dugongidae; genus Dugong; species Dugong dugon. The sequence continues at coordinate 115,392,445 of CM057465.1, read as the reverse complement.
AGGATTCACGGGTCCAGGAATCGAGGGGTGGAAATGGGAGCGGCACCACTCACTATTACTCCTAGTGACCCACTTGCAAGATTTTTGCTTCCTGTCCCCTAGACCTTATGCTCTGCAGACCTAGAGGTCTTAGTTCCAAAGGGAGGAATGCTCCCACCTGGAGACACATCACCGATTCCACTGAACTGGAAGTTAAGAATCCACCTGGCCACTTTGGGCTCCTTATGGCTCTGGATCAACAGGCAAAGAAGAGAGTTACCATACTGGCTGGTGTGATTGATCCTGATTAGCAAGAGGAAATCAGACTGATATTACATAATGGAGGTAAAGAAGAGTAGGTCTGGAATGCAGGAGATTCCTTGGGGCATCTCTTAGTACTCCCATGCCCTGTGATTAAAGTCAATGGAAAACTACAGCAACCTAATTCTGACATGACTACTAATGACACAGACCCTTCAGGAATGAAGGTTTGGGTCACCCCACCAGGCAAAGAACCACGACCAGCTGAGGTGCTTGCTGAGGGCAAAGGGAATACAGAATGGGTGGTGGAAGAAGGTAGTTCTAAATACCAGTTACAGCCACGTGACCAGTTGCAGAAACGGGGACTGTAATTGTTATGAGTATTTCTACTTTCTATGTGTGCATCAAATATTTTTGTTTCCTTCACTTATAAAATATAAGCTGTAAACGAGGCTAGTGCATTTTCAATTGTACGTGTGTTAGTTGTATCATGCTAGGTGCAAGTATGACTTTCTAATTGTCTTTATTCAGACATTATATACAGTTTAACGAGATGTATATATGTGCTAAGTTGACAAGGGGTGGACTGTGATGGTTAAGATTGTGTGTCAACTTGGCTGGGCCATGATTCTCAGTGTTTTAATGTAATCACTCCCATGACTGAATATACTGTGAGTAGCCAATCAGATGAAAGGGAGTCTCCTCGGGGGTGAGCCCGCATCTGAATATAAGCAGACATTCTGGCTTTTTGCTCTCTCTGGATCCTGTGGCTGCTTCCTGTCGTCTCATCTCCCGTTCTTGGGACTTGAGCTGTCAGCTTATCTGCCGAACCTGGGATTCGTCGATCTGCACAGCCTGTGAGCGGGAGCCCTGCTCTCCGACCTGCTGATCATGGGCTTGCCAGCTTCTGCAGCTGTGTGACTTGGGAGAGGCCTCTACCCTGATCCACGGACTCGGGACGTTTTAGCCCCTACAATTGCGTGGGTTGTTTCCTTGATATAATCTCTTTCTATATATATATTTATACACTTTACTGGTTTTGCTTCTCTAAAGAACCCAGCCTAAGACACTGCGTCAGGATATTAAACGTATTTCTTATTGTGGGTTGTGGTTTAAAAAAAGGGTGAAAGCTCGTGAAGACTGGCTTTCTACTTTAGGGTCCCATATTCTAAATCAGAGTCCACAGTGTGAGTCCATATCTCCAATCTTCTGGTCAGAGCCGATCACAAGATTATTCAGTCATTTCCTCTATAGAGTTCTTTGGTGGAGCAGCACTCTCCACTTGTGTGAAAATGTGGTTCTGTGTATTGCATGCCTACTCACAATCCCTGGGGCATTCAATCCCATATGCAGTGTGGTTCAAAATGGGCACAGGGCTAGTTGTGTGTGTTACATGTTCTGCCAATCAGCCTTAGCCCTCTTCTTCAACCTCTAAACATCAATGCCAGGATGCTACTAAAACAAAAACCACACCCCTTGCCATCGAGTCAATTCTGACTATGGCAACCCCATGTGTTACAAAGTACAATGGCTCCATAGGGTTTTCTTATCTGTTATCTTTATGGAAGCAGATCACCAGGCCTTTCTTCTGTGGTGCCACTGAGTGGGTTTGAACTGCCAGTCTTTATGTTAGTAGTTGAGTATAAACCTAGTAGTTTGCACCAGGATGCTAGGGACAACTAGTATTCTGAGTTTTCAGGGATGTAGACCTCTGCTGTTATGGATCCTCTACCCACCACCTAATTTGCTCTTTGGGATAGCTTGACCTCATCCACATTTCTACCCCGTCATTTTTCTACCCGCTGTCTGTGGAAAATCCTGTTACCAATTCTTTGCTAAAATCTATTATGAGCAACGAGTATGTAAAAGAAGAGTAGTTTTTCCTCAGAACTGTAGAGAGAACTTAGTTTTCAGCTTGCAGAGCATGGAGAAAAGAAGAGGATTAATCTGGGTAGTGTTCTTATCTGACCCCTACATCACTGTTGGTGCTTGAATGCCACTGATGGTGAACACCAAATCTTTGTAGATGACACCTGCTACTTGGGGGAATTCACTACAAAGAGAAGACATACCCCCCGACTCAGAAAATTATGGTTTCCAAACTCACTTTGGGATGCTTGTACCCTCCAGACCACCATGGATAAAAGGGAGGATGGGGGAGAAGTGAAGAGCAGGGCAGAACAATGAGACAGTTCCTGGTGATCTTCAGTAAGAGGCAATCTCTGGAGTGTGCCAGATCTTGGCACTGAGAGGACTTATCTTACCAAGACAGCAATCTGCTTCTTTCCTGTTATTGTGATTATTAATATTGTAGAGATCTTTTTTTTCCTGAAAAGTGAATTTTCAGGATAACCTCATATCTGATTGTAAATAGCTTATATTGTAGTTGCAAAGAATATGTTTTAAATAGATAAATTTCATGTTACAGAAATTGTTAGAGTTCAAAGGAATCAATGTTGCTTTCTTTTACAGTATGAAGGAACTGACCTGGAGTCAGTTTAATATGGAGAACTTGATTTCCCCAAGTTTGGGGCAGTGGATGCTGGTGCTATATGGTCAGGCCTGTCACGTGGGTCTGGAACTGCTCTCTGCAAACCCCTGAAGGAGTGGTTGTGATAGATAGGATGGAATTCCATTAAACTGCTGTTCCTGGGTATAACCACTCATGGGAGTCACATGGATTTGGGCTGGGGTGGGGGTTGGGGTAATTACTATCCAGGGAAAGTATTTAAAGATAATTATATACCTCCCACTCTTCAAAATACAGCTTTGCTTGACAACTGGTTTCCTGGCAACGCTTTGTACTGTATAATAAAAGTAATAGTTTATTAGAAGGTGTTAATTTATTTGTGTGTTTACATATTCATGGAGGATATAGAAATTAAATGATAAAATAGGGAGGAGAAATTTGCCTGCTATTCATGTTCCCTTCACACTACATGGAAAAGACATTTAGTCTAGAAATAGAACCTTCCATATGTAGATATAGGAGAAAAGGATAAATATGAATGTGTTTAATCTTCTCTGAACTTCTGCACCATTGCATTCTCGTGGGCAATCTCTACTCCTTCATCCCTGGACCTGCCTGGCCCATTTCCAGTGCTGGGCCTTGCTCTTGCCTTGCCACCTACATGGAATGTCTTCCCAACTACCAGGATCTCCACCTTCCATGATTCTGTCTCCTATGCCCTGCCCTACCATTTAAGGTTCAGCTCAAGTCGCAGCTCTGCATGATGAACATTTCTAGTCTCCCCAGCCTCAGAACTTCTGTAGCACTAATTATCTGTATTATTCATTTTAGTTATACGTTCAAGAAATATTTATTAAACACCTACCTTAGGCTAACCAAACCGAAGTCATTGACGTTGAGTTGATTCTGACTCATAGCAAACCTACAGGACAGAGTAGAACTGCCCCATAGGGTTTCCAAGGAGCGGCTGGTGGATTCAAACTGCTGACCTTTTCGTTAGCAGATGAGCTCTTAACCCTATGCCACCAGGGTTCCTACTGTAGGCTAGGTACTGGATATTGAACAGTTAACACAACAGACAAAACTCGTCTGCATAAGAATTACATGGCAGATACTAACCAGTAAGCAAGAAATGACAAAACAGTGCTGAGTGCTAGGGTGGGGATAGGTATAGGTGCCACAGAAACACATAGGAGGGCATCATAGCCAGTCTTGGAGGAGCCAGAGAGGGTTAGTTATTTTTTATTTTTATGGTTCTTGCTTCCCCAATGAGATCATAAGATCCTTGAGGAAAAAGGACCGTATCCTACACTTGTTCTAGACCCACAGTGCTTAGAGCAGTCCATCTCATACAATAAGAGAGGGCTCCCAGAGACTAACGCCCTGAGATACTCCATAAACCTTGAACCAAAACTACCCTCTGAGGGCACCTTTTAGCTAAATAACAGATTTGTTCATAAAATAACGAATATTACCAGTAAGTACTTCACACCTTTAAAAAATCATCTATATGAGACCAAATAGTCAACAATTACTCTAAAGCAAAGATGAAAGGGTAAGGAGACAAGGACTAGATTGGAAGCAAAACATCCAGAAGGGTATTAATGAGAATGTTAACACATTGTGAAAAATGTAACCAATGTCTCTGAACAATATGTTTACTAACTGTTAAATGGGAAGTGAATTTGTATAAACTTTCACCGAAAACATAAAATATTTTTTTAAGTATTTAAATATTTAAATATTGGCTGACAGCTTCGTTGAGCAGTTGAGACAAACTTACTAACACCCTGCACAAATTTACTAACACCCTGAAGATAAGGCTTAACAGCCCCGACCCTTTTGTGACCCAGGGATGAGGGTGAGTGGTGAGTAGACAGACGGCAATGCTCCTAATAATAGTTTGTTTGTCACGTAATTGCTGACAGGCATTTAGAATAGTGGACAAAATAAAAATGGTGGACACTTAAGGCTCTTTCAAGTGGCTAGAGTAAGTTTCCATCTTTTCTTTTCTTTTCTTTAACAGAACTAAGAGCAAACAACACAAAAAATCATTTAATTCTTTTATAAGTAAGTAACTTAAAAGTGGACTATTGGACATGGGGGCAAATTTGAATTTGTGCCTCCTTACTATGGCATGGAAGAAGTAAAGGAAATGTTGGAGGCACATTTCACTGGAATGACAATTCTCCCAGTTTTATAACCCCACAGGTTTCACTTTAGAAAGTGAACTCATCTCTGTAAACTTGAGGTACGGAAACCCCAACTGTACAGGTTATTTGATTAATCCTTTCAAGTTGTTGAAGGCTTTCTGAATCTTTTGTTCCATAATGATTTAAATCCTATTCTGAGCAGTGAGCTCCAAATGTTGCAAAAATTCGTATTTTAACTAATTCCTCAACATGGAGACTTGGCTTAATATTGCCCTGATATCATAAGACCACCAATCTGCTGAATTTCCCCTAAAAGCTCCATTCTAATATTTCTTTTTAATAAATTGTAACTTTGCATCATTCAGTTTTTCAAACACAGTAGGTCAGTTGAAGATCAAGTTCTATTATTTGTCATTGTTATACTCTTTCACCTGAGAAAATGATTAAGAATACTTCTTGGATAATTTTCATGGCATTTTCAATCCATTGCTATTCCCTCAACAGATGTCATCAGTGCGATGTAGAATCTGGACTATACCACAGCCTTTTGATAGTTGCTCAGAACATCTGGAGCTGCACTGTCTACTACAGTAGCCACTAGCCACATGTGGACATTGTGCATTTGAAATAGGGGCTGGTGCAAACTGAGATGTGCTATAAATGAAAAATGCACACTGGATTTTAAAGACTTAGTACACAATAAAACGAATGTAAAATGTCTCATTAACAACTTTTTATATTAATTACTTGTTGAGATGGCAATTTTTTAGAGATACTGGGTTAAATAAATATGTTATTAAGATTAGTTTCACTTGTTTCTTTTTTTAATGCAGCTACTAGAATATTTAAAAGTACATATGTGGCTTGCATTATATTTCTGTTTGACAGCATTGCACTAGAGCTGTCCATTCTATACTCAAGAGACAATAAAACCAGTTGCTGTCAAGTCGACTTGGACTCATGGTGACCCCATGTGTGTCAAGTATAACTGTGTTCCATAGAGTTTTCAATGGCTGGTGTTTTGGAAGTAGATCACCAGGCCTTTCTTCTGAGGTGCCTTTAGGTAGACTTGAACTTTGAACCCATCAGTTAGTAGCCAAAAGGCATTAACTGTTTGTACCAAGATACAATAGATATGCAGAAACAGGGTTTTGTATCTCTGGACAGAACTTTTTCATTAGGATGGCTCAATAATTAGCAGCAGGGATCCTGGAGTCGAAGAGACATGGGTGTAAGTTCTGACTTTTCCACTTAAGAGCCATGTGATCCCGGGCCTCTCTAAGCCTCAGTATCCTTATCTGACAATGGGTTTAATCATAGTACCAACCTACAAGTAATAAGCCTTTTGGGAATACCAAGTCCTCTCTTTGTACTTTTATTGTATCTTGAGTGATGGCTGCTGAGTGAGAAACCCTTCTGCTATGGCTTGAATCATGCCCCTACCAACAATTGTGAGGATGGCGTAGGACTGGGCAGTGTTTCGTTCTGTTGTATACAGGGTCACAACGGGTCAGAACCAACTCGACAGCACCTAACAACAACGACAAAAATATATGTTGAAGTCCTAACCCTAACCCTTGTGCTTGTAAATCTGACCCTATTTGGAAATAGGATCTTCTTTTATTATGTTAATGAGGTCATACCAGAGTGGGGTAGGTCCTAAACCTCATCCTCTCTGAGTCGTGTCTTATAAAAAGGGCAGAACAGACACTGAGAGACAGACACACACAGGAGGAGATGCCATGTGACACTGGAGGCAGATACATCTATACGCAGCAAAGGAACACCAAGGATTGCCGTAGACACCAGAAAATAGGAGAGAGGCCCACGGAAGGAATCAACATGTCCGAGACCCTGATTTAGACTTTTACCCTCCAGAACTGTGAGAAAATGAATTTCTGTTCTTTAAAGCCTTCTCACTTTGTGGTATTTTGTTATAGCAGCACTAGGAAACCAAGACACCTTCCTAGAGGCAAGTGATCAGTGCCAAATGGCTGGCAAAGTCTAGAAGGTGAGCAGAAATTCCAGGGGCTTAGAGACACCACTATTCCCTTTTCCTCAGAAGCACAAGTTATGCCACAAGCCATTGGATAAAAATGTTCCCAGATGCTTCTGGGGAATCTCTAACTAGGGAAAATCTGTACAATTATGTAATTCTCTCTTCCTTCCTCCAGAACATGTTCATTCATTCATCATATACTCACCTGCATGTAACCAGAATGATATTTTTAAAATATTTTCAAACATATTTTTATATACCTTTACTCTTATGGTCTGATGGCTTCACAATGAATTTCAATGCTATGAACTGTTAGAAGCACAAAATGCTTGGCCGTCAAATTAGATATTTTGTTTGAGTCTGTTTCAAGCCTACCGTCTTACTGAAGCAAGACCATTCATTCACTCATTCATTCATTCAGCAATGTTTATTAAATCCCTATTACATACCAGACTCTTTGCCAGATGCTGGCGATACAGCAGCAAAAGTCAAGCATTACTGAGAGAGAATTTTTTTTTTTTTAAATATTTGCAGAACTCTCTTTCATGTAATAAGTGCTATGTCTGGTAGACTAGGCTTAGATTTTTATGTAAAGAGGTCTTGGCTTGAGAGAAAGAGGAAGGGGAAGTAATATGGGAATTACCCATATTACCCCTATACCCAGTGGAATATGGGATAAAGAAGGTGTCAGAAGAATAGAAAAAAGTCAGACACCAGAGTTCTCATTTAATTCTCAGCCATTGGGGGCCAAACCTCGGGGAGTTAGAGGGGGCTGCTTTAAAAACATTCATATAGTCATGGGGAAACCCAGGGACATAGGGTCTAGAATGTTGCCTTCACTGGGTGTAGCATGGGGGTGTCTGAAAGACCCTGAGTGAATGCCAGTCTTTGGCTTAGAGGTCTCTCCGGATGGTGCGGAGATAGTGATGAGAGGAAGGTAGGTAGATGAGCCTGCTGTAGTGGTCCTGGTTCCTCACAGCTTGTTCACGGCATATGAGGAACCCAAAAATGTCTATGAACTCAGATGAGGTATGGAGGTGCTAAAGTTAGTGGATCAACTGAGCTTCGGGGTCTGAGAATAGAAGTGGCAATTTCAAGATCGGGGCAAATAGATGGGCCTGTGGACTCCTATGGAGGATGTCTGTATGTACCGTAGCAGACAGCAGTTCTAGAAGCAGTCCAGATTAGTTACCACATATCAGACAAAAGCAAGGATCCAGAGGACTCATAAGGATTCAAGGACTAGTCCTCACCAAGCCCTGTTTACTTCCTGGGATCTTAAAGCCCCCCACATCCATTCATCCAGATTCCATCCTGGAGAGGAGCTGGGGAAAGGAAATTTGAGAGACTAAACATTTTATCTTAAGGGACTAGTTAAAATACAGCTTTGGACTATATTTACCCAATTGGGCTAAACTTCAGTGTTATTTATTCTCTTGCTACACAGTAGATGAATCTAGAGAAGAAAGATTAGATCATTTTTGAAAAATAAACAACCAAAACTGTTTGGCCTGTACAAGCTCAATGGGAGTAAATTCACAATCCTGCTATACATATTCATCCATCCATTAATTCAACATTCATGTATAGATAGCCAGTCACTGGAGAGGCACTTAGCTATACTCTCCATAAACACCTCTGTGGTGCCTACCTCTGGGGCATGCATAGACTAGTGGAGGAAACGGATCAATAAGCAAAACAATTAGAATGCAGTTTGGTAAGTGCTGTGATAGAGGTATAAGCAATGCACTATGGACTGGAGGTAGGGAATAACTCCCCTGGGGAGTTTGCAGAAGTCATCATAGATGCAGTATCATCCAAGGTAGTTCTTAAACAAAAGTCTGATTTCTTTAGATGAAGACATGGGGATATGGTGATTCAGGTGGAAAAAAGTTTCCATGAAAAGACTTCAGCGTGTGAGAAGACAAGGAATATTCAAGTAACTGCAAAAAGTTCCATGTGGTGGGAGAAAAGTATGTAAAGGGGAGTGGAGAAGGTGAGGGTGGAAAGTCAGACTCAGGACTGAAGATCATGGGGTCCTGTGGAAAGTTCTGAAGCAGAGCAGGGTCATAATCCATTGTGCTTTCCATAGTACTCAAAGTTCATATGTCAGGTTCCATACACATGAAGCAGGTAACAAGTGTTCACTTTGTGCTATTTTAGCTGGGTTTCATCTTATAAAGGAGGGAGACACATTTGGTCTCAATCTCCTAGGGATAGTGTTGTGTAAATGATTGACAGTCATAGATAACTCAACAAATTGAATTATTTGCCTGATCTGACTCCATAAGCCTCTTCTTTTTCTTATTTTAAACTGTGATAAATATATACATAACAAAACAATCTCAATTTCAACCATCTTCACATGTAGAATTCAGTGACATTATGTTCATCATGTTGTTCAACTATCACTTTTAACCATTCCGGAATTTTCGACAGCCACACAAAAAGAAAGCAGTTAACCCCTTAGAAGGACATCTCCTACCCTACTCCCATCCCCCAGCTGGTAGGTATTACCTTGGGCCATCCACTAGGGTAGCTGAGGATAGAGCTGGGGCATGGAAGGAATGAAGAGTGATGTGCATCTCACTCACCTGAACTTTGATTTGGAAATCCGGTGGCTGAAAGAGAAGAAGGAAATGTTACCAAATGACATACACACGCTTTCTTCAATTTAAAACATGTTCAACAATTTCAGAGAAGTTTGATGTTCCTTGTATGAAGGTTAAGGTTGTGTGTCAACTTGACTGGGCCATGATTTTCAGTGGTTTGGCAGTTATGATGTAGTTTGGCAGTTATGTAATGATGTAATTACCTCCATGATGAGATCTGCTATGAGCAGCCAATCAGTTGAAAGGGAGTTTTCTTGGGGGTGTGGCCTGCATACAATATATACGGACTTTCTGGCAAAGCTCGCTGGCTTTAGCTCTGCTCTGTATCCTGTATTCCGCTTCTCATCATCTGACCTCCGATTCTTGGGACTTGAGCCAGCAGAAGCCTCCAGCCTGACACCTGACCCATGGACTTGGGACTTTCCAGCCTCTACAACTGCGTAAGCCATTTCCTTGGTATAAATCACTCTCTCTCTCTTTACATATATATACACGTTTCACTGGTTTTGCTTCTGTAGAGAACCCAGCCTCAGACACTTGGTAACTCTATGTGGGCACCGGAAGGATGTGTGGTACGAATTAGAACAACCTTGGATAGAGACAACCCTATTCATCAACACCTCCTGGCATGCTTGTATGTCTGAATGTGGAGGCAGAGAAATGGTCCAGCTGTTAAGTCTACAAAACTACTATCTTCTAAGTGTCAGCCCTCCTTGGAGAGGACAGCATCTTGTTCTCAGATGATCAGGGTCTGCCCACCAAGTTCTATAAGGTCATGTTAAGAAGTGTGCTAGGAAGAGCTGCATCTTGGTTGGCCACTGAGAAAAGCCACAGAGGGAAGGAAGGCCTCTCCTGAAAACGGGAGCATCTCACCAGCAGAAAAATCACAGGCAGGGGCACATCGCATAGACCCCACTGCTGTTTGCACAGGAACCCAGCCTAAGCAGGGTTATGAAGTGAATACAAGGCAGAAAGAGCCAGTTGGAAATGGAGAGGCCACTAAAATCCTGGCCCAAGAGCTGCAAACTGGGCCTAAAGAAACAGCCGTGGGTTCTGAGGAGCAGCCCAGGACTCTGCCAAGCATGTGCAGCCTGAGGCCTGGGGGACTTCTGGGCAGAAGTGCAGGGCAAGCATGGTGGTGGCTGCCTCGAAAGTCATTGTGTAGGGAGGGGAGGTTCCTGTCAAAGGGGGAACCTTCAAGGAGGCCTTTGGTTTATATAGGAAAGAGTCCAGGGGAGGCTGGAAGGAGGCAGGAGGCTGGAGAAGAGACTCAGAAAGTAAGCTAGCAGTGAAATGTGGAGGAGGAAAGAGTGAGCTAGAGAAAGAGAATGTAAACCCTTGAGTCAAAAAGAGATTTGAAGGCAACTCATCAGAAAAGGCTTTGGTACTAACAGAAGGGAGTAACCACTAGAGAGATTTCAGGTGGAGAAACAATGCTCAGACGGACAAGCGGAAAGTCACAGCATGCAAGTCAGAGATGAAGAAAGGGATGAAGACACAGGCAGAGAGACAAGGAGACATATGGAGAGAAAATAGGGGAAGGAAGTTCAGGAGGTGACTGCGGCAGGCCTGTGTTGTCCCAGCTCTGCTCAAAGCGAGCTGTGTTGCACAGGAAGAAAACACCAACCCCTCTCGTTATTTTTTATTAAAAAAAATTAGACCACAAGATGTGACAGGTGGCAAAGCCATCGTGCATGAGATAATTATATCTCTGGGGCACTGAGGATCTGAGCCAAGTGCCTTTACTGCTCTGAACTGTTAGGTAATAACCTTTTCCCACCCCCAAAGGCTGCCTGCTAGGGCTGGAGGGCTTAATCACATGCTAACAAAGAGAGTGGGAGGGGACCGGGAGCCAAGGGAAGAATTTTTATTTAGAGCCACAGTTTAATGTGGGAAACAAATGTTTTCCAGCTGCTAATTGGGTGATGGGGAATCCCGGGTGCCCTCCTCTCCAGCAAGGCTATGCTGAGCTCACAACCTTCCCCAGGCTTGCCTCTTCTTGCTGTTAAATATAAGCAAAAGCAGATGACCATGGCCTTCAGCCTTGGGAGTATGTTTCAAAAGCCTGGCCCTGGCCCTGGCCTTCTCTCAGAAATTTCTCAGTGACCCTCTCTGGGGGTACCCTTCTATTCAGAGCACTTATCCTTCCCTGTAAGGCTGACTCTCACTCCAAGTGGGTTAGCTTTTAGCAAAAGTGAGTTCCCGTATGGGGAAAACTAAGTCTGAGGGTTCAGTTTGCCCAAGGAAATGGCCTCTGGGATGTGGGCCCAGAGAAGGATCAAGCTGGGGTTAGTCCCAGTTTAAGCATGGCCACTGAGTATGAGTCTTTTCTTAGTCTTCTAGTACATTCTGAGCAGGAAGAAATGGAGCAGGACCTTCTTCTCCACTTAGTTACAGTCCTGATATATAACCACGGACACCACACTTGCCAACTGATTTTGTTGTTGCTGTTCTCAGGGGGTCATGAGCATAATGTTAGGTTCACTGGCTCGGAAACATTCATCCCTTTTTAAGACTGAAAAATCTTTTAAAAGATCTTAATTTGTAAGTAATCAACAGAAATGTTAATCACCATTATCCTTAAGAAGGGTGAGGGTATTGCTCAAGTGGCATTTGTCTGAACACTAAGGAAAACCCCAGGTCCTTGGAGAGCTGGAGTTAGAACTCTTTGTAAAGTCTGAGTATCTTGATTCTTCTGTACTCCCGTTATCCTGGTGAAAGCCAACGGCAGGACCCCACTTCAGGGAAACAGAGGGACACCCCTGCAGGCAGCCCTTTGCCTCCTGGGAGGTGACCATCAGCTCAGAGTTTGGAAAGCTGGTCCGTCCCACTGTGTAAGCTAGCTAGGGAGCATGTGGATGTCTTGGAATCATGGCTTCACTCCACTCCTAGAGTGGAATTAATGCAGGGCTGCTTCAACTGTGGCAAATGTTTCCTTTTACTGGTTTTTAAGCTGCCTTCGGTTCCAAAGAGTCCTCAGAACAGTAGAGACCTCCAGCTTCTCCAAACCCCAATGAGTTATGCACAGCTTGCTCAGAAGGTTTCCAAGCTCTATCCATCACTATTTTTCTAATGAGGGTACAACTCCTGCCTAGTGTTTTAAGTGGATTCTTGAAGAAGAGCGTGGAGAAAGAGAAAATTAGAAACAAATACACAAGACCATCAAAACAGCTCCACTGGGTTGGACCTGAAGTTCATTCAACACAGGATACTTTTTCTGACGAGGCCTCCAAGACAAACCTTTTAGGAGACCACGGTTTTCTTCCCTGATACTAAAATTCAAAATTAGAGACAAACCCCAAACTCTTTTTTTGTTTTGCTTACTCAATTTGCATTTGTCATTATTTGACAAATATGTGAACTTCCTGGGGGCTATCTATACTTTCAGTCTCTACCCCCTTCTTGCACTAATGAGCACCATGCATTTAACTACCTGCTTTGTGAAACAGTATTTCCCTAAATTGTCCCAAATTTGCCTTTAATATAAGTCAGATGGCACTGCAGTCAATCATCCACCATCCACGTCTACAATATGTCTGACTCAGCCTCCTTAACTCCACAACTTCATCACCACCCACAGCCATTTTTACTAGAAGGGTCAAGTCCTGGACCTTGTCATCACATAGCATTGCTCCAGCTACTGTGTGCTGAACTTAATGCTCCACTTCTCTGACCAGAGTTTCCTTGTCTATTATTCTTCTTGCTCTTTCCCTGAACCCAGTGTTTGCTCTTACCAGATCCTCCCAACCACTCACCCTCTTCCAAGGCTCCCGGTTAATACCAGACTTGACTTCTAGTTCTTAGCTTGGCCCACAGTCACATCAACAGTGTCCTCAACACCATGTAGACTCCCATACTGCCTGGGCCTTCTGCTGGGCCTATTGGCTAAACCTCCACTCTGGTTCACACCGCTGTCTGGTATTAGTGCTCTAAGGCTACAGAACTTGCCAAAAAATACGTCAAATTGTTCTGTGAGGCTGACTCCATATTTACGATGTCAGTTTTACAGGGCGGCTTTGGCCTTGCTCAGCCATCTTTTAGTGACCTCTCACTGACTCACTAGTTTGAATCTTCAGTGCTGTCTTTCAAGTTCCTATGACAACTGATCCCCACTTTCTGTGATGAGATGACTGAGATCATTTTCTATGACTCTCATCATTGACCCTCTTCCTTGAAGCTTGTTTCTGGGCCTGTATTCTTTATAGAACTATAGGCTTTGAGAGCTGGCAGAGACCCTTAGATACCACCTGGACCTACGGTTTGTAATTTTTTAAGTTGTAGACTGCTTTATTCATATGAAGTCTCATATGGAAGTCCAATATGTAAAAGAGATGAAAATGGTTCCCCTTCTGTACTAGCCCCTGCAGGGGGTCCTGAGGACCCCAGGGCTATACTGACAGCACGTTATAGCCAATGATGAGTCTAGCCTTTTCCTTTTCTAGAGGAAGAGACTAAGAACCAGAGCAGAAGTGCTTTGCCCAAGGACACATGGCTAGTTGGTAGATGACTGGGAGTAGACCCCAGGACTCCTGAAGCTAGGTCTCTTTTTTCATCTTCCACTTAGTCCCAGGGGTAGTCCCTTCTCCTTGTGTAAAGCCAGGGCCTTAAGCTATGTCCTTGAAATCAATTTTCCCTTCTCCTCAAGCAGTTTCTTCCAAAACTCACTCAATCGCTCTTTGGCTTCTTTAGTCTCTCTCTCTTCACTGGCTTTTTCACTGTCTTAGTCTTTACTATATTAAAAACAACCCTTTAATTGACCATTGCTGCCTTCCCTTTACACTATCCAATTTTCTGCTCCCTTTCCCATGGTCTAACTTTTACAGTGCGTGTCGGATGCTGGCTCATATCCCCCCATTCCCTCACTGAGATCCAACTCCCATAATCAGTGTATCCTCAAGTCCTGTAGAGTATGCCTCCAGAACACACAAATAATCCATCCACTTCTTTCCATCTCCACTGTCATGACCCCAGCCTGAAGCACCATCATCTCACACCTGGGTAAATGCTATTGCTGCTTCACTTCTGTGCCTACTTCCCTACTGGCCTCCCTTCCACCCATTCTCCTAACATCAAATCAGTCTCCCCACTCTGACCCAAATGCTTCAACGATTTCTCACACGCTTATGATAAAGACCAAAACTGCTTAGGGGTCCACCAGGCCCTGCCCAATCTCTAACCTCATCTCCCCTACTCTCCCCTCACACACTTCTCCGGCTATTAACCTCACTTACACTATTTATTTTCCTTAACACCTACCACAGTTTGTAATCGCCTATCTATTTGTTTAATGCCACTTCTGCGCTAGATTGTAAGCTCCAGTGAGATGGTGTCAATTTTCTTTACTGCTAGCACCAAGCTTGGCACACCGTTGAATGAATGTACAAATAAATAGCTCTGTCTTGAAATCCTCCTCCTCAGGCTTCTAGTACAGTGATCCTGCTGTGTTCTCCTAACACCCTTTTGTCTACTTCTCTGTGAACAACCCTTGTCCTATGACCTCATTGACAGTTTTCATATTGATAACCTCAGATATGCATCTCCATCTCTGTTCAGAGCTGAGTCTCAGGCCTTCCATAGTCTGCTGTCTGGATGTCTACATCATACTGCAGGTGCAATCTTCTCAGATTGGGCTCCACTTTAAATTTATCTGCAGTGCCATTTCCATTTTCTGTCTTCAAACTTTCATGGGTCCTTCCTCTTCAACACCTCCCTTACCCATCTGATATCCTCCCTCCCCCTACCCAGGAACCATCTTTATCTAGGCCCTCAGTACATATAAATGCTCATCCCAGCTCATTTTACTACATAAACCTTTAAAATCTGAGCTTAAAGATGCTGGTGTATCACTGCCTCTTCAGAACATCACACTCAGTCTCAGCTCCCAGCTTGTTCTCTTGCTGTTTCTCCCACAAGGAATGTTGCCAGTCTTATCGTCTGGAGGATGGGGGTGGGGGTGGAAATGGGAAAAGACTGTAATTTATTAAGTACGTATTATAATTCTGGCACCGTGACCAGGTATTTTATATGTATAGAGTAGATGCAGAAATGTGGATATTCATGGGGATAACAGTACAAAGACACTTTCTACAGAGCTCCTCTAAGCCGGCAGAGTGCAGCCTCCCAAGAAAATAACAGATATGCTAGAGACTGGCTTCCCTCTATGGGGGAACAACACATTCTCTTTCCAACAGAGCCTTCATGCTTTCCTGAAATGTACTCTCAAGTGACTTCCTGGTGCCAGCTCGCCAGGCCTTCCTGGTCTCCCACTTGGGCCATGCTTGAAAACCAAAGTTACAGGGTCTTCCATCATCTTCTCTCCAGTCCCCTTCTTGGTGACAAGACAACACAAAGGCCTAGGACTGATGGACTCTGAAAGCTTCCTATATTCCTTTTCCTAGTGTTGCTGTCTGGGGCCCACTTCCAGAAACTCAAAAGCTTGTTTTGTATGATTCCAAAAGAAGAGAAGAGGAAAAGACTTGGACTACTGCTTAAAAAATGTAATTAGCACCGTATTTTAGCAACATTTTGACAATAATTGCTTCCCAACAATGCTGAGAAATCTGCACTGCAGACTCCCTGGTGCCACTGTCAGAGTGAGTGATTCTGAGGCCCCGTGTATCCTGGAAATAGAGGTTGCAAGAGTTGGTCTGTTTCTAAGCCTTTGTTTTCCCCTCTCCTTTGTCTGGGAAGCCATTCTCGAGGCTGGCATCACTTAAGTCTAGACTTACCTATGGCTTACCTTTTTGGGTTGGGGTTTGCCCAGGTTATGGAGCCATTTCAAGAGGAAGGGTGAAATAAGACACTATCCCCTTGATGAAACGATTTAGAAACTGCTCAGAGCCTTTTGTTTGCAGTTCCTTTTGGTGACGAGGGTGAGTTTGTAGTCCTCATACCGCAAGTGGAGACTTCCCAAGGTAGAACCTGAATGCTCCAGGAGGTCTCATGCTCAAGGTCACTCTGCTTTCTGGGACACTGGTAATTAAACCAGCTGTCTGCTTATTTTTAGCAATGAAACCATTTTTTTTCTTTTTTAGGGGGGAAAGGAATGCTGAATTGAAGGCTCACCCCCATACCTAGGAGCCGTATTCAACCCTGAGGCCCTCTTTACCACCGTACAGGTCACCACCTGAGGTTTCTGTTTCTTGCTGTTTCCTCGTTCTCTGGCTCTCGTAGTGAGGAGCCAGCCCAGTTTGACTTCCAGATCCAGTTTCCCTGCCCACAACCCAGAAAAAGCCCCAGCCCCCTAGGTTTGCCGTGCCTACTCACGCCAGCCTGGCTCCACAGTTTTCTCCCTCGATGTCACCTCCAGCCACATTTTCCGTGTTGACGGACTCCGTCTCACTTGTAGGCATGCTCACTGCAAGAGTCAAAGGGATGAAGAACAAGGCATTGAGGGTGGGGGAAAAAAAGGAACAGAAGAGAGTTAGTTTACCACATATCTAATACCAAGGCTGAGTGCTGGCTGAGAGGAGAAGAGCCTGGGCAGCATCTGCTGCTGTGACAGGTTGAGGCCCTGGCCCTGCCCTGGCCAGGTTTGGGGATTCCCTTGACTCATATGCCTGCTGCCTGTCCTGGGTAAGTTTTGCTGCCAAGGACAGTGTAGACTAGTGGGAATGTGAGAGAACATCTGGTGATAAGATCACTTTACCTTATAGGAGTCATCCTGAAAACTGACTATTGGCCCTTTTTCTCTACCCTCAGCTCTTTGCCCTATGTATGCAGGAAAGTAGATACATCTCACAGCTGTAGAAGCTTTTCCATTTGCATCTACTGCTCATCATAAAAAGAGAAACTTTCATGACAATATTTATTTTCCTTCTTTCTTTCCACCCACCAACTCTAAGGAGCTCCATCCCCAAACTTAGGGATCAGTTGTTTTATGGAAAGGGCATTCTTGCTGCCTATATCAACTACCAGGTAGATTTGGAAGACCGGTCGCTTTTCCTACAGTACTTGCTGGGTCCTGACTCTCTTACATCCAGGAACCTACCTGAAGTAGAGAAAGTGAATGCCCTTTATCAGAAGCATGCACTAATATTCAAACTAGCACTGCAGACACCAGGGATGGAGGAACACAAGTGTGGAAGCCACAAAATTAAATTTGTATGTGGCCAGAGGAAAGCCTGCAGGGATATTCCTCCACCTTCCAGCAATCTTGACACTCCTGTCTCAACTCAAAGTTGACTTGGAATATAAACCGTTTAACTC
Organism: Dugong dugon; assembly: GCA_030035585.1. Lineage (NCBI taxonomy): Eukaryota > Metazoa > Chordata > Mammalia > Sirenia > Dugongidae > Dugong > Dugong dugon. The sequence continues at coordinate 115,374,763 of CM057465.1, read as the reverse complement.
CACTGGAGTCAGCTTTTCCAAATATCCAGCCTCTTTTCAAGGCAGCAGTGGGTTAGATTTCTAGAGCAGTGGGAGTTTTCTAGCTTGGAAACCAGCTTGGTGGCTTATAAGAGGCCCTTTCTTTTATTATTTGTTATTCCTCCAAAGAATAGTTTAACTCAAAATTCTTCTTCTTCTTTACCTTCTATTGCCCTTTTAATATGACACAACAATGAGCTCCTTTGTTTTGCCAAACCTTGTTCTTTAGAATGGTCACTACGTCATCAGTCGTGGTTCAGTTCTCCTTCCAGAACAGAACTCTTCACTGGGTTAGAAAATCACTGGCCTTCAGCAGCCATAGAATCTGCAGCTAGCAAGGGTATGGCATCAGGTGATGCAGCATCAGGTGACAAGTCCCCACAGGGCTGCTACAGCCCAGGGAAAGCTTCTACTGGTTACATGAATCATGTTGATGGATGTGGATTTTTCCATTTCTTTTCTTTTGGACAAGTGGGTGAGAAGAGACTCCTTTCAAGGACATGGAAGATACAAATGGAAATCCCAGAACTTACCATATGTTTGACTGTAATGCAGGAGAGACCTCTCCAAGCTAGGACTCTTTTTCAATAAGATTGAGTAAAAAGAAATCTAGAGATCATTTCATAGAAGTTAAGAGCTGGATGGGACTTTAGAAATCATTCAGCTCTAACCTCCCCCCTTCACCTCACAGGAGAGGAAAGAGAGGCTTAGAGAAGGGCCATGATGCCCAACGTCACACAGGACTGGCACTGGAGCACAGTGTCTTGGCCTCCTGCACCGTGCTCATCTTTGTTGTCCCAGTGTTGACGAATTCCCTACTCTATACTCTAGGATAAAATTCTGAAAGCTGAGTGAGGCTCTGGGAGTATTACAGGAAGGCAAACTGAAAAAACCAAACCCACTGCCGTCAAATCGAATTCTGACTCATAGTGACCCTATAGGACAGAGCAGAACTGTCCCATTGGGAGGTACTAGTACTAGTTGCCATCGAGTCAATTCCAACTCATAGTTACCCTATAGGACAGAGTAGAACTGCCCCATAAGGTTTTCAAGGAGTGGCTAGTGGATTCAAACCACTGACCTTTTGGTTAGCAGCCATAGCTCTTAACCACTGCACCACCAGGACTCCACATAGGGAGGTAGTGAGTAGCAAAATGGTAGCGTAGAATTTTATAGCATTTACCTTCACTTTACAGTCCAAAGTCTGAGGGAGCTGGCAGGTGAGACAGACCTTTGCAATGGTTTCAGCTCTGGGATCTGGGAAGACAGAACTTCAGAGCCTACCAGGGTCCTTGCTCCAACCACACCAAGGAAGAAGTCTTAAAACTGAAGAGCCTTCAGTCTTTCCATCCACCAATCTCCAGCCATTTCTGATCTAAGGTTCCTTTAACTCTCCAGGCATTATTGTTTGAAGGGCTGAGCAATGTATAAAAAGCTATTTGCTTTTGTGACACTTTGCTCCCAGAGAGTCTCTTATGTGCTGGTGGAGTGGTGTGAGGGTGGTGGTGCTAGGCTTAGAAAGGCCACAAATTAGAAGCGGTTAAACCAGGGCATCAGGGGTAACCATATCATCTCCCAAATCAAGGATTGCCTGTAATAGTACCAAGTTTGCATTTACAGTGATGTCACTCTTCACCAGCACTATCCAAGGGAAGGGTTCCATCAAGGAACAGGTGCTGATGCTTGTCAAGGTCAGCTGACTTTCTCCATATGAAGAGATTATAAGGCAGTGGCTTTGAGTGGGGCTGGTTACCATCCCCCTCACAAAACACACACATACACACAAACATATACATATATATGCACCCACATGACCACTGCATCACAAACCATCAAGAGAAACACCCTCCCATCCAGTCCAGCGTGAACCAACATAGATTTACACACACAAAGCACAGGGGAACATTACCATGGGTTTCTGTGGAGTGACTAAACCAAGAAAACTTCCCTTTCTTCTTATCAAGCAAGCCCGCCGGAGTGCCTCCTTTCACAGACAAGATGGTCAGTGTCAAGAACCAGGAACAAGACATCAATAGAGAGCATGCAGTCAGCCACGGGCAAAAGAAAGAAACAAGGAACTCAGCTGTCACATAGAACATACATTTTTATCTCCAAAAATAAACAAAACAATTTTTTAAAAAGCAATAAACCAAAAACATATAAGAAAACATAACAAAATAGAACCAAAACCCCAAATCACATGAATTAACAACATAAAAGAGATGATGAACCCTGGGAGAAGGAACCACTCCAGCAGAGGCTTCTGTCTAACTTTGAGGCGGGGCCTTCCTAGAGGGTGCCACCACTCTCCCCTGATGCCTGCTTAGGGAGATTCCCTATTACAAGTTCAAGTGGAGTAATTGCCAAAATCAAACTGTAGCCTTGATGCTTCCCTTCACTCCAACCCAATGGCCAGGTGACTTGACTTTTTCCCTACACAGAACAATATTGCAAAATATCCAAGTATAGAGGAATCAAGGACTCCCTCATCACATACAACCAGATGGTGTCACCTGCAGATGGAAAAACAACCCATTGATCTACTTGCCCCTTTGACTTATCAATCAATTCCATTCAGTAAAGACCCATCAGGTGCCTTGGGCTTGATCACATCTAAAACATTCATGTATCTGTTTTTTATCAGTTTAAATGGGCAACAAAGTTGTTATATCGCTTGTCAATGGATGGCCTTTTGAGGAGGTTTATATATAAGCGAGAAAAATTCTATAAGCTTCTGTTGGATTTCGGCTATAGCTGAAGAGGAGGGTGTTAGCGAGTGTTTTGCTGCTGTAATGCGCCCTTGAGTCGATTCCAACTCATAACGACCCTATAGGACACAGTAGAGCTGCCCCATAGGGTTTCTAGGCTGTAATCTTTATGCGAGCAGATCACACCAGGTCTTTTCTCCTGCGGAGCTCCTGGGTGGATGCCAATCGCCAATCTTTTGGTTAGTAGCTGTGCCACCAGGGCTCCTTAGTGAGAGTGTAAGGATACTAATTACTGCAAGGGGAAGAGGAGAAGTTCTGTATTCTGCAATGGACTTGGACTTCTGGATGTCAAAATGCTTCAGCTAATTCCTCAGGGAGAGAGTCTCCTCTTTTATGTAATAGAACTAACACAAATTGTGTCCGGTCCTTGGGAGGGTGCTGGGGATATGTGATGAGTAAAGCAGGGTCACAACTTACTGAGGAGCAGCGGTGTATGGAAGTGGGAAATCTGCTACCACTCGTGAAGGGAAGCACATGCCCTGAGGAGGAATGGGCAGGTGGTTCCAGGAATTCTGGGAAAGGGCATAAGGGGAAGGTCAAACCAAGTTGAAGATGCTTCTTTATTTCATCCTCTCCCCATGAAACGGAAATCATGTTCAATGAACTTCCTTGAACACTGCTTGTTAGTGAGAATTCTGAAGACTGGTTCCGGATAGAGAAGGGTCAGGCTTATTTTTAATCTATGGAAAGGGCCATGTCCCAAACCACATTCATCTTTAAAATACAAAGCTTAGAATAAACAGAAATGTCACAACCAGTAGCAGTGTTTTTAACTTCATCTTATATGAAAAAAGCCTTGAGAGTTAAGAGCTAAAATTCCCTTCTAAAGGAAACTACGTCTCAATTTAGAATGATAACGTAGTCACTAAAGCGAGCATTTTATAATGAGTGGTCTTTTACCTGGATGTGTGAAGGCGTAAACATGAGACTGCCAGTCACCAAGTGTCTGTCTGCTCATGTGATTTTGAGCGAACGAGAGCCCTAACCAGTGATGGAGAGCCCAGAACATTGAGACCTTTTATAAAGAAGCATTATCCAGATTTTGTCCCATTATCCAATATTGGCCCATCTTGTTTGATTTCAGAAATAACTGAATAATAACTATAAAAAAACTAGAAAGAGCTTGGTAAAAAACACGGGCATTTAACACATAACTGAATGTGACCAGGGCAAGCCTTTTACGTGGGCAAAATTGGCAGCCACCCGTGTGGAAAGTGAATTGAGGAGCATTTAAATCATCTACCCTGATGGCTGAAAGTGATCTCCATTAGATCCTCGCTTTTGGGCCAAGTCATATATCTAAAGGTTCCTTGATGAAATGCAGGTATCTCACCTGATAAGAGTAGTGTATTAACATACTAGGGCCTATTAATTTGTGATAGCTTATCCCATAAGCACCTATCACTTGAGGGAATGAAGCAGATAAAGATGGAGTTTGTGTTCCTATTACTAAGAGATTAGATGGCAGCATCATAGCTGATTCTTCAAGGAACTTATTGCCCTAGAGAGATGGACTTGGCTTCCTTCTTGGAAACTGAGTGCCTGAACTGTTGAAAGTTTCAGATTATGAATGATAGATACTTATTATGGATGAGATGGAAAGCCCAACCCTTACTTAGGCTGCAGAACTGGTTGGAAACTAAGGCAGAAAGATGGCAAATAACCCAGGTGCCCTGGTGCACTTTTCTCTAACGGCAACTCACTCAATGCCCTTAGAAGTGAAACTTAATTGTCTGCTCATCTGCATGTCACGATAATATACCCTCTGCAGCATAAAATGTGCTTCACAGAATGGATTTAGGAGAGAAGATGCTAGAGTGGAAGCTAGTTTTCTGACTTTCTAACTTCACTGTTACCAAATAGTGTGGGGTCAAATATGGGTCTCTGTGCCTTCCTGTTCCTTGGTTTCTGCTGAGAATATTCCAAAAGAAGACAAGATTACAGTGCAAGAATAATTAACAAACACTATTGCAGGTGATGGATAACAACTTCATGTTTAGTAATATTACCAATGGCTACACTGAGGTGTGTGGACCCCATCTTGCCAACACCTATCACATCTTTGAATTAATGTCTTCTGCCCCCAAAACATCTATTCTTGGTGACCACTCTTGCTTGAATGGTGCTTTGTAGGACTATTTTTATGTCTCAAGGGAGGTGCGCAGTTATTGTCTAAGAACAACCAATGTTTCCTCTGAGCTGTTGGAGAACAGTTGTGTGGGTACTGGAGGATTATAATAAGTCATTTCAGATGCTGGACAGCCTCCTGAAATTGGAAATCACGTGAATCATGCTGGAGGAGGAGCACTAGACCTAAGCCCTCGTGGTGAAGATTGGTATCCTTGGTATGTTCGGGTTTGCAAACCCTCTGAGGACTTATTCACTGAAATTTGGGAGTCCTCCACTAAGCACCAGGTGGTACCCTGCAAGTCTGGCTGCACAGGTCAACTGGCCAGACTTTCCCCAGCTATGGTCAACAGAAAGTGAGCAGGCTCACAGCACACCAGCCTCACTTTTCTCCTAAAGGAAGTCAACGTTCTATAGATCTATCAATTGTTCCTGGTCAGTTCCTTACATTGCTTAACGCGAATCTCCAAGTGGTAAATCTGCTGCAGGCTGTGCCAGTGTGTCAACATTCATGCTTTCCTTAATAAGAAATTAGACCTCATTTAGCTACCATGATGAGTACAGGATACAATATGTGTGCTCAAAGATGACCAAACCCACTCACATGAATAAAAACTGACTCCAAGGGAGGCTTTGGCAAAGTGTTGAGAGCCAGAGAAACTTTGGTTAAAGAAAAAAAAAGAAAAAAGAACAGAAGAAGCCACTAAGGTTACTTAGTAAATCTACAAAGGAAATAGTAAGCAAAATCTTCTCTGGTGTTCCTGCCTTTCCTCTCCTTTTCCTCCCTCCATTCTCCTCTTCCTTCTTTCCTTCTGTCAGGGCACAGTGATTCATGACTCATGCCTACTTGACTATGTTCACTATAAAATGCACATAAAGTGAGAAAGCAAAAATTCGTACTCCAGCCCCTGAGGAGAGAGAGCTGGAGGAGAACCATCCACATAGAAAATATCTGGCCCTGTTTCCTGAGGTACTCTGTCTCAGATCCTTTAATGTATAATGACTGACTGATTGGCATTAGAGCAAAGCTCCACATGAGGGAATGAAAAATGAACTTGGGGAGAGATGGAGAAATCTGTCTGGTTTGAAACCTTTGAGGTCACCCCAAACAGCTTTGACACTGTCCCAGAGATGGGGCTGTGTGGTAGTCTGACTGTCAGCAGGAATGGCTGGCCTCTCCTGAGATTTGCTAAGAGAAATGCCCAGTCTTTCCTCTGGAATTTAGCTTGTAGCCCCATTGTCCAAGGACGGAGAGCTCATCAGCTGCTGTCCAATCTTTTACCTCTTCCCTTTGGAGGAGGAATGGCACTTCAGAAGCTGACATCCCAGACAGTAGCTGGGGTGTCGAAAGCTGAAGGAGCTGAAGGCATTTCTCACTCAACCTGAACTTCTCTGGTGCTGCACGGGCCATATGGAGCCAGTCGGCTGAGTCCTGGGTCAGCCAGACTGCTGGGCCACAACTGTTCAGGCTTCCATGTACTCTGGGATAGAACTAAAGAATTTACGTTGCCATTTGTTTGGCCAGATGCCCACTTCATTTATTTTTGCAGATGAATGGTATAATTAGTGTTCATTTTCTCAAAGTGCTAATCAAAGTTATGGCTAACAAGCAAAAGGATTCCTAATTTCCTACTTGGCTGATTCTAATCTGGAATCCAAAGTTCCCTATAAACTGGCTCCATCCTACCTATTCACTCTTATTGCCTGCTACTTCCTGTAGGAACTCTGCCTGTCGGGCTGAGCTCCTCACTGTCCCGTGAATGCTTGAATGTGCCATCTTTATTCCAACTTATGGAATACGTATGTGTATATGTGTATATATGTATGTGTACGCATATTGTATAAGTTTTATTAGAATACAGCCATGTTCATTTTGTTTATGTATATGTCTATGTAACTGCTCTTGCACTACAACAGCAGATTTGAATAGCTGCAATAGACTCTACGTGGCCTGCAAAACCTAAAATACTTACTATCTGGCCCTTTACAGAAAAACTTTGCCAGCCCCTCACCTATTCAAATCGCATCCATTCCTGGAGTTCCACTTCTAGTTCTGCCTTCTCAGTGGAGACTTCTGGGACCACCCCACTGTTCACTGAGTCCCCTCTTCTGGGCTCCTAGAACACTAGGGTCTGTGAGAACTTTAAATAAAAGAAACTGGATTCTAGTTTTAGTCCTACCCTCTCCTAGCCAACTGACTCTGGGTAAATTACTTAACCTTTTTGAGCCCAGGTTTCTGCATCTGTATAAAGGGGATAACGACACCACTTATTTCAAGAGCTTTTGGCAAGGATTAAGTGAAATAAAGTTTGTAAAAGAACTTTGTAAAGTGGTATTATAAATATTTGCTAATATTAACAAGTTTTAATTTATTTTTCTTACAGCTTGCTGTTATTTTACAAATAATATCTTTGTTTTCTTGAGTAAACTGTAATTTTCTCAAGGCCAGAGATTTTATCTTAGAATTCTCTGGGCTCCTTTTCAGAACCTAATGGTATTGGATAACCAGTTGCTATCCAGTCAGTTCTGACTCATGACTACCCCATGTATATCAGGGTAGAACTGTGCTCCATAGGGTTTTCAAAGTCTAATTTTTGGGAAGTAGATCGCTGGCCCTTTCTTTCAAAGGCACCTCTGGTAGACTCGAACCGCCAACCTTTTGGTTAGCAACTGAGTGCGTTAACCGTTTGTACCACCCAGAGACTCCATGTGGTATTGGATATGGAAATATAACATTTTATATCTTCATGGAGTTGTAGGGGCACTCTTACATGCTGGACATCTTGATTTGTCCCTCAGATCCACTCTCTACTCTTCTCCACCATACCTTATACCCCAGGAAGCTGATCTTTGTAAACTACATCCTACTAGGGCTGGCCAAGGGCAAGCACCAGCAAGATGCTGGTGGATGGGCCTGAGGAGAGTGAGGCTGGGGTATTCACACCCCTGGGTCCTGCATACAGGGTTGATGCAGATCAGCTGTATCCTGCTACTGAAGGCCATAGGTCCTGTCACGTGACCCTCTTTGGTTACTGTCTTTGGCTTCTGATAACTGCCCCCTCACCTTGTCCCTTCAGGACTGTGGTGGTAACAGCTCCCTACGGTTGCTACTCCTGGGGTACTACACTCTCCTTGTTGAGTTCCCTAAACTCTGCCTGCATCTTCATTAAACTTTCCTTAAATCACTCAGTTTAAAAGTGTTATCCTTTTTCCTTCAGGATTCTGACCAATACACCTTTATGATGTATATTATCATTCCACTGACAGGTGAAGGGGTAGTCCAGAAGTTGAAGTGAGTTGTCCCAGGTGAGAGCTAGTGAACGGCACAGAATGACTGGCCTTGAGTCCAGGGTTTTTCTGGCCATATCAGGCAACCTCCAGAATGACTTACCTCAAATACATATTTGCAGGTTGAGTCATTGATAAGAACTGGGGATGTGGCGTATGGCAAGGGGGGTTGCTTTAGCTCCATGGCAAGATGGAAGCAAACATTCTGGTTGTGTTTATTGCCCCAGGGAGACTCTTCTGGAAGGAACTATGCTATGTTTCATCTGATTTAATTTTCTCTTGTGGGTAAAAATAATTCGGAAAGTTATTCCGTACTTCTTTCCCAGTTTGCTAGACCAAGCACCTAATCTCAAACTGGTGGGTGAGGAAGTTCTTCTTATCTCTTTGCCCAACTCAGAATCTTAAGAATCTCCCTAGCACTGTGACGTAGTAAATGCCAAAGACAGCCCTTGTCTTGGCCCTGCTACTAAATAGCTCCAAACCCTTGGAAAGTCATATGATCATCTTGGGTCTCATTTTCTTCATCTCTGACGTAAGTAAATTGAACTAGATGATGAACTGAAGGTCTCTTCAAGGGGAGAAAAGAGAGGGAGTGAGAGAGGAAAAACGGAGAGAGTAGGAGAAAAGAGGAAAGAGAAGGTGAGAGAGGAAAGGAAGAGAGAAAGCAAAATGGCACCCAGGTCATGGCAGCCGTCTGGGTTGAAAGGTCACAGAGGAAGGTGCTGCCAGCCTCCGGAGCCTTCTCAGCAACTTCCTTCCAGCCCAGGCCCAGCTTGGTTTCCTCCACATAAGCAATTAAAACCTGGTTGATTTTAAGCCATCAGAAAGTAAATATAAAACAGGATCACATATTAAGAAGCCAAACAAAGTGGCCTTATTAAAAAGGCATAATATAAGCATGATGTGCCATCATAATAATTATTACTACCACTATAAACCGGGAGGAGGCATAGATGCCTGCCCTTGATCTGCAGCCATAATCCAAAGAAGAAAACCAGGGTCATTGTACTCTCAGTAGGCCACAAACATTCAGTGCTCCCAAGCAGAACATTTGTCTCCACCATTATGGCATCACTGAGTTGAGCCACCTCAGTTATTACTAGGGGTGGGTGTGGGGGTGGGTAGTGACAAGAGGAGGCAGGAGAACAAAGTTTAGTCGGATCAAACAAACTGCTGAACTTGGGCATGCATCCCCTTTCCTTCCCCACTCCCACCCTACCTTCATTAGGGATGACAGGGCAGCATGACACATTCTTGGGCCCTTGGGGAGTATAGGAGTATGGGAGAAACAGGATATCTGATGACACAGGAGGGGCGAGACAGCCCAAAGGGAAAACAGAGCTCATCTGCAACCATTAAGGGTGAGACAGGGATCTTCCAGATATGAATTATGGTGGCCTTTCTGTATAGGGCTCTATTGGAAACCTAATTCTTTTAGTCATAAAATTACTTTCAGGTGGAGAGAGGGCATTGCTCTAGTTCCTAAGACCAGGCTTAGCAGTAGATAGTGATCTATGTTGTATGATATCAAAGGGACAGAGAACGATTTGTACCCCCAATCCCTCTCCAACCCAGCCCAGCAATGTCTACAGTCATTCCTTCATTTTAAGGCTTTGTTCCCTCAGAGTGCAAATACTTTTGGGATGCATAATAGCAATATCAGTCATTTATATCTTAATAACTGAGCTGTGGTGGCACATTGGTTAAGAGCTCGGTTGCTAACCAAAAGGTTGGCATTTTGAATCCACCAGCCGCTCCTGGGAAACCACATGGGGGCAGTTCTACTCTGTCCTATAGGATTGCTATACGAGTTGGAATTGACTCAATGGCAACAAGTTTGGTTTTTGTTTTATCTTAATAATAATAATAGTTCCACTTTTTAGTCACTTACTATATGCCAGCTACTGTTCCGTGCACTTTACACACATTGTCTGATTTAACCTTCAAAACAAGCCTATGAGGGAGGTATTATATGTTGCCATTTTATGGATGAGGACATTGCAGCTTAAAGAAGTAAGTTACTTACTGAAAGCAAGAGCTAATAAGATCTAGGAGCCCCAGTGGTGCAATGGTTAAAGTGCTCGGCTGCTAACCAAAAGGTCAATGGTTGAACCCACCCAGTGGCTCCATGGAGAAGAGACCTGGCAATCTGCTCCCATGAAGATTACAGCCTAGGAAATCCTATGGGGCAGTTCTCTGTCACATGGGGTCGCTATAAGTCAGAATAGACTCCACAGCACCCAACTACAACAATAAGATCTAGGATTTGAATCTGGGTAGATCTGATGCTAAGTCTGTGTTCTTAGCCACTATTTATATTGGATGAATTTATAAAGCCCTTTCCTAATCATGATGAGACGACAATGAGGGAGTACTGAGGAGATGCTTGGATCACTAAGAGGGGCTGAGGGGGCAGCAAATGCAGGCGGAGGTCCTGGGGAGAAGACATTTATTTTATAATCCTGCCCAGGCTCTCCCTGCCAGCTTTTCTGGGCAGAAAGGGAGGCATTAACAGAGCAGCATGGTTAGAAGCAGGGGCTCTGGAGCCATGTGTCCTGAGTTTGAATCCTGCCCTGCTACTTTGTAGCCATGCGACCTTGGGCAAGTTACTTCACTCTTCTGTGGCTCAGTTTCCCCACTGTAAAACAGAGATGTGAATCACAGCCACATCGTAGAGCTAGATGTGATCTGAAAGACTGAAGGTCAGCCCTTCATTTTACAGGTCCAGAGAGGGTCAGTGACTTGCCTAGGGTCACACAGCTAGTTAGTGGTAAAGGGCTGATCCTCTTTCCACCAGGCAGTGCTGCCCTCTTATCTTATTTGTCATTTACTTATATCATGGAGAGGCTGAAAGGCCACCCTTGTCAGAAAGGCTTCATTGCTGAGCACAGCCCCAGGGCTCCCTCCCCTCTCTGGAACCCAAAAGTTCCATGGTGGATGAGTTTTGAACTTTGCACCCTGTTCTTCCTGTTTACAACAGCTACGAAGAGCTCCCGATTCACTCTTGTTTTCCCTCTTCTCTTGGGCCCTATCTTCTCCTTCACTGCTTTCTGCTGATCAACATACTTTTGACTCGGGTCAGATTTCCTGCAAGGAGGCTTTACAGGGGCCCAGCACTATCTTGAAGGACCTGGCTATTCACACTGGGGGAGCCGTCTCGAACAAGAAGCAATACTTCTTTGGAAGGGTCTCAGCCTTGTCTTCCCTTCCAGCATAGAAGTAAACTGCTGTCTTAAATTTCTAGGCTGCCTCCATTAATGACATCTGTGTGAAGTGAGCCATTTTAGCTTCTAACCCCATGTTGCCTCTTCAGCCCCATAATTTCATGAATGAGTTTATGGGCAGCTGTCAGAATATCAATCAGCTTGCCCCCTTCTGCGGCAAGTCCTTTACTTTAATTAATCTCCTAACTCTGCCTGCTGGATGCTTGTGGTTGTTATTTTTCTCCGTCTTGCCCTGGTGAGGATAGTCCTTGGCCCATCTTGCTACTTGAATGGCCCACATCTTTCATTGAGAGGTCCTTCAGAGACATTTCTTCACATGTTCCTGGGCCCACTGCTATGCGCAAAGAATCAGGGAAGCAGTGGTTCACCTTTCCCCTGTCTGAGTCAGACCCTGTCTGAATAGAGGTTAAGTGCTCAGGACCTCATTTAAAGACGGACAGAAGCTAAAGGTAGAGCTCTGAGGCAGTGAAGGGTATAGAAGTCACATCCTATGAGCGACCATTGAAGAAACTAGAAAGGTTTCATCTAGAGAAGACAGTTGAGGAGACCTCATTACCATCTTAAATATTTGAAGAATTTTCACATGGAAGGAAGATACCACCAGCCTAGATAGTTCCAGAAGAATGAGAGTTGGAAGGGGAAAGATTTTGCCAGAATGTAACAAACATTTCCAGAATGGCCTGGCTGCCTTGAGAGGTTACGAGTTGCTCATTTCTGGCAGTTTCCAAGAAAAGCCTGGATAAGTATTCGCTAGGGGTTTGAGAGGAGACTAGTAAGACTTCTTTTGCCTCAGAAAAAATATATTGAGCTTCACCAGAAAGGAGAACTTTGACTTTGATGAAACAGCAACTTGTTGGTTATTTGTGAGGAAGGAGGGGAGTGGGCACAGAGAGAAGCAGTTCTTGAAGCTCATCCTTAATTCCCTTGTCTGCCCTGGGAATCTTCCCTCAGCATCAGTTTCATTATTTCACATCATTAGCACTCACCACAAAGTATCCTCACCCTGTTTCCGAGGCCCTTTATAATTTGGTTCCACTCTATCCACCCAACCTCATTTTCCATTTCTGCCCAGCATTTACCCTCTGATTCAGGCTCTCAGCTCTACTCTCTGTCTCCAGAATATGCCATCCTCAGCTCGGCTTGGTTTGACAACCTTTTATGGAGGGCCTAATGATTCTCGCCTTCCATATGGGAGACCTGGCTTTGATTTCTGACCAATGTACCTCAAGGGCAGCGACCAACCATCTGTCTGTGGAGGCCTGCGTGATGCTATGATGTTGAATAGCTTTCAGCAGAGTTCCCAGACTAAGGCAGACTAGGAAAAAAGGCCTGGCAACCTACTTCTGAAACTCAGCAATGAAAACCCTACAGATCACAATGGTCTAATCCCCAACTGATCATGGGGATGGTGCAGGACCTGGCAATGTTTTATTTCATTGTATATGGTTGCCATGAGTCGGGAGCTGACTGGGCAGCAATGAACAAAAACAACAACATACGTAGGGTGCTTGCTGGGTGCTGTTTGCCTACAGGAGCCCTGGTGGCACAGTGGTTAAAAGCTTGGCTGCTACCCAAAAGGTTGGCAGTTCAGATCCATCAGCTGCTCCTTGGAAACTCTATGGGGCAGTTCTACTCTGCCCTATAGGGTTGCTTTGAGTCAGAATTGACTCAAAGGCAAAGGTTTGGTTTGGTTTCGGTCTGCCGAAACCTGCTGTTTCCCCTCCTGGAACTCCCCCTGCCCCCAGCTCCTCCATGTGCACGCTCTTCCTACTCTCCAAGTCCTACTGCCCTCATGGAGCCTTCCTGAACTACATACACAGTTATCAAAGAATTTTCTTTCTCTCAAACACTTACCATTTATACTATGTAGTTTAGCACTTGGATATATATATATATATATAAGGCTCTGTTTCTGTTCCAAAATTGGTTCAGAAGAGAGCACAGCACTGTGTGGTTTTAAAGGACTCTCATGAAATAATCTCTTCTAATCCTCACAACAACCTGGGGAGACTGTCAGGGGTCATCATCCACAATTTGTAGATGAGGAAACCAAGGCTTCCAATGAACAGAGCCGGGACAGGGATGCAGGACTTCTCTGTCCTCTGCTCCCTGTTGCTTCCCCTGCCATCCCCCGCCTTTGACACTTGATTAGGAGTGGCAAGAAGTCAAGGCTGCCCTTGTCCCACTCACCTACTCCATCAGCCCTTGTCTACTCTCCCGCCCTTTCATTTGCACTGAAGCTTTCAGAAAGCAGGGCACTTCCTCCTGCACCCAGCTGACCTCCCTGAGGAGCTAGGTGGGAAGGGAGCACGCCTTGTAACTTGGGAAGAAGGCACAGGAGGCACTGCCTAAATATTCGATGGTAGCAGAGTACACACCTAATTCAGCTGACTTTTACTTTACCTTCTTCATCCTCAGAGAGGGTATGAATGAGCATCTCTGGGGTAGGGGCCAGGCCAGCATTGTTTCCTTCATTTGTGACTTCATTCGTTGGAGCTGGCACTAGAATTCACATTCGCTATCCAGTCAAGGGCTCCTTCCTCCCTCCTTTGCTGTTTTCCATAAGGGCTGAGACATTGCAATGGTGGGCAGTGGCTGCCCAATGCCCACGGCAGTGGGGGTGACTCTAAGCCAAGCACAGAGAAGGAAAACTGACCTCAAACCACACGTGCAAGGAGGACACATTCATTTTAATGCTGGACGTCACTTTTATTATTCTACTGAACAGCTTCTTCTTCCAGATTCTTCCTCTCATGATTGAATTTGAATCAAAGGTATTATTCACACTTCATCCCTCCCTCCTCTTTTCCCTAATCTTAGAACTCTGCTATAATTTCTCAGGAGAGTTGTGCTTGTTGGAGAGACTGATCGTTCGTCCTTTAGAAGAGAGAAATGGTTTTTGAAACCTAGAGAACAGGACCATGGTCTTTAACAAGCAAAGGGCCTGGAGGCACTGGCAGGAAGTGGGAATGCTAATGATTCAGAAATCAACTTTAAATGGGTGGCAGGGACCTTGGGTTCACCTGGGTCTCACTGCCAGGGGTATGCTGCTACCCCTTGGTTACCTCTCTCCTTCTGAGTCTCAGATTCTATGAGGATTCATGCTGTGGGTTCCATGGCCAAGGGAACCTAGAAGGAAGGGAAGGACACAGAAGTTCTGGATTTTGGGTAGAGCTATTGTGGGTGGAGTCCCTGGGTGGTGCAAATGGTTAAGCACTTGATTATTAACCAAAAGGTTGGTGGTTTGAACCCACTTAGAGGAGCCTCAGAAAACAGGCCTGGCGACCTTCTTCTGAGAGGTTGAGGATACGTCGGAGTCGACGGTAACTAACAACAACAACAACAACATGGTGGGCGGATATGGAGAGAAAAGTCTTTTCATGTAAGGAAGAGGAATATTGGTGACGTGGACTGTAGGATGAGCAGCTGCTGGTGAGTCTGTGTAGCGGAGCATGGGGTTACACCTTGGGCAAATTCCAGCAACTCTATTGCTTTTGCTGCCTGCATTTCAGGGGCAATGATTATCTGGATGGTTGGCTGAAAAGGTGGGAAGATGGGGTATTTACCTGATTTGACCTGTCAACCCCTTGCTATCAAGTCATTACTGACTCATGATGACCCCGTGTGTTACAGAGTAGAACTGCTCCATAGTGTTTTCTTGGCTGTAATTGTTTACAGAAGCCGAAGACCAGGCCTATCTTCTGCAGCACCACTGGGTGGGTTCAAATCACCAACCCTTAGGTTAGTAGTCAAGTGCAAACTGTTCGCAGCACCCAGGGACCTTTTAGGGAAAGCAAAAAGGAGACAGTGGCCTATTTTGATACCTAATAATACTGTGGGGGAGTGGCCCTCCTTGTAGATGGGAGGGGCCAAGCTCAGAGGTCAGCTCTGGGGAGGAGAGAAGGACCACATCAACAAAGGCAGGTGGGAAGGAAGAGAAGGAGAGAGGCAGGTAGTGTGGTCTCGTGGAACTGTATATGCCAGAGTCAGGAGTCCTGAGTTCCAGTTCTCTCATCATTACTGACTCATTGTGTGAAAAGGGTGCATTCTTTTAACTGCTTAGGACTGACCTCATAGGGTTACTGGGAGGACTAAGCGAGAAGAGCTGGGAAATGATCTTAAAGGCACAGCTCCTAATGGAAATGTAAGGCAGGAGGGAGAGCAGAGACAGAAAAGCAATCATCGTGAGTAATTAACCCAGCGAGGATAATTAACAGAGCCATTGGGAGGACAGTGTTGCACCTACGACACCTCAGACTAGTGTGTGGAAGCTAAAGAGCTGCAGCTGTCAGCTCAAGGGAGGGAAGAATTTCCTAACAACTGGAGTTGCACAAAAATGGAATGGATTTCTTGTGACATGGTGAGTTCCTACCACAGGGAGTGTTCGAGAAGAGGTGGAGTGACTCCGTAGTGGAGATGCTGTAGAGGGGGTGCGTGCACAGTTCTGGGGGGGGGGGGGCTAGAAGGAGACAGCCTCTGGGATGCCTGCCAGTACCGTTGTGCTTTCAAGGCAAAGACAAAAGCTACCAGGAGATTGTCTCTGAGAAAAGAACAGAAGAGTGTGGCCACGAGGCGGCCATCAGCTAGATGCTGCAGAGAGGCTGTCTGAAGTCCCTAAGTAGGGGACTTGTCCTCTCTTGTAGCCACTGCTGCCCAGGCTAGTGAGGGTCTGGGAACCAGGACATTCTCTCCCTGGCCCAGCCACTCGTTACTTCTGGAATATAGGACTCAAAGAGGAAGACAGTACCAGAGGGGACTCTGTAGGATCAGGCTGCTCAAAGAAGTATAGAAAATTAGAGGTATAGAGATCCTTAGAGATCACTTGGCTATTAATTTTACATATTAGGAAACTGAGGCCCAGAGAGGGAAGGCACTTGTCTGAGGTCATAGGGCTAGGATAAGAACTGGGACTAGGGACCAGGTCTCCTGACTTCCTTTCTGAGCTCTTGTTTCTACTACATTTACTCTTCCAATTACCAGGTCCACTATTTTTGTTCTTGAGCTTACCTCTTTCCTGCCTTGACAAAACTTCCAGGGTGGAAAGAGAAAAGAGAAGGAGGTGGGTTTTAGAGTCAGGCACCCATGGGTATGAATCCTGGCTAAACCTCCTATTAGCTCTCTGGTTTTAGGCAAATTATCTGAACCTCAGCTTTCTCACCTGAAAATGGAGATAATAATACCAGTCTTGGAGAGTTAACGCAAGGATTAAAGACAATACAATCTAGAGGAGATGCTTAATCAGTGGTAGCTGTCACTTCTAATATTTAATAATAGTGCTCTGTGTGTCGGATGCCTGGACGCTGTGTTTGTTTACCACAGAATGCAAAGGCGAAGTGCAGGCCAAAGAGAAGAACCTCAGGACCACTTGCTTTGCATCTAAAAGGTCATCTGGAGACTGAATACTTATCAGTGATGATATATGTGTTCTCAGGGCCAACCCCTAAGGACGGCTGCAGTCAACCATGCTCCCTTGGGAGCCATCAACTTCCTAGATGTCTTCATCATTGTTGTCATCCTCATCATGGAATATTCATGAAGACCCTACTGTGTGCCAAATAGTAAATTACACATGACATGGCCCCTATCCTGGAAACGCTTAACAGCTTGTGAGAAGACAATTTAAATAAATCTTTAACTATGATTAATCATGAAAAAACATTTAAGCACAACTGGGGGAAAAAAAAAGATGGCTGCATTGACGTCCCTTTTGTGTCTCTTTAATTTTTTTTTTTTTTTAACCATAGACTAAAGCAAGGTCCTGGGAGAGACTGTGTTCTGCTGTCTCCTGTGACCACCACCTGGGCACCATGGTGGTCCATCTGGCCTTACTCAGGGTGGTGGGTCCTTTTAGGATGGCCACTGCTACAGATTTCTGTAGCTTCACCGGAAAGAGTTTTTGCTTCTCTGAACCAATGACACCAGTTACAGAGTAATATGGGTCCTCAGCTCCAGTTTAGTTTTAAATAGATTTTGCTCTAAACATATTTTTCAATAAGCAACAATTGGGTTAGTCTAACGACAAATGTCATCCCCTACCATTGCCAGAGCAACTTGCCATTTCCATTAGGAGTAATGTTTCCTGGCCAGAATAAGGCATGGAAAACAATTTTTGGTCATCAACAATTCCCTTCAGTTTCACTGATCTGATTAAACTTACCAGCGGAAAGAGGAATTTACAAATTAGATGCTGTTCCCTATTTATTATGAAAATGGTTGCTTTCCACTACATCTCGGAGATACAGTGGCGACCTCATTAAGTCTCAGCTTCTGATAACATTTACTGCATAAATCTCCATTGCAGCCAGTGAATGAAATGAGCAAGATGCTGAAGACCACGACGTAATGGATGAAATCAAACCTCTGCCCTCTTTGAAGGAAGCTGACCTTTTTAAGCCTTAAACATATGCAGCTTGCCAGTCCTAAAGTAGCAGCTAGGAATTTATTCCTGACACTCTCTTAACCATTTCCTGACTGCCATTCTCAGCTGCCTAGATGGTCTTGGTGAAGCAGAAATAAAATGAGGATATACTTGAAACTTCACTGGAAGTATCTGAAGAAGAAAAGGGAGGAGAGGTGAGTACAGGCCAAATGAAAAGGAAAAACATTGTGGGATAGTCCTGTGCTCCCCCAAAAAGAAAAAGAAATGTTGAGAGATAAGGAATGGAAGATGAAAAATGAGTCTGTGGGTCCGATGCATTATATATTTTGTGCTGAACCAGAGCTGATCCCACCTGGTTTGGATCTGGTGTGGTGACAAGGCAGCCCAAGTCATCTGTTCCCAATGGCAGAATTCCAAGGACTTCCAGGCCAAGACTCTGCTTCCCTTTCATCCTACTCCCTTCCCCTTTTCTTCCCAATATTCATTGAGTGCCTAGGTACCAGACTCTGTGCTAGTGCTGGAATAATACAAAAATTCCCACTCCAAGAAGTGCACAATCTAGCAGATAGTGTAATATAATAAATAACATTACCTATATATAAAAAATAAATACCAGTATATTATAAATGAATAAATAGCTATAATAGATTGTGTACAATATTAATTAATTACTACTATTATGTGGACATGCAAGAGGTATTCTGGAGCACAAAGGATGGGTGACCACTCCATTGGGGAGGAGGGGAAGGTAAGGGTAGGGAAGGTGAAAAAGGAGGGGATGATTTCTGAGGTGGACTTCGGAGGAGGAGTGGTAGTTCATAAGGCAGATAGAGGGGCTGGGCTTTCCAGGCAGAGACTAGTGTGTGTGGGGGTGCTGTGAGGGGAAGAAGTGGCTGGCTTTCAGGGCTCAGGGAATCCTGTAGGAGCCCCAGTATGCTTCCAGAAGTCTGGGGGCTGCAGGATTCTAGAATCAGCTGAATTTCTCTTTGGAGTCTGATGGACTGGAATGATCCAGATTTGGTCCAGATTCCTTAGGGCTAAAGCTAATGTGTGTCAACTTAGAACTATGGAAACACCAGAGCTGGAAGGGCTCACTGCAGCCATATGATCTGACCCCTCATTTTATAAACAAGAAAACTAGGGAGAGGTAAATTTCCAGCTGGCTATTGAGTGGGGCCTGGAAGTCAGGTTGCCTGTTTTTCTCAGGCTCCTGCTAGTTCTACTACAAACTACTATGATTGTTCAGACCCAGAGCTCTGGCATTCTGTTAGGAGAGAAAGATGAGGGTCATTCATTTCCTCTTACTGTACTCTCAACTCATTTAATCAAGGGGTATGCCTTAATGGATTAATAGAGTTAATGGATTATGAAAATTATAATTAATGGAAGAGAATTAATGGAAATGATTTTATACCATCTAAGAGGCTCAAGAAGAAGCCCTCCAATTTTCACAGAAACTTGGGCTCTTTTTGATGAAAACCTAGGGTACCCTGCCTGTTTGTCTGCAACTAACCACCTCAACTTCTCAGTGAATGCAGAATGGTTGAATGAGTTGTGGGTTAACACTGACCCAAGGGATCTAGGTTCCTCTACCTTTGCACTACTCCTTAAGCTGAGCAAATGTTCTTCCCTCAGGGGGTAGAACAACAACCACTTACCATGGAATGGATTTCCGACTCAGGAGACCCCATGTGTGTCACAGTAGATTTGTGCTCCATAGGGTTTTCAATGGCTGCTTTTTCTGGATTAGATCACCAGACCTTTCTTCTGAGGCACCTCTGGGTAGACTCAAACCTCCAACCTTTCAGACAGCAGTTGAGCGTGCCAACTGTTTGTACCACCTAGGGACTTCCCTCGAGGAGTAGCAGGGATCGTTTTCTTTACTGCTGCTGGGCATAACAAACCTCATGCCAAGCTTCTAGTCATGGCTGGGGCCAGCTGGCTTCAGAAAATATTAATATATAAGTGACAGTCTAACTCTGAGCATTCCTTATGAGAAAAGAGTCTTCTATTTCTTCTTACCTGTTTGTACGGTATGTGTATGCTGTTATTTTCAGAGTTTTATTAACATAACTGGCCTGATACTGGATACCATTATCATATCCCATGAGTCACTGAAATGAGATATAATGGTTGGGCAGGCTGATTTGAAGCTTTGAATTGAGAAGGTAAACAAAGGCTTTTTCCCTTAAAGCCAACCTGTCAAGCACATAATTAATGCTTTTCACCTCTTCAGTAAGTTGTTTCGAACAGAACTCCCAAGCAAAAGGCACAGACATGTAGCAGTGCAGTTGTAATAATTCCTTAACAGCTTCTGCTCTGTTATTTTTACTCTCTTTTGACCTCTGATCTTGGTATGCTCCTGTTCCTGCAAATGAGGTACTCACTGAAGTCCTCAGAATAAGGCTAAGAGTATGTCAGTCAAAACTAGCCTCACGTTTGGCAAATAATTTTTAGAACGTGATTTAGGGAGCATTAAAAGTTCCTCTGTTCCAAACACTTAAACAATTGTTAATAGACTTACTTCTTTGTAAAAAAAACAAATATGGAAGCACCTTATCAAAATGCAAATATATATTTTTGAAAAGAATAAACCTTTAAACTTCTCCCATCAAAGCTCATCTGTCTAGTGGACCATCCTTGCAGATCTTCGCTGGGGGGATTTTTGGTCAGTCCAATGAACTAACATGAATTAAGTCTAAATTGCAAGGAGTACATTTTTATGACTCTAAGGAAACAGCTAAATCTTTTTTACCTTCCTTTTCTCCCTTAGGCCACCTGGAAGTGGGATCTAGAATAGGATATTCTACTCTTTTCTGGTCTACCTGGATGGCCTGCATAGGAGACCATTCATTCATGGGCCATATTTTGAGAATTAGGGTCCTATGTGCAAACACATTTTTCTTGCTCATCCTCCCCTTTGAGGAGGGGTGGTTCTAACTGTCACTGCATGTCCTGCTGGTGGATCCAAACTGGGAGCTGGAGGAGGAAAGTTTATGGCCTTTTCAGTGAAGTCCAAACTTAGAGTTGAGACTGGGTGTTTGGAAATGAACAAAACTGCCCATGTGTTCTGGAAGGCACTTGCCCAGTTCCTGTTATGCTACTTTTGAGCCTTTCCTGTGATTTCCCTGTAACTCTAAGAGAAAATGAATCTGAGAGCACCATGAGCAGGAAACAGCCCAGATACTCGTCTTAGCTCCCAACAGCACCCCTACGTGGGGGAGGCATGCCCAGAGGACGTGCAGTTCTGCCCAGAGGTTAGGGGACAGACTTCTGACCTGGGAGCTCCTTTCTTTACCAGGATTTTAGGATTCTGTGATTTTCTGATTGTGATGGAGTCACGCATTTCGTTGAAGAAGGAATACAGGACCTAGCATAAGGATACAGAAATATAATACTTAAATACACCAACCCTCTCCTCTCCAAGGTCCCTAGGTGGTACAAAGATGATTTACGCTTGAATGCTAACCTAAAGGCTGGAGGTTAGGACCCACCCAGTGGCACCACAGAAGAAAGGCCTGGTGATCTGCTTCGGTAAAGATTACAGCCAGGAAAACCCTATGGAGCAGTTCTACTCAGTAACAGATGGGGTCGCCATGAGTGGGAATAAACTTGACAGAAATTAACAACTCCCCTCTCCAGCTTTCCCCTCATCTCCCTACTTTCACCCGAGCCTAACGCTGCTATTTGGCCTTCTGTTTTTAAGAATTCCATCTATCTCCCCATGGGACCATGGGGAGATAAAAACTAAAACTTAAAACTAAGCAGCTCCCTCAAGCAAATTCTCTGTTGTTTTTGACCAGGCTTTGGTCCTGTCCCTCTCAACTATGTGGCTTAAACACAAAGTGATCACAATGATTAATAGTCAAGTACTTACAGCAGGTATTACAGTTATTTAAGAGAGCAAAATCTTTCCTATTACATGGGAAATAAATCTCTTCTAGAAACACTGCAGCTATCACCAGAGGCATGAGTGTTTCCATTTGGTGAAGTAATCCCGAGGTATGGAGCCATCAAAGCCCTATGTTTGGGGTTGTTACTCAACTTTTTTTTTCTTTCTTTCATAAGCTACTTAATCATAAGGGCCGGGATAAAATGAGGTAGAGTTGCTCAGAATTCCACATATGGTATCTTTTAGGGTAAGGGAGACTGCTGGTTGGTGTGTTTATAGTCTTGGATAGTAGACAGGCCTTTGAACAGCAAGGGACAAGGACCATGACAGGCTCCCACCATTAAGCAGGCAGGACAAAGCAGCTCCCAGGAAGAGCTCTTCAGACGGGCAGGTCACTGCTGTAACCCCCACTCCACTCCCCCCTTGGGCCTGGAAAAACATAAAGAAGACTATTTACTCAGGAGACTCCTGGGCAAATGTCAGGTATCTGTCAGCCCCCGGGATTTTGTCCTAGTGGACACAGGCAATCAAGTGGAAGGATATCTTTCCAATCCATCCCTGCCTATCTGCTCCCATTTCAGTCCTTATTAGCCCCTTGATGTTTCTTCCTGCCTCCAGCTTCTTCTTCCCTTCAACCCATTATCCACACACTCAGCTGCACTAAGATGTTTCTACAGTGAACTCATACCTGGCCACTCCTTTGCTTAAATCTCTTCAGTGGCTCCTCCTTATCCACAGGATAAAGTCCACATTTGACATCCTTTGTGATCAGGTCTCAATTAATCTTCCTTCCTGGCTTGACCTTGGGCTTCTCCTTTGTGCACCCGAACTAAAGTCACCCCAAAACATATGCATTTCCATTTTTCAAAAAATTATTTTGCTACTAGAACTTAGCATATTCTGCCCGTTAAGCTTAGAATATCCCTCCTCATCCTCTTTGCCTTATTAAATTACTACCAATCTATAGCAGAGACACTGCTCTATGTTCACTCAACCCCAGTTCTTTTGCCCCGTCCCCCGACACTTAGCTAGACTATGTTTCCCAGCACTCCCTAGAAGTCAAGTGAAACCAATAGTGCATTCTGGCCAGTGGAATGTGGATGGGAGGGACGGCCACATTCCCAAGCCTTGCCTCTGAAACCCACAGTGTGCCTCTTCAATCTCTAGTCCTTATGTCTTTTGCTGGCCAGATGCAGAGGTCCCAGGGGATACTTTTGAGGTTCATGGGGTGGTGGAGCCACTAGAGGGAGGGAGCCCTGGCCCATGAATGACTCTGTGGAGCTGAACTCTTCCCACAACCATCCAATTTACATCGAACTATTACAATGAGAAATAATCTTTACTGTATTAAGCAACTGAAATTTGGAGGTTGTTTATTATAGCAATTAGCCTACTCTGACTGATACGCCACCCTTCAAGAATCATTCTCTGGGTATGCAGCCCCTTCCTTCCTTCTTCCAAACCCTGCTCAGTCTCCTCTCTATTTCTCCAGTACCTTGTTCATCCCTTTAATTCATTGCTGTACTGTACTATGTGTGTATCTGTCTCCTTAACTTCTTGACTGTAAGTCCCCTCAGAAGAGAGACTGTGCTGATTCATCCTGGTCTTCTGAGTGCCCAGTGAGTGCTTAAATACGTGTTGAATGAATGTACAAATGTCTCAAATGAACAGGACAGCTTGGCATGGTTGTGACTCTAGGAGGTCCCCAAACTCAATCTAGTACTCCAAGGCCAACAATCCCAGTTTCTGAGCTCTTTCCACTGGCTCCACGGTTTCACAGACCGTAAATCAGGTTTCCATGCCATGTCCCTTGATGACGGTATGTGGTTAATCTCCCTCCATTACCAGATGATAACTTTCCACATTGGCAAGCAATGATAAAGGCAGGAGCTGTCACTCTCTCTCCTCCACAAACAGCCTTCTGACAGACAATACATCTTGATGCGACATGGGCTTTTTATCTTCCTGTGTTTATGTGGAAGAGAGGGTGGTATAGGAGGTGGGAGCCAAGGGCAACTGTATTGTGGGTGGCTCTGTTTGGGGGCTGAGCACTGGTTATCAGAGGAAATGGATCAAAGGGAAATTTAGGATGATTCATCTTCCCTTCATTTCCTCTGCTGAGCTGCTTTCAGCTCCCAGGTGTGTCTATCTGTTTGCAAAGCACCGAATTAAAGTCAAATCAGCACTTTATTGACTGTCTACCCCAGGCAAGGCTGAGTGGGCACAGGCAAATCTACTTGTCAAAGTGTCCAGTGACTTCCGTTAGGTGACGGGGCTTCTCCAAAGACACCTCTGAAAGCAGCCCCTCACTGTGAGTCTGTCCCTGGTCAGAGATACACTTCTGGTCCCCCTAAGGCTGAGGTTCCTGGGATCACCACAGACTCAGAGATGATGACAATCCTGAATCATCAAAGACGGATTGTATGGTATCACCCATAGCATACTCGCCAAGGCAGGAAAGGGGACTGGTCTGTGGACATTATTTCAGATGATGTAGCATTGTCTTGCTCTCCTGGACAAGGGGCTTTTAGAATCCATGTTGTGAATCACCGCCTTCCTCTTGTGTAAGAGGATGACAGAAACCCCTAATTGTCCTACTCTTCTATTAAAAACAAATAAAAAATATCATTTGTTAATTGTTTACAGGGCATTCTTGGAGCATTTTGGTGGATCAACGTCCTCCGCTAACCAAGCCCAGAAGGAGGCCTGAACTGAAAAAAACATTGATAGGTCATATAATTGATATGCTTGCTTCCAAGCAAGACCATCTCTTAAATTATCCCAGATGGATGGTTCTTTATCTCAGTTAACTTTTTTCTGCCTGAGCAGGATAATGCCATAACTTCTTTTCATGATTCAAATATAGATCTTATAAAATTCACCATTTTTATCAAACTCATGTCCCCTTATATTGTAATTTAAGACTAGTTTGTTTTTTTTTTTTTTCTGGCCCTTCTTCCCTCCCTTCCCCTCTTCTCCTTTCCTCCATCCATTTCTTAGGTACTTGCTTTGCATATTAGACTGAAGGTGATAAATACTATCACAAAGGAGGAAGAAGAGGCTACTGTGGCTGGGGGATGAGAGGGAACCTCTTCTAGTTCCCTCTAGTTGGAGGAGGAAGACAGTGACAACATTCCCAAGTGGGAGGGATTACAGTATAGGGGAGTATGGTATGGACTCAGTAGAGCTAGGTTCAAGGCTAACAGTGCGACTCCCACGGTATACGACATGAACAAGTTAAATTTTCTGAGCTTCAGTTCTCTCATCTATAAATGGGGATAATAGTGCCCACATGAGACGATTCTTGGGCGGACTGAATCAGATTAGTTTATACCTTGCCCCCCTTGTGTGCCAGGAAAAGACACGTCCCCTCTCATGTCACTGTCCCTGCTCTGCCTCTGTCCTCTAGCCTAGGAAAGCCCATAGAGGGCTGATATGTGTCCACGATCCAGTCTCAGAATAAACAAAACTAAGTCCCCATAAGTTACGAAAAAAAGCTCCTGCCTGAGGAGAATGAGGGAGTGAGGAAGATCTTGCTCCTAAATCCATTATCCACTTTAACCTTCTCTTCTCACAGCTTTACAATCTCAACTCAATAGGCCCAATTTCCCAACCCCTAAATCATTTCTACCCACACTGTCAACCACCATACACTCTCTGAGGGCCTGCATAAGTATGGCTAAGACTAGACAAAAGGGTATTTGGCCGACTAGGTAGGAATGTAGGCCTATAAAACCTTAATTCTCTTGATCCAAGGAGAATTCAATCCAATTCAGTATTTTTTTGGGAGAAGTCTATCAAATATAAATCACCGTCCTGGATGCTGATTAAGAGAGTGAATATCAACTTAGGGAAGCATGTTCTCTGTCTCCCAAGAACCTTCCATATGACAAGAGAGTTGGCATTCTCCACTCACACCAGTGAGGCAGGCAGGGGTGGTGAATACTCTGTCAGTGCCTCTCCTGGGAAAGAGGGTCTGGGAGGGCATCAGTGAAGACATACAGCTGGAAGTCTGGGTATGGGCAGATGAGGTAACACGGGAAATGGTATTCTAGGTGGAGGGAGGAGAGATGAGCAAAGGCCAGAAGCAGGAAAGTAGCAGGCATGTTTGGAAAGCAGGAAGAAGTCTGGTTTCGCTGGAGGGAAGTAGTTAGTGATATGGTTCAAGCTACTGGTTGGGACAGATCAGACAGCGCTTAGAATGCCACAAGAAGGTGTTCAGGCTTTATTCTGTAGCTATGGAGAGCTCTGGTGGTGCAATAGTTAAGCACTTAGCTGCTAACTCAATGGTCAGTGGTTCAAACCCACCAGCTGCTCCATGGAGAAACAATCTGGCAGTCTGCTTCCATTAAGATCTATAGCCTTGGAAACCCTATGGGGCAGCTCTACTCTGTTCTATAGGGTCCTATGATTTGGAATTGACTTGACGACAATGATATAATGAGACATCTACAATCTCCCCGAGCAAGGGAGTGACAAGGTCAGCTCTAGAAATATTGATTTGGCTTTATTGCGCAGGATCCATAGGGATGGGGCTGGAAGGCAGGGCAGTTAGGTGCTATTGCTCTAGGGGAAGACAGGTGGGGAGGGGAGGAGGAAAGGGTGAGAGGGACATTCCAGAAGGACAACTGATAAGACTTGGCATCTGAATGAATGCAGGAATTGGTAACCATAGTGGAATCACAGAAGAGGGAAGAGAGTAGAGAAAGAGGAAAGAGAAAGAGGGGTTTCTAGCCTGGGTAACTGGGAAGCTGGTGAAGCTGCTGGAGAAGTGGGCTGAGGAGACATTGGCTTGGGCCAAGACCCTGGCTGGAAGGCAGAGGGCACACTCCTCCAGTAGTTGGAGAAGAAACAGGACATCCGAGCTCTACTCTTGGCCAAAGACTCATAGCCTTGGTACTTTAAGAGCTAACAGCCTCTGTGCTCTGCCTCTTGGTGGGTGGGTCTCTGGCCAGTGATCCCAGGAACACAGCTGTCCACCTGTTCCCTTCAAAGTGCAGGCAAGGTCTCAATGTCTTCCTGGGTAATTTTGTGCCTCTCAGAAATCACAGCATTGCCTAGCATAGTACCTGGCTCAGATCCTGCTGCCACACGGGCTCCCACTCTTAGCCATTCCATTCTAACACAGACGTTAGGGAGCAAAAGTTAAAGTAAGACAAAGGGGGGTATCTTCTAGTGTCTTTCTCAGCTGTTGAACTCATTCTCCATGATAAATATAACCATTTGTATTCTGGAGATTGTTGGGCTTATTATTATTTTTGGCCTGTGACACCCACGTAAAGACACAGCAATGGGAGTGCTAATGTCTGTGCCCCCGCCTGCCTCTTTCTGTTTCATATGTTGTCACTGCATGGACCCTGGGCTCTACAGGGATGTAGCAGAATTTCGTTCTGTCTTGAGAGGGTGCTGTGAAGTGGGATCATTACTAGGTGGTGGTGAGTGGTAGGGGGCTATGGGAGAGGAGGGAGCAGGTGCCTCCTGAAGAAGAACAGAGCTTTTATTAAGCAAGAACTTGATTGACCAGCTAGTACCTTTCTGCTGACCTAATGCTGGTCATGGGCAGGCCACAGAAGTTTCCAGTAAAAAAATGCTATGTGGTTTCACCTATCCACTCCTTCAGAAGCATACGGCCATTATCTAATGAGGAGACTGTTGCGGCTTCCCGATAGCTATGAGTTAGCAAGCTTTGTCCATAGCTGCTGGTTCTGTGCTTTAAGAAACGTATGGTGGCTCATTGAGATTCAGCTGGGATGCCTATCTCCCTCTGTGCACTCAACATGGCCCCTCAGGTAGCTCTTCTGCTGTTCCCAGGCTGGGAAACTTACAAACTTATGGGACCAGACAGTGTAGCAGCCAGACTGTGCTCCACGGATGGATGTACTACCTGTGAAAACACCCATGCCTTGATCGTTGTTATGACATGATCTCCCCAGTGAGGTGCTGCACACAATACCAGGTCCATGGGACCCCATCCAGGAGTATTAATTACTACCAGAGCCAGAAGAATTCATTAAATAGAGTCTCACAGCAGAGCTCCAGTGCATAGCAACCCCCTACTAATCACCATCATCTTCAGGATATAGCGCGATCTCATTTCTCAAGAGCTCCCAACGCATTCCCACAACACTTCAATTTTCCGACAACTGTTCCCATTTATAGGGGTTCCATGCTCATTTGCCTATTTTCAAATGGCACTGTCCAAGACTGGAGAATGATTTAGGGCTATTGGAAAAGCAAATGTGTATGTTAAAGTCCTTTGAGAGAAGCCACTAATGATATCACATAGAAGTTACTACTAAACAGGCAGAACAATGAGCCTACTCAAGTCCAGCAATGGTCCAAGCTCACTATTCTATCAGCTCAGGACAAGCCTAAGACACTCTGCCAAAACTTGTTCATGGATATGAACCCACAAACTCTTGTATTCATTTAACTTATATTTGTTGTAACATTCCCAAGCTCTGGGCTATGTCAGATAGTGGGGACACAGTGAATTAAAGGCAGCTCAGCTTAGGACCTCACAGTCTAGCCTAGCAAAAAGATGTGTAAAGAGGTAATTATAATTACACAGGATAAGTGGGGGCATGCCCAAATTGTCATGGGAATACAGAAAGACAGTTAGAGTGCTTTTGCCTGGGTGATCCACGAAGGCTCCTCTGAGAAGCACCGTGACGTGGTGGGGAGAGTCCTGTATGGGGAACCAGGAGATCTAGGGTTGAGTGCTGACTCCTCTAATTATCTGCCTAGGTGAGCCCTATTGGGCTCCAGTTTCCTCACCTGACCTTTGAGGGAACTTTCCAGTCTTAAAGGTTAGGGATCTGGTTAGGGTCAGCTGAATGTTAATGGGAGGGACAGGGCAGGTATCTGGGGTCTGCACAAATGTGTCTACTCTAACTGAGTGGCCTGGAGTCCGGGTGGCCCTCTAGAGCATGACACTTAAGGATGCAAAGTATGAAAAGAATCAAGGAAAAATGAATGTTAGTGTCTCTTCTTAGGACTGCATAAGAAGCATGCAATCCTAGCCAGACCCTTCGTGGGAGTATGCCATGGAAATCTAGATGTGAACCCAGAATACGAGTTAAACTTGTTGCCGCTGAGTCAATTCTGACCCACAGTGACCCTGCAGGACAGAGTAGAACTGCCCCATAGGGTTTCCAAGGCTGTAATCTTTACAGAAGCAGACTGGCACATCTCCTTCCCACGGAGCGGCTGGTGGGTTTGAATCTCTGACCTTTAGGTTAGCAGCTGAGTGATTAACGACTGTGCTGCCAGGGCTCCTGAACATGAGCTAAGTCCAGAGTAAACCAAAACCCATTGTTGTCAAGTTGAATTCTGACTCACAGTGACCCTACAGGACAGAGGAGAACTGCCCCATAGAGTTTCCAAGGAGCAGCTGGTGGATTCCAACTATGGACCTTTTGGTTAGCAGCTGTTGCTCCTACCCACTGTACAACCAGGGCTCCAAGTCCAGGGCAAATACTGCTGATATTGACCAAAATTTAAAAAAAAAAAAAAGCTCAAGTAGTTATGCATGTGCCCTTGACACGTATATAACATAAATCAGTGATATTCAGACTTCTGCTCTCGAGCCACATGGGGCCCTTTTGTGGGCAACCTGCAGTTCTCATGAGTCCTCAGATTTCTATATTTCGGTAATACATTATCCTACACTCTACAGGGCATGCAGAAGTCATGTGGCTCTGTTGGTTAACGATGATTGCAGAAGTGGCTCCCGAGTCACATAACTGAATACCACTGGTGTAAATATTTAATCCTGCTTATCTAGGTGGAAATTCAGTGTTTTGGTTGCTCCTTCTCTCTGTCTTTTATATGCTCATCCACATAAATGTCTGTCTTGCACTGCAAGTTTTAGAGGGCTAGGACAGCATTTAAATTGTCTTAATGACAGAAATTTCCGTACGGATAGATATTTAATAAATGCTTTTTTTGATCTTCAGGAGAAAGAAAAAGAGAAATTCCTGTCTTTGTGTGTTTCTTTATGGCTTCTCCCTCTAATGCCTGGGCTTCCAGAAGACGGACCTTGTCCCTTTGGACACCAAACCCTGTGCAGCAGCAACAGTTTTGCAATTGGTGCCCTCGGAAGGGATGCTCATTGCTGCTGGGGGGGGGGGGGGGAAGCACCCCGTCAAGTGGTGAGGCCCTAATGTTATCCTTGCCTTTACCCAGAGAGGAGGGGCTTGGAGGCCAACACCCATGTGGCTGTGCAAAGGAAGCTGCACAAAGGACAACAGGGCACAAGACTGTCCCTTTCTTGCCTCTCTTCTGCTTGAAACAGCTCTTGAGTATCATTTCCTCCTTTTTCTGAGGCTGTTTGTACCAACTGCAGAGGCAATGCCTAGTACTGATGCGGCTGTCGATGGGGATATAATGAATGGCTGGGCTTTAGACATCGATCTCCTTAGGGCCACAGGCATGCTGGATTACCTGAGTCTCCTCCTCTCCCCTTTCTGGCTTTCTGATGGCCAAACTCCTCAGATGGCTGGCAGCTAGGCCATGCCAACAAGACAGGAGGTCTGCAAAGCAATGCTTTATGCCATTTTAGGAAGTCATGGACTCTTGACTCATGAAATAAGACTCTGATTTGGCATCAAGCTTTTCTCCCCATCTTTCAGTCAAAACAGCTCTTGTCAAGACACTATGACCCTCCACACTTGTTAAATCTAATGATCAGCTTTCAGTCCCCACGTACTTGACCCATCAACAGCATGTGATCCAAGGGATCACTCTCCCTTCCTTGCAACACTTCCTTTGCTATTCCTGCTATCTCTCTGGCCACACTTTTCTAAGACTCTTTTGCTGATTCTTCCTCATTTCCCCAATCTCCAGTCTGAGTCCTTGGACTTCTCATTTCCGTCTACACTCTCTCCCTGGTGATCTTATCCAGGCAAATGGGTTTAAATGCCTTCTATATGTTATTGACTCCCAATATATATTTCTGCCCCAGACCTCTCCCCTGAACTCATTTCCAGTTGCCTATTCAACATGTCCACCTGGATGTCTAACAGGTACTTCAAACTTAAAGGTCTAAGATGACTTTCTTAATATTTTTGAACAGACACCTGTTCCTCTCACAGTCTTCCCTGTATCAGTAAATGACAGTTCCCCTCTTACTATTGTTTAGGACAATCCCCTTGGAATATCCCTGAGTTCTTGCTCTTGCCTATCCCATATCTGATACATCAGCGAATCCTGTCATTCTGGAATCTGACCTTATTACTGCCATTGTTACCAGGATAAGGCACCATCATCTCTTGTTTGGATTATTGCAGTAGCCTGCTAACTTGGCCTCCTGCTTTGCCCATCTTCATTCCATTCTGCACATGATGGCCAGAAGTATCCTGTTGATTGTATGTCAGATCATGTCACTTCTATCCTCAAAACCTCCAGTGGCTCTGTGGCTTGCTCCAAGTAAAAGTCCAAGTTCTTACCACGACTTTCAAGATCTATTTCCTGCTCACCTTGGATTTCATCTCCTCTACTCTCCTCTTTATTCATGTCTCCCAAGTTGCATTAGTGTCCTCACTGTTCCTAAAACACACCAGCCATGCTCCTCCTGCCTTGGGGACTTGTCATCGGTGGTTTCCTCTGTCTGGAATGCTCTTTTCCCAAATATCTCTGGTTCACTCCCTTACCTCCTTCAACTATTTATTCAAATGCCACTTTCTCAGTGAGGTATTTAGATAGGCCACTCCATCTAAAATTACAACTTCTCAACACTTCCCTACCTCTTTCATTGTTTCATCTTTCTCTGTGACACTTATCACTCTCTGACTTACTGTGTAATTTATTGGCTGTCTCCCCAGTAGTATATAAGTTCCATTAGGGCTGTCTCTCCAATGCCTGGCACACAGAGTAAACTTTTAATTTGTTGAATGAATGAATGAATGAACTGGAATATGTTTTTTGTATATAATTTACTGGCCACTTCATTTACTATAATTATTTAAAAGAATGTCTTCCAACTATGCCTTTTCTCTCTGTTGTCTTCCCAACCCCCATTCCTTGTACTTTCTCAGTGGCTTTTATAGCCTTTCTTAGGAACAAATGAATAATTTGGCTCCCCTACATGTGTTTGAGAGTCTCTGGGTGGCACAAGTGGTTAAACGTTTAACTACTAACCAAAAGGTTGGTGGTTCGAACCCGCCCAAAGGGACCTTGGAAGAAAGGCCTGGTGATCTTACTTCTGAAAGGTCACAGCCTTGAAAACCCTATGGAGCACATTTCTACTCTGCATACATGGGGTCATCAAGAAATGGAATCGACTCCATGGCAACTGGTTTGTTTGTTTGTTTTTGGCAGGTATGTTTAGCTACATGTGATGTTGCCATCGTGCTTGCACTGAAGCCAACTCTTATCTCCTGAGTCTTATGCCAGTGGCATCTTGTAAGTACTGGCTACAGCTCGGCCTAGGGTAAAAACAGAAATTGCCAAAGCCACAGCATAATTTTCTTCTTAAAAGACTAGTTAGATTTTGAGCTGAAAAGAACTGGCAAATACACCATATTGTAATCTTTTAGAAGTGTCAAAGGCTAACATACTACTTTAATGGAAACACACATAATTTCTAGTAGCACTTCTCCCCTTGCATTTGATTCAAAGGGCAAACCACTAAGTTCTGAAGATAAGAATGAAGTTTCAGAGCCATACACTTGCTTCTTTTATACGAAGCCACCAATTCCTTAATAATTTAATCACATCAACTCTCCTTTTAATTGGACTTCTCCAAGAGGCACAGTCCTTTGGACTGTATTCCTGGCTCCATTCCTAAGTCTCTTGCATTCCATTTCATTGCATGTGCCTATTTTGTTGTTTTAAATACTCATTCCTTTTCTCCATCCCCCAGAACTATTACACTATTTCCACTAATGAAGGAGCCAGCCTTCCATTCCAGTCTTCCCAGAACAAGGCTGGCTGAGGACAAGAAGCAGACCCAAAAGGCTTGTCCAAGCCATAAGGAAGCAGTACAGAGTGAGAGGAACAACAGTCTCCAGAGTCTGATTTCTTCCATATTTGGGTTTATGAAAATCTTGGCAGAGACTCTGTCCATTGGGGTAGGCAGTTCATTATGTTTTTCCCAAAGCTTGGCCAGGAGTTTGCATAGGTGGGCCTTGTCAATGTGATCTACTCCAGCAGCAAAGAATACTGCTGGGAACTCTCCTTGGAGTTTACTCATTTAACGGACAAGATGAAGAAGGCGCACACGTTCCCTTGAAAGCTCTTGCTTTAGGCAGAGAACAGAATAGCCGTGTGTCTCTGTGGATGGCAACTGGCTGCTATGCAAGGAGTGGATACCATACATTGTTAATAAGACATGCTAAGACAAATGCTCGTCATCATTAATCATAAGATGGGGCGCTGCTCTGACTTAGGGTGGAGCGAAGAGCCAAGACACCAACTTCTGTGTGTTAGAGGTAAGCTTTTATGTGGCTCACAGGCCAACTTACCTGTTTACCATACCACTCAGTATCACAAACTAATCGACCACTCCCCAGTTCCATCAACAGTATAATAGAAGCTGCCAGACTTTTTTCCAGAAACACCCTTGATGGCACCATTGCTCATTGTTTTTTAGTTCATCAAAGGCCCTGTCTTCCAACTTGCAAAACTACTTAGTGGAGCGTGAAAGCCTCCTTAGATGATTAAATTAGGTTGTTGTAGGTAGTTCCAGTCCCTTGTTGTTTGTGTGTTTTAATTTTGTATTTGCACCTTGAGCAGAGTTATCAGAAAGGGATAATTGATAAATTCATTAAATCTATCTTTGACACGAGAGAGCAGAGATTCTGGGGAATGCTTCCGAGGACCTGTTCTCTGATGCCGTCTTTGGCTGTCTTCTTCCCTTCTTCCTCCACCTGTTCCTTCTCCCAGATTCCCCATTAGAACTCAGATACTAATGAGTAGAAATACACAGAAATAAATCAGGACATTTAAACAAACTGGACATAATTAACGCCTACTCACAAGGCCAAGAAATTAGACTATCTTTACATATACACTTGTTAGACTATATATGTACACATGAACACCCACACACAAGGATTTTAAACCTCTAATGGGAAAACCTTACTTTTTTTTTAGCGGTTGGGTAAGCTCTCCTGACATCCCTGTAGCCTTCCTGGCCTTCTCAAGGAGTGAAGCCTTTGATCAGTAATCCTGCTTTCCCTCTGTCAGCTGCCCTGAGCCTCAGTTGGTCTTCCTGTCTCCCTCTGGGCTTAGGGCAAATTTCTGTCTTCTCTTCCTTACCTGCATGACTTCAGAGTTCAAGTGTCCTGGTCAGCTATTTAACCCATTTAGTTCCTTGACTACTCTAGATGCTCAGTGTTTAGGAACCAATTTTTAACTTAGGCTGCTTGAGAGTACAGAAACGTACCTATTCAAACATGCAAACTGAAAGAAAAAATATTGCACACAGAGAGAGCAAAGAGTGTGGTTAGTTAAGAGATCAAGGCCAAATGAAACACAGAGTTAACCCAATGATTCTCCAATTGAGTGTGCATCACAATCACCTGGAGGGCTTGTTAAAATACAGATTTCTGGGACCCACCCCCAGTTTCATAATAAGTAGGTCTGGGTTGGGCCCAAGAGTTTGCATTTCTAACAAGGTCCCAGGTAATGTGGATGCTGCTGGTCCAGGGACATATTTTGAGAACAACAGGGCTAATCGGGTAAGAGCCTGAATTTCCATGGATCATCCTCTGTTACACTCTTAAGAGTCAGTAACATCTATCACTCTCATTTCCAACCTAGAGATAGCCTATCCAACAACCTGCCATGTGAAAACCCAGAGGAAGGGATCTGGCTCAATTTCTGTAATCAAATTGTATTCTGACAAATTCCTTTGAGCTTTCCCAACTCTTCCACTTAGCATTTCCCAAGATCTTTGAATCTAACCTCTTTTAGGAGAACACTTTGGCTGCTTTTCCTATAAGGAAACTCAGTGTGCCTGGCAGTCTACTGAAAGGGGGGAGAGAATCCTGTGCAGGTGTAAAGTTTTTCAGGTAGCTGCTTGGCAGGAACCTGTTCCTTTGGAATAAGTCTGCAGCAAGAAGCCTGCTCCCCTGCACAAAGAGATGGAGCCTGGAGAAGAAGGCCATCTGATTTTAAAAAGCATTTCCTTAGTGAAATCTTCAGAGCAGGTGCCAGTCACCTTCCTCTCCTTTAACATGGTCTACTAAGGTCAAAGATTCTAAAAGAGAATATGAAGTTTTATGGACCAACAGAAATTATTTCACAATTGTGGCTAACTTCCGAGAGTAGCAAATGATCCTAATCAATGAGACAAATGTTGCTCCAGGAAGACAAACTATGGGCTGGAAAGAAAGGTTGGTGGTAAACATCCTGTTCTCCCTGCTGTCTCTTCTCCCTTTCAGAGCCCAGCCCAAAGACAGAAGATGACTGCTCACTGTTTCGGGGTTTCTCCTCATCCATGCCTTCGTCCTCGTTCTCGGGGTCGATGTCTTCCGCCTGCGTGATCCAGTCCAGGTAGCCTTTTAGGTCCTCTTCCAGCTGCTGCTTCTCTCGCAACTTTTGGAAATCTCCCCGAGCCTTGGCCTTCTCCCTCTCTTTGGAAAACTCTCTGGTGAGAGAGGGAGGAGTGGGCAGGGCAGGAGAGCACACAAGATGGGGAGGGGTGGGTGTGAAAGGAAGAGGCGGAGATAAGGAAAAACAAAAGAATTAATTTTTCTGCACTAGGAAACCTGCCCGCAAACCCTATTTTCTACAGACAGTTTCCTCTAGTCATCCCAGTTTTTTTGGTCTTTACCCCCACAGAAATAGAAAGGAGCCACTGAAGGGGACTTTCTTGACAAAGCCCATGAGAGTATAAGGGGATAGATAAAGTCCATTTCCCTTTTTTCTGGAACATGATCATAGGCTTTGCCTGTTAATAGCAAGTGTTCTCCAAAGACCTGGGGACCCTTTCCTAGCAGTAACTAAAAACTCCACAATCGTCATGGAACATGCGTTTTAATTCCTCCCAGGATTATGTGGTATTTGAAAAATCTCGTAAAAGTCTCCAGGTGACCAAAGGTATTAGGACCAGCCAGAGTGTGCGGAAGCCACTCGCTTGCACTGGCTCCTGAGAGCCAATTGTGTACATCTCTTCCCAACTCCAGTTTCAGGGATAATGTTGGTAGCTTGAAATTGGCCATGGTGGGAATATTTATACCATGGAAATTGGCAAATGCTAGGAGCCAGGGCTTTTTCCCTGGAAAGCCCATTGCTATTTACCAGTACACTGCTGGTTTAGAACCCAGCAGATTTAATCTCCTCAATCTCTACTCTCATTACTAGAGTCCACCCTGCTACTCTTAGCATGCCTGGAAGGATTTCCAATCGAGACAAGGTTCTTTCCCACAAGGAGACAAATAAGGATTCCAAACACAAGAAAATGTCCTAGGGGCTGCCCTGTTGCTGGAAAAAAAAAAAAAAAAAAAATCCAATCAAAATAGAAAAATACATAAAATCAAGATGATATAAAAATCAAATGATGCGTTCAGTTTAAAATAATAATGAGAAGTTGGAATTGGATTGGGATTTGCTGGAAGAAAGGCCTCTTGAAAAATTTCTGACGGCATGACTTTCTTTGCTGGGTTTTATGATTCTACTCTTATTTTCTCTCTGACTTTGAATTTGCTTTTTGAGCAGAGAAGGGGGTCTGGCAGTAGAAGACAATAACAGACAAGGCTAATTCTCATCTCTCAAAGCAAGTCTGTGCCCTTTCTTCCAAAAGAGATATGTACTAGCATTTTTATCTTTGATGTTCAGTGTATGGGAAATGGGGGCCTGGGAGTGGAGAGTATGTGTGTGTGTTTGTATACACACTGCACATCTTGGCTAATTCTTGGAGCAATGATTTCTCCTCTCACTAGTTAAGGCCTAGTTCATGGCCGGAGCCTGAAGAAAATACCTTGAAGGGATTTCTTCCATAAGCCAACCACTCTACAGGAAAGGCAGCTCGGGAAGGAAGGACAGTGCCAACAGGCATAGGGTGACAAGAGGCTTATCTCCTGAATCCACTCAGTCATGGGCGGACAGCTCTATCACCACAAACACTTTTAGTGTTTGCCTGTTGTCTGTGTCACTTAGGAGAGCACAGATTTTAGCACTCACTATTTCTAGGGTGAAATGGGGTTGGGGCTGGGGAGGGGGCTAGGAGACTTTAATTGGAAGATGTGGGGGCTCTCAAGTTAATGAGGTCTCTTCAACAGCTGCCTTAGTGATGCTCTGGTTTGGATTGAATTTTCTTCTAAAATTTGATTGAATCCAATTCTGACTGGATTGAACTTGCTCTTTCTCAGGCTTCCTGCCAACTGGCAAGTACCTTCCTTGCTTTCCTAGCGAGTTTTATGCCAGGGAAAAGAGGCCAGATTGACAGCTAACAATGAAGATGGAAGCCTTTACTTTGCTCCCTCCCTCCTTTTGCTGAAGCACCCAAGTTGAGGATGGGCTTGGAAGGATGCCAGCCTCCCTTCCATCTAACCTTTCTTCCCTGTACCTGGTTAACTCTCCTTATTCTCTGGAGACAGGAACTTTAGCTAGAGCTCCCCTCCCTATGCAAATCAACTCCAAAAGCTGTGTTTTAAGACTCCCTCTCTTGACTATCTTTCTGCCCATACCATCTCCATTCTCCACTCCTGAAGTGGGTTTGGGGCTGTGAGGTCATTGAATAGCTGAGGATTCAAGTTCTGGTTACAAAACTACTACAGATCCTTTTTATAGCGATGGGAGAATAGGATTGAGATCAAACTGGAGTAGGGAAAATTGAGCCTGACCTGTTTTACAGCATCTCTGCTAGGTGGAATGAAAGCTAGTCATTTACCCTAAGGCCTCTATGGAAGTAAAAAGAAAACGTACATGGGGAGAAAAGAAAAACCAGTTGTGTTGATGCATCTGACTGGCTTTTTTCTCTTGTAGCAGAAAGATGTGTGTTGGAGGCGTGAGGTGGTAGAGAAGTGTCAGGGTCAGATCTGAAGGCTTGATGGCTCCCCTTGGCTCCCAGGGAGTATGGGCATAACCAGGCTTGTGGCAGGCTGGAGGATGAGGGAGATTTCCCTCACCAGACCCCACAAGGTAAGTGATTCCCTGGGTGGCAGTGCCTGCCTCTCTTTATCTCCTTGCCTGGATGCCAGCCATGTGCTGCTCTGGGGACTGAGCTAATGAAGACATGAAGCCCTAGCCTGACAGGCTGTGCTGAGCCAAAGGACAGAAGCTGGCTAGACAATCAGTCACAGCCATGGGATTTGTCACCAAGCAGGAGCACATCTCTTACCAGCAATGGCCAACATGAAAAATGAGGGGTGGAGTGGAGAGCCAGGGGGCCAGTGCTCAGTAATGTAAAGCATGCAAAGGGAGGGGAGTGTGGAAAATCCAATCAATGCAGACCACTGGGGCTATAGGCCTTCTGCAAATCAATATATGTTGCCATGTCTCCTGCTTCCACCCACAGGCATGTACGTCCTAGCCTTTCTCTTGCTTCCTTCTGGACCTGGATATTGTGTCTTCACTACGGTGTCATAGTCCAGTTTCCAGTGTATGCCTTCAGGTTGTAAGATGCCTATCCACCAGGTCTTATGCTTTTCTGTGGACAGCAACGTTCCCATTTCCCAGTGGGAAAAAAGAATGGGTAATCACTCATCTAAAACATCGTGGGGCCCACTTCTTCCCTTGCCAGCTGAAGGCACACGTCTCTTTGCAATAGCTTAAAAACAAAAAGTAACCAGATTCCAGAGTCCGGGGACTTCCACCTGATTCCAGTTTCAAGTGCAATTTCAAGAATCTCCCTGTCACTGTAGTTGTTTTAATTCTAGTAGCCTGGAGATTGAGATTTTTGGAGGGGAAAGTAAATACAATTAGATTATTATCTGTGCTAATACGACTCCTACAACTTGCATAGGGTTTTATGTGAGCATCAGTAGATAATGAACATGGAAGCACTTCGAAAAAAAAATCTAAGAGTTACATATCCTTTGACTTTATCTGCCCTTATCAGGAATAAAATGTTCTGGATACGTGAATGTTCCAGATATAGGACATGTAACCCTCTGATGACCAAAATTTTTGAATTTCCACCTTTTAAATGGAAGTTTTATAGAATGGCCTTTTCTCTACCTTCACAAGCAGAACACATCAAGCACAATTTAACCTTTTACTGGTGATCAGACCACCAAACCCACTGCTGTTTCATCAATTCCGAACCACAGCAATCCTACAAGACAGAGTAGAACTGCGCCATAGGTTTCCAAGGCTGTAATCTTTGCGGAAGCAGACTGCCACATCTTTCTCCCACAGAGTGGCTGGTGGGTTCTGAACGGCCGACCTTTTGGTTAGCAGCCGAGTGCTTTAACCACTGTGCCACCAGGGCTCCTTTCTTGGTGACCAGAGGACATAATTTATGATGATCAGTCATTGCGTTGGTCTGTGAAATAATGTTATCCTTAAATAACGTATATGAAGTTTCACGCATCCCAGTCCTAGAATCTCTAATAATACTGCAGTGCTACTGAGTTGGTGGTTCCGCCCCCTCTCAAGGACTATGAAGGTTTGCGGGGCTGTCAGCCCCCATGCTAAATAATCCTGCCCTGCTGCAGTCTTCCGGCTGGTGGCTTCGCAGCTTCGTCCTGGGACTTCCTATTTCCATTGGCTTTTTCCAGTAATCTGCCTGTGGTAACACCTGCCTGTTCCAGCTCGCCCCTTCTCACTATGGCTTCTGTTCTTCCCCTCCCCACTCCTTGACTGTAATTTAGGAACATAAGAGTCACCAGTCAAACGGGTTTTGGGGTAGTAGAACA
This sequence comes from Dugong dugon, assembly GCA_030035585.1. Taxonomy (NCBI): domain Eukaryota; kingdom Metazoa; phylum Chordata; class Mammalia; order Sirenia; family Dugongidae; genus Dugong; species Dugong dugon. The sequence goes on along the minus strand of CM057465.1, from coordinate 115,335,260 downwards.
TGGAGGTTAAAAGTAGGGGCTATGGAATCACATTGCTTAGGTTCATTCCTGAATCCTCCATTTTTCACTTGTTAGAATTGATGCTATTTCTTCATCAAAACCTCACTTTTCTTCTCTGTGAAATGGAGATACAAACTGATAGGGTTGTGGTGGGCATTAAATGAGCTAATCCACGTAAAGCACCGAAAACAGAGCCTGCCAACTGAATGGTAGTTATTGTTATTGCTATCGTCGTGACAGTGCATTTTACAAAGCTCTGCGACTTTTTTGAATGCTTCTGGAAGGCTGGCTTAATCAGAAGTCTGGCTGATGAAAAAGTGGGCATTTTACTGCATTTTTTGTGGGGACTCTTATGTTGTTGTCCTGACTAATCACGATGCTGACCCTGAACTGTTGTCACCATGTGGTCAGTCAATAGGAGCCTGATTCCAGCTTTTGTCACTGCACAGGAGGTGGAGATGATTGCCTATAGACACCTTGCTGCCTTGGCAGAGGGTCTGCCCAGAGGCGCGGGAAGCCTTGGCAGACACTCTATCAGCAATTCTGGACTGCGAGGAGGAGACTGCAGTTGCGGGAATGCATCAGGCAGCAGGTGCTGGGGAAAGTCTTCAGGAAAGACCAGCGTATGGACTAGAGGACTCAAAGGTTCAGAAGTCTATTGGGAAGAATTAAATCCAGAGCCAACTGTAGATACTTCCCAATAGTCTTACTGCCTCTGTTCTGAGTCCATTAACATTTTTGAGTATTACTAAGTGCCAGGCTTTAGGGTAGTGTTTTCACATACCCTATTTCACTGGACTGCATCAGGCCAAGACAAAATCAACAAAATCCACTGCTGTCAAGTTCATTCTGACTCACAGCAACCCTACAGGACAGAGTAGAATGCCTCATAGGGTTTCCAAGGCTGTAAATCTTTATGGGAGCAGACTGCCACACCTTTCTCCCACGGAGCAGCCAGTGGGTTTGAACCACCGACCTTTGGGTTAGCAGCCAGGCACTTTAACCCCTGAGTCACCAGGGCTCCTTGACAGGGTCTCCAAAAGACTTTTTCTCTAACATCAGCAGCTGCTGTCATTTGAATTCTCTGTTTTGCAACCACCAGGAAGATAACTTCTGTGGTGGAGCCATGAACAATTGTGGGCAGATACCCTGCTTAAGAAGGGAATTTCATGATCTAGTTCTCATTCTTCACTTCATATCCCTGGGAAAGGGCTTTTAAATTGCTCAGATTTGGTTCCAAATCTCTGGGGAAGAAAGTGGAACGATATTTTTTTAAAGGATTAGAGCTTTGGCTTGTGTTAAGTCCAGCCTCATTCAATGTGCATCTAACGGGCAGTGATAGGAAGATGCTGGAATGGAAACCAAGCTGGGTCTGAGTTCCAGTCTTCGGTCCGTAAAATACCAGCAAAGTGACCCTGGACAAGTCACTTAACCTCTCTGGGTCTCACTTTCATAATTGTTAAAAGTAAAGAATTGGAGCAGTTATCACATTTGATGGTTCTATCCAGTAATTCCAGCTTTGATAGGCTCCAAGTAAACACTAATCACTGTCATGATAGTGCCCCTACTGAACGCTTAGTATATATCAGTCACAGTGCTAAGTATTTTACATAAAGGATCTCATTCTATCATCACAACAACCTATGAGTTGATATTATCATCCCTATTTTTTCAAATGAAGAAACTAATGTTTAAAAAGGTGAAGTCATCCAATAGAAGCATCCAGCAAGTAGTAGAGCTGGGAGACCCAAATTTCTACCTTGAGTGGGTGATGCGGAGGTTAATTTTTTCAATGCTCTCCTTAGGGAGTCACATACAACCCCAGGGGCATTTTCTTGTGTTGGAATATAAAAACAAAAACCCCTCTATCATCCAGGCAACAAATCAGGGGCTTATTTTGTCTTGCTCAGCCTTTTTACCCCGATGGAGTCTCCTATGTAAGCTCACCTTGGCAAAAAGAATGATGTCATCAAGGTCTCTAACAGGCCACCCACCATGGGGAGGGGTGAGGATGGGAACACATTCTTTCCTTTACCCAATTCTAAAGACTAAACCCAATGCTCCTGCATTGCATTAGGCTGCTGTAGAACTTGGGAGTAGCTGCTCCGAGTTTGTCCCCACTAAGTGAAAATGAAGAGGGATCTTTATCTTTATGCCTGAATTTATCCCAGCATTAATGGCCCTAGATATCTAGGAAAGACTATTCAAAGTAGCTGAACTGTCTCGAGCACAGCAGAAATAGATTACCCTCCCTCCCCCACCACGGAGCAAAGGCAGCAGAGTATGTTCCCCATGAGCAGGTCACCAAGGGTATCTTGGTGTCAGGCCTTGGCATGGCTGGTGTGGACTTGTGAAGAAGAAAGTGGGCTGAGGAACTATCCAGTGAGTTTCCACGGTATGAAGTTGGCCATTGCCAGGGCTACTCAATCTTCCAACCGTATGCTACTTCTATTACTTTATAACCTCAACTGACCAAAGACCAAAATTATTGTAGCCTACCAGATTTGGGAATAAGAGTATCTCTGGAAATTTGAAGGAAATTATATTTCATTTTTATATTCTCAAATAACTTATGGCTTAAAACAACTAACTTCCGTTTTCTTTCAGAAAGAAAATTCCAAAGACGGACTATTCAGCTTATAAACCGGAACTGAAGAGAATTAGATTTTTAGTTTATTTATAGTTTAAACCATACTTTTCTTGCCTTGATTGGTTCAACACTGTATAAAAACAATCTGTAATCTTTCCTACTGGCCTGTCACAAATTTTGACTGGCTCAAGAGATCAGGCAAGGTTGCTATATATGTTGAATGCACATAGTCTATGGATCTTGCCTCAAATTCTTGCTGCCAAACCCTTTCCACTCAAGGGTCTCATCATGCCACTCCTGAGGGTGAGGTCATTAAGATACAAGGAGAAGCATCTTGCTTGCTTCAACAGCTACCTGAGGGTGGGGAAGGGTTGAATGAGCTAGCAGAAGACAGGTGGGACCAGACATCTCTTGATGAAGCCATCTGCTCTTCTCCATTGTCTACCACCCAAACCAATGGATTCATTCTTGTACATTTGATCCTTTATCCAGCCAGGCCAAGGACATTCACTTCAAGGCTCCTGAAGTGACCCTTTATCCCAGGTTAACCAGAGCCGGGAAAAGAATAAAGCCAAGAATAGCAGAAAGAATAAGTAAAATAAATGGAAAAATCAAGACCTTTTTCCTTGGTCCTGCTTACCCGCTAAGAACACCGAGAACCAAGTTAAGTACAAAAAATGAACCTATGATGATTAGTGTAACAAAATAGATCCAGGGCCAGTCCCTTCCTACGGCATCATTGACCTGGAAGAATGGAATGATAGTTAGTGAGGCACACTCCACAACCGAGCATGGCCAAGCGCCACTCACCGGCTCCTGAGACACTGACCTAGCAGCACCAGGACCCGGGGATCCTCTGGGTGCTAATCAGAGGCCAAATGGCCTGCCCAGCCAATGTATCAGAATTTTTGGTTGAATGGAGACTTTTTTTTTTGCTGTTTTTTTCTAGGGCTGTTGGGTCCCCTCCCTGAGGATCCTGCCAATGGATAGAGTGGAAGCTGGAACCTTGCTCGGCTGCACGGTAAAGAGGACATAGAAATGGTCAGCTTACCCGCTCAACACACCGAGAACCAGATTTAGAACGAAAAAGGATCCAAAGATGACCAGACTGACAAAATACACCCAGGGTAACTCATAGCCCATAGCGTCCTGCATCTGGAAAGATGAAGGAGAGTTAGGATAGAGAGAAAGCAGAATTGGGTTAAAGCAAAGAGGCAGGTAGAAAAGTGTGTGAACAGAATCTGGAGGAGACAAACGGGGTTGATCAGGATCCATTGTTCCTCCTGGCATGATCTACATTCAAAATGACTTTGACCTGAACTGTAAAATATTTGTGACCTTGGCCTCAAGAGAAATCTTGTCTGGCTTTCTCTGTTGGTTTATTTCCAGGAACAGAAAAATTTCTCCAATTCTCTTTGTTCACTGGTCTAAGAAGGTAGGTGACCTCAAAAAATAATCTCTTCAGCATATGGTGGTTTTAGATTGGTTGGGTTTATATGGATGTTAAATGTTCCATTGCACTGTGAGGCACTCAACCTTGGTGCCTGAAGTGCCTCATCTCTTATTGATAGAGTGGGAGAAGTGAAACCTTAGAGGAGATATGGGGAAAGATACCTTCCTAAAGGACTTGCCACCTGAACTCTGGCTTGTGACCAGCATTTAGAGGCTAAACCCCGGTGCTTAATGAGCATTAAAGGCCACGGGCCAGGAAAAGGCAGCCATTTTGGTTTATGTATTCAAAGAACTGTTCCTGTGCCTGTAACACAGCCTAGACAGAAATGGTCCTTAACTTGGACATTGTGGCCTGTAACTAATTGAAAAATGGAGACATCCTGCAGAAAGTTTACAAACCCCCACAGTAGCTGGAGACAGTGGTATACTGGAGCTGGCTCCTATTGGCTTTGGAGAGCTGACCGTGCATGTTGGTCTCTTCCCAACTACACCTTTAGTGACTTCATAATGGTAACTTGAAATTCACCATGGTAGGAGTATTTATACCATGTAAACGGTAAATAATACAAATCAGCTCTCCCTTCACCCCTTATCCCTGATAACTGGTTGTTAAACATTTACCAGCACACATTTACAGCTAGAGGATGGATGTGAAAATGATGATAAGTCACAGAGCTCCATGTTTATCAAAGAGGACATTAATTCTGATTTAGTTTCTCAAAGCTATCTCCCCTGATGCTTTCTGACTAAACAAGGTTTAGTCCTGTCTTCCTAAAATTGAACCCTAACTTTGTTGTGAAAATTAGCTCACAGATCCAAATTCTGAAGGCACACCAGCTTCCTGAATGATTTACATCAGTGGTTCTCAAACTGTGGTCCTGTGAACCAGTAGCAGCTGCAGCATCACCTGGGAACCTGTTTAGAAATGTACATGCTTGGGGCCCCACTCTGGATCTGCTGAATCTGGAACTCTGGAGGTGGGCCCACAACCTGTGTGTTAACAAGCCCTCCACGTGATTCTGATGTATGCTCAAGTTTGAGAACCACAGATTTATATCATTCTCTCCGTGGTTCCCAACTTCAAATATCACATGACAAAGATTGTGATTCACTGTGTACCTCCACTGCATTGTACTACAGTGTTTCTCAAAGTGTGGTCTGAAGACCACCAGCATCAGAATGATCTGAGAGAATTGTTAACAAAAGTAGATTCCTGGGTCTTACCTCAGACCTCAGTGAGGCTCATTAATCTGCATATTAACCACCCTGGGTGATTCTAAGGCATGCTAAAGTTTGATAACCACTTGCAGCCTCTCTACTCCAGGTGCTTCCAATGTGTTACAAGTGTACTGAGATATTAATGCCCTCAGTTCTCAGGACTGTTCAGACTCTGAGCAACCTTATCCATTTATTTAGGCATGCTGGACAAATCATAGGGTCTTCGGGGGCTGGGAATAAAAAAAAGTTGAGAAGTACTGAGAGACCTACCTAGTCTGCCTGGTTTGATGTGTTGCATCCTATTATGTCCTCTATAAATCCATAATATTTATCTGGTGTTACTGTATTTTGGTTACAGAAATCCACCAAATGTAGTTGTAATGAATAGTGCAAAAATTGTGTCAAGGGCTTGGGGGGGGGGCTCATTGGTTTGAATGGAGTTAGTGAAGAGAGAAGGGTTCACAATGTATGTCCCCTTAACCATATCATAATTAAATCCAATTTAACACTTTTACTGAGCATTCCCAGTCCCATACACCCTGCTCAATTTTTTTCCCATAGCATTTACCACTTCCTAATTCTATGGTTTACCCATTTACGACATTGACTACCTGTCTTCCATGTCAGAATGTAAACTCCATGAAGGCAGGCAGTTTTCATCTGTTTTGTTCACTAATGTATTACAAGTGCCTAGAACAGCGCCTGGTACATGGTAAGTACGCATTAAATATTTGTTGAGTGAATGAATGAATTTAATGTATGCCAATATATGCTCTAAGTAGGAAGCCCTTGCTAGTGTGTTTGTATGTGTGTGGGTGGGGTGGGGTACAGATAAATAAAATGCAATTACAGGGCACGGTGGCAAGTGTAATTGTAGGAGTAAGTATGCAGGGTTCTAGAAGCACAAACAGGAGGAGGATCAGTGAAGAGTCCCTATATGAGGCTGGAGGAGCAGGCAAGGGCCAGATCAGGCAGGGTGGTGTAAACCTTGCACCGTGGACCTACTGAAGGCAAAAGGAGTTAAGGAGCGGGAAGGAAGCCCAGAATCCATGTGATCCTGTGATGGAATGGGAGTTTCCTAGGAACTTGGCAACTATTAAAAATTGAGCCTACAGCTGTAAAGCCATCCTGGCTCTGGGATAGAGGATTTTCCCAGTGGCTGAACTACTAAAATATCCAGCAAAACAAAACAGCAGCTGTTAAGAAAGGCAGGGCAGAAAGGTCTGTGTGTGTCGGACCCTGTCCCCACCCCCGGGAGCCTACGAGCCAGGCCTTGGAGGGTTCATTGCCTTTTGTTAGCCAGAGCTAATTATCTAAACCAAGGCTGCAAAGGAAACCAAACCAGCAGAGAGAAGTCAATAAAAGTCTTCACTAGCAGGAGAAGAAAAACAAAACTGCACCAATATAGGTGGGGCAGGATTGGTGGAATGAAATTAGGATGGAGAAAGGTAGAGGAGCCATAGTGAGCCGGCCAACCACAGGCCACATAATGATGGTGGTGATGATCCTGTAATACCAGGGTCTGTAATTCACATTTTAATATGGGGAGCTGTGGCTTAGTCCTCTGATGAAACTATTGCCACTGAGTTGATTCTGACTCATAGTGACCCTATAGGACCGAGTGAGTAGAACTGCTCCATAGGGTTTTCAAGGCTGTAATCGTAACTGAAGCTGATCATCTTTCTCCCACAGAGTAACTGGTGGGTTTGAACTGCCAACCTTTTGGTTAGCAGCTGGGCACTTAACGACTGTGCCACCAGGGCTCCTCTGATTATTCTTTGGAGCAGTCATATTAGAGTCCACGTTTGTTCCATGCATATTTATGAAGTGTCTACTGTGTGTTCTTGCATTGTATTCCTTGCTGGACTCTGTGCTACTGTGAAAGGAACAGGGTTGAAAACAGCCCTGAGATGGGAGTCCAAGGGGGCTTCTCAGATTAAATCCTGCTAACAAAGGCCATTAGTGCTTCTTTACTTTTTTCGGAAGAAGGAGAAGTCATGAAAAGCTGATGAAAATCATGAACTCTCACCAGAAAAAAAAACACACTCCCTGATTATTCTGTACACAATTTCAGGGGTACACTGACACCCTGAAGCCCATCCTTTCACCCCGTGTTACTAACCTGCTCTAAATAATCAACCAGCTTGTTGTAGGTTAATCCCAACAAAGTGCTTTCCCCAAGTGTGAGTTATAGGACCAAGAGCAGCAGAGAAGGTCTATTCTGAGGAAGTTCCCTTTGTTCCTTCCTCAGGGAAGGTGGAGACAGCAAGTTCCAGGAGGAGAAAGTGTGCTCACCACAGTTCACCTTCTCAGAGCTGCCTCCGGAGCTGGGCAGATGGTGAGTGGGAGAAAGGGCTGGTTGGCCCCCAACCAACCTCCTTGAAATGAAATCTTTCCCGATTGGTTCCTCAGAGCCCTCTAAGTTTTGCAAACATTAAAAAAAAAAACAAAAAAAAAAAAAACAGTTTTTGTGAACAGTACCCTCACAGAAAAACAGTCTTTCAGGCCACAGATCTCTGAGGAGTCACCAAACTCACAATCCTTGGGGATTTCCTTGTGGCCCTTGCTTAGTCTAGAATGCCCTTGCTTTCCTCTGTGCCTCACTCAAGGTAAATGACTTCCAGCATCATTATGAACTAAGACCTACTATCATTGTTGCATAGCCAGGACCAGGTGTCCCTGGCTTGCACAGTTAAGCAAGCACTCCACTACTAACTGAAAGGTTGGCAGTTCAAACCCACCAAGAGGTGCCTCAGAAGAAAGGCTTGCAACCTGCTTCCCAAAGGTCATAGCCTTGAAAACCCTGTGGAGAGCAGTTCTATTCTGCACACACAGGTCACCATCAATTGGAATCAACTTGAAGGCAACTGGTTTAGTTTTTTTTTTTTTTTTTAAAATAGCCAGGGCCAGAACCAGGAGCACTCTTCGCTGGAAGGTGAAAGCAACTCCTGGTCTCCACCTCTCCCTTGTTTGGTTTCCTTCCTTGGCTATGGGCTAGTTCTTTCAGAGGTTCAGGTGAGGAATAGCAGGTGAGGGATAGGGAGCAGGAGGGCAGATGAGACACTAACAAGCTTCCAAGGTAGTACTAAGAACCCCACCACTCCTTCAGTGGGCTCTGGTCTGAAAGGAAAGCACCCCTTTTGTTTTCTCTTATTTTCTATTCTGGGCCACCTATTTTTGGGGGCAGACTGGATAGAAAGCACACAATACTGGGTGGCTCTGAAGTAGGGCAATGCTTGGAGTGATGAAATTGATGTCTTAAATCAGCTGGAATGAAGCTATTAAGAAGAGAAGGAATAAATAAAATAATACATATTTTTAAAAAATGACCCAGATTGCTGACACCCTTATGTGGAGGTGAAAAAAGGATGGGTCTTCTCAAACCATTGAAATTAAATGTTTCTTAGGCCTATAACAAAAGAAACTTTATAACTTTCCTAAGGAAGGCAATAAGAGGTGTGTTGATGTCCACCATCTGCAGCCATTAGGGTCTCTAGGAACTAATGGGATGACCCCAGCCTTTGCTGAAGCACACAGCCTTACTATTCCCAGACTATGGACAGAGCAAAGGGAATACTGAATGAAAAATACAGTAGACCCTTCTGAAACCAATTTCTAATTTCTTGAGGGGAATCCTAGCCTCAAACCTTTAAATGCCCCCTCCCCCTAGCAGGAGGAAAAACACCCCCTCACTGCTATCCCTCAAGGCTACTCTGTCCTAGCTGGGTTCCCATGTGTTTTCAAGTTGCATGCACATTTTCCCATAAGGTCCTTAGCTCAGGCACTGTGGATCCAAAAGACCAAACAGTCTCAGCAGATGCCAAGAGAGAGGCTGTCACTTGCCATCAAAAGGCAGGATGTGTAAACCCATAAAAGTCACAGTGCTTTACACAGAGTCCCATTAGAGGACAGGATTTGCTGCTGCCGGTGAATGACAGTCAGCCCAGGGCAATGGCTTGACTAATCTGTGACTACTCATGACCTTTGTCACCTTGCTTACTGGGACATCAGGGTCCGTCGGTCACTGAGTAAGCAGCAAATCAGAGAACAGATTTAACCTGACTCCTTTCCCCGTGTACCTGCTCATTGTTGTACCCTGGGAACCCACGAGTGCCTCCAGAGCACAACTGAAAGTCTAACTGATGCTGCAGAAGAAAAGCAACAGGCTTCTAACACCAAGGCAAGCCAACAGAATGAACTCCTTGATCTATTTTTTAAAAAATCGCAGAACTTGGGCTCACACATTGACATCCTGTGGGAGGTAAGGAGTCATAAAGAGTAGTGGTCCATGTATGGAGATGTGTGGGGATGGTTGGCTCACAGCAAAAGGAAGGCATGGCTTGTTGGTCCAGGTGCTGCTAACAGGGCATGATGCCTGTGACTGCACCTCCAGGCAACCTTTCAGACATGGTGGGGAGGACACTTGGGGTAGCTCTTTCTTGGGCCTGGTGAGAGACCCTAAAACATGGTCCTCTCCACTCTCCCAAGCTGTGGTACAGCTCACTGTTCCCAGGTAGAGGAGCCTTCTCTCCTGCTCCTCATTCAGCCTCAAGGCCAGCAGAAACCCCACTTACTCCTGGAAGTGATCTGTGACCATGCCGAGCTCTCACCGCATGTACCGCCCGGTATTGCTAAGTCACGTTTCATTGTGTGCCTTTATGTCTTCAATTAGATCCTAAACTTTTTTTAAAACTATTATTGTAAATATGTTTGTAACACGACATTTGCCATTTCAACATTCTTCACATGTGCAATTTAGTGACATTAATTGTACTCATCATGTGGTGCAATCCTAAACTTCTCGACTTTATTCTTCTCTGTATCCCACCTCCCCCACCCCCCAGCTCAGTCCTGGGAACATAATAAATGCTCAATAAATGTTTGTTAAATTGAATTACTGAATAATAAAGACTTATTTAATACCAGTAAAATGAAGAACGTAAGAACCAATAAATAAATAAGGCTTTGAGAGATGCTAATTCTCTTTCTTGATATGTTTATAAACCATTGGTTAATTATTTAGATAAGTGACTGTTTTAAGCAGCATGGGCACTAACTGGGTAAAACTCTGAGGCAGATTAAAAATTAGGGACCACAGGTCCTAACTAGGGTTTTCTCTTCTCTGGACATCTGCTAAAGAGTCCAGGATGCTGTTTCTGGATTACTTGAGAATTTTTCTTTCAGCTCTTCACTTAGAATGACTACACCAAAAACAAACAAACAAACAAAAAACAAAAACCATTGTCATCAAGTCAATTCCAACTCATAGCAACCCTACAGGACAGAGAAGAACTGCCCCATAGGGTTTCCAAGGAGCAGCTGGTGGTCTGAACTGCCAACATTTTGGTTAGCAGCTGTAGCTCACCATAGGTCTTAACTATTGCGCCTCTAGGGCTCTAAAATGACTATAGGTCATTAGAATTCAGCTCCATCACGCTGCTTTTTTGACCTTCACAGACTCATTTTGAATATTCTGTAGTGAAAAGAAGATGACTTTTGAAGACAAGATGGTATAGGTTAAAATACACAATTCAATCTGCTTGGCTGCAAAAGACCTTTGTCATAAACAGGATATTTCAGTACTACCAACACCAGAGATTTGTGGCTGTCGTGTGTGTGTGTGTGTGTGTGTGTGTGTGTGTGTGTGTGTGTGTGTATGTGTGTGAGTTTAGTAGCTGAAATATGTTCCCAGCATGTCCAGACATGTAAATGGAGTGATAAGACGGAGAAGTGAGGGGCTGACAAGTGACTTATGGAAGGTTAAAGCATCAGATTTTTGTTCCTAGAGTCTCTTGTTGACTGAACCAAAACTAATCCCAGATACTACAGAAGACACTATCTGTGATTCTAAAATCTTTTCTTTTATATGACTTCTCATTAACTATTCTCTTTAACCTTATTTCTAATTTTTCTAAATCAGTTGAAGAACTGATTGTGGAGAGACCAACTGGGGAGGTATTGGGTGGTGTCAGGAAGAAGGTGACCCCATATGTTGGTGGGAGGGTGTGGAGGGTCATGAGTTCAGGGGAACAGACCAGAGGTGTTCTGCTGTGCCAGAGTATACAACATTCTTGGGGTCCCTAGAACCAGAAAGATTTGGTTGAGCAAAGGTCAATGAAATCCTCTTGATGAAGAATTATTCAGGCATTTAGATTCCTAAAGAGCTAGAAACACCTGTATTCTAGATTGGCCCCTCCTCTTAACAGCTGCCTCCCTTGCCCACCACTCTCATATGCGATCTCCTACTGCTGTTCCAAACCCCGGTTCAGCGGCCATGTTATTCTGTTACTCATGAGCACAGCTAGGGCTATCTCAAGTGCTGAGTACAAAGTCAGCACTGAATAGATACTTAACTGATGGATGTTTATGCTGCCTAATTGTGACCTGGCTACAATGTGGAAGGGATAATGCTCAGAGTTTCAAACTGACCCTAGTTCTCAGACCACGCCTGAGAATCCTACACAGAGTCCTGCAGATCGTCTTGATTCAGTGTCTTGTATCTTTAGGAAGGCACATGCCTAAATAACACAAGACAAGAAGTCTTGAATTATATACAGAAGGCAAGGGATTAAAAAAAAAAATCCTGAAAGTAGAAATTAAAAAAAAAAAGAAAAAAAAAGGGAACCAATGGTAAAGTTATGTTGCACTGGCTTCTTCCTTCTCTTGGTGTATCACTGCTTCCATAGGAGGCCAATGCTTTTTACTGCTCACCATTCTCACTCCATTTTGAAAAGAGATTTGGACATTGTGTGAGTAAATGGAAAGGCTTCGGCTTAAGAAGTCATTGCCTGAGGAAATAACATACCAAAACTGAGTTTTGGATTAGTTTCCAAATCCCCAGTGTCCCCCTACCTTTACCCTGGCATCTGCATACTTCTAGAAAGGAGATGTTTTAATCAAATTGCTCAGCTAGTTGGGGCCTTGGCCTAAAGCATGGCCAATGGCTGTCATAGCTGAGGCAATGTTCAAGTACTACTTGACCGATTTTGATTTTATTTTCTAGTCTACTAACTCTCCAAAATCAGTGGAATGCAATAATGAATGTTAGAGAAAGAAACAGACTTGATATCATCCATGGAGAAGGCTGATATCTACCATTTGCTATTGGCTTCCATTCCAGGCTGTATCCAATTACCGAATCAATTACTTCTTTAATGCTTTAGTAAACCATTCTTTCCCCAGGAACATCTAACCATGTGTTTGGGGGTTCAGCTCTGGGGTTTCCATTCTCCCATATTTTAAAATCTTGGTTTTTCCTTCTCACGTCCTCTACACTTGACCCTTGAGCTTAAAAGGGAATGCCTTCCTCTGAGGGGACAGCCCCTACTTCTCCAATTTCTGTGGAAACTATCTCCCTAGGCTGGTTCAAATCTGGTGGCATCAAACCAGCACCATGCAGGTTCAATAGGTTAGACTTCTAGGGGTTTTCAAACGCCAGGTTGGACATCAGAATCACCTGGGGAGCTTTTCCAAACTGCAGACACTGTGGCCTTAAATCTGGGGCTTCTAATTAAATGGTTCTGGTGGAGGCCTGGGCATCTTTATATTTAGAAAGCTCCATATTTGATGCTGAAGCACATTGAGATTTGAGAGTCTGTGGGTTAGAGAGAGAGACATAGAGGCAAGGAGGAGGAATGCTGAAGGGGGAGTAAGGAAGAGTGGGGAAGGAAGGAAGGAATGGCCACAGAAAGGTCAAAGCAATTAGAGAAATTGGCTGAGAGCAGGAGCATTGGGCTGGGAGGTGCTTCCATCATGAATACCCAAGTAGGAGGCTCTGTTCCAATTCTAGGTGTGTGTGCGCGCGTGTATGTGTACACACACGTATACAACACGGCCATTTCAGAAAGGTGCTGGGAAAATCAGAGAGAGGCATGTCCCATGAGCCTGGGATTGTTCTTCACCTCTGACACTTTTTCCATTCCCAGCCTGAGCTCTATCACACACACCCCAGGGGAGAAAGCACAACACAGCTGCTGAAAATTGGTAGTTGTAGTTGTGTGCTTCTTCTCATTCCCCACTCTGGCTGTCATTATGACAGTATTTCTGTGGGTCACATCTGGCTGGGGGGGTGGGGTATCAATGACTTGTGGTTGGGGAGAGGGAGGGAGTGGTCAAGGAAGATCACAAAAATACACCAGGGCCATCAGCATGGTAAATTATACCTATTTGCCCCAACCCCACACCCACCCACCCACTGCCACCCTACCCTCAAACTGATGCCATGGAAGGCATTTCCATAGCAACCTAAGGCATGGGTTTGAGCTCACAGGATGAGGCTCCAAAGCAAAGTCCCATACATTCATATGTTCTATGACCCTTGGCAGAAACCTGCCTGTTTGCAGAAGGATGTGTCTGTTCTTGGCTGGCCAGAAGGACTCACACAAGGCAGAAGAACCAGTTAGGGACACTTAGGGAATTTGCCCTGCTTGGCTAAGTGTAACCAATTCAACACCTTTCCCTGTCTTGAAAATTATTCAAAACCAAGTTCTCATCAAGCATGAGCCTGAGGAGTGTTTTTCAGTATTTTATCTTAGTTTGCAGGAAGGGTGATTTGACCTTTGACTTCTTTGGAAAGTATCACGACATAGCAACTCTACGATGGCATGGACTCTGGTTTTACCACCATTATTCAGTTCGGTATTTAGTCTCCTTCCCTAGACTGAGCTTCTCAGTCTGAACTGAATCTTATCCATGTCTAAATGCTCAGTTTCATGGACCACACATGGCATACAAGAGATGCTTAATAAATGTTAGCTGGATACAAGGTACTCAGGCAAGTTTCAAGTAGCCATTTTCAAAATGTAATAGCAACACTGGGTTTTGACATGTCAACTATAATGTAAAAACTGGGAAAAGAGTATTTTTGAATCAATAGGATGTGCTGCTTATAAAAGAAAAAAAAGAGATGATACAATATCCTGTTCCACATCTCTGTACTGTTACAAAACTGTTCATTCTGATTCAGAAAGAAGCCAACACCTCTCTTGGCATTGGCTCTATCTGGCAGCTCTGCTCGTTGGGAAGGCATTCACTTCCCTCTCACTCTTCCCTGCTTTAGTTTGTAAATGCTGTTTCCTAAGCAGGCTCTTAGATTGTTTTCACGATGGCCAAATAAATTTGACTATTTGCAAAACTCTGGGAGAGATGGTATTTCCAAGACTGGCAACAAACATTATTTGCCCAAATGCTGGAGAACAAAACTGGATTTTGGCAAGTCATTTCTCATGCTGAAGTAGGAAATACTACAAAGAACTATATTTTCTGGAGCTTTTACAAATAATGGACTTGACTCTGCCAGAATGGAGACAGCTCAAATATGATTGTGTCTCTGCCGGTGGGACAGGGTACATAGAAAACTGGTATTCTTTTCCATTAAGGCACTCCAATGGCTTGAAGGTCAGCAAAGCAGTGTTTGCTACTGGATAGCAAAAGGTGGATCTCTGAAATAACAGATTTACTGTAGACTGACTGACCCTCAAGAAAGGGTATTCCTAAATTTGCATCATATAACCAGCAGATTGTTTTGTTAGCAGTAAACATGACAAGGTATTTGGTTGATGAACTATTTTAATATGTTAAGGCAAGATTAATATGAGAAATAAAAATAGCATGCCACAATGCTTTAAAATTCAGTAAAAATGACTTCTTTATTAGTTTCTTTTTAGAAGACAAAGCCTGATTTTTCTCACTAAGAATTAATATTGTGCCCAGATAATTTGTCCTCTAGCTCTTTTTTGGGGAAGGAGCAAGTAAAGCAGAATTAGAACTCTACAATGGGACAAGGAGTTGAATGGAATCCTTGTGCCAGGCTTAGCCTACTAATTCACAAAGCATCGATTGCATGCCAGTGTTTCTCAGTCTGGTAGGACAAACCGAAAGATTTCTGTTAGCCTAGTGGGCAGGGAGATAGGCTGCATTACGGTGAAAAGTTCACGCTTTGTTTCTTGGGCAATACCTGGAACAAATCAAAGATACACATCAACCATTCCATCAGCGTATGTATGTGACCACAGGGAGATGTCAAGGAAAGGCTCACACCCTCCTAGACTCCCTGCCCTCCGACTGCCCATCTCATGCTACATACCCAGTACAGCACGTCTGTCCAGCCCTCCATGGTGATGCACTGGAACACCGTCAACATGGCGAAGGCAAAATTGTCAAAGTTGGTGATGCCGTGCTTGGGCCCGTCCCATCCGGGCTTGCACACGGTGCCGTTCTGGCACTGGCGTCCGTGGCCAGTCTCCAGAGCACATGGAGAAGGATCATCCTCTGCTGGAACATCTCAAATGGCCAGGGAAAAAGAGAAGGAAGCAGAAGGGAGGGAGAGAGATGGGCAGAGAGAAAAGGAGAGAGGAGTTAGAGAGAAAAGTAATAGGATAAGGTTGATGGGACAGGCAAAACAACCACAGCAACAGTAATGTAGAACATGTCTTTATTAGTTTCCCATATATGAATTAAACACCATATGGAACTAGGTATTCATTTCAGGCTGCCATTGATTTTGAAGGTACTTTCAACTAATTTTTATAAAAACTGTGTGTTAACCTCAGTAATTGATTTCAGGGACAATAGGGTTATTGTCTACCTTCATGGACTGTGTTGGCATCATAGTCAAATGACCAATCAAAAAATAATGATGCAAACACTCCGAGCGGAAAATGTCCTGGAAAATGATGGGAAATCTGCATTTTCTGAGAGTCTCTGTGTGTGTGTGTGTGTGTGTGTGTGTGTGTGTGTGTGTAAAAGCATCTAGAGACACTTCCATTAGAATGAAGGCTATAGGGATTAGAAGACTTCACATAATTAGCCAACAGATCCCACCCAGTAATGCCTCCTGAACTATATATGGGTCCATTACACATTACATGACGCTTTGCCAGGGATGCCAGCCCCTTTATAGCAGAAGCCTTACACAGAGGAAGGTTAAAAAATAAACTCTGCCTGTAGGGGAAAAGTATCAACCTCAGCAGTCTTTATTATGGCTCCTGAGGACGAGCGCTACTATCTTTTGCATGCCCCGTGGAACCTTGTGGCTCTGCAATCTGCTCTCCAGCATTAGTAACTTTCCAAAGGGAAGAATCACTTTTTGATGTCCAATTAAGACCGAGTGGCAGTGGGTGATGGGGAGAATACTCCCTAGGTACGGAGAGGGCTTTCTCAGCAAATACTTACTGTAATATATCCATTATGGCTAAAGACAGTACTCGGGCTAATTCCATATGCTGGAAATAGCTATTAGCAAATTAAGGAATTAAGATGTGGCTCTTAGTTTGGTGCAGAGATCATTGGTAAATTTAAATAAGAACCGACTGACCTAAAAATTTCCATTATGGTAAAATACCGAGAAAGTATTGGTCCCAGCTTTGGGAGGTAATTGTACACAAATCACAGAAACTTGTGAAATCAAGAACACTGTTTCTCACTTACAGGAAGCCATGACAGTAATAAACAGACTAGACCTTAATTCTAATAAAGAAATGGTTGCTGCTAACAATAGCGCAGCTATGCCTCCAGGGAGAGAATTTGCTTGTAAGTTCTTCATTTAGAGACAACACCAGAATCTTTTCTTGTTTCATATCTTTCAAAACAATCACAAGTGTCTAGTACCTCTGTACTGAAGACTGTTGGTTGGCTGGCTGTTTCTCAATTTGTGTCTTTAAATTTGAAACTGTTTGTCCCCAAGGGGAAGTCAGGGAGAGGAATATCCATCCTTAACTAAGAGATAATTCTTAGGAGAATAGAGTTGAGCTTAGTAACAGCTTTATTGAGATATAATTTACATACCTTATAATTCACAAGTTGTAAGCGTATAGTTCAGTTTTTTTTAAAGTATTTTTATATTAGTTGTGTACCCATTACCACAATCCATTTTAAAACACTTCAGTCACCTCAAACATTCCCCTGTAGGAATCTCTGTCAATCCCTGCACCTACCCCTAGCCCCAGCAAACACTGATCTGCTTTCTGTGTCAATAGCTTTTCCTTTCCTAGAAACTTCGTATTAATGAAATCATACAGTATGTGGCTTTTTGTGTCCATCTTCTTTCAACTTAGAAGAATGTTTTTGAGGTTCATCTGTGTTGTTGGATGTATCAGTATAGTCTGTTCCTTTTTATCGCTGAGTAGTATATTCCATTGGCTACTAACTGAAAGGTTGGTGGTTCAAATCTGCCCAGGTGTGCCTCAGAAGAAAGGCCTGGCAATATACTTCTGAAAAACCAGTCACTGAAAACCCTATGGAGCACAGTTCTACTCTAACTCACGAGGTCACCATGAGTCACAGAGCTGACTCGATGGCAACTGTTTTTTTTTTTTTTTGTTAGTATATTCCATTGTATAGACACACCACATTTTGTTTATCCATTCTTCAGTTGATGGGCATTTGGATTGTTTCCAGATTTGGGCTATTATGAATAATGCTGCTTCCTGGTTTATTTTTGACCTGGTGCTTATGGTAGTATGTGAGTCCTCTGTGCGATGACCAAGGTGTAAAGGTCTTATCACTGGTCTCTGACCTGTTCAAGGGAGTGACACTATCTGCACCATTTCCATATTCCAGGGTCTGGCTCTCAGGAGGTTCCTTTAATGTGGCTGAGTTAAGCTACCCTCTAGTCACAATTTCCTACCAGGCCTGGTGATGTCTTCACAGATTTGGATGTGAGTTTAAACACTGACAGGCTATAAAAAGGAGGGAAACCAAAAAGTGAACCCCAAACCTAAACAATACATAAAAAAGTGGATAACAAGCACTTAAAAAATTGGCAGTCGAGAGACTGAAAAACCAAGAATCAAACAGATCATAAATTCTGTTGGTTTTCACCTATTCTCACGATGGTTTTCTAGGGTGACGTGCTCCATCACTGTGATAAAAGTGCCAGAATGATATGAGAGATAAGACAAAAAGAGAAGGTGAAAAAAATACAGAGGAAACTGGCATTTCTTCTGCCGACGGTTTGCTTTTTAGTGGAATAAAGTCACAATCTCCCCGTTGTGACTGTTAATTTGACAGCTTTTCCTGCATGGCCAGTTCCTGAAACAGGCAGAAATAAGGAAAAGGTGAAGGCTGCCAAGGTGAGGTCTAAGTGTCCTCAAGGAAGGGAAACATATTTGGGGATTTTACAAATACATGTTAAAAAGAAAATGACATCAGGGGGAAGAGATCTCATTAATAAAAGAGAAAGGGACGACATTCAGAAAGATTATCAAAAGGCTCAAGTGCTGCTCTGCTATTTTAAATCTGTCTTCAATAACGATAAAAAAGAAGATTTGAGAACAATTAAGAAGCAATGATGATCTGGTAAAAATAGGTATCTATAAAAAGCACCAAAGGGAACACTTGGAATATGTGAACACACACACATCGGCAGGTCCTAGCGACATGTACTCCCAGATGAAGGGAAAGGAGTTTAAACGTGAAAATGTGTTGGTTTTCTTTGCAGAATCATGAAGTCCTGGGGAAGAAAGTGGGAACATGAGGTGGGAACAAAACAATATGGGCCCCACATTTTAAAACAGAAATGAAGTGCGGTAGAGTCGTTCTGGAAAGTCCAAATTGAGTTTATGGTAAAATAATGGAGGCAAAGATTAGAAGAGATTTTAGAAATTCAGTTCATACCAATGAGAACAGAAAATCCTGAGAACATGCCAGTTAGGGGTTCCAAGCAGAAATCGCCAAAGACAAAATCAATTACTTTTTTTTAGGACCCAACTTTAAACAGTGAATAGAATGAAGGTGATTTCATTTCTGGATTTTAGCCAACCAATCTTTGCCAATCTCAAGGGTAATTACTGTGCTTTGGAGAGCTATTCAGAGTGACCTGGCTCAGAGAACCATCAAACAGATGGGACAGCCAGAAACAAAAGGTAGCGGCATATGGCAATGGATCTGTTGAGGAATGAGGAAGGCACCTTGCCGGTGCCTCAGGGATTGGGAAGAAATTGTCACTTCTGCGACCATCTCCACTGGGGACTGGAAGGGCAGCAGAGAGACAGAGCAACGGTCCACCTGGCCAGCTCCATAGCTTTCTTGCATGGATTTTACAGTAAACATGACTCAAAATTCAATGTATTTGAAAACCTAAAATGAGTATGTAAAATTCTCAGTTTGAGGAATAACCTCAAAATGTGAAAAGAAGGATTTGAAGTAACCCGTTGTCGCTAGGAGCCCTAACACGTGGCATAAACACATTACAAACCTTAAATAACAATGCACAAGCACCAGAAGAGAGACTAGATAACTGGGAGCTCCTAAAAATCAAACACTTACGCTCATCAAAAAGACTTCACCAAAAGAGTCAAAAGACAACCTACAGACTAGGAAAAAATTTTTGGCTACGACAAATCCAATCTGCGCCTAATCTCTAAAATCTGCAAGATACTGCAAAACCTCAACAACAAAAAGACAAATAACCTAATTAAAAAATAGGCAAAGGATATGGACAGGCACTTTGCCAAAGAAGATATTCAGGCAGCTAATAGACACATGAAGAAATGCTCACTATCATTAGCCATTAGAGAAATGCAGATCAAAACTACAATGAGATATCATCTCACCCCAACAAGGCTAGCATTAATCCAAAAAACACAAAACGATAAATTCTGGAGAGGTTGTGGAGAGACTGGAACACTTATACACTGTTGGTGGGAATGTAAAATGGTACAACCACTTTGGAAATCGATTTGGTACTTCATTAAAAAGCTAGAAATAGAAGTACCATACAATCCAGCTATCCTGCTTCTTGGAATATATCCTAGAGAAATAAGAGCCGTCACACGAATAGATATATATGCACACCCATGTTCACTGAAGCACTGTTCACAATAGCAAAAAGGTAGAAACCTAGGTGCCCATCAATGGACAAATGGATAAACAAATGATGGTATATCCACACAATGGAATACTATGCAACGATAAAGAACAACGAAGAAGCCATGAAACATCTAACGTGGAGGAAGCTGGAGGTCATTACGCTGAGTGAATTTAGTCAGTCACAGGACAAATACTGTATAAGACCACTATTATAAGAACTCAAGAAAAGGTTTGAACACAGAAGAAAACATTCTTTGATGGTTATGAGGGTGGGGAGGGAGGGTGAGTGTTATTTACTAACTAGATAGTAGATAAGAATTATCTTAGGTAAAGGGAAGGACAGCACACATCACAGGGGAAGTCAGCACAAGTGGACTAAACCAAAGCTAAGAAGTCTCCTAAATACAAGCAAACACTTTGAGGGACAGAGTAGCAGGGATAGGGGTCTGAAGACCATGCTTTCAGGGAACATCTAGGTCCACTGGCATAACAAAGCTTATTAAGAAAAATGTTCTGCATCCTACTTTGGTGAGTGGTGTCTGGGGTCTTAAAAGCTTGCTAGCGGCCATCTAAGATGCATCAATTGGTCCCACCCACCTGGAGTAAAGGAGAACGAAGAACACCAAAGACAAACGGAAAGTATTAGCCCAAGAGACAGAAAAGTCCACATAAGCCAGAGATTTCATCAGCCTGAGACCAGAAGAACTAGATGGTGCCCGGCTAACACCAACGACCACCCTGACAGGGAACACAACAGAGAGTCCCGGATGGAGCAGGAGAAAGGTGGGGTGCAGAACTCAAATTCTAGCAAGAAGACCAGACTTAATGATCTGACTGAGACTGGAGGAACCCTGGAAAGCATGGCCCCTGGATTCTCTATCAGCCCAGAACTAAAACAATTCCTGAGGCCAGCTCTTCAGACAGGGATTGGACTGGACTGTGGGACATAAAGTGATACTCGTGAGGAGTGTGCCTCTTAGCTCAAGGAGATACAAGAGACTAAATGGGCAGCTTCTGTCCAGAGGTGAGATGGGAAGTCAGAGAGGGTTAGGAGCTGGTTGAACAGACATGGGGAATTGGGGGTGGAAACGAGGAGTGTGCTGCCACAGTATGGGGAGAACAATTATGGTCACATAGAAATGTATTTATAAATTTTTGTATGGAAAAAATTTTTTAAAAAATGAAGTAACCCGTTGTCGTCGAGTCAATTCCAACTCATAGCGACCCTGTAGGACAGAGTAGAACAGTACTGTAGGGTTTCCAAGGAGTGGCTGGTGGATTTGAACTGCTGACCTTTTGATTAGCAGCCAAACTCTTAGCCACTGCACCACCAGGGCTCCATCTGAAGTAAGTTCCTTTAAAATACAACAAGGGCTCACAGAGCACATTGTATGATCTAAATTTTCAGAAAATATGGTAATTTAATCCAAAGTCTGAAGTGTTTTTTCTTTTTTTTTTTTTAAATTCACTCATTCTAAAGGTTATACAAAACTCTCCGAATCACATGGGGAATGGATTCAAAGAATGCAGATTTTTGGTTTTCTACTATTTGGTTGCATTACGGATGTCCAGATTCCTGTAAACTTCTTTCTCCTCATCGGTGTTAGTCACTGTGTGGGTGGAAGAGGCCTCGATGACAGCTGTATCGTGCTTCTGTTTGGGAGCGATGTAGTGGTTCCCTGGGTTGTCATCAGATGGCAGGTTTAGGAATGAGGAGACAGTGAGCTCCTGACTGCAAAGTGTTTGAGAGGAGAGGCTTCTGTAGCAAAGCATCCTCGGCCCCCCTTCCCAGCAGGGAGTCTGGATCCACACAGGACAGTGAGATCACCTTCCTGGTGGAGCCTGGCCTGGCTCCTCTCTTTGGAACACTTGTTCTTATTGTCCTCTGACACCTTGGCTCCCCTGGCTGATGGCTGTTTCCCTGATGGGAGCCAACTTCTCTTCTGAACTTGTGGGGTGAAGATAAAGTCCACCACATACATCATCTGACGAGTATCAGATCATCATGGTAGGAAGCAGGTGATGCCTCAGGTTCTTTTCCTGGTCCTGTTTAACTACCAAGGACAGACAAAATGATCCTAAAATGGCCAGTCTGAATGGTAAGGCTCTCCCTCCAGTGACTTCCAACCAATGTTCAAAGTTGCTTGCTAGCACAGGATCCTGCTACCAGCAGAAAACACACTTTTGCTATTTTTCCATTGTTTCTGTTGTTAGTTGCTATTGAGTTGGCTCCAGCTTAGAGGGATCTTATGTATATCAGAACAAAACTACCCAGTCCTGCACCATCTTCATGATCGTTGGTCTGAGTCCATTGTTGAGCTATTATGTCAACTCATCTCTTTGACAGTCTCCCTTGTTTTTGCTGACCCTCTAGTTTGCGAAACATAATGTTCTTTTCTAGAGATTGGTCTTTCCTGATGATGTGTCCAAAGTAAGCAAGTTGAAGTCTTGTCAGTAGGGTGATGAAATCATCTGTAGTTTGGGAAGCAGTTCTCCTTAGCGTAGTAGTGCACAGACATTTGTGGCAGGGCAGGGTGGTCACCTTTGGCTCTCTGGCAGGATTTCATCATTTTGCTCTCCCCTACTTGGAATGCTGTCGGTGAGAGCTGCACCATCACCCACTGCTGAACTGATGGGAGATCTTTGAGATTCAACATCCTTGTGACTGCCTGTTGAGTTTGGGTCAAATGGGTCATTGATATTTCAAACCAACTGCATAAACTTTAGACATATTATAGTTAGCTCTTAAGCAGGTCTTGGAATAAGCTCTGACACAGCCACACAACATAAATTTATTGGTTCAGGGCTAGCTATAAATCAAAATGAATAAAAGGAAGGATTTGAATTAAAAGAGAAAATATTATTTATTGCATCATTTGGTATTTCTTTATGCAAGGCTGAAAATCTCAGAATTTTAGCAAAAGGCAAGGCCTGCTTGTTTCAATTTAAAAGGAATCCTAGTTTTTTTTAACATGATAGTTTATTTTATACAATTATGACCCAAGTACTTCGGAAATCCTCTCTAGTTGAAAAAACAGTTTCCTCTTAAGTGGACTTTCCACTGAAAAAGTAAAAACTGAGTGATTTTGAGACTATAGGTTTTTTTGTTTTTTAAAAGGAACGTTGCCATGTGGCAAACAATGACCTAGAAGTCTTGCAAATACCCAGTCAATCCATCCAGTCAAACAGATCACACAGACCAGGTAATTTCATTTGGTTTCTGAATATGAATAATCCACTTCACTCCTTGCTGCATAGATGCTGTCTTTCTTAATCCCCTAAAGCAAGAGGAGTCAAATTAAATTTAATACCTGGGCTGAATGAGAATGAGAAGCAGTATAGACAGAGAGAAAAGAGGTAGGCTTCAGTGCTCCAGGCAGGTGCTTCCCCTTCTCAGTCAAGATACCAAAAACTAAGATGAAAAGGTCTTGTTGTTTGAAAAAGTGAATCACATAAATTTGACACCATTAACCCCTGTGGGGGGTATTTTTTCAACAAGTTCTTTGTGTTAAAGAACTTTATAGCTGTTTAAACGGCTTGTCAATTTCTGTTCAAATGTATTTTTTAAAGGTCAAGCAGAGAGTTTAGTAATTTAAGACAGCAGTTTGTAGCATATCATACAAGCCAAAACTCTAGTGCCACTCAGCGAAGTGCTTAATGAGCCAGCATTGCTTGTTAAATATATTGATTTATGGAAAGAACATGGAGAGAGAAGTTTCAAAACGGAAAAGACTGAGGAGTTCTGAGATAGACACAAACCTGCTTGAGGAAAAGAAGTTTCACTCCCGGCAAAGAGGTGATTCCATGCCTCCCTTCCTCCCCCAGGGCAAGGAAGTTAATTGGGCTTCTCCTTATGAATGCTGTTGTTGTTAGTGGCCATCAGTTCAGCCCTAACTCTCGGCAACCCCATGCACAACGGAATGAAAGCTGTCCGGTCCTGCATCATTCCAATATCAGTTGCGGACAGGACTATTGTGATTCATAGGATTTTCACTGGCTGATTTTTGGAAGTAGATCACCAGGCCTTTCTTCCTAGTCTTAGTCTGGAAGTTCTGCTGAAACCTGCTCAGCATCATAGCAACATTCAAGCCTCCACTGACAGACAGGTGGTGGCTGCATATGAGGTGCGTTAGTTGGGAATCGAAACGAGACCTCTGTATGGAAGGTGGGAATTCTACCACCGAACCACCCTCTGCCTATGAATGGAGAAGCAGAAAATTATTAGAGCAGAGGAGCCAGGATCAGCGCCTCTAGCCACGCAGAATGAGAGATTCAGGGATGTGCTGAGAAGAACCTGTTGGCTGAGGGTAAAGCTGTCTGCCCGCAAGGACTTTTCATGACAAATCACGCTAAGGACCAATGATACCAATGTAGCAGAAATATGTACAGGTGCCAGGTTAGTTTTGATTTGTAAAATATTCAGAGTTGGCTTGAAAAGTGATAGACCGACAAAAGATAGGTTCTTACTTCTTTAAATATTTTTCAAATTGCACAGCATTTAAACGGTTTTTAGTAATGCTGGACAAAGTTGACAAGGGGTGGACTGTGATGGTTAAGATTGTATGTCAACTTGGCTAGGCTATGATTCTCAGTGTTTTGGCAGTTGTATAACGTTGTGATTACTTCCCTGTTGAAATCTGATGTTATCACCCCCATGATGGAATCTGCTGTCTGGTACTGGTGGGGGCAGGGCCTGTGGCGGCTCACCAGCCCCTCAACCTTCATCTCTCTACCCTCTGCCAGCTACTTCCTTCCTGCTCTCCTTGCCAAGGTTTTTGGCTTGTTCCGGACCTAGCAGCTGCCTCTTGTCGTCTCACCTCCAATTTTTGGGACTTGAGCTTGCAGCTTACCTGTTGATCTTGGAATTTGTCTACCTTCACAGCCTGTGAGCGGGAGCCCTGCTCTCCGACCTGCCGACCTTGGGTTTGCCAGCTTCTGCGGCTGCGTGAATTGGGAGAGGCCTTTACTCTGATCCACAGACTTGGGATGTTCTAGCCTCTACAATCACGTGAGCTGTTTCCTTGATATAAATCTCTCTCTATATATATTTATATGCTTTACTGGTTTTGCTTCTCTTGAGAACCCAGCCTAAGACATTTGGTACCAAAAGTGGGGTGAAAAAAACAATTAGAGATGAGGGAAAAAAAAAATACGAATCTCTACCACTCACTTAACCATGGTTCAGGAAACATGGGCTTTTGAATGAAGGGGGCCTTACCCGGGCACCACTGGCCATCCAGCTGTATGGAAAGTAGCTGTGAGGAGATGAACAGCCTCTTGAGAGTTTGTCCCAGAATCCTCCCCTTACCTGCTATGCCCTCCTGGTTGTAGCATGTCTTATGCATCTTCCCCATGAAGAGCTCCAGGCCGATGATAGCATAGATGATGATGACAAACAGCACTAGCAGGGCAATATGCAGCAGGGGGACCATGGCCTTGATAATGGAATTCAGAACCACCTGGAGACCTGCAATGAGAAAATAATCATAATGGGGACAATAGTGAGAGCATTCAGGGAAGTGCTTAATGAACCAGCATTGCTTGTTAAATACTGTATTGATCTGTGGCAGGAACATGGAAGAAAAAAGTCTCAAAAAGGAAAGGATGGGTATTTTCCTCTATTGAACCAAGTGTTATCTTGCGTGCTGTACTTACATCTCATGCAATCTTCTCAGCAACTCTACAAGTGAGGTATCACACGCCCCATTTTTTAGATGGGAAAACTGAGGCTCAAGGTCATACAGTCAGTGAGTGATCAAGTGGGGCTCTAAATCTAGGTTGGCCTGACTCCAGATCTTTCTTGGAGGCGCATCCAAATAATGGGACTGGCAGATGATGTACTTCCAAACGGAAGAACAAGTTTTTTTCATCCAGAACACTCTAATTTTCCAATAGCCCATCTTAGCAACAATATAGCATCTTTTGCTCCTAGAGTAGTTTCTCAGTACAGTGAGAGCTCACTTTGACTAGAGACGCCATGCAAGGACTTACTTATCTCTCAAGATTCTTCTCATGGTGGAATTGCTGGAGCCCTGTGGTTGGCCCATCTACTCGAAAACACGGATCAGCCTTGTCATTAGGCATTCAGGAGGGTGGGACTTCCTTTGCTGAAGCTGACCCTTACCAGCCAGACATATCTGGGTGGTGAGACCTCCATGACTGGGCTGAGGAAATGGCTCTTAAAGCACCTTTTCTGGATTACATGAGTCTACCTCTCTTTCCTACAGATTTCTCACCAGGCCACTTTTCCTGCAGAGACTGACTCTGAAGAACATTATGGCCTTCCATTAAAAAACCCCAGGGATCACATGGGTCTTGTTGGTATACCCCAAAGGTCTGTAGGCCTGTACTGTTGTCCAGTGGGGAGAAGGATCCCCTTACTTATAAGCTCAACTACACCGTAAATAACATGCCAAGAATGCTACTTGTTTCAAGGGGAGCTGCAAATCTTCATTGTCAAATGGTGGGAAGGTGATTACCTGCAAATCACCCCCAAACTTACTCCCTAACCCCAAGAAAGTCACTTGTGATCTGTCTCCCAACAGTGAGTGTGCCAAGTCTTCACATCCTAGGAAAGAAGTGGCAGCAAGGGCAGGTTCACCTTCCTTACATCTAGATCAGTTGTGCTGAAAACGATCTTGCGGGACACCTTCGACACACATGTGATAGGATAGCCACCTCTGAATCACACTCCGTGGGTCATTTTTAGTGCTTTTATCTGACTCACCCATCTCCCCAATATTCTCTCATCCCAGCCACAAAGCTCTCCACTTCGCTATGTATTGGTAGTTTCACCTTTGTATTTACCCTCTACCACTTTTGGGTAAATGAAAGCTGGGTCACCATCTCGCGGGAGCCTGAGGCAATTGCTGGTGCTTTGTGTGCTGGTGGAGTGGTTTTCACAAGGCTAATTAGGAGAATTCTCCCCAGCTATTAAGCTAAGCTGGGGAGAGGAAAAAATATAATAATAAAAGAAGAGAAAGCTAGAATAATTTTACCTGTGAATTAATGAGAGTGCTTTGCAGCCTCCCATTAGAACAAGATGTTTTCAGATCCAAATGATTCCATTAATTAGCAAGTTGTACACACATTAGTGTTAAAGTATGCGAAGCCACGGAGAAAGTGGAAAATTGTGAACTGCAGAGCAACTTTCAGAGGTATCTGCTTGGGTGAGCGAATTCTAAGTGCTACTCACAGAAAACTCATTGCCATTGAGTCTATTCCAACTCATAGCAAATGACCCTATAGGACAGAGTAGAACTGCCCCACAGAATTTCTAAGCGAGTAACTGGTAGATTCGAACTGCTTACCTTTTGGTACTTAACTACTGTGCCACAGAAAGGGGAAGGGAAATCCCCAAATCCAGGTTACCCTGGGCACAAGGGGCTATGTTACCAGGCCTTCAGTGTTATGGTCTCAAATGGCAAGAAAATGGTGGGTGGGAGGGACAAATGAGATGTGGTGCTCTCTTCCCCGCTGCAGCCAGAGGGTCTGGTCAAAAGGCCACCTCAAACCAAAACCAAACCAAACCCACTGCCATCGAGTCGATTCTGATAGCGATCCTATAGGACAGAGAAGAACTGCTCCATAGAGTTTCCAAGGAGCGCCTGGTGAATTCGAACTGCTGACCTTTTGGTTAGCAGCTATAGCACTTAACTACTATGCCACCAGGGTTTCCAAAAGGCCACCTCAGGCCTGCTTAAATGTTTAATGGCCTCCCCTGCTTATAGGATGGAGTCCCCGGGCAGTACAAACAGTTAATGGACTCAGCTGTTAACCAAAAGGTTGGAGGTCAAGCCCACCCAGAGATGACTCTGAAGAAAGGTCTGGTGATCTACTTCAGAAAAATCAGCCACTGAAAACCCTATGGAGTACAGTTCTACTCTGACACAGATGGGGTTGTCAAGAGTTGGGATTGACTCAATGGCAACTGTTATTTTGGTTCTTAAGATAAAGACTGGAATTTTTCATGTGTCCTACAAGGCCTTGCAAGGACTGTCCCCCAATCCATCCAAGCCCACTCCCACCCCCTGCCCCAACTCTTTGGACTCCATTCAAACAGCTCTTCTTTAGAGACTCAAATAAGCCATACTTCTTACCACCACAGGGCTGCCGCACATGCTTTTCCCTCTGTCTAGAACACTTTCCCCTTAATTTCCTTCTACGCATCTCTCAGCCTTGGCCTGAGCATCTCTTACCCAGGGGTCCCTCCCTAAGGTCCCAGACCAAAGAAGTTTCCTTTATTTTCTGTCCTCTTAGAACTAGTCCCTTTCCTTTGGATTAATCGCAGTTTGAAATTATATGCTCAATAAGGTGATTAAAAAAATTACAACTGTCTCTCACATTCGGCTGAGTTTTGTGAAGGTGGAGATTGTATCTGTTCTACTCACCATTTTATCTCTAGGTCTACCTTGGTGCTGAATCCATGGCAGGCACTCAGTAAATATTTATTGAAGGAATGACAAAGCTTTCAATCCCAAATCAATGCTATTGCTATTGTGGAGTGTTAGCAGGCTTGGCTGAAGTGGAATCTACTTGGCAGGTTAGGCATGGAATGGACAGGTGAGTTTCTGGGACCTGCAGGGTCAGGAACAGGCCACTGTGTGGGCTGTGAGGAAGAAAATGGAAGTCAAAGGAGCCTGTGGGCTTCATTTCAGCTGTCTGTGCTGCCATCAGAATTCCTAAATAATACTCTGTCCCTCATGTCCCCATCTAGTTGGTGGCCATGCCACCTACTTGAACATCCAGGACTGAAAACGGATTTCCTAGACTCTTCTCTCATGGACACCCCTCACCCAACAAGTTACCAAGTCCTGCCGGTTTGATTTTGAAGTATATTTGGGCATATATGAATTATTTTTACTACAGAAATAATATATAATATGTAGAAATAATTACAGAAAAATATGAAATGCTTATAGAGAAATTAGAAAACACAGGGCAGCAAAAAGGAGAAGAAAACAGAAATCAACCTTCATCCTACCACTGTTATCATTTTGATATGTAGTTTGGACATTTTGGTCCACGATTTAATTTGATCCTCTCCATCCCATGATATTCAACATTTGGTTAACTGGTCTCCCTACTTTTAGTTTTCCCCACCCTGCATGTTCCAGTTAGAGTGATTTTTCTGCAACCTGTTACTTCCATGCTGAAAATCCTCCCTGTCACCTACAGGTAAAGCTCACCTGCCTCCTTTCCCAGATAGATCTCATAGGGTCCCCATTTACACCTTACCTCCCAGCACTATACCAAACCATCTGAAGTTCTCTGGCCATGCTGTTCCATGCCTTCACACCTCAGTGCACGCTGTTCCCCTTGCCTAGAATGCCATTCCCTGCCTAACTGAGAGCTCCTTGACTTTCCATGTCTTCTTATCTTTGTATCTCAGGCACACAGTAGGGATTCAATGAACACGGAGCTAAATCACATTTGTAAACACAGGGTGCCTTCAGAAGACAGAAACCATGACAATGAAGGAAAGGGATATCACAGCATTCAACCATCATTAGAAGAAACTGAAGGTATTTTGTCAGGAAAAGATAAGACTCACAGAATGGGAAAAAGGCACAGGTAGGGAGGGCAATGTCAGTGATTTTCACATTTCGAGGAAGAGGGGTTAAATGAATTCCGTATGACCAAAAGGGATGGAACTAGGACCAACTAAGAAATATCTGGGAAAGATTTAGTTTCAACACAAATAAAAAACTGTCCACCAAACAGACTTATCTGAAGATGGATTTGGGTGATTTAAGAGGTAGTGGGTTCCCTACCTCACAGGTATTCAAGCATTGACTGAATAAGCCCCTGGAGAAGGTTCCTTTGTAGAGATCTGGACATTTGATCAAGGATTTCCCTGGGCCACCAAAGCTGGGTACAACCCCTTTAACATCTTCTGAAGACTTGCATGGGCGGGTGCAGCTCTAAACATTGTACTTGGATTATTCCACTTCCTCCTGGCAACAACCCCATGAAGCAGGTACTATTAACAATCATATTTTGAAGACAAGAAAAATGAGCCCCAGAAAGGTTACATAACCTGCCCATAGTTACACCGCTAGTAAGTGGTGGTATGGGTTTCAGTGAGGAGGGGTCTGGCCCTGAGCCAGTGCGCTTCACTACTGTGCTAAATGCCTCCTTGTGACCCCAAAACTGTGGCTCTTGGCCTCCACTACCAGAGTCTGTAAAGCAGGAACACACGCCTATGACATCTACTGGGAAGGTGGGGGAGTCTAGTCCCTGCTTCCCGTAGAACCCCCAGATGTTTCCACGGCCGGTCCAGGACAGGCTTCCAGGTTCTGTCTGCTTATCTCATGCCCCCTTGGGACAGCAGAAGCCAGGCTGGTAAGTGAAAGCATGGGGCCAGAATTCCTTCTCTCCAGTCCATCAGACAGAGTTTGGCTCTCAAGGCCTGGATGTTTAATAGTTTCTTCTTAAAATTGGCTCATAGCTGTCTCAAAAACAGCTCCTCCAGTTCAACTTCCAATTTTCAAAACACATACATTATGAACCCCACACTACAGTACTACTATTTTATTGTCTGACTCCATCCATGTGCTTTCCTCCAATAGGCCGTGCTTATGACTCATAAGCAATTGCTGGGCTCTTCTTCAGGGCTGGCTGCTCATGTTAGTGGAGGCAAAGTGGGCCCTAGAAAGCCTGGTAAAGCTACTGCTGTAAAATGCCCTGTGGGCACAAGATAGTTATCAACTCACACATATGATAAGTCTATTTTCCTAGCTCTAAATCAGGATGAGGACATAAGGAGCCCTGGTGGTGCAACGGTTAACTGCTCAGCTGCTAACTGAAAGGTTGACAGTTCAAACCCACCCAGCTGCTCTGCAAGACAAAGACTTGGCAATCTGCTTCCGTAAAGACTGCAGCCAAGGAAACCCTACAGAGGAAGTTCTACTCTGTCACATGGGGTCACTATGAGTCGAAAATCAACTCAACAGCACCAAACAACAACAACAAATCAGGATATAAGACTTAACAAATATACATGTGCTTATGGGGATAACAGATAGAATATTTGATAAAAGCACTATTCTGGAAAATTTGGACATATGATTCCACACAGGGATCAAACAACACATAATCTAGAAACCAAGTATTTGCTAATTTGTAGTTCATGTCAAGTGGCCTCTTCTTGGTGGAAGGAAAACCTCGCAAGATGCCTGATTGCCAATAAGGCCTTCTATGGAAGTGGATCTTTGGGAAGTGATGAGGTTCTAATGACATCGTTAATGCTGGGATTAAGAAAAGAACAGAGATGGCGCTTAGCTGGCATATGTGGCTTTTCCTTTTCTCCCCCTGTGTTGTTGTAAGGCCTCAGACAAATGCCTGCCTTCTCTCTGGGGTTCAACTTGAAAATCTGAGGTTAGGAAAGGCTTTAAAGGATCTGAGTATATAAATGATCCTGAGTTTTTCCTTAAAAGATCAAGAAACCCCATCAATTATAGACAGCTAAACCTCGCATCTCTCTTGAAGGTAGTGTTGAGATTATCCTGAAAATACCCAGGGTGGCTGAAGCTGGTGCTTCCATAGCCTGTCACAGACAGTTAACCATGGTGGACACAAGCCTGAAGACAGATCCTACACTCCTCTGTTTTATAAAAGTGTATCTCACCAAAGGAGCCCTGGTGGTGCAGTGGTTAAAGCACTTGGCTGCTAACCAAAAGGTCAGTGGTTCAAACCCACCAGCTGATCCATGGGAGAAAGATGTGGCAGTCTGCCTCCGTAAAGATTTACAGCCTTGGAAACCCTATGGGGCAGTTCTACTCTGTCCTATAGGGTTGCTATGAGTCAGAATAGACTCTATGGCAGTGGTTTGGTTTGGTTTTTAATCTCACCAAGCCCTGCTTCAGTGATGAACACTACAGCTCAGGGCCCAGAGGTAATATCAGGACAGAGCTTGAAAATGACTTTATGAGCAAGAGCCTGAGAAAAGAAGAAAATGAAAACTTACTAGGATTGAAAGATAATGTACAAAAGTGTTGCCTGATCAAGCAGTGTACTTGCGGGCTCTGTTCTTTTCATGTAAACTCTATCCACATACTACCCTCTTTTGCATACCAACTTTTAAGTCATCTGGGTAAAATGGGGTGGGGGGAGGAAGGGAAAAATAATTGAAGATTCAAAAGCTGGAGAGTTTTGCTCATATTAGTTTAGTTTCATTGTTCAGCTTCCACACTGACTCAGCTTTTTTGCTGGAACTTAGGAATGTACATTTCATGTTCCCAACTATTCAGACTCTATGGTTCCAGCCAGACATTAGGAAAGCAATAAAAATGATCAAGAAAACTTGATAATAGAATCTACAAGGACAAAAAAAAAAAAAAAAAAAAAAAAAAAAAAGTGCTGAGAATCACTGAACCAGAGAAAGAAAAATTTGGAGCCAGCAGAGGGTTAGGCACAAGTTTCTAACAGATGCACTCAAAGTTTGTCAGAACAGAAAGACTTTGAGATCACCTAACTCAATGCTTTAATTTCCACTAATTCAAAGGATATTTATTGAGCTGTGTTGTATGGTCCCCCTACTGAGCTAGGGATGACTGATACAGTGGTGAGTAAGAGGCCTGCAGGCCTTGTCCCCCACAGAGCTTGTAATGAAAGCCAAACGTTAATCAAACAATCACACAATCAATATACAATTACAGACTTTGTTAAGAGCTTTGAAGGACCAGAGCTCGGTATCACCACAGCCCTCCTTTGGTGTAGAGAGTGGAGGAAGTCTTCCTCAGGAAGCGACGTCTGAGCTGTAGACTGAAGGATAAAGAAGACCTGGCAGGTGAATGGGCAGACAGGTGGGTACAGGCAGAAGGGCCTGCAAATTCCACACGACAAAAGTTGCCTGGATGGCTGGGGAGAGACCCATGACTCTGTCTGGCTGTCCCATGCTTTTTCCTTGGTTTTGTTCTGCCTCTTAAAAGGAATTACTGGGCAGAAAAGGCATTTGACAAAACCCAACACCCTCTCATGATAAGAACACTCAACAAGCAAGGAATAAAAGTGTAATTCCTCAATCTGATAAAGGACATTTCTGAAAAACCCACAGTGGGGAAAGACCAAGAGCTTTCCCCTTAAGATCAGGAACAAGACAAGGATACCCACTCTCACCATTGCTATTCAGTATTATACTGGAAGCCCTAGCCAGAGTAACCAGGCAAGAAAAAGAAATAAACGTACCCAAATTGGGAAGGAAGAAGTAAAACTATGCCTTTTTGCAGATGACATGATTCTATATATAAAAATTCCAAAGAATCCATAAGAAAGCTACTAGAGCTAATAAATGAATTCAACAAAGTGGCAGAGTACAAGGTCAACACACAAAAACCAGTTGGGTTTCTATACACCAGCAATGAATAATCTGAAAAGGAAATTAAGAAAACAATTCCATTTACAATAGCATCTAAAAGAACAAAATAACTAGAAATAACTTTAAGCAGGAAGGTGAAAGCCTTGAATACTGAAAACTATAGAACATTACTGAAAGAAATTAACTCGTTGCCATTGAGTAGGTTTTGACTCATAGCAACCATACAGGACAGAGTAGAACTGCCCCACAGGGTTTCCAGGGAGCGGCTGGTGGATTCAAACTGCCGACCTTTTGGTTAGCAGCCCAACATTTAACCACTGTGCCATCAGAAATTAAGGAAGATCTAAATAAATGGAAGGACATTCCATCTTCATGGACTGGAAGACTTGATATTGTTAATGTCAATACTACCCAAAGCAATCTTTAGATTCAATGCAATCCCTATCAAAATTCCAACAGTCTTCTTTGTAGAAATGGAAAAACCAATCTCCAAATTTATATGGAACTCCAAGGAGTCCCAAATAGCCAAAGCAATCTTGAAATAAAAGAACAAAGTAGGAAGGTTCACACTTCCTGATTTTAAAATGTACTGTAAAGCTACAGTAATCAAAACAGTCAGGTACTGGTATAAGGCTAGACATAGACAAATGGAACAGAATTTAGGGTCCAAAAAAATCTCCAGACATCCAAGTTCCATTGATTTTCAACAAAGGTGCCAAGTCTACACAATGGGGGAAAGAATAGCCTCTTCAATAAATGGTGCTTGGACAACTGGATTTCCATGTGCAAAGAAAGAAACTGGACCCATACCTCACACCACAAATGAAATTAACTCAGAATGGATCAACGACCTAAGTAAAAGAACTAAAACCATAAAGCTCTTAGAACAAAACAGTGGTAACACTTTGGAACCCAATTTTTGACTGTATTCTTAGATATAACACTAAAAGCACGGGCAAGAAAAGAAAAAATAAATTGGACTTCATCGAAATTAGAAGTTTTTGTGCGTCAAAGGACTTTATCAACAAAGTGAAGAGGCAACCTACAGAATGAGAGAAAATATTTGGGAACCATAAATCTGATAAGGGTTTAATATCCAGACTATATTAAGAAATCCTACAATTTAACAATAAAAAGACAACCAATTCAATTAAGAAAAAAAGGGGGGTGGGCAAAGGACTGGAATAGACATTTCACCAAAGAAGATACACAAATGGCCAAAAAGCACATGAAAAGATACTCAAGATCATTAGTCATTAAAACTCATTGCCATCGAGTCGATGCTGACTCTCAGAGACCTTATAGGACAGGGTAGAACTGCCCCATAGGGCTTCCAAGGCTATAAATATTTAAAGAAGCAGACTGGCACATCTTTCTCCCACGGAGTGGCTGGTAGGTTCAAACCGCTGACCCTTTGGTTAGCAGCCGAGCACTTAACCACTGTGCCACCAGCGCTCCTTTCATTAGTCATTAGGGAGATGCAAATCAAAACCACACTGTTAGAATGGGAGAAAAATGCAGAACAGAACTCAAATTCTTAAAAAAGGCCAGCCTAAACGGGACCAGCTGAGACCAGAGGACTTCCTGAGACTATAGCCCTGAGACACTCTTTAAACCTTGAAACAAAACTCTCCCCTAAGATCACCTTTTAGCAGAAAAGTACAGCGACGATGCACAAAAGAAAGGATGTTACTAGATCAGTTACTCTACTAAAAAACCATGTGATGAGTCCAAAGGTCAACATTTAATCCATAGCAAAAATAAAAAGATAAGGGGACAGGGAATTAGATTACTGGAAATGGAGCAACCAGAACACAATTAAAGAGAATGGTGACACAGTGTGAAAAATGTAACTGATGTCATTGATCAATTTGTGTGGAAATTGTCAAATGGGAACCTAACTTGCTGTCTTAGTCATCTAGTGCTGCTATAACAGAAACACCACAAGTGGATGGTTTTAACGAAGAGAAGTTTATTTCCTCACAGTTAAAGTAGGCTGAAAGTCCAAATTCAGGGCCTCAGCTCCAGGGGAAGGCTTTTTCTCTCTTGGCCTTCTTGTCTTCAGTGTTCCCCAGGACTAGGAGCTTCTCTGCGCAGGGACCCCAGTCCAAAGGACGCGCTCTGCTCCCGGCACTGCTTTCTTGATGGTACGAGGTCCCCATCTCTCTGCTTGCTTCCCTTTCCTTTTATCTCTTGAGAGATAAAAGGTGGTGCAGGCCACACCCGAGGGAAGCTCCCTTTACACTGGATGTGACCTGGGTAAACGTGCTGTTACAATCCCACCCTAATCCTCTTTAACATAAAATTACAATCACAAAATGGAGGCCAACCACACAATCCTGGGAATCATGGCCCAGCCAAATTAATACACACATTTTTGGGGGGACAGAATTCAAACCATGACACTTGCTGTGTAAACTTCCACCAAAAACACCATAAAATTTTACTAAAAAAAGAAAATCAGAACGACAATGATATACAGTAAAACCTGTGAAAGCCACAACCTGTGTAAGGTGGAAACGTGTCACAGAAGGAAAATTCAAATATTTTCCACTAAAACGAGTGATAGAAAAGTGGTAAGAACGCACCTTGTCAAAGGCAGAAAATGTGTGAGACTCAGAAAAACAAGGAAGTCCCACTGAGTTCCGGCTCTCACAGGTTTCACTGTACCACTTCACTGTCACTAGGATGGCTAAGATTAAAGAAAATGGAAAACAAGTGTTGGCTGCGATGATGTGGAGAAATTGGAATCCTCATCCATTGATGGTGGGATTGTAAAATGGTGCAGCCACTGTGGAAAACAGTCTGGAGAGTCCTTCAAAAGTTACAGAGAATTACCACATGATCCAGCAATTCCACTCCTCGGTATATACTCAAAAGACTTGAAAGCAGGAACCCAGACACATCTAAATGCCCATTAACAGATGAATGGATAAACAAAATGTAGTATATACATACAAGGAATGTTATTTGGCCACAGAGAGAAATAAAGTCCTGATATATGCTACCATATGGATGAACCACGAAAGCACTATGCTGAGTGAAAAAAGACACTATAGGACAAATATTGCATGATCCCACTCGTATGAAATATCTAGAATAGGCAAATGTATAGAGACCAAAGTTTATTAGTAGTTTCCAGGGGTAGGAGGACAAAGCAAAGGGGAAGCTGTTGCTTAAAGAGCACTGAGTTTCTGTTAAGGAGGATGAAAAAATTGGAAACAGTGGTGATGGTTGTACAACATGGTGAACGTAATTAAAGTCAATGAATAGTACATATAAGAAATGTTAAAGTGGCAAATGTTTTGTTGTACATAATTTTATCACAATTATAAAAGAAGAAATTACTGACTGGAAGGAAATTTGGGGAGTCTGTTCTCTGCTTCTGTTAGAAGTAAGACGAAGCAGAAATCACTTTTACTTTCAGGGAAAACAATTTAGGAAGCACATAAGAAAGGCTCTCCTGACAGCTTCTTCTTTTGTAAAATGGAAGAAATAATCCCCATTTTATACCACAGAGTAAGCACACAAAGGAAAATAATTAGACCACAAGTCCTCTACTTCCCTGCTGGCATTTTTGGGGCCACCTTAACTACCAGTCTCTGGCAGACTCAATCCAACAGAAGGTACAGTTGTGGCACCACATAAAATGCACCCATTACAGAAAGCCTAGATGAAAAGAAATGTCCAGTCAACATCAAACCCGAAAAAATTTCTTCGAAAACGTGATCAGTCCCATTCCTGACACAGGCGGTATTTTCCAGTGAAGTTACTGGAGGTTTCTCTGCTGACTCCGGACTTTGCAATGTCTCAGGGTCTATTAAGAAGACATATTCCTACATCCAGTACTGGGGTAGGAGTCAGGACAAGTCCTCACTCTATGGCCACCTCCGGGAGTTTTAGAAAATAACTCCCTGATTTAAGCTTGTTGTCCTCTTCCCTCAGAATGGTGGGCAGAAAAACAAACTGCTTACTTACTGATTAGTTGAATGATGACTGAGTGGTTGGCCCAACCAAAGTGAGTTACGCTTTCTGTATTTTCCAACAAACTTTTAACCAAATTCAAACAATATCACAGAGTCACTAGATGGTGAGCAAATTCTAAGCTTCCTTAACCAGCTCCTCACCTCAGAACTGGACACCAACTGAAGGAAATAAATTTCCATCAAACCAGGGACTCAAGTGAAGGGGACTGTCCTTACCATATCCGTGGACCTCACTCACCTCAGACTTGGGACAGACTTTGAGAAAGTGTAGATAAAGCACCAATCTCTTTGAGGGGGAGGGGGGATCTAGAATGAGGCTTTCCTTCCTTAGCTGCTTCCTCTCTCTAAGTTCAACCAGGGCAGAAATATTATCAGAGGAGCTTCCTCCTCCCTAATGGAGAGAAATAGTATACACAGACTATAGAAAGTTCTTCCCCCTGAGGGGTTTCATGGGGCCAGAGTGGCCTTACTCCAGGTTACCACACACAGCTGTGCCAGCCCTTACTCCTGAACCTACTGAGCACCCTCAAAGGACTATGCCAATTGCTGTAGGAGGTGGGAGAGGCAGTGCAGTACAGTGGTTAAAGAATATGGACTCCTGGAGCCAAATGACCCCTTGAGTCTGGCTCCGCCACTTCTCTACCATATGACCTTGGACAAGCTACTTGACCTCATTTTGAAATAAAGTGATAATAGAACCTACCTCATAAAGTTGTTGTGAGGATTAAAAGAGTTGTTGTGGGGATTAAAAGTGCTGAGAACAATGTCTGGTCCGTAGTAAACGCTAAGTAAGTGATAGCCTTTACTTCTGCAGTATTATTGTATTATTATTGGCCAGGCCATCAGTGGAACCCTAAAGCCATGAGTGGTCAAATGAGTGACTGGGGGATCTTGTTACACTGGGGGTGAGACTTGAGTTCTGCATTTCTAGTAAGCCCCCAGGCGATACTGGTCCTCAGAACAGATGTCAAGAAGCAAGGCCCTCACGTACACTGTGTCATCCTGGGTGGCCACAGTGATCTCATCGAGCTTGGCTGAGGATCTGAGATGCTCTTAAGCAGTGGTATGGATTGAATTATGTCTCCCCAAAATATGTATTGGAATCCTAACTCCTATACTTGTAGATGTAATCCTGTTTGGAAATAGGGTTTTCTTTGTGATGTAATGAAGCCATATCAGTGTAGGGTATGTCCTAAACCTAATCACTTCTGAGTTATAAAAAGAACAGATTAGACACAGAGGCATGCACATATGGGGGAAGACAGATGCCACGTGAAGATGGTCTATAAGCCAAGCCCCAGTAGCTGGCAGCTACTGACAAGGAAGGAACAGACACAGCTGAGACCCTGATTTGGACTTTTAGCCTCCAGAACCATGAGAAAATAAAGTTTTGTTCTTTAAAGTCATCCACTTGTGGTATTTGTGTTACAGCAGCATTAGGTGACTAAGACAAGCAGTTACTGGATTTTCACTGGAGTGGGGGGTTGTCCTGGTCCCGTCACTTTTCTCAGGTAGTTTGTGTAATCGGTAAAGTGTGTGATGCAAATGTTGGATGCAGAAAATGCCACATGCTAATGAGGTCGCCATTAGTTGGAGCTGACTCAGTGGCAACTAACAACAAATAACTGGTGTGAGGGTAACTACAGGGTTATTGATTAAAAATTTTCCTTTTTTTTCCCGTAAACATATGATCACTGCAGAGGCCCAGACAGGAGACATATACCTACACTGCACCACCAGGGAGCATAAGTGATATATGCTGGTGTCTCTCCTTCCAGCAGCAATAAAACCAATCACCAGAGTTATGGAAGGGACTCTGACGACTTCGATCCAACGCTACAAATTTACAGGTATGAGCTGCTGTACATTAATTTTCCCTCTTGACAGTGTGGCCTTTATCATTCCCACTCTTACCAGCCTTGCATCCTCAAAGGTGACTTATGGTCTCCGACGGGCCAATCCAATGCCTTTGTCCTGGTCATCCTTTTCTTTGCTCTGTTTGATGCTATTGAGTACTCCCTTCTTCTCCGTGACAGTGTACAATTTTATTTCTTCTTCAACTCCATAATGAATTCTTCTTCTCCCTCCCCCACACCCCGCCTCCTGCTTTCTGGATCCGTTTTATGCTAGGGAATAACACAAAGATGAAAAAGATATAGTCCCTGGCCATGAGGAGCTGTCAGCTAGAGGAGAAGACAGACATGGAAACAGCTAATAGCAAAATTTCTAAGGATTTACGCCCAGAGAACTGTGGACGCACGAAGGAGAGAGACTAACTTAACCTGGGAGAAGAAGAAAATGGTCTCCAGAGGGATGAACATGTGATCTGGGTCACTGGGTGAAGCTTCTTCTTTCTATCCTTTTATTCAGTTAGTCTTCTGCCCTTTGCCTGGCTGTCTCTAAACTCTCTCTCTCTCTCAGGCAAATCATTCACTTCACTTCTCCTAGAGGTTCAGTAGTCACCACCATGTAGATGAGTCCAACAGCTGCACTTGCATTTTTTTTCCCTCTTTCCTGAGTTCAAGTCACGTTTCTCCATAAACCTATCAGATATTTCTACTAAATTGGCCCACCATTTCCTCACAGTCAAGGAATCGAAACGTGAATTCATCTCCTTCTCCTTAAAGCCAGTCCCCACAGGGCTCAAAACTTGCAGTCACCCTTGCTTATTTCTTCCCCAAGTGTAGACAACTCTTCATTTACAGCAACCATCATATCTGTTCTTCCAACTGCAGCCACTGCCATCCTTACCATCTCCTGCCTGGACTGTTACACTGGGCTTCCTGCTCTGTCCCCTCCCGCCCAAACCCACTCTGCGTACCAGTGCTCCATCACTCATTCTAAAATGCTTCTTCATCATGGCATTGCTCTGATCAGAAACCTGTAGTGCTTCTCAATCACAGAGGGTAGAGTCCAAATCCCCTTCAACATTATCTGCACATAGTAGGTACCTGTTATGGATTGAATTGTGTCCCCTAAAAAAGTGTGTCAACTTGGCTAGGCCATAATTCCCATTTTTGTGTGGCTGTCCCCCAATTTTTTTGTGATCTGATGTGATTATCCTATGGCTATAAATCCTAACCTCTAAGATGTTAATAAGGCAGGAGTAGAGGTAGTTATGTTAATGAGGCAGGACTTAATTTACAGGATTAGGTTGTATCTTGAGTCAATCTCTTTTGAGGTATAAAAGAGAGAAAAGAGTAGAGAGGAAAGGGACCTCATGCCACTAAGAAAGAAGTGCCAGGAGCAGAGCACGTCCTTTAGACCTGGGGTTCCTGTGTTGAGAAGCTCCTAGGCCAGGGGAAGATTGATGACAAAGACCTTCCCCCAGAAATGACAGCTGGTGCCCTGAACTTAGACTTCTAGCCTCCTAGACTGTGAGAGAATAAACTTCTGTTTGTTAAAACCAACCATTTGTGGCATTTCTGTTAAAGCAGCGGTAGATAACTAAGACAGTACCCAAAAATTATTTGCAGAAAGAATAAAACCAGTTTGCAAATATCAGAACTGTAGGTTCCAGAAAAAATCAGGTGGCATACTTAAGATATGTCAAAGTGCTTGGTACTTTTTACAAGGGAGGGTGTAGTGTCCTGGGATTGGTAACAATAGCAATGTATTATGACCCCTAGGCCTGAAGAAGTGAATGGAGGGATTGGTTATGGGGAGTGAGAAGAAGAGAATTATGCTGAGAGGGTTATTTTGAGAGGAGCTGTGGTGAGGTCAGCCCAGGATGACCCACAGCGAAGGATCTGGGGACACACAAACCCTGACCCACTCTCCTCCCTCCTGCTGAGCTCCTGCCAGGCTCCCCATTGATGGAACCCAACTAGAAGCTGGAGGGCAAGAGAGCCTTTTGATGTAATCCATATGGTCAGCCTCCTAGGCTGGAGAGCAAAGTGGAGAAGGGTGAGAGTTGATGTGGCACGGGAAAGGGAAGGTATCTGGCAGACAGGACAATGAGCTAGAATACTTGACAAAGCTTCTTTGGCTTCCTATGTGCCACCACCACCATTCCATTCAACCAGGAAGAGTTACCCAGAATGCCCCTTCTGGAGAGGGTGGTCAGACTGTAACTAATTCTGAGCCCCCATCTTCCAAAGTTATACCTTACTGGAGTCTAGAAACTAATGCTCCGATGGATCAGGTTGTGACTACTGGCCCCTGCTTATTTCTGATCTATACAAACCAATTTGAATTGGCTAGAACTTGGAGGCACGATGCATCTCACAGATCATGTTTCATGCCTTCATTTGGCTAATGGAGCAACGGATACTTTTAATTGTCTCACAGCATTAGTTTGCTTTCAAAATAAAATAGGCCTACAGCTAGGAAGACAGATAGTTGGCCCATGGGTTAAGCAGTAAGAATGTTAACACTGAAGTTCAGGGGTGCCTGATGCATTGTCTTACTGGAAACGAACCTTCTTATTAAGAGGGGAAGAACTCTTGCCTATATAGCTCTCTTACAGTCTCAAGTTTTATGATTTTTGCATGTTCTTACTAGAATGTCCTTATTCATTAGAGGGTTTCATTTATTTTTAATTTAACCTTTCCACATTAATAAGTTTCTGCATCTCACAAGTGATTTGATGAACACTGAGGGAGGGCTGTTGTCCCAGGAAAGGGATGGCGAATACTCTATTGCCTCATAAATTAAAAACTTTAAGGGTAATTAAAATATCAACCTTCACGTTGAATTAATTTTTTTTTTTGCATTAGCAATATGAGTTAGAAGCTCAGAGAAAAATATAAAATAAATTCTGATGTTAGAATAAATTAAATATGACAAAATGGAGACAAATGGTCTAAAGCAAACAACAACAATGATAATAATAGCTACCACTTCTTGAGCACTCAGCATGTGTGGGGCACTGTGCTAAGTGTTTTAAATACATCATTTTATTTAATACTCCAACTATCTTGCTATCTTGGTAAAGATAAGTAAACTGAGGCTTAGTGGGACAGATAACTTGTCCAAGATTACACACCTGGTAAATGGTGTCACTGGAGTTAAAAACCAAGCCAACTTTATTCTAAAACCTCCACTCTTAACCACAAAAAAAAAAAAAAAGACACAAAAACCAAACTCGTTGCCATCAAGTAGATTCTTACTCATGACAACCCTATAGGACAGAGTAGAACTGCCACAAAGAGTTTCCAAAGAGCAGCTGGTGGATTTGAACTGCTGACCTTTGGTAAGCAGCTGAGCTGGTAACCACTGTGCCACCAGGGCTCGCACTTAGCCACTATCCAGGCAAAAATGGCAAATATACTGCACGTATGACACTACTCCCTGACCCTGTGCCATGGCAGATGCTGCTCATGGCCTCTTTCCCTCTGGTCCCAGATAGGGTCTCACAATCATTCTCAACTGTACATCTATCTCTCACGAAAACTCCAATCTATTGGAAATGATTAGATCATGATTTGCCATCCCTGTATGCTGCCTCCCTATTGGTGATGTCTGTTAGTGACAAGCTGTGTATCTTTCTGCTACAGCCAGGATAGGAAGCAGATCTCTTTTGGCACTTGCCAGTGATATAGATGTCTGGGCATGTATGTTTTCCTCCTTGGTGAAAAAATTTGTGAAATATAGCATACATATAGAAAAGTGCCAAAAAAAAAAATAAAAAAAGATGTTACAACATATGATTTATCGCAAAATAAACATCCACTCAGGACAAAAAATCGAACATCATCAGCTTCACAGAAGCCCCACTCATAACCCTTCCCAGTTATGCTCCCTCCTACCCAAAGATAACCACTATATTATACTTAAATAACAAGTTAAAAATATAATACACTACATTAATAAAAGGAAAAAGTCATTAAGTCTATCAATAGATACAGAAAAAAAATTGATAAAATTCAACATCCATTCCTTAATCTTTCACAATCCTTTCTGTATCTTCTATTTGTTTGATTCTCTGTGCTTGATTCTCAGTATTTTCCCCTGACCACTCTAAAGTTCAATAATTTCATTTTCAGTTATGCTACTCTTCTTTTAAATCCACTCATTGCATTTTTCATTTTAGTTACTGTACTCCTCATGTGAAAAATTTATATTTTGTTATCTTCCATATCTTCCAGTTGTCTGGAAAATTGTCAATGTTGTCTTTTATCTCTTTGAATACAGTAAATACAGTTATTGTCATCTCTAACTGATAATTACAATATATGGATTCCTTGTGGGTCTGTTTCTACTGTCTATTGTTTCTGCTCCTTTTCATTCATGTTATCTTCTTGTGTGCCTAGTTATTTTTTATTGTGCTTTAGGTGAAAATTTACAGAGCAAATTAGTTTCTCATTCAACAATTTATACGCAAATTGTTTTGTGAAATTGGTTGCAATCCCCGAGATACGTCAACACTCTCCCTTCCCACACTCCAATTCCTTGTTTCCATCCATCCGTTTTTCCTGTCCTTTCCTGTTTTCTCATTATTACTTTTGGGCAGGTGTTGCCCCTTTGGTCTCGTATACATGATTGAACTAAGAAGCATGTTCCTCACGTGTGTTATTGTTTATTTG
Source organism: Dugong dugon (assembly GCA_030035585.1). NCBI lineage: Eukaryota > Metazoa > Chordata > Mammalia > Sirenia > Dugongidae > Dugong > Dugong dugon. Next base: position 115,291,361 of record CM057465.1, on the reverse strand, counting down.
ATAGACCTGTCTAATTTTTGGCTGAAAGGTGAACTTTGGAGTGGCTTCAGTTCTGAGATAAAGGGTTCTTCCAGTCTCTGTCAGATCAGTAAGTCTGATCTTTTTTTTGTGTGTGTGTGTGTGTGTGTGTGAATTTGAATTTTGTTCAAAGTTTTTCTCCCGCTCTGTCCAGGACCCTCTACTGTGATTCCTGTCAGCGTGGTTGGTGGCAGTAGCTGGGTACCATCTAGTTCTTCTGGGCTCAGGCTGGTGGAGGCTGTGGTACTTGTGGTCCATTAGTCCTTTGGACTAATATTTTCCTTGTGTCTTTGGTGTTCTTCATTCTCCTTTGCTCTGTATCTTAGATGGTTGCTCGTAAGCTTTTAAGACCCCAGACACTACTTACCAAAGTTGGATGCAGAACATTTTCTTTATGAACTTTGTTATGCCAGTTGACCTAGATGACCCCGTGCGTGCCTAGTTATTTTGTATGGTGGTTTAGACCTTATTTTTAAGAAACTGTTTTTCAAAATAATTTGAGAACTTTGATGATGTTCTCTTTCTCCAGAGAGGATTTATAATTTGTTTCTGTCAGGCATCTTTTCCATGTTTTGGAAGAGAGAAGACTTAGAATATTTTGTCCAGCTTTTCTAATGGTCCTCAGAAGGACAGTTAATCAAAACGACCTCACCTACTGTTTCTGAAAGCAGAAGTGGCCTGCGCTTCTTAAAGGAGAAACTACCTAAGGATGTCCCCTCATTATAATTTTTCCTACCATCCTCCAATCCCAGAATCAGGGAACAGGGCCTTTGAGTGCATGGGTGTTCTGAAGGGTTGGAAAATCTGTACTAGTCAGATTCTCTTAGTGCCATGCCCTGGACAAAACTTCCTGGAGTGAAGTTTCTAGGACCTGGCTGTATGCAGAGTAACCATACCTGATAATAAGGTATAAATAGGAACTAGTGGTGGTTCAGTTGTAGTCACAGCTGATTCTCACTCCTTTCTTCAGAAATGTATAAAAGGTCTAGTCTCTAGGTAAATTGCATAATGTTTCCATGGTTTTGGTGGCAAATCAGATATATTCACTTATCTGGTTGTATGAGTTACTACCAGAGTTATCTGGTTGGATACATTATCTGATTTGATGAGTTACTAAAATACCCCTTATTAGATCTCTCTCCCTCTTTTCCCAACAAATGTTATTATACCCAGGTAACTCACAGCTTTCTCTTCTCTGACTGTTCCTGAGGCTGAATTGAACAAAAAACCAAAGTTGTTCATTGCTGCCAGTAAGTGACTCTGTATACCCAAGTTAATCTTTCTGTGCAACTCAGACAAAATGTTCTTAGGATTCCAGACTTATTTACTCATTCTGGCTCAAATCACTAACGTACCAACAGGGACACTGGCACTAATTGAACTTTTTTTTTTTTTATTGTAGTTTAGGTGAAGGTTTACAGAACAAATAGTTTCTCATTAAACAATCGGTACACATATTGTGTTATGACATTGGTTAACAACCCTATGACATGTCAACACTCTCCCTTCTCGACCTTGGAGGACCTTTTTTTTTTTGGTGAAAATATACATAGCCAAAGATACACCATTTCAAAAATTTCTACATGCACAATTCAGTGACATCGATCACATTCTTCCAGTTGTGCTGCTATTCTCACTTTAGATGAAGGTTTACAGAACAAAATAGTTTCTCATTAAACAGTTAGTATACATGTTGCCCTATGAGAATGGTTAACAACCCCACTACATGTCAATACTGTGCTTACTCAACCTTGGGTTCCCTATCACCAGCTTTCCTGTCCCATTCTGCCTTCTAGTCCTTGTTCCTGGACTGCTGTGCCTCATTAGTCCCATTTTGTTATACGGGGCTGTCCAATCCCCGGCTCAATGGTGAACCTCAGAAGTGACTTTCGTCACTGAGCTACAAGGGAGTCTGGGGGCCATACTCTCAGGGTTTCTCCAGTCTCTTTCAGGCCAGTAAATCTGGTCTTTTTTGTGTGTGTTAGAATTTTGTTCCACATCCTTCTCCAGCTCTGTTCAGGACCCTCTGTTGTGATCCCAGTCAGAGCAGTTAGTGGTGGTAGCCAGGCACCATCTAGCTGTACTGGACTCAGTCTGGTGGAGGCTTTGGCAGCTGTGGTCCATTAGTCCTTTGGACTAATCTTTTCCTAGTATCTTGTTGTCTTCATTCTCCCTTGCTACCAAAGGGGTGAGACCAGTGGAGTATCTTAGATGGCTGCTCACAGACTTTTAAGACCCCAAACGCTACTCACCAAGGTAGAATGTAGAACATTGTCTTTACAAACTGCGTTATGCCAATTGAGCTAGATGTTCCCCGAGACCATGCTCCCCACAGCCCTCTGCCCAGCAATTCAGTCCCTCAGGGAGTTTGGAAGTGTCTATGGAGCTTCTATGACCTTTCCTTGTACAAGTTGTGCTGGCTTCCCCAGTATTGTGTACTGTCTCACCCTTCACCAAAGATACCACTTACCTATTGTCTATTCAGTATTCCTCCTACCCCTCCCATCCCTTGTAACCAACGAAGATTGTTACTTTTTGTGTGTAAACTTTTTCATGAGTTTTTACAATAGCGGTCTCATACAATATTTGTCCTTTTGTGATTGACTTATTTCACTCAGCATAATGTCCTCCAGTTTTATCCATGAGAAGTTTCACAGATTCATCATTGTTCTTTATCATTGCATAGTACTCCATTGTGTGTATGTACCATAGTTTGTTTATCCATTCATCTGTCGATGGGCGTCTAGGTTGTTTCCATCTTTTTGCTATTGTGAACAATGCTGTCATGAACATGGGTGTGCATATGTCTATTCGTGTGATGGCTCTTATTTCTCTAGGATATATTCCTAGTAGTGGGATTTCTGGATCATATGGTATTTCTATTTCTAGCTTTCTGAGGAAGTGCCATATCATTTTCCAAAATGGTTGTATCATTTTGCATTCCCACCAGCAGTACATAAGAGTTCTGATCTCCCCACAGTCTCTCCAACATTTGTTATTTCCAGTGTTTTTGATTCGTGCCAGTAATGTCGGGGTGAGATGGTATCTCATTGTGGTTTTAATTTGCATTTCTCTAATAGCTAGTGATTGCGAGCATTTCCTCATGGGTCTGTTGGCCGCTTGAATGTCTTCTTTGGTGAAGTGTCTGTTCATTTCCTTTGCCCATTTTTTTAATAGGATTATTTGTCTTTTTGTTGTAGAGGTGTTGGATTTTCTTGTAGATTATGGAGATTAGACCTTTGTCTGACTTGTACTGTCCAAAAAATTTTTCCCAGTCTCTAGGTTCTCTTTTTACTCTTTTGGTGAAGTCTTTTGAAGAGTATAGGTGTTTGATTTTCAGAAGATCCCGGTTATCTAGCTTATCTTCTGGGGTTTGTGTGCTGATGGTTATGGTCTGTATTCTGTTAATGCCGTGTATTAGGGCCGATAGGATTGGCCCTATTTTTTCTTCTATGAACTTTATAGTTTTTGGTTTTATATTTAGGTCTTTGATCAATTTTGAATTAGTTTTTGTATATGGTGTGAGGTATGGGTCCCGTTTCATTTTTTTGCAGATGGATATCCAGTTTTGCCAGCACCATTTGTTCAAAAGACTGTCTTTTCCCCATTTGATGGACTTTGGGCCCTTGTCAAAGATCAGGTGACCGTAGGTGGATGGATTTACATCTGGGTTCTCGATTCTGTTCCATTGGTCAATGTATCTGTCATTGTACCAGTACCAGGCTGTTTTGACTACCATAGCTGTATAGTAGGTTCTGAGGTCAGGTAGTATGAGTCCTCCTACTTTATTCTTCTTCTTCAGTAGTGCTTTACTTATTTGGGGCTTCTTCCCTTTCCATATAAAGTTAATGATTAGTTTTTCCATCTCTTTGAAGAATGTTGTTGGTATTTGGATGGTGATTGTATTGTTATTTGTAAATTGTCTTGGGTAGAATTGTCATTTTGACAATGTTGAGTCTATGTATCCATGAGCATGGTATGTTTTTCCATTTATTTAGATCCCTTAGGGTTTCTTGCAGTAGTGTTTTGTAGTTTTCTTTGTATAGGTCTTTTCCATCCCTGGTTAGATTTATTCCTAAGTATTTTATTTTTTTAGGGGCTATCATAAATGGTATTTTTTTCCTGATTTCCTTTTCATCATTCTCTTTATTGGTGTATAGGAATCCAACTGATTTTTGTATGTTTATCTTGTATCCTGCTACTCTGCTGAATCTTTCTATTAGTTCCAGTAGATTTCTCATGGAGTCTTTAGGGTTTTCTATGTATAGTAGCATCCACAAACAGGGACAATTTAACTTCTTCATTACCAATTTGGATGCCCTTTATTTCTTTTTCTTGCCTTATTGCTCTAGCTAGAACTTCCAGCACAATGTTAAATAGGAGTGGTGATAAAGGTCATCGTTGTCTTGTTTCCATTCTTAAGGGGAATAACTGAACTTTTATGGAGGGAAAAAACTCTAAACATTATTCTTGTATATTCTTTTGAAATTTTTGGATTTATTAGAAAAAATACTATGCTATTTCCTCTTCTGTCCTAAATAGTTGTGTAACTTTGGCAAGCCATGTATGTCACCTTTTCGGGTCAAGGTTTTAACATCTTTAAAATGAAGACTTTGGATGAGAAATTTGATGTTATTATTTTCCAAATATCTTAAGAGTCTAGTGTCTTTCTCTACTCCCACTATTACTGTGACTTATACACAATAAGTCCTCAATAAATGAGTTATGAATGATTCAATAAATAACATATTTAGGGAATATCTTTCACTATATTTCTGGTAACCTATTAGTCATGGAAACCCCGGTGGTGTAGTGGTTAAGAGCTACAGCTGCTAACCAAAAGCAGTAGTTTGAATCTACCAGGTGCTCCTTGGAAACCCTATGGGGTAGTTCTATTCTGTCCTATAGGGTCACTATAAGTTGGAATCGATGCAATAGCAATGGGTTTGGTTGTTTTAGTTTTATTAGTCATTTATTTTGTGATTTAAAAATTAAATATATGTTCTCTTCTTAAAACATAGTTTAGTTTAATTAGTAAAAAATGTCTGCCTGAGCATTACGCTCTTTTTTAAGAACTATCTATATGAGATCAAATTGACAACAGCAACTCAAAAGGTTAGATAAGAACCTTAGGGAGCAGCATGTTTATGTTAATGGGGGAGGAACAACTCAGAGAAGGAGGGTGAGAATGGTTGCACAACTCAAAGAATGTAATCAGTGTCACTGAATTGTTCACACAGAAACTGTTGAACTGGTGTATGTTTTGCTGTGTATATTCTCAACAACAACAACAAAATAAATACAAATTAAAAAAAAATTAAGTATACTCCCACCTCCAGCCATTTTAGAGTAACTGGTACCAGACCAGTCCTTTCACCATAAACATCTAAAAAACAGACAAAAATATAAGAGGCAACTGTTTCCAGAAAGTGGACATCAAGCAGCACAGGGCTGTAAGTCTTTAGAGAATCGAAACTCATGGGTGAACACCATAATTGTCCTGGTTCCACGACTGGGAATAATTTCCTGACTTCAGCACAAAGCTAAAGCCCAGTCAGACTACTGCAGCCCAGCTGAGCTGAGATGGCAGAGATCAGATCAGAATGTGGGAAGTTGAAGTTGCTGGGGTGGGATATTAGAGAGGAGGCAGGCTGGTAGATAAGGGACCTCAGAAATTTGTGTAGGGGGTCCTCTGTGAGTCTGTGGTGCAGGGCTGGTTTGTACATGTGCAGGGTGAAACTACTGAGGCTTATCAGGTAGCAGTTGCTATGATGTTGAGGGCAGAAAAGAGATACTATAGGTTAAAAAGTGCTGGGGAAAGAGTTGTGTCAGGAGGTTGGAGTTCTGGCCCTGCCATACTGGAGAGACCTAATTAACATCTCATTAACACACTGGGCAACAATCTAAGACACCAGAAAGGCCACCTTAGGAATAAGACCTACTCTAGACCAAACCTGACAAAGCCTAAAACCAAGCTCTGATAAGATCTGAAGGAGAGATTGAGTTTGGAGGTTCAGGGATTTGGGCTTTCAATCGATCTGTATCAACAAGCAAGAAACTAAGCCTACACAAGTTTAAGATGCTCATCCAGTAATGAAACTACCTGGTAAAGAATAAACACTCTTAGGAAGATGCTAGAATTCAGAGTCTCTATATTATCTATGATTCCAGTATTTAGCATTTGGCTACTAACCACAAGGTTGGCAGTTTGAACCCATCAGCCACTCTATGGGAGAAAGATGTGGTAATCTGCTTCTGAAAAGATTATAGCCTTGGAAATCCTATGAGGCACTTCTACTCTGTCCTATAGGGTTGCTATAAGCCAGAATTGACTCAACGGCAATGGGCTGGATTTTGGTTTGGTATATATAACATCTGTTATTTATAAGCACATATAAACATATATTTAAAGAATTAAAAAGGTGTATGATCTTAAAGGAGTCCTTTGGAGGTGCAAATGGTTAGGCACTTGATTACTAACTGAAAAACTGGTAGTTTGAATCCACCCAGGGGCTTCTCAGAAGAAATGCCTGATGATCTGCCTCCAAAAGGTTACAGCCTCGAAAACCCTATAGAGCACAGTTCTACTCTGCTATACACGGGGTCGCCATGAGTCAGAATCAACTTGACAGCAACTGGTTTGGTTTTTTTGTTTTTTTGTTTTTTTTTGGTTTATAGTCTTCAAGAGAAAACAGAGAATCCCCACAGAGAAATGGAAACTATAAAATGGAACCAAATGAAAATTCTATAATTGAAAATTAACTTAAATGAAAAATTCACTGAATAGCCTTAATGCAGATGGAGATGGCAAAAGAAAGTCAGTAAACTGGAAATTATCCCATCTGTGGAACACAGAGGAAAAAAAAAAAAAGAAGAAGAAAACTGAACAAAGCTGCAGGGACCAATGAGACAATATAAAATAGCCAAACATATATGCAATTAGAGAAGAAGAGTGAGATTGGGGCAGAAAACATATTTGAAGAAATAATGGTCAAAAACTCCCCAAATTTGGAAAAACTAGTTTATGAATAAATCTGAGAAGCTTAGCAAACTCCAAGCAGGATAAATATAACAAAAACTACAACGGGGTCCATCATAGTCAAATTGCTAAAAACAAAGATAGGGAAAATCTTGAAAGTAGTCAGGGGAAAAAAAAACATTAAAGGGAATTATGATAAGAATATCAATGACTTCTCATCAGAGACAGTGGAAGCCAGGAGAAAATGGAACAACATCTTTAACATTCTGAAAGAAAAACAAAAATCTCTGTCAACCCAGAATTCTACATTTAAGAAAAATATTCCTCAAAAAGAGAATGGGATAGAGACATTTTCAAAGAAATGAAAGTCAAGAGAATTCATCATCAGCTGACCTGCATTATAGATAATGTTCAGGGATGTCCTTCAGAGTAGGGGGAAATGATACTGAAGGAGACTTGGATCTACTGAAAGGCATGCAGAGCACCGAAAGGAGAAATAAGTAGGTGAATATAAAAGGCTATGCTTTCTTTTTTCTCAAAATTGACTTAAAAGGCAACTGGCTATTTAAAGCAAAAATAATAACACTATAGTGTGGGGTTTATAATGTATGTGTAAGTAAAAGGATATGGCAACAATCACACAGGACAGAGTCAAGAGAATGATTATATTTGTGACTGCATACCAAAAATGTGTGAATTTTATTAAATATAAATTATATCAAGTTGATTTAAAAAAAAATCAAGTGCAGAAAGTATCCGTTCTCTGATCAGTCCAATTTGGAGCCTGAGGTAGGTAGATATGGTATTGGACCCATAGTAATACTAAAAGGTAACATTTGCTGAATGTTTGCTATATGTTGGGTACAATTCTAAATGCTTTATAGGCATTTACTCGCATAATCCTCACGACAACTCCATGAAGTAGGTGCAATTTTAGCCCTCATTTTATAGATCAGGAAACTGAGGCACAGGGTGGTTAAGTGACTACCTAAAGTTCCAGAGCTAATAAATGGTGGCTCTGGGAATTTGAACCTAGGTAGTGGGACTCCACTGCCTATGTCCTTACCCACTAACTGTCATGAATCAGCATGAGGGACTGGACCAAGGATAACAGGTACATGCGGCTCACATTCTGCATATTGATCACTTCATGGGACACTGATCTCCACTGTATCTTCATTTTATTCTCCCCTCACTTTTCTTTCCAGCATTGATAAAGCACGGGTCACTTGTAAGCCTAAGTGGCCTTTATTATTGCCATTATTTTAGATTATAGTTATAGTCACCTTGCTGTTGGCTGTTATTATTTCCATGTTTGGAGATCTCCAGGAAAGGGACAGACACAAAAGAGAATTAATCATGGAGCTTCCTGAGTTTAAGAAGCTCACCCTTCTTTCGTGGTGGCTGTACTACCTGCCACGGTGCTGGGCACAGGGTCAGTGCTTAATAAACATCTGTTTACTCATTATATGACTTGTTCTCCTACCTCTGGACTGCCCGATTGCCATTGCATTGAAGGTCAGAGAGAAATGAAGGGATTTTCCAAAGGTCACACCCCATCGATGACAAGCCCAGGTCTAGAACCGATGATTAAAAAAGAAATTCTCAGGTCACTGCTAGTCTCTATCACTGAAGCACAGAATGATAGTGCTCAAAGGAACTTTAGAGCTAATACAATTTAACCCTCTCATTTCACAGATGAGGAAACTGAGGGTCAGAGGTTAAAGGACAAGGTCACATAGCTAGCCAAACACAGACTCCCGGTCTTCTGACCAGCAGGCCTAGAAGTACCTCCCACTTTATCACTAGTCCCTGATGTGGCAATAATACCATCTTTCTCATTAGCACAAAACAGAATGCTTAATCACTACACCACCAGGGCTCCAAACATAATAGAAACGTACATAAACCAACACCTGAACTATCATCTTCCCTCAGTCTCTAAAGCCAGTTGGGCCAGCCAGCAGCACAAAGTGATTCCACTCTGTTAGGGAAAGCTGTGCTCGCCTCCAAACAACAGAGACCAAAGTCCTGAAGGGAGTTATTCTCTGCCTGGAAAACAGTCTGAACCCATCCCTGTTCATTACTCTGGGAGAAGCACTTGGGTCTGTACTTGCCTATCGATAAATTAAGGATAATGTCCCTGCCTTCCTGGACCACTGGGCCGATTAATCAGCCAATAAAACTCTTTGAGTCTGAAAGCGTCGTACTGATGCCGAATATTGCTTTTAGATAGTGGTAACCCTAATATTTATCACCACCTACAATTTGTTCTCAAATCAAAAGGGGACGTTTTCATCACTGGGGAAATGTCTGTGCACTTTAGTAAATATAGGAAGTTATTGTGTGATTGGACACATTCTTTATCATTATTATTTTTTAAGCTGCTGTATCTTGAACACCAAATAATAGAGGTTTTCCCAGTTTGGTCACATACTGCTATTGACATTCAATAACCTCTCAGTAAAACTCCACAACAGCAGAGACTGGAACTTTTGAAACATCCTCATTGCTTAAATTAACTTACTCTGCTGCATTTGGGTCATCTTTCTTTTCTTACTACCTGGTGCTGTGGCCCATCAGGATTCATGAATTCTCTCTTCAAGAGGTAGATGTGAAGAGCCTTTGTTGCCAGGAAAGGAGCCCCGGTGGCACAGTGGTTAAAGCAATCAACTGCTAACCAAAAGGTCAGTGGTTCGAAACCACCAGTGGCTCTGAGGGAGAAAGATGTGGCAGTCTGCTTCCATAGAGATTTACAGCCTTGGAAACTCCATGGGGTCGCTATGAGTCGGCATCCACTCTACAGTAGTGGGGTTTTGTTTGTTTGGTTGGTTGGTTGCCAGGAACTCAGGGGGTTTACAGGCAAAATCTCCTTCCTATTCATGGTACACCTCACTTTGTAGACGGAGAAACGCAGGCCCTCTGTGGTAGAAGAGCAAGAGTCACCCTAGGCAATGTGGCCAAGGAGAGCATCAATTCACAGCTTCTGCAAAAACATGAAAGGTGTTGGGAGGTTGGGGCAGGGGTGTGGGGGCCCCTATTCTAAATTCTGCTCTGTTTCTGATAGGCAGGACACACCAACATCAGGGAGTTGACTTCAGACTCCTCGCGGCAAAGCAGGTCAGCTGAGATCGGTGGATCGGCTTTTCCTCAAGGGAAGCCAACCTGTTTGGAAATGTTAAGAGGTCATGCTGTTTATAGTTGTCCTCGAGAGGGCTCTGCTCTGCCTTAGCGAACAAGCCCACGGGCTGCCTCGGGTGAGAGGGTGGGAAGGAGGCTGAGGTTCCCTTGTGCTTGCTTCCCTCATGGGGTGGCTGGGAGGATCCAGTGAACTAATGTGTGTGTGTGAAGGAGCTCTGACAGCTTCAGAAAACTATACCAAAAGAAAGGGTGCCATCATGATTGCCACCAGTGTCTTCCTTTTGGATGGGGTAGGAAGCAAGAATCCTGCCTGCCTGCCACCAGGGAGCAGTTTGACCTTGAGAAAGCCATTTAACTTGTCTGACTACAGTGTTCCTACCTGAGAATGGGAAATTCCATTCGACTAGATAGCTAAAGTCCCTTCCCACTCAGGCTTTCTGATTCAGAGACAATACAATGAGACGTATGTACGAGACAATGGTTTTATTACTTTTTGTTTCAGTGAAGGAGTCTGGTGGAATAAACGGTTAACGTGTTTAGCTGCTAACCTAAAGGTTGGAGGTTGGAGTCTACCCAGAGGTGCCTCAGAAGAAAGGCCTGGTGATCTACTTCTGAAAAATCAGCCATTGAAAACCCTGAGGAGCACTGTTCTACTCTGACACACATGGGATCCTCATGAATCAGTGTTGACTCGGTGGCAACTGGTTTGGTTTGGTTTGGGTTTAGTGAAAGAAGCAGCAGAAAAGGGGGCCTAGAAGGTGTTGCAGAAAGGATTTCTGAATGGAGTAGGAAGTGGGACCAGGTGGCCTTTGGTCCTGTAGGGAAAGTGAGGGACAGACTTACAAATGGCCCTCTCCACACGCCCTGACCTTGTAAGTGGCCTTGTGAGTAGTTCCTTCATTTTGGTTTAAGGCCCTAGGACATGTAAGGCTCCTTGAGGACAAAAGCAAGGAAAAGGCAAGAGGAAGCAAAATAGAAAGTGAGGGAGAAGGAGGTCAAGTCCAATGAAATGAAAGGGGAGAAAGAGCAGAAGGTAGGGAGGCAAGAAGGAACGCAAAGGGTAGAGGACATTGGTTGGTGCAGAGGTCGAGAACTTGAGAGGAGGAAGGAGACATAGAAGCCATCAGTCCAGGCCCTTCATGCTACAGATACGGAACAGATGTCCAAGGTCACTGAGCTAGTTAGTGGAAGGTAGGGCTAGAGTCTGGTCTTCTGACCACTCCAGGCTTGTGCTCCATCCATTGTGCCCTAATGGTGGCACTTTACATAGTCGAATTACATTAACCAGGATTGAAGCGACGTTCTGGGAAGAAAAAGCAGTGGAAAAAGCTGGGGGTAGGTAGTGAAGCAATGTGGGCTGAGCTTCTGACCTGGCTTGGGGATCCTCTGTGGGATTCAGTTTTCAAAATATGCTAATTTCAGCGGCTGAGTTACCTGATGTTCAAGTATCAGCTCTAGACAGGCCTTCCCTCATCAAATCTGGAATGAGGAGGTGTCCTTAAAGACAAGTAAGGGCAATGAGATGTTTGCCAGGACCATCTCTGGTGCCAAGCCCTCCTCCTCTGTAGCACAGTGCAGGCATCCCCCTGGGCCATAAAATACTTTCCCAGGAGCAAAAGGGTGATTGAAAATCCACTGTGGCTCAATTTCCCGAGGAACAAATTTCAGGCGGGTTGGCATGACTGCTTTTGAACCATCGAAGTGTGAAAAAACTCAGGAAAGTTGTTTTTAGTAGCTCTAATATGCCCCTAAAGGGTCTGAGTAACAGGCAGTATTTGCTAACCAGCGGGGCCAATTTCACAGTTACTAATTCCCATGAGAGGAGAACCCATTCTGGGAGAAAAACTGCACCGGCAGGATGAGTGTGGTTCATCTGGATATTTGGACTCTCAGATGAGCTTTTAACTTTTGCAGCAGGAAGTTTAAAGGTGAGGATCTATTCTACCAACACAACAAAGGAAGAGTGTTTCATATCCTGCAATGTAAGATTATTTGGAGGTGTGCTCAGGAGAGAGTAGAACACCCCAGACTTGGCCTCTGGAATGGAGGTTGTGCAGGGTGGGAGAGAGAAGTGGTCTGCCTCTGACTCCCACTCTGCCACCAGCTAGCTGTGTGTCCAGGGTAAGCTAATGAACCTTCTTGGAAATCAATAGCCATCACGAGTTCTGACACTCCTCAGTAGATTTCTATGAAATTTAGCTGTCTCTCTGCAGGGCAGTGTTTTCCATGTTTCTAATGGAGAGGAAGAACCCTGGTGGCGTAGTGGTTAAGAGCTCAGCTGCGAACCAAAACGTCAGCAGTTTGAATCCACTATCTGCTCCTTGGAAACCCTATGGGGCAGTTCTACTCTGCCCTATAAGGTCGCTATGAGTTGGAATGGACTCGATGACAACGGGTTTGGTTTGGTTTTAGGAGAGGTAACAGCAGTGGCTGCATCAATAACTGCCTATTGGCGTGGCATCCAGGACCCACCACAGTCTGTACGCTGTTGACTTTTCTCACTTGGCTCTCACTACTTCCTCCTCTGTAGTCAAACAAGCCCACTCATAGACCTATGTGCTGGCCTGGGCTAGCCTGAGTCGGTGATTCCAACAAATGATTTTTTTTTCACCCCAAATGTCCTTCTATCTCCATCCATGTCTCTTCATAAACCTCCAGGCTTATCTCAAATTCTTTCTCCTCCATAAAACGTTTCCAGACTGCCACAGTCCTGGTAAGCGTGTCTCCTTGAATCCAAGTCATACATCATACATACCTCTCTGGTATTTTTTGGTCTCAGATTGCTATTTAACTCTTGACTATTCTTTTAAAGTATATCTGTTTTGTCTTGATAGTGATCTTGTCATATATTTCTATTATACATGCCTAATCACTCAACTTGGCGTGACATGACATAACATAACATAACGTCTAACACTGAGCACTTACATAAGCAAGGCATTGTTTCAATGCTTTGTGTGGATGAACTCATTTAGTTTTTCCAACAACAAGTAAAATAGGTTCTATTATTAGTCCCATTTTACAGACGAGCAAACTAAGGCACAGAGAGACTTAGTAACTTCCCTAAAGTCACAGAGTGAGTAAATGGCAGAAGCCAGGCAGTCTGATAGAAGAGCTCATGCTCAAAACCACTATGCTGTAAGTCTCTCCCAGTGTCTTCTATATGGAACCCACTCAACAGATATTTGTTCACTGATTGGTGCTGATTTGTTTAAAAAAAAAAAAAAAAAGTTCTAACCTGAGCAAGGAAAAATAAGAAGAAGGAGTTTGACCCTTTCCGTACATGGTCCTCACTGCTCCTTCTCACCTCTCATTTAGGAAGCAAACTCTTGTGTAATGACATGCTGTTTTCTAGTTCATGTGCTCCCAGAAATAACACTTTTAACTGACAAAAGGGGAGTCCTGAAAGACTAATCTTATAAACATTCATATCATAGGGGGGGAAGAAAAGTCCCACCAAAAAGCTTTAAAGCATTCAAGTATTTTGACAGATGGAGAGAGTATCCTATTTATCTCTGCGTCCCCAGGGCCTAGCTTAGTGCTTGGCTCACTTCTGTAAAATGGGACTAATAATAGAACCTATTTCGTATGTTGTTGGAAAAGTGCTCAATAAATGCTCATAGTAAATGGATGGCATTCTTCAAGGCTGGTGCTTGTCTTGCATGCTGGCAACTGTGCAACTTCCACTGTGATCAGATCAAGACTGGACTGCTCCAAGCTTTTGCTATAAAACACCCCACATGTTCAAAAGGCACTTTCTCACCTCCACCTGTCTTTCTCTTTATTCATTCCACTCCTGAAAGTTCTTCTCCAGGAGGGCATATGGAACTGTATAGAAAGGAGGAAATGACCCCTCGGTTACTGCTCCACAAACAAATGTACTCCTTTTATATATATTGTAAATATTTAGTCTCAACTCTCCATATTTATTGTTCACATGTATTGTATAATGTTTATTGTTCCATATGGCTTATCCTTTGGTACAATATGCAAGCTTCACAGCACTTCTGTTGTAGGAGAGTAGATGCTTCACAAGCAGTGGGTACTGATTTCTTTTATTGTGCAAGAGTCTCCATGAAGCAAAATGACCAAATTTTTCAATTACACAGAATTTCAGAGAGTCAATATGATTTTTATATCCACAGTGTATTAGGCTGTGCTCTCTACAGAAGCAAAACCAGTGAAGTGTCTATGTATATTTGTACACAGAGAGAGATTTATAGCAAGGAAATGGCTCACGTGGTTGTAGAGGCTGGAAAGTCCCAAGTCCATGCGTCAGGCTGGAGGCTTCTCCTGACTCACATAGGTGCAGAAGCTGGCGAACCCAAGATCAGAAGGTCAGACAACTAAAGCCTCTGGCTCACAGGTTGCAGAGGCCAACAAATCCCAAGATTGGTAGGGAAGCTAGCAGGCTGCTGGCTTGCCTACGGTGGAGGCTGACGAATCCAAAGATCACCAGATAAGCTGCTAGCTCAAGTTCTGAGAACTGGAGGTCAGATGAACAGGAACCAGCTGCAAGATTCAGAGCCAGCAAAAGCCTGCGAGCCTTGCCAGAAAGTCCACCTATATTGGATGCAGGTTACATCCCCAAGGAAACTCCCTTTCAACTGATTGGCTACTCACGGCAGATCCCGTCATGGAGGTGATCACATTATATCAGATCTCATCATGGAGTGATTATATCATTATACAACTGCCAAACTACATCATAACTGCCAATCCAGTGAGAATCATGGCCCAGCCAAAGTTGCCATGGAACCTTAATGATCACACTTACTGTGAACATCTCCAAGGCCACAGTCATTCTTCTTCCTTCCTTTTCATAATTCCTTGGAAAGCCCTCTTTGTTTGTCTTTCAAGAGCCATCCCAAATGCCACGTCCTCCAAGAAGGCTTTCCTGATTCTTTATCCCCACTCTCCAAAGTATGAAGTCCCCAAAGAATATTTGCCATGAAACTCATCACATCTTATCTAAGCTTATTTTTTGGCTCTATCCAATTTTTATTCTATACCATAGTTTGTATGAATATTCTTTCCCTTCTACTATGCTTCAAGCTCTTAGCTTGAAACACACTTAGCTTCTGACTCATCTCCATGTCTGCTACAATGGCTAGCAAAGTTTCTTACATAAAGTAGGTACTCAGTACATTTTGTTGAACAAATTAATCAATGACTCATGGACTTGTACTCTCGCAATCATCTCTCTCCCTCCATAATCTGTGAATATAAGACTCCAATGGCATTTAATAAACACACAGGCATTTAAAAGACAACAGCAACTTCTTGGGCCCCTAACACTCTTGGCTTAGAGTTACCAATCTCAAAAACTAGCCAGTTTAACCTATTTTTTATAAGAAATAACATACTACATACACATCACAGAGTAGTCATGAGGATCAAATAAGATAGAAGTGAAAACACTTTGGAAACACTAAAGAAGGCCATATAAATGAAAGGTCTTTTGGTATTAAACATCATTTTGGTGAGCTGCTTAGTTCTCAGGAACTGCCACTCAGCCGTGAAGGGATAGATCTGTGTAATGATATCCATTCATTCCACAAGTATTTATCTGGCATTGTTGTAGGTGCTGAGGATACAGCGATGAACAAAACAAATAAAACTCTTACCTTCAGGGGATTACATTCTATTGAGGTGAGGTGTAATGAACAAATGAACAAGTAAATATATAGCAAGGCAGATAGTGAAAAGTGGTACAGGGAAAACGAAGCAGGGAAGGAGCCAGGGAGCATAAGGATGGCTGAAATAGCATGCTGAGGGAAGGTCTCTGTGATAAGATAACATTTCAGCAGACTGAAGGTGAGCAGGCAAGCCATGTAGATAGCTGGGTAAGGAATATCCCAGTGCAAAAGGCCCTACAATGAAAGTGAGCTTGGAATGTTGGAGGACTAGCTGGGAGGCCATGGAGCCTGGTGAGGAGGGAGAGAGGGCAGGGTAGAAGAAGAAGAGGTCAGAGCAGAGACAGTGGGATCATGAGGGCCTTGTAGGACTTTGGTTCTCACTTTAAGTGACCTGTGGAAGCTTTGGAGGGTTCTAAGCAGGGCAGTGACAGGATCTCATGATACCCTTTTCCAAAATACAGATAGAGACAAGACACTGTCTTTAGTTTCTTCTACAGTGAACCCTAGCTACTCTACCTAATCTAATTCTCCCTTCTAATGCACTGAAGCATGAGTGGCTCTCAACCATTTGCATTTATGATTAAGAATCTCTGTACTACAGTAATTACTGTAACTATTTCTTATAATAATCTCCTCAATCTTGTACTATTTGTTCATAATTATTTGCCTATACTTTTCTGTAGGTATAGTATAATTCTACGCCCCATCATTTTTGAGTTTAGCCATGTGATTTGCTCTTGCCAATGGAATATGAGCAGATGTGATATAAGACACATTTAAGCATGAACTTTACATTTGTGTGGTTTAGCTATATGCTACCAAGAATGATGTCCTATATGCTCCCTTTCTGAGCTTTGCCCTCTACCAGAGAACAACATGGCCCACATGGTGGCTGCTCCTTCAACCTGGGCTCTGGAATGAGATGGAACACAGATGTGGTCAAACTCAAAGCTCACCCAAGCCCAGCAGAGCTGCAGCTGACATGCCATTCTTATGTAATCTGATTCGGGTATAAATGTTTGTGGTTGTAAGTCACTGAGAGTTTGGGGTTGTTTGTTCCTGCAGCAAAAGCCAATTAATATATACTTCTATTAGACTGTTAAATTCCTCAAGTGAAAGGACTACATTTATTCTTTATGATATGCCCTAACACTCAGCACAATGCTGTGAAAACTGGGCAATGATTCATTCTGTTAAACATAGGGTCGCCATGAGTCAAAGCAGTCTTGACAGCAACAAACAACAAACAACAATAAGTTTATACAGAGTGGGGTAAGATTTATCATGCCCATTGACTGAAGTCTTTAATATATTCATACTTCCTATCACTGACACATTAAGCTCGTTAAAGTCATGTTCAAAGTCCCTCTCTGGTGCAGCATAGTTCTTAAAGACAGTGTTCTACATCCTACTTTGGTGAGTAGTATCTGGGATCTTAAAAGCTTGCAAGCAGCTAGCTAAGATAAAACTATCAATCCCTTCTAGTTTGCAGCAAAGAAGAGGGAAAAAACTAAAGACCCAAGAGAGCAATTAGTCCAAAGGACTAATGGACCACAGGAATCACAGCCCACAAGACCTCAAGACCAGAAGAACTAGATGGTGCCTAGCTACCACTACCGACCGCTCTGAGCTCTGACTGGTATTACAACAGAGGGTCCTGGACAGAAGGGGAGAGAAATGTAGAACAAATGGTCAAATTCACAAAAAGACCATACTTATTGGTCTGACAGAGACTGTTGGAACCCCCAAGACTATGGCCCCCAGACACCCTTCTAACTTAGACTTGAAGCCACTCCCAAAGTTCACCTTTCAGCCAAAGATTAGGCAAGCCTATAAGACAAACAATAACACGTGAGGAACGTGCTTCTTAGATCAATCAAGTGTACGAGATCAAATGGGCAACACCTGCCCAGGAACAAAGATGAGAGGAGGGAGGGGACAGGAAAACTGGATGAATGGACATAGTGAACCCAGGGTAAAAGGGAAAGGGGGAGAGCGCCGACACAATGCAGGATTGCAGCCAGTGCCATGAAACAATTTGTGTCTAAGTTTTTGAATGAGAAACTAATTTGTTCTGTAAACTTTCACCTAATCACAATTTAAAAAAATGAAGTCCCTCTCACCCTCCTTTCCAACTGACTGATTTTGGTCTTTTGAAACGTGGCTGGGTGGTAAAGAAAACTCAGATAATTTATACCTCACAAAAGGAGAATTGGGCCTTGGCCATCACATATATGGTTTCTATCCCTGTTGTTGTGTGCCGTTGAGTCAATTCCAACTATAGCAACCCTATATGACAGAGTAGAACTGCTCCATCCAAAAAAACCCAAACCTGTTACTGTCGAGTCAATTCTGACTCATAGTTACCCTATAGAACAGGGTAGAAACTGCCTTATAGGGTTTACAAGGCTGTAAAATTTTGCTGATGATCATTTAAAAGCAGTTGCAGCAATACCCCAATAGGTAACTGCCAGAAATTCAAGCCAGATTCAGAAGAGGATGTGGAACAACGGATATTACTGCTGATGTCAGATAGATCATGGTAAGATATTTACCTGTGTTTTATTGGCTATCCAAAGGCATTTGACTGTGTGGATCATAAAAACTGTGGATAACATTGAGAAGAATGGGAATTCCAGAACACTTAAGTGTGCTCATGAAGAACCTGTCCTTAGACCAAGAGGCAGTCATTGAACAGAACAAGAGGATACTGTGTGGTTTAAAAACAGGAAAGGTGTGCGTCAGGGTTGTATCCTTTCACCATACTTATTCAATCTGTATGCTGAGCAAATAATCTGAGAAGTTGGACTATATAAAGAAGACTGGGACATCAGGATCGGAGGGAGACTCATTAACAACCTGCGTTATGCAGATGACACAACCTTGCTTGCTGAAAGTGAGGAGGACTTGAAGCACTTACTGATGAAGATCAAAGATTACAGCCTTCAGTATGGATTACATCTCAACATAAAGAAAACAAAAATCCTCACAACTAGACCAATTAGCAACATCATGATAAACAGAGAAAATACTGAAGTTGTAAAGGATTTCATTTTATTTGGATCCACAATCAATGCCCATGGAAGCAGCAGTCAAGAGATCAAATGACATATTGTATTGGGCAAATCTGCTGCAAAAGACCTCTCTAAAGTGTTAAAAAACAAAGATGCCATTTTTGAGGAGTAAGGTATGCTTGACCCAAGCTGTGGTGTTTTTAATCGCCTCATATGCATGTGAAAGCTGTCCAATGAGTGTGAATAAGGAAGACTGAAGAGGAATCGATGCCTTTGAATTATGCTATTGGCGAAGAATACTGAATACACTATGGACTGCCAGAAGAATGAACAAATCTGTCTTGGAAGAAGTACAGCCAGAATGTTCCTTAGAAGCGAGGATGGTGAGACTTGTCTCACATACTTTGGACATGTTATCAGGAGGGAGCAGTCCCTGCAGAAGGACATCATGCCTGGTAGAGTAGAGGGTCAGAGAAAAAGAGGAAGACCCTCAACGAGATGGTCTGACACAGTGGCTGCAACAATGGGCTCAAGCATAACAACGATTGTGAGGATGGCACTGGACTAGGCAGTGTTTCATTCTGTTGCTGAGTTGGAACTGACTCGA
The DNA here is from genome assembly GCA_030035585.1 of Dugong dugon. NCBI lineage: Eukaryota > Metazoa > Chordata > Mammalia > Sirenia > Dugongidae > Dugong > Dugong dugon. The sequence continues at coordinate 115,271,963 of CM057465.1, read as the reverse complement.
CGGCACCTAACAACAACAACAACAACAATCTTTACAGAAGCAGACTGCTACATCTTTCTCCCACGGAGCGGCTGGTGGGTTCAAAATGCTGACCTTTTGGTTAGCATGCAAGCACTTTACCACTGCTTCACCAGGGCTCCATCAGAACTGCCTCATGGATGCCCCAAAATAGTTAAGGCCAAGTAGAGAGCGTTTGCTTTAAATGTACTTATGTGGTTTAGCTCTAAGCCTCCTTTCAAGCTTAAGAGAGGTCAAAAGCTTTGCACAGGGGTCCCTACTGCAAAGAAAACAAACTCCTATCCTCATTTATTCAGTAAATCCTCCTACCATGTGCAGAGACTGTTCAAGACATTGTGCAGGGATCAGAGACAATATAAGCCATGGTTCTGCCCTTCAAGAGGCTTATAATATAACTGAAACAAGCAAGAGTTTTATAACCATTTAATTCTTCAAAAAAGGGAGCGTGGTATGGTAAGAGAGAGAGTCGGTCTGAAAGTCAGGAGACCTGGTTCTAGTCCTAGCTCTGGTGCTAGTTAACTAAGTTACTTTAGGAAGATCTTTTCTCTATTCTGTGTCTCAATTTCCATGTGGAAAAAGGAATCAAACAGGCAATGCTAGGCGCCTCACACTGCTATGGTTTTGTGACTCTTAAGTGATATCACTAAGCAGCACAGACGTAACCTGAGTGCCCGGTGTGGGGTATAGGCAGGAAGGGTTGTGTATCCTGAGGACCCCTTTCTTTTCCTATGCCCTGCCCCCATTTCCAAGCTAGTCTGGTTTCAGCCCAGTCAGAAGTATCTATCTCCTATGCTCTGGGTCATGGGCCATCTTAGAGATCCAATGGAGCTAACCTAAGAGTATGAGTCTTCAGCAAAGAAAGTCCTGAATTATTCTCAGATAGCACAGATCGGACAAGGAAGTGGACAGAGGTGTTTTCCAAATGCTGACTTAGCCCCCAGGAGCCCCCTGGGCTGGGGTCTGCTTGAGCAGATGCTGGGTACCTGAAGTGGCTATGTTCATCCATAATGGGACAGGCTTCTGGAGGAGTAGCAAAGGGGAGATGTCTATGTGACCGATACCCTGATAGACAATATCTTTCCAGAGAAGCCTTTCTGCCTGATTCAGAGAGCCGAGCACCCTTCACTCCTTGGGCAAAACCAGTTCTCACAATGAAAGGTAGAGTGTCCATAAACAGGGTTTCTGAGAGCTGGGATGCCCCACATGACATGGAAGGAAGAGAGGGCGGGGAGAAGCAGCAGAACTTTTAGAACACCCATTGATGCTTTTCTGATTATACTTTGGAAAAATACAGAAAGTAGAGATAATCCTATTGGCTAAAATACTCTGCCTTTCCTCAGAGATTAGCCAAGTCTGCTCACCTGGCTTCTCTGATAAAAAGAGATTTAAATTCCAGGCCCAGAGCCTTGTGGGGATTGCTCAGATGGCTGATGAACTGTTTTCTCTATGTAGGCTGCTTTCATTTGGCTGTGTGACTTAAGAATTTCTACCAAGCGGAGACCACAGTGTACTTTAATGTGTTTAACATTGTGATGTTTAACTCACATCAGAGTTGGGTTCTTTAAAGCAAAGGAACTCATTAGAAAATCTCCGTTTATATGAAATCAGGCTCCTTTGCAAAGTGCTCTTGGCGATTCAGCGAAGGACAGCAGAGGCGGTGACAAGATTAACACTTTAAACAAGAATAATGGCTTTACTTACTCGGGACTCCGGACACCAGCCGCAAGGGGCGCAGCACTCGGAAAGCCCTCAGCGCCTTCACATCAAATCCAGCCCCTTTTCCTCCTAGAGCATTTGCCCCGTCTGCTTTGGTTGCTTGTTCTAAAATTGCACTAAAAAGCCTAGAAGGGAGGAAAGAGAGAAGGAGCTGTGAGAACAGTGGTTCGCAGCCCAGTTGGGCTCTGAATTCTCTGAGTGAAGCCTGGGATAACAGAGACTGCAGGACTCTCCAGCCCAGGGGCCAGTGCCCCAGGTTTGTGCGAAGGAGGATCCTCAGATGAATGTAAGTGTGATGTTTCCTGAGTACAGGTATCACCCATGCCAAGAGTGGAACCACATGCCAGAGAGCTAGGAGCAAGGCAACAGGCAGATGCTGGACAAAGTTGTAAAGGAGGTCAAGTTTGCCACCAGCGTCCGTGGTCTCTTTACAGTGCCCCTTACATCCTCCATGGTATACTATCTCCCTCTCCCATGGGAGCCAGTACTCACATACTCTCTCCCCTCTGTCTACCCCCTTCCTCCTGGGCACAAATAAATGATCCCATAGAAATCTACTTTGTGCCTAGCATATAACAGATGTTCAAGAGATACGTGCTGAACAAGTGAATGATTATCTAACTGAATACGTTTCAAGAGGGAAGAAAACCACACATTAAGGCATGGAACTGAGACATGGCAATTTCAGCTCTGTTGCTTTGAGTCTGTGCTGGTATATTCATGCCTTCCACAAACATGAATACCTGCTCTGTGCCAGGCACTGGTCTAGACACTGGGGCTATGACAGTGAACAAAATGGACCGAGTCTTTACCCTTAGGGAGTTTATATTCAGGTGGGGGAGACAACAATAAACCAAATGATCAGTAAACATACACACAGACACACATTTTTATATATAAAGATAAATAAAATAAATAAAAACAAAATGTATTTATATATAACCAAAAAAAAAAAAAAAAAGCCAGTTGCCACCGAGTTGACTCTGACTCATGGCGACTCCATGTGTGTCAGAGTAGAACTGCGCTCCATAAGGTTGTCAATGGTTGTCATCTTTAGAGAGTAGATCGCCAGGCCTTTCTTTGAGGTGCCTCTGGGTGGATTCAGACCGCCAACCCTTCAGGTTGCAGACAAGCGCTTAACCGTTTGTGCCACCCAGGGACTCCATATTTATATAAGTACATATAAATATATAGCTTATATTATAAAATATTGTATTTATATTTATATACTATATTTATAATAAAAATAATATAAATAATACCATATTTATATTATAAATATATAATTTCTATAAATGTAAAAATATATAAGTATATATATTACATGTTCGAGTGGTAAGTGCTAAGGAGAACAATGAAGCGGGAAAGGGGATCTAGAGTGACACTGGTAGGAGCCTGGGAAAGGAACTATTTCTTTAGGTGTCATTTGAGCAGAGATCTAAAGAAAGGCGAAGGGGTGAGCCATGTAGCTATCTGCAGGGAGCCTGTTTCAGAAGAATGCAGAGGCCTCAAGGGAGCAGCATGCTTAGTGTGTTGGAAGGACACCAGGGAGGCCAGTGTGGCTGAAGCAGAGCAGGTAAGGGGGCGGGGGGAGAGCATAGGAAAGATAAAGTCAGAAGGAAGTGGGGGATCCCTACTGGGCATGCTTTGAAATGGACGCTATGGAGGGTTTTCCGGAGGAGAGGGACAGGATTTAACTAAAGTTTTAGAAGAATCACACTTGCTGCTGTAGGGAGAATAGACTGTAGTGGGAAGACCACAAGTGGGCTGCTGCAGTAACCCAGTGGGAGAAGCTGGAGGCTTAGACCAGGGTGGTAGTGCTGGAGGTGGTGAAAAATAGATTCTGGATTTATTTTAAAGATAGAGCTGATGGGATTTGCTGATGGACTAGATGAGAGGCATGAGAAAGGAGGAATAGAAGATGATTCCAATAGTTCTGCTCCAAGCAACTGGAAGAATTAGACAGGGTGGGATGGGGCCCTGTGCTGAATTTGTTACATGTGAGTTGTCGACTGGAAATCTGAATGGATATACTGAGTAGGCTATACTAGGTCTGGAGTTCAATGGGGAGGTCCAGGATGGTGACAAACATTTGGTAGGTGTATAGATTGTATTTAAAATAAAATCATGTGAGGTCACAGAGGAGGATAGTGCAGGAGGTGAAGATGTGAAAGGACTGAGCCCTAGGGCACTTCAACATTTAGGGGTCAAGGAGAGGAGGAACCAACAAAAGAGATGGATAAGCAGTGGCTTGTGAGGCGGTAGGAAGAGTGGAGAGAATGGAGCCCTGTGAAGAAAGTGGTCAATGAGAAGGCAATGCTTAACCGTATAAATGCTGCAGATACAAGGCTGAGGAACTGACCACTGGATCTAGCAAAACGAAGATCACTGAAACTTTGAGAACATGTATTTTGGTGGAATGGTGGGGACAAAAGCCTAACAGATGTAGTTTCAAGAGAGAATGGGAGAAGCTACAGTCAGTACAGACAGCCCTGTCCGATGGAAATATGATGCAAGCCACAAACGAGAGACACAAATGTAATTTAAATTGTCTAGTAGCCGCATCAAAAAAGTAAAAAAAAAAATCAGGTAAAATCAATTGTAATAATATATTTTATTTAGCCCAATGTAGTCAAAATATCATTTCAATATATAATCAATATAAAAAATTATTAATCAGCTACTTGTCATTCTTTGTTTGGGACTAAATCATCAAAATCTGCTGTATACTTTACACTTACAGAACATCTCAATTTGAATTAGCCACTTTACAAGTGCTCACTGGCCATATGAGGCTAGTGGCTACCATATAGAAAATTCTTCTGAGGAATTTTGCTACAAAAAGGAGTAGAGAAAAAAAGGTGGTTACCGGAAGAGGGCACAGGTTCAAGAGAATTTTATTTGTTTTTAAATCGGAGTCACTATAGCATCTTTATATGTGATGGGAATCATCTAAGAGAGACACAAAATTGATGCAGAAGGGTGAAGGAACAATTACTGGAAGGATGAATGTCCTTCAGTAGGCAAGAATGGGATCTAGTGCACGTGGGGGTGTTGGCCTTAGATAGAAGCAGGGACAATTTATTTATCCTGGTTCAGGTAGGAAGGCATATTAAAGAGGTACGGATGTGGTTGTGGGAACGTGTGAAAGTTCTCTTCTGATAGCATCTATTTTCTCAGGGCAATAGGCAGCAAGGTCATCAGCTGAAAGTGTGAAAAGGTAGGGGTGGGTATTGGGAGTTTGAAGAGTGAGGAAAAGGTGTGAAATAACCATTCAGGAAAGTGGAAGAGTGGATAGACTAGGGACACATAGTAGGATTGCCAGGGATCACCAAGGGCCTACTTGAGGTTGGTGGTTGAGAGTGTAAAGTGAGACCAGTCAGCTCAGTTTTGTGTATTTCTCTACCCGTTCAACGGCACGGGGTCCTGGTGGTGCAGTAGTTAAGAGCTCGGCTGCTAACCAAAAGGTCGGCAGTTCAAATCCACCAGACGCTCCTTGGAAACCCTTCAGGGCAGTTCTAATCTGTCCTATAGGGTGGCCATGAGTTGAAATCCACTTGATGGCAACAGGTTTTTTGTTTGTTTCAGTGACACAGCTTCAAGTACCAAACAGATAGAGACTTGAATTTGATTAGGGTTAGTGTTTTATGAGGTGAGCAAGATAAATAGAGGTTGAGTGTAAGTGGTTATAATGATGGAGCATAGCATCAAAGCTGATAGGACATGATGGGAGAAGAAATAGAGAAAAATGTGGTAGGATGAATGGATTGTTGGAGTCAGGGTGCTAGAGGGAGTGAGTTAGAGAGTGAGTCAGTGTTAGAGAGTAGGATGTTTGATTTGAGATTATGGGAGAGGATGTAATTATTAGTTACAACAGGTGTTATGGATTGATTGTGTCCCCTAAAAAATGTGTGTCAACTTGGCTCGGCATGATTCCCAGTGTCGTGTGGTTGTCCTCCATTTTGTGATCCGCCATAATCTTCCTGTGTTGTAAATCCTAACCTCTATGATGTTAATGAGGCAGGATTAGAGGCAGTTATGCTAATGAGGTAGGACACAATCTACAAGATTAGGTTGCATCTTGAGTCAATTTCTCTCTTATCTTTTAATTGTGCTTCAGGTGTTTCTCATTAAACAATTCATACACAAATTGTTTTGTGACATTGGTTGTCAACCCCATGATCTATCAACACTCTCCTCTTCTCCACCTGGGTTCCCTGTTTACATTCATCTGTTTTCCTGACCCTTCTTGTCTTCGCATTTTTGCTTTTGGGCTGGTATGCCCATTTAGTCTCGTATACATGATTGAACTACTCACGTGTGTTATTGTTTGCCCTATAGACCTGTCTAATCTTTGGCTAAACGGTGAACCTCGGGAGTGACTTCAGTACTGAGTTAAAAGGGTGTCCAGGGACCATACTCTTGGGGGTTCTCCAGTCTCTGTCAGACCAGCAAGTCTGGTCTTTTTTTTTGTGTGAATTTGAATTTTGTTCTACAGTTTTCTCCCACCATGTCCGGGACCCTCTACTGTGATCCCTGTCAAAACAGTTGGTGGTGGTAGCCAGGCACCATCTAGTTGTTCTGGGCTCAGTCTGGCAGAGATTGTGGTAGTTGTGTCCTTGGTTTTCTTCATTTTCCTTGACCAGTAGATATATCTTAGATGGCCGCTTACCGGCTTTTAAGACCCCAGATGCTACTCACCACAGTTTATAAAGAACATTTTCTTTATAAACTACGTTATGCCAATTGAGCTAGATGTCCCCGGAGACTATGGTCTCCAGCCCTCAGCCCAGGAACTTGGTCCCTCAGGGAGTCTGGATATGTCCGTGAAGCTTCTGTGACTTTGCCTTGGTCAAGTTGTGCTGACTTCCAAAGTATTGTGTACTGTCTTACCCTTCACCAAAGTTACCACTTATCTACTACCTAGTTAGTGTTTTTTCCTCCCCCTCCACCCCTCCCTCATAACCATCAAAGATCGTTACTTTTTGTGTGTAAACCTTTCCTTGAGCTTTTATAATAGTGGTTTCATACAGTATTTGTCCTTTTGTGATCGATTTATTTCACTCAGCATAATGCCCTCCAGATTCATCAATGTTGAGATGTTTTGCAGATTCATCATTGTTCTTTATCATTGCATAGTATTCCACTGTGTGTATGTACTGTAGTTTGTTTATCCATTCATCGCTGATGGGCATCTAGGTTGTTTCCATCCTTTTGCTATTGTGAATAATGCTGCAATGAACATGGGTGTGCATGTCTATTCATGTGACGGCTCTTATTTCTCTAGGATAGATTCCTAGGAGTGGGTTTGCTGGATTGTATGGTATTTTAATTTCTAGCTTTTTAAGGTGTATAAGGGAATTACAGAAACATTTGAGGTACCTGATATGATCTGAAACGGCCAGTTTGAGGATTGGGTACGATTCCCTGTTTGCGGTTCCGTTTTCACCCTAGAGGCAGCTATCTTCCGTACTGTTTCTAAGAGAGGATCTTCAGGTAATGATGATGTTAACTCCACTGCGACCCCTCCTTGTCACATATCCGTGTAACTGCTGCACTTAACCAATCTAAGAAAGAGATGTATACCCTTTTAAGCCAGTCATCTTACAGAACTGGGCATAGGAAGCCCTCCTTACAAGTTCTACTTTAGGAACTCATGCGTCCCGAGTTCCTGCCACAGAAACCTTTGTTTTAACGGGTTCCCACCGCCGGAAGCCTGGCCTTAAAATGATCGACTACTAGTTGAGTAATGCCTTTCCATGATCTAAGCCTGTGATTACCAGTCAAGTAATGTCTTTCAATAATCTAAGTTTGTAAATACCAGTCAAGTAACGTGTTTCATATTCATTGCTTGCCTGTAAAAACGTCACTGCTGAGTTGCCATTTTGAATTTCTGGATTCTTCCACGTGGAGTTCAGTTTATTCCGAGCTCGGGCGCTTTTCTTTCAATGAATCTCTCAGTTTTACACTAATCAGAGTATGGATTTTACTCTTTGACAAAGGAAGCACCATACCATTTTCCAAAACGGTTGTATCATTTTGCATTCCCACCAGCAGTGCATAAGAGTTCCAGTCTCCCCACAATCTCTCCAACATTTGTTACTTTGTTTTTTTTGATTTCTGCCAGCAATTTGGGGTGAGATGGTATCTCTTTGTAGTTTTGATTTGCATTTCTCTAATGGCTAGTGATCGCAAGCATTTCCTCATATGTTTGTTAGCCAGCTGAATGTCTTCTTTGGTGAAGTGTCTATTCATATCATTTGCCTATTTTTAAATTGGATTATTTGTCTTTTTGTTGTAGAGGTGTTGGATTTTCCAATAGATTTTAGAGATTGGGCTTTTGTCAGATATGTCATAGCCAAAATTTTTTTCCCAGTCAGTAGGTTCTCTTTTTACTCTTTGGTACAGTCTTTTGATGGGCATACGTGCTTAATTTTTAGAAGACCCCAGATATCTAGCTTATCTTCTGGTGTTTGTGTATTGTTAGTTACAATTTGCATCCTATTTGTGCCATATACCAGGGCCTCTAGCATTGACCCTATTTTTTCTTCCATGATCTTTACGGTTTTTGATTTTATATTTAGGTCTTTGATCCATTTTGAATTGTTTTCATGTACGGTGTGAGATATGGGTCCTGTTTCATTTTTTTACAGATGGACATCCAGTTTTGCCAGCACCATTTGTTAAAAAGACTGTCTTTTCCCCATTTGATTGACTTTGAGCCTTTGTCAAAGATCAGGTGGCCATAGGGAGATGGACTTACATCTGGGTTCTTGATTCTGTTCCATTGATCAATGTGTCTGTCGTTGTACCAGTACCAGGCTGTTTTGACTACTGTAGCCGTATAGTAGGTTCTGAGGTCAGGCAGTGGGACGCCTCCTACTTTGTTCTTCTTCAGTAATGCTTTACTTATCTGGGGCCTCTTTCCTTTCCATATAAAGTTAATGATTAGCTTTTCTACCTTGTTAAACAGTGCTGTTAGTATTGGATCGGGATTGCATTGTATTTGTAGATTGCTTTGGGTAGAATTGACATTTTCACAATGTTGAGACTACCTATTTGTGAGCATTGTATGTTTTTCCATTTATGTAGGTCTCTTTTTGTCTCTTACAGTAGTAGTATTTTGCAGTTTTCTTTGTATAGGTCTTTTACATCTCTGGTTAGATTTATTCCTAAGTATTTTATTTTTTAGGGGCTATTATAAATGGTATTGCTTTCCTGATTTCCTTTTTGTAGTTCTCTTTATTGGTGTATAGGAATCCAACTGATTTTTGTATGTTTATCTTGTATCCTGCTTCTCTTCTGAAACTTCCTATAAGTTCCATAGTTTTCTTGTGGGGTCTTTAGGGTTCTCTATGTATCATATCATCCATGAAAAGGGATAGTTTTACTTTTTCCTTACCAATTTGGATGCCCTTTATTTCTTTTTCTTGCCTCATTGCTCTAGCTGGGACTTCTAGCACAATGTTAAATAGGAGTGGTGATAAAGGGCATCCTTGTCTTGTTCCTGTCCTCAGGGGGAATGTTTTCAAACTGTCTCTGTTGAGAATAATGTTGGCTGTTGGTTTTGTACAGATGTCCTTCATTATGTTGAGGAATTTCCCTTCTATTCCTATTTTATTGAGATTTTTTATTAGGAATGGGTGTTGGACTTTATCAAATGCTTTTTCTTCATGAATTGAAATGATCATGTGATTCTTTTGTTTTATTTATGTGGTGGTTTACGTTGATTGATTTTCTAATGTCGAACCATCCTTCGTGTGACTCAAAGATCTGTTGTTATTGTTGTTGTTAGGTGTTGTTGAGTCGATTTCAACTCATAGCAACATTATGTGACAGAGTAGAACTTCCCCATAGGGTTTTCTAGGCTGTAATCTTTACAGAAGCAGATTGCCAAGTCTGTAGAGGACAGCGATACAGAGAAGTAGGGTATAGAGAAGGGTCTGATGGCAAAAGCATCAAAATTGGAGGCTTTAAATAAGAAAGAGGGGCAATGGTCTGAAAGCAGAAATAAGGAGAAAACAGGACTCCTGCCCTGAGTCTAGGCCCAGTAAGTGGCGGGAGGAGGCATAAGGGAGAGAAGTGGTCATATCCTGAGAAGCTGCATGAGAAGCAGTGTCCTTAGGGGAAAGCCAGAAAGTGAAGGGGATGATCAGAAAGGAAGCTGAGGATTTAAGGCAGGAGATGGCAAACAATGGCCTACAGACTGCCCACTTTTATAAAATTTTATTGGAATACAGCTACACTCATTCACTTACATATTGTGTATGGCTGTTTTCACACTACAATGGCAGAAGCACACAGAGTAGTTGTGTCAGAATGCCATATGGACCACAACAGTGAACATATTTACTATCTGGCCCTTTATAGGAAATGTTTACTGATCCCTGAATAGGGGATGGGCCATGGGGAACAAAGCGCAGAGTGAAAAGGTTTCTGGAGTGGGGTGGTAAGGGAAAAGGAGTTAGATTATAGGATTCAGAGCCATATGGGAATGGGAGTCTGAGTGGTGGGGGACGACCCAGGAATTCTAGGCTTTTTGTGGTAACCAAGAAAAAGGGGGAAAAAGGCATGTAGGGGAAATTTTTGTCTTTCATACCTAGAGATGGTACTACACCCACTCCTCACTTATTGACATGGTTAGGTGCCAAAAACCAGCTTGTTATGGGTAAATCAGCATTTTGCGAAAATGGAAGTTGACCACATCAGATCACAAAATGGAGGATGAGTATATCATTACACAACTGCCAAATTACATCATTACATAACTGCCAAATTACATCATTATGTAATGCCAAACCACTGAGAATCCTGGCTCAGCCATGTTGACACATAACCTTAACCATCACAGCCAGCATTACTCTCGCCTCACACCTCGGCATTTGTTACTGCCAAACGTACTTTGTTAATGCACAAAATAGTCAGGTAGTAGATTTTTTACTATTGTTGTAAATGCAAAATGTCAATAAAGAGATAGTCGATAAGTAAGGAGAAGGTGTACTGGTTTACTGTCAACAGAGTGTACGCTGGGTCATGTTTCTTCATTAATGGGGCCTGGGATCAAGGAGGAAGCCTGGTATCAGAACTGAGTGCCTAGATCAGACCTGAACTAAAGGCCAGGACAACTTTGGTCCTTGAGGAATAGGCCTGAGCTCCTAAATGATTCATGCACCAGAGAACTATCTAGAAACAGAGGTAAGGGGAGAGTGTGAGGGCTTAGTCTTACAGAAGCTCAGAGCCAGGGAAGGCCCCGGCAGTAAAGGAGCTGGTCTATACCGGCATACCTTGTGTCTTAGTCATCTAGTGCTGCTACAACAGAAATACCACAAGTGGGTGGCTTTAACAAAGAGAAATTTATTTCCTTACAGTAAAGTAGGCTAAAAGTCCAAATTCAGGGTGTCAGCTCCAGGGGAAGGCTTTCTCTTTCTCGGCCTTCTCATCAGTGTTCCCCTGGACTAGGAGCTTCTCGGCGCAGGGACCCCGGTCCAAAGACGCGCTCTGCTCCTTGCACTGCTTTCTTGATGGTATGAGGTTCCCCCGTCTCACTGCTCACTTCTGTCTTTTATATCTCAAGAGATTGCCTCACGACACAATCCAGTCTTGTAGATCAGGTCCTGCCTTACGCATACAACTGCCACCCATCCTCCCTCATTGACATCATAGAGGCAGGTTTACAACATACAGGAAAATCACACAGTACCAGGAATCATGGCCTAGCCAAACTGATAAATTTTTTGGGGGACGTAATTCAAACCATGACACCTTGTTTTATTGTGTTTCACTTTATCGCATTTCACAGATATTGTGGTTTTTACAAATTGAAGGTTTGTGGCAACTCTGCATTGAGCAAGTCTATTGGTGCCATTTTTCCAACAGCATGTGCTCACTTAATGTCTCTATGTCACACTGGTAATTCTCACAATACTTCAAACTTTTTCATTATTATTATATCTGTTATGGTGATCTGTGATCAGTGATCTTTGATGTTACCATTGTAACTGTTTTGGGGCTCCATGAACCATGCCCATATAAGACGGCGAACTTAATTGATAAATGTTGTGTGTGTTCTGACTGTTCAACCAACTAGCCATTCCCCCATCTCTCTCCCTCTCCTTGGGCCTCTCTATTCCCTGAGACATGAAAATCTTGAAATTAGGCCAATTAATAACCCTACAATGGCCTCCAAGTGTTCCAGTGAAAGGAAGAGTCGCACGTCTCTCACTTTAAATCAAAAGCTAGACATGATTAAGCTTAGTGAGGAAGGCATGTTGAAAGCTGAGACAGGCTGAAAGCTAAGCATCTTGCATCAAATAGTTAGCCAAGTTGTGAATGCAAAGGAAAAGTTCTTGAAGGAAATTGAAAGTGCTACTCCAGTGAACACATGAATGATAAGAAAGTGAAACAGCCTTATTGTTGATATGGAGAAAGTTTTAGTGGCTGGATAGAAGATCAAACCAGGCACAATATTCCCTTAAGCCAAAGCATAATCAAGAGCAAGGCCATAACTCTTCAATTCTGTGAAGGCTGAGAGAGGTGAGGAAGCTGCAGAAGAAAAGTTTGGAGCTAGCAGTGGTTAGTTCATGAGGTTTAAGGAAAGACACTCTCTCCATAACATAAAAGTACAAGGTGGAGAAGCAACTGCTGATGTAGAAGCTGCAGCAAGTTATCCAGAAGATCTAGCTAAAATAATTGATGCTGGTGGCTACTAAACAACAGATTTTCAAAGTAGATGAAACAGGGCTCTTCTGGCAAAATGGCGCTCTAGGCAGAAGCACCACGCCGTCCCTCCACAGCAAAGATCAGTAAAACTAAGCTGAACAGAGCAAACAACAATCCTGAAACCCTAAAACATCAAATGAAGAGAGAAACAACTCAGCCAAGCACCAAATGGAGTGAGAAAACTGACAGAGAATGGAGAGCGAGAAGAGATTCATGCAGAGGTCCCCTATCAGCTAACGCAGCGCGGATCCACCATTTTGGACTCCTATCGGAGACTAGCAAACAGGGGGTACAAGAAAGCAGCTTCACAGAGCTTCCAGTGGGAGACAAAACAACTGGTAATCTGCGATATATGCTTTCCCACTCCCCACCCTTCTTCACCCCCACTTGGCCTCCTCTGCTTCCCACGGCCACAATCTCGTCTGGGAAGCACCAGCTGCTTGGATTCCACCAGCCCGCACTAGCTGGCTCTCTGAGTGCCACTTGTTGGCTGCTGGTGTTGCTTTTTTTCTGTTTCTTTTGATTTCTTCCTTACCTCTCACCATCTCCCCCTCCTTTTGCTCAAATACCTGGCTCTGTGCACCACCTTTGCTTCTTCCTGAGGGGCTAAGGAGCTCCGTTCGAGTGTGGAGCTGCTTCCTGGTCTGGGCTGCCACGCTGGTGGGATTCCGGGGCTTTTGTTCGTTTGTTTGTTTTCTTTTCCTTTTCTTGAGTTGGCAGCCCATTCTGGCCAGGCGGTGCTGCATGGCTTGGAACCTACCCTCTCGGCTTGCACAGACATGCAGAGCGATCCCTGAGAGCGTTTCTTTTTTTGTTGGTTTCGGTTTTTTTTTTTTTTCTGTTTTTTTGGGGGCTTTTCTTGTTCTTCCTTTTTTGTTTTGTTTTGTTTTCTTTTCCCTCTTTTTCCCTTTCTGTCTTTCTTCATTACTCAGTTTCTCGTCTCTCTACATCTTCCTTCTCTTTCTGTTCCCCAAATACCTGGCGTTGTATACCTCTATGCCTTCTAGCCAGGCTATACTGCAACACCTGAGAACAACTTCTCCAGACCTCATAGCCGCACCAGTGGGATCCCTGGGAACTCTGCTGTTCTTTTCCCTTTCTGATTTTTATTTAGTCATTCTTTTCTTTTCTTCCTCTTCCCCTTTTTGTTTTTCTCCATTTCATAGTCTCTCATCTCTTCACTCCAACGGCAAGCTCCCCTAGCATTCTTTTTTGTTTGTTTGTATGTTTTTGGCTCATTCCTCTCTCCCATATCCATCTTAGCTCCACACGTAACAATCTCCCCGCTATATCCTGCCTACCCGCACCGTGCGCTTAACATCACACCATCAAGCAGCACAGGCACAGCCTACTGGAACCTACCCTGCACTGATTACCGACCCACCCTGGTGGCTGTAGTAAGTGCCACAAACAACCCATCCCAGTAACTCCTCTTCAGCTAGACCTGCCCTGCCGTACTATATCTGAGTGACTGACCCTGCCAATTGGAGAAGGAGGCAAAAATTATTGTGCCCACAGACGAGAAAACAACAAAGAACACACAGTCCGCCTGCTTGGACATAGCCAAATTAAAAAAAAAAAAAAAAAAAAGGATGAAACAAACAAATCTACAATCAAGAAATGAGAAAAATAATTACTGAATGCCCAGAAGACAGCAGACAATATCAAAACATTTACAAAAACAGGACAGGATGGTTCCAGTAGGCATCCAAAATAAAACACCAGATGACTTTCCAGTAGAAGAAAAGGCACTAGAACTACCTGATAGGGAATTCAAATCTCTAATACTCAGAATTATCTAAGAGTTGAAGCAAAAAGCAGACAAAAATGAGGAAAAAATAGACAAATTCATGGAAAATACAGACAAAAAATTGGAAGAATTCAGGAAAATAATGCAGGAACAAAATGCCAAAATAAATTCACAACTAGAAATTATACAAAAACAACAATTAGAAGTCCAAAAGATAAACAACAAGATTTCAGAAATGGACGGTGTCATAGAAGGGCTGAGAAGCAGATTTGAAACAGTGGAAGACAGATCAGTGGAATTGAAGACAAACACTTGGATACAACTCTGTTTGAGGAAAACTCAGAAAAAAGAACAAAGAAAAATGAAGAGACCCTGAGAGTTATGTGGGATACAACCAAAAGCAAAAATTTGTGAGTGATTGGAGTTCCAGAACAGGGAGAAAACACAGAGAGGATCATTGAAGAACTGCTGACAGAAAACTTCCCCAATATCATGAAAGATGAAAAGCTGGCCATCCAAGAAGCTCAATGAACCCCATATAGGAGAGACCCCAATAGAAAATCACCAAGGTATATCATAATTACACTCGCCAAAATCAAAGACAAACAAAGAATCCTGAGAGCAGCTCGTGAAAAACAAGAAGTCACGTAGAGGAGAAACAATAAGACTAAGCTCAGATCATTCGGCAGAAACCATGCAGGCAAGAAGGCAATGGGATGACATATATAAAACCTTGAAAGAAAAAAATTGCCAGTCAAGAATAATATATCCTGCAAAACTCTCGTTCAAATATGATGGTGAAATTAGGACATTTCCAGATAAACAGAAATTAAGGGAATATGTAAAAGCCAAACCAAACTTACAAGAATTATTAAAGGGAGTTCTTAGATCTGAGAACAAACAACTTCAGCTCACAGGCAGAATCTAGGACGCAGGATCATACCAGCCAGATACCAATCTAGGAAATGAACTCTCAAGGACTATCCAAAACCAAAAGAAATACAACAGGGAATCAGAGCAGTTAATCAGTAAATGATAACAACATCAAAACAATACAAGAGGGAATAAACAGCATAGGTATAGAACCTTCTAATGGAGAGGAAGGCAAGGCGATACCAAGTAATGGTAGACTGCTTCAAACTTAGAAAGTAAAATTCATGGTAACCACAAAGAAAGTTAACAAACATACTCATCAAAATAAAGAATAAAAACATAAAGTCTCAGCAAAAAAAAAAAAAAAACCTACAAAAACAAAAGAAATGAAGAAAAAATCTACAAACAAAAGGAACTCAGCACAGGAGAGTAAGAACAAAGAAAACATCAGCACCACAAAAAAAAGCACTACAATGACTGCAACAAACTCACATCTATCAATAATTACACTGAATGTAAATGGACTCAATGCACCCATAAAGAGACGGAGAGTGACAGAATGGGTAAGAAAACAGGATCCATCAACATGCTGTCTATAAGAGACACACCTTAGAAACAAAGATGTGAATTTATTTAAAAGTCAAAGGTTGGAAAAAAATATATCAAGCTAACAACTACCAAAAAACAGCAGGAGTGGCAATTCTAGTATCAATGTAGATGAAACAGCCTTGTATTGGAAGAAGATGCCATCTAGGACTTTCATAGCTACAGAGGAGAAGTCAATGCCTGGTTTCAAAGCTTCAAAGGACAGCCTGATTCTTTTGTTAGGGGCTAATGCAGCTGATAACTTTAAGTTGAAGCCAATGCTCATTTACCATTCTGAAAATTCTAGGGCCCTTAAGAATTATGTTGTATCTACTCTATCTGTGCTCTATAAATGCAACAACAAAGCTCGGATGACAGGACATCTGTTTACAACATTGTTTACTGAATATTTTAATCCCATTGTTGGGACCTACTGCTCAGAAAAAAATATTTCTTTCAAAATATTACTGCTCACTGACAATGCAGCTGGTCACCCAAGAGCTCTGGTGGAGATATACAGGGAGATTAGTATTGTTTTCCTGCCTGCTAAGACAACATCCATTCTGCAGCCCATAGATGAAGGAGCAATTTCAACTGTCAAGTCTTATTATTTAAGAAATACATTTCATAAGGCTATAGCTGCCATAGTTAGTGATTCCTCTGATGGATCTGGGCAAAGTAAATTGAAAACCTTCTAGAAAGGATTCACCATTCTAGATGCCATTAAGAACATTCACGATTCATGGGACGAGGTCAAAATATCAACGTTAACAGGGGCTTAGAAGAAGTTGATTCCAACACTCATGGATGACTTTGAGGGGTTTAAGACTTCAGTGAAGGAAGTAACTGCAGATGTGGTGGAAACAGCAAGAGAACTACAATTAGAAGTGGAGCCTGAAGATGTGACTGAATTGCTGCAATCTCATGATAAAACTTTAACGGATGAGGAGTTGCTTCATGTGGATGAGCAAAGAAAGTGGTTTCTGGAGATGGAATCTATTCCTGGTAAAGATGCTGTGAACATTGTTGAAATGACAACAAAGGATTTAGACTATTATGTAAACTTAGTTGATAAAGCAGCAGTTTGAGAGGACTGACTCCAATTTTGAAAGAAGTTCTACTGTGAGTAAAACGCTGTCAAACAGTATCACACGCTACAGAGAAATCGTTTGTGAAAGGAAGAGTCAATGGATTCTGTAAACTTCATTGTTGTCTTATTTTAAGAAATTGCCACAGCCACCCCAACCTTCAGCAACCACCACCCTGATTAGTCAGCAGCCATCAACAGTGAGGCAAGACCTTCCACCAGCAAAAAGATTACGACTCGCTGAAGTTTCAGATGATGGTTAGCGTTTTTTAGCAATAAAGTAACAAATTAAGGTATATATACCAACAATATATATATATAAATATATATATATTTAGGCATTATGCTATTGTATACTTAATAGACTACAGTATTATATATATATATATATATTTAGGCATTATGCTATTGTATACTTAATAGACTACAGTATAGAATAAACATAACCTTTATATGCACTGGGAAATCAAGCAATTCCTGTGACTCGCTTTATTGCTGTATTTGCTTTACTGTGGTAGTCTGGAACTAAACCTGCAATATCTCTGAGGTATGCCTATATTAAGGATTTTCAAATTGCTCCAGGGAGTCCTCAGGGACTTTCTGGGCAGCTAGGTCAGAGCTGAGTGGGTGGAGTTCTGGCTCCTCTATCCCCAGTGTAATAGAGTGGCTTCCCTTCTTTCTGTTTTATGTCTTGAGCCTATAGTGCCTTGAATGGTGTCCTCCCAAAATTCATGTCCACCAGAACCTCAGAATGTGGACTTATTTGGAAATAGGGTCTTCACCGACGTAATTAAGGATCTAGATAAGATCATACCGGATCAGGGTGGGCCCTGAATCCAATGACAGTGTCCTTATAAGAGACAGAACAGGACACACAGACACACAAGAAAGAAGGCCACGAGAAGATGGAGTCCTGCTGCTACAAGCTAAGGAAGGCCAGGAGCCAGTAGGAGCTGGAAGACGCAAGGAAAGTCTCTCCCACTGAGCCTTTGGAGGGAAGATGGCCATGTTGACACACTGATTTTGAATCTGTGGTCTCTGGAAGGGAGAGAAAATAAATTACTATTGTTTTAAGTCACCAAGTTTGTGGTCATTTGTTACAGCAGCCCTAGGAGACTAATACAAGGTGTCTGGGTAGGACTTTGTTTGAATAATGTGTTTTGTACCTAAAAGAAGTTTGACACCCTCAACCAGGTCACATCTAAATTTTCTCTTGGCTTTATGATTCTCTCACATCAACTTGGCAGCTTGACGGTTTCACATGTCAGCTGGCGATGACTTCAATCCCTGGCAGAAGTCACCAGAATCAGGGAGAGTGGGCTCCATTCTCTGCAGGAGAAATGTTCTTTCCACTGAAGTCTAGATCACTGAAACCTTAGGAAATGAAGATAGTTTGCAAGTTTGCCAAACAACATTCCAAATCCAAACCAAATTTGGTTCCTAGTATTTCCTGGAAGAAAGCAATATGCTTATTGGAGTACAGACGTTCACAAAATATTATTCAGTGAAGGGAACAGAGATTGAGACTATTTTCTTTTCTTTTAAGCCCTGCTCCAACTTGATACAGACTCTTTATTAAGGGTCTGCTTTTAATTTTGAACCAAAAAAAAACCAAACCCACTGCCATCAAGTGGATTCCGACTCATAGTGACCCTACAGGACAGAGTAGAACTGCCTCACAGGGTTTCCAAGGAGCGTCTGGTGGATTCCAACTGCCAATCTTTTGGTAAGCAGCCATAGCTCTTAACCACTACGCTACCAGAGTTTCCTGTAATTTTGAAGGGTTAGAAAATTCAAGAATGAGCCTAGGAGGTGTTCTTCTTGGCTTGAAGTAGTTGGTGCATTTCTCCTCAATTAGACAGTATAAGGGTGACACCACTGCTTTGTGCTTACTTGTCCCTAAGGGTTGGGTTCCAATGTGGATGCTTGGCTGGGAGATTTCTCCAGGAGGTGTATTTGGCAGTTCTGCAGCTGAACATTAGAGCTTTTCAAAGAAGAGGACAATGAGGCTTTAGAGTGCCATTGAATCAGAGAGGCAGGGACACCATATTGTGAAGGAGATAGAGATATAACAAAAGCCTTTTGTGGCTGGAGGAGAATCTCCTGAGTAGGTGGATCTACTGAGGATTCTTTGGTTCTTGGGACTGGAGGTGGGGGGTTAGCTTAGGGAGGCTTCAAAATTCCTTTCCATGTTCATTCAGCAGTCCCATCTCTCCATCCAAACAAGGAGATTCCAGAGTTTAGGAAGGAAATGTGACAGATTTGTGGGAGGAAGGAAATGCTCTTGTAACATGTGATGAGAATGCCTGGCCAGAGAATGGCACACTCAGGCAGCAGGCAAGTCCACCTCTCCCTAAGGAGAGTCAGGCTCCCCTCTGATTTACAGGTGGCCAGAAGAAACCTTTCCCTAAGCAGCTACAGAGGAGGGGCCAAGAAAGCAAATATTTACCAAGGGTGACAAGGAATCAAAGGGATATCCATTAAAAATTGTAAAGGAGGCAGGGAAAAAGAGGCATGGCTAAAGGGAGGTGGGGAGCTACATCCCTTCTGGGGAGTCATTTTTCCAGTTAGAAGGATGAGCTGAGATTTAGACCGGATGGCCCCTAGGACCAATAGTCTTGGAGAAGAGAAACTAGCTGTCAAATATGGCCAAGTGTGACATCAATGAGAAGCAAAACAAAACAAAGCAAAACCCAAAGGGTCATGGTGGACCATAAACTGAGCATCATCATCTCTGTGACTTAAAAGGTCAACCAGAGGCATCCTCCAGAAGAGTGCCAAATCTGGATACCTCCTCTTTCCATCTGTCTTGTGGCCTAGAGCCCAGGGAGGATGTGGCTGGAGTCTGCGCTGGCTCCCTGAAAAGCCTGCCCCCTGTGATTGAGGGGAGGAGTAACAGACTAAAGGATGAAGAAAGTCCAAACAGGTGGCAGATGAACATGGGCCACCACGTGCTGCACCACGAAGGCATTGGGTCCCTCCCTCCCAGGCTCCTGTTTGATGTCTAACCACTTTCTTGTTTCTACCTCCCAGGACTTTAGATAAGGCCATGATGGGGGTGGGGGGCAGGCAGACCACATATGTTGTTGTATTGTTGTGTACTGTCGAGTCGGTTCCAACTCACAGTGACCCTATAGGACAGAGTAGAACTGCCCCCATAGGGTTTCCTGGGCTGAAATCTTTACAGGAGCAGATCGCCAGGTCTTTCTTTCCACAGAGCTGCTGATGGGTTCGAATTACCACCCTTTCGGTTAGCAGCCGAGCACTTAACCATTGCCCACCAGGGCTCCTAGAGCACTTATAGTCAATTCATTCCCTAAACATAAGAAGAAAATGTAGCTTTTCTGCTTGAACAAATTAGTCCCTGCAAGTCACCTCATCTTTCTATTGGTCCCAGAAGTATTGGACATTATGCCGGAGGCTCTTTTCTATGCATGTGTGAAAGTGTCCAGGAAATGGGGGCCTTGGGAAAATGCTGAGTTTAAAAAGGATTTGGGGGCACCTGGAACAACCCATCTTAAAGCCCTTTTGTATGGTTTACTCAGTTTTTTCCAGGCCTTTGTTTAGTCACTATTTGTTTATCTTGGCATGGGCAGCAGCAGCAACATCTCTCATATTGCTGCATCCTCACCCCAAGCTCTCTGGAGCCAGGTCTATACCTGGCTAATAACTCTAATAACTTTAGTGCCCTTCGTGTCACCCAAATGTGACCCAAATTAGTATCCCTGATGAGAATGTGGCCACGTATGTCATTTACTGGCCAGACTAAAAAGACAACACAGAAAAAACTCTAAAACAGTTACAAACAACCCTAATACGCCATCCAGATGGCCAGAGACAAGGAAATGATTTCTAAATGATCTTGATTTGCTCCTGTCTTGTTTCCTGCAGTAAAGACCAGGTGCTCCCATGATACAATGAACAGAGAGTGCTCTGGAGATGTCCACAGTGGCCAAGGTCTTCACTGAGACAGCACAAAGGGATTCACAGAAAGTAGGTTCCTGGGATAATGACCTAATGGCACATTGACCGTGACACTGACGCCTGTTGGACTCGGAGGGAGTGAAGATGCAAGGTGGCTGCCACTTGACCACTCTCCATACTCAGCGCCACAATGGATCAGCTCAAGGAGGTCAGCTTGTTCTTGAAGTAGAATCTGCTATAAAGGTCCTCCCTTCATAAAATAGATGAGCTCTTGGAAACTGCAGTTTAATAAATTGTATCTTACATAGCATAGGTAGGCCTGTTAGGTACAAATATTTTATGGTGGCTCTTTTTTGTGAAGTTGTTAATTTTTTTGATAAGTAGGCCATCACACCTCGATTTTATTATTTGATTAACCAAGATTATATTGCCTTTTTAAAAGCATACATTGACTTTGCTTCATCTCAAGCTAAAGTGGAGCAGGGTGTTTGGGGGAAGGAGTGTTTGTTCTGGGTTTGGTTATCTATCACCTTGGCCTTTCATAGTTCCCTTTTTTCTCCTTTCCTCTTCTCCTTGCCTGATTTCTGGGGGCCATAGAACAACACCCACTGTAGAGGTGTGGATAGGGAATGGGCATTATGCATGGACATCCGTACATACATACAGTCTGTGTAGCTCTTGTGGGCCCCCTACAACATCACCTATGGACTGCACGCTCATGGGCAAGCTGAACTAAACCTTGTCAGTGACACAGGAGGGAAACAGGTCGAGGAGATGTTGGACCAGATGTGGCTGGAGATACAACAAAAGACCTTAAGCTGAAGAATGTCTTCATCTGCATTGAGGACCCTGGGCTCCATTAAAAGCACTCAGGTTCAATTCTGTGTATGTGTGGATGCATGCATGAGTGTGCACATGTATGTGTGTGTATGTGTGCGTGCGTGTGTGCACAGTGGTGGTGGGGGGGAGTGCTCTTAGTTAACAGCCCTCCCCCCTTTGGAGAAAGTCTGAATTCAAAGTGATTTTTAGCAGATCCTCTCATCTTGCCTGAAGCCCAGTGCAGTTATGACTAAATCAAAAAGAGGTATAAATAAAGAAGAAACAAGATATATGTACCAGCTGATGGTGGGATAAGGGAAGGGAAAAGAGAAAGGAAGTTATACTTACCCTACAACCACAATTATAAAATCTAGTAAATTCCATCCGTTGCGGAGGTAAGCGTTGGGGTGAAAGAGAAGTCCATAGGCTATTACTTTTAAAAATGCTTCCACAGTAAAAATTATGAGAAAGAGATATTCCACTCGTTCCTAGGAAACAAAAACAGAAGAGAGAGGAAGAAATCATTAGATTGGGGATTTGGAAAGTTCTGAACCAGTAGATCTCCTTCTGTGGTAGGATCTAGAGGGATACAGGTGGGACTCCCAAACCAAAGTAGCAACTCCACAACTTGTTGCACCATTAGAGTTCCAATCCCACTGGGGATTAAAGGATTTTTTAGTCTTCAAAACTCCCCTGTAAAAATGCAAATAGAGAAATTACACATTTTTTGAAACATCTTATTTAATCAGTTAACATTTTATTGTACCTTCCCAGAAGAGAATGTCCTGATCTAAAGGGAAGCAATTCCAGGACAGAGGAGAAGGATGCTGAGAGAGGGGGTGAGACAGAACCACAGGAAAACTACCACAATTTTGAGGTGATAATCCTAAAGGTAACAGTCATAGTCTTAGGGAGTGTACTAGCCAGTTCTCCAAAATGACAGCGCTAAAACCCAGCCGCAAAGAAGTCAAGACATCGAAGACCTCTTCACAGCAGGCAAAACATAGAGGCGACTTGCTCACATTTACTGATCCGCAAATTTGAAATCTCTTTCTTAAGGAAATAAAATGTTCTCTTTGTCTAAGACAAACCAGGTCACCGTAGAAAATCAACATTTGAAGGATGGAGCAGGGCATTTGGGTGGGGGCAGTGAATGAAAAAGTCTCAAGGGGCAGAAGGTAGTCTTCTTCCTGTCTCTGCCCCCTTTAAGAAGGGTTTTGCCTTCAAGAATGCAGCTCCCATCCTTGGGAGCCCACATTTAACAGGACAAACTCGTCTCAATTAGAGCGAGCAGAGTCTGTGTGCTGATTCACTTCCTTCCCTCACCACTAATCGCCTTCTCCCACAACCCTGTCCCATTGCAGAGCCTAAATGGCCCCACCAGGCAAGGCTGCCTGGATTCCTTCATGCTCCACTGCTCACCTCTGCAGGCACCTCAGCCCATCTCTCACTGGAGCCACAAAGCACCAGTTCACATTGCATTTGGGCGCGGATCCACCAAGCAGGACATGCTGGTCCACAGCCTCCAGGGCTCTCAGCTCAGAACGTCCAGACTATTTCCCCATCCTCTGCAGGGCCAGGCAGGCAGAGCTCACTGAAGACCACCAGGTCTCACCCATGTTCCGGGGAGGGGCATCACTGGGAAGGCACGCCTTCTCCAGCCCAGCCTGCTGGTAGGATGTTCCAAGAAGGCACTGGGAGCTGGATGGTGGCTCTGCAGGGACAGGCTAGGTTTTCCATGTCCTTGCTCCCATTCAATCTCTCCCGGGCCCCTAGATGTTTAGTGAGTGCTGGCATCATTGTACCCAACTCTGGGTTAAGCGTGGTTTGAGGACAAAAAGTAAAAAAATGCAGAATTCTGGGTCCCACTCAGACCTACTGAAGCAGACCTCCTGGGTATGGAGCCTGGAAATGGGCATTATAGACCACTTCCAGGTGTTTCTGAGGCACCCTAATGTTTAAGAACCACTGGCTCATGTGCTAGGTCCCTGGATGGTGAAAATGGTTTCTGCTTGACTATTAACTGAAAGGTTGGTGGTTTGAACCCACCCAGCAGCACTGCTGAAGAAAGGCCTGGCAATCTGCTTCTCTAAAGATTACAGCCAAGAAAACCCTATGGAGCTCAGTTCTAGTCTGTAACAGATGGGGTCACCATGAGTTGGAATTGACTCAATGGTAATGGGTATTTATTTGGGGGCAGAGGGTTTGGTCCATATGGTGATGAAGGCACAAATCAGGCAGTAACAGTGGGAAGGGAAGGGAGAGGTCAGATTTAATCAACATCTCAGAGGCAAACTCACCCTCTACGTATTAATTACAGTATCATAATGTTGGTCTGGGGATGTGGCTGCCTTGGGGGTGACCCAGGAACATATCATGGCGTGTGGGAGCCTCCAAACTTTTAAAATTAGGTGATACTAGGTTAAATTGTTCATCAGGGCTGTGTTGAAAGGAAAAACATGTCACAAAGGGCCCAATGCAACCTGAGGGAAGCTTATGGAAGGTGGAGGGGGAGGAGTTGTCAAATACTGGCTCAGCCCCAGTCTCCCTGCCACCCCCTCACCCCCATGATGGTTCAGAGCTTTCATTTTTAGCACCAGATGACAAGGCCACCTCCTCCTGTACCCCCAGCAACCTCCATGGAAATTAACTAAGTTGGGGCTGGGATCAGAAGGGCAGACAAGGGAAAGGAAACAAGAACCAGTAGGCTACCCACTACGGGTCAAGTGCTTTCATGCATTGACCTGTGTGCTAGTTGCCTTTACCCTTTCTTTCATCCATTCGCTCATTCATTCATTTGTTCCTCATCAGGGTGGTACAGCCAGTCGAATTAAGAGAAAGTGACCCTGGAGCTCCCTTTTGGTTGTCTATACAATGAGCTTTTTTTTGAGAGGCTGCACCCAAGCTCAGAGTGCCTCTTCCCCCTGGCATGGAGAATAGCAATATCCCAAACGCTCCAAAGTCCATACATGTTGGGAAATTTTCAGGCATTCCCAGACAACTCCTGTAAATAGGTGGCATCCCCAATCCAGACTGCTGGGCACCAAGCAGTCTGTTTATTCCTTCATTGACAAGGCTGCTTTCCCTTGCTTGCCCTATAAAAAGAGATAACCACAGAGGATTCCTCCCCTGGAATGCAGACCCATCCATACTGCAGGTCCAGCAGTGCCCTGGACCTGGTATACCTCTTTGTGAGATGGAGGGATGGGCAATCCCTTCTCTTGTTGACTTTTGGCCTTTGTAAGTTTTCCCAATGGCTTCTGCTCACAAGGTGCCTGTGTTCCTTTAAAGCACAAATATTAATGATCTTCTTAATGAAGGATTTTTTTATTACCAAATCTATTCAAATTTATGGTGATCCTCAAGATGATGAAGAGTGGAAGTGAAATAGAGGAACTCTTTGTTCCTTTCCATTTCCTGGAATCTAACTGTGCCTTAGGTAGAACACAGACCTGGGATTGGCATCTTCACTTGCCATAGAATTTTGTAGGGACTTTGGAACTTTGGAAGTCATCTACCACTTTGGAAGTGGTGTTCACAAAAAAAATCAGTATATTTTCTTAATCCATGCCATGTGACATTTGTCCTCAACCCTGGTATATAACACACGGAAACACAAAAGGACCCACTTGGCACAACAGTGAGTCATTCCGTCAAGAATTCATGAAACACCTACTGTAAACCCATACTATGTTGAGCGCTGGAGCTTTGAGAATAAGGGCTCAGAAACTGAACTCAAGGATCTCCTAGTACAGTGGGGGTTGAATAGACAGGTTCTCTGCAGGCAAGCATAGTTTGTTGTAGAAGAACTTCTCAAAGATAAAGATATCTTAGTTGAATCTTGAAGGATGAAGAGCTGTCCAGGTAAAGAAGATGGGGTGGGGCTTGGGGGTCATGCACTCCAGGTGGAAGAACTAAGGAGAGGGAACGTGTGGAAATGCAAACATTTGATCTGGCTGGAGTGAAGCTGTGAGGAAATGGGGCTGGAGGTGTGGGCAGGAGCAAGATGACAAGAGGCCCTGTGGCTGTGCCTGTGGAATTGGTAAGTAGTAGGTGGATTTGAGAGATACAAAGAATGCAATTTGGTTTTGGGTTGCAAGTAGGGGTTGGGGGAAGGGCCAGTGAAAGAAGTCCACTCCCCCCTCTCTGAGGTTTCTAATTTGGGTGACTAGATGGATGATGATGCCTCTCACTGAATTAGTGGACTTCAGGAAGGGGAAGAGGGGGTTCAGAGGTAGATAGAGTCATCAGTTACGGACTTGCTGAATTTAAGGCAATGGTGGGACAACAATTTGGAGATATTCATGATTGGATGCATAGAGGTGGGTTTCAGAGGAGAGTTCAGCTTAAAGGGAAGGGTTGGATGAGGTTGCCCTGGGAGAGTATGTAGAATAAAGAAAGAAGAAGAGCTGAGGCTGGAATCCAGGGGACTCCCAACTCAGTATGGAACAACCTCTAGAAACCCCAGTCTAAATGTCTATCCCATCAGAAAGCTCAGCCCCAAGAAGGCTTTTTCACATTATGGGAGTTAATCTCCAAGGCAAAAGTTACAGGATCCTGCTTAAGATAACGAAGTCTGAGAGACAGGTTATCTAACGAACTTCCTCATTTGAAAAATTAGGATACTGACAAGATAATGACACCAGAGAGGTAATTATCTAGGACTGGAAACCCAATTCCCTGCCCCTCAGTCCACAGGTTCATTCATCTTATCTTGCCACCTGCGGTTCCAGGGAAACTTTAATCACTGGTCCCCGCTTATCCCCAAAGACACTGGGATCAACTCTTCATGCTAGGTTGTTTAATGATCTAAAGTAGAGTTAAAAATGGTGCAGGGAGCCCATAAGAAGAGATTTGAACAAGAATCCAGTGAAAAGGCAGCTACCTATTGTTGGAAAGTAGGGAACACAGTTATCTGTGCAGTGTGTGAGAGTGCTAACCTGAGAGGCATGAATGCCCTTACAGAATTAATTCCAAAAAAACTTTAATTAGTGACGCAGCTTGGTTGATCCTTTCAAAACATGTGTTATGTTGCCACAGACACATCTAAAGGAGAGTATGAGTGGAGTGGAGAAGAGCACATGTTTGTCAACAACAATTCTCCTGCCTCCCTGATGCCCAGATTGCTTCTAACCCTGTGAAGACACAATCCTGTATGGCTCTCCTCATACCTGAATTTGTGCGCATGAGGATTGAGGTGCCCTCCCAAGCCCTGAGAAGTCATAGACCTCGCTGAAAAAAACCAGGCCTTTCTGTGTTCTTGGGTATGGGGAAGCTTTGGAAGCCAATCTAGAATACACTATGATTCTCATTCCCACTATTCTGTGTTAATGTTGGAACTTTCTAATTTCAAGGGCTATGGAGGAGACGTGAAAACTATGGAGGAGATGTGAAAACTGCAGAGGAGAGGATAAACCATGGAAATATAGCATGGAAGCATCCAGACTCTCAAAGTATGAATGGACTGGAATGGATTCCCCAGGGCTCCTGGAAGACGGATAATGGGTAGAGTCCTTCCTACCTTGGAACAGGTATAATGCCTTTGCCCTTTCAGATGGCTCCAGCCTTTCTTCTTCTTTACTTCTTTACTCTTTGTATTCTATAGTATTTTTTCCCTTATGGCTTCTTTTCCATTTCCATCTTCTCCCTTTCTTTCCTCTTTCCTAACTCATTTCTTAGAGCTACCGCTGGCAACCAGGGGCCTGTGGTCACACCCAAGTCTAAAATGTTTAGACACATTCAGTGGAGACAGAACCCAGTTCACAGGAATCATGATGTCTTCTAAACACATGTGGAGTTAATTAAACACTGATAAGCACGTGCAATCTCAGTTTTCTATTGATCTTTTCATGTATACATATGCTACCTTTTCAACTACATTAGCAAGCTTTTAGAAGACAGAGACTCAATAATCTTTTGATGGTAATACTTTTGATTCTGGCACCAACTGTCTGTGTGTCACTGAGCAAGTCACTTTTCTTCTCTGGGTCTGTTTCCTCATCTGTAAAAGGACATTTGTGCATTAAAAAAAAAAAAATACAGGGCTGCACAGAGCTCTAGGCTTCCACAGAGCTGCCTTGGGAGCAGCTACAGGTAAGGAGAAGGCTGAGCAGGTGAGGTTTGGCTCCTCACTCACCTTCAACCAGAGCGGCACCACTTTAATCCACATGCAAAGTTGTCCAAGAGTCCCAAACACAGGTAAATAGAGTCCAGGAAGCCAATATGACGGCATATGGACAGAGAATACACCCACAAGAGCAGCAGCCCGTGTTTTTGATCAGTGTGGAATACTCATATCTGCTTTATATGCTGAGTTCTGCATAAGATTTTATTTGACAAGAGGAATCTATTGATTTTTTTTGAACACCACTTCCAAAGTGGTAGATGACTTCCGAAGTCCCAAAGTCCCTACAAAATTCTATGGCAAGTGAAGATGCCAATCCCAGGTCTGTGCGTATTCTGCCTAAGGCACAGCTGGATTCCAGGAAATGGAAAGGAAAGAGTTCCTCTACTTCATTTCCTCTCGTCATCATCCTGAGGATCACCATAAATTCGAATAGATTTGATAATGAAAAATATCCTTCATTAAGAAGATCATTAATATTTGTGCTTTAAAGGAACACAGACACCACGTGAGCAGAAGCCATGCCAGGGAAGAGCTCCTAGGACCAGGATGATTGCAGAGAGATTGACATGTCCAGTCATGCATGCATGTTCCTGCAACACACACGAATGCATGGTAGAGTGGGTGATGCCTCCCACCACATGTTCTACATTGTATGGTTTATACCTGCTGTAGAACAACCCTGGGGTGTGGGAATTCATACCAAGAGAGCCTGGGTGTACCCACTTAAATTTATGCAAGTGTATTTATTGAAGCTGCCAAGAATTCAACACCAAACAGGATTAATGAGAAGCCCAGTTATACAATTGCATCTCACTACAAGGTGCAAAGACAATAAACACAATAACAATACTTCAAGCAGTGCCTTGTATTCCAGATTGTTTCATAATTTAAATACCATTCAATTTGACCTCTAAAATACAGTCTCTTGCCTATTCTGTAACCACAAGAGACAAAGAATCTATAATACCTTAGCTTCTCACACTCCAAATCTTCTCTCATTTATTTGTTCAGTCACCCAGTCACAAATACTTCCTGAAGGTCCACTCTGCCCCATGCCACTTGCTACACTGCCCTCTCATGACATTGGTTGACTTGTAGAATATAAAAAGCTAGCAGGGACTTCTGCGCAACATGGCGCTATAGTCAGAAGCACCACGTCATCCCTCCGCAGCAAAGATCAGAAAAACTAAGTCAAACAGAGTCACACGTCAATCCTGAAACCCTAAGCATCAAATGAAGAGATAAAGAACTCAGCCAAGCAATGAATGGATTAAGAACTTGACTGAGAACAGAGAGTGAGGAGAGAGACATGCAGAGGTTCCCTATGAGCTAACACAGCACGGATCTGCCATCTTGGACTCCTATTGCAGATCAGCAAACAAGGGGTATGAGAAAACAGCTTCACCGAGCTTCCAGCAGGAGACAGAATAACTGATAACCAGCGATATAGGCTTTCCCACCCCCCCACCCTTCTTCACCCCCCACTTAGCCTCCTCTGCTTCCTGCAGCCACAGTCTCTTGGCTGGGAAGCACCAGCTTCACCCTGGTGTCACTTGGATTCCACCCGCCTGCACTGGCTGGCTCCCTGAGTGCCTTTTGTTGGCTGCTGGTGTTGCTTTTTTCTGCTTCTTTAAATTTCTTCCTTACCTCTCACCACCTCCCCTTCCTTTCTCTTAAATACCTGGCTCTGTGCGCCATCTTTGCTTCTTCCTGAAAGGCTGTGAAACACTGCTCAACTGTGAAACTGCTTCCTGGCCCGTGCCGCCATGCTGGTGGGACCCCCAGGGCTTTTCTGTTTGTTTGCTCTGATTTGTTCTGTTTTGATTTGTTTGTTTGTTTTCTTTTTCTTTTCTCACTTGGGAGCCCCTTCTAGTTGGGCAGTACCATGTGGCTTGGAAGCTACTCCCTTACTCTGCACAGACCCACAGGGACATACCAGGGGGCATTTCTTTTCTCTTGTTTTTTTTTTTTTTTTTGGTTTTGGTTTGTTTTTGTTACTTTGTTTTGTTTTCTTCTCTCCCTTATTCCCTTTTGTCTTTCTTCATTTCCAGTTTCTTGATTTATTCATTTTTTTCTTTTACCCTTTTCTTTTTGATTTTTGCTTTTCCTCATTTCTCAGTCTCTCATCTTTCCACTCCAATAGCAAGCTCCCTTAGCACTCTTTTTTGTTTGTGTGTATGTTTTTGGCTCCTGTTCCTCTCTCCTCTCTCTCATCTTGCCCGTACCCATCTTAGCTCCACACATCACAATCTACCCCCTCCTTCCTGCCTACCTGCACTGTGTGCTGAACATCACACTCCTCAGCAGCACAGGCACTGCCTCCTGGAACCTGCCCTGCACTGATTTCCAGTCCGCACTGTCAGCCCTGGTACATGCCACAAACAACCCATCCCAGCAACTCCCCTTCAGCTGGACCTGCCCTGCTGTACCATACCTGAGTGACTGACCCTGCCCACTGGAGAAGCAGGTGAAAAGTATTGTGTCCACAGACAAGCAAACAACAAAAAATGCGCAGCTCACGTGCTCAGACATAACCAAATTGGAAAAAAAAAAAAGGAGGACGAACCAAACAAACCTACAATCAATAAACGAGGAATATAACCACTCAGTGCCTCAAAGACAGCAGACAATATCAAAATATTTACAAAAACAGGACAGGATGGTTCCAGTAGGCATCAAAAATAAAATACCAGATAACCTTCTAGTAGAAGAAAAGGCACTAGACTTAACTGATGGGGAATTCAAATCTCTAATATTCAGAGCTATCCAAGAGTTTAAGCAAAAAGCAGACAAAAATGAGGAAAAAATAGACAAATTCACAGAAAATACGGACAAAAAAATGGAAGAATTCAAGAAAATAATACAGGAACAAAATGCTAAAATAAATTCACAACCAGAAATCATACAAAAACAACAATTAGAAATCCAAAAGATAAACAACAAGATTTTAGAAACGGCCTGTCCCCTGAATACCTGGTGTTTAATTCCTCCACACCTTCTAGCCAGGCTGCACTGCAACAACAACTGGGAACAACTTCCCCAGACCTCATACCGCACCAGTGGTATCCCTGAGAGCTTTGCTGTTCTTTTTTCTTTCTAATTTTTATTTATTCATTCTTTTCTTTTTTCTTCTTCTTCTTCCCCTTTTTGTTTTTCTCCATTTCATAGTCTCTCATCTCTCCACTCCAACGGCAAGCTCCCCCCTAGCATTCTTTTTTGTTTGTTTGTATGTTTTTGGCTCCTGTTCCTCTCTCTCCCATACCCATCTTAGCTCCACACATCACAATCTCCCCCCTCCCCCCTGCCTATCTGCACCATGCGCTTAACATCACACCACCAAGCAGCACAGGCACGGCCTACCGGAACCTGCCCTGCATGGATTACCGACCCGCCCTGGTGGCTGTAGTAAATGCCACAAACAACCCATCCCAGCAACTCCTCTTCAGCTAGACCTGCCCTGCCATACCATATCTGAGCGACTGACCCTGCCAATTGGAGAAGGAGGCAAAAAGTATCGTGCCTACAGGCAAGCAAACAACAAAGAACACAAAGCCCACCTGCTCAGATATAGCCAAATTTAAAAAAAAAAAGGACGAAACAAACAAATCTACAGTCAATAAACGAGAAAAATAACTACTAAATGCCCCGAAGACAGCAGACAATATCAAAATATTTACAAAAACAGGACAGGATGGTTCCAGTAGGCGTCAAAAATTAAACACCAGATGACTTTCCAGTAGAAGAAAAGGCACTAGAACTACCTGATAGGGAATTCAAATCTCTAATACTCAGAATTATCCAAGAGTTGAAGCAAAAAGCAGACAAAAATGAGGAAAAAATAGACAAATTCATGGAAAATACAGACAAAAAAAATGGAAGAATTCAGGAAAATAATGCAGGAACAAAATGCCAAAATAAATTCACAACTAGAAATTATACAAAAAAAAAAAAAACAGTTTGAAATCTAAAAGATAAACAAGATTTCAGAAATGGACAGTGTCATAGAAGGGATGAGGAGCAGATTTGAAACGGTGGAAGTCGGGATCAGCAGAATTAAAGACAAACACTTGGATACAACTCGGTTTGAGGAAAAATCAGAAAAAAGAAGAAAAATGAAGAGACCCTGAGAGTTATGTGGGATACAATCAGAAGCAAAAATCTGCGAGTGATCGGAGTACCAGAACAGGGGGACAAAACAGAAGACAGAGAGGATTATTGAAGAATTGCTGACAGAAAACTTCCCCAATATCATGAAAGATGAAAAGTTCACCATCCAAGAAGCTCAACAAACCCCATATAGGATAGACCTCAAAAGAAAATCAACAAGGCATATCATAATCACTCACTAAAACCAAAGACAAACAGAGAATCCTGAGAGCAGCCCAAGAAAAACAAAAAGTCACATGCAGAGGAGAATCAATAAGACTAAGCTCATATTATTTGGCAGAAACCATGCAGGCAAGAAGGCAGTGGGATGACGTATATAAAACCTTGAAAGAAAAAAATTGCCAGCCAAGAATAATATATCCTGCAAAACTGTTGTTCAAATATGATGGTGAAATTAGGTCATTTCCAGATAAACAGAAATTAAGGAACTATGTAAAAACCAAACCAAACTTACGAGACTTAGTAAAGGAAGTCCTTCAATCTGAGAACAAACAACATCAGACCACAGGCTGAATATAGGACACAGGATTGTACTAGTCAGATACCAACCTAGGAAATGAACTCTTAAGGACTATGGAAAACCAAAAGAATTACAAAAGGGAACCAGAGAGGTTAATCTGTAGATGACAACAGCATCAGAACAATAAAAGAGGGAATAAACAGTGTAGATATATAACCTTCTAATGGAGAGGAAGTCAAGCAATACCAAGTAATAATAGACTGGTTGAAATCTAGGAAGGTAAGGGTAGATTTCACAGTAACCACAAAGAAAGTTAACAAACCTACTCATCAAAATAAAGAATAAAAACATAAAGTCTCACTAAAAACAAAACCTACAAAAACAAAGGAAATGAAAAAAAATCTACAAACAAAAGTAACTCAGCACAGGAGAGTAAGAGGAACAAAGAAAACATCAGCACCACAAAAAAAAAAGCACTACAAAATGCAATCCCACTCCTAGAATACATCCTAGAGAAATAAGAGCTGTCACACGGACATATGCACACCCATGTTCACTGCAGCACTGTTCACAATAGCAAAAAGATGGAAGCAACTTAGATGCTCATCAACAGATGAATGGATAAACAAATTATGGTACATAAACACAATGGAGTATTATGCAAAGATAAAGAACAATGATGAATCTGTGAAGCATCTCATAACATGGATGAAACTGGAGGGCATTATGCTGAGTGAAATAAGTCAGTCACAAAAGGACAAATATTGTATGAGACCTCTACTGTAAAAACTCATGTAAAAGTTTACACAGAAAAAGAAACAATCTTTGTTGCTTACGAGGGATGGGAGGGGTGTGGGGGGGAACTAAATAGACAATAGATAAGTGGTAACTTTGGTGAAGGGTAAGACAGTACACAATACTGGGGAAGCCAGCACAACTTATAGAAGGAAAGGTCATGAAAGTTCCATGGACACTTCCAAACTGCCTGAGGGACTGAATTGCTGGATGGAGGGCTGTGGGGACCATGGTCTCAGAGAACATCTAGCTCAACTGGCATAACACAGTTCATAAAGACAATGTTCTACATTCTACCTTGGTGAGTAGCGTCTGGGGTCTTAAAAGCCTGTAAGCAGCTATCTAAGATACTCCACTGGTCTCACCCCTTCGGAAGCAAGGGAGAATGAAGAGAACAATATACAAGGAAAAGCTTAGTCCAATGGACCACAGCTACCACCACTGACTGCCCTGACCAGGATCACAATAGCTGGAAAAGGATGTAGAACAAATTCTAACTCACAAAAAAAAAAAAAAAAAAAAAAAAGACCAGATTTACTGGCCTGACAGACTGGAGAAACCCTGAGAGTATGGCCCCTGGACACCGTTTTAGCTCAGTGGTGAAGTCACTCCCGAAGTTCACCATTCAGCCGGAGATTGAACGGCCTCATAAAACAAAACGGGACTAATGAGGCACAGCAGTCCAGGGACAAGGACTAGAAGGCAGAAGGGGACAGGAAAGATGGTAATAGGGAACCCAAGGTTGAGAAGAGACAGTGTTGACATGTCGTGGGGTTGTTAACCACTGTCATAGGGCAATATGTATACTAACTGTTTAATGAGAAACTACTTGTTCTGCAAATCTTCATCTAAGGTACAAAAAAAAAAAAGAATTATCTATGTGAGATCAAATTGACAGCAGCAACTCCAAATGTCTGATGGGAAGCCTAGGAGAGAGTGAGTTAAAGATAATGGCGATGGAATAATTTGGGAAAGGATAGTGAGAATAGCAGCACAACTAGAAGAATGTTATCGACGTCACTGAATTGTACACGTAGAAACTTTTGAAATGATGTAACTTTGGCTATATATATTTTCACCAAAAAAAAAGGTCCGCCAAGGTCGAGAAGGGAGAGTGTTGACATGTTGTGGGGTTGTTAACCAATGTTATAAAACAATATGTGTACTGACTGTTTAATGAGAAACTACTTGTTCTGTAAACCTTCATCTAAAGTACAATAAAAAAACATTTATTAACAAAAAAAAAAAAGCTAGCAGGACCTTCAATAAGGACACACAGTACAACCCTTTCGTTATACGTAAGTGAGGGGACTTGTTTAAGGTCACACATTTGGCCCATGTGATGAAGACTGGAGTTTCTTAATGGCTGGTGTGGTGTTCCCTCTGCTACAGCCCAGCTTCTTCTGACCAGGACTGGCTGAAACCCTGGACTGTTGTCCCCAGCAGGGGGCCATTTGGGCAGGTAGAAGGCCACCCACATGGTATGACTAGAAGGGCGGGAAGGAGGGATCCAAAACTAAAATCCTCCTCCCTACTGGGGTCTCTGGTGGCACGGAAATTAAGAGCTACGGCTGCTAACCAAAAGTTCGAATCCACCAGCTGTTCCTTGGAAACCCTGTGGGGCCGTTCTACCCTGTCCTAGAAGGTCGCTATGACTTGATGGCCACAGTTTTGTTTCATTTTTTTACTAGGTGTCTGCTGATGCCTGAAATTCAACTATCAAGAAGCACTTCTTTGTATCTTAAACGTTTTCTAACCTGTAAGGGTCTCCATCTAAAACACCTGAGGTCAAGTATAAACCCGTATCAGTTACCACCTTACGAAGGAGGAATTCATCAGAAAGTTGAGACCACAGCCTTTTGTAGTGGGACACTGGACAGATGCATGGGGTACCCAGAGGGGGAAGAAGAAGACTGGACATGGAGGTGTGAGGGTGCTGAAGACAACCCCTTCCACCTCACGGTTTTGCAAGGGCAGGTTCTTCTTGTGGGCCTTATATGGAAACCTTATTTAGAAGATCCACCACTCATCTGTCAGTTTGTTGTACTGAGTAGCTTGCATGTTGCTATGATGCTGAAAGCTGTGCCATCAGTATTTCGAATACCGCCAGGGTCACCCATGGTAGACAGGTTTCAGCAGAGCTTCCAGACTAGACAGACTAGGAAAAAAGGCCTGGTGACCTACTTCCAAAAATTAGTCAATGAAAACTTTATGCATCACAACAGAATACTGTCTGATATAGTGCTAGAAGATGAGCCTCCTAAGTTGGAAGGCACTCAAAATACACAGTGGCTGCAACAATGAACTCGAGCATACCAATGATCATGGAGATGATGGTGCAGGGCTGGGCAATGTTTCACTTTTTATAAATAAGGTCACCATGAGTTGGAGCCAACTCAGTGGCAACTAACAACAAGACTTAAAAGATGCCTGGTGGTTCAGATAGTCTTGCCTTAATACTCAGAACATTTTTTTATAAAGGAGGAAGTGACAAGACAAACGATTTCATAGCTTAAGAGGAAAGCAACTTGAACCATTCATCAATTTATTGAGAGCAAGTAACAATTGAAGCTGGCTGAGTTGACAACCATGCTAGTTTCATTGGCTCTACAGAAGTTCAGTTAAACAAAGAAAAAACCCTTCTCAAACTGATCTGTTTCTCTGTACTTGTCCATGATGCTAAGCTGAAGTGACTTACTCGCTTACTAATTTCCTGCACGTATGTAATCTTCTGTAGAGGCCTGCCCGGCGTCAGCTGCCCCCACATTCTGCACAGAGCGCCGAGCAGGCTGCCTCAGTGTCTGCCTACTGATCCTGCTCACTTCTCCTGGGGCTTGCACTACTTTGGCCCGGACCCAGAAACATGATCTATATACTGACCTCCCCCAGGTAGGACCTGGAGGTAAGAAGCCACTCCTTGGGACACTATATTTGTACATCTGTGTGGTCTCTTCCTAAGTTGTGTGACTCTAACTATAAATCCCCATAGGAGAAGGATTGGCCTGCTCAACTTTCTATTTGGTGTCCAGAATGTGACCAGTGCAAAGGAAATAATTGACCTTTATAACACTGCTGCCTGCAACACCCTCTTAGAGGTGAAAGGAAGCCAGATGTCACACAGGCCACCTCCTGTCCAAAGCAGGAGCTCCCTCTGCACCTGGCCTCCTCCAGCCCAGGGCTGTTACTCCTTGGAAGGCTGCCCGTCCCATCACTGCACAGCTCTGGCTGTCAAAGAATGACCATAACCCCTTCTTCTCCAAGGAATTTAGCGTGTCTTGTGGACATTACCTTTTTCTTTCGGTTAAAGCAGTGGAGAGGATGACAGATATTACCAATAAGGGCTGAATGACTCCTGGGGCTAATGGGGCATGTGCTTAGTGACCTGTGGGCTAGTGCATAATTTCTCAAATGGAGGCAAGGTGCAGCCATGGCCTCAAAACTTCCTACTAAATGCCCACCTTCATTTGAGGCATTATACCCACACTTGGCCCAGGGAAATATTTTGTTCCTCATTCCCACTGCCCTGTCCTGGTTCAGGCTTCCATAATTAGTAGTTTGGATATTAAAGTAGCTTCCTAATTGGTCTCATTGCCATCCAGGCTGTTTTCTGCTTAAAAACCTTCAATGGCTCCCCTGGAGCCCCTGGGAGGTGCAAATGGTTAAGCACTAAACTACTATCTGAAAGGCTGGAGGTTTGAACCTACCCAAAGGCACCTCAGAAGACAGCCAATGGTGATCTGCTTCCAAAAGATCACAGCCTTGAAAACCCTACGGAGCAGTTCAACTCTGCACACATGGGGTCACCATGAGTTGGAATCGACTTGAGAGCAACTAACAACAACAACAACAGCAAATCCTTAAAATGGGATCTAACTTCCTTAGTATGCTTTCCAAGGGCTATCATAATCTGACTCCCACCCATCCCTCTGGCCTCATCCTTGGCCACTCATCCCAGATGCCCTGTGCTCCAGCCATACCTAAAGGCTCACCACACCGCACGTCAGACAAGCTGTTTCATGCAACTCTCTTTTTTGGACCCTTCCATCCCTGTCTCTTTCTCCACCTGGCAAATGCCTTTGCATCCTGTAAGATACAGCTCAATTGTCTTCACCTTGTCTGGACTTCTATAACCCTCCAACATCTTCCTTGCCCGAAAAGGGGTGTAATTATTCAGTCCCTCCTCACCGTTGCAGCACCATTTCTTTGGTTGTTTTTTTTTTTTTTAATTGTTGTAATTAAATGAAGTTTACATTTCAAGTTAGTCTCCCATACAAAAAAAAATTTTTTTACATACATTGTTACGAGACCCCAGCTGCTCACCCCATTCTGTGACAGCACACTCCTCCCCTCTGCCCTTGATTCCCCATGAACATTCAATCAGCTCCTAACTCCTTCTGCCTTCCCATCTCACCTCTGGACAGAAAGTGCCCCTTTGGTCTCTTGTATCTACTTGTCTAAGAGGCACACTCTTCATGAGTATCACTTTATGTCCCACAGTCCAGTCCAATCCCTGTCTGAAGAATTGGCCTTGAAAATTGTTTTAGTTCTGGGGGTGATAGACAGTCCAGGCCCCATGCCTTCCAGGGCGCCTCCAGTCTCAGTCTGACCATTAAGTCTGGTCTTATTACTAGAATTTGAGCTCTGCATCCCATCGCTCTACTGCTCCATCAGGGACCCTCCGTTGTGTTCCCTGTCGGGACGTTCATTGGTGGTAGCCGGGCACCATCTAGTTCTTCTGGCCTCAGGCTGATGAAGTCTCTGGTTTATGTGGCCCTTTCTGTCTCTTGGGCTAATACTTTTCTTGTGTCTTTGGTGTTCTTCATTCTCTTTTACTCCAAGTGGTTGGGACCAACTGATGCATCTTAGATGGCTGTTTGCAAGCTTTTAAGATCCCAGATGCCACTCACCAAAGTAGGATGCAGAACAGTTTCTTAATAAGCTTTGTTATGCCAATTGACCTAGATGTCCCCTGAAAGCATGGTCCCCAGACCCCCCATCCCTGCTACTCTGTCTCTCAAAGTGTTTTATTGTATTCAGGAAACTTCTTAGCTTTGGTTTAGTCCAGTTGTGCTGGCTTCCCCTGTGGTGTTGCAGCACCCTTTCTTTATACAGCACTTATTCAATGTGTGTGTGTATGTGTGTGTGTGTGTGTGTGTGTGTGTGTGTCATTTTCTATAGTCCTCTCCCCTCCAGGGACAGAGCACTTCCAGGACAGAAGCAAGTGTCTTTGACACCTTTGGTTAAGGTGTCTATCTTTGAATGAAAGGCAAAGGGATCGAGGAAAAAGGGCTTTGGAGTCAGACACACCTAGGTTCACCTTTTTTCCCTCTGACTGTGTGACCTTGGGAAAGGTACACAATCTTTCCAAACTTTGGTTTCTTTACTGATAAAGTGGGAATAATTATACCTACCTATAGGTAATTTTGGTGTAGTAGTTAAGCATTTGGATGCTAACCAAATGGTTGGCAGTTCGAATCCACAAGCCGCTGCTTGGAAACTCTATGGGGCAGTTCTACTCTGTCCTATAGGGTCTCTATGAGTCCAAATCGACTCACCGGCAATGGGTTTTGTTTGTTTGTTTGTTTTTTTTTAATAGGTAACTTTGAGAATTATACATGACACAGAGTTGTCACTCAAATGGTAGCTGAGGCCATTACTGCAGCCCAAACAGCTGCATGTACAGTAGCTGGCACACAGTAGGTGCACAAGACATGCTGGCGGAGTGGATATACTGCTGGGCTCTGGGGAGCCTTGGGTGTCCTCCCCGGCAGTCCTGGCTCTGTTCCCATGGTGCCCTGCTGCCCTCTCTGCCTCCTCTCCCTCCCTGGTCACATCAGCTGTCCTAGTCCTAAGCGGGTGGTACAACTCACTGTCGTCTTTTGCTCTTCTTGACTTAAACAAAAACCAGAGAGTCTGAGGTCCCACATCTGCTATTATCAAAGCAACTTAAAATAAACAAATAAAAACCAAAAAACAAAACTTCTATGTACACGATTTGTCAAGTTCCATGTGTTTGAAACATTCTTGCCCCTCCTCCCTCCTTGGCCCTTAGAACTACAGTAATTGGTTCCATTCTGGCTTAAGAAACCCCAGCCCTATAGCTGTGTACATTTCCCCTGAGTATCTGGGAACCTGCCAATCCTTTGCCTCCTGTGAGTGCAGGAAGCTGGTCAGTGTTTTTCAGGAGCAGAGGTACCCATGAATTTAGGAGGGTTGCTAACCCAAACCAAACCCGTTGCTGTCAAGTTGATTCGGACTCATAGCAACCCTACAGGACAGAGTAGAACTGCCCCATAGGATTTCTAAGGCTATAACGTTTACGTAAGCAGACTGCTACATCTTTCTCTGAAAGAACAGCTGGTGAGTTCAAATTGATAACCTTTCAGTTAGCAGCTGAGTGCTTAACCACTGCGCCACCAGGGCTCCCTAGGAAAGTGTCCTAGAAGGGTTGCTAACCACATGATAATCACTACAGAGATGACTCGTTGGGCAGAACTTCACAGTTTACAAGGCACTTTCACATACATTGTGATGCTGAGTCTCACAACCACCTCAAGAAGTAGGGGGCGCAGCTCCTTTTCTTCTCCTCTTACTCCTCCTCCTCCCACTTCCTTTTCTTCCTCCTCACCAGCACCATCTCTACCACCACGGCTACTACCACCACCACCTACACCATCAGCATCATCACCACTATTATCGCCACCACCACCTGCCACCTCCACCATTACCTTTGTTAGTTGCATTCAAGTAAATTCCAACTCATGGCGACCCCGCATGTGCAGAGTAGAACTGCTCCATAGGGTTTTCAAGGCTGTGACCTTTCGGAAGCAGATTGCCAGGCCTGTCTTCTGAGGAGACTTTGGGTGGATTCAAACCGCCAACCTTTCACCTAGTAATCTAGCATTTAAACATTTGCGCCACCCAGTGGCTACCACAGCTGCTGTTAACTGAGTCTGAGCCTGGACTCTTTTCGTTCTAATCTTAACAGTAACTCTGGATGATGTATACATGAGGAAACTGATCAAAGAGATTAAGTACTTTCCCCAAACCATGCAGCTAGTAAGCAGTAGAGCCAGGATTGCAAAGTTAATGTTTTTCCCACTGTTTGCAATTATATAGCGAGCTGGACTCCATTGCTCACCTCTAAATGACACCAGGGGCCTTACCTGGCACCTCCATCAGGATAGGAAGTGCACTGGAGCTTTGCTGGGGCTACACTGGATGCCTGATTTTTGTGTGAAATCTGGCGATTTTAAGCAAGTATTTGAACCCAGTGCCCAGTTGGCCCGGTGCACTTTGCATTCCTGGTAAAGACATGTAGATGTGTGGCTGCAGCAAGTCTCAGCCTGGCTGCAGTATGGACCCCAATACTCTCTTCCCATTCCTAATCCAACCTGTTCACCCCTTGTGAAGAGCACTGTTGGCCATAACCAACCACTAGTCTAATCCAACTGAGGTTATCCCATTTCTCTCCTCCACCCATTGGCTTGCAAAGGGGCATGTGGCCCCAACTCTGGCCACCGACATGGCATGAAGGGAAATTTTCTGGGGTGCCCATGGACAAGATTACTCATTGATTAAAAAAGAGAAGAAGAGGCATACGTGCATTAAAGCAACATAATCCATTTCATTCTCACGAGGATGGCTAAGATAAGAAAGTAACAAATGTTGGCAAAGATGTGGAGAAATTGGTATCCTTGTCCACTGCTGGTGGGAATACAAAATGGCACAGCCATTGTGAAAAAAAGTGTGGCAGTTCCTCAAAAAACTAAAAATAGAACTACCATACGACCCAGCAACTCCACTCCTAGGTATATACCCAAAAGACTTGAAAGCAGAGACTCAAAAAGAAACGCGTACACCAATGTTCACTGCAGCACTATTCACAATAGCCAAAAGGTGGAAACAACCTAAATGCCCCAAAACAGATGAACAGATAAACAAAACTGGTACATACATACAATGGAATACTACTCAGCCAGTAGGATAAATGAAGTCTTGATATATGCTACAGTATGGATGGAGCTTGAAGACATTATGCTGAGTGAAATAAGCCAATCACAAAAGGACAAATATTGTATGACTTCACTTGTATAAAAAGACAAGAAATGGCAGAAAGCAAGCAAACAACAACAACAACAACAAATGAGAGGCATACACACATGAAAGCAATATAATCTCTCCTTTAGCCAGACACAGTCATGTCTGGAACTGTGGCAACCACCTTGGGACCATGAGGGCAAGAGTAACACGCTGAGGGTGGCAGGGAGAAAAGGCAGAAAGAAGTGGGGTTCTAGATAAAGTTGTTGAACCAGTGAGTTATCTAACTTTGGAGCCACCCTAATTTGGGGCTTCTTTCATGTGAGAATTTCTTTATTGTCGAAACCATTTCGAGTTGAGTTTTCTAGTACTTGCAACTGAAAGCATCCTTATTGATAGGCTCTATTTGCTATCTCTACACGTCACTCCTCGTTCTGCCTCTTTATCCCCGTTTCTCCGTGCTTCCACCCATTATCAGCCATTTGGGCACATTAAAACTAAGCTTAGTCTTGCCCAGCCACAGAAGGCAGGCGCTCTTAATACTGTAAGACAAATGCTTCTCTGTCTGCCTGTTAGCTCTCAGCCTGGGCGTGAGATATTTATTTCAGATTATGGTCTCAGACTAGATCTAGAGAGGTAAGCTCAAACTCCCATCAGAGAGTAGCCCAGGTAATTCTGTGCTTAGCCTCTTGTTACAGCATGGAGGGCTGTCGAGCCAAAGGGTATGGCTGCGTGAGGCAGTCATACCATAGTCCTTAAAGAGGCAGGGTGGGGAGGCAGAGGAGGAGCCCCTTCAAAACCCCAGTATTACAAACTTGGAGATGGAGGATGCAGGGATGCATATCTGGTATTTGCCTCCTCAGTATGCGTTTTTTCTTTTTCTCAAAGGACGATGGAGTTTCTGAGTGAGGAATGGGAACATAACTTTCCAGAATATTACTTTGATCATGCCACTTGCCTCTGCAAGAACTTACACCAGTTACTGTCAAGTCAATTTCAACTTATGGTGACTCCATTTGTGTTAGAGTAGAACTGTGCTCCATAGGGCTTTCAATGGCTGATTTTTCAGAAGTAGATTACCAGGCCTTTCTTCTGAGACAACTCAGGGTGGACTCAAACCTCCAACCTTTCAGTTCACAGCCGAGCACATTAACAGTTTGCACCACCCAAGGACGCTAAAGAATTTCTAGGGGTTCCCTAGTCCTAGATCATAGCGTCTAAATGTCTCTGCTAGGATCTTCCCCTCCCACCTATATATCTTGTCTTCTCCCAACAGCCACTGTTTACATTAAGAAGCTACCTCCCTGCTTACCGATTTCCATTCTGGTCTCTGGGTCCCTTTGCGTGGAAGGTCTTATTTCCTTCAGGGCCAAGCTGGACTCCTCCTTCTTTTAGAGAGTGGCTTTGAATTCTCCAGATCCCTCAGTATTCTTTCATTGTGGGCTACTACAGCCTTCTGGTCAGCCTGTCTGTGTTGTTCATTGGGATATTTGTATGTGGCACTCCAGCATGTCTTATAAGTTCAATGACTGCAGCAAATCTCCTTCCTTTAATAGTGTGAGCGCTCTGAGGGCAGGAACTGTGTCATGGTTTTCCTCTATTCCCAACAATGCCTGGTAAGTGCCGGGGACAATGAAGGCTCACAGTGCCTTGAGTGTGGAGTTGGGAGGACACTTAGAGGCCACTGAGGTGATTTCCCAGCCCTGGCCTCTCACATGCCCGTGGAACTTCATTTACAATGTGCTTTCACATCTTTACCCTCTCATTTGTTCCCCAAACCACCTTGTTGGTTGACAGGTTGTCTGTCACCCAGTAATTGGGGTGTGATTCCCAGGGGGATAGTGAAGGATGGCCTTCTTCCTTGGCAACCCTTTCCCCTCAGCCCCTACTGTGTGAATTAAACCAAGGAGCACCACGAGGCCATTGTAGCACTGTCAACATGGAGAACGTGTGCTGAGGGGCCTGTCTGAAGGGCACTGAACTAAAGGCTGTGATTACAAAGGGTAGAAGATGCTGCCTCTGCCCTCCAGGGGCTTACAGTCCAGTCAAGGAGACAGGTGGGGTGTTCATAAAGGAGACAAAAGATAACACAGGGTTTCACACTGGCTGCTTGCCAAGTGAGTACCGCAGAAAATAAGCAGTTTAAGAATCTGGAGAAAAGATGATTGTCAGGGGCTGTTGGCCAGGATCTGGGTGTGAGCTGGGTCTGAAGGGTGGGTAGGCCTCACTGAGAGGAGGAGGAGACCGAAGGCTGAACCTTAGGGAGGTGAGGCCATTTTCTCGTGGAAACAACAAGCCCCCTAGGAGAAACAAGGAGAGTTGCTAGAGAGTTTATGCTGTGGGAGATAAAGCTGGACAGACAGGTAAGGTTTAAATTAAACTGGGTCTTGAGTGACAGGATAAAGAGTTGGTACTTCATCCTGGGGATAGCATACCTGGGAGTTAAGGCCTATGGTGACCTGGATTGATGGTAAGTTTTGATCAAGGGGTTATATGTGCCAAGCTATGTTTTAGGAAGATAATTACGAAAAGCAATCTGCAGAGGACTGAGACTGAAGCAGGGAGATCAGTCAGAAGACCACTGCAGTGGTCCAGGAGTAAACCAGAGAGGGAGGGAGCAGGGGAGAGAAAAGGCACTGACAGACTCAGAAAACGTTATGACTGGAGGTGGGCCGAGAGGGGACTATCCAACTTGACATCAAAACTTTATTCAGTTCAGCCTTAAGGAAAAATGAAGTCCTGATACATGCTAAGACATGGATAAGCTTTAAAAACATTATGCTGACTGAAATAAAGCAGACTCAAAAGGACAAATACTGTATGACTCTACTTATGTGAAATATCTAGAATAAATAAATGCATAGAGCCCAAAGTTTATTAGTGGTTACCAAAGGCAGGCAGGAGGAGGAGACGGGGAGTCACTGCTTAAGGCGCACAGAGCTCTTTCTGGTAAGGGTGATGAAAAAAATTGGAAAGGGATAG
The DNA here is from genome assembly GCA_030035585.1 of Dugong dugon. Lineage (NCBI taxonomy): Eukaryota > Metazoa > Chordata > Mammalia > Sirenia > Dugongidae > Dugong > Dugong dugon. The sequence goes on along the minus strand of CM057465.1, from coordinate 115,227,901 downwards.
TGGGATGGTTGTACAATATGGTGAATGTAATTAGTGTCACAGAACCATACATGTGAAATGGGTGAAATGGTGTTTTACCGGGGTGCCGTTGAGTAGATTCCAATTCATAGCGGCCCTGTGTGACAGAGTAGAACTGTACCCATAGGGTTTTCTAGGCTGTAATCTTGAAAGAAGCAGAGAGCCAGGTATTTCTCCCATGGAACCGCTGGGTGGGTTCGAACTGCCAACCACTGAGTTAGCAGCCAAGTGCTTAACCATTTGCACTACGAGGGCTCCTTATGAATAGTTCACCACAATTAAAAAAAAAAAAAAAACAAAAAAACTTCATTCTGAATGACTGGAAGAATGAAAGTATCATACGTAACAACAGAGCTCAAAGTGGGAGCTGGCAGTGGCCGGCAGAGTGGCTTGGGCACGTAACACAAGCTTCCTAGACTGCAGTTTCTTTATCCACCAAATGTGGAAGTTATGCAGGATAACCTCCATTTCCTCTCCTGCAACGATCTGGAAGGTGACCCAGTGTAGAGGAAATTCCATGGAACCAGAAGGAGACAAATCAGGTTTTATATTTTAGTTCTTCCACAACCATTATACACTGGCCAGATTATTTAAAGTTTCTATGACTCCATTGAAGCCCTGGTGGCACAGTAGTTAAGCACTGGGCTGCTAACAGAAAGGTCAGCAGTTCAAATCCACCAGCCGCTCCTTGGAAAACTCTATGAAGCAGTTCTACTCTTTCCTATAGGGTCACTATGAGTTGGAATCAATTCGATGGCAATAGATTTTTTTTCTTTAATTACTCCATTACTTTAGCTATAAAATGGAGATAATATCTTCCTGTAGATACTCTTCAAGGATTAAGAGGAAAATGTATGCTAACATGTTAAACAGAAAATACTGAAGAAATGTTCCCTCTTTCAAACTTCCAGTGGTTCTAGAATTCTGTGGTAACTGAGATGTTCACTTCAGATATGATGAGGAGAAGTAACAACATCCAAGTGGAAATGGATACAGGTTATTAGAGATGGGGGACAGGCCAGATGTGGGTTAGAGAAACACTCTACATAGTTGAAGCCATGAAGAATACGTAAAATCCATGACCAAAGAAGAGTGTAAGTGACAGGAACAGATACGAGAGCTCAGGAAGGGGATGCTGGTGAGCGAGTGGCCTACTGCAGCTTAAAGTAGCATTTCTCAAGACTGTCATGATTTTTCCTATGTCCGTGAATGTGTAGTACTGTTTACTTAATACTTTTTCTTTAATCAACTTGCTTTTCTTTTGTAAACATGTAGAAAGGAAACTTTTTTTTAACCGCTATTATTGCTTGCCACAATAAAGGATAACAATAAAAATAAATAACTATTAAAAATGTTTGTCCATGTACTACCGAAAATCATCTTATACACCACCTGTGGTACACATTTGTCACTTGAGGAGATACTGGGCTCAAGGGATGTCCTTTGAAAGGACCAGACTTCATCTGTGTGGCTCCAGAAGTTAGGAGGAAGGAACCAGGATTAATCAGTGTAAATTAGAGGGACCTGACTTTGTCTCAAAGGGAGAACTCCCTAGAGTTCTAGCTCTCCAACAGTGGGAAAGGCTGTGTGCCCCCAGGCACAGGACTGGGTGTGGATTCAGGGACTGAAGCTTCAGGTAGAGTTAGACTACATCTCATCCAATGTCCATTAACAGCCAAGTTAGACTACATCTCTTCCAATGTCCCTTAACAACCAACAGTCTGTGACACCATGAGGGTGTCCTCATACTTATGAGAGGGAAACAAAGGAAGTAAAGAAATGAATGAGTGAATGAATGAACGAGGGAATGAGTGAATGGTTGAATGGAGGGAGAGTAGCACTATTCATCAAAGTAGGCATGGGTCCAGGGCAGTGCAGTGCTCTGTTGTCTTAGCCAACCCTCCCTCCTCCCTCATCCACCTGGGCTTAGCCAGGCCTCAGGCTACTCTAAATCTTGTGGCCTCATAAGAGCATCTGCCCCCGAGGAGGCCACCTCTGGCTCTGTGCACCCCAGATACACTGGACTCGGTGCCTCTTTACCTCTGTATTGCCTTCCCCCAGCTCCTCAGCCCTGACGCCTGTGCTGAGACACCGACAGTGGCATCATCTATCCAGGCTCCTTAGAAACCAACAGGCAAGGAAATGAAAAGCCCACCAGTGGCAGCCTGGACACACTTCCCAGATGGTACAGAGACATTAGTGTGCACGTCAAACCCAGCGGAACAAGAGCCTGTTCAGGCAGCTGGGCTCCCCTGGCACTGGTTGCCAGGGGATGTGGACTCTCCCTGCATAAGCTGCACCAAGTTACCACCTCTAAAGGAACACTTCCCTCACCCAGCCTCTGTCTGTGTTTTGTTTGCCTCTTATTGCTCTAGATCCCCCTAGTGGTTTACCCAGAAGGCTGCAGAAGACCAACGGGCTTTGTGGTATACAGAAAACATGTAGGGCACAAAGCATCAAAGCTGGAAGGAGCCCAGAAGCTCATCTGGTCCAGTGCCTTGGCTTTCCAGATGAGGAAAGTAAGGCCTAAAGAGGGGAAAGCACCTGCCAAAGCCACATAACATAAAGGACACAGTAATCATTCTTATTTTCACACTAATTTTTAAAGAAAAGAATGTCGAATCTATGTTTTTTCTGATCTACCATCCAGAACATGTGATTGCTCCATTATTCAAAATCGACAGCACTTCTTTTCCTGATGGGGTCAGTGTTGGGAGGATCCTGTTTGGGGCAATATTATGCCCTGTGCTGTAGTTCATTGTGAGTATATCTTACTTCTGTCAGATTACAGTTTTCTAGAAGTCAGGCCCTAAGTTTCATTGATGTATTAGCATACTCAAAACAATGACACAATATTGGGCGTGGAATCATAGGACTTGATCTGCTGCTTGTTACTATGGTTCTTGGGCACATCACTTTACTCTTCTGAGCCTAAGTTTCCTCATCTGTAAAATGGGGATGATAAAACCTACCTCGTATACCAACGTTCATTGCAGCATTATTCACAATAGCCAAAAGGTAGAAACAACACAAGTGTCCATCAGCAGACGAATGGATAAACAAAACAAACATAGTACATCCATACCATGGGACATTATTGAGTCATAAAGAGAAATGAAGTTCTGATACATGTTATGGCATGGATGAACCTTGAAACATCATGCTGAGTGAAAAAAGTCAGACATAAAAGGATAAATATCATATGAATCCACTTATATGAAATATCTAGAATAGGTAAATAAATAGAGACAAAAGTTTATTAGGAGTTACTAGGGGTTTGTATGGGGGATGGGGGGATGGGGAATTAATGCTTTAGGGGACATCGAGTTTGTAGCGATGAAAAACTTTTGGAAATAAGACAGTAGTGGTGATCGCACAATGTGGTGAATATAATTAACGTCATTGAACTGTGCACTTAAAATGGTTAACACGTCAAAATTTTTATTATATATGTTTTACCACAATAAAATTAATAAAAAGAAAAAAACCCTACCACATAAGGATGTGGTGAATTTGAAATAAGATCATACTTATTGAGGCTTTTTGTAATTGTCAAAATGCTTCGCAAGTATGAGTTATCATTAGTATAAAAATAAGTAAAAAAGGAAAAATACATATCTAAAACATGTGAAACAGGAGGAAAGAAGTACTGATTTCTCAGGCAAGACTGAAACATGTGGAAGAGAAGTGATTACCCCAACGTCAAACAGGCCTGCAAAGACACCGAGGGTGGGGTCCACATCTCCCTGCTCATGCTGACCCTCACTTCCACCCGACTCTGAGTCTCTGTTAGCCTTAGCCATCCAGTCCCCAAGGTATTAACAAAGTGGAACCAAGGAGTGTGGAATCGTAGACTCCTAGAGCAGGATACATTGAACACCAGGACATCTGAGTCACTTTCCCAAAGTCAGCTGAAGCAGGTCTTCCAGGCTGGCCATCAGGATGGTGGCTGAGCTATTCTCATTGTGTAGACAGTGATGGTTCACCAGGCACTGTGCTGGGTGCAAGACAGCCAACCATGCACAGATACCATCTCTGCTCTGAATGAGCCCTCGACCCACTGCCTACTCTGGTATGTCTACAGATATATTCCTGATGACTGCTCCCAGCCTCTCTGCTGACCACATGACACCTAACAAGGAAGACTGTGCCTCTCCTCCACACCAGGCTCTGCCCTTCATGCACAAACTCCCCCTGGAAACTAGCTGATGTCTATAGTGAAAGAAGGCCTAATTTAGAAAGTGTCTCCTGCAAGCTCTAAACAGTCATAATGTGGGGTTTTTGCGAGTGTCTCCTTTCCCTTGTAAAAATGGGCTTGTTCTCTTTGCTGATCAGTTCAATTATAATGATATAAAACAGAAAGCAATAAAAACTGGGGACATGCCCTAAAAAGGGGAATTGTGGTAAAAGTAATTCATGGCTTTTTCCTTTGGGGACCTTGGCAGGGGTGGGATGAGCCTTGAGGTATCTTTCCCAGATGAAGATGGATTTTAGGATACGTGAGAAGGGGGATGGGAATCTTGGGATTGGGAATGCCAGGGTGTCCAGGGGGTCCCTCCATTCTGCCTGACATTGGCCAAGCCCTGAATTGGAAACTGTTCATTGCATAGCAACATCATGGCAGTTGTAAACACTGACCTGTCAGTGGGCTCTTCCATTCCTTTAATGGCAGGGAAATAAAGTTATTGGACCTGAATGCTTCTTACACGGGCCAAACTCTTGCTCCTTGTTCTTACCACGTGCCAGGTCGAGTGCGCAGTACTTTATGTAGATGATCTCACAACAACCCTGGGAGGTGGCTACAATCATTATTCTCATTTTACAGGATTTGTACCAAGGTCTGTGGGGCACCAAGCTAGTATCCTAGCCATTATATTATACCGACTTCTCAGCAGATAGCAACACATTTGCAGCACTGGATCCCATAGCTCCTCTTGTTTTTTCCTCCCTCGGGAAACATGTGGTTGTTGTGTGTCATCAAGTTGATTCAGACTCATGGTGATGCTATATGACAAAGTAGAGTTGCCCCATAAGGTTTCCTAGGCTGTAACTTTCTGGGAGCAGATTGTCAGGTCTCTTCTCCCACGGAGTGGCTGGTGGGTTTGAATTACAGACCTTTTAGTTAGCAGCCAAGTGCTTAACCACTGCGCCACCAGGGTTCCTTTCTAGAAACATAGCAAGGGCTATATGCAAGCTGTGGCATTAAGGGCATTATCCAGGAAGTCTGAAGTCTTGGGTTCTAAACTTTTGTTTTACCACCATAAACTGGGTGACCTTGGGTAGGATGCATGGTATCATAGATTGAATTGTGTCCCCCAGAAATATCTGTCAACTTGGCTGGGTCATGATTCCCAGTATTGTATGATTGTGTACCATTCTGTAATCTGATGTGATTTCCTTACGTGTTGTAAACTCTATCACTATGATGTAATAAAATGGATTAGCGGCAGTTATACTGATGAGGTCTATGAGATTAGATAGTGTCTTAAGCCAATCTCCTTTGAGATATAAAAGACAGAAGCGACAGAGAGACATGGGAACCTCATACCACCAAGAAAGCAGTGCCGGCACCAGAGCACGTCCTTCGGACCTGAGGTTCCTGTGCTGACATGCTCCCAGACCAAGAGAAGACTGATGCAACACAAGGATCTTTCTCTAGAGCCGACAGAGAGAAAAAGTCTTCCCCTGGAGCTGATGCCTTGAATTTAGACTTGTAGCCTACTAGACAGTGAGAGAATAAATTTCTCGTTGTTAAAGCCATCCATTTGTGGTATTTCTGTTATAGCAGCACTAGATGACTAAGACACATGGCCTCTGTGGACATGATTTTCTTCATTCACAAAATGAAGAGGTAGGGTTCTATCAGTGGATCTCAAACTTCAGTTCTCTGATGGCTAACTAGAAATGTCCCGGGCACTTGTTAAACATACAGCCTCCTGGGCTCCATTCCAGGTCTGCTAAATCAGAATATTCTAAGGAGGACCTGGGAGTGTGGATCTCTAATAGGCTCCCCAGCTTCTACAGAGCATTGAGGTCTGGGAACTACAGGTCTAAATGATCTCCATGGCTTCTTTCAGCTACAAGCATCTCTGATTCTCAAATATACTACCCCCCACCCACAGCTACCCTCTCCAATGAAGGGAGCACCCCCCTGAGTCCAGGACCAAAAGTATTCTGAGGGAGAACCTGAGAACCATGGGACCGCCCATGCCTGACAGGAAGTATGAAGGGGGTGAGGGGAGGCACAAGTTTGCTGGAAGCTTCCCGCAGTGGAGCAACTTCTGTTTTTGCCTAAAGGGGAGGCTAGGTGAGGGCAGGACCATTGGGTCTGCTCAAGGCCATCAACCTGTGGTGTCTGGGCTCTGTATGTCCAGCTTCGTGGTGGAAAGACAGTTTAAATGCAAGTTTTCTGACTCCGAATCCAGAGCCTTCCCCATAAACCATTCTGGTGTACATCCACTGAATAAATACTTTGTCCCAGAATTTACTCTATTAGAGGGGAGCTCAGACTCCTTCCCAGCCAGGCAGTTACAGAATCCAGGCTGTTGCCTGTGATGCTTTAAGCTTCTTCTCTGTTTCACATGGATGACAGTGCACAGGCACAGGATAAACACTCAGCCATGTCATCCTTCTGGCTTCCCACTGCAAAGTCACCACCCACTGCAAGCTGAGACCATTTCTGATTTTAATAAGCTTTCTTTCTTCAGTCATGCCCTTAATGAAATTCCAGCCACTCAGGGAGGCATTCCATTGGGTTGCAGATTCAGTGGGACCAAGGGTGTCGGAGCACAGAGAAGTAGGTAGCATGGATGTACAGATTTGGTCCTACAGGCTTGGAGCCTCTGCTGTGTCAGTTCTTGTGGGAAGGACAAAGCTCCATTCTGAGTCAGCTGCATTTCCCTACCCACTTATGTGTGCCATGCCCATCACCAGCTGCTAACTGTGTACTTCAAAACTGACTGAGTGCCCTCAAGATGCTACACACTGCAGGGGACGTGGCGACTAGGAAGATGAAGTTCCTGCCTTCAGGGTGCTGTCAGTCTAGATCAAAAACCAAAACCCGTTGCCATCGAGTCGATTCTGACTCATAGCAACCCTACAGGACAGAGTAGATCTGCCCCACAGGGTTTCCAAGGAGTGGCTGGTGGATTTGAACTGCCAACCTTTGGGTTAGCAGCTGAGCTCTTAACCACTGCGCCATCACAGGAGTCTAGGTAGGTAGAATTAATACCTGAACAAATATATTTAAACGCCAAGTGAATGACACAGACAGCCAGTGCCACGGCTGGCCAAATCTGCCGATGAGAACAAAGCACTGAGGAAGGGGTAGGATAGCAAAGCTGAAGGACAGGGAAGGATGGGGTCAAGGTCAGAAGGAGACAAGCACGTTCAAGCACGATACATTTGCTCTTCTGGCTAAAGCAGGGGAGGGATGGAACAAGGGCTGGAAAAGTACAGGAGCAGGGTCTGATCAGGGAGGGCTCTGAATGTCAGTGAAAGGAAACTGGACTTTATTCTGTAGGCAGTGTTGAACCAATAATGTATAAGTAAATATGATAAAAGCCCTTTTCATGTAGAATTAAAATAGGTTTTCAACTTCTAAGCAAGTAATACAAGATAGACTTTCCTTTGAAAGTGTTTCTCGGTTTGAAAGCTCTGAAGTGATGGGGCCAGGTGTTTGATCAGATAATGAGTCGTGAATATAGCATAGACATTCCAAAGCTGACATTATTTTGCTTATAAACTCTGCCTAACAAAATGCTAGCCATTCTAGGCACAGTGGAGACCCCACCTCCACTGAGAAGTCTTCCTTGATTGTGTAGGTCTGCAGTGAGTGATCTTTCCCTTCTCAGAACTGTTGATCACAATAACCTATCCAGTGATTCCCAGGCGCTTGTCAAGATTTCACGGATCAGTAAGATAACAAAGGAAATGTTAGGGACAGACACAGGGTTGCCAACTTCTTAATCTTCTACGTAAAAATATTAACAATAACAAGGACCATTTATTATCCCTTTCATTTCATAAAAGGAAGGAGAAACAATTCCAGAATAGAGAGCAGTTGGCAGCCCTCAGTATCATTGTCATCACTCACACGTACACACTGCACTCTTCCTTTTTCTCTCATTTAATTGCAGACCGATAAATCTTCATTCCAGACTGGCACAGGTCAACAGACTCTCATTTGGGAGACTCAGGTCCATCCCATTCCATTACCTATTGCATATTTTATATGTCCATCCTATTAAGGCATTCTTTGATCTGGCACCCAAGGCCATAAGATGGGGCTCCAACCAAACCATCTGTGGAAAATGGCAAAAATGGCCACAGCGTTTTGCAGCTCTTCCCATCAAGAATCAGAGTCTATTTCCCCACCTCTTGAATCTGTGCTGACCTTGCCATTTTCTTTGACCAATAGAATACTATGGAAGTGAGACAGTGCAATATCTAAGAGGCCTACAGCTTCTACTCTCACTGGGAACATTTTTCCTACCACATGGGAACATTTCTCCTACCACATGAACAAGCACAGAGTCTGCTAGAGAATGAGAAGCTGTGTGGAAGGAGGAACCAGACATATCACCCATCCCAGCCGAGGCCATTATAAGCAAGCTAGCTCAAGTGATCTACCAGCTGACTGCAGATATTTGAGCAAGACATCAGCTGAGCCCTGATCAATCCAGAAGAACTGTGCAGTATAGCCAAACTCAAATTATCTACCTGTAGAATAGTGAGCAAAATAAGTCACTAAGTATTGGGGTAAGGAGCCCTGGTGGCACAGTGGTTAAGTGCTCGGCTACTAACCTAAAGGTTGGAAATTTGAACCCACCAGCGGCTCCCGTAGGAGACAAGACTTGGCCGTCTGCTCCTGTAGAGATTATAGCCTAGGAAATCCTATGGGACAGTTCAACTCTGTCCTATAGTGTCACTATGAGTTGGAATTGACGTGACAGCACACAATAAGTATTGGCTAATTTGTTACACAACAAAAACTAACTGCTGTACCACCTTTCCAACCGTAAGTTTGGTTTCTATGCCATCCCACGGGAGTCCCTGAGTGGTAAAAATCGTTAACATGCTCGGCTGCTAACCAAAAGGTTAGAAGTTTGAGCTTACCCAGAGGCACCTCAGGAGAAAGTCCTGGTGATGTGCTTTGGAAAAAATTCAGCCATTGAAAACCCTATGGAGCACAGTTCTACTTTTGACTCATATGAGTTGCCATGAGTCGGAGTCAACACAACAGCAACAGGTTTCATGCCATCCCACTGTCTTTCAAACACAACTAGGGCTTTCTTATCTCTAAACATTTGCCTAAATTATTTCCCACAGGCCTGAAATGTCTGCTTCCTTTCTCCTTAGACTATACTCATTCTTAAAGACTCAGCTCAAATTGCCTTGTCTTTAAAGACCTTTCAGCCCACAGCTTCTCAGAACTGTGGCACTCACTGTCTACGTCACTCCCTTGGCCGTTGATCACAGACTAATCATACCTTGTGGCATTTCTTGACTCACTGCTGTAAATTATTTCTGATAATGTTAACTTTACATGGTTTATTATATCTTTTCTTCTCAATTAGATTGCCAGTCCTTCATTGGTGTGGGTTTGTCTTATATTTAGACCCCACAGCTTTTAACCCAGTATCTTGCACAGGGTAGATATGTTTATTGCTCACTGATTAATGAGACTTGGAAATTCAACCAGATATCTGAAAATAGCCATGCTGGGTCAGTTTTCCGAACACACCTACCACCCAGCTCTGAGCTGTATCTTACAGCCTCATGCTTTTTCCACAGGGTCTCAGCTCATTTTCCAATCCCCCTACATACACTTTCTAGAGCATGGGGAATGGTCATTGATTCCCTCCACACTAATGCCAAGTCAGAAAGGCACACTCAGACAAAGCAAGTAAGATCTCTCTTGTGGCTTCCCAGGTCTCCTAGGGTTTTCTAGAACTCTCTGGAAACCTTCCCTTCTCATTCCTGTGACCTTTCATTTGTCCCAGGCAGTGGCATTGGATAATCCAAGCTTCCTGTGCCTTTCGGCCTTCACTAAGGTCTTTAAAGTGAACTACAAAGCTTTGAGGGGAAAACAGATAAAAAGTTTAGCATTGCAAATGAGGAGAGTATTAAGCCCAGGCTAGAAATGAGGTAAGTGTATTTAAAGCAAGAGCTCTAAAGAATGGCTGCTAAAGGTTAAATTGCAAAGGTAAAGGCCAGAGTTTCTTGCTCTCATGGTCTAAGCCTTTGGTTTGATTTTCTCAAATGGCCAATAATGAAGCCAGCAACATGGCATTTTGCTGTCTTTGCCTCCCTCCCTTTAGAATCCCGCCTACCCTGAGCTCATACCCCAGAGGTCTCATGCAGTTCCTTTAGGTGAGCCTCTTCTTTTTTTCTTATGATCTTGATCATTTTATTTTCGGTAATAGCAGAACTAACAAAGGTTCATGTTAGAAATATAAAGCAACTCAGAGGCAAAAAAATAAAAAAAGGAAAATAAAAACAAGCAATGTTACATTTCCTTGAGGTAACCATTGTTAACATGTTGGTATGTATGATTACTCTATTTCCGATTTCCTCTGTATATATTTTTTGTTTTTCCAAAATTATGACAGTACTATTCATATTGTAATCTCCTTTATTTTTGCTTCACATTAGCTTTTAAACATTTTAGACATTACTCAGTTCTGTCTACAACTTCATGTCCAATAACCTTATAGCATTCTAGTGGCATGGATGGATGTCTATAATTTAACTAACTTCCTATTTTTGGTGCTTTAGGTTTCAACTCCATCTGCCAATGATTTTGGGTCTGTCCTTCTCAGGCAGGTTGACGGCCAGTAGCCTACTTTAGCCCTGGGGTTTCAATATGTCACTCTTCCTTTCCTGACCCTACCCCTGGATTCTCCTCCTTCCCTCCCATGGAGCAGTCACTCACCCAGGTGAGTGCAGTAGGTCCTGCTTCCTCTAGAGCACAGAGAAGCTACTGTTGGCCAGTGGTGGGGAGGATGGTTATGGGTGGCCCCCAGCAAGCAGCCAGGGCCTATGCACAGCTGGAAGGGACCTTAGTGAGCATCTAGTCAAACTCCCTATTCATAAATAAGGAAAATATAGGAAACGACTTGTCCAGAGTCTCATGGCTCCTAAGAGGGAGACCTGGAATCAGAAGCCATAGCCAAGGACTCCATATTCCTCCATATTCAGTGCTCTTCCCACTACATCATGCTCCCATCTCAGCTGACCTGTACCTGCTGCTGCTACTCAGCATGAACCCTATGCCACTGCTGACAAGGGACCTGGCCTTTTCATGATGTGAGGACCCAAAGCCCCGACTCTCCTCTTGGCCCTCAGTCAGCCTCCGTGTCTGTTGCCTCTGCCAGTCCAGTCTCCCAGGAGCTAAGCTGCCCACCTTATCCCCTGCAGCCTCCCTCAGCCTGGCAGTGCCCCAAATAGACCTCCATGGTTCACAAGGCTACTGGAAGAGGGGGCCCAGCAAGAGGGCTCCTGGGACTCCTGAACTTCTTGGAGAAATGGATTTCTGTGCATCCATGCTCTGGGGATGCACCCTGGTTACCCCATACTCTTGGAATATTTGTAGCCCCTTTTCCCATCTTGTTTATTGTGCTAGCAGAAGTATCAAGAAAACACTTTCCATTTAGGGACATCCCTTTCTCCCTCTATGGATGAGGAGAAGAGGCTGTTACGAAGAGAAGAACCTTTCTAATCATGAGAGTACACAATTCTCCTGGGGCTGTAGCCATGCATTCTAGGTGGGCAAGAGGCTGACGGCTTTGTCTGCAGTCTCAGCAGAGCAAGAGAACTCACCCCCATCCCATGTGAGCACAACTCCATGCCTGAGCTTTCTGCAAAGTGTCACATTACTCTCCATCTCCATGTCCCTAAGACACCATTCGTTTCATATATTTTTAGCCGGGACACCAAACATCCAAGAAAGACAAAGCAAATCTGTCTCACATTGGGTGAAAATAACCCCTGTCCTCACGACTCCGGTCCTCATGCACACTCTTCCAGATCTCCACTGGTTTCCCACTCCTTCTCCACCTCTTCTCCCCGTCTTATCTCAGTTCTCCTTTTTTCTTCCCCCTCTCTTCTGCCTCTCAAGCCTGCCTTTTCTTGTTTTCCACCTATTCCTTCTATTCCCTTCTTTAGCCTGCTCCTATCTTCCCTTCTCCACCTGAGGACAGGCAGCTGTGCACATTCCCCATTCATGGAGCTGGTCACACAGGAGGTCAGCTAATCGAGGGATTTCTTGCCAACTGCTTAAAATTTGTGCAGACCCACCAAAAATGGAAAAACACAGGGCTGTGGGCATCCTGATGACGACATGGATGAAACATCAAACCTGCTATGTATGGATTCAGGGAAAATTTCCTGGCCGATATGGAACCACACAGTGAGCACAGGTTACAAAAGAAACATTGACATTTAAATGTAGTCCTGCCTGAGAGAAGGTGGCAGGGAGAGGGAGACACACACAGACACACACACTGGGTATGAGGTAGATGGGTTCCTGTCTGGCTCAGCAGTTTGGCCCGCTCACCCAACCATTGTGTGCCCACCAGCGCAACAATGGCCTAAAGAGCAATCTGTACCCTGCCACTCACTTCCTTAGCTGGAATGACTGGAGATTGAGGAGGGAAGAGGTTTAGCTCTCTAGTGAATATCCTCTCAGTGCCTATTGTGTAAATATCTCCTTAAACACTGCCTTCAATGAATTCTGGGGTCACATAAAGACCCTGGGGTCACAGTATCTGAGAAGAGTCCCAGTTATGCCATTTCTTAGCTGAGTATGACAAGAGCTGCTGCCGCTATTGCTCCTATTACTTCTACTCACTAATTTTAATATACGCATTCTATATTCCAACCATCATTCCAAGCACCTTGCACAGATTATTTAATCCTCACAACAATATTATGATGTAAGTACATTATCCCTACTTTACAGACGGGGAAACTAAACCAATGAAAGATCAAGTTAACTTTCCCAACCATACAGATTGTAAAAGCTAGGGCGAGGATTTGAACTCAGGCAGTCTGAGCCCAGAGGACCATTACCTAACCTTTTATTAGCTTTAATGCTTTCATTTATAAAATGAAGATGATGAAAATAACATATGTGTCATGTGACTGCAGTTACATAAATACTAGCTGTTACCAGCCTCAATGTGAAAGGGGCCTCCCTTTGGGGCAGAGAGGATCTTCTCATGAGATTACCATTGGATCACATTATTTTAGGGCTTGAAGGGAGCTCAGATGTCATCTAACACAATTTTCCACCTGATGCAAGATTAGACTAGAATCATGGAATTGAAAAGAGACCTTAAAATTAACCTGGGTCCCATGCCAGATAGCACAAGAACTCATCCCTACCCCATGTGAGCACAGCTTCATGCCTGAGCTTTCTGCAAAGTGCCACATTCATCTCCATCTCTCTGTCCCAAAGACACTATTCATCTGATATATTTTCAGCCAAGACACCAAACATCCAAGAAAGACAAAGCAAATCTGTCTCACACTGTGATGGGATCTACCCAAGATGACATAGGAAAGTAGGAGCAGAGTGGGTCTAAAACCCAGATCTCCTGACCTTTATCCAATGCTCATTCCATTACACCAGGCAGTGCTGCCTCTCCCTTTACTTGCCGTGTTGGCAGATGCTGCTCACCTATCACCGTGGTTTTACTTGCTGAGTTTTACATGACCTCAGAATCCTTCTCGACACAGCACTCCAAGCAGCTACTATCAATCCATTAGCGTAGACTTACAAGTTGACACTCTTTATTTTCCCTGTATTATACATAGCGACCCTATAGGACAGAGTAGAACTGCCCCATAGGGTTTCCAAGGAACAGCTGCTAGATGCAAACTGCTGACCTTTTGGTTAGCAGCCAAGCTCTTAACCACTGTGCCACCAGGGCTTCCACATTATACACAGGATGACCAATTTCCAGGCAAATTGGAAAACACGGCCACCCTAATTATATCTCGCTGAGTCTCCTAAGGTATCCAAGATACCCCTAACTCATTGTACACTATGAAACTGACTCCAAGGAAAGCTTGTTGGGTACATCTTCCTAAAGAATTTTAGGGGAGGCACCGAAGGAAAAAGAAATAATATTCTTTTAGTGAGAAACAACAAAGGCTCCTTTTGATTCATAGACTTGTCTTCAGAAGCAACGCCGCCATCACTGGGTTATTTTCCACTCTCCCATTATTTTCCCTCCATTCCGTTGGCCCGCAACAATTCACTTCCTTCCCAGTCAAAACATTCCTGCTCCCCTATCCTTTTCTGTCTCTACTTTATATTGAATAACTGTTTCTATGGTAGTTTAATTAGCCAATTATGAATGTATTCAGGCACCTTACAAAGGAAGAAGCACTTTACGTGTTGGTAATTAAATGAGCTGCATTCGATTTCTGTTTTGGGAGAATTATGGGCATTTTCTTTTTCTAGATGGCAAAATTGAAAAAGTAAAGTCTAATTATTGATAGATTTCCCTGAGTAGGGAAACAGAGAAGCGTATTTCATTCATTGCCAGGTTCACTGTTTCTTAGCATGGCCATAAGAAGTGGTAAAGAATCACAATAATATTAAAGACCAGCTAGGAGAGAGGAAACGAAGTTATGACAATTAATGGAGAGAAAAACTTATTTTGTAACAAAATGGAATTCAGCTGGTGGAGTCCTGTAGTTGGGCTACATTAATTTCTTCCTTCTCAATCTAGGAAAGTTCCTCTCAGAGAATTCTGTCACATGGTGAACCCCATTTGTCTCTCAAAAAAAGAACCGAGAGAGACCGCCGAGAGATTGAATTAATAACATGAAACATCAAGTGTGGAAAGTTCTAACCAAACTTGGCCTTTACTTTGCTTAATGACACTGACCAAGACTTTTTTCTCCTTTGCCCTGGAGTTTTCTCATCTAGGAAACAAAGTTCTCAAAAATTATCTAATTGTTCAGTTAATTGGGCAGAATATTCCATAAAAATGGTTGCAAAGCCAGTAGTATAGAAAATAATATAATTATAACATGTTTTATAAATATGTATATTAAGTTCCCTGTAAAATTTTGTGCTAAGCTTTACATTTTTGGACCATGTGGGTTTTAAGTGTGAGAAAAACAATCTGAGAATTTTATTTAAAGGCAAACGGAATTATCTTCTTAATGCTGATGTGGACATCAACTCTACTAGTCACGGCATATGGTTTACCTTGTTAGATATGATGCCCATTATTTAACTTGTAGGATCTGAATGAAGAAAGACTATATTTTGTATAATCAGGTGAGAAGAAAGGATAAGGTTTCAGGGCCCTCACTGGGCTGCACCTGGTTCCAGCAGTGCATAACAAGCTTCAAATACAAAACGTCATTTAATCCTCACAACAACCGTAAGAAGTGGGTATATTTTCTCCAAATGAGGAAACCAGGGCTCAGAGAGTTTAAGTAACTTGCCCAAAAATTAGTGAGGTGTAGAGCCAGGATCTGATTTAGCTCTGATTTCTAAGTCCTTGCTCTGTCCCCAGGCAGCTGTTTAACAGATTTTGTCTGTCCCTCTCTAACCCACCTTTTACTGTTTCAAAGTTCACAAGGACATTCCAGGAACCTTGCTTAAAGAGATACTGTGTGCAAATGAGAAATCACTTCTGTTCTTTCCTTACAGAATACACTTAACGGGACTTGGGTAATTTGGGTCCCAACAGCAACATTCTTCCCCCAGCTGGCCCAATACACAACCTTGGCCTTCAGAACCAGTTATAGGCCTGAGAGGAGGGAAGTCAGCCGGAGGACATGGCTCTGCAATGAGAAGCTTCTCCTTCATCAGGACACTAACTGTCTAATGAAGGTGGCCCCAATCAACCCCATGATTTCTCCCACCGCCTCAGTCATTACAGCAGAGGCGGGAGACTGGCAGCGTCTCCCTGGTCCAATATCTCACATGAATTAACAGTGGCAGCTAGGAGGAAAGCAACTTCCAAAGGTGGAGGGCAGAGAAGCAGCGGGAGAAAGAGGAGGGGGGTGTAATTAGTGGGAATGGTTCCATGTCTCTTTTGGGCTCTGCAGCTCATTAATTTCCTGGTACTCACTCTCCCTCTCAACTGCCACCCTTGCCAGTCCACTGCCACCACTAAACAAACAGTGCCTGACACTGGTTACCATATCCAGCTGAGTTATCTGGCATCCAGAGGGTCAAGGTCATGGTCAAAGTGACCTCATTAGGAAAAGCTTGGCCGCACCCAGAGTGAGGCTGCATTACATTCTATGTGAGCAGGGATGGAGCATGTGGGAGACAGAGCTGGCAAGGCCCTAGCACCTGCTATGACAAATCTGTGATGTCCCAGCCCAGCCTCAGTGCCACCTACCCTCTCTCCAGTTTGGTTGGGGTTGGTTCATGGAGTCAAAAATCTCATAAGAGGAGATGCATGCACACCCTTGAAAGTGATATTCTCTTCTTTAACCTCTCAACCACTGTTAATTGAGGGCCCACTGTGTGCCCTGCAGGATGGGTTTATGCCCCTGTCTGGAGTGATCATGTTTCCAGAGGCCCCAAATCAGGACACATGGATCATCAAGTTTGAATTTATTTATAGAGGCACAGGAGAGTCTAGGCTGCAAGGCCCCTGCTTTATGCCCTGAAACATCTAGTTAGACTTCTTGAGTGATCCCATGGTAGTTCTGGGACGACAGAAAGGAAGAGCACTGGATTGGATCAAGAGGCCTAGATTTGGGCGAGGCATTTTGCCTCTCTGGGCCTCAGCTTTCTAATCTGTAAAGTGAACTCCCTCCTCCAACCAGGCTATGTAAAATCATATGCAGAGTCTGGCATGTGTGTGTACACGCATGTTTCCATAGGGGTTCATAGCTTTCAGGAGATAATAAGGCTCTGTGACCCCAGGAGGTAAGGAATCCCTCAGCTGGGTGACCTCTGAGTCCCCCTGCCATTGGTGGAGCTGGGGTGATCACCCCATCTGCTCTGGGCTCAGCATGGTGAGCACCTGAAGCTGAAGCACAGTGATCATCAAGTGGCAAACACCCACTGCCCCTGGAGCTCCGCTGGCCAGCTGACCAGGGGTATTATCAATTCCTTACAGCACCTCAATTCTGCTGATCAGGGTTGCCTGGATGTTCTAAGAAGCTCGTTTTACTCATATATAAACATAAGGCTGGAGGAGGGACCCTGCGCCTCTCCTGGGATGGTCCCGTCTTTCGGGTGAGTAACTGGGACGTGCCATGGGAGTCTTTTCCCTCTTTGCCCTCCTCCCCTTTATTACATATTTACTGAAATTACTATTTAAGTAATATCTATTTCCTGTACTATATGTAGGCCCACTGAGGGCAGGAATTGTAGCTGGCTTTGCTTACACTGAAGCCTCAGCTCCAAGCCCAGTGCCTGCACATGGTAAGCCTTCAGTAAATGTTTCTTGAATAAATGGCTGGAAGCAAGTCTGCTCTGGAACACCTCCCTTGCCATTCCTAGGCCGGCCTTCATTACAGGCTGGAGAGGTAGCCACTTTTGGGGTTAAGTGGACCATGGAGAAAGTCTCCTGATCAAAATATCTCTCCAGTTAGTTTTCAGAAATTCTCAGCATTCACATCACTCACTTCTCAAGGGCCTTTTCAAGGGGGTTTGTGATTTTTAACTGAATTAGAATGTTCTGCTACCTGGGATGATGATACATTAGCATGGATTAGTGTCTCTGATTAACAGCATCATTACCTCTTCCTTCTCATCAGCATGGACCACCTTGCAGTCAAATCGCATGCCACCAGAAGATAGAGGGGAACACAAATCAGGGCTTCTCACTCTGAAAGGCTATACCGAGGTCATTGTCTTGCCCCTGGCTGTACATTAGAAGCATCTGGGGAATTTTCAAAAAAAGTACCTGGGCCCCAAACATAGAGGTGACGTTAATCGAGGATGAGCAGGTGTCCCAGGCACCAGCATTTTCAAAAGCACCCCACGCGACTCTAATGTGAGCCAGAGTTGAGCTCAACTGTTGTAGGCAGAACCATACCTGAGCCAATCGTAGGTATCTGAAGCCCTACCACTTAGGGGCTTGGAGGTAAAGGTAAAGGGCGGTGAGTGGGTCATAATATTATTAAGAAGCTGATCCAAGGCAACCACAGGACAGGAACAACTGACATAATCATGGTATGCATCACAAAGAGTGCTGAGTACAACAAGGCTCCCCACTCATGGACGGTTCCACTCTCAGGAAAAAGCTTTCTACACCAAAGGGGTGTGAGCTCATCTGATTTCACCATCAGACTAATGTCACCTTCTTGCCTGAGGTCCTAATAGGCAACATTTTATAGAAATGGCTACAACACTGTCTTAGGCTGGGTTCTCTAGAGAAGTAAAACCAGTAAAGCGTATAAAGAGATTTTTATCAAGGCAACAGCTCACGCTATTGCAGAGGCTGGAATGCCCCAAGTCCGTGGATCAGGATAGAGGCTTCTCGTGATTCACATAGCCGCAGGGGCTGGCGAACCCAAGATTGGCAGGTCGGAGAGCAGGACCCTTGCTCACAGGCTGTGAAGATCGATGAATCCCAAAATTATCAGGCAAGATCCAAAGGCTTCTCCTGATTCATGTAGCTGCAGGGGCTGATGAACTTAAGATTGGCAAGTCAGAGAGCAGGGCTCCCGCTCACAGGCTGTGAAGGTTGATGAATCCCAAGATTGGCAGATAAGCTGATAGCTCAAGTCCCAAGAACCAGGAGTCAGATGAACAGGAGGCAGCCACAGGATCCAGAGTGAGCAAAAAGCCAGAATCTCTGCTTATATTCGGATGCAGGCCATACCTCCAAGGAAACTCCCTTTCAACTGACTGGCTACTCACAGCAGATTCCATTGTGGGAGTGGATCATATTTAAACACTGAGAATCATGTCCCAGCCAAGCTGACACACAATCTTAACCATCACAGTCAGCCCCTTGTCAACTTGGCACATGTACACATCTCCTTAAACCATACATAATCTCTGAATAAAGACAATTAGAAAGTCATACTTGCACCTAACATGATACAATTAACATGCATACAACTGAAAAAGCACTAGTCCTGTTTACATCTTATATTTTATAAATGAAGAAAACAAAAATATTTCATGCATACATACAAAGAAGAAATACTCCTAACAATTACAGTCCTCCTTTTTGCAACCGGTCACGTGGTCATAAATGGTATTTAGAACTACCTTCTTCCATCACCCATTCTGTATTCCCTTTGCCCTCAGCAAGCACCTCAGCTGGTCATGGTTCTTTGCCTGGTGGGGTGACCCAAGCCTTCATTCCTGAAGGGTCTGGGTCATTAGTAGTCATGTAGGAATTGGGTTGCTGTAGTTTTCCACTGACTTTAATCACAGGGCACGGTAGTACTAAGACACCCTAAGGGGTCTCCTGCATTTCATATCAATCCGATTTCCTCTTGGTAATCAGGATCAATCACAACAGCCAGTATGGTAACTCCCTTATTTGCCTGTTGATCCAGAGCCATAAGGAGACCAAAGTGGCCAGGTAGCATTCTTAGCTTCAGTTCAGTGCAATCAGTGATGTGTCTCCAAGTGGGAGCATTCCTCCCTTTGTAACTAAGACCTCTAGGTCTGCAGAGCATAAGGTCGAGGGGACAGGAAGCAAAAATCTTGCGAGTGGGTCACTAGGGGTAATAGTGAGTGGTGCCACTCCCATTTCCACCCCTTGATTCCTGGACCCATAAATCCTGGCTATGGGAGAAACAGCACCATATATTAGATTCTGGTTTAGAGTATATACAGCCTCCTGGGGAACACTGCCCCAACCCTGCAAGGTATTGCCACCTAGCTGGTGCCATAATTGTGTCTTTAGGAGTACATTCAATTGTTCTACCAAGCCAGCTGCTTCAGGATGATGGGGAACATGGTAATACCAGTGAATTCCATAAGCATGGGCCCACTGCTGCACTTCATTTGCTGTAAATTGAGTCCCTTGATCCGAGGCAATGCTGTGTGAGATACCATGATGGTGGATAAAGCACTCTGTAAGTCCATGGATGGTAGTTTTGGCAGAAGCACTGTGTGCAGGGAAGGCAAATCCATATCCAGAGTAAGTGTCCATTCCAGTAAGGACAAAATGCTGCCCTTTCCATGATGGAAGTGGTCCAATGTAATCAACTTGCCACTAGGTTACTGGCTGATCACCTCAAGGGATGGTGCCATATCGGGGACTCAGTATTGGTCTCTGCCACTGGCAGATTGGGCATTCAGCAGTGGCTGTAGCCAAGTCAGCCTTAGTGAGCGAAAGTCCATGTTGCTGGGCCCATGCATAACCCCCATCCCTGCCAACATGGCCACTTTGTTCATGAGCTCATTGAGCAATGATGGGAGTAGCTGGGGAAAGAGGATGAGTGGTTTCCACAGAACGTGTCATCCTATCCACTTGATTGTTAAAATCATCTTCTGCCGAGGTCAACCTTTGGTGAGCATTCACATAAGACATGAATATCTTCACTTCTTTGGCCCATTCAGAGAGGTCTATCCACATACCTCTTCCCCATAAATCTTTGTCTCCAATTTTCTAATCATGTTCCTTCCATGTCCCTGACTATCCAGCCAAACCATTGGCCACAGCCCATGAATCAGTATACAATTGCACATCTGGCCCTTTCTCCTTTCAAGCAAAGTGAACAACCAGGTGCACTGCTCAGAGTTCTGCCCATTGAGAGGATTTCCTTTCACCATTGCCCTTTAGGGAGGTCCCAGAAAGGGGATGTAGTGCTGCCGCTATCCACTTTCCAGTGGTGCCTGCATATCTCACAGAACCATCTGTAAACCAGGCACAAGTTTTCTCTTCTTCAGTCAACTGATCATAAGGAACTCCCCACGAGGCCATAGGTGCAGACTGGGAGACGGAAGGTAATGTGAAAGGAGTGGAGACCATGGGCATTTGGGCCACTTCCTCATGCAACTTACTTGAGCCTTCAGGTCCTGCTTGGGCCTGATTTCATATATACCACTTCCATTTAATGACGGAGTGCTGCTGTGCATGTCCAACTTTATGACTCTGTGGGTCAGACAACACCCAGTTCATGATAGGCAGTTCAGGCTGCATGGTGACTTGGTGTCTCATGGTTAAATGTTCGGTCTTTACTAAGACCCAGTAACAAGCCAAAAGCTGTTTCTCAAAAGCAGAGTAGTTATCTGCAGAGGATAGCAGGGCTTTGCTCCAAAATCCTAAGGGTCTGCACTGTGATTCACCAATAGAGGGCCTGCCAAAGACTCTAAATAGCATCTCTATCTGCCACGGACACTTCAAGCACCATTGGATCAACTGGATCATATGGCCCAAGTGGTAGAGCAGCTTGCACAGCAGCCTGAACTTGATGCAGAGCCTTCTTTTGTTCTGGGGCCCACTCAAAACAAGCAGCTTTTCAAGTCACTTGATAAATAGGCCAGAGTAACATGCTCAGATGAGGAATATGTTGTCTCCAAAATCCAAGGAGACCCAGTAGGCATTGTGCCTCCTTTTTTGGTGTGGGAGCAGCCAGATGCAATAACTCATTCTTCACTTTAGAAGGAATATCTCAACATGCCCCACAACACTGGACTCCTAGAAATTTCACTGAGGTGGAAAGTGCCTGAATTTTTGTGGGATTAATTTCCCACCCTCTAGCACGCAAATGTATTACCAATAATTCCAGAGTTATTGACACTTCTTCCTTACGAGGTCCAATCAGCATAATGTCATCAATGTAATGGACCAGTGTGATGCCTTGTAGAACGGAAAGGCCATCAAGGTCCCTGCAGACTAAATTATGACATAGGGCTACAGAGTTGATGTAGTTCTGAGGTAGGCAAGTGAAGGTGTATTTCTGGCCTTTGAGCTGAAGGCAAACTGCTTCTGATGGTCCTTCGAAACAGGTATGGATAAAAAGGCATTAGCAAGATCAACAGCTGCATACCAGGCACCAGAAGATGCATTAATTTGCTCAAGCAATGAAACTACATCTGGAACATCAGCTGCAATTGGAGTCACCACATGGTTAAGTTTTCTGTAATCTACTATCATTCTCCAAGACCCATCTGTTTTTTGCACAGGCCAAATAGGTGAGTTGAATTGGGATGTGGTGGGAATCACCACCCCTGCATCTTTCAAGTCCTTGACGGTAGCAGTAATCTCTGCAATCCTTCCAGAATGTGGTCTTGCTTTTGGTTTACTGTTTTCCTAGGTAGGGGCAGATCTAACGGCTTCCACTTGGCTTTTCCTACCATAATAGCTCTTACTTTATTTGTCAGGGATCCAATGTGGGGGTTCTGCCAGTTGCTGAGTATATCTATTCCAATTATGCATTCTGGAACTGAGGAAATCACTACAGGATGGATTCGGTGACCCACTGGACCTACTGTGAGATGGACATGAGCCAAGACTCCATTAATAACCTGAGCTCCATATGCCCCCACTCTAACTGGTGGGCCACAGTGATGTTTTGGGTCTCCTGGAATTAGTGTCAGTTCAGAGCCAATGTCCAGTAATCCCCGAAAAGTCTGATTATTTCCTTTCCCCCAGTGAACAGCCACTCTTGTAAAAGCCCGTAGATCCCTTTGGGAAAGGCTGGGAAAAAGATTAACAGAAAAATTTTTGGTAGTGTGCTGGAGTCCTTCCTCAAGGGGATCCGGCCTCCCCTGCATTCAAGGGGTTGTGGGTCTTTAAACTTGCTCAAATCTGGGCATCACTGAGGGACTGTGACTCTCTATTCTGGCAATTTGAGTTAGACTGTTGTTCACCTGACTTAGAATTCATTCTTTTGAACAGGTCAAGTAAATATTTAGTAGATTTCCTATATATTTCACTCTTAGGGACACATGATTAAGTAGCCAATGTCATAAGTCCATATGAGTCAGACTATTCTGACTACTGCTTTGACTCATCTGTCCAATAACTATAACCACGCCCACTTTGTCTTTGTGATTGAGAGCAGCCACTCGGCCCCTACTACCACAGGGTCCAAGCAGCCCCATTGTAGTTAGGTGTCTTAATTCAGTTAGGTCAGTTACCAGTGTCAAATCTGATTGACATAAAATAGCAATCACAGCAGTCTTCAAGGATGCTGGAGCTCCCTTCACAAATTTGTTCCTCACAGTTGTGGTAAAAGATGTGTCCTCTGGACACTCCATGTGTGGGTCTGTGGGTCTAACTTGATAAATCCACTCTAGCATGCCGATTTCCCTAAGCCTTTGGATACCTTCTTCTACAGTACACCAAGGCAGGTCTGGTACTTCAACTTGATTTAGTGTAGGCCACCATGTAATCAGTGCTTCAGCAACCCAACCAAATAAATTATTAGATCCTTTCTTAACTTCTCAAGCTGAAACACTGAATGAAGAATCTGTGCTTAGTGGACCCATATCAACAAACTCAGACTGATCCATCTTTATGTTCCTTGCACCATTATCCCACACCGTTAATACCCATTCCCACACTTATTCCCCATGTTTCTGTTTGTACATATCAGAAAAGTCAAGCAGTTCTTTTGGAGTGTAGCATACCTCCTCCTGGGTCACACTTTGTACTTTACCTTTTGGGGCTAGCTGGGACTTAAGTCTAGTTATAGGTCTAGAAGCCAGAATCAGTAGTGTGGAATTATTTTGAGAACACTCTGCACTGTCTTAGAAAGCATCTGCCTCAGGCGATGCCCTAGGCAATGACTCAGGCAAGGGCTCTTTAGAGGCAGCCGGGCTAGGGCTAATCTCATTAGATGGGAGTGGAGGGGCTAATGGTTTTTCTGGGGAAGGTGGTTTAGCAGACAAACATGAAGTAATCTCTTCAGGTGGGAGTGGTTCTGCTGGCAGGAGTGATTCAACAGAATTTAGGGGCTCAGTGTCCCCAGGTTCCTGATTATCTTCTCACATGTTCCCATCCCAAGACTCAGGATCCCATTTCTTCCCAATCAATGCTCTTACTTTAACTTTAGACACCTCTTGAGGTTGGCAACTGAGCTGGCATTGTAATTCAGCCACTCTTACAATAAGACTCTGGGTTTGGTTTTCGGCAATTTCAGCTTTATTACTGCAAGAAATAAGGCTTTCTTTCAAAGCATAAGTAGAAGACTTGAGGTCATTTATGTGGCACTTGAGCTTTGACTCTGAAGCCCTGAGCACATCTCTTTCTTTCACCAGTTTGTCTAGCAAAAGTAGGATTAACCAATCAGTTTCCTTATACTTCTCATTCTGACAAAACCATAGAAAGAAATCACACCTGTGTTTACCCATAGCCTCACCTTTCACCAATACCTGATCTACTGGTGGTGATATTTTGCATATTTATATTGCCACCTCACGCCATGGATTAGCAATGCCCTCTTTACTGCTGGAAGCAGAGTCATCAACATCTTTAAGACTAACCAGACTTGAGAACCAATTTAGAAAACTTATCCTTACAATTTTGTTTCTCTAGAACCACTCTCAGTACCAGATGTCTTAGGCTTGGTTCTCTACAGAAGCAAAACCAGTAAAGCATATAAATATATATAAAGAGATTTATATCAAGGAAATGGCTCATATGATTGTAGAGGCTGGAATGTCCCAAGTCCACAGATCAGGATAGAGGCTTCTCTCGATTCACATAGTCACAGGGGCTGGCGAACCCAAGATCGGCAGGTTGGAGAGCAGGACCCTTGCTCACAGGCTGTGAAGGTCGACAAATCCCAAGATTGGCAGATAAGCTGATAGCTTAAGTCCTAAGAACCAGAGATCAGACAAACAGGATCCAGACTGAGCAAAATCCAGAATGTCTGCTTATATTCAGATGCAGGCCACACCCTCAAGGAAACTCCCTTTCAACTGACAGGCTGCTCACAGCAGATTCCATCATGCGAGTGATCACAGTATAAACACTAAGAATCATGGCCTAGCCAAGTTGACACAACCTTAACCATCACAAACACCGTATCAAACAAATTATAAGCATGCTAGTATACGATGTGTGTATTGAACAAGAGTTTTCAAAATAGGGAGAAAAAAAAAAAAACTCCATTGCCATAGACTCGATTCAGACTCAGAGACCCTGTAGGACAGAGTAGAAATGCCCCACAGGGTTTCCAAGGAGCGGCTGGTGGATTTGAACTGCTGACCTTTTGGTTAGCAGGCAAGCTCTTAACCACTGCACCACCAGGGCTCTAAACAGGGAGAGGCGTCGCTAATTTATGGGAAGCCAAGTGGTATGAGAAATGTGAAGAAGAGTGGATTTGGAATCAGAATCCATCCTCAACTCTGTACCAGCTGTGTGAACTCCAGCCAGTCCCTTAGTCTCTCTGATTTTCACGGTCCTTGTTTGTAACAGGCGATGATGCTAACACCTTTTTCAGAGGGTTGTGATGATGTATGGGACCATGACTTCCACAGTAGGAGCCAAGTAAAAACTAACTGCTCACCTCCTACTCCTAATGGATCTGGTATAGTAAGTGGAGTCCCAGACGCCACTAGCGTGATCCTGGCCTTGTATCTATTATTTAAGGCTCAGAGCATGGCGACTACGAACTCAGTCTGTGCAATGAGACTGAGTGTGGGGAGTGATTAAAAACTCGTCAGAGAGTCCAAGCTTTTAAGGAGTTTACTGTCCAGCAGGAGAAAAATCATATATTCACATATATTCAAGGACATCATGCTTGGTAAAGTAGAGGGTCAGTGAAGAAGAGGAAGACCCTCAATGAGACAGACTGACACAGTGGCTTCTACAATGGACTCAAGTGTAACAACGATCATGAGGATAGCCTAGGATTGGGCAGTGTTGCGTTCTGTTGTACAAAGGGCCACTATGAGTCAGAACTGACTTGGTGGCGCCTAACAACAACAACGTAGAACATAGGAAGTGCCGAGTTCGGGGAGAGGAAGAAGAGCCCATTTCCAGCTCAGGAGAGGGGAGGCTGCATGGAGGGGCCAGCTTTGAGCTGGGCCTTAAAGGCCTGGCCTAAATGGCGGAGGAGGGCTGTCTAGGTGGAAGGAACATCATGAGCAAAGACAGAGGTGGAAAAGGACAGGTGGCTTCAGGGATTCGCGTGACTCATAAAGGATAGGGAGGGGCAGTAGGGCTTTGAAGAGATGGTAGGACAGGGGCCAGATCCAGCCAGAAGCAGTGTTGAAACCTCCAACACAGCAGTTTTGCAGTGGTAGAGTAAACGGTTTTGAGACAGTGGGCTTTGGAATGGCATGTAGGTGCATTTTATCAGAGCTGTGCTGACATTTGTCTGGTCCAATAAATTAATACTTCCATCTCAGCTGACTTCTTCTGGCAGGAGCAATAAATTCTTACGAAAATTCAAACAGCAAAGGGGAAGGAGTGCAGGGAAGGCATGGGATGGAAGTAGAGTAAGAGAACATTCACAGTCTATCAAGTTGCTTTCATTTGTGCATTCATTCATTCACCAAAAAAACACTGGGTGGACCCAAGAGCTGATGGACTTTGTGACTGTCTCTTTCTTACAGCTGCTTAGCTTATATTATAAATTTCACCTAAATTTTAATTCGTTATATTTGGACAGAACTGTATGCCTTTCAGTCTATTTTCAGTGATGCCTCATCTTACTCCACAATACTGTCATGTAGATAAGTAGGTTGGTGAATATCCAACAGATAAATCTAAGTTCTCCAACACAGCTCCTCCTTCTGTTTTCAATAGTTTAAAAATGAATTAAATCCATTCCACGGGCATCTGTCAAGTATCTATTTATTTACACACGGATCAAGATATTTCTTTATTCCCTGGCTCGTTAAAAAAAAAAAAGTGAGATGATTTATTGAGCACTTACTATAGATCAGACTAGAGATGACTGAATTAAATTGAATTAATGGCAGAGATAGGACCAGATTCCAGTTTTTCTTACACACCGTTCAGTGCTCTTTCCTCCAAACCCTGAAGCGAAATGTTTGCAATCCGAGTCTCCTGGGCCTGGCAGTTCCAGTTAGTGAGCCTGTTTCCCTGCTGGACCCTTGGTATTTACATGTCTCTGACTTCCTGGAGACCCTAGTTGAAGTAGCCTTCAAGAGGGCACCTCATCATAAATCTCCTTGGGTTTCTGACACCAAAGCGTTTCTCTAAGAAACCTACCAATGCTTACTGAGCCAAGCAGAGGAGCCCTCTCCGGAGGGTTTGCTGCCAAAGGACTCAACCACTGACCACACATAATGCTCACTCAGAAGTCTGATTCCCACCCCTCTCAGGGACTTCACTTCCAGGCCATTTCCCTTGGGCTCTGTGGCCAAGAAAGAGGCTAGCAAAACCTGGTCACACAGGTCTGACATGGGGCACTATGGGATGCTGTAGGTGAGAAATGCCATTTAAGCTTCCAAGGACAAATGCCAGCAGATGCTGGTGTGTCTGTCTCCAGGGTGCAGGCTCTGAGAGAGAGTTGGGTGAAAGCAACACAACAGCCAAATAGCAGCAGCATCTTCTCCTCCTTCCTTCTGGACCAGGTCCTGAGACTAATCTCAAGGGATCCTCAGTGTTCGCCTTGGACTGGGTTAGACCGGGGCAGGGCCAGTGTTGGGGCTAGAATTTAGTAGGGTTCCAGGTGCTATTGCTGGTTCAGGTAAGCCCTGGTATGGGCCTGGAGTTTATCTTGTCCATGAAGCCTGCCCAGCCGCAGCACTGGCTATGTGGGGGCAGCCCCATGAAGGAGCTGATGTTAGGTTGGGATGGCCTTCAAAAACCTGGATTCTGACCACGTCTTGAGGCAAAGAGCTACGAGCCCTGACCTAATGGAGAGTGGGAGGGGTCACTGCCCAGTCTCCTGCACCAGGACAGTGCTGTGGCTCTGCAGCTATAAGCCAGAGAAGACAGCCATCCTTTCCACTGGGTATCTTCACTGCAGTCTCACCTTTCCTGGAACTTCTTCAGCTGTGTGACCTTGGGCAAGTTAGTTAACCTGAGTCTCAGTTTCTGAATGTGTACAGTGAGAATAATGGGAATGATCATCATAATAAGACAATGGAGTTATCTTATATCACATAGCTGTGTGGGGTTTAAACAAGACAACGTGCTGGGCTGACATTCATCTGGGACACAGCAGTGTGAGTACACAAGTTGTTCTTTGTTGTCTGATCTGACTGGTCAGTGAGCATTCCAAACTTGTTAAATATTTCATCATCACCCCCTGAAGGTATGAAAAATCGAGTCCAGTAAGTGCTCAATGAATGGTGGCTACTGTTACTCCAAATGAGGAAAAAGACACCCAGAAGGTTTGTAATTTGCCCAAGGACACTCAGTAAGTTAGCAGCAGAAATGGGATGAGAATCCAGATTCTCTGACTCCTGTCTCTTTCTTCTCTCCCGTATAAATCCATAATTTATGGATAATTTAGGTAAGTTAGCCCAGGCCTTCTCTTAGAGCAGGTGTTTGATTTTGTCAGAGGGATTAAGGGTATTTGTTGCTAACTGCGGAGGTTGGCATGGTTAGGGATGGGCCAAGGCCACCCCAACACTCCAACCACCCCTCAGGGACACAGTTAGAGGCCAAGGCTCAAGCCCACACAAAGGATGTGCTCAATACCTGCCTGAGGAGCTGAACTGAGTTCTGCGGTGTCTGCTAGTTGTCTCAGAATGGGTCAGCCCAGCAGGAAGAACTGGTGGGAAAAGCGAAGGGTATGGGATGCTCTGGGAGTCTAGCAGTGGGGCTAGTGTCTGTGGTGAGGGAGGAGAGGGCCCATCTACTTATGTTGTTCTCAGCTGAGGGGACATCTGTGGTCCACAGGAGTGGCAGCCAGCCTTGACTGGCTCTGACCAGCTCCGAGGAGCTGAGGGGGGCAGGAAGGGCAGGCTGACAGGCTGGCATGGGTGGACCTGGGTGATGTGGAGACAGGGTCAAGCTTGAATAGGAAGAAGGCTGTGGGCCCCAGAAGGATCTTTCATGGCCCAAAACGAAAGCTCTGAGGGAAATCTGAGAGAGAGAGGTTAGCTGAGTTCAGAGGTTCTTCACCTTGCATGATGCCTGTGCCTCCTACACGACACCCGAAATGAAAGAAAATAGATGTCTGCAGTTCCTTCAGGGGCACCTCTTCAGCGGGAAGGTGCTGCGTTCTGTCTCTGCACACTCTCCTCACTGAGGAAGGCCTTAAAGGCACAGTGGAAGGGATGAGAAGAGGGAGCCTTAGGGTGAACCAGGGCAGCTGTTGGTTAGCACACCCCTGTCCTCTGCTGTCATCCCCAAAGGCTGCCAGGGACTCTGCAGTCTCTTGCTCATTGGAATTCATCTCCCCAAGCTCAGGAGACCTCTGGGGTTCCTGGTTTGAGAAGAAAAAGGGCAGCCAGGCCACCTCATGGCCAATTTCTGAAGCAACTGAAAGGCCACAGCCAGCAGCTTTTGGCTGCCTCTTCCAACTCTAGCAACCTCCAGGGCCAGGAGACTGGGGACGGGAAGGCAAGCAGGAGAGTGTTTTCCTGCTCTATTCCTCAGGGTTCTTAATGGTTCTGAAACTACATATGAGCCATTTTAGCCCTCAGAAGGAACAGGGCTTCTGTAGTAATCATCTGTGGTTTTTATCCAGTGGAAGTATAACCATAATATTCTACCGGCATCCTACTGGGGTGGGAATTCTGCTCTTTTCTTCTACATTTCTCCCAAGTGGCAGAACGCCCTGGCATCCCACTGAGTTTAGGAGATTGGGAAGAGGTGGGCTCTGCTGAGGAAAGTTGGGAACACCCCATACACACACCTATGGGGGACATCATGATGGTGGGATTCATGTTGACCCAGATCCTTTCCAGTAGGGCAGAACAAGCCTCATGGAGAGTGACCAAGTCTGGCAGTCCTGTGGAAGGGGGTGCATCTCTAGTCCTGCAAAGAAGCGTAAGGAGAGAAAGACGAGAGGAAAACCCATGTCTCAGTAGAAGACAGCAAGGAGAAAGGAAGGACAGGGGACCACCCTTACGGCTAGTGTCATCTCTCAGAAAACACACGTACGAAAACAGACGTATGCTCAGTGCACACATACACACAGTCCATCTGCTTTTTACTCCAGACGTGTTTTTTTCTCACTCACTTTAAACAGTTGGTTTTGGCTTCCTTTGTACACAGTGATCCATGGAAATCATGGTCCCTTGGAAATGAAAACAATGTCATGCACCAAGTCCCTTACAGGGGTCCATTTCTTGAAAAACTCAAAGCAAGGAGCCTCAGTGATTCTAGGGAGGGAGGTCGGCCTGGTTCTTCACACCTTTTCATTCTGTGGACAATGGGGAGCCAGGGTCTTGTTCCCAGAAAATGGATGGTGGAGCCATTAAAATGGTGCCGTGCAATGAGTTAAGGTAATGCAGATTCTGCAATCAACATGACATTCTGATTGGCCAAGCTATGCTGCTCCTAGGAAGTGACCTTGTCCCTCTGGCAGATTTTAAAACGAGCAGAATGCATAATCCCACCATCCAAGGCTGGCAGCTAAAAACAACCCAGAGCCTGTGAGAGGAAGAAGCTGCCAGCTTGCTGAGGCCTGGCGGCTGACAGGTGAGGATGATTCATCCCCATCCCGACAGAAAATTCTCCTCTGTTTGCATTCCTGTCTCCCTGAGCCATCCTGCTCATCCATCTCTCCATTCTGTTAGTTCTCCTGCATGCTCTTCTTTCCTCTCCTGCCCCATTTTCTTTCTAGCCTTATTTCTTTTTCTTCCTTGCCCTGACAGGGATTTTCTGCTTCACCCCTGAGTTGCTTCTGCATCACACCTGAGTTGCTTCTGCCTCTCATGATGTACAGCATACCTGGGTTAGCTCCTCTTTCCTGCATTTGGCATGAAAGCCATGGGGGCGTGGCACCAAGGGAGCACAAGTGACTTACTTTGCTAAGGTGAGCACTTCAGCTTCAGGAGGGGAAGAGTAGGGGCAGGTTGTGGAGAGACTGAAAGGAAGCAGCCAAAGAGAAAGATCTGTGGTTAAGGTACCCTAATTTCAAGGGAAAAAATGAACAAAAATCACTGTAATTTGGGTATGACTCCAAGCACAATTAACAATGAAAATGGAAAGTTATGGTGAGAAACCTATGATGATTTCTAGGAGTCTTGATGAAAATTCCACATGTACAGTCCATCCACTGCTGGTTAATATCCATCAGTGGAAAACCATTAAGGAGATCAGGCCTATTGTGACAGCTTGTTTTCAACCTCCTGGTCTGATTATGTCTTTGACTTTATTAGAGGCAAGTAGCCTGAACATAAAGGCTATTCAAGCAGGAAGAGTCCATAGGAATGGTCTAATCTTACCTTCTTTATTTTAATGATAAGGAATCTGAGGCTCAACGAAATGAAATGATCAGCTGGTTAGTGGCAAAACTAAGACTAGAACCCAAATATCCTAATTCAACGCCCATTGCTTTACAGCCACACCAGGGCATTTGATCCAAACAATGTTTTAAAAGCCATCAATTATGGTGAGACCCAAAGGACAACCCAGCATGAGAATATTTAATCACACAGCCTAATAAAAATGTAAAAGGGGCAGCAGCCACCAGTTGAAGAAACACAATTAGGACAAGAACAGAAGTTTCAGCAAAGGCAGAATAAACAAATTTTATTATTGTGAATAGGCACTAGTCAAATAAATCTGGGATTAGCATTTTTGAGATAGGGGGCAAAACAGATGAAAGTTAAGAAAATGAAATATTATGGCTGACGACATTATGCTACATATCTGATGTTATAGCTGCTCCTCAAAATGTTTAGAAATATTAATATAAGATTTCAGAAATAAGAGCCTTTCTCTATGAAAATTAATTACTTTTAAGCCCAAAGCTTTAGATATTAAATTAGAATGAATGAGACTTCACTAGCTAGCAGAAAGAAATGAAACATGGATAGAACTCACTCCATAAATAAAGTGGCTTGAAGACTTCTGCTTTTGGAAAGATGGAGCAGACAATCTTTCCCCTCTTCTTCCCACTAAATACAACTAAAATCCTTGGACATTATATATAAAACGAACACAAAAATACTCTCAAAGGTGGAAAGAAGAAGGCAGGCTCACTAAGAGGACCTGAGAAACAACACAGTGGTGAGTTTCCTGGGTTTCTGGAAAACTGGAAATGCCAATGGGCACAAAGTAAAAGTCCCAAGGAAAGCTTGCTCTGTCTAGTCAAAGGACCAAGAAAGACAGACAACTTTGAGAAAATGCCATTCTATTCCAGTCAAACACTACAGAAAAACCTGTGCCCCCTACTCCCACCTCCACCAGCAAAGGCAAGGTGGAGAGCTTCAACTTCCACTTTTGTCAGGCTGTCACAAGATGCCCCAATCACCTTGCTGGGGTGGTGTTAGAGAAGGCCATTTAGTAAGCTAGGACTTTCTTCCCTGCTGGGTATAAAATAAGGCCCCTCAGTCTTTCCTCAGTGTCAGTAGGGACCATGTGGGATAATTGAACTTTCACCCCCATCTAGAGGTACTAAAGTACTTGTCATGGATTGAACTGTGTCCCCCAAAAATATCTGTCAACTTGGCTGGGTCATGATTCCCAGTGTTGTATGATTGCGTACCATTTTGTAATCTGATGTGATTTCCTTATGTGTTGTAAGCTCTATCACTATGATCTAACAAGATGGATTAGCAGCAGTTACACTGATAAGGTATACAAGATTGGATAGTGTCTTGAGCCAATCTCTTTTGAGATATAAAAGACACAAGTAAGCGGAGACACACAGGAACCTCATACCACCAAGAAAGCAGTGCCGGGAACAGAGTACATCCTTTAGACCTGAGGTTCCTGGGCTGAGATGCTCCCAGACCAAGGGAAGACTGATGCATCACAAGGACCTTCCTTCAGAGCCGACAGAGAAAGAAAGCCTTTTCCTGGAGCTGATGCCCTGAATTTGGACTTGCAGCCTACTGGATTGAAAGAAAATAAATATCTCTTTGTTAAAGCCATCCAATTATGGTATTTCTGTTATAGCAGCACTAGATGACTAAGACAGTACTCCTCCCTCTCCCTGCTGAGGCAGTGTCAGAGGAGGTCTGGCGGAGACTCAGGATTTCACCACTGCCCAGTGGTAATGAGGAAGCTCCCCTCCACCGAGCCGTGAAGACCACATACACTTCCTGAGTTTCACTATTACCTGGCAATAATGAGGTGGCATCCTGCTTATGTGCTCCATCAGTGTCAGAGGAAGCTAGATATAATAGAAGATTTAAGTAATATCCACAGTCTCAAAACACAATACCCGAAATGTCCAGGTTTCAACTGAAAATCACTCATCATATGCCAAGAACCAGGAAAATCTCAACTTGAATGAGAAAAGATAATTAATAGGTACCCACACTGAGATGACCTAGATGTTAGAATTATCTGTTAAGGATGTTAAAGCAGCTATCGTAAAGAAGCCTCAATAAGCCATTATGAACATGCTTGAAACAAATGAAAAAAATAGAAAGTCTCAGCAAAGACAGGGAACCAAATGGAAATTTTATAACTGAAAAATGCAACAAATGAAAAAACAAACAAACAAAAAAAAACTCAGTGGATGGGTTCAATAGAAGAAAGGAGACAACAAAGGAAAGAATCAGTGAACCTGAAGACAGAACACTAGAAATTACCCAATTTGAACAACAGAGAGAAAATACTTAAAAAAATAAAATAAAATAAAAGGTAAACACACCCTCAGCACTTACAGGAGTATAACAAAAGATCCAACATCTCACATTATTTAAGTCTCAGAAGGAGAGGATAAAGAAGGTGGGGCTGAAAAACTATTCAAATGTCTGCTAAGTGGGCCTCTTGCAACTTGGATGGGGGTGTTCACCCTAAGAAAAACTACATGTAGAACGTTTTGAGTGAGGGATAACAAACGGAAACATGCTTCACCCAAAGAAGAGAGGTTTAAACTGATCCCTATGAATATTCCCAGTTAATCTGAGGAAGAGGGGACAAAATACATTCTTGAGAAGCTTGGGATCCTGGCAATTTTGAAGAGCTGAGGACAGATGCCCATATTCCCTGGGGCAGCTTAATCACTATCCTTCCTGGAGGCATAGGAGTAGACTCACAGTGACTCTCAAGTTTTCCACAGTGAGGCATGCAGAAAAAAAAAATGACAGTATTTTCATGGCATCCAGAGGAAGATGGAGGAGGCACTCACAGGTGGCCAGAAGTGACTGACCCAGGGGATCCTGTGTCTGAGATCCTGCCTGGCTGAACCAAGTCCACGATTGTGGCCAGTACACCACTAAGGAAGACCAGACTCAAGGACTTCTAAAGAAGCTTTCAGGACTGAGGATTTACTGTTTCCCCCTGGTAGAAATGGGCAGTTCTGGAACGTCCCTGGGGAATTAGGGCAGAGCTATGGCTCATGGGACAACTACAGTCTCCTACACACCATCATTTTTATCAGCTTGTGGTAGGGAAAGACATGAAGTGCTCCCTGTAGCCTTGAGTGACAGCAAAAGACATCTATTGGGGACTCATTTTGGGAGATGTTGGGGGGTAGACTGAAGAGATGGGAGAGGGGGGCTTCAGGTTGCTGAGAGGCATCTTTTCATCTGTTATTTACTGTACTTGTCCTAATCATATAGTGTCAATGCATCTATAAATTATCTTGTCTCTCGGCAGCTACTAGGAGTGATGAAAGCTGTCACTTAATCAAAAAAGTTTAAATTAATTAAAGGAATAAAAAAAAAAAAAAAAGGGAAGGGGAAGAAGAAGCAGTCTTGGGAGGTTGTTCTGGTCCTTGCAGAACAGTCAGAGCTGAGACATGCCAGTGGGGAGCTTTCTGCCTTCGGTTTCTGTCATCACGCTCTCCAAAACCACCTTCTCCAAGACTTCAAAAACACTATGCTCACATCTGCCTCCAACACATCCACTTTGCAGCTGTCCCTGCCCCACCCTCTCACATGAGAGATGAGGCAATGGAAACCTAAAGAAGGGAAGTGACTTGACACTCAGCTAGTAAGCTCTGTGGCCCAGACTAGAAAGTCAGTAATACAAGAGATGTCTTTGACCAGAGTTGTATCTGTTTCAACCTAATTTTTTTTTTGGTGGCGGAGAGGGGTGAGATACTGATCAGAAAAAAATTAAAAGTAGGTTTGCCTCTAAGAAATTTTGGGGAGCACATGGTTTACACTTCTTATCACTCCAGTCCTACATCCTGGCCCCATGTGCCTCTATGCTTCCTCCTAGATTCCCAGAAGCCTCTTTTCTTTCCTCACACTGCCCATACTAATTCCCCTAACCCCAAGACCCTCATGATTTGGCTGTCCTTTCAACTCTCATCCCTATCAAAAAGAACCTTGTTTTTTGCAGGAATAAAGTGGGTGGGAAAAAAATCTAATGAACTGATTATTCATAAGGTATTAATAATTGATAATGGCTTAAATCATTACCCAAAGAATAGATCCTTGAAGGGCTATGTTGGTCTCATGGTAGTAGCAGTGGTACAGTAGAACTTTCCTGCCACTCCTGAGACCAGACCACCTAGGTTCCCATCGACACAAGGTACCCACAGTCTAGCTCCAAGTAAAAGGAAAGAAAGCTGAATCTGCCTTGCTAATGGAGACACCAAGTCATTGTCAGGATACCGTGGGTTATCTCCAGATTACAACAACTTCAGTGTAGCACTTCAAGATTTATAAATTGATTTCACATGTGAAATAGTCGAAGCCAGTATTAATATTCCCATTTCACAGACAGGACCACCAAGATTCAAAGAAGTTAAGTGCCTGTCTCAAGGTTGCACAGCAGTAAGTGGCAGAGTGAGGCCTGGGTAAGCAAGCCCTTTGTTTTCCACATCTACAGTGCCTCCAAGCTCCTGTTGTCCTCTTCCAGTTGATGGGCTCCTGTTCTTCAGAGCTCTACTCCAGGACCGGCCCAGGCCCCTGGAAGCATATGGAGTTGTCTCTTCTCTTTGGCTGAGGCCCGTAACCAGCCATGTCGCACACGGCACTCTACCCTTCCTTATCATCTCTCAAGCTCCAGGAGCAAGAGGAGAGGTTTAACATTGAAGGCCTGGAGCACCGCCAGCCAATAAGATACAGTCAAAAAGGTCAGGTGCTGCTTGGATAATTATCCAGCTTTGGTGGCATCACAGAAACAGACTGGAGATTAAGGTTTTCTCAAGCAGGATGTTTCAGCATTTGCAATTAATGCCGCCATGTCATTATTGAGATACTGTAATTCAGCGTTTAGTCATCTTCTCTGCAAGATGTGTGGACAGGCAACATTCACGCATAAAAGAAATCCATGATCTTTTAGGCAAAAGTTTCAAATAATGGCATCCTCATCCCTTTCTCCTGAGACTCACCCTATATTCGGAGCATTCTTCAACTAACAGAAAAATAGGTGACAATATACTCCCTTTTTAGTATGGAAATGTTCAGAGGTATACAAAAGGAGAAAGCATAGTATAAAGAGTCCCATATGCACTTCTAGGTTTGTATTTTTATTTAACAAACATTCAATACTCACTGTGTGCCAAGTCTATAATAAGTTAACGTTTGCTTTTCAAATACTAACTCATTTAATCGTCATAATGACTCTATGAGGTAGGTACTATTATACCCATTTAAAGATGGGAAAACTAAGGCATAGAGAGGTTAAGTAACTTGCCAAGGAAGCAAAGCTAAAAAGACAGAGGAGGTGGGATTTACACCCAGGCAGACTGGCTCCAGAGTCTGTGTTGTTTACCACCACAAACGCTCTTAGTGTGTCACTGACCACCCTCACAAATGCCCTGCCCCGCCAGGATATTCCCAGTCAGTGATCGGTGACAGGTGATCTGTGGTTGCTCTCCTGTCTGCTAGCTCTCTAATCTTCTATCCCATGCCTCAGTTTTCCCATCTCCTCAAAGAGGAGACCTATCTTATCTATCTACTTCACAGAACGATTATGATGATTAGATGAGGTCATGGGCATGAAAATGTGTCCATTATCACAAGTGTGTGACTGTGAGTATAATTAATTCTATGTCACTCATCTTTAAAGACTCAGCTCAAGTCCTCATTGGTGGATTTGGTCATGGATGTTAAAGCTGTGAGGCTAAACAACAGTCCTGTCTATCTCCTTTGGTTCAGTGACTACCAGAGGACCACATATTTGGAAAAATACCAAGTAAACATTTTGGGATGCATGGATGGAAAGTGATAATGAAGATGGAGGATGAATAATAAAAAGGCAGATCTTAAACCCTTTATTTTTTTTAAAAAAACTATTTAACCTCTTCTGTTCTTCACTCTTCCAGTCTTGGTCATCAAGCTTCTAATAAGCAGGAAAAGATCCAAAATGCTATGGCTCAAAAGGAGAAGGAGCTGAGGGCTCAGCTTCCCCACACCCAGATAACACGCCCTACAAATGAGCTATGAGTACCCTTGCTTACCATCCAATAAACAGCCCTCTTGGGGGCCTCCTAGGCCCTGCGCTGCACTGGACCTGATGGTGGGAGGCAGGGAGTACAAGTTCCCACCCCACAAGAAGGGCCAACACACCCAAAAGGGCGGAAGAGTAAAAATATGCACACAGTACTCGCAAGAATCCTGTCCTGTATTAAACCCCGAGGTGATTCTGAGAAGTTATTCTGAGAAGAAGGTCGTGGGGAAGTAGCTGGGAAAGACTGAAGGGAAGACATGGGACTTGAGCAGATTCTTGACAGAGAATCTGTGAGGGAGCGAGGGGAAATGGAGGGCAGTGGAAAGCAGGAAACTTGGGAGAAAAGGTTCCCACGGGGGATGGAGGCACACTGTGCTGGGGAAGGCAAGGCAGAGGGAAGGTATCAGACTAAAGTGGAAAGCGTGGTTTGGGAGCAGAAGGCAACAACGCTAATATGTACAGATCACTTACTAGTCAGTAAGTTAGCTATCACACGGACTTCATCAGGGGCTGGGGACTCAGCAGTGAGCAGGCCAGATACAGCCCTTGACCTTAGGTAACTTGGAGGGGAGACAGATCAACAAGAGGGAAGAGTGCTTCAAGTAAGAGCAGGGCATGTGGGGAGATGTGTAATGCAGATCCTAAATTGATCGGGAGTGGTCAGAGAAGATTCCATGCTAAGCACTTTATTTTCATTACTCTGTTCAGTATTTACAGTAGCCCTATGAGAGTTGTCATGTTACAGATGAGAACACTGAGGCTCATTGAGGCCCGGATCCTACAGCAAATGCGTGGTAGAGTGGGCACTTAAACTTAACTCCCTCTGACTATAAATCATATGCTTTTAACAATTATGATGATGTGGTAGGTAGCAGAGAGTCCATTTATGGATCCCATAAGCACCTGCTCCATATAAATCACCTGGAGTCTACTTCTCAGTGAACTCCTCATCACTGAGTTCCTCACTCTAGCTCAGTCTTTGGATTAATTAATACAGAGGCAGTGGGATAAACGGGGAGTCCCTGGGTGGTGCAATGGTCAACAGAAAGGTTGGTGGTTCAAGTCTACCCAGAAATGCCTCAGAAGAAAGTCTTGGCATTCTACTTCTGAATTATCAGCCATTGAAACCCCTAAGGAATACATTTCTACTCTGACACACAGGGGGTCACCATGAGTTGGAATCAGCTTGATGGCAACTGGTTTGGTTTGGGTTTTTTGGGGGACACAATGGAATGACCTGGTTTCTAGAGTTAAACAAGGCTGGGTTTGAATCCCAGTCCACCAGTGACCAGTTCTCCGAGCCTTAGTTCTCACCTCCGTAAAATGGGTTTAATATTACCAGCACCATGGTGGTGTAGGGAGGAATGAGATAATGCAACGTACAAGGCCCTTAACGCATGCTTGGTAATGCAGTTTCAGAAACGCTCCTCTTTCCTTTCCTCTCCAGGAAGTGAGATTTGAAACAATGGGCCACTGCTGTTGTAAGATTCATTGTCTAAATCTCCTAAATCCCTTGCAAGGGGGATCAAACTTCTGGTGCTTAAAGGCAGGCACTTTTGCCTTAATATTTCCGAAAAGCCGAGAGACCGGGAAGCCAGGGCTCGGATTCTGAACAATGAGCTTACTTTGAGTTATCAATAATCTGAGGTTATTGTGAACAGCTCTTTAATAAAATGGAGACTAAACCCATATGGAGAGAGGGCATGGGTCAAACTGTACAAAACGCTCTGTTTTTCTGGAGTCTGTGGTAGTGATTGCTAGGGAACCAAGATGGCATCTCAGAGTCATTCCCAATGCATGTGGAAGCCTGTAAAAATCACAGTGGGCTCCCGTGAACAAGGAGGCCTGCCCACTCGATCCTTCTATGCTTATCTCTGACTGTGCTGAAGTTTAACCAACACCAGCTGCTGTCGTGTGGACTCCGACTCACAGCGACCGCACGTGTATCAGAGTAGAACTGTGCTCCATAGTGTTTCAGTAGTTGGTTTTTCGAAAGTAGATTGCCAGGTCTTTCTTCCAGTTCTGAGGTTTAGACTAGCTAAATCAAGATCAGGGTAAAATGCCCAAGAAACTGTGCCGTAGGTAACAGGAAGAAGCAGGGGAAGTTCCAAATGCCTCCCGGAAGACCTACAGGAGACACTGTGGAGCAGGCTGGAGCTAGGACAACAACCCCTGCGAGCCTTCCTCCACTTCTGAGCTGCCCTCCTTCTAAGATGTGGGTTCATAACCGGCTGCCTCTGGGTTCTAATGGAGGGCTTCAAAAGACCCCAAAATGCTTTTAAGACTGAAAGGAATGAATGTCCTAATGATGAGGATTTTACTGTTGACTCAGGCTCGGGATCAGGAAGGAACATTTAGGGGCTAGGGGAAGAGGCCTTCATAAAAAATCCTGCAGACAGACTCCTGGTTCTCTTTCAGGACCCACGGGGCCTCCTAGTTCCTTCTAGTCCACAAAGTACTTCTACACCCATCTCCCTTCATCGCCTCAACAATCCTGGGAGGCATTTTTAGCCCCTCCCAGCCTCCGCTGCCTCCTCAGTATACAAGATCTTTGCAGGTCAGAAGAGTCAAGTCACTTGTTCAAGGTCAAACAGCTAGTGCGGTGTTAGATCTGTGTTGTGAAACTACGTGGAGCTCCAGGCTAAGGGTCTCTCTGCTTCCCCACGGTAGCCTCTGAGCCACCCAGCCCTCTGCGCCACAGTACAGGTCTGGTTCTCTTTGCAAAAGCAGAGAAGTTTCTGTTTTCAAGGGGGATTTTTCCTGGCCCCGGCCAAAAGTACCTCTTATACTATGTGTGGCTGCAGGCCCCAACGCCCACAACCTTGTTCCAGGCGGACCTATTGGTGCCATTGCCAACGCCAGGATTAATCCGCAGTCTAATCAGTTCCAACGGTGATATATCTCACCTCCCTCTGGGTGCTGGGAAAATGTATTCAATATTACTACTAACAATCCTGTGTCCCGTGACAAAACTGGCTAAACACACCTCAATTCTCCTGTCTCCCCTAGGCGTTGTCACTCGAGCAGCCTGTCCCTTGTCTGTTTGCCTTATTTTCATGTTCTGTTCTTTGACAGATTCCAGAGCCAAGACACTCTTCTCTTTGAGTCCCTGTAAAACAGAACGAAATCTTCCCTTTGCTCCCTGTCTTCTCAGATACTCTATAAGTTCTCACTGCTTTACT
Source organism: Dugong dugon (assembly GCA_030035585.1). Classification (NCBI taxonomy): domain Eukaryota; kingdom Metazoa; phylum Chordata; class Mammalia; order Sirenia; family Dugongidae; genus Dugong; species Dugong dugon. The sequence continues at coordinate 115,187,388 of CM057465.1, read as the reverse complement.
GGTCAGCCCTAATCCTTCAAGCTTTGCTCAGGGAGAAGCTGTGGGGATGCATAAATGGCCCATTTCTGGTGCAGCCGCTGTGTTCTCTATGTGCAGTCAGCTAGGGGGCGGCCACCGTCCTCCCGGGGATCAGATTCATACTGGCCGACCTCCTCTGGCTCTTCCTGAGGATGTCAGCAGGGGCTAATGCGAGAAGGAGCTGGCAATTAGAAATAACATCAGCTAATTGTTTATCAGGACAGAGGAGAGCTAGCAATGATGACGGGTAAGAATGACACACAGGGCAGTGGGAGGCGGGGCAAGGAGACATCTTGTCACAGCCTGATGTAGAGGCCTCTGCTCCCCCACAGCCTCAGGGAACCTTCGGTCTGGCTGCAACCCTAAGACTCCTCACAGCTCTGTGGAGCCATCACTTACTGCATCCCTGTGCCTTACACAACACGCAGCCTCCAAGATGTGTATTGCTGGGTCCACCAAGCCAGCCACTAGGTGCGAGATCCAAGGGGCTGGCCACAGGTCCTGCCCTGTTCACTTACTAGACAGTGGATGAAGGTTTCTATAAGGCCAATGGGGGAAATGGCCTCACAGAAGGCCTCTAAAGAGTAGAGGTTTGAGAATGGAAGTAAGACATGGAAGTCAGCCCAAAGTATAAGAGCATGGAGTGGGGCAAAAGTACACTAAGTCAGCTGGCCACTCAGTCATTTACCTGCATTTCCCAAGCACTTCCTAGGAGTCAGGCACTGTGTTAGTGAACAGTGACAGTGATGGAGCAGGCAGAGACCCTGCTGGAGGAACTCTCCATCGGGGGGACCAGCGAACATGGGTGGAAGTGCACAGAGCTGGGAGTCACAGAGGATGGAGCTACTCGTTTAAGGGCAGGCAGGGAAGGCTTCATGAAAGAGGTGATGTCTGCATTACTTCTTCAAGGACAAGGTTGTGAACAGCATTCTAGGTAGAGCAAACCATATATGCAAAAAGCTTGGGAGGTGGGAAAGTTTAGGGAATGGTGGTGGTTTTGAATGGTGGCAAGGCGTCTGCTTATGGGAGGAGGGCCTGGATGAGCAGAGCCGGCCCACGGAGGGCCTGTATATTCTGCTCAGGGGTATAGACTTGGTCTGTTGACAGTGGAAGTTGTTGAAGGCTCTTTAGAGGAATGTTGCGTGATCGAATTCATGTTTTAGAAATATGACCCCATGAGCTGGACAGAAGACAGTTTGGAGAGACCGTGGTGGACGCTCACTGAACTGCAGCTGCCCAGAGCTAGCTCAGCCTCTGTCATGCAGTTTCTTTCTCTGCTGGCCTTCAGGACTGTCCTTCTGGCCTTCCATTAACAGTGTTTTAAGAATTCTTTCTATTCCTAAGTCTCCAAGTAAGAACGTGTCGGAGCCTTCTTGCTCCTTTGCTGTTCCCCTAAGCCGAGGGACCTTCTTCAGGATGTCTAGCCCAGGGACTGCTTAGAGCAGAGTTATACCCCTAAACATCCTCCAGGCCTGAACTCTGGAAGAACACTTAACCATTTCAAAGTGCTTCCCTAGTCATAATCTCAACCAGTGATGACAACTCTGCAGAAGGGGGGAGAATCCAAGGTATCTATGTGCCCAGCTTGCAGGTGAGGAGACTGAGGCTCACAGAGGTCACTGGCTCCTAAGTGGCAGGTCTTTTAACTTGCAAACCAGAGCTCTGCCTCCATTTAGTGACATCCAACCACATTGTCCTTCCCTGCCTTAATGGCCAAAACTGTTTAGAAAACGTCAATAGCAGTCAGACAGCCTGCCAAAACATCTGTGAGCATCTGATGGTGGAGGAGGCTGGCAAAAGTGGCAACGTCGCTCGTTCATACAGTGGCAGATCAGCTATGGGCTGTTCCTGCTCAGCTGGGACCTCACATGGGGATGGAGGTGGCGCAGAAAGGAAAGGCTGCGCTCCCCAAGACTAAGCACAACCAGGTACCCACACTCAACCCTTGAGCCCTGACCACGCTCTTCTCCCCAGCCAACATATCTCAGGACTCTCAAGGAGGAGAAGCACATTATTTTAAGGGTGCTTATCCAAGTACAGAGTCTCTGGGTGGTGCAGACAGTTAATGCCCTTGGCTGCTAATAGAAAGATTAGAAGTTTGAGTCCACCCAGAGGTGCCTCAGAAGAAAGGCCTGGCAATCCACTTCTGAAAAATCAGCCATTGACAACCCTATGGAGCACAGTTCTACTCTGACACACACGGGGTGGCCATGAGCAACTAACAACAACACGTTTGGAAAAGCTTATTCAATGGGATAACCTTATAATTAGAGATGTAAAAGTATCTATTGTTTTATAATACAAAGTACGTAAAGTAAAGTTTGATATAATTTTCTAGGTCAAGGATCTCTAAGAAGGTGTCAAGGATTCTCCTGGGGAGAGGTAGATGCGTGAAGGGGGCACACAGAGCTCTAGGTAGGCTCAGTTATTGGGCTTTGCCCAATGGCGATGGAACTCAGAAGATGCAAATAATGACTTTAAAAGAGTACATTAATTTTTAGATCACTAAAGGGGGGAAGCCCTCTCTCCCCCACTTCCCTGCAAACAGCTCTCTTCCCCCTCATTGGCTCTCTAGCTCAGTGTGGGCTTATCCCAGCCCTGGGCCTGCTCTTTGCAGACAGTGGAGACTTGAGGCCTCTTGGATTAGCCATTTTGGGTGCCTACCCTTCAGAGTCCCTACTGCCCCCCAAGGGCACCTGTTACAGCTCACCTGAGGGGCAAATCATGTTGTCTGCCATAGCCAGCTGCCATAACACCTAACTATGTTTTCCTCACAGCCTCCGTCTCCCCTAAAATCAGAAGCTCTGAGTGAGGCAGGACAGAAGATTTCTCAAAAGATTCCTGGTGTGAAAAACCAGCAGGAAGCTCTCTGTAGACTGTTTCACATGACACACATATGATGGAGTGTGCTGATGCTCACAGGTTTTACTACTACTGTCCCTAAAGGTCGGCAGTTCGAATCCACCAGTTGCTCCTTGGAAACTCTATGGTACAGTTCTACTCTGTCTTATAGGGTCACTATAAGTTGCAATCGACTCAGTAGCAATGGGTTTCATTGGGTTTACTGTCTCTACCACCTTTTAGTTTATTGAACTTTTACATTGTGCCAGACACTGTGTATACCTTAATTATCCTGCAATCAACAAGTTATATTACCCTTTAGAGAGGACAGGACTGGAGGAAGACTCATTAACAACCTGTGATATGCAGATGACACAACCTTGCTTGCTGAAAGTGAAGAGGACTTGAAGCATTTACTGATGAAGATTAAAGACCACAGCCCTCAGTATGGACTACACCTCAACATAAAGAAAACAAAAATCCTCACAACTGGACCAATGAGCAACATCATGATAAACAGAAAAGACGGAAGTTGTCAAAGATTTCATTTTACTTGGATCCACAATCAACGCCCATGGAAGCAGCAGTCAAGAATTCAAATGACGTATTGGGCAAATCTGCTGCAAAAGACCTCTCTAAAGTGTTACAAAGCAAAGACGTCACTTTGGAGACTAAGGTATGCCTGACCCAAGCCATGGTGTTTTCAATCGCCTCATACGCATGCGAAGGCTGGCCAGTGAATAAAGAAGACTGAAGAAGTGACACCTTTGAACTATGCTGTTGGAGAAGAATACTGACTATCCCATGGACTGCCAAAAGAACCAACAAACCTGTCTTGGAAGAAGTACAGCCAGAAAGCTCCTTAGAAGCAAGGATGGAGAGACTTTGTCTCACATACTTTGGATGTGTTATCAGGAGGGGCCAGTCCCTGGAGAAGGACATCATCGTTGGTAAAGCAGAGGGTCAGCGAAAAAGAGGAAGACCCTCAACGAGATGGACTGACACGGTGGCTGCAGCAATGGACTCAAGCATAACAATTATGAGGATGGTGCAGGACCAGGCGGTGTTTCGTTCTGTTGTACATAGGGTTGCTATGAGTCGGAACCCACTCCATGGCGCCTAACAATAACAACAACAAGGAGCCCTGGCTGCGCAATGGTTAAGTGCTTGGCTGCTAACTGAAAGGTCAGTAATTCAAACCCACCAGTGGCTCTGTGGGAGAAAAGACCTGGCAATCTGCTCCTGTAAAGATTATAGTCTAGAAAACCCTGTGGGGCACTTCTACTCTGTCCTATAGGGTTGCTATGAGTCAGAATCTACTGGACAGCATACAACAACAACAACAATAGAGAGAAGTAGACTGTGGATTTACCCAGGGCCATGTTAATCAATAGCAATTAGCATTTGAATCCAGGTGTGCTGGCAGTAAAGTATGTTTCCCTCAGTACCTGGCTGCTGCCCTTACCACCAGCTGGAAGCCACTCCTTGGCCCTTCTACCACCTACCTGACTTGCAGCTACTTGGCCCCTAGACCCTTAAAGCTCTTGGAGGTTCTGAGCAATTGCTCTGGAGTGACTCTGTACCTAGGATGGGCCTGTCACTCAGCTGAGCTCCCACTCATGCCTGTGAAGTCTGAAGTGATTCTAATGATGTAGCTCCCACTCTGCAACTCCAGGGCTTCTGGCACTTCAAAAGAAAGCAAAATCCCAAAAGCCTGTTTACTCTTCTTCTTGAAGAGATAACATTCCACAGTCTCCCATGTCTAAGCCTGGAAGCACCTGTTTAGCACAGAGGTTCTCAACAGGGATCCACTGATGATCTTTAGGCTTGTGAATGCCTTGAAATTTTTAGCAAAATGTACCTATGTGCATGGGTGCATTTTTCAGGGAAGAGAGTCCAAAGATATGAAAAAAAGGTTGTTATTGTTGTGTGTCGTCAAGTTGATTCCAGCTCATACTAACCCTATAGGACAGAGTAGAACTGCCCCACAGGGTTTCCTAGGCTGGAGCAGATCGCCAGGTCTTATCTCCTGTGGAGCCGCTGGTGGGTCTGAACTGCCAACCTTTCAGTTAGTAGTCGAGAGCTTAACCATTGTACCACCAGGCTCCTTTGAAAAGAGGTTTGTGAACCCTAAATAGTTCACCAGTACAGGCTGGATAACTCAGGGGAGAGACAGTTGCATGGCACAAAATTATTCAGACGAGGCAAGAGCTAAGATAATGCAGCAGCCTTCTCTAGCCCTCCAGCTTGGACTTCCAAGTGACCAGATTTCTGGGTTTGGGATCCTTCAACAGTTTGGTTATATTAAGTGTTCACGTACTTCCAAATGGTGCGGCTTCGCCAAGCTTGGATACATGCCTTTGGAAAACCACTAATGAAACATTAAACAGAAGGAGAGGCCTAGCTTTATGCCAGAGGCTTTTGGCCTGGAGGAGGCTGCTGTGTGGCCACAGCCCAGGGGCTGCTGGGTCCCTGGAAAATTTAATAGGTGGTGACAGGGCAAGTCCTGGTGACAACAGCTTACCCTGTTCAGAAGGGCCCTAGGTTTCAGGATCCTCAACTGGTGTCTTGAAGTATCACAAGGCCTGGGCAGCAAGCCACTGCTGAGTTGAATCAAAGCTCAGCACATTCCCCAGGCCACAGACCCCATTAGGCCTGCCCAAGCCACTGGTTCAGCCAGATTGCCTTTCTGCCCCCAACCACAGAAACAGAATACAAAGCCCCTCCCCGTCTTGGGCAGACCTCTGTGTTCTCAATTTGGAAAGGAATTAGGAACAGTTTTGCTAGCGAAATACTCAAGAATAACCAAGCTGCAAATATTTCTACGTTTTCCCAGTATCATCCCTATCCTCACCTCTTTCTATTTTTCCCCATCTCAAAAGGCTTGAAGAATACACGCATGTCACGGAAACATATACAACTTGGCACAGGCAAAACTCCAAGGGAGTAATCCAGTACCCTAAAAAAGCACCCTATTTCCTAGAAGCTCTATTTGTTCAATCAGTGTGTTAGACCCATTGACTGAGACTATAAAAAACATACCAGTCATATACACTTCCCATGTCAGCTGACTCCCTTCAATTAACCAGGGTCATCCACTGCTGAAGTTCAACATCAGGGGAGAGATCATGATGGTCAGCACTCAGGTTCCAGTGAGCCAGACCACTGCCTCCTCACTATGTGATCGTGACAAATTAATCTCTCTGAGCCTCAGTTTCTCCATCTGAAAACCAGGGACCATAACACCTGTCCCTGGTTTGTAAGGATTAAGTAAGATAATGTGTATCAATGTCAAGCACATTCTAAATGCTCAATAAAAGGTAGGTATTATCATGAGTAACTGCTCATATGGCTCAGATCTGTGCTAATGTAAATGCCAAAGAGAAGGCAGCTGGGAGTCAGGTCCCAGCTAGCTGCGTACCTTTTCTCAAGTCATAGGGCTCAGTGCCGCACATATAGGTTCTACCTTGTAAGGAATATACGGAAGACCTTAGATAGGAAAAAAGAAAACAGCTCCAGCCTCCAAAATTGGCTGTCTCCAGGGCTGAGAGAGACTCTTGGGTCCAGTTTCCCTGTAGCTACCACCTGTGGCCACTAGGGGTGCACTGGTTCCCTCTACCTCTCAATTAAGGGCCATGAAAAAAGCCCTTCCCCTTCGTCCAGCTAAAATAAGGCTGGGAATTTTCACACGAAAATTTCACTAGGAAACTCAGAAAGAAGAAAAAACACACAAACATATGGAATGAGCCAAGTTGACAGAGTGAAGAATTTGGATCCTAATTGAACCGAAGTCTTGCCCCAAACTGGCTTTGCAGGTATAACTTACGGCATATCCAATCCAATTATAAATGGGAAAACAAACCATTCAAATTTCTGGTTGGAGACAGATTGGGTTGGCACTACTTCCTCTGTTTCCCCTGGCGGTGGGTTCTAGCCCCTGATACTGATAGCCTAGGGTCAGGAAGACCTTCCCGCCAGAGCCTCCCGTTCCTCATCCCTCCACTCCTACGGCCCTACCTGCTCAGCTCCGCCCCCCACCCTTCCCAACTCCACTGTGAAGAGTCCTTTGCTTGTGTCCAGGAGAGAGGCCTCCAGAGCCCCATCCCAGGGTTTTTCAGTATTGAAAACACTTCACATTTACATAAATAGGAGAGAAGATGGCTATTCTCCCCAGGTATCAGGGGATCCGCTTACTGTGTAATTAACTAGAAAGTTTATACTTAACGGTGTTCATTAAAAAAAAAAAAAAAAATTGCCGTCGAGTTGATTCTGACTCATAGTGACCCTACAGGAGAGAGTAGAACTGCCCCATAGGGCTTCCAAGGAGCGGCTGGTGGACTTGAACTGCAGACCTTTTGGTTAGCAGCTGAGCTCTTAACAACTATACCACCAGGGCTCCAAAGGTGTACATAGGGGCCTTAGATTTATTCTGCCTCTTCCCTTGAAGATCAAGCATCAGGGAAAAGAGAAATGTTTATTAGTCACACTTGTTTCTTTCAAGGCCTGAGAGTCCAAAGCCTGCACTTATCATGGCTGTGTCAGGGTTTACCCTGTGATAGGGGACTGATCTTGTGTTCAGACCAGGGAAAGAAGCCGCCCTCTGGAGGATCGGACTGGATCCTGGAGGAATGGACTGGATCCTGGTGGCTTGGCCTCCAGTCTGCCTCACTACCCTGCCCCGGGATCTTGAGCAAATTATACAGCTTCTTTCTCCGTCTCCCATTTCAGTCTAATTCAGAGATGTAAACCTACCCTGACGGGCTGTTGGGATAACAGAATTTTAGATCTTACACCCTTATAACCTTTTAATTTTAGATCTTATAACCACACGTCCTGTCAGGTTTTCATACTGTGGTGCCTTGCGTGTTGCTATGATGCTGGAAGCTACGCCACCAGTATCTCAAATACCAGCAGGGTCACCCATGGTGGAAAGATTTCAACAGAGCTTCCAGACTAAGACAGACTAGGAAGAAGGGCCTGGCGGTCTACTTCTGAAAAAACTGGCTAGTGAAAAATCTTACGAATAGCAGCAGCACATAACCTTATGGGTGAGGAGGCCAGGGCCCAACAAGGATTTTAACCCTGAAAGAATAAGGGAACAAACATCTACTAAGCACCTGTGTTAAACATTTGATATACATCATTTAATCCCCACAACAACCTTGTAAAGCAGGTCTTCTGATCTCCCTTTACAGATTAGAAACAGAGGCTTAGAGGGATTCAGTGGTTTGCCCCAAATCTTTCAGCTAGCAAGGGGTAGAGGTGAAATACGAAGGCTGTCAGGTTCCAAAGCCCTTTCTACCTGCCACGTGCCCAAAGTCACACAGTCAAGGGCAGAGCCAGGATGTCAAGAGGATTCCAGCAGTTGGAAGCCTGGAGGAGCAGGTGCTGGAGGCCCAGATCTGGACCCAAGACTCACATACACACTGCTCACCCCTCCTCTGATCGGCCTCCTCAGCCCAGGCTGCATTTTCTGCTAAGTTTGTCAGGCAGTCTGTATTGTAAGGCGCTCTTTTGGAGGCCTTGGTTATCCTCAGAGTCCAGATTTCTGGGGAAGTTGAAGTTGCAGCCTCAGCTTTAGGCTACGAGGTGGTGTACTTTCACAGCCTGTGAACTCCAGAGGTGGCTAACAAGATGAGGTCTGGCTGAGGGGTATGTGCTATGTGGGGGCTTGGTATGTGGGGCAGTACTCTGCTGTTAGTATTAGTACTAGAGGGTTAACACTAGTTAATGGTCTACCAATGACACAGGGTTTTTATTAGATATAAAGTTTTTCCTAGGAGTTTAAGCAAAACGGCTAAGGCCAGAGGGACACAAAGAAAAGCTCTCCTTCATAAGGGGCGGGACTGTTCCTGAGTATATTCAGGCAACATGCTCCTCTCCCCTAGGTAAAGGCCGCTGCATGACTCCTCAAATACAAGCCTCTGACTGCCAGCCAGGCATCGTCAACATTTCTCCAGCCTGACGTGAGGAGTTCAAGTCTTGCCACACATACAACAACGCAAAGACATTTTTAAACACAAGCATTTTTGAGACATCGAATCACCCAGAGATAAATTCCCTTTGAAGGAGAAATGGGAACATAGCTTAGGGAGGAGTAAAAAGTATGCCTTGGGCCTGTGCCCAGACACAATGGTTTCTCAGAGATCCACCATCACGCAATAGGTACACCCAACATGCTGGCAATCGGATGCTTTCTCTTCCCACCAGCTGACAAGGTCTGCTCGAGGTGCTCAGACAGGTGGAAAGCTAGCAGGGCCCCTGTAGCTTCCTGGAAGGAAGAGACTGTGTTGCCAATTTTTTCTAATAAGCATATAAGTTAAAAAAAAATTAAGTTACTATGGATGCGCAAAGGCTACTTATGAGATGGAAATAGTTATGATGGTAAGTATAAAAGACTGTTCGTTGGAAATAATCCACTTATTTACATTTCTCTCTCTCTTTGTCTGTCTTGTTTAACATCATGGAACAATTTATTATAGGTCAATGTCTGGGGAAAATGCTGACTTTATAAACTGTAAGAATTCTTCTGCATATGTGATAAAAATATCACCTGGATTTCTTTCTTTCGTTTAGAATTAGGTTTGGAAACCAGATAACACTGCTAGCATCCTAGAATTCCAAAAGCAGACTTGGAGAGATGATGATACCTGGTTAAGTCTAGAGCAGCACTGTCCAACTGAACCTTTTTGGGATGATGGAAATGTTCTATATACGTGCTATTCAATATGACAGCCAGTAGCCACACAGCTATTGCGCACTTGATCTGTGGCTCCTGCAACTGGGGGACTGAATTTTTAATTTAACTTAATTTAAATTTAAACAGCCACATTTGGCTCGTGGCTAATGTATTGGATAGCACAGGTCTAGAGGCGGAAGGGTTAAGTCTTCTTTATACCAAAGAGCCCAGATGGGTGTTTTTAAAGAATTAACTGAAAAAAGAGACTTCCTCATAATGACGCATAAGATCCTGACACAGTTGACTAAAGAAGAGCTTCTTCTTCGATGGGCAAATTCCTTTCCCCCATATTCCTCAACACTTTCTTCCTACCTCCTTCCAGATCTTGTTCATCTTACTCTCTTTTTAACTGCAGTTGCTTCCTCCCCTTCCCAACAGCCTACAGAAGTATTCAAGACTCCTTTAACCTGAAAGGAAATACTTTTTGTTGAACTCCAGCTCATCTTCAAGCTTCTGTCCTAACTTTCTCCTTTGCCTCCATTCCAAATGTCACGAAACCAAATGGGCAGCTCCTGTCCAGAGGCAGGATGAGAAGGCAGGAAGAAGGGACAGGAGCTGGTTGAAGGGACACAGGAAACCCGGGGGGGAAAGGGGGAGTGTGCCGTCACATTATACAGATTGCAACTAGTATCACTTAACAATGTGTGTATAAATTTTTGTATGAGAAATTAACTTGAGCTGTCAACTTTCACCTAAAGCACAATAAAAAAAAGAAAAAGAAAGAAAGAAAACATTTCATTGTGGTGAAATATACATTACATAAAATTTATCATTGTAACCATTTTCAAATGTACAGTTCAGCGGCATTAAGTGTAATACATTCACAATGTTATACAACCATCACCCCTATCTAGTTTCAGAACTTTTTCATCCATTCAAACGGAAACTCTGCACCCATTAGGCAGTCATTTCCCATTATCTCCTCCATCAGCACCTGGCAACCACTAATCTGCTTTCTGTCTCTATGGATTTGCCTATTCTGGGTATTTCATATAAATGAAGTCATATAATATGTGGCCTTTTGTATCTGGCTTCTTTCACTTAGTATAATGTTTTCAAGGTTCATCCATGTTGTGGCATATATCAGTACTTTGTGCCTTTTCATAGCTGAATAATATTCCATTGTATGGATATATGACATTTTGTTTATCTGTTCATCTGTCAAAAGACATTTAGATTAGTACATTTTCAAGGCAAGGATGGTATCTTATTCATATCTTTGGACCCAGTATCTAGAACAATACCTGGACTATCGTAAATCCTCAATGGATATCTCCCAATGTAAACACTAGACAAAAAAGATTTTGTCAGGTTTTATCCATCATACTTATCATATGTAGGTTGACTGTATATACTGGCTTGCGTAGGACAACTGCAACTTACACTTGTCCTGGTATCCTATTTGGTTAAGGCTCCCTTTCATTCTTGTAAGTATTCCTGCTTGGAGCTAAATTATATGGACACTCTGATCATAAAGTCTGAGTTTTAGGGAACTTTTACATAGAAATCTTAAAGAAGAAGATCCATTCATGGAGAGTTTAGAAGTTGAACTACCTAGAATAAGGGGATGGTTTAGATGACCTCTTATCTACTGGACTTCTACTTCAGTAAAAAGTTCTAGGATGCCATGATTTCTAGACATGTTCTTGAGAGAAACTAATAAAAATTCAGCAAATTTATTTCCTCAGCCTAGGACTAGGAGGCACCCTATGCGGTTTTCTGTAAAGTCTGATAAGTGAGAAATCGGAGAGGAAGGAAGTAAGCAAATACATTCTAACCAGTTGGAACTTTCCCAGAAAAACAAGAGGGAGGGAATGGAGTGACTTGGTACCAGCGGGGTTACGGAGAATGAGAGCAGGTGGGCTAGACAAGAGCATGCGTGCACACACACAAACACACACACAGATTTAATGATGTCTCCGAAAGGCTGGTGACATCAGGCTCATTTAAAAAATCTGTCAAAGAAAAGAAAAATGAAGTCCCAAAGTGTGGACAATTAGGAGGCAATGGAGAATCTGCAGAAGCAGTTATCAATGAAATGAGGCTAAGCAGGGAAACATCTTTGACAATTCTAAACGTCTATTAGGTTAGACACAGGGGTTGCAAAAAGACATATGGCGCTGATCATATTAAAAGGGCATTCACAGAAATGAATCTTCCATTTTACCTAATATTGCTTTTTACCCAAAATTTAGCCAGCTTGACTCTCTTACTTAAAAAACAACATGAAACAAAAAAGCAAAATAAAATAGAAAGCCTACTTTGATCTCACAACATTCCCTTCCACATACAGCCCTCTCTCATCCCTCTCCTCAGCCCAATGTCCTGAAGGAGTTTATATGCTTGTCTCTATTATCTCACCTCTCACCTACTTAACACTGTCCTGCCTCTGCCTTATCACTCCACTGATACTCTTGCCAAGCTCTCTAAGCCAATATGTCTAAATCCAATGGTCACACCTCAGTCTTGTCTTACTTGACTTCTCCTAACCCCAAGAACATGAGACTTCGTTCCCCACTCACTCCTTCAAATACTGTCTTCTTGGCTTCCATGACTCCATATTCTCTTGGTTTCCTCCCTACCTCTCTGTCCTCTCCATATTCTCTCCTTTTCCTCTGTCCATTTATTAAATACTGATGTTCTAAGAAGTCCTAAGCTCTCCTTACTCTGTTCAGTCTTCCTCAGCAAGGAATGGCCTTTGCTCCTGTGGTTTCAGTTACCATTTATGAACTGATAACCTTCAAATCTACATTTCTCTCCCACACCTCTCTTCTGAGTTCCAGGCCAGAAAATCTCACCTCCTACTTGACAAGCATTTAGGTATGTCATAGGCAACTCTGACTCCACAAATCCCAAGATGAACTCACGAACTGATCAGCACTCCCTACCTCCCCAGTTGGATATTTCACACCTCGCTCACCTTCACCACCAGATCCAGCCATCCTGTTCCATGTTTTTGCTTCTTAAATGCAGTCCCTTCTATCTAACCTGACAGCTTCTTTCCTAGTAAAGGCCATGGTCTCCTGTCCTCCAGTTTTTGCCCTCCTGGGCCACTGCTATGAATGAGCTCTTTTAAATACAAGGTTAAAAGTGGGGCTCCCTTGCTTTATGCCTTCAGTGGCATTCCATTGTTCCTATGGTAGAATCCAGATTCCTGAAAATGGTTTCTAAGACTCCCTTGCCCTGATTCCTGCCTAATTTTCCTGCCTCCGCTGTTACCACTTCCCTTCTCACATGCGATGAGCCAACTTATTTCAGTTGCTTAAATGGGCTGAACTCTCCCTGGCCCCTGGGCCCTAAAACAGGATCTTCCTACTGCATGAAACACCTGTCCACACTCCTCTTTGCCTCAAGTGTCAGTTCCAGACTTTACTCACTCTGGGAAGCTTTCCTGAAACCCTAGAGGCTTGAGGGTAGCCCTGGAGCCAGGTACTTCTGGTTTCATTGCACTTACCACACTTGATGGTAATTGCTTGTTTAATCTATATGAGTCACCTCAACTGCAAGCTGAGGACAGTCCCTCACCTACCTTGCATACCACTGTGTCCCAGGGCCTAGGACTGCATTGGTATTATTGAATAAATAATGAGTAGACAGCGTTCCAAATCTGGAAGAACTAAACTTAATAAAATAAAATTCTAATCATTAAAAAAAGTGAGAACCATCGTCATATTATGTGCAACAGCAGTAAGCACAGAGCATAATTCAGTTACAGCTATGGAAGCAATCCGCTCTTCAGGAACTTATAAAGGCTATGTGTAGTGGAGAGAACATCGCGCAGGGAGACAGGAGACCTATTTCACTCATTCATTTATCCACTGAACACCTACTGAGCATATACTATGCTAGTACTATGCTCAGTGCTAGGAATGCAGATAAGCAGGACATGGTCCCTGCCCTCAAGGTGCTTATTATCTAACAAGAATGGGGATGGAGAGAGAAATGTAATCAGAAAATCCATAAGAATAAAATTCTGGAAGACCCATAATGGAAATAGGTGCAGCGAACACGGGAGGTCACACAAAGGGCAGAGTGGTGAACTTGGGGGATGGGAATGAAGAGGCACTAGGAAAAGCCTCACAGAGGATGAGACATTGAACTCTGCTTTGAAAGATCCAGAGGTGCTTACGAGACAGAAGAGGAAGTAATGGGCATTCCGTGCAGAAGAATCAGTGAGTCCAGGAGTGAAAACACACAAACAGGGAATACTATGACATATTTGGACACCTTTAGGGGGTTCTGTGCGGCTGGGGACAGGGTGGAGGCTCTTCAAGAGATGAGGCTAGGGAGGCAGTGAGGGGCCAGATCCTAGCTGGCTGGTGATTTTCAACTCTGGCTGTGCATTAGAATTACCTGAAGGAGCTTTTAAAAAATTATGTTAGAACCGGAGCCCCATTCAGTGGTATGAAGTGGGCCCTGATGTGTAGCATTTGCCAATTTTTGTAAGGTCCCTGGGTGGTGCAAATGGTTTTCACTCACCTACTAACCTAAAGGTTGGTGTTCGAACCCATCCAGTGGTGTCGTGGAAGGAAGGCCTGGTGATCTGCTTCCATAAAGATTACAGCCAAAAAAACCCTATGGAGCTAAGTTCTACTCTGTAACACACGGGTTCACCATGAGTTGGAACTGACTTGAAGGTAATGGTTTTTTTTTTTGGCCAATTTTCGTGGTATAAATACTCCCACCATGGCCAGCTTCAAGCTACCAACGAGACATTACTGAAGGAAGAGTTGGGAAGAGACCAGCAGTGGCACACCGTTATACGGTATTTGCACCATACAGATAGAATAGATGTAAATAACCTCAAAAGCATAGCTAATAGTATAATGTAGTAAACTATTTAGGAAATAAAGAAATTTGAGTATTTATTGCCTTTGTTCTTAATGTAATTCATTTAATTTTAAGTTTATATAATTTAATTTTTAATAGTGGCTGTGTTTAACAAGTAAGTCACAAAATTCCTGAAAATTTAACAATTGGCTCTCCTGAGCCAGCAGGGGCTGGCTCCAGCTCCAGCACACCACTGGCCCTGCCCAGAAGCAGTATATGGAATCTCTAGGGATGAGGCCCTGGCATTGGTAATTTTTAAAAGACGTTAGGTGCTTCTCATGTGTATCCAGGGTCGAGAAACACTGACTGGTAAGCGGTGTTATGGAGTTTGATCACTACCTTAGGGGCAATCAGGGCCATTGAAGGGTTTTAAGAATTTTAAGCAGAGAAATGATTTTATCAGGACTGCATTTTACAAAGGTAACTCTAGCTACAGAGTGGCAGCTGGGTTGAGACTGGAAGAAGGCAGGGGGACTAGTCAAGAGATTGTTGTAATTTTCCAGGCAAAGAGGGCAGGGACTTAACCAAGGATACCACAGGGTGAGGGAAGCCATGGAAGACAACACGCGGACCTAGCTGCCCTTGGGTATCAGGTGCTGTAAGATCAAGGTGAGGGTGAATACTGAACAATTTATTTGTTGATGGGAACTAAGAAACTTGAGACTATATTTCTTGATAGCCTCATTTTTTCCCTCCTATTTGAAATAGGAAGTGAGATTCATTGCTGAAAGATGGCAAGGCAGTGAGCAGGATAGAAAACTTGGGGATAAAGTTTCTTTGTCTCCACCCTGCAGTAACTAGCCGTGTGAGCCTGGGCAGGCTGATTTTCCCATCATAAAATGAGGGAGCTAAAGCCGATCCCTCTAAAGTCTTTTCCATCCTGGAGACTGATTTGATCACACTGGCATTTGCTCATGTTTTCACTTTCTTAACTTCCTGTATGACTCAAATTACAACCTGTTATGGGCATAAAAACTCATTTACTCTAGGAATCCAGACTGTGTCTTTATAAGTCATCAGCCCATTGAAAGTGATTTCCATCCTCGTGAAAGTAGCACTTGCTTGTCTCTTTCTCCATCTCTCTTTTCACGGTTGGCTCCCCATGCCTAAAGCTGACCATTGCTGACCGCTTTCCAGATGGGGTCTATTCCAGTACAACGGGAAAAAAACATACTCTTTGATACACACTCTTGCAATAAGTTGCAGAGAACCAAAACATAGAAGGATTTTGCTAAGATGAGGACTCTGCCTTGTTCAGATTGCAAAGGAATTTCTATTAAGGCCTCTGCAATGCTTCTGCTACAGTTCATCGGAAACCTGCAGTGCCCCTTATTGGCACTATAATATGCCAGGTGAGGATTTAAGTCTTCAACGGGCTGGTAACCCAGGTCTCAGGTTGTCTATGTTGCTTACTTTTCTGTAGCTTCCCTTACACTTCACTTGTACTGTTCAGATAAGGAAAAGTGCAGGACTGTCTATCAGGAAAAGGAAAATTGAGATGGCATACACACAAGACGGAGAAAGGTGTCTCTGCGCGTGATGTGTTTCAATAAATTTTTTGAAAAGTTGCCATCAAGTCGACTCTGACAAATGTGACTCCATGTGTGTTAGAATAAAACTGCACTCCATATGGTATTCAATGGCTAATTTTTTGGAATTACATCTTCAGGCCTTTCTTCCAAGGTGCCTTTGGGTAGACTTGAACCACCAACCTTGCTAACTGTTTACGCCATCCATGGACTGTGTTATCAATAGAGGTGAGAAAATTAGCTTGTCTGAGGGTATTACAAAACTCAGAGATCCTTATCAGTTTGCTGGAGTTCAGATGAGGTCCTCCAGGTAGGAGTGGCAATCATATGACCTCTTAAGGACCTTGCACCCTAAGGATCTGTGATTTCCCTGCTCATTAGCACCTTTGGCAGAAAGGGAAGCCAGGGGGTGAAATGCTAATCAATTAGATTTCCTGTTCATTAACAGCTCTTCCAAAACAATTGAAGGAGGAAGTTAAACCAATAGATAAACTGAGGATTGGGCTCCTGCCTCTTCTTCTGCCCTCTCTGCCCAGATTGCAGTGGGCTTTCTTGTACCAGCCCGTTGCCATCGAGTCGATTCCGACTCACAGTGACCCAAAGGTCAGAGTAGAACTTCCCCATAGGGTTCCCAAGACTATAATCTTTACAGAAGCAGACTGCCACATCTTTCTCCCACGGAGCAGCTGGTAGATTCAAATCGCCAACCTTTCGGTTAGCAGTTGAGCACTTAACCATTGTGCCACCAGGGCTCCTTTGTCTTGTACCAGTTTCTCCAAAAGACTTCTGGGGCAAAGGACACTTAGCTATATTTTTGGTTCCTCCTGTTTTGACATGGTTTGAGAGTTTAGCTCTCCCTAGGAAGGCATGTGAAAAAGCCTCTTTCCCTGCGCTGGCTCTCATTCAAAATCCTTTCTTATGATGATTATTATTGCTGTTAACATTATCATTACAGATGAGGCAGTGAATATTTCCAACTTATTCTGCCTTCTCATTGGCTCCCCCTCCTCTCTGTCTGGGAATTTATGCCTTCTAATTATAACTGCATGGGTTTATCCCGGATCCCAGCTGACCCCTTGCTCAACCAGACATGAAGACACCATCACTTAGAAACGAAGGACAAAGAACACATTCCTACCACACAAAGACCTGAGGCCACTTTGCAGGTCCCTTTACTTAACACACAGGAGCTGATGCTTCGGAGAATAGCGGCAAGATCAGGTAGAAAGAAAACGCCAGGCCCCTGAATTAAATGCCTGTCTCCACTGTTCCCGACTCACTCTTGGAGGACTCAGTCTTTCCTCCTTTTCCTGAGCCTTCCAAGTGCTGCAAGGGTTGTTTACGTGACAACAGTAATATGCCATTGTTCTTGTTGTTAAGTGCCAGTGAGTTGATTTTGACTCTTGAGGACACCATGTGACAGAGTAGAACTGACAGGTAAAAGAGTCCTCAGGGCAAAATACATTCTAGGGTTTGCCAAGTTTGGAATCTTTCCTTGTAGGATTTCCTTGTAGGGTATATGGTTGGTTTCAACTCTTAATGCACACAGGGTTGGCCCCTACAGCCTCCTCTGTCCCAGAATTCTGTCTCTCTGTCCCAGACACTCACACATAAGCCGAGAGTTCCATCTATAATATGATTCAGACATAAGGAGCACAGGATTGAAAAGTGAATGGTCAACTTAGAAGGGTTTTCTTGGCTGTAATGTTTACGGGAGCAGATTGTCAGGTCTTTCTCCTGCAGAGCCGCTAGGTGGGTATGAACCAGCAACCTTTTGGTTAGCAGCTGAGCATTTAACTGTTGTGCCACCAAGGCTCCTACCACTTGTTTAGCGCTTGTGATGAGCCAGACACACCTGAACAGCACACCCAAACCCGCTGCCGTCGAGTGGATTCCAACTCATGGAAACCCTGGTGGCGTAGTGGTTAAATGCTACATATACTAACCAAAAGGTCAGAGTTCAAATTCACCAAGTGCTCCTTGGAAACTCTATGGGGCAGTTCTACCCTGTCCTATAGGGTCGCTATGAGTCAGATGATGAAACAGCACAGTGACCTCATTTTATGGATGAGAAAGCTAAAGCACAAAGAAGTTAAATAACTTTCCCGGGTCACACAGTTAGCGATAGTGCCATGACTTGAATCCAGAATTGGAAACTAGTTCTAGTTGACTGTAGAGTCTATGATCCTAACCGTTAATTGTCCCCTCCCACTTACTAGCAGTATTAGCCCAGAGCTGAATGGCTTCCTAGCTCTGATCCAAGTGACTGATACCAAAGGCTTCCTCCCTTTCCTGGGACTGTAAGGAACAGCTTTAAGGGTACTAAACAAATAAACTCATCTTAAGATTCTGATGAGCTCTGTCAGTCAGTCCCATACTGATGCAAGTTCCTTTTAAATACTCATGGGATACGTACTTATTTAACGAGGAGATAAAAGAGTGCTTAGAGCAAAATGTATTTTAGGGTTTGCCAAGTTTGGAACCTTTCCTTGTACGGTATACTATTGGTTTCAACTCTTAAATACACACAGTGTTGGCCCGTATAGCCTCTCCTCTCCCAGAGTTCTGTCTTCCTATCCCAGGCACTCACACATAAGCCTAGAGTTCCAGCCATAACACGATTCAGGCATAAGAAGCACAGGACTGAAAAATGAATGGTCAACTTAGAACAGGGGTCCATAACCTTTTCTGTGCTCTGGACACCTTTGGCAGTTCTAGTGATGCCGTGGATCCCTTCTCAGAATAATATTTTTAAATGAAAATAAAATGGTTGCAAAAGAAACCGATTATGTTGAAATGCAGTTATCAAAATATTTAAAAGATAAATTTGCAATACAAAATACATGTGCTGCTTGATATCAACCACTCTGATGTGATACGAAAGTATTCATGGTTTCTAATGGTGAGCAAGTCACAGACACTACGAATGCTATCGTGGTTTGTTGCCTATATTCACAATGGAATAACATGATACACTCTGGTTAGAAGAGCCAATCATTTCCCATCTCAAGTTCACAAACCTTCCAGAATTCTATCCACAGACTCCTTAGGCCCGAGGTTATGAACTTGTGGTTGCAACAAGGGACTGTTTTGGAAAAAAAAAAAACCAAAGGGAACACGCCTACACCTGACTGGAGGTAAATTTACCCCGAAAGAGGACCCTCTGATTCTTGGGCAGTCCTGGGAATCAGTCTGCCAGAATCTTCCAAGATGCCCCAATTCCCAAAAAGATTCGTTTTGGTTTTCTCCCAGGATACCTCCAAGTACTCTGGGAGATTTTGTCTTAGTATCCCCAAGAGTCAAACTCATTATTACCAATGTATTAGTAAAAGTCCAAATGAGAGATACCATCAACTGCACTGCAGGCCACTCTATCTGAGTGGAAGCTGACAGGATGGCGAGTCTAGAGATGGCGAGGAGGTTAGAAGGCATCAAGCTTGGAGAGACTCGCTTTACAGGGTAACCACCAAGGCTGCCCAACAGCAGAAATGGTCTTCGGGATTAACCCCAGATTTGTCCTGGGGCCTTTCATTGAGGATAACCTGGGGAGAAGAGCCAGGCTTTTCAGAGCTATTTCAGAAGAAGTTGGGACACCAGAGCCACACCATTTTGGGAGTATTACTGGGAGGTTACTTGGTCAGTTCCTTTAAAGCATCCAATTTATAGGACATTTCTAACCCAAGCAACCATCATTCATCTTCACAACCCTGCTGCTTAGTTTGACTGCTCTGACAAAATGCATTAGATTTGCCCATTCTAAAATCACTGACTGGAAGAGCAAGATGGGTCCTTGGTGTAGTGTCTCAGTGGCCCTTAACTTTCGGTTCAGGGACCTTTTTGGGAGTCAGAGGCAAGCAATGGACTCTCTCCTTTGAAAAATGCCCAGAAGCACACTCACATGCTTTGCATGTAATTTTAGAAACTTAAGGACTCTTTGAAGCCTGTCTAGGTAAAAACCTTGTGATCAAATTTCTCCCTTCCCTATTCATTGATGGTGGGTCTCAGAACTCTTGGGGGTCCAGGACATCTTTTCTCATGCAGTAGTATCTTCTTAACACAATTTTGCCTTTCCCTCACTGTGCTGTCCACACTCAGAGCAGTCAGGGCCAATGCCTCTGCTGCATGGCTTCTCACTAGGCCCACGAAGGCAGATGGCCAAGGACCCGGACGCTGCAAGCGGCCAAGTCGCTGGAAATTGCTTCTCTCCTTCCAAAAACCCTAGCCCCACTCCTCACCCCACACTCTGCCAGGAGAAAGCACACATCCATAGGACACAGGCCTGGCTTGGAAGGAGGCAGCATCTTCTATAGGGTATCCTTGGGGGATGTGCCACGGTCTCAGAACACTATCCATCTTACTTGCTGTAATGAGGGCATTGCCTTTTTCCTCCACAAGTGGGGTTCCCAAAGAGGCTGGCCCTGTTATTTAAGGCTTTATCTCTACACAAATAATAAATGCAGGGAGCACGGGCATGGTAAAGTTAATTAGTATCATTGTATCTTTAATTCTAATGTTGCTCACTGGCAGAGACCTTTGGTGTCAGCTTTCAGCCCAGAACAAACCTTTGTGATACCCACTTGGACAACTCCCTCTGCAGCAAGGGCTTTTCCTATGCAGAAAAGGGCCAATGTCTTTCCTTGGGACTGAAGAGTCTGGCAGGCGAGGTTGTGTGTGAAGGAGTACCTTGGGGTGGGAGCCCTCCAGGGTGTTTGCTTCACAGCTAAAATGAGGGGAGTATTGCAGATATGGATGTTCTAGGCACTTCACTGGAAGAGGGAGACATGGTGGAAGCTGCCCCAAATGGCCTGTGTATTTGTTCTCCAGGGATGAAAGGGAGATGAGGAAACATTTGTAATCTTGCCAATCTATTTAGGGGACCCAGCTTATTAGAACACCACCCCTCTGTCAGTTTGTTATACTGTGGTGGCTTACATGATGCTGTGATGCTGGAAGCCATGCCACTGGTATTTCAAATACTAGCAGGTTCACCTATGGTGGACAGGTTTCAGCGGAGCTTCCAGACTAAGACAAACTAGGAAGAAAAGCCTGGTGATCTACTTCTGAAAATTAGTCAGTGAAAACCCTACGGATCACAACAGAACATTGTCCAATGTAAGTGCTGGAAGATGAGCCCCCTAGGTTAGAAAGCACTAAAAATACACAACGGCCACAACGATGAACTGGAACATGCCAGTGATTGCGAAGATGGCACAAGACCCGGCAATGTTTCCTTCTATTGTATGTGGGGTCATCATGAGTTGGAGCTGACTCAATGGCAACTAACAAGTTTCTTAGAAAAGGTTAGCAGAAGGCTCCCAGAGGGGGTGAAAACATCATTTGAGCATAATCAGAGAGAGAACAACTGGTGAGTGCCCATCAATGTGGCCACCATCAAAATGCATGGATTAAATACTTGTACTCCCTCTCATCGGTGTGCCAATCCTTCAGAAACTGTATTTGAATCACAGACCATTGACCAGGCACTGCTTTTCCATTGCTCAAATGCTTTAAAGGCAAGCATTGTGCCTTTAAAGAAACAGGCAACATCACACGTTAAGGCTTGCAAAACCAAGTCCAAAAAGTAACATGTAAATGACAATGTCATTTTTGCACAAGGAAGGGTTAGTCTACACAAATGCCCACACAAAGCAATTTACACAAAATGTCACCTGCCTTCCACAGTTGACAATCTATCCCCAGTAACTCTGACATAGAAGAGTGTGCAAGGGACACCAACCGTTTGGGTAGAGTGCTGAACACACACTTACATTGACTTGAACATCATGTTGGGTGGAGGTGGGAATCAGGGACCACGACCCCCTAAAGTTTTCCCAAGGAAAGCCTCATGGTGTAGGTAAGCAGCTCTCTGACAGGTGAGAGGAACTCATTTCACTTCCAGATGAGTATGCCACAGATCTGCCATGTGACATTGGGCAAGTCACTTACCTCTCAAGTTTTGCTTTTCTCACTGGTAAGAAAAGGGATGTGGACTGGACAATCTCTAAGGCCGGGACAATCTCAGGCTCCCATGAGGTAGGCCAAGAAAAAGCCATTGTGCCGAGAATGCCACCACCCTCCCACTTCCTTTACACTTTTAACAACACGCCTTCTTCCTCACCCTCAGCCCCTCTGTAAGTAAAATTCTCAAGGTTAAAAGCTTTTTCCACTTATGCTAAAATGTGGAAGAGAAAACCAATAAAGGGACGGGAACGGTTACTTAAGATTTCTCTAAAAGGCTGGAAGAACTAAATAAAGGGTTCTTGACTATTAGCCCAAGACAGCCTATCATCACTGTTCCATGGACAAATTGTATGGCATGTCAGAGCACATGGAAGACGCACAATAATTTATCAGTCAGGATCCAGAAAATTGTACAGTACAAGTGTCTCTGCAGCTCCCTCATCCCTGCCACACCATCCCTCCCTCAGTTATGCTTAAAGGGAAAATGCCAAGAAAGGCCCCTGATGTAGGCCTTGGTTAAAAAAAGCACTGCACAAAAACTCAAAATGAATAGAAATATTTCTGTGACATTTATAAATAAATAACAAAAAGAGGAAAACAGTATTTTTCGTGCTCGTTCTCCTCCTCTCCTGTGGTTTCCGACCATTCTCTAGGTAGTTGCCTAAATACAACAACAAAAAAAACCTAAATTTGTGTAGTAAACATGGGATTGACCAAGAAGACAAATGAAACTGACTGTAGTGGCCTGTTGGTTGGAAAAAAACAAAAACGAAACAATCAAGCAAATAACTGACCAGGCAAATGTAGATTCAGTAGCGTGCATAGTGGTGGGAGCGTGGTGCTGGTGAGCAGTCAGCCTCATCAAAAGAAAAAACAAACTCATCATCACCACCACTGAAAGTGGCCCTACAGGACACAACAGAACTGCCCCATAGGGTTTCCAAGGCTGTAAATCTTCACAGAAGCAGGCTGCCACGTCTTTCTCCCGCAGTGCAGCTTATGGGTTCAAACTGCCAGCCTTTAGGTTAGCAGCCGAGTGCTTAACCACTGTGCCACCAGGGCTCCTGTCTGCCCCATGGGGAGGAGTCTTTTATCACTGACATTATTTAGACTTGCCAGTGCATGATGATAATAAAATACAGACCCACTTTTTGTCAGTTTTATTATTGTTTTTAAATTCTCCACAGACAATGCATCCCCTATTGCCTGTTCCAGGCCAGACCGTTCACCCTGCTCTTGGTATGTCCTTGGATACAATGGTTGGCATAAATGTTTATGTTTGATGACTTAAGGGATCATGGGTAATGAAGATGAGTGGTTTTGTGGGAGGCATAGTCCAGCCCTAGGATATTCTGATAGAAAAATTATTTTAAAAGACTCTAGGATGAAGAGACCCTCCAAACCAAAATCTACTGTTGCTGAGTCAATCCTGACTCATAGCGACCCCATAGAGTTTCCAAAGCTGTAAATCTCTACGGAAGCAGACTGCCACATCTTTCTCCCACTGAGCCACCGGTGGTTTCAAACTGCTGATCTTTCGGTTAGCAGTCGATCACTTTAACCACTGTGCCACAAGGGCCCCTTGAAGAGGCCCTAGAAGTCACTAAATTTGTCCATCCACATTGGTACAATGCATTAAAACCAATCCATATGGGAGGGGGCCATCACATCCTCAGGACACCAGAACCCTCCTTGGGAGGTGGGTTCCATTTTCCCAACTTGAATATTTATGAGTTCACTTCTACCTGTAGAATCCATCCATAAGACATAGTGTTTCACTCATTCCAAAGCAGTTATTAACCCAATTGTAATTATTAATTATATTATTTATAAGTATTCTTATTATAATTATTGTTGGAAGAAAATAAGTCCAAAAAGGGCAAGTGATTTCAATGAACTTCTGGCAGAACAGAAGTTATAATTACGTCTCCTAAGGACCATATTCTTCATCAACACCTCCATCACCTCCGCTTCCACCACCACCACCACCACCTCCACCACCACCACCTCCACCTCCACCGCCACCACCTCCACCACCTCTACCTCCACTACCACCAGATTATTTAGCAAGTCCAATTTACTCAGCTTTTAAGTTCAAATGCTCATGTTGGAGGCCTCTTCCCACATAGGAGATATGGGGAAATTCTCTAATACTCTAAAAGGAGACTTGGGCCCTATTCTGCAGGAGAGCATGGAGGAATAGAAAGAGGTCTGGGAGTCAGACAGTCTTGGTTTTGCCTCCTTTGTCCTTCACAACAATTCTGTGAATTTAGGCTGGTCATAAAGCATTTGTGAACCTTACCTTACTCAGCTATAAAATGGGGACAATACACACTACCCTTTTTTTTTTTTTTGCTGTGTAGATTACACTAGATAAAGAACATCTGTGGCCGTAGTGAAGGAGATGGTGAAGTATTTTCTCAGTGTTTCCTGGCTCTTCTCCTACACACAATCCAAATGGCAGTTTGAGTGATGCTGACAGTAAATGAAAGGAAACCCCAATTCCCTCTCCATTAGGGGCCTACCACACATGGTGATGGCCTGCAGAAAGTGGGAACAGGGTGCCCTGCAAGGCCTAGTTAGACAGTAAGTTCCTTGAGGCTGGGCCACTGTCCAGCAGCCAGGCTGGGGTCAGGGCAGTCACAGCGCTGTCTGAGCCGGGCTCATTTGTTCTGTCACTGTGTTTGTCCTTCCACTGCATGGGATGTGTTGAAAACCCCAGGTCTCGCTCCCTGAGCCTTGGGCATTATAACGTCATAGCTCAGTGGCTCTGCTGAGAGACCTCCCAGCCTCTCCAGAATAAATTGTGCTCACAGATAGAAGGGGGAATGGGAGGGGGATGGCACCAAACCCTCACCAAAGCTCTGCTTCTTGGGTGAAACCTACAGCTAATGGTGAAGTTTAAATGCTAACTGTGGGTTCCCAGGACAGCCCATTTAATTTCTCCTTTTGTTGGCTGGGTCCCAGCCGTCTCTTCTCCCCCAGGCCCCTCCTCAAATATCACACCAGCTGGGGAGCTGCCCCACCCCTAATTATTACCCCGGAGCTGCCAAGATGCAGGCTCCACCAGCGCGGAGGATGGCAGCAGAGCACAGAACGTGACAACAGCAGCAGCAGGTGGGCCCGGCAGAAAAGGCCAGATTATCGTCTCTGTGATTACTGTCATCCATCTCCCAGGCAGGGCTAGGAGCATGCTTAGTCCTGGCTCTGGTGCTCAGCTCCCCTGGGCGCCTCTGCCTTCCACCCTTCCCTGCTGAAGCAGGGGCCAGGTTGGGGATTTCTGTGTAGAAAGATGTGCCTAGAACACACTCTTCTAGCCAAGGAGGTAGGATTGTTCAGCCGAGAGCAGCAGAATTCAGTTAAAGCTTCATGTCTGAGTGTTCCTGGGTTGGTCTACCCCTCCACACACCTCTCTGAGGCAGAGAGCTCCTTTGGGCGAAAATATAGAGCAGGGCCTGCTACAGAAAGGCAGGGCAACCCTTTCGAAGTAGGGCGAGTTTACCTTCGGCAGCTCTCAGAACATCCCTTGTTCATTCTTTTGTCCATCTGGCCCTCCATCTGATCTACTCAACCACCCACTCATTTTTTGTTGATAACCTATTAAGCACCAGGGCTGCATCACAGGTTGGGGATATGAACATGGAGTAGGACCTTACCCCTGTCTCTTTCTCCCTCCCTCCCCAACTTCAGATGCTCACAGGGCATCATGCCCTAGAAGGAGCCTCTTGGATTTTAGATGCACTTTGCAACAAGTCTGAGAAGATGAGGTGCTTATCTTCACAAACTGAGGCTCAGCGTTCAGTGACTTGCCCAAGCTTATGCAGTAGGTCACAAAGCTGGGACTCCAACCTGGACTTCTGATTGAGTATTCCTCTCTGTGGCATAATGGAAAGAAAGATATCACTTCCCCAAGCAATCGCTGAGATTTAAGAGGCAAGTCCGGCCTTGAGCTCAGCTGTTCCTTCTACAGGAACAATCATGGCAATTCACCAATAATTATTGGGCCCCTGGTAGTGTCAGGCACTGAGATCGGTGTCAGGCAATGGTGAACTGCACAGGCCCTGCTCAGCCTACTTTCTCCATCTCTTCTAACTTGCTTGCTTGGTTGGTTGTTTCTTCTCTGATTGGTTTCTAGGTCAGTTTTACTACCAGTTGCCGTCGAGTTGATTCCAATCATGGCAACCCCACGCATGTAGAGTAGAACTGTGCTCCACAGCATTTTCAATGATTGATTTTTTGGGAAGTAGATCACCAGATCTTTCTTTCTCTAGGTGGACTAGAACCTCAACTTTTTGATTTAGCAGCTGAGCACGTTAACCATTTGCACCCCTCAGGGACTTCCTAGGTTGGTTTAATCTCTTACAAATCCTCCCATGTGAGAAGATCCTGACTAGTTTCTGCCCTGGAAGAGAAGACAGCTCTCAACCCACACCAACAGTCCATGCTGACATCTCCTGCTTTGAGGTGCAGTTAGCCTGTGGATTACAGACGAGCTCTGGGCAATACTGGGGGCGCTATAGACCCTTCATGGATTATATCATCACTGTCAGAGAGGCTCTGTGCCTAACTTAATATATAAAAAAAAAATACTAAGGCAGGAACACAATTAAACATAATAATAAAGCATCCTTAGGGTGTGATACATGGAAAAGAGAGACACCAAGGGCCTGGAAACGCCACAGGTGACAATTCAATATTGACCGTAAATGAAAAGTTGAAAATATTTCAGAAAGGATATGTCTGATCATCTCTGCTGTTGTTAGGTGCCGTCGAGTAGACTCCAACTCATAGTAACCCTATGGTACAACGAAACAAAACACAGCCCGGTCCTGTGCCATCCTCACCATCGTTGCCATGCTTGAGCCCATCACTGCAGCCACTATGTCAATCCATCTTGTTGAGGCTCTTCCTGTCTTTTGCTGACCCTCTACTTTACCAAGCATGATGTCCTTCTCCACAGACTGGTCCCTCCTAATACCGCGACCAAAGTACGCGAGACAAAGCCTCACCAGCCTCACTTCTGAGGAGCATTCTGGTTGTACTTCTTCCAAGACAGAACTGTTTGTTCTTCTGGAAGTCCATGGTATGTTCAATATTCTTTGCCAATGCCACGATTAACAGAGAGTGTTTAAAATCACAGAATGATATCAGCGAATGTGAACTCAAAGATGTCTAGTCTAACTCCTTCTCTTCGAAGTGAGAAAGCTAAGGCTTAGGCTGCTATGGCAAATGACTTGCTTAATGTCCCACAGCAGCTGGCAGTGGGGCCAGACCCAAAGCACACATCTCCTGAATCCCAAGCCAGGCCTGTCCACTGAGCCATGACACTGGGCATCATTTTCACTCAGAAGTCCCCCAAGCTGCACCCTGCCTACACCCAGCATGTCTGTATCCAACCCAGCCTCACCCCAAGGAAGTCCCACACGAAGACACTGTCCCTTCTCCTGCAGTGATCTCAGGTGTGCTCTTTCCTTGGTGGCAGCTCAGCACATCAGCTGCCCAAAAAGGAGGGTGGCATAGGGGAGGTGAGCCCTGGATCCAGAGTCATGTTCCAGTTGTGACTCTTCCTTAGCCAGTGACCTTGGACGAGTCACCCATCCTCTCCCAGTTTTAGTTTCCCCATCTTGAAAATGGAGTAGCAATCTCACTTCAGAGGTTTTTGTGAGGATGAAAGCATACAGTCACCGAAAGCACTTTATTACTGTCATTGCCTGATTCCCAGACAACTCTGCCACACTCTGTGGCTCTCCTGCCACGGATCCCAATGTGGAGCCACCCAGCACTCTGAAGAATCCAGCTTCTAGTGCATGCATGACTTTGAGATTGAAGACACGAGTTTCAACCTTGTTGTTTGTTTTTCTGACCATGGTGGTTGGATATAGCAGTGCTAACACTGATGGGAGATGGTTTATTTGTCATTCCTGCAGCTGTGGTTATTACCTACCATTAGTATTCTGTGACTGCTAAATGAATGACTAAGGAGCCCTCACTGGAGTGGACAGAGGAGGGGGAGGACTAACTGTGGATGTAGGAACCTATGCATGGGTGTGAGTTGGAGGGATCCCTAACCGTGTCTGTCAGGGCCTAGGGTGGGAAAACCACCCCTGGCTAAATACAGCCTGGCCCGCAAAAGGACAATGTGGCATGGGCTGTGATATGCTCCTGTGAGATACACAGGGTTGGTGGCCTCAAAGGCCATGTGCTGGTCACCTCTCTGGCATGTCAGCCTATCACACAGTGTTGTCAATGAACAACCTAATGCTCAGTACCCAGTCACAGAAAAATAAGCAAGGCTTAGGAAGGCATGGAGAATTCAGGAAGGCCACAATGGGAGCTACAAATAACACAAAAGTAGAAAAGAGTGAAGACAACTGCCACCACAATAACAACCTCAGTGTAACCAAAAGTGATGGCCAAATTTCCTATTTATTATGATCAACTTTCCAATATAGAGAATTCTAGCATACCAGGGAATGGCAGGGCACTGAGGAAGGTAGAGAAGGCTAACCAGATCAGAAAAGGAGGAGAAAAATAAAAATGAACACTGTGAAATACAACTGCACTTAGAAAACCACTAGTCTGGGGAAGGACGAGGAAGGCTGGGTCATAGTACCTAACTAGCTGTGTAATGTTGGCCAAGTCACTTTAGCCCTCTGGAGGCCAAGTGTCCTCATCTATAAAGTGAGGGTTGGACCTGGTGTTCTCTGAGGGCCCTTCTAGCTCTAGAATTATATGAAAAAGGAATTTGGACTGTCCTTTGTAGTCTGGCCAACAAAGTTTACATGTACAAAGGAAGAAAAATGAGGCTGAGTTCACTGAGTCTGGAAAAAGAATGAGGTGTGACTTGCAGATCATCTTCAAGTCTATGAAGGGCAGCAAATGGTTTTTCTTAATGGCCACCAATGGAAAGTCAAATGGAAAATGGACTTGAAGAGTATTAAGACGAAGCCATAATGATTTTTAAAATATGAATCTCATTCTGTTGTTTCCTTGTTAAAAAAACTTTTAATGGTTCCCAGAAAACCAGTCCACTGAGCTGACTCTGATACATGGTAACCTCCTGAGTGTCAGAGTAGAACTGTGCTCCATAACATTTTCAATGGCTGATTTTTCAGAAGTAGATCACCAAGCCTCAGAAGACCTATGCTGACCGCTCAACTTGTAGCCTCCCTCCCCCAATTACTCCCTATCATGTCACCCTATTTTATGTTCATAATAGCACTTTTTATGTTCCTGATATTTACCTTTCTTTGTTTATTGTCTGTTTCCTCTTCGAATGTAAGTTCCAGGAGTGCACAAACCCTGTTTGTGCTATTTAGTGCCAAGTCCTGAGTTCCTAGCACAGAGCCTGGCACATGTAGAAGCTCAATGAGTGTTTGTTGAATGAATAAATAAATGATGGTACTTAAGTAATTTAAGAAGAAAAACATATAAATATTTTTCACAAAGAAAATTGTAAAGCACTCTAAATGATAGGAGGAAAGTATGGTTCATGGGGAAGTTCATGGTCACTTAAAAACTCATGAAAGAAACAGTCTTGGTCTTGGGCTCCAGAATGGCCCATAATCAGGATTTTGGGGTTTTGTTTTATTGGTTGATTGGTTGGTCTTTAAAAACAAGTTGGATTCTTTCCTGTTGAGAATGATCTGGGTTAATGTTCCACTTTGCCAGCCACAAGCCCAGATCATAAATGTTCCCCAGAGCCACAGGCCATCTCCCCACTTCCTTTCTTTGGAGGATGGGTCAAGAAGGTTCTTTAAACTGGACTTGCCAGGCTAATGAGACTCAAGAGTATAGCTTCGAGCACAAATCACAGGCCCTGTGAGGTCTCCTCAGAGAGCTGCCCACCACTGATGTGACCCACTGCCCATGGCCTCTGTGGCTCACAGGATTTCTTCCCAGCAGCCTTCCAGGCCTGTTGGTCAGGCATGGGGGATGGCATGCAGATGGGTAGGGAGATAGGAACTGACTCTCAAAACTGCACCTTAATCTGATGAAGACATTAAAGTAACACTATAGTTTATTTTTGTAGGTTGCTAAAGAAAAGGAATGTGACTTTATTATTATTTAGGTGATATGGAGGAGTGGAGGGCAGGCAGGAAGGATTGAGTGGGCTCTAGGAAAATGGAACATTTTTCAGTACTATGGATGCCCTTCTCTTCCAGATTACCTTGAGATCAAATAAGCCACTGCTCAAGATCTGCTTGTGGTATAAGGTGCAAGAAGTCAACCTGATGTTGCTATAGGAACCAGATTCCTCTCCAGTGCCATGGCAACTCCGCAGTGCCAAAGTGTGTTAAGCGAACAGTCTGCTCACACTCCACAAAATAAGCTTGGAAAGAGAGCAGCAGGAGGTGGAGGGAAGGCTGTATACAGATATTTTCCAAAGCCAATTAAATGAAAATTCAAAAAAAAAAAAAAAAAACAACTTCATTTTGGATTGAGACAATCACAAGAGTTGGGCATCTTTATTAGAATTTCTCTGATAGTCTGAGGACATCACCAAACTTTGGGGGCCCCTCTGTGATTCTCCATGTTGTAAACTATCTTCTGGAATTATAACAAAGTGTTTCACTGAGAAAGGTTTCTTTCTATGGTAAGGAAAACAACAAACAAGTAAAAAATCAACCAACCAACAAGTAAAAAACCAGCCAACCAACCAATAAAACAAAACGAAACCCCAAATTTGGGCCATTCTGAGGCCCAATGCCAACCCTATATTTTATTCATGAATTTCTAAGTGACAACGAACTTCCCCACTATCTGAGAACCGCTAAAAAACGACGGAAGAAAATCGCACCACCTACTTCCCTTAGAGATTTTTAATGATCATCACTTTGTTTGGCCTGGTGAGAGGGTCATCCCTCTTAGGACCATGCAGAGGGTCTGGAAACAATAGACCTCTGACAACCTGTAATTTAATTCCAGAAACTTCAACAATATTGTCCAAGAGTCTGAGATAGGGAAGGCAGTTATCTGTTAGCAGTTATCCCATAAGCCAGATAGGTTTGCTTGGCTTTCCATACCATTAAGCTACAGCCTCAAGAAAACCTCCTTACCTGTTGCCACTGACCTAAAGCAGTGGTTATCAAAGTGCGGTCCACAGACCAGCCAACATCAGTATTACCTGGGAGCTGGTAAGAAATGCAAATTCTCAGGCCCCACCCAGACCTGAAGAATCAAAAACTCTGATGGTGGGGCCCAGCAATCTGTGTAACAGACCTACCAGGTGATTCCGTCACACAGTAAAGGTGGAGAACCACCAGCCCAAAGAATCTGAGCAAGTCTTAATTATTTTTTTCTGCCCATTTAGGCCTCCAGTCGCCCACAGATGGGAGTGTAGGATCTTAAACCTGGAAGAGTCTTTGGATGCCTGCTAGCCCAATTTCTACCCAATGAAGCCAGCCTCTCATTATCACTCCTTAAGGAAGGTTGTTCAGCCTCTGCTTTCCATCCTGGTGAGCTCACCACTTTGCAAGATGAATGCTTATTTGTTAACACATCTGCTTGTTACAAACCACACCTTACATCATTCCAAAAATCGGCCTCCCTTTAACTCCTACCCAAGAATTAGTTCTGCTTCCTGAAGCCAATCAGAATTAGTCCAATTCTTCCTCCTTGTGACAGCCCTTTATATACTTGAAATCAGCTATTACATTGCCCCTAAATATTCTCCTCTCCAGGTTAAACGTCCCTAGATACTACCACAGTCTTACATTCTTACATGACAGGGTTTCCAGATGGCTCTCCTGGCCTCTCTCTCTGGAGGTGACCAAGATGAGATAAGGAATCTGCTTGACCCTCTGAAAACATGCAGAGCAATGGCCCAGATGTGCTCTGACCCGTACCAAGCACAGGGGACTGCTGCCTCCTGCTGCCTGGACACGAGAGACCACTCTCAAGGCAGCCTAGGTCTGCTCTTGGTTACAATCACATCATTAAGCCTATGGGCAACTAACTTTCCTTGGTCTTTTTCATAAATGCAATATTCAATCCTCTTGTATTTTCAGTTTTGAACCTTAACTCAGAACTGAACATTTATAATAATGCATTTATCTCAATAGTTTTAGTCCAGAATTTTTATGCATATGCTATCGAATTTATTTTTATACTGTACATAAAATGTGACTGTCATATTATGCATATTTATTTTCTTTTAAACTTTATTTTGCTGTCCATATGTTTTATATCCTACTATTAATGTAAAATGGGCATTTGAACTTGTCAGCTTCAAAACATAATTTTTATTAGCTCAGCATATGAATTATAGCACAATTTATTTAAACAGGCCCCTCTGATGTTGGATTGTTTCCAGTTTTTTTTTGCCATTATATATAATGTTGCAATGAACATCATTGTACATAAATATAAATCTTTGTCTAATTATTTTCTTGGCCTAGATTCCTAGAAGGAAAATTACTGGTAAAAGGTTATGAACATTTCAAAGACCTTGATACATATTACTAAATTGTTTCCAGAAAAGTTATAAAATTTCCTATTTCTATCATAGTATATGAAAGCCCACTTCACCACACCTCTTGTTAATGTATTATGTTTAAAAATACATATTTGTCAATTTAATAAGTGAAAAATGGCATCTTGTTTTAAGTTACATTTCTCTTTTACTAGTGAGGCTGATTTAAAAAAATATATGTATGTGTGTATATATGTATGTGTGTGTGTGTGTGTGTGTGTGTGCATGTGAGTATACAGAGCCCTGATGGAGCAGTGGTTAAGACTCTGGTGCTAAACAAAAGGTTGCAGTTCAAATTCACCAGCTGTTCCTTGGAAACACTATGGGGCAGTTCCACTCTGTCCTATAGGGTTGCTATGAGTTGGAATCGACTTGATGGCAATGGGTTTGGTTTTTGGTTTGTATGTATATAAAACATATATATATATATGTGTATACATATGTGTATATATATATATACAGGCATATATATAAGCCCGTGCATCTGTCAGTTTGTTGCACTGTGGTGGCTTACATGTTGCTGTGATGCTGGAAGCCATGCTACTGGTATTTCAAATACCAGCAGGGGCAGTTCAGCTTCCACACTAAGACAGATGAGGAGGAAGGAAGTTCTACTTCTGAAAAAACTGGCCAGTGAAAATCTTATGAATAGCAGCAGAACATTGTTTGATATAGTGCTGGAAGACGAGCCCCTCAGGTTGGAAGGCACTCAAAAGAAGACTGGGGAAGAGCTGCCTCCTCAAAGCAGAGTTGATCTTAATGATGTGGATGGAGTCAAGCTTTCGGGACATTCATTTGCTGAGGTGGCACAACTCAAAATGAGAAGAAACAGCTGTAAATGTCCATTAGTAATCGGAACATGGAATGTACAAAATACGAATCTAGGAAAATTGGTAATCATCAAAAATGAAATGGAATGCATAAAGATATCCTAGGCATTAGTGAGCTGAAACGGACTGGTATTGGCCATTTTGAATCAGATAATCATATGGTCTACTATGCTAGGAATGACAAATTGAAGAGGAATGGTGTCACATGCACTGTCAAAAAGAACACTTCAAGATCTATCCTGAAGTACAATGCTGTCAGTGATAGGATAATATCCAGACACCTACAAGGAAGACCGGTTAATATGACTATTATTCAAATTTACACACAGCTAATGCCTAAGATGAGGAAACTGAAGGTTTTTTTTTTTTTTTTTTACCAACTTCTGCAGTCTGAAATTGATCGAACATGCCATCAAGATGCATGGATAATTACTAGAGATTGGAATGCCAAAGTTGGGAACAAACAAGAAGGATCTGTAGTTGGAAAATACGGCCTTGGTGACAGAAATGATGCCAGAGATGGCATGATAGAATTTTTGCAACACCAACCACTTATTCATTGCAAATACCTTTTTTTAAACAACATAAACAATGACTATACACGTGGACCTCACCAGATGGAAAACAGAAATCAAATCGACTGCATCTGTGGAAAGAGATGATAGAAAAGCTCAATATTATCAGTCAGAACAAGGCCAGAGGTTGACTGGGGAACAGACCATCAATTGCTCAGATGCAAGTTCAAGTTGCAGCTCAAGAAAATTAAAACAAGTCCATGAGAACCAAAATATGAACTTGAGTATATCTCACCTGAATTCGGAGATCATCTCAAGAACAGATTTGATGAATTGAATGCTAATGACCGAAGACCAGACGAGTTGTGGAATGACATCAAGGACATCATACGTGAAGAAAGCAAAAGGTCATTAAAAAGACAGGAAAGAAAGAAAAGACTAAAATGGATGTCAGAAGAGACGCTGAACTTGCTCTTGAACGTAGACTAGCTAAAGCGAATGAAAGAAATGATGAAGTAAAAGAACTGAACAGAAGATTTCAAAGGGCATTCAAAAAGACAAAGTAAAGTATTATAATGAAATGTTCAAAGACCTGGAGTTAGAAAACCAAAAGGGAAAAACACCCTTGACATTTCTCAAGCTGAAAGAATTAAAGAAAATATTCAAGCCTCGAGTTGCAATTTTGAAGGATTTTACGGGCAAAATATTGAATGATGCAGGAAGCATCAAGCGCAGATGGAAGGAATAGACAGAGTCACTATACCAAAAAGTATTGGTCAACGTTCAACCATTTCAGGAGGTAGCATATGACCAAGAACTAGCGGTACTGAAGGAAGAAATCCAAGCTGCACTGAAGGCACTGGTGAGAACAAGGCTTCAGGAATTGACAGAATACCAATTGAGATATTTCAGCAAAAGGATGCAGTGCTAGAGAGGCTCACTCATCTATGCCCGGAAATCTGGAAGACAGCTTCCTGGCCAACTGACTGGAAGAGATCCATATCTGTGCCCATTCCAAAGAAAGGTGATCCAACGGAATGTAGAAATTATTAAACAATATCGTTAATATCACACACAAGTGAAATTTTGCTGACGATAATAAAAAAAACGGTTGCAGCAGTATGTTGACAGGGAACTTTAATCTATCTGTAATTATTTTAGCTCAATGTATAAGGTAGGTATGTAAAGTTATTTTTTTTTCCAAATAATAACCTAGCCCCCTATCCCACTCCACCCTTCCACTGGATTTTAGTGCTTCCTTTAGTAGGTTCTCATGAGCTATATTTGCACCTGAATAAGACACGCCCTAATTTCAGTCTTTGAGAAACATTTTTAAGTTCTTTTCACAATACATGAATTGGAGGTCATTTTAAACTGGTTTGGTGAAGGCAAACAGATTTTGCTTTCTCGAATATAGTACATGTTCCCCTGGAGATGCAGTAGGATGAGGCAAAATTTCTTCTGCCTTTGAAGAGATCCACTGGCCTCCGCTTTCCAAATGATGCCATTGCACACAAGTTTATTCTGGGCTCTTTTTTTGGGTAGGGGGCAATTTCATTCTATACACCAGCAAATATGGTAACTGGAGTTTGTCTCCTGGCTGCTTTTGTCTCACCACTCCACCTTCTTCGTTCTGTTGTATGTAGGGTCGCTATGAGTTGGAACTGACCCCACGGCTCGGAACAACAACAATGGACAACGCTACCTTTGGATTCCTTTACCTGTACCATTCTGTCAAACTCCAGTGGAGATATAATACATTTCCTTATATTTTTGTGTGCATTTTTTTCTTGTTTCACAGACTCAAACAATGCTTTGAGTTTAGCCTCTCAGTGCTTTCAAAAGTAGAAACCTTGCTTTTAACCTTTATATTTATTAAATACATATAACCTAAACTTCTATAAAGGAGCCCTGGTGGCTCAGTGGTTAAATGCTCAGCTGCTGACCAGAAGGTCAGCAGGTCGAACCCACCAGCAGCTCCAAGGGAGAAAGATGTGGCAGTCTGCTTCTGTAAAGATTACAGTCTTAGAAACCCTACAGGGCAGTTCTACTCTGTCCTATAGGGTCATTATGAGTCGACAGCAACAGGTTTGGTATTTTTGAAACTTCTATAATTTTAAAAAAATTAGAGCAAAACTATAACTCATGTTTCCCCTTATTTAAGACAAGTAATTTAATACGTCTTAAATACGTGTAATACCTATTTTCATCCAGCACCCACTATTCCCATATCATTATTAATTTAACCGGGATTACATGTGCACTTTATCATATAATTATTTCTCAAAAATAAAGTTTTAAAAAAAAAATAATTTCTGATTTCTATTTTGTAACCACAGTTAACATAGTTATTTTACTAACGATATTAATAGGGTTGATAGGAGCTATAATTTATTGGGCATTTGCTATGTGCCAGGAACTGCATCAAGCATTTATCTACATTTTCTATTTAATCCTTATAGAAAGCCCACTTTTTTCAATGAGGTTCAGGAAAGTTAAATAGCTCCTGTATAGTCCCACAATTAGTAAGTGGCAGACCTGGGATTCAGCTGCAGGTCTCTCTGACCCTAGAGCCTGTGCTGTTAATTATTATACTCTAGCTCTATTAAATTGGTTTCTAGTTCACCATTGGTCCATTTTTACACTATCCTTGGGTCCTTGATTTTGATTCTTCTCAGTCACCTGGAACATTAAGGAATAATTGATTCATTGTCTCAGAAGGAGGACATGAGTGATTTATTTTCTGATACCTTGCATATCTTAATACGTCTTTATAATATCTTTCTATCTGAATTACGTCTTATTTAACAATCTAGTTCTTCGGGGCATCAGTGAGTAGACATGTGGACAGGAGGCCAGGAATCCATTCCCACGGGTAAGAATTCTACTTGTTCTGTAATGTATCCACTGCGCCTTAATTTATAATGTGATTGCAGTTTTAAACTTGTTGGTATATTTATGGGTATTTTATTTGGAAGTTCTTAGGAAGTATGTCGAGCATGTTTGGTCAGCTGCCATGTTAAGTAAGAAACCAGTACGGATCCTGTAAATATTTTTTTTCTGTTCATAGCATTAGTCATCTCCCCCAACTTCAGGTCTTCATCAAATTTGATAAGTTTGCCTTTTGTATTTTCATGAAGGTCAACGCAGGCATGTTGACAAGGCCTAAGTAAGCCCCAAGGCATTGAACTGGAGACTTCTCTCCAGATTGACATCAATCCACATTCTCTAATTAGAGCTGAGCTATTACAAACCCATTTCTCCATATTTTAAATAAAGAAACCAAGATAGATGTCCCTAAATTCCTTATTGAAATAAACACCTGTTCTTCGGTACTCTTTTGACCTAAGTCTAGTAACCTTGCAACAAAAGAAAATTCAGTTAATTTGGTACGTTCCTAAAATTATGGATTTCTTTCTAATGAGTATACATACTATCTTTTAATATGAGAGCCTGCCAGGAATTAACTTCAAGCTTACTCTTCTAGAGTCTCTGAACTCTAGAAAATCAGAATGTTTGCTGTCTCTAGGCTTCTGGTCCCTATACATGTTCTATAATTTCAGAGAGGACTGTTAGAAGCACTAAGAAATTATCAGGAAGTTCTTTAACTATTTAGGATAAAACTTGTTAGGCAGCTAGATGCTGTAAGTGCACTTGCTCAATTCCTTTGTGACAGTATTTGTTGTACTTACTAGCCTGTAGGCCATTCCCATTGACATGGGCCCTTGGCTGCCTTATTTTTTTTTTCTTTGCTTAAATTCACTGCAGAAGACCACATGGCCTTCTCAGCATTCTCCACAAGCTTCTGCTTTTCTTGAAGCATCTTTCCTTTCAGAGAATCTCATGGAATCATAAGACTATTCTCTTCTCTGCACTTTCTGAAATCTTTCCGGATATGTACGGACTGTGTTGTCTCTGGGTGGTGCAAATGGTTAACACCCTCAGCTGCTAACCAAAAGGCTGGAGGTTTGAGTCTACCCAGAGGTGCCTTGGAAGAAGATCTGGTGATCTACTTCCAAAAAATCAGCCACTGAAAACTCTGTGGAGTAGAGTTCTACTCTGACACAAATGGGGTTGCCATGAGTTGGAAATGACTTGACAGCAACTGGTTGGTTATGGACTATGTTATACATCATAGTCCTCCCTTTTGCGAGTGGGAACCCTAAAATGACTGGCGACTTTCCTCCGAGATTTCCTCACCCAAACTAGCCCTTCATGTTTGATCAGAATTAAGTCCAATGTGACAGTCCCTACTGCTGCTCCCCTTTCTTTTGCTGCTCCCCTTTCTTTGGGAGAGCTAGAACTGTCAGTAATCCATGGCAAGAGTATTTTTAGATGCTCTGCTTTTAGCGGAATGAGACTTCTACCAGAAAACAAGACTATTTTCCCTGTACCTATTTTATGAGCTGTATTAAGAAATCATTATTCAAATACTTGTTTATATAGGCAGTCTGTGGTACCTTCCCACCACAACATATCTTAAGGTCTTCTCTCTTTCCGTCCTTCCCAAGTCTCTGCAGTAGGCTGCCATCCTCAGGCTTATGGGTTTATATAACAATGTAGTCCTCTTTGACAGATGGTGCCCTCCTGACCTCTTTTACTGGAACTGTACCTTTCAGACAAGGTATGCTTCTTTATCGCACTGCCCAGCCTTGAGTTCTATACTGTCAGAGATGCCTGTAAAAAGTGTATTTTCCCTTTTGCATTAACATTTCACATTTATTTTCTTTATTCTCATATGCGTTCGCCTAGAGATGTTCAGAATCACGCCTCATGGAAGAAAAAGAGCTAAACAGAGGTGTCGGCCTTCACACTGAGCTCACTACTCATTTAGGTCTGAGGACTCACACAAGAAGCAGTGGACTCTGGGGCTGAGGCTAGGGCTGGCCCAGCTAATGGATGAGTTAAGGCTGCCCCTTATCTGTACTCTCTGCTAATGTAGCACTCAGGCTCTGAGTCCCGGTTGTGGCCAGGCACAAAGGGAGTGACAGCACTAGACTCCTGGCCTCCAGGCCTGCCAGCAAGTTTGGATTCACATTTGGAGCTGTTGCTCAGGCAGGCCTAACTGCTCTTTGAATATCCTCAGCCTTCTTCCTTCCAAACTGGTCCTTTACTGACA
Organism: Dugong dugon; assembly: GCA_030035585.1. Taxonomy (NCBI): domain Eukaryota; kingdom Metazoa; phylum Chordata; class Mammalia; order Sirenia; family Dugongidae; genus Dugong; species Dugong dugon. The sequence continues at coordinate 115,148,532 of CM057465.1, read as the reverse complement.
GTTCCCATGTGAGGCACATTATTATTCACACCAAGTTACTCGAGAAACGTTTATGATAAAGACCAAAAATTAAGGCTCTCAAGGCTGAAAGAGACCTTCCAGGTTATCTTCTTCAACCTCCCACATATGTTGTTGTTGTTAGTTACCGTCAAGTCACTTTTGACTCATGGTGCCTCCACGTGCAACAGAACAAGAACATGGCCCAGTCCTGCACTATCTTCATGATGGCTGGCATGTATGAGTTTATTGGACAATATTCTGTTGTGATCCATAGGGTTTTCACTGGCTAATTTTCAGAAGTTGACTGCCAGGCCTTTCTTCCTAGTCTGTCTTAGTTTGGAAGCTCCACTGAAACCTGTCTACCATGTGTTACCATGCTGGTGTTTGAAATACTGATAGCATAGATTCCAGCATCATAGCAACATGCAAGCCACCACAGTATGACAAACTGACAGGCGGGGTGGTAGTCTCCCACATACATCTCATGTCTATTCTTACACAGAGGTCACTTCCAGAGGGAAGAAAGAAAGAAATCCTGGAAAACAGGAATATGATGAGGGTGGGGAGGGTCTCAGCGCTGGGTATAGAGAGGACACTCTGTAGGTACCCTCCACTGAGAGCCCAAGCAGACTGGGAATGAATCACTGAGAAAGGAAGACAAGCAGGTATTTGTGACAGAGACAGATAATCCTCATCTCTTCTGACAGCTATAAATGGTTTTGTTATTATGGATTAGTAAGTTATTTGGAATGGACTATGGTATTAGTTGAGCCAGATCAAAATGATGTCGACTTTATAAAAAAATAGGAACACAGAAACGATGCAAGGGGAAAGAAATCATTCTAGTGTCTTCCGAGATCCTCTTCAGTATGTAATTGGATTAGCCAAGGTGGATTTCTACGGAGAAACAGCCACCTGTCAGGAGTCCCTCCAAGTTGGCTGGTCTCCTGGAGCCTCACGAGTAACTCCTAGGGAAAGACAGCGCTGAGTCAGCCAAGAGGAAAGCACAAGCAAGCGGAGAGGGAGTCAGGGGTGACTTCTGGGGTGAGAGCTGTGGTCCCTCTTGAGATCTGAGATATGAATTTGTGGGATTTCAATAGTTCACTGTTGATAGAAGGAGACAGTTCATCTCCACTGCCTGACACCTACTCACCCCCGGGCCATTATCGCATATAAGTAACAGTGTTGCAGCCACCAGGAGGATTTTGATGAAGGAACTTCTTTTATGCAAAGTTTCCTCAGGGTGAGAAACCATCTCTTACCATCCAGTTCATGCCTGGGAGAAGGCTGCCCTGTGTCTGCCTGTCGATGCTGCTCTGCCACGCTGTTGCTGGGCCTGAGCCTGGGTCAGGTGATGTGTGCCTGTGAGCTGAGCTGTCCCTCATCCTACTCACTCTCCTTCTCTTTATCTGCCTCATTACAGCAGCTACAGCTGCAGAAGACAAAAAAGGACCACAGGCCTGATCTTGGTGTTCACAGAAAGAAAAAAAAAAATTCTTAATCTGTAAAACTCTACTTTCTCAATAACAATACTGAGCCCCTTCTATATATCCTACATAAAAAGAATTACAAGTCCTGGTGTCTACCTTTAAGCAGAGTATAGTCCAGCTGGAGAGGAAGTGAGAAAACACACACATATACAAACAGAGTTAAGCCCTGAACGGCATGATCTTGAAATAAGCTCAATAAAATTTCAGGGTAAGACTAGAATAGTTTGAAAGGGTCCATAGATGGGAGGGACTTCAATGGGCCATAAAACAGGTAGGATTCAGAGGCGTAAAGACGAGAGAGGGGGGATACAGCAAATGGCCAGTCCAAACAAGTAAAGGATGAAAGCCCCACTGTAAGAAAGCATCTTTCACACTCTGAATGCTGCAAACATTAGGATATCCCACACTTGCTTCACAGCCTGTAAACCCACATAGGTTCTATCCTTAGGCCCATGTTATGACACTAAGATACCCCCCAACCAGCCTGTGAGCCCCTTGAGAACAGGGTTTGTATTTACATCCCCAACACAGCACAGTGTCTTGGTCCAGTTGGACACACACATACACATGGCCATTTAAAAACACCTACTATGTGCTAGATAGGAGAGGCTGAGCGGTGCAAATGGTTAACATGTTCGGCTGCTAGCTGAAAGGTTGGAGGTTCGAGTCCACCCAGAGGCACATCAGAAGAAAGGCCTGATTTTCCTCTGAAAAATCAGTCAATGAAAACTCTGTGGAGCACAGTTCTACTCAGACCCACATGGGTTCACCATGACTTGGAACTGGTATTATGTGCTAGGTACTAAACAAAGCACCTTATACATATAATGTCTAATACTTATGAATAGCCTGTGAGGTAGAGTTGATTACAATTTACAGATGAGGAAATTGAGACTCAACAAAATGACTTGATCAAGGTCAGGGTTAATCAGAGTCAGCGCTGGATGTTACACCCAGGTCTGACTCCAAAATCTGTGTCCTATCCTGTGCTATCTTATGTAAAAAATTACTGTTCTGAAGAATTCAGCTATGAGGGCTGCTTATCAAGGCAGCCCTTTGCCTTTGAGGTTCACTTTCACCATCTAAGCCAGTCACCTGGAACCTACATGTATCGATTAGGATTTGGTTTGGCTGCATAAGAAACAAAAATTGATAATGGCTTTATTCTTCTTTCAAGGAAGAGCTATCTGAAGAGATAAAGACTTGGGCTGGGATAATAGTTCTGTAGCATCAAGCAGCCAGGCCCTCATCTTTCTGCTTTGCCGTCAATGCTTGGCTTCTGTCTCATGGTCTAAGGTGGTTGCTGGAACTCCAGCCATTACAACTACATTCCAGAAAGCAGGAAGAAGGAAGGGAGGAAAAGAGCTTATCCCTTCCCTTTTAAGGTGCTTTCCTTAAATTGCAGGCAGTCCCCAGATTATAAACAAGTTCTGTTCCTAAGTCTGTCTTTAAGTCGAACTTGTATGTAAATTGGAACAGTTAGGTACAGTTCACTTCTAACACCAGTTAGTCAAATGTTTGTCTTAGTATATAGTATACCAAAAACCAAACTCATTGCCGTTGAGTTCATTCTGACTCATAGCGACCCTGTAGGACAGAGTAGAACTGCTCCATAGGGTTTCCAAGGCTGTAAATCTTTATGGAAGCAGACTGCCACATCTTTCTCCCATGGAGCAGTTGATGTATTCAGACCGCTGACCTTTCAGTTAGCAGCTGAGAACTTTAACCACTGCACCACCAGAGCTCTTAGTATATAGTAACGTAGTGCATAAAAAACATTGAAGAACCACTTCAGATGCACTAAGACATTTTTAACATAATAATACAGTAATACTAATAATGTTTTGATGTACGTCTCAAAGTAGTGCCTGTTTGTTATTATGAACCATTGTATGTACCTTGAATTTTTAATATAATAGGCTTTACGGGGATTGGTTCGTAAGCCAAACGTTTGTAACCCGGGGACTGCCTGCATAGCATACAGTACTTTAGCTTACTTCTCCCTGGCCAGAACTTGTTACCCAGCCTTGTAGGATACTAGAAAATTTAGTCTTTTATTCTAGGTAGCAACGTATCCAGCTAAAAATCAGAGTTCAGTTACTAAGGCCAGATTGGACGCTAGGCTAGGCAACTAGCAATTTCTCTGATACTAAAGTTTCATTATTATTTTTTTTAATACCAGGGTGTGGTTGGTCTCTAATAGCTCAGAAGCAAAATTAATAATCTCCACTGGAGTTTTTTTTTTTTTTTTTTTTTTTAATGCCACAGCAGACTGAAGCTGAACAGGGAAAAAGCAAATAAGGCCATGAAATAATTATTCTACCCCCAACATTCCTGTTACCTCTATGAACAGTACTCTTTGATTACAGACTTCACATTTAAAAAAATACAAAAACCTATTCCAAGGCCAAAGAACAGAATCTGCATTTTGGTATGTTGCCACCAAGTGACACAAAAGTGTGCCCATGTCCACATGTGGTGAACACCAGGCTCATACATAAACTGAGTTAACTGGAGATGAGTATATTAGTGTACTCTTTCCTATCCATCATAGCACCCCCAAGACAAATTATACATTTTTTAAAAAAGCACTGAATTTAAAAATCACTATAAACTATTAGACTAAATCTAAGATTTTATATTCTTCAAGATCTCTTCCAGCATTACACTTCTTTAGATGGCCACTGGAGACAGAGAGATAGAGCTAGAAGGACTTAAGATATTATCTAGCTCAACCTCATCCTTTTTCAGAGAAAGAAACTGAAACCAGGAGATCAAAAGAGATAAAATCTCTTGACTCCCAGTGTCTTTCAACTCCAGCCCCTTTGGACCAGCAGTGAGCCCTGAGGGATTCTGGGACCTAAGACTTGAATTGCCGCCGAGTGCGGTCAAGAGCAAAAATGTGGGCACAGCATTCATTCTTCCAGCAGCACCTTCGTGCTCCTGCCTAAAGACAGGCATGAAGGTTCTTCAGAGCTTCCCTAGGCCCTCACAGGTCCATTCCACGTGAACCCATATGAGCACTGGCTGAGCCACTGAGGCAGATGTGGCCTCTGTTCTGGAAAGGCACCTGGATGATGACAAAGAACTGGCTGACTGTTGAACGAAACACGAAGAATTTGGGGGAGGCGTTTTCTTTCTTGATTTCAATGGAATACGTGGTTGGTGCAAATGGTTACGTGCTCAGCTGCTAACTGGAAGGTTGGTGGTTAGAGTCCACTCAGAGCTACCTCAGAAGAAAGGTCTAGTGATCCACCTCCCCCAAATCAGTCATGGAGAACTCTATGGAGCACAGTTCTATTCTGACCCACATATGGTCACCAGGTATCAATGATCTAGGCATAAGGGTCAGCTGGGGAATTTGTTATAAACAGACTCTAGAATTACACCTTCCGAGATTCTGAACCAGGAGGTGTGGGTGGCATCCAGGGAGCTGTATTTCTCACATGTGACCCAGGGGATTCTGATGTTACCGTGTAGGTACTCATCTGCGGACAAGTGACTGAGAACCTCTGAGCTAGATGGGAACCTCTATAGAGACGATTCACGGGCAAAGCCTCAACCCCATTCTTATTCCAGTCTTATTTGGGAAGATTTCTTGGTGGATCCCATGACCCATCCTCCTTAGCTATATTTAACAAACTCTATGGTAAGAAGTTCTTCCCTGAAGCTCCAGGCTTCTCTACCTCCCACTTGACGCATTTTTCCTTCTACGCAGGTCTTCAAATTGGTTTGCTGCGGTTTGAACCCCTGCTGAGAATTTGTGTTTCTAACAAGTTCTGAGGCAATGCTAATGCTGCTGGTTAGGGACCAATTCTGAGAACCACCAGTACAGCAGTGGTTCTCAAAATTTTATCATACATAAGAATCATCTGGGGATCTTGTTAAAATGTCGATTCTGGTTCAGTGTATCTGGGGTGGAAATGGAAATTTTCAGCCGGGGTTCAAACTGGAACAAACCAGTTCAAAGCCCTGCTTCTCTAGTGGTAATGGGAAGCCAGCTAATCACCACCTTCCATGTCCTAACCCTTCACAGACTTGAAGGCTATTACTAAGTCAGATGGTCAGCCTTCTCCTCTCCCAGTTAAATAATCCCCATTCCTCTCACCTCTCATCAGCAGGCCTATTTTCCAACTCTTCAATCATTTCCATGCTTTGCTCTAAATAATCTCCAAGTTCTCTCCAGTCCTCCTGGGTTGCCTTTGTTCCCAATTCTTCCCTTGAACAGTCTGTGTCTTGTGAGATTTAAAAAAAAAAAAAAAAAAAAAAAAAAAATCCCTGCTCCAAAAGAATTCGAAGGCTATTTTGACAGGATTAATTTAAGAAACCTCCCTGCAGCATCACAGCAATTTGAGAAAGAGGGAAGGTTGCATAAGAAAGTCTAAGAAGGTACTACAATAATACTCCATTGTCTCCACAGAAACACACCCCAAAAAGTCTTCTGGATGCTGGCATCAGGGGCAAGGTGAAACTACCAGGCTGAAGGTCCATCTGATTGACCACCAGAAAGCCAGGAAGGACTGCTTAGCCTTCCAGCTGATTGAAGAGATTCAAAACTCTGGGCAGACTGTGATTATACAAAGGAGAAAGTGGCAAAACACAGACTGGGATGTGGGAGCCAGAGAGTAGAGGGAAGAAGTATCAGAGATGGAACGGGGGCATTGGTAACCCTTGGGGACAACAGCACCATGTAAGCAGAAATTCACTCTGGAGAAGTTTTTTCAGAGATGCTCAAAACATTCTCAAGGGTATGATATGCCAAACCAGCCAGGCTGTGAGGAAGGAGAAAGAAAGGAAGCGAGGCAGAGAGTAGAATACAAGAGAGACAGAGTTCGGTGGTTTCAGTAGACCTATTTTCTCCGCAGAGCAGGAAGAAAGGGAGAGAAGATAGCAGAAGGAGGAGGGGGCAGCAGAAGAAAAAGCAGACAACTAGAGAAAGAATTCCTCCACAGCCTCCGGGGACCCAGAAGAACAATTGCAGCACCACGGAGTGAGTGAGGAAAGTGACTGTCGAGCTTTGAGCTTTGCTGCGGAAGTTAGGAAAGTGGGCATCAGGTTCTAAATATTTCGTGAGAGGTGATCTCACAGCACAGTCAAGTGGGTACATGTACTGTTCTCCCACCCACAGACTGCCCACTGCTTTGTGGTTGACCTGGATTTTGCAGCTTCCAGAAAGCTAAGTGCACTTAGTATCTCATAATTTAGCCCTTCTCTTTTCTAATCCATTCTTGTATGCTATTTTTGTCTTCCCAAAGAAACCGGCATTTATTAGTTGTAAACTCCTAAGACTAAGTGCACCGAATTTGGAGACCACAGTTAAATTCCTAGCATTACTACTTACTACTTACCTGATATTACTACTTGGTGATAGAAAGGACACCAGAGATTGCATGAAAGAATTTTGCAAGACCAATGCTTATTGATTGCAAATACCTTTTTTCAACAACATATACGGCGACTATACATGCGGACCACACCAGACGGAATACACAGGAATCAAATCGACTACTTCTGCAGAAAGAGGTGATGAAGAAGCTCAATATCATCAGTCAGAACAAGGCCAGAGGCCGACGGTGGAACAGACCATTAATTGCTCATATGCAAGTTCAAGCTGAAGCTGAATAAAATTAAAGCAAGTCCACGAGAGCCAAAGTACGGCCTTGGGTATATCCCACCTGAATTTAGAGACCATCTCAAGAACAGATTTGACACACTGAACATTAATGACTGGACCAGACGAGTTGTGGGATGACCTCAAAGATATAATACATGAAGAAAGCAAAAGGTCATTAGAAAGACAGGAAGGAAAGAAAAGATCAAAATGGATATCACAAGAGATTCTGAAACTTGCTCTTGAACATAGAGTAGCTAAAGTGAGTGGAAGAAATGATGACATAAGAGAGCTGAACAGAAGATTTCAAAGGGCAGCTTGAGAAGACAAAAGGGAAGAACACGCTTGGCATTTCTCAAGCTGAAAGAACTGAAAAAAATCAGACCTTGAGTTTGAATACTGAAGGATTCTAGGAGCCTTGGTGGCACACTGGTTAAGAGCTTGGCTACTAACCAAAAGGTCAGCAGTTCAAATCCACCAGTTGCTCCTTGGAAACCCTATGGGGCAGTTCTGCTTTGTGCTATAGGGTCGCTATGAATTGACCTGACGGCAACAGGTTTGGGTATTTTTGATACTGTATTGAACTACACAGGAAGCATCAAGAGAAGATGGAAGGAATACAGAGGCACTGTACCAAAGAGAGTTGGTCGATGTTCAGGGGTTTCAGGAGGTGGCATATGATCAAGAACCAATGGTACTGAAGGAAGAAGTCCAAGCTGCACTTAAGGCACTGGAGAAAAACAAGGCTCCAGGAATTGACAGAATACTACTGAGATGTTTCAACAAATGGATGCAAAACTGGAAGCACTCACTTGTCTATGCCAAGAAATTTGGAAGACAGTCACCTGGCCAACTGACTGGAAGAGATCCATATATGTGCCCATTCCAAAGAAAGGTGATCTAATAGAATGCAGATATTATCAAGTAATATCATTAATATTACATGCAAGTAAAGTTTTACGGAAAATAATTCAAAAACAGTTACAGCAGTATATCAACAGGGAACTGCTAGAAATTCAAGCCAGATTCAGGAGAGAATCTGGAATGAGGAATATCATTGCTGATGTCAGATGCATCTTGGCTGAAAGCAGAGAATACCAGAAAGATGTCTGCCTGTGTTTTATTGACTATGCAAAGGTATTCGACTGTGTGGAACATAACAAATTAAGCATAACATTGCGAAGAATGAGAATTCCAGAACTCTAATTGTGCTCATGCAGAACCTGTACATAGACCAAGAGGCAGTCATTCGAACAGAATAAGGGGATACTGGTGGTTTAAAATCAAGGAAGGCATGCATCAGGGTTGTATCCTTTCACCATACTTATTCAATCTGTATGTTGAGCAAATAATCTGAGAAGTCGGACTTTATGAAGAAGAACGTAGCATCAGGATTGGAGGAAGACTCATTAACAACCTGTGATATGCAGATGACATAACCTTGCCTGCTGAAAGCGAAGAGGACTTGAAGTACTGACTGATGAAGATCAAAGACCACAGCCTTCAGTAGAGATTACACCTCAACATAAAACAAAAATCCTCACAACTGGACCAATAAGCAACATCATGATAAATGGAGAAAATAATGTAGTTGTCAAGGATTTCATTTTACTTGGGTCCACAATCAACGCCCATGGAAGCAGCAGTCGAGAAATCAAACAACCTACTGCATTGGGCAAATCTGCTGCAAAAGACGTCTTTCAAGTGTTAAAAAGCTAAGATGTCACTTTGGGGACTAAGGTACACCTGACCCTAGCCATGGTATTTTCAGTCACCTTATATGCATGAGGAAGCTGGACAACGAATAAGGAAGACCTTTGAATTATGGAGTTGATAAAAAATACTGAATATACCATGGACTGCCAGAAGAATGAACAAACCCATCTTGGAAGAAGTACAGCCAGAATGCTCCTTAGAAGCAAGGATGGTGAGACTTTGTCTCGCTTACTTTGGACATGTTATCAGGAGGGCCCAGTCCCTAGAGAAGGGCATCATGCTTGGTGAAGTAGAGAGTCAGCGAAAAAGAGGAAGACCCTCAATGAAATGGACTGACACGGTGGCTGCAACAATGGGCTCAAACACAGCAAAGATTATGAAGATGGTACAGGACCTGGCAGTGTTTTGTTCTGTTATACACTGGATCACTATAAGTGGGAACTGACTTGAACAACAACTACTACTACTTACTAGGTGTATCCCGTTGGAAGTTTGTAAATCTTAGCCTCAACGTCTTGGTCCAATAAATGGAAAAGGTTGTAAGGCAATTTAAAAGAGATGATGTAACTACATGCCAAGAAATGTTAGTTGAATATGAATGTGTAAATCTCTTTCTGCATTGGATATATTGAAAATGGGAGTCCCTGGGTGGTTAACATGTTCAGCTGCTAACTGAAAGGTTACAGGTTCTAGGCCACCCAGAGGCACCTGGAAAAAAAGGTCTGGTGATCTATTTCCAAAAAATCAGCCACTGAAAACTTTACGGAGCACAGTTCTACTCTGACACATTTGGGGTTACCCTGAGTCAGAGTTGACTCCATAGCAACTGGCAGTTGAACATGAAAGAGAGAGAGAAGAAAAGGGAGAGGGAGAGAGGGAAGAGTACTACTTCTCCCAGGCAAGCATCCAGTATCAGATGGGGTAGGGTCATGGACTGAATTGTGTCTCCCCAAAATATGTGTCAACTTGGCTAGGCCATGATTCCCAGTATTGTGTGGTTGTCCTCCATTTTGTGATCTGATGTAATTTTCCTATGTTTTGTAAATCCTAATCTCTGTCTGTGGTTAATGAGTCAAGATTAGGCTATGTTAAAGAGGATTAGGGTAGGATGCAACACCCTTACTCAGGTCACAGCCCTAATCCAATGTAAGGGGAGTTTCCCTGGGGTGTGGCCTGCATTGTCTTTATCTTACAAGAGATAAAGAAGAGAGAAGTGAGCAGAGAGACAGTGACCTCATACCACCAAGAAAGAAGAGCTGGGAGTGGAGCGTGTACTTTGGACCAGGGGTTCCTGTGCTGAGAAGGTCCTAGACCAGGGGAAGATTGATGACAAGGACCTTCCCCCAGAACTGACAGAGAGAGAAAGACTTCCCCTGGAGCTGGTGCCCTGAGGTTGGACTTCTAGCCTCCTAGACTGTGAGAGGATAAATTTCTGTTTGTTAAAGCCACTCACTTGTGGTATGTCTGTTATAGCACCACTAGTTAACTAAGATAGGTAGGATGAAGCACACTCCTTCTGGAAGATTTTCTAACCTATGAAGAAGCAAGGCATCCTCTTTGGAAAACTTCTCTGGTGTCATCATTGCTGGTGAGCTAAGGAATCACCTGCAACTTTTTTTCTTATGTGAATATGCTGGGTATGGACATTTCAAATATGACTATGATAAATTACCAGTGTAGGTGTGCAGTATGTTTTGTTGGGCCTCCTTTTTTTAGGAAAAAGAAAAAAGAATCAGAGCGGGGCCTTTCTCTACCCTTTGGTTCAATACCAAACTATGGTCCAAGAGTTAATTTTGTTTGTTAGTCTCTTTGTTCAGTAATTAGTGATTATGAACAGCTGGAGAGGGGATTACTCACCTTATGAAGAGGGAATTATGTGCTCAGGAGAGATGTCACTTAGGGAGAAAAGAACCTCTCTGGATACAAGATGAACCAAACTAAACATGCCCAAAATTAGATACATTTCTAAGAGGGCCAAGAAAAGAAAACTGGAGCTTTATTTGCCTCTCTTATGGGCAACATGCCACCCCTGGTTTCGGGGTAATTCCACTCTCTAGTATCTACTTCCATCAGGAAACACAAATACCAGCTGCCTCCAACCCAAACCAACCCCACTGCCATCGAGTCAACTGCGACTCATAATAACCCTATAGGCAGGGGTAGGTTATCCAATAGGCAAGGTAAGCACAGTGCTTATCTTGCTTACCAGATCACCTGTAGTGAACAATTTCACATTTTTTCACCACATCAAATATTCTGCTTCTAGGTATGGCTGGCATCTGTCTCTCTCCCAATCCCACAGCACCTCTCTTACAGAAGCAAACCCTCTTTTCAAATTCACAACCCCTGACAGGGTCGGATAACCCAGTAAGCAAGGTAAGCACAGGCTTACTTGTGCTTACTTGCTAATCTGTAGTGAACAATTTCACATGGGTTTCACCACATCTTTGATATTAGTTTAAGATGAATGCATATATCTTTGATGTGGTGGAACCCACGTGAAATTGTTCACTACAGATGATCTGGATATTGGATAATCCACCCCTGCCTATAGGACACAGCAGAACTTCCCCATAGGGTTTCCAAGGCTACAATCTTTATGGAAGCAGATTGCCGCATCTTTCTCCCATGGAGCAGCCGGTGGGTTTGAACTGCCAGCCTTGTGGTTAGCAGCCAAGTGCTTAACCACTGTGCCACCAGGGCTCCTTCCCAGGTACCTCAAAGCAAAGGAATGATCTTGTAATTTTAGACCAGCTTGAAATCAGAGAGGATAGCTGGGGAACAGCAGACTCTTCTGGATGGAACAAGAAAATCGAGTCTTGAAATGAAGGAAAGCCCAGATTCTAATCTTGTCCAATTTTGGTTCCAGTCAGCAAGCTAAACATAAAATCCAGACATCACCATGCATATTGCAAAGATGGTTTACAAACATCCAGGCAAAATAGCCTTATGTTTTCAGGACCCCGTGAAGAGGATGGAAGGATCAGCAGACACTGCATTTTTGAGAAGTGGAAGGAAAGGATGAAACAGCATTCTACAATGGTTAAAGCATAGGCTCTGAGTCTGGAACCAGGATCTACTACGTTCTAGCTGTGTGATCCTGGGCAAGGGATGCAATCTCTCTGTGCCTCAGTGGTCTAATCTGTGGAATGGAATACTGATAAAATGCTTTGCAGTCAAGTCAATTCCAACTCATGGTGACCCCCATGTGTTACAGGGTAGAACTGCTGCATAGGGTTTCCTTGGCTATAATCTTTACAGAAGCAGATCACCAGGCCTTTCTTCTGCAGTGCCACTGCATGGGTTCAAACTGCCAATCTTTAGGTTAATAGTCAAGTGCAAATCATAATGAGCCGCCCAGGGACCTGGAAATACTGATAGAGAGGTAATTGAAGCAAGTCATATAGAACACTTAGTACACTTGGAGGGAAGCAAATGAGATGACCAAGTCCAGCCCCTGACTCAAAAACAGAAAAAAAAAAAAAAAAAAAAAAAAAAACAACACAAAAACCTGAACCCATTGCTGTCAAGTCGATTCCAACTCATAGCGACCCTATAGGACAGAGTAGAACTGCCCAATAGGGTTTCTAAGGGGCGCCTGATGGATTCGAACTGCTAACCTTTTGGTTAGCAGCCGTAGCTCTTAACCACGATGCCACCAGGGTTTCCTGCCTCAAAGCAGGTAAGAATTTATTATTCCCATTTGCAAAGATGGGAGCTAAGCCCATAGGTCAAGGTCAGACTATTAGTACTGGTATAGAAGGGGATGGCCAAAAGACAGGTCTCCTGCCTCTTTGTGCTGTGTCTTTTTGCCTCACCAGAGCTCCCCAGTGGTGTGCCCTAATGGGTTACTGGCAGCTCGAGTGCGCAGGCCAGTTGCATGCCACCATCAGCAGCCTCACCCCTTTCCCTTACACATGGTTAAAATATGAACATTTTCTTTGTGGGCTACAATGTGAGAATGTCAGGAAGCATTGCTCTATACCATACTGCCTCTTGGTACAGACCTGCACTCTTCCAAAGCCCACCACAAAAGAGAGTCAGGGCAGTGATGATTCTTAGCCCCGTCTTTTTTCAGACAGGAAGGTCAGAGTACTACTCCTTGTGTCACTAGATGCAAAATAAATTAGGAATTAAAACCATTCACTGCCATAGTTCGCAAGCCTTTAACATCTTCACACTTGTCCCGATGTCCCTGAGTTAGTCTTCAGAAGTCTAGTCTAGGCTACATAGGTGGGCTTGACCTGGACCTTCTACACTTCCTGATTATGGAGCAAAGGAAAGACTGAGCTATTGCACAGAGTTAATTGGTTCATTTGCTTAATGGTCTGTGGGGTAGCTTAGGTTCAATTCAATTTGATTCAATTTAACTAAATGGATTCAATTCAGCCACACTTACTGAGTGTCCAACTAAACGCAGACTATTGCACTGGTCCAAGAGAGTGGGGCCAAGATACAAATAGTGAGGTCGTCAGAGTAGGAGGTGTACAGACTTGTAGACACCGTAGGTCACTCTAGTACAGGACTTCTCAACCTCAGTACTATTGACATTTTGGACAATTCTTTGCTGTGGGGGACTATCCTGTGCATTGTAGGGTGTTAAGCTGCAACCTTGGGTGCTAGTCACTAATTGTCAGTAGCACCTCTTTCAGTTGTGACAACCAAAATGTCTCCAGACATCGCCAAATGTCCCCTGGTGGGGAGGGGGGCAAAATCACCCCCATTTCAAACCACTGCTCTAATATGAGGTCAAACATCATCAGTTCCATAAAAAAGGTATAAACCAAGAGTAAATGTGGGCAAAGAGATCAGGTAACTTATTCTGACCAGGCCAGACTGCATAGACAAAGTGGTCACTGGGCTGGGGCTAAGAGAATGGGTGGGGTCTTGACAAGTACTATTTCTATCTTAATAAAGGAAAAATAAGGTCTCAGGAAATGCTAGGAACTGGTGTCAAAGGACATGACATGCCTGTAGTCTCAAAGATTTTAACAACTAGTATGGCATCAACCAACAAAGGAGTCCTGGTGGCACAATGGTTAAGCGCTCAGCTGCTAATCCAAAGGTTGGTGGTTCAAATCTACCCAGCGGCTCCACAGGAGAAAGACCTGGCAATCTGCTTCCATAAAGATTACAGCCAAGAAGACTCTGGGGCAGTTATACTCTGTCACATGGGCTTGCTATGAGTCAGAACCTACTCAACGGCACCTAACAAACAACAACTTGGCGCAACTAATCACAAGGGACTCTGGGAGTGAGCGGGGCTGGAGCAGAGGCTCCCTGGGGCTCTACCAGGCATTACCCTGGTGAACGTGGGGAACGGCATAAGGCACGGGGGCTCAGGGCAGCTGAAGTATTTCAATATTTTAACAACAGATATGGCCATACTGGTGCATTTCCACAGAATATCAGCCTTCTTATCCCCCTCTGGGCCCCTGAGTGACACAAATGGATAAGCGCTCAGCTGCTGCGAAGGTTCGAGGTTCGAATCCTCCCAGAGATGCCTCAGAGGAAATGCCTGGCAACCTACTTCCAAAAAAAAAAAAAAATCAGTCATTGAAAACCCTATGGAGTGCGGTTCTACTCTGACACACAGGGGGTCACCATGAGTTGGAATTGACTCGAAGGCAACTAGTTTTTAGTTTAATCCTCCTCTACAGGAGGGAACTTTGTAATAAGCTTAACCCATCCTTTGTCTTCAATGAGGACTTAAGACAGGTCTGACCTGACAATGTTAAAAATCCTGTCTAGTTCACTAGTTCATGCTGATGGCATAGGCAATAGAAGGTAAATACTATAAATATTGGCAGGGGGCAGGGAGGTGTCAAAGCTAGTCTTGCTTCTGTAGCTTTAACAGCCAGCTTTACAAGAGATGCCGCTCCTGGCCCACCTCTCCTTTCCCCACCAAAGCCCCAGGAATTGGCTTCATTTCTTTCCAGTCCCTTAGGCTGCCTGACGTGCAAATCTGGATTATTTAGAGTTCCTCACCAAAACTGAATCTAAAGCTGGAGAAAAATCACCAGCTCTGAAGTGGTTGTTTGGGTTGAACCTGAAAGGCAGAAAGCTGACCAGGAAATAAGAATGACACCAGAAATCCAGGCCAGCTTTGTTGTATCTGCAGAAAGCAAAGGCAGGTGTCAGGCACAGCTGAGAAATGGCATTCTCTTGCCGCACTCAGGAAAATTAAATTATAATCCACCCTGTGGGCAGGAGTGGCTTGACTCTCCCTGCTGGGCAGGAGAAAGGAACAGATCTCATTTCTGAGCTCTTCCACTCTGCAGGCAGCCGTACGGACAGCGGGGACCAGTCCTGTGGCCCGACCAGGACACCCTTCTCACAACCCCAAACACAGCTAGGCGACAACGCCCTTAGGAAGACACCTTCCCTCTCTTGGTCTCTGATTCTAAAAGACGGGACTCAACTCTGCAGACACTGAGATTCTCAGTCCCTTTTTAAAACCGTCTCCCACTGACCCAGTGCTTTAGTAATAACTGCACTGCTGCAGCCTCCCTGGCTGGCTAGTGTGCTTGCTCTTCTAAAGAAAGACTTGGCTTATCGAAACCCCAAGCAGGTGGCTGGAGAATGACCCAGAGACACTGAAGGAAGCACAAAGGCCGGCTTGCCTGGCCTCCTGCTCTCCATTTCCTGCTCTGCTCCAGAGTCTGTGACAGCATTAGGTGAGGAGCACAGTAATTTGAGGGCCTGCAGTCCTGAGGGAGGAGTCCGGGCAGATAGGGTGCTAGTAGCTTAACTGTGCCAAACCAACATGACAGGGAGGCTCCCGTTGGTTTAGGAACTTCCAGGAGACAATTCCATCCATTTCCTCCTAACAATCCCCTCACACACCCCACCTGCATTTTAGAAGCAAGCTTGCAATTCCTTCATCTCTACCTGGCCCTGTGGTTAAGAGTTACGGCTGTTAACCAAAAGGTCAGCAATTCGAATCCACTAGCCACTCCTTGCAAACTCTATGGGGCAGTTCTACTCTGTCCTATAGGGTTGCTATGAGTCAAAATGGGCTCAATGGCAATGAGTTTGTTTTGTTTTGTTTTTTTTTTTTTTTGTTTCCACCTGGCTCCTGGATCATGACGACAGTCCCCTGACTGGTGTCTGTCTCCACGTTCTTTTTCCTCTAGTCTGTGTGAACACAGTTGCCTGGTGACTCACATGACTATCATCATTTTATATCACCTCTCCTGCCACACTCACAAAGACCCCACTGTCTACAGCATGAGTCCCTGGGTGGTGCACACAGTTAACACATTTCGCTGTTAACCAAAAGGATGGAGGTTTGAGTCTACCCAGAGGTGCCTAGGAAGAAAGGCCTTGTGATCTACTTCTGAAAAATCAGCCACAGAAAACTCTATGGAGCACAGTTCTACTCTGACACACATGAGGTCACCATGAGTCAGAGTAAACTGGACGAAATTGCTTTTTTATCTACAGCACAATGTTAAAAGGCCGTGATACACCTCAGGAGCTAGAAGGTGTGGTTCCTGGCCACTGCTCTGGCCTTACTTCCCTTGTTCTCTTCACAGTGTCTGCTGCAGCCAGGTGGATCTAATCATAATCCCCAAACATGCCCTGCCCATCCCCAGCCCTGCACCTGCACTTCTCCCATTCCCTAATGTCCTCCTCTACAAATTCTGACAGGGTGGACTCCATCCTCTAAGGCCCATGTCACACCTCACTTCCTCCAGGAAGCTCTTCAAACTGAGTGTCCTCCCTGACCGTGAACACCACTGGGGCACTTAGCAAATCTGCTCACTGGGCAGAGGCCCCTGATCTGCCTCCTCCGTGGAGCCCTTTACGATGTGATTTGATTAAAGCAGACTCTTAAAGTCACCTCCCTCTCCACCTCCTATCATAATAAGCCCTGCTTTAGGTGAGCCCTGCGGGATGCAAATGGTTACTGTGCTTGGCTTCTAACCAAAATGTTGGAGGTTCGAGTCCACCCAGAGGCATCTTGGAAGAAAGACCTGGCAATCTACTTTTGAAAAATCAGCCATTGAAAACCCTATGGAGCATAGTTTTACTCTGACATGCATGGGGTCACCTTGAGTCCAAACTGACTCCATAGCAACTGGTTCAGGTGAGCCCCAGGGCTCCAGAGAGCGTAACTCTTAGAGAGAGTACTCTGCTTCCAGCTGTGCCCCAGTCCTGGTGCTAAGCATGGCAGGGTCACATACCAGGAGAGTAATCAAAGGCAGCAGCATAGAAGCATTCCTGGCATAGGTCAGGTAGGGCACAGACAAGCAGAGCCAAGGAGACACGGTTCCCTGCCCTGCCACAAGAATCTTCTGAAAACAATGGAGCCCTCTCCCCAGCCTGAATCAGGCCTAAGGAGACCTTGGTAGATGGGCAAGTACCTCTGCACAGTCTATCCTTCCCCCCTTCCATGGAAATCCCCCCATCATCCAGGACTCAGCTTTGTGCCACCTTCTCTGACACAACACCCCTCATCCTCCCAGCCAGAGGTGATCTGGTCCTTCTCTAAACTCCCACTCGCCTGACATTGCTTTGATGCAAATTCCTGGAAGATAATCACCCCCCAGCACCCAGCACACTGCCTTGCACATGGCAGGTTCTCAACTCTCGTCCTTAAAATAATAGTCCTTAAAATAATACCCCCACCTTTCTCCCACAGCAATCCATCAGTCCCTTGTATGTATGCTTCATAGCTGAAAAGGTATTTGTCTTGCAGAGTCTTATTTGGCCTTACCACTACTCCGAGAAAGTCAGCGTGGACATCGTTATCCAATTTTACAGCCCAGGAACACTGAGTTTTCAGAGGGGCTGACTGCTGTTTCAGAACCCACATCACCAACAAGAGGAAGGCCAGCGTTAGTCCTGAGCTAGTTCTTAGTTCTTTTTCCCCGATACTCACCGCCCACAGAATCGGTTTCCCTAACAAATAACCCAGTGCTTGCTCAGCGGTCCTTGGGTGTAATAAGCACTCTCCCTCCATGATATAGAATGGAGCATATTATTAGGGAAGGGGGGATAATAGCAGTAACATGGGGAATTCACCTCCATGCCTTGGGAAGGTCTTCAAACCCTACCACTTTTTACCACATCTTCCAGCATCCCACACACATCAAATGCAGGCAGCTTATTTTGTATGATTGATGAAGACTTTTTTTTTTTAACATAAGAATTAATTATAGGGGAACTGCATTCCCAGAGGGCTTGTCAGTTGAGGTCTCCCTATACAGACCTTCTCACGACCTCAGGTAGTCTAGGAGGTCTCGTGAACCGTGCGGGGAAGTGGGGAGGAAGATGGCAGAGCCCCCTGGGGTGGTGTTCTCCAGCAGGGGCCTCCTGCCCAAGGCCCACAGTGTGGGTTCTGGGATATTCGGTGAGCATCTAATCTGATGATGCCCCATGCTGTCAGTCTTTGCGACAAGCTGCTGCAGAGCAAACCAGAAGCACATTAAAGGAACTCTGTGGCTCTGGGGACAGGGACGATTGTGTCACATTTGGAGTGAAAGCTAGACATTTCAGCTGACACATTTCTGAGTCAGGCCACAGAGAACAGAGCAGGGTGCTCAGGCCTTTTGCATCGGGTACACAGAAAACCTGGTAAGACAGCAATCCTGGCTTCTGTTCTCAGGCCTTTCTGGGAGCCTGGGGAATGTCTCTTCCTTGCTCCAGTCTCCTCATTGGACAATTCTGGGCCCAGGGTGTGGGGGAGGCACTGGGTGCGTATTTGGGGGTAGGGGTGGGGAAAAGGAGAGTCCATGAAAATGCAGAACTGCAGATCCTGCATTGGAGGAAACACGTTCTCCGGAAAAAACCAAGCCAAGACAGAAGTGCTCATGATGTTTTTCCATTTTGTAGCATGTCACCCATCAAACTGAATGAGATGACAACTACAGAAAAGTTTTTGAGAAAGGATAAATGGGAAAGAAGGCATTAGAAGCAGCCAGTCCCTCCCATGACTAGCCTCTCACTCAGTCCTCACAAAAATCGTCAGTCCCCAGGCTGGGCTAGGCACTGCTGAGGAGGGGAGGAACAGACGGGGTGGGGACAAGGCCCAGGAATGAGCGACTTGCCCGTCACACCTGTAGTTCCTGACAGGGAAACTGGGGCCCAGGAAAGGAACCTGGGGACTCTTGGCATGTTTACTTTGGGTCACAGGTACACAGCACTTCAGCAGAGGCAAGAAGAAGGGAAGTGATTTCTCTTTAGCCGACACCCATCAGAGCTGGGTGGCAGGCTGCCCTCTGAGCAGCGGGCAAGGCAGAATGAGAGCAGTGGTCTCAACCAGGGGTAATTTTCCCCCGTTAACCCTAGGGGATATTTGGTAATATATGGAGACTTTTTTGGTTGTCCCAACTGGGGTGGCGGGGGGCTTGTATCAAGTAAGTAGAGGCAAGAGATGTTGCTAACATCTTACAATACATAGGACAGGACCCCAAAACAAAGAATTATCTAGCCCAAATGAATTAGGGTATCTGAAATAGTTCATTCAGCAACTCCTTCAGAAGGGCCCCCAAGGGCCCCTGTAAACCAGAGGGGCCAGCGTTTGGAGCCACTGTGAGGCAACCTTTGGCTTGAGCTTAGGAACAAGAGCTTTCTAACAATTATGTGGGCACAGAGAGGGGCCTCCAGGCTCTTTGCATGAGCCAAGCAGGCCCTGCCAAGAAGACTATAGAGGAATTCCTGAAGTGGAAGAATGAGCTGGGCCATCCATGGTCCTTTCCAACTCGGAAGAGTCTAGTGTCCAATAATTAGGTGTAAGGCTCTGGTCCAGAGGGGTATGGGGCCAGGAAAGGAATGACTGGGATGGAGGGGCTGCCTGGTGAAGGAAAGAGAGCACAGCTGACATTCAGTGGAGAAGGGATTGGGAAAAAAGAAAGATTTAACAGTTCAGGTCAAGAACTTGTTTAAGGGGTGTTGAGCCATCCTACAAGGCATTCGGGCTATACAGCTCACTGAAATAACTGACCACCAACCTGGGGTTATTTCCTCTCCTGTTTCCTATCATTGCAGGGGGGTATTCAACCCAATCCTCTCCCTTTTCTCTGTCTCTTTCTACTACTTGAAAGGCAGAGTAGCAGAGTGGTTAGGTGCACAGACTCTAGGGCTAGATTGCCTGGGTTCAAGTCCCAGTGCTGCCACTAACTTTTTGTGTCATTTTGGGCAAGTCATATGGCCTGTCTAATGCCTCAACTTCCTATCCCATCTGTAAAATGGGATAATAATAGTGTACTCCCTCACAAGATAGGCTGTGAGGTAAAGTATTCAGCACAGTGTCTGACACACGATGAACACTTAATAAATGTTGATTATTATTAACAGCATCATGACCCACCCTGGGAAGGTCCAGTCAGGGACTTCTTTTGGCCTCAACGGATGGAAGTGAGGTGGGGTCTCTGGTCTCACACCAGGGATGTGCAATAAGTGAAAGAAGGAATATGCAGTAAGAAGGAATTAATTCCTTATAAGCCACCAAAAAAAGTGAGTTAAAAAAGAAAAAAAAAGAAAAGAAAAACCCACTGCCCTCAAGTGGAGTCTGACTACAGCAACCCTATAGGACAGAGTAGAACCGCACCACAGGGTTTCCAAGGAGTGGCTGGTGGATTCGAACTGCCTACCTTTTGGTTAGCAGCCGAACGCTTAACCACTATGCCACCAGGGCTTCAAAAAGGATGTTACTAGAAGCAAAAGTCACCTTCTCACTACAGTTTTGCAGACAAGCCACCGAGTAAACAAACATGACCCCGAAGATGAATGTCATAGTCAGAGGCCCCAAAAGGAATTCTCAAGCTCTTTGCGGACCCTAGGACCACCCTTTTTCTTGCTCCACTTCTTTCTTTGATCCTCCCTGCCATCACTGGATCTACCCAATCTGATTCATGGAAATCTATTCTTCCTCCATTCACAAAACTAACTAAATAACAAATTTCCAAACTCATAGTTTGACTGCAATATTTCTTGAGCACCTATTACAAGCTGAGGATTTTTCACAGGATACTGTGTGCGAGGCACTGTGCCAGGCACATTACCACCCATACAACAAACCTACCTGAATTCTGTGGATGAGGAAATGGAGGCTCAGAGAACTGAGGGCATTCAAGATTATAAAGCTCCTGAAAATCAGAGCTAGGATGTAAAGCCAGATCTCTCTGACTACAAAGCTCTTCCTAGCACTCCATAGTACTTTCCTCCTAAGTCCACAAAATACATTTCACATTCCTGACCAAACTTAAGTACCAGGCTGCCCTCCTCAGCGAGCGGGGTGGGCTGTGGTGTGGGAGCTCCTCCTCCCTTTGCATGTTGCAGCCCTACTAAAGGTACCTCTGCCTGGCAGAGTCAAGCATTTGCCTGTACAACATTTAATCCATGTGAGCCCTTTCATTTCCTCCTCAACTTTCAAAGGAAAAAAAGACTATTCCAAGGGAGACGGTCCTTCCCAGTGCTGTAGTGAAATTTCACATATGGTTAAAACCAAGCCCAAACTGCTTCCATATCCCAAAGCTGCTAAGGGCCACTTTGTAAGCCAAGTTTCAGCTTATGCAGAACTCCGGAGCTTCATTGTGGGTGATATTTCAGTCCTAAAGGAGTTTTCATTTTTTACCGTAGTGATGTTTTCCAAACCATGGGAACACGATATTAGAGTAAACTGATCCTGCAACCTAGATTCTGGGCTTGGCTCTGCTGCTGAACGGCTGTGTGACGTTGAGCAGGCCGTTGTCCACTCTTTGGACCTCAGTTTCCTCATCTATCAAACGAGGGGCTGGATAAAATAACCCCCAGTCCTTTCTGGGGCCGCCATCCTTCAATTTAATGTGGGTCAGGGAACAGCCATTTTCTTCACTGTTCTGGACTAAATGAACTCCAAAGTAAAATGTCTGTAGTTAATGCCTGTCTCTAAGAGTTCCTCCGTGCCAACTGGAATTCCATTACAGAGGCATTTCGGGATTTGGTAAACTTCAAAGGAAGCCTTTCCTGGCTGGAATTTGAATGCTGACATTGTTGGGTCATATCTATGTACCAAAAAAAAAAAAAAGAAAGGAAAAAAAAAACCAAACCCACTGCCATCATCTATCTACACCCAACTTACTTCTGGGAAACCTGGGCAAGGAGCAAGCTCAGGGCTTGCTTTCCCAATGTCACCCAGTTCTTGAGAAAGAAACCTTTCCCCAGAGACATTCCCAGCTCCTTCTCCAGGGTACCCCACGTTCTGGGTCCCTCCGAGAGAAACCTTCAAGTGTGGCAGGCAGACGAAAGCATGAGTTTATATTCAGCATGCCAAACATTCTCTGGATGATTTCTAAACATAACCAGGCCTTAATATAGTGCCTCTTCTTGTGCCGACTACTCGCTTGAGATCCTTGCCCCACACAGTGTGATCTCCCATTCCTTTGAGGAGGCTATTTGTAGCCCTTCACCAGGTGCCCAAGCTCAGTGAGAAGACACCGTACACGCCAACAGGAAGGGGGTTCTTACACATGCCCATCACCTCCACGTTTGGATTGTCTAAGTTGCTGAAAAGCCGCGTGACTCAATCGTGGGCTGGAAACCACTGAGAAGTCCCCTGCACAATAGATCCGAAAGGTCTAGATTCTCATAGTCAGGACTGGGGCTCGCCTGCACTGCCCGGAGCAGGCGGTGGGTCTGCAGACCTGCTTTCCGGCTGCTAAGGAGAAGGCTCTGGAAGTCAGGGCAGGTCCGGGCTTCACATGGGCTGTCCAGGCCCCTCCCCACCTGGATGCCTCTGGCAAATGATCCCGTGGCTGGCAGCTGGCCCAGCGTCTCCCCCACTTTTCACTGTCGGTGCGGAGGGCTCATCTGCAGTTGAGAGTGGGCCTGCTGCAGTCACCTCACTGCTGTTTCTAGGACAAGGTCTCTCTGTGAGACCTCATGAGTGAGGTCCCCGGGTACACTGGCTCTCTTAGCAACTTTTAAGCTGTTTCTAATAGCCTTGTGACAACAGCCCCAGGGCAAAATTCTCTCACTCCCAGACCATCCTCTGGGTGCCCCACCCCCTTCTTTGGGAACCTGATATGAGGTCTGAGACTCCCCTCTACCCCTACACATAGCCCCCTGGAGTAGGTGAGGAGGGAGAAGGGTAGGAATCAGACCTAAGACCGCTCCCAGGAGGGAATGGGCTGCAGACACTTGTCCTCCTGAAGGAACCAGCCGGGACATCCGAAGCTCAGCCATGAATCAATCAGGAAAAAGGGAATGAGGTTTGGCCACATGGGTGGGGCTCGGGGTCGGGATCTCAGAAAACAAATCCTCCTAGGAATTCCACACGTATGAGCTGAGAGGTTAGTCCCAATGGTGCCTACGTTCCTGGCCTCTGAGATTCTTGGATTCCAGGAGCATTGCTCCCGCTGACTGGGTCAGAGGAGTCTCCGCGCAACCACCCGAAGTGTGAGGCCGAGAGCCTGCTCTCGTCTGTGATTCTGAGCTGGCTGTGCATAAGCCCTCTCTTGAAGCTTTTTACTAAATTCACAGGTAAATATGTAGGGTCTGACTTCCTTCCCTCATCTACCTCCAGAAAGTATAAGTTTACACAGCGGGCTGTTTGCCACTGATGCCTCACAGAGTTCTTGCCAGGATGAAATGAAATAATGAGTTCTGTAAACGTGCCTAGCACATAGCACACAGATGTTGTCTGAAGTGGAAATGAAAATGAAGTGATGTGGAAGATGGGCAACCACAGGTGCTGGTCAGTCTCATTTAGTTTATTTCTCACTGATACATGTGAAAAAAAAGTGCCGAGTTTATGGGGAGCGGAGGAAGGGAGCATTCATTCCTTCATTTATTCAGATACTAACTGTATACCACGTGACAGGCTCATATAGCCCTAGAGAAATCATGAGGAGTACAGCATGGTCTCTGCTCTCATAGAACTTAGGGGAGCAAACACTCACAACACAGTGGGAGACAGGCTAAAATAGGGGTATGTTACCACACAAAGAGGGGTATCCATTTATTGGAAGGGGAGTCAGATGACCTTGAGTCCTACAGGGTCAGTGGCACTAGCCAGAGGAAAAGGGCTATGCAGGGGACTAGCATTCTGAGAAGAGGGGTGGCATGGGCAAAAATGAGGAGATGAGGTGGTTCAAATCACGGGTCACCCCTAAAAGCCTCTGAGGTGAATGAGAGGCTAAAATGACTGTCACATACACACTGCTTTGTGGATATGTGTGCATACAGCTGTATATTCTTGTCATGGAGTAGACACAAAATGAAGGTTTATTGTCCAAGTCTCATCTGAACTCCTAATTCCTGTACCAATTGCTGTCAAGTCGATTCCAACTCACGGCAACCCCACGTATGCGGAGAAGGACTGCTCCGTAGGGTTTTCTTGGCAGTGGTCTTTAGAGTAGCAGATCACTAGGCTTTTCTTCTGTGGTGCATCTAGGTGAGTTGGAGCTGCCAATCTTTAGGTTAGTAGTAGAGTGCAAACCACTTGCTCCATCCAGGGACCTGTTACCTTTTAAGGCCTTCCCACCACCCCCTGCTGAGACTGGGCAAAACCTATACTCTGTCATACTGGAGATGAAGGGGATCATTTTCAAGGCTTGGAAGTTCTATGACTATGCTCCAAGGTACACACTGTGACAGGCTCTGAGATATAAATGGGGCATTCAGAGATACCAAGGAGATATTTGGCTGAGCCACAACTGTCCTAACCATCAGATTTTTGATACATAGTGACACAGGGTCAACATTTGGGAGACATCTTCCTGGTGCCACAAACTTTAAAAATACCAAGCCCACTGTCCCAAAGCCCGGGGACAATGAATATATTTCCTCTTTTGTGTTGTTGTGTGCTGTCAAGTCGATCCTGACTCACAGCAACCCTACAGGACAGAGTAGAACTGCCCCATAAGATTTCCTGGGCTGTTGTCTTTACAAGATCTTTTTTCCCACGGAACAGCTGGTGGGTTCGAACTGCCGACCTTTTGGTTAGCAGCCTAGCAGCCAAGTGCTTAACCACTGTGCCACCAGGGCTCCTTACATTTCCCGTAGAACCCATGAATAGTGAGCTTGTCCCAGGCCTGGGGCAATGCCCACACCCCCAACCCCCAGTTCTGCAGAGCACCTTACCTGCCCCCTACAACCTTCCTCAGCTTCATTCACAGACAGGCAAGTCACAGCTATTGCCTTACAGGGGAGCAAGAACTCAGGGAAGGTTTCCCGAGAGCTGGGGAGGGCAGGGCTCCCCGGTGGTCCCTGAGGCAACTTTACCAATTCTTGACAGAAAACAGAGGCAGGATGTACATCTTAAACACTTCCTTTAAATCTCCTCTAAGGAGCCCTGGTTGTGCAGTAGTTAACCCCTCTGCTACTAATGGAAAGGTCGGTGGTTCAAACCCACCAGCCGCTTCTCGGGAGAAAGATGTGGCAGTGTGCTTCTGTAAAGATTTACAGCCTTGGAAACCCTAAGGGGCAGTTCTACTCTGTCCTACGAGGTCACTATGAGTCTGAATCGACTCGATGATCATGGGTTTGGTTTGGTTTTAAATTCCTCTGCTGGCTACCATATGGCCTGAGTTCCTTCACAGACACAGTGTAGGTGCCAGAGATGATTAATGAGAGTTTCACATAGCTGGGCAGGAACCTAGACGGGGAGGTTGGCTTCTATTTCCTTTCCACCACGTCGTGGGCCTTGGATTTTTGCCCAGAGAAAAAGAAGAAAGGAGAACTCCATGAAGATTCAAAAGAATAAACATCATACCTACTCCTTTGTAGGACCTCAGGGATCTATTACAGAGCACACCTGGCTTTCGTATGTGGCCCAATCTCTTCAATCACCTCCATGTCACTGGTTTGAAATGAACTATTTTTGGTGACCAGCTTAGATCAACCTTCAGTAGCGTAGCAGGCAATTTGCGTAAGGAGCCAAAAATCACCTTGTAGTTACAAGCAGAAGGAGCCCTGGCGGCGCAGTGGTTAAAGTACTCGACTGCTAACCGAAAGGTTGGTGAGTCAAGCCCGCTGATGTGCCAGTCTGCTTCTGTAAAGATTTACAGCCTTGGAAACCCTATGGGGCAGCTCTACTCTATCCTATAGGGTTGCTATGAGTCGGAATTGACTCAATGGCAGTGGGTTTGGTTTGGAATTAAGAGCATGGAGCCCCTTGGTTATGTAAGTGGTTAATGCATTTGGCTAAAAACAAAAAGGTCGGAGGTTTGAGTTCACCCACAAGCATTCAGAAGAAAGGCCTGGTGATCTAATTCTGAAAAATCAGCCACTGAAAACCCTATGAAGCACAGTTCTACTCTGACAAACAAGGGGTCACCATGAGTTTGAGTTGACTCAATGGCAACTGGTTCATTAAGAGCACAGTCTTCAAAATTAAGCAGAGGGGTTCAAATCCAGCTCTGCCACTTTCTAGCTGTGTGGTCTTGGATAAATTATTTAACTGCTCTGTGCCTCAGTTTCGACAACTGTGAGATGTAGACATGAACAGAATCTAACTCCTAGGGTTATTGTAAGGACTACCTGAGTTAATATATGTAATAAAGCACTTTGTATTTTCTTTCCTTTCGAAACTACTCATTTTTTTATTGTTCTAAAAATATATATAACACAACATTTGTAATTCAACATTTTTCAGATGTACAATTTAGTGATAACAATTACGTAAGTCATGTTGTGCAACCGTCACCTGTAATGCTTGCCAAATTTTCTATCACCATAAACATCACTTCGTATTTAACTAAGTATTTATATTATTAAAATATTTCAGATCCAGTTGGTTAAGAACCATTGCCCTAAGCCTCCCCACACCAAAATCTTCTATCATGTTGGCCTTTCCTCCAGAACCCCAGGACCTCCCTATGAACCAGCTACTAAGGGGTTAACACTTGGCTGGAGAAGAGAGGTCCTATTCCAGTGTCTGGAGAGATGCCTGGAGCATTGTTCCATATTTTGTATGTCATCCCGCTCAACAGACTCAAAAACTCCTCCTGACCTCTGTATACTCTGCAAGTCCTTTGCAACACCCCCTCATCCTGCACTCAGCCCGAACTGAGCCGTCTAGTGAGCTTCAGAGGTTCCCATAATCCACTGGTGAGAGTGGGACTTGCCAGGCTTTCTCCTGGTTCTGGAGAAGCCCTGGTTGCATAAGAGTGAAGTGCTCAGCTGCTAACCGAAGGTTGTTGGTTCAAACCCACCCAGCCAAGAAAAACCTATGAGGCAGTTCTACTCTGTCACACAGGGTTGCCATGAGCCAGAAATTGACTTGACAGAAGGGGCACTTCTCACAGCCTCTCCAGATTATTTAAACCTGGAGAAATGGGGCTCATGGCCAGAGAGCCTGACCTCGCTTGATTACCAGCTTCATTTCTAGGCCAAAGATATTTGGGAAAAGCTTGAATCAATGTCCACACATTTGTGAAATGAGGAAAACCCCAAGACTAATCTCTTGGGTTCAAAGTGCATGCTCATCAAAGTAAATACAGGTAGTCCCCTGGTTATGAACCTATGATTTACGTACAACCCATAGTTAGTTACGAATCAACCCCTGTAAAGCCTATTAAAAATTCGAGGTACACACAATGGTTTGTTATAACAAATGGGTGCTACTTTGTGATGTGCATCAAAACATTATTATTATTATTACTGTATTATTATGTTAAAGATGTTTTAGTCTATCTGGAAATGTTTCTTTAATGCTTTTTATGAAGAGAAGTTATACTACATACTATATACTAAGACAAACATTTGACTAATTAACGTTAGATACGGACTGTACCTAACTGTTCCATACAAATTTGACTTCAGACTTAGGAATGGAACTCATTCATAATCCAGGGTCTGCCTGTATCTTAATGAAATAGGAGTTAAATTCACTTCATTCCCCCACCACTACTTCCCACCTGCCCTCCCCTGGTTTCCCAGTCACTGTCTGGACTGAGTAACTGGAAATGGTCTTCTTGTAGAAAGTGTGACATTCAGAGTCAAAAGACATGAGTTTTAGTCTCACCCCTGCTTCTTAGTAGCTGTGAGCATGAGTCAAGTTCCTGAAGCCCTCAGCCTCCATGTCCTCATGTGGAAGTGGGCTTTGCTGTGGGAATGAAGTGCAGGCGAAGGCCAGGCACAGACTTGGCACTCAATAAACTGATGAGAGTTTGAGATATGAACCTTACATCTTCAGAGGCACCTGGTATGATAAGCACTCAAGAAAAATTGTTGTTGTTAGCTGCCATCGAGTCAGCCCAGACTCACGGTGCCTCGCGCACAACGGAATGAAACACTGCCTGGTCCTGCGCCATCTTCATGGTCAGCTGTGGATAGGACCATTGTGATCCATAGGGTTTTCACTGGCTCATTTTCAGAAGTAGATCCAGGAAGTAGTTTGCCTTTCTTTCCAGTCCATCTTAGTCTAGAAGCTCCGCTGAAACCTGTTCAGCCTCATAGCAACACACAAGCCTCCACTGACAGGTGGTGGCTGTGCACGAAGTGCACTGGTTAGGAATGGAACTCAGTCTCCTGCATGGAAGGTGAGAATTCTACCACTGACCCACCACTGCCCCCACAAAGAAAAATTAGTTGAATGGAATAAAAAAGGAAGTTGCTTGATTCTTAGATTTGTAATGTAAATGCACCCCCCAAAACACTGGGGAGAGGGAGAGACTCAGACAAGGGCACTAGGCACATTTCTACCTCCTGTGGGTACAGGAGAACCCAGAGTTACCTTCACAAAGAAGCTGTGAAGCTGCCCCCTGTGAGACACTCTCACACCTGGAGGAGGAGGTGCTCAAAAAAAAAAAATGTCCCTTCTTTGCTACATCGCTCCACTTAACAAGCTGACAATTTTCAACTTCTCTGGTAAACTTCCTTTACTTGTGACCATCACAGGTAAATTCCCTAATCATAGGTAGCAATCAGCCTTAAGAGTATGAGTTGTTAGATCTCAAGAAGACATTATTGGGAAAAATGATATCCTAGATTTCAAGAAATTCTGGACTACCTAGACGTCTTTAGTAACCTAATTCCATTTTCAAGGCAGGGTTGCTCCTTAAATTTACTGCCTGAGGGAACCAGAGATTTTCAAACAATCACTGTCAGAGCAACTAGACTGCGTGGGAAAGGTGGCACAGTTTGCTCTATTTCCAGTACAGGAACCAAACTGATCATTATATTAGGCAGGAGGCGAAACACTGTTATATTCTTCTAGTAATTTACTTTTAGTCAAAGTAAACTGACCCTTACTTGGTTTGTGCGTTTGCCTCAGAGCCTCAGCCTTTTTCCGTTTGCTAGTCTTTTTTTTTTTTTTTAATGTAAGTAGTTCCTTCTCCAGCTAGCTGCCAAATCATTTCCCTACTGCCATATAAATAGCAGCTCAGAAGCCATCTTTTCCAGGAAGCATGATCAATATAGATTCTGTAGCCCACTCATTTATTTTCCCAGCCCCCACTCTTACTCAAGGCATTTCTGTTATTACTGTACACAGCAACCGCTTGCCACACCAGAGCTCTGCTATTAAGTTACAGATAAAATACAGGACATCAACACCAAACAACCTTTTTTTTTTTTTTGGTATAAATATGTCCCAAATATCACTTGGGACATACTTGTCCCATAAATTTTTTCATTGTCTATCTGAAATTCAATTTTTACTGGGTGTCCTATGAGGTTTTTTGTTGGTTTTTTTTTTTTTTTTTTTTTTGCTAAAGATGGCAACCCTATCTGCTCCATCTCCCTTGCTTATTATACATCAGAGAAAAAGAAGAAAAAGGTCTGTGAAGCTGCCAAATAAAGAGAGATCATAAAGTCCATGCACTAAATCTCAAACACTCTCTTTGAAGAAGAGCCTTTTAAACCTTCACCTGGTCACTTTATACCTTATTTTAACAAGCGTTGTGGCAGATTACCAGTAGCAAACTGGAAATAAGGCGAGGAGATGCTAAAAGGAGGCAGAATGTTGGCAGAGAAAGAGCCCCAGTCTCAGAATCAGAAGACCTGGCTCTGAGTCCCACTGCTCCTTCTAACCATGTGGTCTTCGGCACGTTGCTTAACTCTTGAAAGCTCCAGTTTTTCTTTTAATCAACAAATTAAAATGACACTATCTACCCTGCAGAGTTGATGTAAGGATTAAGTAAAATAATGTATGTGAAAAGCAATAAATAAACACAAGGCACTTGCTATCACAAAGAGACACACTGACAGAATAAGAAATACGCACCCACAGTTTCACCACAAGGAAGGAGACAAAGTACAAAAATCAAATGCAAGAACTCAACCAACAATACTCTGGACTCATTCAATGTAGGAGCACAGAACCCTGGATACCCTGATAATACTGAGGTGTCACTTCATTCCACTACAGCACTGATGTTCAAAATGGTGCCACTGAGGTATCGAGAAAAGATTAAATTGTATTTTATGTATTCTGTTTAAGAAGGCAGAGGAATGTTTCATTCAGGTAAATCTATCTGTCCTAGGGACTTCAGTATTGGACATAGACCAACTGAGAACCATGAGAGTTGCTTTTTTAAAAAATGCATTGAGCATCTGCTATGTGCCAGGCACTGTGCTAGGCATATTCACATTCATGGGCTTAAAAAGAAACTACGTGTTCAAAGCAACTGGCTACTGGTTAAGATCTCTCTAACAAAAATTAGTTTATTGAGTGAATAAGTGAATGAATCCTCAGAGTGAATTTACAAAGTGCTGGAAACATAAAAAGGACTCAGGATATACCTGAGGCTGGATCGTTGTTGTTAGCTGCTGTTGAGTCAGTCCCATGCATAACTGAATGAAACGTTGCCTGGTCCCGTGCCAAACCCATGATAGGCTGCAGGTCAGACAGTTGTGATCCCTAGGGTTTTCACTGGCTGATTTTTGGAAGTAGATTGCCAGGACTTTCTTCCTAGTTCATCTTAGTCTGGAAGCTCTGCTGAGACCTGTCCAGCCTCGTAGCAACACATGAGTAATCACTAAAAGATGGGTGGTGGCTGCTTATGAGGTACACTGGCCAGGAATCAAACCTGGGTGTCCCACGTGGAAGGTGAGAATTCTGCCGCTAAATCACCACTGCCCCCGTGGCTAGATTAACTCCTCTTATATTACAGGTGACAACACAGGGCAGGGCAAAGAAAACGCACCAGTATGTGCATGAAGTGGAAACTCATGGCTCAGAAAGAACTACGTTCCATCACTGACGCAGCACATGGCATGAGTTACAGGATGGGTAACAGAATTAGAATTGTGTTGTTGTTGTTTGCTGTCGAGTCAATTCCAACTCATAGCAACCCTACAGGACAGAGTAGAAATGACCCATAGGGTTTCCTAAGCTGTAATTTTTATGGGAGCAGATTGATCACCAGGTTTTTTCTCTCACGAAGCCTCTGGCAGGTCTGAACTGCTGATTTTTTGGTTAGCAGCTGAGTGCTTAACCATTGCACCACCAGGGCTCCGAACTGGAATTACAACTCAGCAATTATATTCATATTGTAATCTGTTAGTCTGTACTGCTTGATGGACCAAAGGGAAGGCATTCCTAAAGATAATATTTAAGTGGTTAATATTAAATGAGTGATCCTACTTCTCTAATATTTGGAAATAATCTTTTTTTTTTTCCCCTAACATACATCTAGGCCCAATCATCACTCTCATTGTTTTAACCTATTAGAGCAGATAGAAGTCTGCCTAAGAAGCATGGGATTAGCAACCCCCCCCCCAAAGCTATCTGTGAGGGTTAAATGCAGCTAAGAGCTAAATGGGGATATTAAATGGGCTGAAATAAACCAATATCAAGCTGCAGGGAACTGGAAGTCACAGCCAGGGCTGCTCCACTGAAATAAATTCCCTAGCAGTTAAACTCCCTACAACCAACCAGTTACCCCTGAATGTCAGTCCACCACACTGGTGCACAATGGATCAAAATCCAGTGGGGGACTGTCAGAGGATATGACAGAGTGAATGAAAGACATGGTCCTTGCCCTCAGGTAGCTCGTTTTTAAGCAGGCAGGCAAAACCCACAAAGGCAAGAAGATAACCACAAACATCTGCTAAAGAAGCATGTGGACAATGTCATATAAATTAGGGCTGTGCAGGCGAATGACTAGCACCTGAGTGCCAAGGCGCCTGGCTACCTATGCAAAATGCAAAGGCAAGCAAAAGCATCATCACTCTGAGCTTGGATTCTACAGCTCCTCCTGGAATTTATGCTTAAAAAGGAAGAATCTCACTTGTGCTGACTTGGAATCCTAAGGAAATTAGATCTAAAAGGTTCTTAGAGATCAGCTCATTTAAGCCCTCATTCGAGCAGATGAGAAAGGGAAAGGGCAAAAGGAAAAACAATTACTGTGTGCCAAGCTCTTTACACGTTATTTATTTCTCACAATTCCATGAAGTAGATAGCATAGTCATTTTGCAGATGAAGACATGCGCTCAGAGTCTAAATCACTTGCCCAAAGTCACACAGCGTGTAAGGGGGCCAAGGGGGATGTGGACTCAGGACTGTCTAACCAATGCCCAAGCTCTTCCCTGGCTGCTCCAAACCAGCTCAGGAGATGACAGGAAGGGTGCTGTCTGAGGTTACAGAGGTACTGAGTGGCACAGCCAGGCCTAAGCCAGGGTTCCTGACTCCGTCCAGCACAATCCCCCGCACAGCTCCTCCTGACAGGGTCCTGACGATACCTAAAGCTGTGTTTCATCAAAAGTCAAAAGGAGGTTGGGAAACAGAAGCCTCGAGCCATAAAGTAAACTATTGAGCTTTTACCTGTATGATGGTCTCTTTTTTCAAGGAAATTTCAGATATGGATCAAATCAGTTACATCTCACTACATTTCCAGGAACTGTCCGAATTCCTTTATTGCACCAGAATTTTGTTTGTCTTAACTATAGGTAGAAACAAGGATGCTGCAGCCATATTTTGTTACAGGTTTTAACAGGTGGCTCTTGGGTTGTGTTCTAAAAGAACAAGGATTGGTTCAAAAAACATTTTCCAATGCCATATCACTGGCTTGTTTTTGTTTGTTTGCCTTTTTGGGTTTTTGTTTTTCCCTTTCAGATTACTAAATATAATGCTCATCCAGCCGGCATGGTTGTGAGGAACCGTGAGCTCTCACACTCTGCTGGTGAGAATCTAGATTTGGACAAGCTTTGTTAAGTGCATGTCACGGATTGAATTGTTTCCCCCAAAAACATCTGTCAACTTGGCTGGGTCATGATTCCCAGTATTGTATAATTGTGTAATCTGATGTGATTTCCTTATGTGTTGTAAATTCAATCACTATGAACCAATAAGATGGATTAGCGGCAGTTATACTGATGAGGTATACCAGATCAGATAGTGTCTTAAGCCAGTCTCCTCTGAGACATAAAATAGAGAAGCGAGCAGAGACACATGGGAACCTCATACCACCAAGAAGGCAGTGCCGGGAGCAGAGTGCGTCCTTTGGACCTGAGGTTCCTGCGCAGACCAAAGGAAGATTGATGACACCGACCTTCCTCCAGAGCCGACACAGAAAGCGTTCCCTTGGAGCTAACGCCCTGAATTTGGACTTGTAGCCTACTGGACTGTGAAGGAATAAACTTCTCCTTGTTAAAGCCATCCACTAGTGGTATTTCTGGTATAGCAGCACTAGATGACTAAGACACTGCATTTTGGCAATATATAGCAAAAGGCATAACTTTACAACAACAAATCTTACTATTAGAATTCATCCTCAGGAAATAAACGAGTACAAAAAGTTATTCTTCCCTGGGATGTTAACAATGTTGAAAACAACCTGAATGCTCCCTAAACAGGGAGTTGGTTGTAAATATATTATGGTACCTTCATATAATTCATAATAGGCAAATACTGAAATGATGCTGTAGAGTCATATTTAACATCACAACAGGATATTCACGATATGTAATTAAAGGAAAAAAAAAAAGCAGGCCCCATAGTAATATATGTAGTATGATTCTTTTTTAAAAATTATAGATTTCTATATTTTCATGGGGAGTCCCTGGTGGTGCAAATGATGATGTGACGCATTTGGTTGCTAACCGAAAGGTTGGTGGTTCAAGCCTACCCAGAGGCACCTCAGAAGAAAGGCCTGGAGATCTGCTTCCAAAAAATCAGCCATTGAAAGCCGCCGTACGGAGCACAGTTCTGCTCTGACGTACATGGAATCATCATGAGTCAGAATCAACTCAATGGCAACTTTTTTTTTTTTTTTAATATTTGTATTATAAAGGCTGGAAGGATATACACATAAATGACAGTAGTGTCCCCAAGGTCTGAGATTTTGAATGAATTTTCTTCCTTTTTTACCATTGGTCTTCTAATTTTTCTATGATGATTATGTATTAGTTGTGTAATTATAATTTTTAAATTATTCTTTAAATTAAAAAAAGGCTATTCCTGGAATCCATGAAAAAAGGGAAAAAAAGTACTCTTCCCACAAAACAATATTGTAACTTATAGTAAGCTTATAAAACCTGTTAAACCTGGCACAGAGTGGTCACTACAATAGCCCAACTTGCGGGTGTGCTGGGGGAAGGGGGTGGACTAGGTGGAGGAAGAGATAAGGAGGAAAAAAGTTCCATTCATTCCCCTGGGTCTAGGACAAGCCTGTTCCTCTTCAATTTGTTGTTCCCAGCATAGTAGATCATGTGATTGTCCAATTCAAAATGGCCAACATTGGTCCATTTCAGCCCACTAATGCCTAGGATACTGATCTTCAAGCATTCCAGGTAACATAAAGCAAAGATGTCACTTTGAGGTCTAAGGTGTGCCTGACCCAAGCCATGGTATTTTCAACCACCTCATATGCATGTGAAAGCTGAAAAATGAATAAGGAAGATGGAAGAAGAATTGATGCCTCTGAATCATGGTGTTGGCGAAGAATATTGAATGTACCGTGGACTGCCAGAAGAACGAACAAATCTGTCTCGGAAGAAATACAACCAGAATGCTCCTTAGAAGTGAGGATGGTGAGACTTCTTCTCCCATACTTTGGACATGTTATCAGGGGGGACCAATCCCTGGGGAAGGACATCATGCTTGGTAAAAGAGGAAGACCCTCAACAAGATATATTGACACAGTGGCTATTACAATGGACTCAAACATAGCAAAGATTATGAGGATGGTACAGGACTGGACAGGGTTTTGTTCTGTTGTACACAGGGTCTCTTTGAGTCAGAACCAATTTGATGGCACCTAACGACAACAATAGGATAAGCCCTTGATGCCCTTATTCCACTTCCAAGGGTGTCCCCTTCAAGTCTTCCGATATTCTGATGTTTCTCGAATTCTGTCCTGTGGATTCACAGGCATACTGAATCACTCATTGTGCCCTAGTCCCCAAGTCACTCTATACCCAAAGTTACTCCCTTCATACTCCCCTTCCCAACCACAATCAATCCCCTCAGGAATAACGGAATGGCAGGTGCCAGGGGAATGGCTGAGATGAGTCATTTGTGGTCTCTGTCCATTGACTGGGGTGATGGTGGGGGGAGGGGTGAATGGTCATGGCTTCAGATCTACCAGCTTCCATTGGGTGGAGGGGGAGGACAGATCCCTGGCTTGCAGGCTCTGAGACACCCTGAGCAACACAGCCAGGACTTGCTGATGAAATAGGTCAATTGATCTTTGAACTAACAGCCCCTTTTCCCCTTGGCATCTATTTCAGGCAGGCCCTTGCCCACAAGGAGCCCATCCTGGGGCCTCTTCTTGCTCTGGACTCCATGGTGATGCTGTTACATCCACACAGATCCCCAATTCATTCATTACAGATTCTCTGACTTACTGATTCAGAGGGGTTTGCTGCTAATTAACTGGCCCCTTGCCAGACATAAAAGAAGCAACAACAGGAAAAACAAAGGAGTCAATGGAGAAAAGTCCTGCCTGGCTGTAGAGAATACACGTTGGTGGTAGCAAGGGTCAGGATGGGATGATGAGATAGGACCAGACTGTGCAAGGAGGGGCTTCCAGTACTGAGAGTTTACACTTAATCCTGGGAGAGTTACTCTAGGTGCTGAAGCAGGAAGACGGCACAGTTAAAGGAGAGTTTGGGGAAGATTAACCGGTGGGAGCATGTGGGATATTATACACTGTGGTGACCCAGAGGCTGAGAGACCAAACGTGGATCTGAGAAGGGAGTGTGGTCACTGAAGCTTTCAGAGAGAGGGGTGAAGGGCAAAGGTTCTGGTTCAGGGGTCAAAAGCCCAGCATCTGGCCTTACTAGCATTGAACCTGGAGCTTGTTACCTAGGCAGGCCATTTTCCATCGGTAAAATGCACATGATAACCCTGCTCTGAGACCTCATGGGGTTGCTGTGAGGAGCCGGTGAAGCAATATATTTAAAGTACTTTGTTAAACTCAAGAGTGCTATACAAATGTTAGCTGTTATTATTAAATGGCTGAGACAGTATTTTGTCAGCAGCTTAGTTCTGCTCTGTTGAACACTGCGCTCCAAACATTTCACCAAATACTAAACAGGACTTTGGTATTTAGGGAAGGGATTCAGGAGCTTTCATGGAACACTGGAAAATCTAAACAGCAGCTAAAAACACAACTATCCTAGTTTCCATGATACCCATCTTCACTCTGGTGAGACTGGGGGTTCTTATAATCACTGGGACCCTCAGGCCCACACCCAGAGAGGGCCCACACCCTAGGGGTGCTTGGCTATGAAAGGATCTGAGTCCGCGAAAATGGGGTAAAGGGGGCTGCTCACATGGCCAAAAACAATGAGTGCAACATTTACCTCTATAGGGGCATAGCCTCAATGTGTTCTTTGAAGCACAGAAGTACCTGACACGTTAGAATCACAAAACCTTAGTCTTGGAAGGGATCTTGTAGCAAAACTGTCTCTCTACCTACTATCTTCTACCAGTCTGTAAGCTTCTTGAGGGTAGTTGCTGTACCCCTAGTAACAGCAAAGAGCCTAGTACATAGTCAGCTATATATATATATACATGATGCTTGTATAGTTGGATGCTTGGATGGCTGCATGGATGGTTAGATGGATAAATGAGTTCTATAGCATTTCTGGTACAATTTGCCATAAAGAAAATACCAACCTGCCCCTCCTTCATAAGAAGCTACCTTATTCTTAGTTTCTGATTCTTAAAAAAGTAAAGCCTCTTCTCTGTGATCCTCACCTGCCCCAACACCTGCATTCCACCTGCCTCTTTCATCAACCATTCCTGCCTGTGAGGCTGTTCTGGAGGCTGATGTGACCCAGAAACCTCTTCTCCACGATGCCTTGGAGGGCTTGTAAAGACCAACAAATGGCTAATGAGTTGGCCCAATTTCCCGTGCCAGTAGCCTCAGTTCTTCCCTGGGTCTGGAATGAGAACTTCCAGGACTAAATGAAAAGAATCCTTCCGAAAGGGTAACAGCTTTCTATTTAAACTTTATGTTTTCATTTACATTTTTCACTAAGCACAAAAGCTCCCCTTTAAGTCCTCGTTTCCTGGTGAACAACTATTCCTGCCTATCTGAGTCATGGATCTCTGGGCAGCCAGACCTTCTGACTCACTGGTGGCTGAAATCTCAGATTCACAACACCAGAGAGCTGCTAAAAAATAGGGATCCTGTACCTGGGCCCCAAAATAGGACAGAGATAAACACGGCTCTTTAAAAAATGACTGCACTATCTATAACACAAAAATCAAACAGGGGCTATAATTGTCCTCTTTCACACGGTCTTAAATTTAATAAAGCCAACTCAAATCCTCTGGAAACATGCAGGACAGATGGACAGATTCCACAGAAAGAAAGATAGTCAGGCAGAGCTGGAATAATTATGCTTTTTCTCACACATCCTGGTTGATTTAATTAGAAAAGTTTAGATTCTTAAATTAGCATAGGGGTATTTTCACAGCAGTGGCAGGGAAATGAAACTTCTCCATCCATGCTTTGGTGGTGGTTTCTCCCTTGAGAATCCATGTGGCTTAAAATAGTTCGGGAAATTGTCACTGAAAAACAAAGAGGGTGCTTAGGGGTTTTTTTTTGGAGAGGGGTTTTATACTTTCTTTCAAGGCTTTTGAGGTCTCCTTATGTTAAAATCTACTTTCTTCCATTACTTGCAAACTATTTGTACTTGAACGGCCTTAAGACCAGCCTCGATTTTTTTTTCCCCCCCAGGCTTACTTTTTGGGGAAAAACATCTATACCA
Organism: Dugong dugon; assembly: GCA_030035585.1. NCBI lineage: Eukaryota > Metazoa > Chordata > Mammalia > Sirenia > Dugongidae > Dugong > Dugong dugon. Next base: position 115,110,618 of record CM057465.1, on the reverse strand, counting down.
CGGTCAAGTACTCTTCTTGGCAAACGTTGTGACAACTTACTTCCTTCTGCAACTGTACTTTAGAATTGACCGAGGGCTTTCACTTGCTGGGCCTCATATGACCTCACAACAACCTGGAATGAGATAGGGCAGATACCATCACTTTTGCTCTACAGATTCTCAGAGAGGAAGTGCTCAGAGAGTAGGTCACACAGAGGGCAGGCGGTAGAGCAAGCTGGGGCTCTAATCCAGGATTTCTGACGCCTCGCCTCTTTGCGCACTCTGAGAGGCTGGGAGTGGGCATGCTTGGAAGAAGAGAACAGAATCAGCCTGCTTTCTAGAGGAGAGGGAGAGCCAAGATGGACACCCAGCTCTGTCTGACAGGCGGCTACTCACAGAAAAGTGCCTTTCTCTCTTCAGTAACTGCACATCATCCTACATTTCAGGTCATTTTTTTAAGCTGACATACTCAACGTAGAGTAGGTGACCTAAAGGAAATCACCTCTGGAGACCGTCTTCAAGAGAAAGGAAACCGCTCTTGACATAGTAAATCACAGCTGTGTGTTTTCACTGGTGTTTTAAATTACCAATGACTTCTGGCAGGTGGGAGGCTGGAGGCCTGTGGGCTGAGACCACTGGGTTATGGGGCGTAAATCATTAGGACAACTCGCGGAAACATAAACTGAAACTCCAGCAGCCATGATGAGGCTGCTAGGTGAGTGAGGGTGACGAAAGGTGGTCAAGGTCACACTCTGGCAGCTGGGACAAAGAAAAGAGGTTTTACAGTTGTGGCTAAAGTACTAGGAGTGCCAACCTCTAGATCAACTTCAAGACAAGGCTGGTCATCATGAGTAGCCACCACCAGCTCAGAAGCATGGGTAAGAGTCCCTGAATTGGGCTCATGGATACCTCTGCTTTGGGGCATTCATATAGCTTATGAGTACAGCTTGAAGAAGAAAGCAGAGAGGCCCTGGAAATGCAGCTTAGGACATTTCAACAATGAACTGTGGGCTTGTCTTTCTCAAACACACAATGGAAGCATGCTTTAGGAAGCATATTTCACGCTTAATGTGGGAGATAAATAAAATCGTTGAGCATCAATGCCCTTGGTGTTTGTCATCTTACTTAACACTCACAATCATCCTATGACTTACTTTATTATTATCTTTATTTTACAGCTGAGGAAACCAAGGCTCAAAGAGGTTAAAGAATCTTCTGGAAGTCACACAACAAAGAAGTGAAATCAGCATTTGAACCCAGATTTGTCAGGCTTCAAAGCCTACGTTTGCCTCACTACAGCACAACTTCTCTCAAGAAAATTTGTCCACTCTTCCAGATGGAAGTTAAGTCACTCTAATGAACCAACACCACTGTCCTTTTGTATCTAGAATTAATTCTTTTGACTCAACCCGTGGCTTTTAGCTCTCCTCAGTTCCACTGGTGTCATTCATAGTTACTGATAAATGCCTGCTAAGTTGCAGTAACATTGTGATACCTTCTATTTTAGAGTAGCCTCCTCCTATTTCAGAGTAATCAAATGGGGGCATCCACCCACTTCCTGCTCCATATAAATTTGCTTCACTAGCTGGGGGTAACCTGAAGAAAAAAAAGTTTAAATACTATTTGAGGTTAGCCACAACAATGGACTCAAACATACCAACGATCATGTAGACGGCACAAGAACGAGCAACGATTTGTTCTGTTACACATAAGGTTGCCATGAGTCAGAACTGATTTGATGGCAACTAACAACAACAAGGCTTTTCAAGGCTGGAAGTAGCATTAGAAATGATCTAGCACATCTTCCTGCCCTCAGGTGGGACAAGTGATCTATGCTACCCAGCAGCATAGCGGGGTATAAGGAATAAGGGTCTAGAAGTCAGAAGACTGACTTCATTGCCAATAATCTGAGGCAAGTAACTTAACCTCTGAGCTTCAGTGTCCTGTTGTTAGTTGCCATCAAGTCAATTCCAGTGCAAGAGTAGAAGTGTGCTCCATGGCGTTTTCAAGGTTGTGACTTTACAGAGGCAGATGGCCAAGTTTTACTTCTGAGGTAACTCTGAGAGGGTTTGAACCACCAACCTTTCAGCTTGTAGCCCAGCAATTAACCATTTGCAACACCTGATGACCCCAGATGGAGGGTAATACTTCCTGCCCTGTCTTTCTCATGACATTCTTGTGAGAACCTAGTCAGGTGACATGTGATAGCACCTTGAACACCACAAGTGCTATACAAATGTTAGGTGTTTCTTCTTAAGGCTCTCTAGGAGGGAGTGAATGGTGTCTTTCTGTAATTTATTTGTGTTTATTCACTCTTACTGTGAGAAAGTCTTCTGAATGCCAGCCTAAATCTCTCCCCGCAATTTCCACTGTAGCTCCGCCCTCCGAGGTGAGGGAGAACAAGAGTCAGCACCATTCTAATACCTCAGTGCTGCTTGGGGGTTTAGTAAATTACTTTTGGAAGTAGACTGGACAGTATGTTAACGTTTTTTACACTTAAGCAAACATTTTACCTTCCCCTTAGGTCACTGCGGGATGAAAACTCCAGGAAAAATTTAGGAGAAGGATGCTTGTTATTTAATAACAAGCTTGAAGACATGGAGGGCAGAGACAACGGAATAAGTCAGGATTAGAAAGTAAAGACAAGCACCTGATTTCATCCATCACTAACATGATCTGGGAGGTGGGGCAAAGCTGGAATTAAGAGTACAGGCTTTGGAATCACCTGACCTGGGTTTGAATTCCAGCTTCATCTCTTGTTACCTGTTGTTCTTAGGTAAATCATTTAATCTCTCCCAGACTCAGTTTCCTCATCCATTAAGAGAGTAAATGAGAATTCTGTAGCGTTTAGCACCTAGCAAGCACTCAATAAATTATAGCTTTAAAAATGGCAAAAGTGCCCAAGTCCAGTGTCATTCATTTCAAAAGGGTTCTCCCCAATGATACGTATGTCCTCAGCACTTTGGGAGACATTAGGGTTGCCACAGAAGAATAAGACACGATCATCACTGCTGGTAAACGGTTTATAACCCAGTGAGGGAGATTAAAGTGGTGCCTGTGAGGCTGATGTGAGCTAGAGGAGACAAAAGAGGGGGCAGAGGAAGACTCAGCCATGCTTCTCAGGTTAAATCACACAGCTTCTATAGCTGGTTGGGCAAGGTTATTCCCATGATTCCTGATTTAGGTGTAGACGTAAGGGGTTGGAGAAGCACCTGGCAGAAGTTGTCATCATAGTGTCTCTTGAATCTTCCTAACTATGATTGCGATAAAGGCCCAGGCTTTAGGAAATCAACTCCCTAGTCTTGAACCCCAGGTCCCGACTCCTTAGCACACATAGATGAACCTTCAGAAATACGTCTGAGGATAAAAATAATAACTGCTATTCATGAGCTCATGCCAGGTCTTTACCACCACGATCAAGCTTACTCCTCTTCAAGGCAGAGGTGTTATCCATGCTTTATAGATGAGGAACCTGAGAGAGGCTCACAGAGGACACGTGCCTACAGTCCAAAGATCTTCCTCCAGAGGTCTTCCCTTCCTTAGTCTGCACCAAACTTCATCCTCTGATGACTCCTAGTTGGAAGGTAATAATTCCTGCCCTGTCTTTCTCATGACATTCTTGTGAGAACCTAGTGAGGTGACATGTGTGATAGCACCTCGTACTCCACAAAGTGCTATACAAATATTACATGTTTCTTCTCAAGGTTCTCTAGGAGGGAGTGAATAGTGTCTTTCTGTAATTTATTTGTGTTTATTCACTCTTACTGTCAGAAAGTCTTCTGAACGCCAGCCTAAACCTCTGCCTGCAATTTCCACTGTAGTTTCACCCTCTGAGGTGATGGAGTGACTCCTGAAGCAAGCCCCAGCTACTACTGCCTCAGTCCAAATATTCACTTTTTACTGCGTGTCAACATGGGAACCCAAATCTCAACAGCATTTGGGATAGGATTTATAAGACAAAACCCCATTAACCACTGCCGTTGTCGATTCCAACTCATAGCAACCCTACAAGACAGAGTAGAACTACACCACAGGGTTTCCAAGGCTGTAAATCTTTACAGGAGAAGATCGCCACGTCTTTCTCCCACTTACAAGACAAAACCAAACCCGCTGTCATCGAGTCGATTCCAACTGATAGAGACCCTATACGACAGAGTAGAACTGCCTCACAGAGTTTCCAAGAAGTGCCTGGTGGAGTCAAACTGCTGACCTTTTGGTTAGCAGCCTAGCAGCCACAGCACTTAACTACTACACTACCAGATTTTCCAAAGCACCATATTAATCCAGAGCAGAGGCAACAGCAGGAACGCAAGCCCACTATGACCCATAGGAGGATCATGCTCCACATTGTTACGGTGAGTTGGGCAACCCATCCTCCTCTCCCACAAAGCCTTCATCCTTTACTCAAGAGCCGGAACAAGTCCAAGGGGCTCCCTCACGGCTGCAGGGAGGGAAGACTATGCACACTCTGGGCCTTCTTCACATGGTCATGGAGAAGCTCAAACTGCCATTGTTACTTTATTTGTTGCTGTTGTTTTCTGACTTTTGAAGTTATATTTGCTTATGATAAAAATGTGGTATTATTTGAAAATATTAAAAAGTAGGGGGAATGCTACACAGACAGGCACACTCTTACCATTTTGGTTTGTTTTCTTCCAGTTTTTTTTAATGTAATTAAGATTCTGCTACATGCAATATTTTATTCTGATTTTTCACAGAACATTATAAGATAAGCATCTTATCATGCTATTAAACTCTCTTCAGAGACATCATTTAATGGGCATATCATATTTCATAGCAGGATCATACCAGCCCCACTGTTAAATATTAAGGTTGTCTACAATTTTTACTTTTGGAAAGTAACACTGCAATAAGATACGTGTGTACAAGATCTTTGCATATTTCTATATTTTCTTTGAATAGAAGTGGAATAGTGGTAAGAAGGTTATTATTTTTAAGGTTCTCAATACAAATGGAAAAGTTGCATTACAGAAATTTGGGCCAAGTTGTTCCTGTGGACAGGGTTTTGGAGGCCCAACTTCACCCTCACATCCTGCACCTCTCATGCTTATGCTTGTTAATTCAAGAGGGCACTTGTTGTTTTTTAGCTTTTTATTTTGAAATAATTTAAAACTGATAGAAAAGTTGCAAAAATAGTAAAAGAAACTCCTGTTTCACCCAAATTGCTCAGTAACGTTTTGCCATATTTGCTTCATCATTTCTCTGTGTGTATATGTGTGTGTGTGGCATTTGTTGCTGCTGTTAGCAGTTGTCAAGTTGGCCCCTGACTCGTGTTGGCCCTATGTACAATGAGACTGGACCATTGTGATCCACAGGAAAATCACTGGCTGATTTTTGGAAGAAGTTCACCAGGCCTTTCTTCTAGTCTGTCTTAGTCTAGAATCTCCACTGAAACTTTTTCAGCATCAGAGCAACACACAAGCCTTCACTGACAGACAAGTGATGGCTGTGCATGAGGTGCACTGACCAGGAAATCGAACCCAGATCTTCTGCATGGAAGGTGAGAATTCTACCACTAAACTACTACTGCATATACATATGAGTGTTAGATCTGCTCATTGCTATGGGGGTGTCGTACATTCTATGTCCTTTCAGGAGAAACAGCTTGGAAATCCGTACATGTGTATATGCAATCATATATAAAATTGTATATCTACATTATTATATACATAGATATACACATATATGCATACATATTCATATATGTAGATGACGTACACACATAGATATATACACACATACATACATACATACATAATCTTTTTCTGAATCATTTGATGGTACATTACAAATATGATGTCCCTTTATGCGTACATACTTCAGTATGTATTTCCTAAGAACAAAGGCATTCTCACATAGCCCTCTTAGCAAAATTAGAAAATTAACATTGAAACAATACTTTATCTAATCTACTGACCTTAAATTTCACCCAATGTCGTTAATAGCAGGAAAAAAATTTCTAGTCTAGGATTCATTCCAAGATCGTGCATTATATTTGGCTGTCATATCTCTTTGGTCTCCTTTAATATGGAACAGTTCCTCAGTCTTTCTTTGTCGCTCATGACCATGACATTTTTGAAAAGGACAAGCCAGGATATTTGTAGAATGTCCCTAATTTGGGTTTGTGTGATGTTTCCTCATGATTAGATTAAGGCTATGCATTTTGGGCAGGAATACCGCAGAAGCGATGTATCCATCTCAGGGTACCATATCAGGAGGCACATGACGTTGGCTTGTCCCACTACTGGTGATATTAACTTTGATCATTTGGTTAAGGTGGTGTCCAGGTTTCTCCACTGTAAGGTTACTATTTAATTAATAAGTAATTTAAGGGGAGATACTTTGAGATGATGCAAATATTCTGTTCCTCATTAAAGGTTCACCTGCTAGTTTTAGCATCCACTGATAATTCTCGTTGGAAGCAAAAGAATGGTTGCCAGATAATGATTTTCTAGCTCCATCATGCCTTCCACATGTTAGTTGCCATTTTATGTAAGGAAAGGGTATCCTCATTCTCTCTCATTTATCTAGTTATGAACTACTTATGGCACTACAGACCATCTAATCTGCTAATGTGATTATTTATTTCTACGCTCAAATTATCTCATATTTAGCCAGTGGAGTCCCTTCAAACTGGCTCATGTGTCCTTTTGACACATCTCCATCATTCTTTGAGCATTACTTTCTGGCACCAGATGTTTCAAGTTTTTCTTGTGTTTGGTTTGCCCTTGATTTCTTTTAGTTGAGAACTATGTTGAGAAACCGAGTTCTGAATGCTAGATTTGCTCATTGCTACGGGTGTGTCATTTATTCTATGTTCTTTCAGGAGAAAGAACTTGGAAATGCATACATGTGTATATATAATCATATATACATCTGATACATATGTGATAATATTCTTACATACACATATATGTATATACAATATATATGACTCATATGGAGTTGACTTGACGGCAACTGGTTACCAGTATACATATGTATAATCATTAATACAGCATTCCTTTTAAATGAGTATTTTTTAATCATTACTGAGATTTAACATTTTTCCAAATGTTTATTAGTACACTTTATGGATCCTTTGCCCATTTATTTATCAGAGTCTTTGTATTTCTTATTGCTTTAGATGTATTTTTTAAATACAGATAATAAATATTACATCTGTGGTACTTTCCCAGATTTACTGTTTGCCTTTTTATTTTCTGATGTACAGAGATCTCTAATTTTTTGAAGTTGGAACTGTTATCAACTTTTGTAATTTCTTTCATCCAGAGATTTGAGCCTCACTTCCATTTTCTTCTCTTTTCCTCCACTAATCTATTTAATAAACATGGAATATATTGTGGCAAACTCTATGAGACAAGGATCTAAATTGCTGTGATGTTTTTTTCCCCAATAGCTAACCAATTGTCCTAGCACCATTTATTATATAACCCTTCCCTTCACTGCTGATTTATCATTGTTGTTTTTAGAAATTGCTTTTTGTATCTCCATCTGGCTAAGTGGTTTTTATAAAGGTTGCAGGGTAAAAACTGTTCTTCTCTCCCAATTTTACATAATTTAGAACCTTGGAAAAACTGCATACTGGTTAAGCATTTGGCCTCTGGACTAAAACCAGACTGCTTGGATTCAAATCCTGGTCCGCAGTTTTCACAGATCAGTTCTCTCACCTGTAAAATGGGGGATAATAATAATATCTCCCTCATAGATTATCATGAGAATTAATGAGTCAAAGCACTTAAAGTGCCCAGTATAGTACTTAGCACATGGAAGAGTTCAATAAATGTTAGTTATTACTATTTTCACTATTATTTTTATTCTTTAATATGTTAACTCTTTTATTTCTCAGATGGGAAATTGAGGCTGAGAAGTGTGCAATCACATTCCAAGGTCACAATGCCCAGCCCTCCCCCACTGGCACACCTCCCACAAGGAAGGCAAGTCCTTTCTGCATCTCCTACTCAGGTAGAGTCCCATCATTTTTGCTTCCAAGTTATGCAAATTCCACTATGAGAAAGGAAGACAGAGGAAGCGTGGGAGGGAGGGAGAGGGGAAGAGAGGGCGGGAGTGAGGGAGGGAAGGAGAGGGCAAGAATGCAATGCAAACAGTGCGGGTGATGCTATCCACTGCTCCACATCACCCTGAAGTGAATGTAAGATATAAGTGTAAGTTGGGAGACATGAACCAGCTGTACACCTCATCTTTTCTTGGTTCCTGCTAGCCTTTCAAATACAGAACATCTCACCATATTGGGTGGGTTTCTAGAGTTTAAAGATGCGTATTTTTTAAACAACATGTCCCTTAAATGCAAACCAACTCCTGTACTTCCATCTGGGGCTCAACTGCAGGAGCAACAGACTTCTGCTGCTTCCTGGAGCAAACACTGGCTACTGTGGACTTAACAAGAAGTGGAATGCCATTCTGCAGCCTAGCTCTTTCCTATGGGATTTTTAGGGGGATTTTTATTCACTACAAAGACGATGACAGTGATACCATAATCACTCAACTGGTACTTTTGTCTTAGGTCTTGCTCCTTTCCAATTCTATTCTCCTCCAAAGTAAACTTCATAAAGGATGTATTTGACCATAACTTTCCCATGCTTAAGTCCTTTCACCGTGTCCCCATCATCATACGATCATGCTGCAGCCATAGCTGGCCAACAAAAATGTTTTCCTTTTGCCAAAATACTAAAAACTTTTTTGTTTTTTCTTTTTTTGGTAGAATCGAAGAGTCTCAAGTGCAAGTCAGGGTAGATTACGTGGCATTAAGAATGATCATGTGCAGATAGGACGCAAGTGCTTGATGACAGACCTAAAGGAACCACATTCATTAATGGGGCAGGCCCTGGTGACTCACTGCACTGATCTGTGATGCACTGCACCAACAGGTACACTAATGCTGCAGGTGGAGTTCCCAGACGTTATATTATCAAGACAGAACACCTAATTCTTGCTAACGTACTACAGAGTTCCATGTGTTTGAAGAATTATAATAACTAAACAGTAGAAAGTGTTGATGCTGTGTTTCCACTAATCAAAATTATGCACAGAGAAAGGGACGTGGTTCTGGAAGAGAAAATGGGGGGAGACTGAAATGCAGTCATTTGAACTGCAGCCCCTATCAAGGACTGTGGTGTCTCCACATACACTAGAGGCCAGAGGGACCAGGAAGCCATGATGTACCAACATCACTATGCAAAGGGCTGTCTCTAGTTCTCTGCCACAAAACCAGGGGGAGCTCACAGCAAACCTTGTTAATGCCCATACTGTTGTTGCTCCTGAACAAATCAATGTGAGGGGTGAAAACATGCAGTACTTAATTTCACCTGACTCCTGTGCAGACAAATTCCACTTGGTTCCAACTGCTCTTTAATCATTCTGTGGCTGCTACATTGAGTGGCCTTGTCTACCCACCCTGTGGAAGTGTGTGTCGCAGTTGATCAATGGCACAATAGAGAAGATTCATTACGATAACTAAAAATGACTTTCTAATTGGCGCTGATACAGTAAAAGCCTCCAACTAGTCATCATTGCCTGACTGCACCAAGATGGCAAATAAATGGCCCAAGAACAGACCAAGTGGGGTTCATTCAGTCAGTCCTCGACTTCCGTAAAACTCCACTGGCAGGCAACACATCCACCTATGTTTTCCATACCGAAGCTGCTCATGTTGGCCTGGAACACAAGTAATAATTGACCTGCATTCACTCTAGGAGTTCACAATGGCTTTCCTAGGGAGAATGAGCCAGAGAAGTTATCTGGCAATCTGGGCTACATCTGGAGCACATCTTGACAAATCTATCCAACCCCACCTTCAGCCCATCTCAGTGCCCATCCTGGAGACAGAAATAAGCAACAACTTTGGACAAATTAAAAGAAAAGCAAGGAAAAAAATTGCCGGGATTGTGGTGACTTCACTGAAAATTTTTGCTAAAGCCAACAGAAAGCCCCATTGGGAAGAGACTGTCTAACAAGGAGAGCTGAATACCCAGACGGAAGCTCTCCTGCCCAGGTACCAAGAAGAAAGAATTGAGCAGACCATCTTGAGAGATCCAGGCTGCTAATATGAACCTTCAAAACTTGGAGGCATGCGATGTCACAGTGTGGGCCCTCTCTATTTGCACTGCATGGAGAAAAAAACAGCAAACAGCTTTGCCTCTTGGATAGGTCCAACAAGATTGTACTTTTGGCTGAGGTTTCATCAAAATTTCCCTCTGCAAATAACTGATTTCCTAACTAGGAAATCTGGAAGATGTGGCCTCCCAAGGGGTACTTATGTGATCTCATCTTTTGAATTAAATAATCAAGATGATAGATCAAAAGTGAAGGACAAAGGTAAGATGAGAGGAACCATCTAACGGTCTTCCATCAAGGTGCCAGTTTGCAAGTATAACATCACCTCCCAGGCCTTTCACTGTCACCAGGTCTAGCCATGTTGACATTTTCCTTCTGATTCCATCTTCCTTTATAAGTACTTATGTTACTGAGGCAACCTAATTTTTATCTTTTTTTAAAAATATTTTTACTTTTAGTGAAAATAAACGTAACAAACATATACTCATTCAACGAGTTTTCACACGTGCAGTTCTATGACAAAGGTTACATACTTCACACTCTATCACCGTTCTCACTATCTCTACCATATTGTTTTGACAAGGCAACCCTCCAAGTTCACTACCTTTCTTCCAATTCGACCGTGTCCTCATCCCCTGGCTCCATGTATTTCCTAGTCTTGCTCTGACCAGCAGTGTCACAAGATGAGCTCAGCCAATCAGATTCAGGTATTCTAAACTCCTGCCTATGCCACATAAATACCTCTCAGAAATAAGGTCAGCCTCATGTTAGAAATGGGTGGAGTATGGGGGTCATCTGGTCCAAAACTGTCATTCTACAGTGGACCACAGAGCTAGTTATTGACAGAAACAAAAAGAATCTCGGGACTCCTGACTCCACTAATGAACCCATCTCCTTTGGGTAGAAAGGAGGAGAACAGGAGGATAGGCAACCTTATCAACCAATCACTCAATCAACTTAGTATCTGCTGATTAACTATATGTGCCTGGCAGTGTGTTTTTGTGATACTTGCAAACGAAGCATAACCCACAGTGGTTACTAGTGAAAAGAATCAGTAAAGCTACTGAAAAAAACAAGAGTAACCAGGCATCTAACATCTGAGATCTGAATCTCATGGGATAGATCTGGGCGCGTGCGCTCGTGCGTGCGTGCGTGCGTGCGTGCGTGCGTGTGTGTGTGTGTGTATTAAGCAAAACGAAAGTTTATTTCTTCTCTCTTATGTAAAAATCTGGTGGTAAACAGTCCATTCTACAAAGCTGACAGAGACTAGAATGCTTCCAGCTCACCGTTCTGTCATCCCGAGGGTGTGTACTTCCTACTCACAGTCTAAAATGGCAGCTAGAACTCCTTTCCTGGCAGACGATGGAGGAAAGGACAAAGAAGGCAAGAATGGATGCTATAGGGCAGCTACCTGCCATAGCACTACAGAAAGAATATTCACCAAATCTTGAGCCTCCTAGAGCTTGAGCTTGCATAGTTTTAGAAAGCTTCTGAGTAGCTGTTGATGCATAACCCTGGTTAAGGGCAATTAGACTAGATTGTCTCTCAGGTGCCTTACAGCCATGAGCCATTCTGAGTGATATGAAACAAGGAGAGATCAATGGATCTCTAAACTGTGTTTCGCACTAAATCCAATGGGCTGATCGATGTAGCCAGGCATTGAGGAGTGGCTGAAATATGGACTGGGTCTTCAAGGCCAAGAATGATGCTGAGATTTGCAGGGGAAGCTTTTCTAGGAGATACAGCATGTGGAGAGCTAAGAGGTAGGGGTCATGACTGATTAAAGTTATGGGAAATAGTCCCTGTTGCTCAAGGGCAGTGGGGCAGCCCCTCAAATGAGCTTGGTAACTAAGCAACCTGCAATGAGACACAGAACCTGCCTTTTCCAGAGAAAAGGGCCTGAGGTTTTCTGAGAATCCAGCATCTCAAAGGTCCAGCTGAAGGTTCAGTGTTTCTGTGGTCCCCAAACATCTACATCAAAATTGCTTAGAAGAGTTCGTTAAAATGCAGATTCCTAGGCCCCAGTTCAGACGTACTGAATCAGATTGTTGTGTTGTTGTTTTGTGCCATCGAGTTGATTCTGACTCACAGCGACCCTACAAGACAGAGCAGAACTGCCCCCACAGGGTTTCCTGGGCTGAAAATCTTTATGGGAATAGATAGCCAGGTCTTTTCTCCCATGGAGTGGCTGCTGGGTTAGAACCACTGACCTTTTGGTTAGCAGTCAAGGGCTTAACCACTGCACCACCAGGGCTCCTACTGAATCAGATTAAGGTTCTAAAAGTTGGCATTCAATTTTTTTTTGAATTTGCATTTTCAACAAGATTCCCAGGTGATTTTTAATGAAGAGATCAATGTGTTCCCTCTGAAGGAAGGACAACTCACATATTATATGCATTGCCTTTATCTTCTTTAATAATTCCTCTCCCCTTTCTACCATTTCTGTTTTCTCCTTCTCTGCTCCCTCATGATCTCTCTTTTCTTCTCTCCCTACCTCACTTCCTCCTTCCCTCACAATCTTTTTGCAAAAATTCTGAGTTGAAAATGAAGAACAAGAAAGTTCCCCCTGAAATCTGGGTGAGGCCTGACCCCCATTTGCTGCCTCCAGAGTCTCCACACACCCTGCATTTGTCCTTCCCCCACAGTGTTCCCCAGAGGGTGAGAGCAGGCTGGGTGTCTGCTGCGAATGGGGGTGGGGGACTCCTTGGGAAATGCCAGTAGCCTATGCAGTGGGGGCTGGCGTCACAGTCTGACAGAGGTCCTAGTCCAGTGTCCCTCTTCTTCCCAGGCCCAGAGAAAGCCTCCTGCCAGCCACAGTGCCAGCAGTCTGAGTGCCCCTAAATGAAAGGTCAAGGGCAATGCTACTCCATCCATATGGCCAGGACTAATCTTACATATAAATGGAGTTGGCAGCTATTACATGACTTGAAAGAAAGCAGGAAAAATTCTGCTTGCCCCCAAAGGGGAAAAAATGAAACTAACACTTACTGAGGGTCCCTCTAGGTGCCAGGGTCTGTGCTGTGTGCTTTATACACACAATTGCACTTAATCTTTGTGTTACAGATGGTACAATGGAAGCCCAGATAGTTTGTGTAATTCACCCAAATTCATACAACCAGTAAGTAATAGGGTCAGAATTTTCTGTCTGACTCCAAAGCCTATACTCCTTCCAGTAAACCACATACCATGGTGCCAAAAAGGGGGGAAAATCAACTATTAGACATTTACTCCTTAGGGATTATCTCCAGGAGTCTTGTGTTAAACAAATGTAGCCTAAAGAGGTGCCCCATTAGTGAACTAATCTACTAATATCATGACCAAGTATTCTTATTGTATGAGGAAGTTTATTAGATAATTTTCCAATGTGGGAATAGCTCAGAGAGAACGGGACTTGAGACTAGATAGTGTTGGTGGGGAAAGGTTGCTCAGGAAGGGCTTTGCAGTGAGGATAAGAGCATCTGGACACCAGGTTGCACAAAGAGGAGGGGAGACGGGAGCTGGAGCAAGAGGTAGTACACCTAGCACTTAGCCATTTCACAGAACTGCATGGGGTTCTCAGACAGCAAAGACCTTTGGAAAAAAAGCCCATGCTCAGGCAGAGCTTTGGAACCAGACAGACTCAGGTTTAAATCTGTGTGACCTTGATTCAGTCATTTAACCTTAACCTCTCTGAGCCTCTCAGTTTTCTCATCTGTAAAAAAAGGAGATGATAATTCCCTCCTCAGAAGGTTGTGATGATGGGTAACTGAGATAACAAATGTAAAAATATCCCCACAGTGTCTGGCGCATAGTAGGTACTCGGTAGCATTTTCTTAACTGGGTTCCTTGGATGGAGAGCAGGACAAAGACAGAGCCAAAGAAAGAGCCAGAGAATCAACCGAAGAAAGAAAAAGTAATTGAAGAAGAAGCAAGGGCTGCTGCTCAGCCCGCTGGCCCGACCCAGCTCGGCTCCCAGGCCTGGTACTGCCACCTCCCCCATCACCCTTCACCGTAGGCCCATCAGGGAGGTGATTTATGGAGGCCTGTTTATTTCCTTTTCATATTTTTAATGACCTTTGGAGTCTAAGAGCAAGTCTGCCCTATTTCCTACTTCAGAGAGAATAGCAGAGCAGAAAGGCAGCTGCAAGCACCAGGGTCCTGGCAGCGATCCTTCCCCAACAGGTGTACGCAGAGGGGAGTGTTTTCCCCTAGGAAGGCTGGGCCTGAGCCCTGAGAGGCAGGGTTGGGGTGGGCCGGGGCTGTGTGTTTCTCGGGCAAGCATGAAATGATCTCAGGCAATTTTCCTTTGGCCTTAACAAGCTGGAGGCGAGAGGGGGCAAATCTAGCACGTTACCTGGATACATGCTCAAATGCCACTGTGCAGGGCTTCTGGGCAGTATGGTTGCAGCTGGTCCCTTCTCGGTCCAGAAAAATGGAAAATGAAAAATCCAAAACCCTCCAAGAAGCAAAATGAATGAAGAAACGAACACGTGTCAGGCTCCTCTGGGTATCCATTGCCTGTGAGGTGATTTTGCGTCTTAAGGCCCACGGAGGTCCCACAGTGTCAGCCCCATCACCCACTCTTCTGAGGGAAACTGAGGCAAGAACAAGTCACTTTTAAATGTCAGAGCTGAGACTTGCACTCATATTTTTAGACTTTAAGGGAAGGATTGACAATTCTCTGGACATTTGGGTTATATATAGAGCCAATTGGCTTGCTCTCAAATGGAAATGTCCAGACTGACTACACGACCCAGGCTCACCGGATAAATGGAAACGGCTGCACTGGGGAGTTGGGAGGGAAGGTTCTGAGATTTCAATTGCCTGCCCTTCCCTCACCAACCCTCCCTCCACTCCCACCCAACCTCTCATCCATCTGGGTTCTGCTGGAAAATAAGGGGGACAGACACCCTGCAGAATGGAGAAGTATTCTGGTCCCAGATAGAGTCAGAAGCCCCCCAACCCTTCAGCCCCAAAGATGGTCTAAAGAGTGTCTCCAGAAACTTACCAAAAACTTATTCCCTGCACTGACCTGCCACAATGCCCTAAATGACCTCCATTAGAGTCACTCCAGAGTTAACAGAGAGTTTCCCAAAAGCCCCTGTTAAAATGCTAAGATACTAGCTGAGAAGAAGGAAGCATGATGATCCATTAGAGAATAGTTTGTGAGGTGAGCTGATTCTCACTTAGCCAAGAGCTGAGGTAGCACCAGGTCTGATGTTTTGATATTGGAAGGGAGCGGGTTCAGGGTAGAACGTTCAGACTGCGTCGGGAGGGCAAGCACAAGAGGGTGGGGTGGGGTGTGCCTGGGGCCAGCTGAAGACCCTACCTTCTGTTTGGTTTCAGTCTAATCAATTCTGGATGGCCACACTCTCCATTTCCGCCTCCACTGCTTCCCCGATTCAGTCATGACTTTCCTATTCCACTAAGAGGGGCCCTCAACTCCTTCTCCCCATGGTCCTTGCTAAGATGGTGACCACAAACATACCTGGCCCCGGGTTTAAAATTCTCTCCTGGGAGAGAAGAGCCCAACAACTTTGCTGCCAATTAAGGCTGCTTGTGTGTGTGGTTTTTTTTTTTTTTTTTATTTTCTGGATTGTGAGCTCAAAGAGCATCTTCTAAACTTCAAATTTACTTAGGGATGTGATTTACCAGATTGAGAAAGAGAGAGCAAAGTTTCCTGAAAAAGTCCTGCAGCTGTTAATGTTTGGCTGTCTCTTATATGTGCACAGAGAAGAGGAGAAGAGGGAAGGGAGGAGGGAAGCAGGTTGAAAAAAGCAGAGGATTTGAGGATAATAACAGAGAGCGGGTTGGTAAATGGAGAGAAGACGAAAAAAAAGGAAGACTCCACAGAGGGGATTGGACCAAAGTTGGGGGCAGGGGTGAGGCCCTTAGAACAGTCTAGTAAAGGACGGCATGGTGCAGTGGATGCAGTACCCCTGGTTCATAATGATGTGAACAGCTGACCGTTATTGAGTGCTGACCATGGGCCAAGCACTGCTCTAAGCATTTTATACGTATGTTGACTCATTTAATTTTTGCAATAATCTTATGAGACAGATATTCATACAGCTGGCTAAGCAAAAGAGCTGAATATGAGTCCAGGCAAACTGGCTGACCCAAACACTCACGCTCTTAACCACTATGGAATGCTGCTTAATAAAGAGATGTTGGATGAGTGGCAGGCAGAGGGAGGGAGGGAGGAAGGAAGGAAAGAATGGAGGGAGGGAGGGAGGGAGGAAGGGAGGGAGGAAGGAAGGAAGGGAGGGAGGGAGGAAGGGAAGGAGGAAGGAAGGAAGGAAAAAAGGGGAAAGGATAGCAAGGAAGGAAGGAAGGTAGGTCTAAATATGGATCCCATCTCCAACAAAGGTTTCTGAGCCTCACTTTTTGCATCTATAAGATAGAGGTGATGATTCCTCTCTTGCCTTCTTATACTAGATTGTTCTGAGCTCGAATGAGATTGTGCAGATGAAAAGTGTTTTGCATCTATACAGCTCCACACACACACAGGGCATTATGACCATCAAGGACACCTCTCATGGTGGCAGGAATTCATAACGCCTGGAGTTGATCTGCTGCCCCTTCCTGGCCCTCAGTCAGTCCTGTAGTTCCCAAACTCAGGAAAACCATTGTTGTTTTTGTGTGCCGTCGAGTCAATTCTGACTCATAGCATCCCCACAGGACAGAGCTGAACTGCCCCATAGGGTTTCCTAGACTGCAAATCTTTATGGGAAATGATCGTCAGGTCTTTTCTCCCACAGAGCCACCGGTGGGTTTAAACCACCAACCTTTCGGTTAGCAGCCAAGCACTTAACCATTGTGATTGTTGTCACCAGAGTTCCTTGGAAAACCATTACTACAGTAATAAAAAATAGACACCAGAACCACCTGTGACTCATCCAGGGATTTACTCTGTGAATAAGTGTGACCTTCCTGGGTTCCCGAGCACTGCTACTTCTTGGTCACCACAGCAATGATAAACAATATGCACACATAAGTGTAAGGTAACGCAATTAACCAAAAGTACATAGTAAATCAATTTCTTAATAATACCCTATAAATAAATGAGTTTCGGTTATTGAACAAAATAATGAGTCTTGGCAGCTGCACCCCATTCTGACAGAAGTGGCTAGTCTAGGTCACCTCCTGGATCCTCAGCCCTTCACTCTCAGAAGATTCTCTGCATGTACATGGCCCCTGTTATAGACTGAATTGTGTCCCCTCAAAATATGTGTTGTAAATCCTAACCTCTAAGCATGTGGTTATAACCCCATTTGAGAATGGGTTGTCTGTGTTATCTTAATGACACAGGATTAGTGCAAGTTGTATCCTTAAGACAATCTCTTTTGAGACATAAAAGAGATTAAACAAGCAAGCAAAAAAAGCAGATGGAGGAAGACGTATGTCAAGCCACGTGAAGATCACCAAGAAGCCAAGGAATAAGGACCTTCCCCCCAGAGCTGACAGAGAAAGGCTTCTCCTAGAGCCAGCACCCTGAACTCAGACTTCTACCCTCCTAAACAATGAGACAATAAATTTCTGCTTGGTAAAGCCACTCACTTGTGGTATTTCTGTTACAGAAGCATTAGATAACTAAGAATTTGGTACTGAGAGTCGGGTGCTACTCTAACAAATACCTACAATGTGGAAGTGGCTTTGGAATTGGGTAATGGATGGAGGCTGGAAGAGTTTTTTATTTTTGTTTTTTTTATTGTACTTCAGGTGAAGGTTTACAAATAAATAGTTTCTCATTAAACAGTCAGTACACATATTGTTTTATGACATTGGTTAACAACCCCACAACATGTCAACACTCTCCTTTCTCGAACTTGGAGGACCTTTTTTTTTTTTTTTTAGTGAAAATATACATAGCCAAAGTTACACCATTTCAGAAATTTCTACATGTACAATTCACTGACATCGATTACATTCTTCCAGTTGTGCTGCTATTCTCACTATCCTTTTCCAAATTACTCCATCACCATTATCTTCAACTCACTGCCCCCAGGCACCCCATCAAACCTTTTGAGTTGCTGTTGTCAATTTGATCTCACATAGATAATTCTTTTTTTTTTTTTTTTTTGGTACCTTAGATGAAGGTTTACATCATATATAGTTTCTCATTAAACAGTTAATACAATGGTTAACAATCCCACGACATGTCATCACTGTCCCTTCTCAACCTTGGGTTCCCTATTACCAGCTTTCTTGTCCCCTTCTGCCTTCTAGTCCTTGTCCCTGGACTGCTGTGCCTCATTAGTCCCGTTTTGTTTTATGGGGCTCTCCAAGCCCTAGCTGAACGGTGAACCTCAGAAGTGACTTCACCTCTGAACTAAAAGGGTGTCTGGGGGCCATACTCTCGGGGTTTCTCCAGTCTCCTTTAGGCCAGTAAATCTGGTCTTTTTTTGTGAGTTAGAATTTTGTTCTACATCCTTCTCCAGCTCTGTCCAGGATCCTCTGTTGTGATCCCGGTCAGAGCAGTCCGTGGTGGTAGCTGGGCACCATCTAGCTGTACTGGACTCGGTCTGGCGGAGGTCTTGGTAGCTGTGGTCCATTAGTCCTGTGGACTAATCTTTTCCTTGTATCCTGTTCTCTTCATTCTCCCTTGCTCCCGAAGGGTTGACACCAGTGGAGTATCTTAGATGGCTGCTCACAGGCTTTTAAGACCCCAGACGCTACTCACCAAGGTAGAATGTAGAACATTGTCTTTATAAACTGCATTATGCCAATTGAGCTAGGTGTTCCCCAAGACCATGGTCCCCACAGAGGTTGGAAAAGTTTTAAGATGCCTAATAGTAAAAGCCTAGATTGCCTTGAAGAGACTGTTGGTAGAATTATGAACATCAAAGGCAATTCTGGTGAGGGCTCAGAAGGAAGTGAGGCGAGCTATACAGAAAGTATGTATTCATTTTAGAGAATACATATGGTGCCAGCAATAGAATGTTGCTAGAAATGTGGACATTAAGTGTGCTTCTGGTGAGGCTTTAAAAGAAAATGATGAACATGTGATCAGACAATGGAAGAAGGGCAACGCTTTTTATGCATTGGCAAAGAAATTGTCTGAGTTATGTTCAAACATTTGGTGGAAGGTAGAACTTGTAAGCAATGAACTTGGATATCTGGCTGATGAGAATTCTAAGCAAGTTCAAGGGGCTGCATGGTTTCTCCTTGCCCCTTACAGTAAAATGCGAGAGGGAAGAGATGGTCTTAAAAATGAACTGTGAAAATGAAAACAGAACTTAAATATTTGGAAAATTCTGTTGTACAAACTAAGGACACGTGTCCTAGAATTTTCACCAAGGACATGGCTACATAATCACTTGTTAAAGAGATTAAGCCTGTGACTGATGGATCCAGCCAACTAACACAGCAGAAAACCAATCAGCTTAGACTGAAGGGGACAGAGAAAAAATGAAAGAATGCCGTCTGCCTCTTGGAATGCTACAGGCAGGAAATAGGCCAAAGGAGCTACATCTGTTGTCCTCCAAGAAAAGTAAAGGACCATCCCTGGAGCAGCTCGGAGATCAGCAGAACTGCTGGAAGGAGCACAGGAAGCAGGGCCTTCTTAGCTTCAAAGAGGGGGGCCATGGTCTTCTGGATCTCAAAAGGTGGGGCCACAGCCTCCTAGGTTTCAAAGAGTCAGATCTTCACCAACTCAATTCTGGAGTGTGGGGCTGCCTTTAAGGTGTCCCCCCAAAATATGTGTTGTAAATCCTAACCTCTATGCCTGTGGTTATAATCCCATTTGGGAATGGGTTTTCTTTGTTATGTTAATGACACAGGATTAGTGCAGGGTGTGTTATAAGTCAATCTCTTTTGAGATATAAAAGAGATTAAACAAGTAAGCAAAAAAAAAAAAAAACAGAGATGGGGGAAGACACATGTCAAGCCACATGAAGATCACCAAGGAGCCAAAGAATAAGGACCTTCCCCCAGAGCCAACAGAGAGAGAAAGCCTTCCCCTATAGCTGGTATGCTGAATTTGAACTTCTAGCCTCCTAAACTTTGAGACAATAACTTTCTGTCTGTTAAAGTCACCCACTTGTGGTATTTCTGTTATAGCAGCACTAGATAACTAAAACAGCCCCAGACACCTGAGGATTTAAATGCAGACTTCATCTGCATCTTACCTTTGAGGCAGGAACCAGGAATTACTATTACTTCATAATCAAATTTTGGTCATTCCTGCCTCAGGGTCTTTGCACTAACTGTTCCCTCTGCCTAGAATGCTCTTCCTCCAGATTTGCACATGGCTGGTTCTTTCTCCTCGTTCAAGGCTCAGCTCAAATGTCTCCCAATTAGGGAGCCTGCATCTCCCACCCCATATTATTTTGCTTTCTTCATAGCATTTATCTCTATCGGAAATTACCTAGTTTATTTATTTACTTGCTTAATTGTCTCCCCCGCCACACACACACTCATCTATACCACTAACCGCGAGCTCCTTACTCACTGTTTTATTCCCAGAGTCTAGTTCATGCCTGACACACAGTAGATGCTCGATATCTATTGAATCACCTGAATTAATTGACTGACAATTCATTAATGCCATGACAAGGCTAAGCATTATTGCATTTAATCATTCCATCAGTCTTATGAGGTGGGTATAAATCCCCATTTTACAGATGGAGAAGCTGAAGTCCTGAAGTAAGTTATGTAATTTGCTAGTAATGGGACTCCAAATCTAATGCCCATGTCTTACTGCCCTATTGGGGGAAAGAAGGTGGGATCCACTCTGCCATACCCAGGGGACAAAGGAGCCACATTAAAAGGGTAGGAGGGGGCAGGGTTAATACAGGCACTTTTTCCTTCCCCCATCACACTCTAGAAACCAGGAGGTGAGGTGCATCCCCTGGAGAGGTGGGAGGGTTTGAAGAGCATCAGGCTGTGGCCAGCGAAGCAGCTGGTACTAGCGGCAGACAACACTTGGCAGCGTAAGCTGAGTCTACACGGACAGGCCTCTCTTGGCTGGAGGAAGAGGCTGTGCCTCACACACCTTTAATTTTCAGTAATGCGGCAGCTGTAAATACGTGATTATGGTCGCAGCCTCGGCCATCTGCAGCCTTAAACAGCTGTTGCTACAGCTTCCATGGTCTTTGAGCCCCTCCCTGGATCCAAAGGCTGTAGAGTACCTAGCTGGTCTGGGCCTCACACAAGACCCGCGACTGTTCTTGAGCCACTAGCATGTGTATGGTGTGTCTATGTGTGTGCGGGGGGTGGGGGTGGCGTGCGGATGGGGCTGAGGTTCTCAAGCATACACGAATGCTGTCTTGTCTTCTGCTCATACCCCTGGCTGTCTTAGTCTAAACGCCTGATCGAGGCTGCAAACCTCAGAGAGTTGCTTATTTAATACTTTTCTAGAGGGAAGTTGTGTCCTGGGGTGGCTCATGGAGAAAGGGAGAAGAGGCAGCCTTAGAGGAAGGCAACGCTAACACCAAAAGAGAGATCTATGCACCACCACCCGTACCCTCCGAGAGAGAAGAAATTCCATGAGAAACTAGCCCTCCCTTTTCCTTGCTCTACAGCGCAACTCGGCTCTGTAGCCCCTTCCGGTATCCATTGAAGCCACAGGCAAGGTAGATTAGAGGAGTTGGGGCAGAGGGTGATTAATCACGTGTACATTCTACTAATTACAATAATTGCTATTTAATGATTTGTGTTTATGTCTCAGACTAAGAGTGCATACCCAACTGCCTGAGTGAATAGGACATGTTGGTGTTTGGGTCGCTGCTTTCTTCTTTCTTTTTAACTGAAGAACAAATCAAACACACACATATATATTTTTTTCAACAAATACATGGGAAATAAATGAAAGCAAGGCCAACAAACAGCCATAAAGGGTAGAACCACAGGCTGCATTGCCTGGAACAGGGTCAAAGCAGAGAGTTGGGGACAAGGGAGGCTGGATCCCACAGGACCTGAAGTCTAGGATTTGAATACAGGCACTTGCTAACCACTGGAAATCCAATTTTTCTGCTCAGTTTGGAGCCAGGAGACCAGGATCAGTAACAATGTGGCCTGTTCTCAGGCAGGGGACACACCCAGTGTGCCCCGACTGCTGGGCCAGTTAGAAGTGGAAATGGCCTGGAGTTCAAATCCCCAAAGGGTAGGGACAGGGACTGGCTTTTTGAGAAGAGAAAGGAAATATGTGAGAGCAGAGGAGAGTTAAGAGCCCATCATGCAGCAAAATCCCAAGGGGACTGGCGCCTAGGCAGTGAGCTGGTGCCAAGACCAGAATAACTTGTGGGGCTTCCTCAGCCTGGGAAGCAATTTGTATTTTCTCTGAAATGTTGAAATGAGTCAAGCATAAGGTATTGAAATGTCTGGCTGGACCCTGTTGCTGTTAAGGGGATGCCTCTGCTGAGTTATCTCCAGGTCTGCCCCTTCCCACTGCATGTTCCTGCTGCCTTCATTCCCAGGGAACGCTCAACCCTCCCAGGCCAGCACATCCCTGGGGGTGGGGTGGCACATCCCCGGTGAGCTCCCAACATTTGCCCACACATCAGCTCAAGTTAAAATCCATAGCAAGATCCTGAGTTCACCCTTCAGCCAAAGATTAGACAGGCATATAAAACAAACAATAATACACGTAGCTCAATCATGTACATGAGATTAAATGGGCAGATCAGCCCAGGGGCAAGGACAAGAAGGTAGGAGGGGACAGGAAAGCGGGAAGAATGGAAATGGGGAACCCAAGAGAAGGGGAGAGTGTTGACACGTTGTGGGGCTGGTAACCAATGCCACAAAACAATATGTGTATTAATTGTTTAATGAAAAACTAATTTGCTCTGTAACCTGCATCTAAAGCACAGTAAAAATAAAAATAAAAAATCCATAGCAAGAGCCAACTAGAGAGAAAAAGAAATCTCCAAAGGGCACGTGATGGTGGAAGTCTTGAGAAGACAAAGCCTGCTTTTGGAAGGGTGTATGGGTTTGGTCGAGGACCTCATCAGAAAAGGAGCAGCAGCCATGCCCCAACCCTGTGGCTCACCTGTCAGCATCCCTGAGTGGGAGATGCTGAAGTCCAGCCAACCAACGCTACCAGACCGTCTCTCCACTTAGGCCCAAGTCAAACCATACAGAGACCTGCAGAGGACCTGGCCTGGGAGCCAAGGAGCTAGAGAGGTGCGAGGAGCAACAGTGTCAGGGGTCCAAAGAGAGTCCCTTGGCTTCTGGGCCGCTCTGTGGGAAAAGTGGTCTAATTCCTTCATGATTCCTGGCCGCTACGATTGTGTAGCTGCTGTGGGGAGGCAAGGGAAATCCAGAGGTATTAGTGCAACACAGTGACCCCTGGCCAGGACAGGTTACAGAGCTATGAATATACCAAGAGAAAGGGCACTTCAAATTTTCTCAAAGAGGGGAGCATGTGAACCTTATATTTCCAGGAAAGAGCTGGTATAAGAGACTGACAGGCACCCCTCTGAAGATGAAGGACTGGTCATCAGGAAGATAACACATTGTCAGAAAAGGGGCCCAGTTCTGAGTTTGTCAGCCCTCATTCCTGAGAGTAGGACTTGGAAGAGAGTAAGAAAACTTCCTCCCTTCCTTGTTTCTGCACTTAATATGTGCTAAGCATTGTTACAAGTGCTGCCTGAGTACCTACCTGCCATGTTGTTGTTGTTGCTGTTCTCCCACCACCTACCATACCAAAAAACCAAACCCATTGCCGTCAAGTCAACTCCAACTCACAGCAACCCTATAGGACAGAAGAGAATTGCTCCATGGGGTTTCCAAGGAGAGGCTGGTGGATTCAAACTGCTGAACTTTTGGTTAGTAGCCACGCTCTTAACCAGTGCACAACCAGGGCTCCCCACCACCTACCACAGGGAGCTGTAAACTCATCTAAGCCATGTGTACCCACTTGTGTCCAAGCAGTGGTCAGTTGCCGTCAGGTTCGCTCTGACTCATGGCCACCCCATGTACAACAGAACAAAATGTTGCCTGGTCCTGTGCCATCTTCATGACTGTTGGTATGCTCGAGTCCATTGCTGTGGTCACTGTGTATTTTGAGTGCCTTCCAACCTACGGGGGTCATCTTCCAGTACTCTTTTGGACGATAGTCTGTTGTGACCCATAGGGTTTTCATTGGCTGATTTTCAGAAGTAGGTCTCCAGCCATTTCTTCCTAGTTTGTCTGAGTTTGGAAGCTCCACTGAAACCTGTCCACCACAGGTGACCCTACTGGTATCTGAAATACTGGTGACATAGCTTCCAGCATGAGAGCAACACACAAGCCACCACAATATGACAAACTGACAGATAGGTGGTGGGTCATCTACCATACTCACCCCACTGCTGTTGAGTCGATTTTGACTCATAGCAGCCCTACAGGGCAGAGTAGAACTGCTCCATAGGGTTTCCAAAGCTGTAAATCTTTATGGGAGCAGACTGGCATATCTTCATCCCGCTACCTACCGTAGGGAGCTGTAAACTCATCTAAGTGTCCCCACTTGTGTTCAAGAAGACACTCTGACTCCTTCGTTTTCTGGGATCCTCAGCAAAGACTTCTCTAAATTGTGTTATCTCCTTGAGGACAGGAGTCATGTCCTTATAGACTTCATAGCCTAGTGCCCAGCACTATGTGTGGCACAAAGAAAGTGCTCATAGAATGTGGGCTGGTTGGTGGGAGGGAGGGATGAATGGATGTACTCTCTTTGCCCTTCCTGCAATCCTGAGAATAAATGTCATTGGATCTCTCTGCCTCTGATCTTTGTCTAAGAAGAAAGTCAGTTGCCACGGAACGTGACTTTACCTGAGGCTTTTGTGCTGGGTTGTCCCATGGCTCAACAGGGCTGGCTTATACATTTGGGAGAATTCTTCACTGTCACCTTCCTTGAAATCACTGTTTAAGTGACTGCAGAGTAAGATGTTTCCTCTGACTTGCTGCCACCTGTCAGCTCTGTAATTACACTTCACAGTTCTAACAAAACCTTTTCTGATTTTGTGGGTACCAGCTCCAGAAGACTCTGAACTGAGAGGCCTACTAATAATTCTTCAAACATCTCATGAATTTGACTCAGGGAAGGTCAATTTGGCTAGAACAACTTTGTACATTCCTAACCATTGACCAGTTACAACCAAGTTGCTTCTATCCACTACCACCCTCAACCCTAAGCAAACCTTCAAATTTGTCTTGGGACCTCTTCTATCCCATTAATATCTACTTCCTGCCTCCACAGCATGAACAGAAATGCATGTTTCATCAGGCCTTAGCCCCCCTGAGCGTCTTCCTACTAATCAAAACATGATGTCAGTTATTTATTCCTTAGAATGAATTTAAGACACTGTGTTATCACCTCTCCCAGGGCTGGTTTCAGTTTAATTATGAAATGAAAAGTGATACATCTTTCTCTCCTCTCTCCTGAAATCTCTTATCCACCTACAATGAAAGAGCAAGGGGCCTGAGGAGTAGCAGCCATCAATCGCCTGCCGAAACTGGCTTCTTTCCGCTGTGTCTTCCCAAATCCAGTCACTTGACAAGTTCCTTCCTGGACTGCCCTGGACCACAGTGATCACTCCCTTCAAGAATTTACTTCGGATTCAGCTAGATTCAGGTGAGTGGATATTTACTGAGTTCCTTTTATGTTTTAGGCACTATGCTGAGTGCTTGGCACATGTAATCTCATTTAATCCACACTGACACTCAGTTGACGGTCGCCATTTTCTTCTCCGAGTCACTCTGGTTATCTTTTTATGCATGTATGCATCTTCTCTCTATGGGCAAACCAGCTGTCTTTATAGCACACACACCCACAGTTACTCAGAGTGTCTAGTACTTACTTTGCACTTAGCAGGTAACTAATCAGTTGCCATTGAGTCAGCTCTGCCTCAGGGTGACCCCATGTGTGTCAGAGAAGAATTGTGCTCCATAGAGTTTTCAGTGGCTGATTTTTTGGAAGTAGATCACCAGGCCTTTTCTCTAACCTTTTAGTTAGCAGCCGAGTGCATTAACCATTTGTACCACCCAGGGATTATACACTTAGTAAATACTTAACAGATTTTGTTGATGAATGAATGAGTTAATGGTGTTTCAGTTATCAACAATTAGTTGCCACAAGGGTCTCCAAGGATCTGAAGCTTGGTGACCACACAGATGTTACATTACTTATGCCTGAGTACGTTATGCAGCACAATGAAGGACTTTCCTTACAGCTAAAGCAAACTCTCGAATAAGGACCAGCACTAACTAAGCATTATGTGTCATGGAATGTCTCGGCTTGTGCATGAAACAGATACCCAAAAGTCGTGTTGTGACAGAGCCTACCATGCTCCTTTGCACACAGTAGATACCTGAAAATCTTTTCTGCAACAACAATAGCCAACATTTCTTGAAAGTTTACTATGTACCATGCACATTGCATACACTGTCTCCTTTTATTCTCATAACAACTCAATGAGATAGGTATGATTGTCTCCATTTGACTGATGATGAAACTGAGGTCTCAGAGAAATACAGGCACTTTTCTAAGGTTATACAGTTAAAAGGTGACAAAGCTGGGATTTGATACCAGAGTGCTTGCTTTTAACTGCTGTGCCATGCCACCTCCTTTGATGTGTCCAGCCTTGGGGGTCGGCTCCGGGTAGTGGAAGCTGAACAGGCACAGAGCTCATTCTCCCAGTGGTGCTAGTGGCCTCGTGAGTGGAAGCACAGGGCCTTCCATCACCTGTTCTTGGTCCACAAAGACCCTGCCCTCTGACAATAGCTTGATGATTATTCTCATCCCCAGAGTTGGTTCCAGACAAGCCAGGAGTATCTCTTATCCAATGAACTGTTAACATTGATCTTTCTGCTGTTGTTATTCTTTTGCCTGATGAGAACAAGTTCCTGTGATTAGGGAACATTAAGAGATGTTGGCCAAAAAGTCATGTATTCTTAGAGCACTCTTATTCCTAGAACTGGGTAAAATCTCAGAAGATTTCTGTTCTGGGGAAGAGAGCAAAAGCTCTTCTATTTTAAAACTAATCATTCATTCACTTAATTGTTCAGTCAACTGTATCCACAGTGCCTAAAATTTTGCCTGGAACTTAATCTTTGCCGAATGAATAGATTTTTCTTTGCTTTCAAACCCCTCCCCCCAAGTCCTTTACCAGAGGATGGACAGATGATTTAAGGATACCTGTGGTTCAGGGGCTTCTATGCTAGGCATGGGCTCACAAAGGTCTACCTTCATTTCTTTCCTTAATGAAAACTGCCTGTAGCATGAAAGACTGTTAGGGCCCATTATTTTTCCCCCATAAATCAAATGCATCAGCAACACAGCTTCGTAATCAAGAAAGGTAGGTAGCTGGAAGGCAAAAAACACGGATATGTGGCACGTTCACCTGGGCATTCATCATTCTGGTTGATGGAGGCTGGTCCCATGTTGTCATAAATTCAATTTTAAGCAAACACTCATTTCCCTCTTGTTCCTAGATTATCGGAACAAAAGGAAAGCAGGCAGATACAGATGATATCTGTCAAGAGCGTGTCCCCAAATCCTCCAGAAAAACAAGAGAAAAGAGACCACTCTCAGGGTGCTCATTTTATATTAAACATTCGGAGTTTTAATAAGGCATCTTGTGAAAAATGATCAGTGCTAAAGAACGAAGGCTTGAGGGAGTAAGAAAGACGCTTCCTTTTCTCTCATATCCATCAAAAGGAAGAGTCCTTATTATGGACTAGTAGAAAGGTTACCAGGTGAGAGTTCAAAAGAGGGGGCCCTTTTGACCTTGGAGAAATCATGACCTCTATGTTTCCTTTTATGAAAGCAGGATGGTGGTGGTGGTAGTGTTGGGGGGGTGGGGAAGCTGTTCCCACATTGTTCTACGTTGAAAAAAAATTCACACTGGCACAACTACTTTGTAAAACTGGCAATAATAAAGCTAAACATATGCATGCCCTATGACTCAACAATTCTACTCTGAGGTATTACACTCAACTGAAGTACAGGCATATTTTTACTAAAAACAGAAATAAATATCCATCGACAGCAGAATGAGTAAAAACATTATGGTTTATAATACAATGGAGTACTACACATCAATGAATAGGAACGACTACTAGAAGCAACAACATGGATGAATCGAACAGACATAATTTTGAGTAAAGAAAGCTAAACAAACAAAATACACATATTGTTTAATTCCATTAACACACAGTACAAAAACAGGCAAAACTGATATAGGCAGCTAGAAGGCAGATAATGATTGCAGGCTTGTGGGGAGTATAGTGACTAGAAGGGGGCACAAGGGGACTTCTGGGGTGCAAATAATGTTCTGTTTCCTGATCTGGGTGCTGGCTACACAGTTGTGTTCACTTGGTGAAAATTCATTGGGCTTTTGCACTTTGCTGTAAGATGGCACAGTGGTTAAGAGCTACAGCTGCTAACCAAAAGGTCAACAGTTCGAATCCACCAGGTGCTCCTTGGAAACCCTGTGGGGCAGTTCTACTCTCTCCAATAGGGTCACTATGAGTCAAAATTGACTCAACAGCAACGAGTATATTTCAATAAAACGCATATTTAAAATACTTTTAAAAACTAAAATTCATTGAGCTGATTTTGAATTGTCCACAACAACTCAGTAAAATCAAATTCTATGCCAAGACAGAACTTTGGACCATATTTTCCTAGGCACTGGAATGTATGAACAATACTGCTGCTCCCCACAATGAGAGAAAATGGGGGCTCCCAGGCTAGAAAGAATGTTGATTCTTCAGAAAGACCAGGTGCCAGGAGATAAGAAAACATGCTTAGACTTCCTGACAGTGACAGAGTGTAACTGGAAGAGGCCAAGAAGGGGGAGGAAGAGAAGAACGAGGAGGAGGGAAGTATAGTAAGGGCCTGAGCCCTCCAGAAAGATGGTATCCAAAGCTGCATGCCCTGCGCCGATAAAGCCACCACAAGGGAGGCTGTCGATAGCACCCTTAGACTCCCTGGCCATGAGAAAGAGACGCAGCATGTGATGGAATTGCTTTGATGGTAATTATTTCCTGCTCAGACAGGGAGGCGATAGATCATCTCAGGGGATACTCCTTAATTGAAAAAGTGTCAATAGATAAAAAGCAATAAAAGACTTTTCAGCTGAAAGCATG
This sequence comes from Dugong dugon, assembly GCA_030035585.1. Lineage (NCBI taxonomy): Eukaryota > Metazoa > Chordata > Mammalia > Sirenia > Dugongidae > Dugong > Dugong dugon. Next base: position 115,081,494 of record CM057465.1, on the reverse strand, counting down.
GTTTCCTCGGCCCTATCTGCTTCAGTCACGACCAACCTGCTAATGCTGATTTACCTAGAAGGACCCTCCTGGTTCCTCTTAGCTCCTACCTGACAAACCTGTTTCCTAAGGGAGGGAGGGAGCGAGCCTGGGTTTACGTCAGAGGGAAAGGTCCGCTCTTCTACTAAGTCAGGAAAATCCACTCCTCAAATCTCTGAACCAATGTTCTAAATGAACCAATGAAACTAAATATTGTTCAAAACTGTCATTTCACTTATCCTCACTGATGATAGGGATGATGTTTTATCTGGGAGATTTTCTAGGCCCCTAATTTTAGGTTACTTCTCCTTCCAAAGATCTCTAAGCTAGTTTCCTGCTGATTAGTGTCCTATCAGAGGGTGCCAGGAGAAATTAAACTCAAAGCCCCCCACTTCACTCTGTGAGCAAGTCTGAGGAAATGCTTTTCGGTTAGGGAGGAAGTTAAATCTGAATTATCACCTAATATGAGGCTTGGGGATTATCAGTATATTTACTGATTAACTCACCACACAGATTTACTGGACACCACCATATGCCAAGTACTGCGCTACCCTTTTAGCCTGCCATGTTTAATACATGAAACATATCATTTAACCAGTCACTGGGCAGAGCCACCATCAAATCCTTGGGAACAAAGTGAAGGAACACAAGCTGGATGATGGTGGTGAAGTAGATTCCGAGCCACCTTACCATATGCAAAGAATTTTGATTAATGGTTCACGTAAACTGGAAAGGTGGTCCCCCTGATCCCTGGACCAGTCCTGTACAACATTTCTATCAAAGTACAGTATATAGAATTATAACTTGGATGAAGTCCGAAGTCCACATACACACAAAGCTAGGGAAGGACAATGGGGGAGGAAATCAGGATTCAATACCTCAGTATTACACGAACTGAACCTAACAAAATGAATTTTAATAATGTCTATGATAAATTTATGGTGTTAGATTAAATAAATTTACCTAGCTTCAGGATTGGGAAGTTCTTGCTCAACAAGTCATTCATGTAAAATCTGGAGGTTTTAAGTGACCACGGCTATTTTTAAGGCAAGAGTGTGAAATGATGGCTAAAATGTAACATTGGGCCACATTATTAGATGTATGGAGGTCAAAACAGAACAGATAATAAAATTCCTATACACCTCCCTGATCAGACCACTATTAGTATCGTGTTTAGTTCTGGGTATCACCCTGGAAAACTAACGTGAGCCCAAAGGAAGATGCCCAGGATGGTAAGGGGTCTGGAAACCATGTCACATGAGGAACATTTGAAGATACCAAGGAGACAAAGAGGAGGCTCAAGCAGGAACAGGAGGACTATTTTCAAATTCTTAAAGAACTATTGGAAGAGGAATTGGCACTTTATTTTGCTTAATATCAGAGGGCAGAATTGGGGTCAATGAATATGTTACAGGGTTTTTTTTTTTTTCCCCCTTAATATAAGGAGAAATTTCCAACAACTGAATTTCTACAATGGAATAGTGTGCAGACACACACCCCCCCCCCCCACACACCTGCCACACCATGACTACAAGTATTCAAATAGAGCCTGACCACACTGAAGGACTTTAAAGTCCCGCTCCTCCTTTAGGAGTTGGGCTTAACCAACTGACCTCCAAAGTTTCTTTCATGGCTACAGTCTATAATGAATGCAGGTAACCAACTTATTCAGCTTTTCTCAAGGTTCCTTGTCATAAGAATCACCACTCTAAAGACATGGAGGGAATGTGATAGATTGAACTCATCAGAACTAGGGGCACAGCTTCCTGGTTTTTTGCATATATGCCCTCTGAAATACCCTCGCATTGTACAGAACCGTTCCCAAGGAATCACAACTCCACACTCCAGTATATGTGGGGGAGTGAGGAATATTCCAGAGGTACTCATAGTTTACATAAACCCACAGAGCCTTTACCTTCTGCTCATTCTATTTTTAAATGCCACGGCTACTGATGAAGTTAACAAATTATTCCAAAAAGCTGTTTCTAGTCTGATCAGCCAAGCACTAAATACCATGGTTTTCACTGCAGGCCACTACAAACATGACCATCCTTCTCTATGTGCACTCCTAGTTAAATAAGCTTCTGTTGTCTGACATCTCATATAAAGACGTCCATGTCTGTTATTGGTTCTAGGTGAACATACGATGCCTAACTATGCTTCCCTTACAGTATCTGTCTCCATTTTGCTTTGTTAGAGAAGAAGACTTAAGCAGCCTATTTTACAAGGTTGGGACAGATGACCAACCCCGAGGAAGTGGGTCAGTTTGAGTCCAATTTCACTTTTTCCTGAAGGTAAAGGGGGAAAGCAATAATCAAGGGTTCATGCACACTCCAGATGATCTTCCTGGCATGGTGTTAATGTAAACAGAAAATTGCAGGCTTGGAGGCCTCAGAGAATACAGGGTAGCTTTAATTAATTCCAGTACATGCTATGCAATGTTTACATTCCGAATTACCTTCAAGTCAGAAGTATGTGGCCCAGAACCACAGTTTGGGGGTAATAAAATTCCACTGGCTGCTGCTTCCAGCATCTGGAAGTCATTAGCTAAAAGAGCCAGAGTTGGCTTTTCTGGAAAGTTAGATGTGCTTCAAGAGAGAAATGAGGTGAAACTGGCTTCCCTGCTGACATGAGGAAAGACCAGGCTGGCTCCAGAGTAAGGGTTATGTCCTATGGATTCTGAGCAAAGACAGGAAAGCTGGCGGTTGTCTTCCTTTTCCCACTCCTTGTCTGCCTCCCACCCAAGTGCACCATCCAGAATTTACAGAAAATCCTATCTATATAAAAAGAAGAGTGTTTGGAGGCAGCAGGTAGTTCTCCTGATGTTGTGACTAAACAAAGAGCATTAGGAGTTGGTTGCACAATATCTCCAAAACACACTGGACCCTTGGCACCTCTTACATATTGAGACCTGGAACCCACTGAATGAAAAATCCCGTGAGTAGAAGGCCTTGCAGATTTCATCTAGTCCATCCGCCTGCTTCAGGCAGAGCTAAATACAATATAAACTACTCCAGACATTCAGTTAACGACTACATTATTTCCCTCTTCAGATCTATGAAAGGGGGGCTGGGGTATGAAAAAAAACTTTGCATTTGCTCTTTTGGAAGTCAAATTTACAAATGAGCCAATAATGCTAAAGCGTTTACACTCTCTCTCTAAACAAATCAAAATCTTCATGTAAATCCTATTATTTTTCAATGTCATTTTGCCTCCCACTCATTCAAAAGCTAAGTTGGATTTGTTGGTGATATACTTCAAGAATTTTACATTCTCACATTCTCTCTAAAAAAGGGGCAGGGGACAAAGATGTTGCCCCATTTTTTCAACTGAAGGAACTAAAAGCAATGGACTGTGAGCCCTGGAGTCACGCAGACCCGGGCTGAGGTCCCAGATTTGGGTCAAGTCGTTTAGCATCTCGAGCGTCAGTTTCCTTATGTTAAAATGGGGGTAACACTGCTACTTATCTGATAGGGTTGTTAAAAGACTGAATGAGCAAGGAGTTGTAAAAGGCTAAGTGCTCAAAACATGCTAGCCATCCAGTCATCTAATAAGCTGAGTGGCTCTGGAGACCATGGAATGAGCAAATGGCAAAGCTGAGATCTAAATGTAGATCTCATAGATTTACAAGCCACCATGTCTCTGACTACAGGTAGTCCTAGTTCTCTAGGGCTCACCCAGATTTCTCCTAAGCTGAGAATTCTGGAATGAGAGATGCCACACAGACCTTTAAGAAGCCCCAGAAACCCACCAAGCTCCCTAGCAGGTACATAATCTCAGCTGGTTCCGTGTATGTTTGCTATCTGGCATTTCAACTCTTGTCTTCCTGGATTGAAAGTCACCAGAAGGCAGGGATGACATCTGTGTAAATCACTAGGTGCAGTGTAGTGCTCGCAGTGGCATCTGCAAACCAAAATACCAAACCAAACCAGTTGCCATCAAGTCAGTTCTGACTTATACCAACCCTACAGGACAGAGTAGAACTGCCCCATAGGATTTCCAAGGAGCAGCTGGTGGATTTGATGGCTGACCTTTTGGTTAGCACCCATAGCTGTTAACCACTTCGGCACCAAGGCTCCACCTACAAAGCAATGCTTAATACTTTTTTAAAATGATAATCATGATGATCTCATTGTTTCATGTTACCCACTATAAAAATTAAAACGCCTTACTTGTTTCTCTAATCCACTTGGACAATCATGGACCCAAATTTTTAGCCTCATATCTTAGAATGTGGGTGTTTGAGTGATTTCTATATTTACGCAGTTTTGTTTCTTTACTACGTATGTCAGCATCATGGGGTGAGGAATGGGAAGAGAGTCTGCTAGTTAAAAACGCAGATTCCTGGCCTCCATCCCAGACCTTCTGAATCATAATCTCTGGGGATTGAGCCAGGGATCTTCCCTTTAAATAACCCCACCAGTGTAGCCTCTGTGGCTTCAGTAGATGCTGTTTCTACCCTTACTTTTTTTGAGTCTGAAACAGTAGGCAGTTGTATTGGCCTTTCTGAATTGAAGGTGTGCCCAGTTAGTTACACAGTGGGCTTAAGCAAGAGGAAACTGCACCTCCTGCCTTGTAAAGAGAAGGTATTGTGGTTCAGTGGTAGAATTCTTGCCTTCTATGCAGGAGACCCCGGTTCAATTCCTGGCCAATGCACCTCATGTGCAGCCATCACCCTTCTGTCAGTGGAGGCTTGCGTGTTGCTGTGATGCTGAATAAGTTTCAGTGGAGCTTCCAGACTAAGACAGACTAGAAAGAAAGAGGCCTAATGATCTACTTCCAAAACTCTGCCAATGAAAACCCTATGGATCACAGCAATCCAATGTGTAATCGATCATGGAGATGGTGCAGGACTGGGCAGTGTTTCGTTCTGTTGTGCACGGGGTCACCATGAGTTGGGGGCCTACTTGACGGCAGCTAACAAGACCGACAACAGCCCCTATAAAAAGACCGTTCAAATTCAAATGCACTAGAGAGCAGGCAAAGCCTCTCAGTGCTTCAGGTTTAGCAGTGCAGAAAGAACGTCCATCCAGAGCCTAAAAAGATGAAGATTTCACCCAGGGCAACATTCCTGGGTTCACCCTCCATGGTCCTGGTCCTTCAAGATGGATGGTGCTGTACTTTTTAGAAAGTGCCCTGGGCAGTTCTGATGCACTGCAAAATTTGAAAACCATATTTCAAGGTCATGCATTTCCACCCCAGCACCTTGGCCAAGAGACAGAGCCATGTGGTGGGAAGGCACACGAGCCCTGGGAAATAGGAAGCTGGGTC